>OX596034.1:1472698-2945396 GCA_951394065.1 Venusia cambrica
TTTTCAAGTTATGATAAGGCCGAAGGTGGAGGCGCACTTCACCCGGAATCCTCAACAAACTGAGGAACTGGCTATCTTACCTATAAATGCCGGAATACAAGTTTTTTTTTTATTGTTATTATGGCGACAGAATTAGGTTAGTTGGTGGTAGCTAGCCAGGCAGACAAAAACTTGTTATTTATCAAATTAAATGTAATTTATGGTTTGATTGTTTGAACGTTACGAATGTACTTGATAATAATGATTTGCCTATTTATGTGACAATGACTGTTAATATTAATGAACTGAATTGAACTGAACTGAACTGGGAGTGGCCCATATTCTTTACCCAGGCCGCGTGTGTCTCATTGCGTTGATACCTTGTAATTACTTCAGGCCACATCAGATAGTAAATTAATAGACGATACATTCAAAAGAAAAGTGACTTGCAGTAGACATTCTAATGATACCAATGTGATGGATAGGTCTTTGCGTTTGAAAGTAAGCCACTATCATTTTTAATACCTGTACCTAATAACAAGGCAAATTAACGCAAAAATACATGGATAAAGCTTTTTTTATAACGAACTGCCCACAAGAGTGAGGAAGATATCTTTTTCTATAGTTAGTCTAAGAAACTTGTACGGTTTATTTCAAACAAATTTATTGAAACGTGTCTTGCGATAGGCCTCTTCATTTATCTTTAACTTTTAACTATTTTGTAACCCTTTAACGTGAGGAAGTTTACCGACTACGAATTCAAACATTAACATTTGCTCAGCTTCCCCACGTTGCCTATCGTGTAAATTAACGTGTTTCTCATAATCATTTTTGTGCTTATTGTGACCTTTCGAACTTAGATCGTTGGGTGCTGTAAAACTCACCCGGGGTGATCAGATAGCTAGGGGCTCAGCACGTAACGAGTTGAGGTGGTTTCTGTACACGCTTTCAAACAAATCGTGGATTAAATTAAATTCGCCACTAACTGCAGACTACAGACTAGAGTCTAACGACAATATTAGTGAAATTGAATGTTCAGATTTTCCATTTTTTTTTTTACATTAATTTTACACAGCGCCATCTAGCCCCAAACTAAGCATAGCTTGTAATATGGGAACTAGATTACAGATAGAATATAAACTACTTAATACTTTTTGAAAATACATACGTACTATATGATACAAAAACCAAACACAGAACAAACATCAACATTCATCACACAAATGTTTGTCCTGGGTGGGAATCGAACCCACAGCCTACAGCGCAGAAGGCAGAGTTACTACCAACTGAGCTATGAGACTTGTTATTAGCTAAGATGGGGAAGCGCTTGGCGTTTATCACACTTGGTGCCAATGTCAAGTTATGTCGTAAGACCGAAGGTGGAAGCAATTTTTACCCTGAAACCCTCAACAAACTATGGATATTGATTCCATAACTGACTAAACTAATTCGTTAACGATGTTATTTTACAGGCTGGGCACGCGATGCACATCCGGAACTCAATGTTCGTATGGTAAACCGACTGTATCTGGATCGAGTCTCTCTGTATGGAGCTGACGCTGAAGGCCAAAGTTAGCTCTACTATATTTCTATATCATTACTATTTTACTATTATCACCATTTTGAGCTCCCTCCCCGGGTTAACTGTGGAAGCAGAGTATCTAGACAGAGCAGTGTCTATCTGATAATAGGGGTTAGTTTAGCCCCTATTGCCACTTCAGGCCTTCCTCGTTGCCTTAGCTGACCCGCCATGATAGATTTTGTGCACTGAGCAGGAGATCCGCTAGAACTGAAATTTCGAAGCACTTAAGCCCCTTGCCAGGTTTAGCTCACGAATAGACGTAGTTGCCGAGGTATGGCGCTGCATGCAGAACACCTAGGAAGAGCCACTGGCAAGGCACACTATATTAACCTGAGGTTCAGCGGCCCAGAATAGCCGACTGGCTGAACAAGACGCTGATAATCCACGACCTTCTACACCTTCATCTTTACTTGTTCAAGTGAGCTGCTGGATAAACCAATGAAAAATCCATCCCCGCTTCATTGGGACAAACGCGGTTATTTCCACAGAGAATTAATTAATATTTATTATTTCAATGCAAGCATTTATGTAGGTGAAATTCACAGTTAATCGACCTTCAATTTCAACAAGCTTTCCGCCGAGTGATTTCAAAGCCACAAGCATCATCTACACGATAAACGGCCACCAAAAATCGCCGGTTAGTTTTAACAATTCACACGGACCCGGGGGTCGGCACGGGAGAAGTTGTGGTTGGAGCACGGGCCGCTGACATCCCGCCACCGTACTAACAGGTTGCCAGATTTGCCACTATTTTTACGATGTGGTAGTGATGTGCTATGCCACACCTGTTGTACTGACCTAGTGATTTCAATCGAAAACAACGCAAAATTAAATGATCGTTTAAATCCTTTGAAAGATTTTTGAGCTTTGAGATTGTAACGGAATTAAAAAGCTCGTGACAAACGAGACTGTGCATCGTTTATTAAAGTACCAATCTACTTCAAAAGCAATTGATGCGAAGCTTTGTTAAAAATGTCTACTCTTCAATCTTTTAATTGGCGAGAAATTAAACGTTTTCCAATATGACATACTTACGGAAAAAGAACTATTTCCATCGATGGTAAATGCTTTATTGATACTCTTTCTATGATTTAAACTTCCATAGTTGCAATTTTTTAATCATCCATGGATAAACATGTACTGCTAGAAAATATTTTTAATTAAATTTAAAAGTTTATTTTTTTTGCCACTTGAAAACGCATTTATGAAGTTTGGTAAAAATTATGCAACCGAAATGTTGGATGGTTTTGCAAAATGTGCAGAATACTACGTCAGAGGCCAAAATGAATTCGCTGAGAGGGTATGAGGATCTGACTTTTAATGTTGATGCAAAACAGTATGTTTGTTGAAAATGTAATAAAAAACTATAATGTATAGCCCTTTGCATTATGTGTGGAAAAAAGTATGACATGATATCGACAATTTAAACCAGTCTCACAATCCACATGATAAAAATCCACATCACGATCATCTTCTAATATTTTCCTAGATTCTGTTTCCCCATTCGACAGTTGCAATCTAACTATCGACAAAAGCCCATCGACATGTTCCATCACTAGTAGCAACCCTATAGTGATCACGAATGATCCGCGCTCACCTACGCAACGCCAGTTAAACGGTTTTTACACCAGCACATTTCAGCCGAATTAAGTTGGCCAGATCCGTGATCCCTATGTACAGCGGCCGGCGCGCAAACACTGTTCAATTTTAAGTGCATTATAGTTTTTACCAATAAATGTTTAGCTCGAATTGTTGGAAAATGTTATTTTAGTTATACGTGAACACAATTTTGACCTTTTGAGTTGTGCGAGAATTGAATTGCATTGAGTTTTAGGGAAGTAAACTAAATGTCTTGAAGATAACAAAAAAGTGCTCAATTTTTTTTTTGTTTTTCATTTCAATTTTATACCTACATAATATAATTTTAATTGAATGATTTATTCCATTGCTATGTTTTCAGATATTTTCTCTTCAGTGTCTTTTATTTGTAAAAATATAATTAAATTGACGAAATGCAATACACAGGTATATGACATTAATGTTTATGTACAATCGTAATCGTTTCCACATATTTGTTGCTTGTCTGTAATATTAACTGTCAATTATCTAGCTTATTTCCCCTAAATCACAATATTATTTTATAATTTCAGCTCTCAACATCAGATTTATTGTCATCGGAAGCTGTAAAACTAGCTGTTAGTTTGCGTTCAAAACGGTTCTGAATGTTGAAATTCAAAAATAGCGCACGATTATCCACATTATGGATAACAGCAGAGGTCTGTCCGCCCGCAGTGCGATGGACAGGCCTCACTCAGGGGGAACCGCCTTTGTGATCACGATGTCCTCTGTGCTAGGTAAGTATCACGCATGAGTAATGAATGGGCCTTTCGTAGTAATGTCATAGTCAGCTGTTTTTCTGTTTTATTTGCAATGTTTTAACGAAGAAATTTAATTTCTATTCTAATTCTATTATTTCTGAATGCGTGTTCTTAAAACTGTTGGCTAATGTTATAACAATGGATAATGTTATCACCTATATCACCTTATCGTTTTTTATCAATTACTTCTTTGCTTAATTTTTTTGACAAAAATGAAAGCCAGAATAAAAATAATGATATCTTTGGTTATTTACAAAAACATTGATCGTCAACTAATATATTTATACTCATACATACTACTTAAGGTATAACAGTAATAATATGTTTTTACGAAAAAAAAAAGTATTACGTTATCTTGTTCCCATATTTCATACAAGCGCTAGGCGGCATGAATTTTGATGCTAAAATACCTGCATGTACTTTGTGAGTGAACCTTTTGTTACGAAGCCTGGATCACAGCAAATATGTGATCATAATATTACAACATAAGACTACGTTGTCTCCAAAACGATATTAACATACGTTATATGTACGTATATGTAAATAATATGTACGTGCGTACAAAAATCTAATTAAAAACGTTCAAAATTACAGCCGTAGACTTTTTTAATATGAGGAGAAAATCTATAACGTGTTAGCCTATAAATTTATATTGGTAGGTGGTGGAAGCTGCAATTCAAATTGGCGAGCTAGCCTTTAAACTCCATTTACTCAATTCACTGGGTTTGGATCACAAAAAACTAGATTGCCTGAGGTTCTTGCCGTTTTCCTTGAGTGCTTGTCGCAATTCCGAACAAGTTTGACAGATAAAAATGAAAAATCTTACTGAACAAACGAAAACTGATTGACGCGTTGATAGAACGCAGCCTACACTTACTAAATCAATAAAACCTTGTTAAACTGACTCCGATCCTTACACTTACTCAAGCACCCTGAAATCAGTGAAAAAATCTGTCGTCGCATCGCACTCCGAGTCAATTTTCCAGGCAGAGAGCGCCCATCAAACTGTCAGTTAAACCACAGATGAAAAATTAAATCCCGTGTTTTACGTGTCGATCGGTGTAAAACAGAGGATTCAATTAAAATATCAACGTTTCCGTATCACTGTCAGCGATTTTCGAATCGTCAAAAATTGCAAATCAATGGACACATGGATGGATTCACACAATCGCGTTCTGTGGTAGTCCGAGTCTATGTAATGACAAATTATAAAATACCAGCGAAATGCTGGGACTATGCAGACTATGGGGATATGAAAAATGAATAAGTTTATAATAAATAAACGTATCTCGTATCTAGACGATAAATTAAATGGAATAATAGAGCACAAATGAAAACACAATACCTGGTAAACGTAATCAATACTGTTTTAACCACGCTTGTATTTGAAAAGCATTGACAAAATCTGAAACGATATTATTGGTACATTTGACCTGCAAAGCCAAATGTGAAACATTCCATTTGAAATGATTCGTTGGAATGATCTATTACAGATCATCGTTCACAATCAACTCAATCAGTAGAATTCCATGTTCCTGTTACATGCCGAACTCAACATAAGCCGATAGTGGTGCCGGCCCGTGGAATTTAGATACAAACACACAAACACAGAGGGAACGTTGCTGAAAACTAACCGCGCTTATCACGGTAGCTCATCATTAATTAACTAGGCAGAAGAGCTCAGAATTTTATATCTGAAAGTATGCATAGTTAACTGTAAATCCACGTTTTACAAACCTATCGCTTATAAAATGTGCAATCCAATTAATATCAATTTATTATTTTCCAATATGAAATTGATCCATGACATGAAATATTAATTGTGTAATGTAGATCAAAATTACCACCACACACATAATTAATTCAATTCTTTAATTCCATTGATGCTAGTTGAGGCTAAGTAAAATGACTGTCTGATATAACTATCATTTAAAATTCTGAGTGGAATTCTGATAAGGTTTGAAAATTTTGAACGATACACATATCATTTGGACATATCATATGGACATCATTTAGGGGTAGCGGAATTATAAAACCGTGTCTGTAAAAAAAAGTTTCATCACGTTACTCATCCATCACGTAGATACTCGGTTATTATTAAAACATGTAGTTTTAGGCAACTGAATACAGGCTTTTTTATTTTGTATATTATTTTTAACTAATCCATCAAAGTGTTGAAACCTAACCATCTAAACCGTCTACTAATTCATTCACAATTATTTCACAGTAATTATTTAAAAAAGAACCTGACAGTTCAGCTAGTTAGTAGCTCTGCTTTCTGCGCTGTAAGTTGTGAGTACCCTCGTAGGACAAGCGTTTGTATAATTATGTGTGTTTGTGTATTATCTTAAGAATATATTTAAAAAGTATAAAAACCAATATTTATAAAAATGAAAATGTTAAAATATTTATTACCAAAGAATAATCTATACAATAACACAAGGAAAATGGAAACAGACATTACTATTATACTAGAGATATTCCAATGAGACCCAAACTAAGCGAAAGCTACGGGGATTAAGCACTAGTTAACAAGGATGTGTTGCTTATGATTTTATCCTTGACTCAATTTATGTAATTAGTGTAAATAATTGAGTTACAATTAAATCTTTAATGTGAATTATTAGGTGTATTTATAACAATTTAACGATTACAATATAAATTGAATGAGATAGAAAGATGGACTTTCTAATGTGATAACGGGAAAGTTTGTGTTAACTAGAAAAAATATATTAAAATTAACCGTTTTCTTTCTCATTGCTTGCGTTAAGTATCTTAGGTATGAAAAACTACATCAATTTTAATTTAATAACTAGAACTCTGCATTTCTCAGAGCTCTTCTTATAATCAATATGTATTATCAATTATTCGCATATTTTAAATCTTCAGAGCTATAAAACTTGTGTGGGGCAAAAACAACTTACTCGCGTAATTTTGCGTACAACTAAACGTATGAATTATTTACCACGATATTAAAAAAAACATTTGTTATGTATATATAGTGCATACAAGCAATGTACACATACAAGCAATACATACATAACATGTAACTGTTATTTGATTCACGCATCAATTTGTGCATAAACAGCAAGACCTAGGACTTAGTACCTAGCCATCATCATTCTTCTGAACTTATCCCACGCTAGTTAGGCTCGGAAAAACCTATTCCTTTTTATTCTTTATTTTGTATTGCACACACAAAATACAGTATAAATTATGAATATACTTGAACATTTAATGAGAATGGCAGAGGCGAGCTTAACCCTGAAAAGAGTTCTCTTCCAGCAAACCTTATGAGAGAGTGATTCTTTTTTAAATCTCCCCTTCAATTCACTCCGATCAGCCGTCAACTCTGCATTCACGTCTTCCATACAAAGCCCTTTTAGTGAAATAGCTATTATCCCTACCAACATATCAACAAACCGAGCTAGCTCATCATACCTATAGGTGGGGTGAGTATCATCATCATCATCATCGTAACCTAAAAAAGTTTGTCGTTATCACCATGCTGGGCAGGCGGGTGATTATTCGTACCTACATATATACTTGTCTTCATCTCCTGGTTGCCTTTTACGACACTTAAGATGGCATATCCCATACTCCTGCCATCACATTTCATTACTTCTGCATCGCGTTTGCCTTAAAGGTGGTGCTACTGATTCTGTGGGCAAAGGCATGTAAAACTATTTATTTTAACTAGACCATGCACTGGCCTTGCTTTGAACAGAATGACCGACCGTCATTACTACGATACGTAAAAGTAGGTACTATTAGAGATAGTATTCATGAGCAATTTTTGTTCTGATGTCGTTTCTAGGTTTTCGTGTCATAATCATAGCCCAAAAAAATACAACTACAGAACATGGGCAAAGCGAAGCAAACGAGTCAGTACCTAATTGTAGTGTTGGTATCTCTATGACAACTGTGGGAGGCAATTTTTTTTTGTACCATGCTCTTGACCTCTGGATTTGCACAGACAAGGATAAGGTCTACGATTGAGTGAACCTACCCAGATAACCTACCTACTAAAGTGTAATGCTGTCACTTATCTCTCAACTCTCAAGTCTCAACGAATGTGCCTGTGGGATAAGCCATAACTACCACGCTTGACAGGCGAGTTGATGATGGCAGTATATTTGTGTTTAGTACTAAAGAGTATATTGCCCGTTTCCCAACAAGAGTAATGGTGATTATCACCACGCTGGACAGGTGAGTTGGTGAACACAGTATTGGTGCCAGGTTGGATGGAAGCTGCTACTCGCCCATGTATAAAACCTAATTATCCCTTAGTCGAATCTAATGACACCCACGGGCGGGTCAATGAGTCCCTTTGCTAGGAATTTATATATAGTCTTTACCGCGCTGTTGCCGCCACAAACTAGAAACTTTGCATTAGATAGGTAATATTTAATGTCAGTGATGTAAAATCTCACTTCGTTTTTCTGTGGGGTAGGCAGTAGAGATCGAAGTTTACATGGTAACTATGTATTTACGGCGTCCTATGTTACGTGCAAGTGAAACGGCACTGGTACAACTAGTCGTAAATAAAATTATGTAGCAGATAACAAGAGTTTGATGAAGTGGCAGTGGCCAGAGCAGACATAAGCTTGCCGGGCTGAGGTTTTCGGACGGAGACAAATGACACAAGCGAATTTTTACTAGACGGCACGGCAGGTAGGTATACCGTTGCCGTCCGGCTTTTCTATGGTTTGTTACGACTCATGCCTAAGGCCGCGCGCCCCGGCGCCAGCACACGTAACGATCACGTGACGTTCACGGCTCGATGACGCGCGAATGCGTCGGCGCTCGCTTCGCCTCCGTTGGGGAACAGATATGCCTGAGATGTATGTATGTAATAGTTAAATACCTGGAAAATTAGGTACCTATACGTTTAGACTAAGTTTTAGTTGTAAAATAATAACCCACAAGCGATCAAACTTGTCATATCACAAAAAATAGGAAGTGTGTTTGGAAATATCGTTTTTTTTTTTAAATAAAATCCACTGGGGCACTTAAGTCGTTAACCGGACATCAACTGCCGCCTTGCCATGCCGTACAACTAGTACAACTAGACAGTTGTAAATCGTACATTGCAGCGATCGTGTGTGAGATGGGCGGGGCTGATCGTTAATGGTGTCCTTTGGAAGAAAAGAAGGAAAGTAACAAAATCAATACAAACTCATGAAAGGAAGTGGCCGTACCTATATTCAGAACTAGGTGGTCTCGGTCGGCCATAGTTCATAAAATATGTTTTATTCCGCTTAGTTACCACTCCGGGGTGGTGACGGGCCGGTCGACACCTTTAGTAGGTATCATCAACCTTCATTGCTAGTCCTTCTAATAACTAACAAGAAGTATTCACATATTTTTTTGAAGCGCTTGGCCTTCATCTCACCTAGTATTAAGTTATAATAAGGTCGAAGGTGCACTTCAACCGGAATCCTAAATAGACCGAGGACCTGGCTATCTTATCTTTAGAGATAAACCGGAACACAAACATTTTAGACTTGTTGTTATGGCTACAGACTTGTAAGATGGTAGTAGCAGAAAGGCGGCCTGAAACAAAGTCCTACCACCAACCAAACCATGCACAATATTGTGTTACCCAGGGAACGAACCTGGGACCTCTGGATTTGAAACCAGTGGGCGAATTACTAGACAGCAGAGGTGGTTGAATTTCGTCCTGACGTGTGGCGACATTTTAAGAGAGTAACATACATTTTAAAACGGTTTCAAAGGTTTTTAGGAAAGTGTTGGATTACTTAGAAACGTCTAAAAAAGTACTAAACAGTTCGGTTTTTTTTTTCAAATTAATCTTTAGGTAACGGAGAGTATTTTTTTCCATATCATATTATATTGTACAATAATATAGAGTATGATTTATCTATGAATATTACTGATACTTGTCTAATGTAATTGTTCGTATAATGAATTACCCTTAAGTTGTCGTTGCTTTAACATGACTGAGAAGGTAGTATAGCTTGCATTATAGAAAGCGGAGAACTGTAAGGGCTGGATGGGATAGTTTTTTTTTTTGTGAAATGTAGCTTTAATGACACAAACATATATATTAATACTATTTGCACATAACTATTTGTAACTTTTTTTTACGTTTAGCTTTTCAACATCGGGTCCCTAACTAAGTGAATATTAATAAACAAAGTTCGTTAAGTAATAATATGCATTTTTGTTCAATGTAGATATTGTATATTGTACCAAAATTTATATTACATAGCCCCGAGGAACTTCCTTTAACATACATCATAACCGGACATCAATTTCACACAGGCGCCATCTAGCGCCTGGGATATTAATGGCCTGGTACATTTTTGCATCTAACAAAATTTGAATATTTAAAAAACCAGTCATCAATAAAGTTTCTCAAGTCCCAAAGACGAATTGCAGTAACTCGTTAAGTTAACTAAGAAGAAGAGGTCACAAGGTTTTTTATGAGTGATAGCCAAGCGTTTGACCACCAAATACTTGAAAAACAAGTAAAGATGTAGCCTAAGATGGAGCACGCTTACCTGAAAGGAACCTATTACTCTGGACGTGAAGGCTCCAGATTGTACTCTTGCGGGAAAACAAACCGTTGTTAAACACAACATCGCTTGAAAGTCCTCAAAGTCAAAATTCAGTCTAGATTGCACTTAGTTCATCGTATCGACTTCAATTAGCTCTTATTATCCTGCACAATTTTGCAATCTATTTAAAACAGGGATTCAACGACAATTGCGCCAATTATAAAGCAAGTTCAATTCGTTCTAAACTTCAATTAAATGATTACTGTGATGGACATTCCTTGGATAACAGCTGTTACAAAAATGTAACGCAGAAATGCTTCGCCAAATATAAAGCCTGCAAAAATCTGGCTAGTACAGGTGTGGAATAAAACAATGATAACCTCCGCGCTCTGTGCACAGAGTATGTAATGTCTAAACAAATCGATCCCCTCAAGTATTAGGGTCGCTTCGCTCTCATTGTTATCGACCAACAATTTTAATATGCATATTTTTAATTTCATTTTTTGTTTCACCCCGCTGCAGCACCCCGTGTATTTAATCAATACTGGCACCCGTTCGGTTGTTTATTTCGTGTGCGTGGGGAAGCTTTTTTGGCCATTGCAGCTGGAGAGGCGAGAATAGCCGGACTTAGGCATCCGATTACAAAAGTGCTTCGTTATTTTACGTAAATGTTCAGAGATAAATAGGTAATGGTTTGTCAGAATGAATTACATCATAAAGCATAATATTTTCATAACCTAAGTTTTTTAACGTTTACTGGTAATATAGCAGAATGTGCTTGTTGTTAGTATAAAAAAAACTTGTATAAGTACAGAAAAATAGCGCAAACAATAAAGATATACGTTTTATTCTACAATTAAATATAAGTTTTTAGGTTTTCGTGGTTATTCACTACATTTAAATTGTCAAACATTTCGGGTTTATTACCACGGTAATATGTAATTTTACCTCGATATTTCGAAGCGTGACCATGGAGCGTGAAACCGCTTCGAAATATCGAGGTAAAATTACATATTACCGTGGTAATAAACCCGAAATGTTTGACAATTAAATATGTTTGCGTATGATTGAAAACAAAATTTTGAGAACAGTTATAATTATTGCTGGCTATTAGTATATCTGTAAACGAGAAAAAATAATACATAACCCGACAGATTTTTCAACGATGCGAAACCCTAGGTACCTTCTCGTCTAATGGAAGCGGAAGCCAAAATTTCACGGCCTCCACACGTAGTTTTTGCAATTCTAATGCACTGCCCTGTCCGTACGAAATGGGACAGTGAAATCTTTGTTTTGTTATCTCATAAAACATCACGCTGTACGTAATGGGCAGAAGCATTTAGAAATTATGTTTCTGGTCAACAAAAAACACCTTGATAGATACCTACATGATACGTGTCTTGTTTTTGAGGCTAAGATACACCTTAGGTAGTGTTGCACACATTAATCTAGATATATAATGAATTCCTAATCGAATAAGAGTCTGACTAAACCGGCAAACGCAATTGTGTGAAGGAAACGTCAAAGATTGAGGCGCATCCTTTGAATATAACTAGATGCGACAAGCGACGTCCTTGAATAGCGCTTCGTTTGTGACTATTTAAGCGAGTAATAGCTGTGAGACTGCCAAACGATGGATATGTAAATTGGGCTTTATAGCCTTTTAAATAGACTGAAGATGTTATGACAGGCAAGCCCACGCCACTTAGCGGAATACTAACCTGTTATACATGCCTTTCGGATATTTGGTCCTTAGGACATGCCGGTTTTATCTTGATGTGGTAACTGTCAGATATACGTATATATATATATATATATATATATATATATATATATATATTTATTGATAATAGTCAAGCGTTTGACCACCCAGCTTACATGTAAAACAAGTAAAGTTGTGGCCTAAGATGGAGCACGCTTGCCTAAAAGGAACCTATTTACTCTGGATATACAGATATATTGATTACGAACTTAACCATTAAAAAACCGAAAAGTTATGGTGCTTGACTGGATTTGAATCCACATCCTCTGGATCAAAAGGCGGGCACATAACCACACTACCAACACATTTGGTCAAATTGTATTGTTCAGCCAAGACTTTGTAATCTTATCATGTATTATCTATATATCTATATACATGTATTATCCACTACAAACGGTATATTGGTAAATATTGTATCATTACAATTCGCCTCACACCTCAGCTAGTAGTACCTTCAACGCTGTCGGTTATAGGTTCATAACCCACTCGAGACAAATATTTTTTTGATTAATATATTATATGTATGGGCAAAAAAGGAGATTAATGTTAATTTTCTCCGTAATCGAGTTCCTAGTTCGGGCTTGATACAAGAATGAATAGGCTAGAATGAAGGAATGCATGCATAGTCAGTATGAACTATTGAAACACCTGTGGCACGGACGGGAACAAGCCGAGGATGTGTCCATTACAGTTATTTAATAGCACAACATAAGATGAAGGAACTGGCCCACACAAGCGACACATTTAACGCGAATTGTCGCGTTTCGTGCCTCTTCCGTCCGTTCTACGATCTAGGTTATGTCTCCATGATTGCTGGCAACGATGATTTAATAGATGAATGAGAATTAAGTGAATGAATGGTTTATGAATTAAAAAAGAAAATTAATGCAGATTTTCATTTTTACTTACTCAGATCAGGCAGAAATCATTTAGGTTCAAATTAGTTATAAAGAATAATTTAATTAAAAGTGTCTACTACAAAATCTATCCAGTGTTGGATAAAACGAGACAAAAGTAATATAATATCAAAACGAGAATGCTCTAAGACGTTGTGGTTAGGCCCCTATTTGCGGACGGCTGGAAAATTGTAGAGATGTTCTTGATCAAGTTAAAGTTAATGATCTAATAATTTATCACCTATTAAGTAAGAACCTAGTACCATCTCTAGTTAATAGATGTATACATATACCTGTTACCAATTTATTTTACAATTCATTTGTCACACGTATTTTTTACAATATATTAATAATTATATACATTGCAATACGTTAATTAATATTTAAAAAATATAGTATGAATATATATAATAAGTTTAATTTATATATTTATTAATTAGAACGGCTAAAAACCACTTCCACTTATTAAAATCGTAATCGTAATTAAATAGGTAATTTTAAACATAATCAATTATGTAGGTCACATACAATAACTATAGAAAAATAATAATATTAATTAGTTAGGTATGTCATTTCAACAGATAAATCTAAGAAAAATGAAGTAAAGATAAATTTTAGAAATTATTATTGGTATGTCAAGGTTATACACTAATAATTTGTTTAATAATAATGTTAAACAGCCACTCATCCGTCAATCTCGCAATACCTTAAACACGCAATATATCGATAACTATGCACAAATACACTTTTGAATCAGATTAATTCACGTCATTGGTAATGAAGGCAGTTAACATCAGACACAATATCTATTGAGAGCTAATTGAACAAACGATGGGGAAGCGATGGGTCTTACTGTCGAATATAAATAATTCATTTGTCAACGGCCCAATTTATAATATTACGATGTTCTCCGCCTTATTTTAATTTGCAATTCCGATTGATTACAATCAAAGTATCGAACTCGGTAAAGTTATAATGTATCAATGAGCGGTTTAATCACCAACATGGTTTCTTCCAGACAAACTTTGGATGTGCTGGGCGCGAGGTTGTTTTTTATCAGTACAATTTCATAAAACCTTTTGGACCTCCAATACCGCCTGTGTATCGATTAGATTCACATGGTAGCGATTTTTTTGCTGAGGACCAGATACAATACATTATTTAAAATCAATATTACCAATGCACACGCAACGCAACACATTATTTTTTTAAATATATACGACCGGGAAGCGTCTTCGTATAGCCTTCAACTCACCTGGTTTTCAATTTAATATAAGGCCGAAGGTGATAGCGCACTTCACCCGGAATCCTCATAGTCTGAGGAACTGGCTATTTTACCTCTAAATACAACACAACAATTTTAGAATTGTTGTTATGGTATGACCTAGGTATGATGGTGGTTCTAGTCATGCGTGAAAGTATTAACATTGATAATGGGTGCTCAAACAAATTTCTGTGTGCAATGTAATACGATAGTTAAAATTGTATTTCAACTCTTTTTGATTATGGTCGCTTTCAGCTTTACGTGAACCGTTTTGATGCTACGGTGTACCGTCGTTATTGGTTGATGGATACCCTCGTTGAAGATGTCGAGGTCGCTGGCAACGGATGATAGTTTAGGAACCTGTTCTGTTTTACCCGATATTTAACTTCCAAATGTTCAAAAGTTGCATTCGACACCAGAAAATTTGAGCTTGCCCCAATGCTCCTAACCCTCAAATAAACAAAAGTCTTTATACAATTATGATGGGTGCGAATAATACGCGGGGGTGTGGAATTAATGTAAAATATCGCTTGGGGCGGCCATATTGGCTATGCGCAGGCGCCCAGCTCCATGCAGACTTGCAAACAGCTGAGGGAAGCACCGTGACAAGGGACTTATTGATATGCGGTTGCACAAGGGTTTGAATTTAGGTCAATTGCTGTTTGGGATATTTCCCGTGATGCGTTGCGTGGTGCGTATTTGCATTAATTAAAATATTCAAATTCTAAAGTCGATAAACATGACTAACGTATGATAAACTAGCGGCTGTGATCGCGTGGATATAGATAAAATGTAGCCTGCATTTTGTACAGCCAGGACGATATCTGTAGAATCTTCCAACTCTTTAACGCGGGTGATGATAATGGCGGCAATCATCACCATTATAAAGCTTTGGTGCGGAATACTGACATGGCAGTTCTACGTGATGCATACTGGGAGTCTGGCACAACTTAGATGTTTCCGCACTATACGGGTATCTAAAGGAGTTTTAATGTAAAAATAAATTAAAGTTAGATCAATATCTTCAACCCAATCGTTAAATCAAAAGTTATAACACCCAAAGAACATAACACCGTCAAATCCAAACATCGAAGCATCATACCTACATTGAAATACATATCTTCTATAGCCTTCCTGAAATGTAATTTGATTGATAAATGAAATCTTCCTTAATCTGGTCAATAATAAGCATGGACCTTAGCCAGGTACGGTATCCGGAAGCCATTTTGTTAGATCATTAGCATCATCATCAAACAACTGCTGACCACAGAACACAGGTTATTATGAATGCTGTGACACAGTCGCATGTTTCTCCAGTGAGCCAGGTCTTTGGCTGTCCCCTTCGAGGGGCAGCCACCTCGCGGAAGTTATCATTCAATAGTGCCGGTGTAGGTATCTGATATCGAATTGGTTTACTCCAGCCAAAGCCAGTGCCAGTGCAAACCTTGCCGAAGCGTCAGCTACTCAAAATTTTTCGCAGTTTTAGCGGCAATCCGACCATAGTATCCGTTATAATTTATAGCCTTAAACAAAGGCCTCCAGTGCGTTTGTTAACGATCTGGGAGCTAGAACGTCTCTCTCCGCAACGCTACTGGATAGGTATTGACTGCTGGCTTTGTCGTTGAGATATATCAGCACTTCGATATTTCACCAATCAACCTAAAATCATTTCAGGCTAAGTCAAAGGCATTCAAACAGTCCACGAACGTTAGGCATAGTGGCTTATTATTGATTATCTTCAGACTAATGTAGAATCTGCCAACAATTTGTAGATATGGCTCAGATGAATCTATTTAAAGGGAAATATTTTTACTTGTTAGTTAGTACCTATAGTAAGTTTATGCTAATATATTTAAATTTTATTATATTTAATCATGTTTTGTGTACCAAGATGTAACTTTCCTGATATTTTAATTATAATGGTTCATATTAATACTAACACATACTAACAAGCCTCATAGCTCAGTTGGTAGTAACTCTGCCTTCTGCGCTGTAGGCTGTGGGTTCGATTCCCACCCAGGACAAACATTTGATGAATATAGATGTTTGTTCTGTGTTTGGGTGTTGTATCATATAGTAAGCATGTATTTTTAAAAAGTATTTAAGTATTCTATCCGTAATCTAGTTCCCATATTACAAGCTATGCCTAGTTTGGGGCTAGATGGCGCTGTGTAAAAAGTAATGTCCTATAATGTCCTATAATATTATATTAGTAAATAATAAATGTTATCAAAAGGGAATGATTATTCCGTATATATTAGGTAGGTACTATGCCATTACGACTTCATAAAGTAAAGAGGGCTGGGGAAACAAAACACGTGTCGATTTTATGTTTTCAAAGAAATATAACGGATTTGTTACTTATTATTTGATCTTTGAAAAGTGACTCGTGAATCTATTAGCTTTCATAGAGTAGACAAAATCTGTTCAAATAATTATTTCTCACAAAGAAAGTACCTTACCAACAAACGATAAAAGTGTACTTTCATTACTCCTTACTCTGAGTACACTTTTTCTGAATCTCTTTATATTCGCTTTAGTGTTTGAGGCATTATCTCGTTGCTAACTCTCATTCTATGCAAAGCCAAAAGCCAAAGCACCAGCACCGACCGTACGTCAGAGTGAGAGAGCAGAATACATAAGGTGAGGAAGTCACCCCTTACTAACGTGAAATGATTCATGTACTTATTTTGTTTTAAAAGTGCCCTCGTGACCGATGCTAAACCTTGGCTTAAAATCTAATCCAGCCCACGAATGTCGTCAAAGTCAACCAAGGGGCTTCACCAAAGAGGCAGTAGTTTTATCATGTGTTAAAAAAACTGTAACCGTGCACGTAACAAAGTAAAGATAAAAAAAATAAAAGATATGGGCGAAATATTGTATTTATCTCAAAAACTACCCATGTTATCGAATATCTGCTGCGTCAATAAATTTGTATCTATATTATCTGCTTACAGTTTAAATTTTACTGAATTGGGATAACGCATTCGAGAGCTATGCCGTCACAAACATTGCCACATACACATAGTAATTTATACTATGTGTATAGATATAACGTTTATTCACACAAACACAAAACACACATACAGTAAAAAATAAACAACAAACGTGACAGTTATGACATTATAAACAAAAATAGATATTATAAAGACCATAATATACGTTTTTATTTAAAGTATACATACATTGCTCGATTACCCAACTTAACACGGAGATATCGTTCGCTTTGCTCGATCGATCAAATATTAATTTGCCTTACTTACGGTGTGTTTAGATTACAGGGTTGCCATAGAAATCGATACCTACATGTGCTAAAAGTTATGTTGAGAAATTTAGTCCAAACGTAGACAGACAATGTGAATCATGTGAAATGTGTCATCATCAGCATCGTCAACCAAATTCAAGTTTGTGCCTCAAGGTAAGGCCAATTTATCATATACAGTAAGCTGCTCATCGCTTTTTAATTATTACGACACTTCACTTATAGCATTTGAAGTAAATTATTTGTGTGGCAACCCTATCTCGTCTAATAATGGGTTTCATTTACAGCTGTAGTAAAAAAAATTAAGTGTTTTTTACTAAGTATAATAGTTTTGCTAGTAGTTCGTTCCTGTTCTTAATTATTAACAAATTATCGATAGGACTGTGGATGACTTAGGTTTTATAAATTCTTGAACCCAATAATTTGATACGTTATGTAATGAATATTATTACCATCATTTTCCTGGGCCTAATAATGCTTTATTGTAGGAGAGGGTTTAATTTAGCGTCTTATAGGGCCACTTGCAAACTTTGACACCTTCAAGTTGTAGGTATAAATGAAATGATTTTTGAAAAATGCTTTGCTATTTGAAGGCTATATTTCCTTATCAGATTTAGGAAGGGTTAAGGTTATTTTTAGAAATCAATTGAACTAGTCTTTTTTTTGGGTCTATTGCAACTATGGGTTGGGTTTCTATCGGGAGTCACGCTACTCGTGATATTTTTGGTGATATATGTCTGACACGATTTTAAAAATAATTTGATCAAAAGGTGTTTATGTTTTTATATTAACATTATCTTAAGACGGATCATATCAAGAACTATTCTTGATTTATTTACTTGAATATTAAATTTATATATTTATCTAATATAACTTATATTAATACGGTCAACACCAATTACATCAATTAAACAACAATTGAAAATATTCATACATTAGTTATCTTGATATGATCAAAGAAATTTCATAAAATTAATACTATTTTTTTTTTTATTCCTGCATTAATTTTTATCTTGTTTTATGTTGATCAGCCTTTTAGAATTGTAAAATATATAGAAAATGACAAATTTGCAAACAATTTTTTTTTCAGTCTGTCAAAGTTGAGTGATAAAAAATGAATGTCAATTAGTAACTCATTATTACTAGCTTTATGAAAAAGTGCATTTCATAATCCTTATTTTTAAATGTTAACACTTATGTAAAGTATTTATCATAGCGAAAAGGTAGCTAAAATCACATATTTTTTAAATCCCTTGTCAAAAAATCTTATAAAACTCAAGTTTTTCATTTTTTGATAAACACGTGGTACTTAATCACTATAGCAGTCTAATTCTTTTTTGTTCCGAGCCGCCATGATCAGGCCTTTTGCCAGCTGCAGGCTTATCGACATATCCTGGGACACACTCTGCATTAAAAAATTCGGTAGCGTCGGAAAAATGATTCTTTGAGTTATTTCACAGTCAGAATTTGAATAGAAAGCAGTGGATGCCGTTGCAAATGTAGACGCTTAAAGCTCTTTAGTCCTGTGCTATACAGGTACCATTTTACATTCAGGTTTCTTCTTGTTCTGAATTTAACTCTTAGCAGAGTATAAATTACAATACAGAGCTTTTATTCTGATATAACTTCCTCTAATATGATTAAATACTCGGGTCTAGGGTACGTGCTAAACTAGAGACTTCCGAAGTAGGTATATCATTGAAAGTGTGTATGCTTAACTTCATCGTTGACCTCATGACAAACTGTACAATACGATTAGGGATACTGGGCAAAAGTGACAGCGCATCTAACTTCTTTGACAATTTGTATTTATATGCGATCCCACTTATCTTACTTATCCGACTAAACCTACTTTCTTACTTCAGAACGTAGATTTCATCCTTGCATACAAGTCAAGGTCAAGTTTACCCATCCAAAAAATCTAGTCACTTTAGTTACAATGTAGTAACTTTTTGACATATTGGCCGTCACACAAAAAACGAATGCGATTAAAGTGCTCGCTAAATAAAAGAACGCACCACAAAGGTAGTTTAGATAAAACGCGTTTAACGCGCATCGTTTGAGCGGGACTATAAAGCAAACTGTGACGCACTTTGTTTTTTAAAGCTCAAAGCTCACAGCCGCATTAATTATATCACGTGTGATGTGGCACATCGCACCAGCATCAGAAGTGGAGCTGTGCTGTAAGAGTGCGGTGGAGCCTGTCTTCTTACCCATGTGACGCTGGACTTGAATGAATCAGATTTTAATAAATTGTGTGATTGTTGAACACGACCGTGATCTCGGTATACAGAGTATTCAGCGTATAGTCAAGACAATTGTTGAGAGAAAACTGGCACTTCGCTACACATGTTATACAATACAATGGATTTCAGAGCGAAGTCATTCAAGTACCAAATCATCCGGCACTTGAATGGTTGGATCGCCTGCGTTTGGTCCGGTAGTCGTTGAGTGGTGACGGACACAGTTGGTTACAAGGTCCGATACCAGAGTACCTTTGGTTTCGGGCTAAGTACGCATTCTTCCCTGAGTAGCCCTATACATTTTCCGCATGACGTTTTGACTTAATCTTTTGGTTCACTTCGTGCGTCGCACTGGATTGATACCAAAAACCGACAACGCGAAGTGATTCCTAGGAAATCTTTCATTATGAACCGACGACAAAGTAAAAGTCACAAGAGTTGAAAGATGTCACAAGAAAGCTAAAGTAAAAGTAGCATCGCTGAGAGGCAAATTTTTTCAATTCACTTTTTTTCTGGGTGATATGACGATGATTAAGAATATATAATAGCGTTTGCTCGTTTGACTTCGCCCGCGTGATATCCGGATAAAACCTAGCCTCCGCTCTTATTCATAGCGTGCACTTAATCCGTGACAAATTTCATAAAAATCCGATAAGTCGTTTAGTCGTGAAGAGGTAGCAAACAAATTAACAAAGACACTTTAGATTTTTTGTATCAGCATGGATTTATCATTTACATTTATTTCACATCACAACCGCTTACTGACTGTATGTTGACTACAGAACTATTGACATTCAATGGGGTTTTCAATGCAAGGAAGCAATCTCTTCCAAACTGCTTTTGTATTGAAAGGGGGCCAGCAATATGATTCGAAATTTAAATAACGGTATCAATTTGCTATTTAAGTCCATATTTTAACAAATATTTTTGAAGTAAAAATGTATCCTACACAGAGTAAAATAAAAAAAGAAAGCCTACAAATATAGTTATGGAAATGGTACGAATATGTCCCAGTATGACAAAAGTGGGCAATCAAATCAACTACTTGCATCAATATTTGACGAGGTAGACGTTATAATGTCGCAATTATCTTAGCATGACCGATTGTTATAAATCAATTTCCGTTGAATCAAAGAAAAGAAAATCAATTTTGATAATAAATCGACGAACGAGGTCCCTAATTATATCAATTGGATAACTGCAACGATTGAGTGCAGTCGCGACTGTCGCTATTCGAAGATTATGTTATGCGCTAGTTACGTACCAGTGCATTGCGGGACGTGGCGCCGAAGATCTAGAAAAGCTGGTCATTGTCGGGAAGAGGCCTTTTTGCGAGGTGGTACAAATGGCAACGAAATTCCTCAGTTTGTTGAGGATGCCCATATCCTCTAAGTTCAACTCAAACTTCAACTCGTTGAACTCAATGGATTTGTTATTCCAATTATTTCAATTTAGATTATGATTACATATTATGATATGTAATCGTTTCATTCATTCATTGTTAATTCATCATCATTCCAAATTTGGTGGCCGAACAAACATACATATTATACACAATTTAACAATAGTTTGTTTCAATTGAACTTACTGTATAAAAATATTCCATTTATTTCAACTTTCACAAAAAAGTTACATGGTTGAAATAATTGAAAAAAATAATCCATTTAGTTCAACAAGTTGAAATTTGAGTTGAACTTAGTGGAATATGGCTTGAGGATTCCGGGTGAAGTGTGCTTCCACCTTCGGCCATACACTTGTATCCAGGTATGATGAAGGCCAAGCGCTACCTCGTCGTTGAATAATTAGAATAATAAAAGGAATCGGAGTCGCTGGAGAAGGGTCGTCCTATGAAACGAGTCTAGAGTCTGTGTCTGACACTGACGAACCATTAGACCACAGATGCGGTTAAAGATTGGTGATATTACTACTTGTCTATCTTGTTGAAGGGATCCTTTTATTAGCTGAAATCCCCGGTAACCACAGCAAATAGATAAAAAAATAATGACATAATGACATAACTGTAGCGATATTTTGAGATTGACTTCAATCTATGTAATCATATACAATCGGCATTTCGTTGACTGTCAATATTTTCAGGGGCACCAGTGACAAAACTCATGTCTGGTTTAAAAGTGAGGTGCTCAAAAATAACATGCATATTTTCTAGGCTTAAACGTATGCGTATGGCGTATGGTAAAAATTCCAAGCTCGTCATAATTAAGTAGATTTTATAGCGGGATCTTACATTATCAAATTAGCTTTTTATCTTTTAAACTAATAGTGTCTATGAGCTGCTAGTTTTTTTTTTGTTATAAGTTCCCGTATCTCTAAAATAGCCCGACTGAGGAAAATTGCAATCATTAATATTAGCAATTAACTTACAGAATCTCTTCTATAAGTTTATTGCAGTGCAGTACAGACGCTCAATTAATACACGTTATTAATTATTTAATTTCACGATCAGTAAGCTAATAGCATTAATTGAAGTAAGGTATAGCTACTAATTTCTCAACTTAATTATGATGTGAAATAGATTTCAGAGTATTTGGGTCAACAGACATGATGCAGTCGAATGTCGCATAATTTGACAAAGAAAAGTTACTAATTGGTCTTGACACTGGAGGCAGGATGTAGGTCCGCCTGGGTAGTAACCACCCTCCTGCCATATTTCCACTCCAAAAGGTTTACCGTGTTCAGTCGGCGCGCGGTGTTTTTGAAACTCGCTTCATCGTACGTAGACCTAATCCTGGCCTAGAACTAGGCAAGCCTATGTGTCAAAACCTAATCCATCATTCATTCATAAAAAGCCAACGAAAAGTCAGTATTCAAATAAATTTATATTTAAACTGAGTTTTGCTGAAAATGTTGCCAAGTATTTGTTTTTTTTATGCGTCGGCGATGTGCTTGGCCTTCACCTGATTTTCATGTTATTATAAGGCCAAAGGTGGAAGCGCAATGCACCCGGAATCCTCAACAAACTGAAGAACTGGCTATCTTACCTCTAAATGCCGGAACACAAAAATTTTAGAATTGTTATTATGGCGACAGAATTAGGTAAGATGGTGGTAGCTAGCCAGGCGGACATAAACAAAGTCCTACCACCAACCAAACTGAGCACAATATTGTACCCCCTTGGGGATCGAACCCGGGACATCTGGATCTGAAATCGGTGGGTTGGACCACTAGACCACAGAGGCGGTACTGCGATCACCAATCGTCTGCCATTTATGCCGTCGCATGGCGAGACAATCCAGTGGAGAAACTCAGTCCAACGGTGGACATAAGCAGGTGATCTTCTTCTATACAATAGGATATTATCATGGATTAGAGAACAAGTGGACTTTCCCACCCGTATATCATGGTGTGCTCAAACTCAGTTGTTACGTAAATGCGTCCATCTAAAACAAACATTTGCTTGAATATTGATTGAATATATTTGTATATTTTACGAACTGTTATGGTTATCTATTGTTATATTTGTTTCAATACAGATGTATTGTATAAATATACCGTCACAGTTAGAACAACATGTCGTTCGGGTGCGTTTCGTCTTGCTTGCTTTCGTCTAACATTATATCCAAATGCTGTGAGGACTCCAAAAAAGAATCAACTGTAAAATTAAACTATCCCATGACCCATATCCCATAGCCCGTGACCCAATAACATAGTACATTCTAAATCAAAAATGTCTGTCCCTTTTTTTGGACACGAAAGCGTTGCGAGACTCTTTCGGGTCAAAAACTTTAAAGCGACATAAATATCAACTCTCAAAAGAGAATTACTAAATTATACGCAAGCTTTAGCAAGAAATTGCCTTAATAAATAAAATATTGTAACTTTTACGTTCCTAATAACACACTATGATGAAAGCCAAGCGCTTCCCGTCGTAGAATAAAAACAAATGCTGAAACTTACACCTGTAAGTAGGTACCACATATTTTTAAGCAATCAGCTCTGTAACCACAATTTCGACGTCTATACAACTATGATGATATATTTTCGGCTTACCAGTACTTCATATTTCTCCATGACTCGACCATGTCACCTGGCTGTACTTACCTAAAAAAAAAACAAGCTGTTAATATTCCTCCATTTTCAATATAATGTAATTCTGTCTAATATTTTATTCCATGAAAAGAAATCGTCTGGCCTCAAAGAGCATTCGGCTTGAAGATGGCCATAGCTCTATGTAATTAAACCAATTTAAATCTTAATTAATATTAATTGTCGGACGTCGGCAGAACGAATCTGTCGTATAAGTACCGCCGCGCAGAAAACTCTTAATGAATAACTTACATTTTATTTAATTAACGACGTGAAAGTTTGACATTTCAGTTTTGGAACGGAACGCGTTTGCTGTTGGGTGCCATCTTAAAAGTTTGAAGCGCACTCGAGTGCCAGGGCATACGCCGCCGTTTGAATGCAGCACTTTTTAACTTGACTGTACCGTAAAATAATACGAGTACGTACATAAGTGTACCGCCGGTCTCATTGTCCGCTCATACAATACTTTGTCCTATTAGGAACTGGTCCGGATGTTCGCATTTATTATTCTATTAAAATGTATTAAGGTGGATGTGCTACGGTAGATACGCATGAGAATGTCCTGAACCGAACTGACGGAAACCTTACGGAAGAGGTTAATTCGATTCGAGAAAATGAAAGAACTTTAAAATATGAACATTGTTGATCGAAAAATTGTCAACGCCACCCATAGCGATCTGACCTGCCTCCATCCACCAACTCCCCGCAACTACCATAATGTCATCGATCTCGAGTTTAGTCGTTATCGCCATAGACCGTTGCTCCCCAGCGGTTTTCGATTCTGGGAGCTGTGTGTCTAGTCTACTTGCTTGCTAATTCTGAGAGCTATGTGGCCTGTCTACTTGCTTGCTAATTCTGAGATCTATGTCAGCAACCTTGGTTCTCTAACGCATCATATCCATATTTAGGATAAGAGGTATATATTTGAGCCATTTGGGGTAGAGACTCTTGGGCTTTGGAGGCCAGGGGCACATATAATTATTTATAGGGATTTAGCCGAGAGTCTAAAAGAGTCTACACGTGACCAGAATCCTGGACTGTATTTTGCTCAGCGTTTGAGTATTGCCATCCAACGTGGTAATGCCGCCAGTATTCTGGCCACGTTACAATCTAGTGGTCACAATGATCGACTGGGCCATCTATAAGATAGTAATTTTGTAGATAATCCATTTGATAATTTTACTTGTAACTTCGATATTATTTTTTTAAATTTTAATATTTGTGTACTTAGCTGTAAGTTTCCTGTAATTAAATTTATTATGGTTCATGATAGTTTATAATATATGTTACTTATATAAGTACAAAAACAAAGTTCGCTGAAGGAAAGGCTCGCTGAGCGACTTTGAACTTATTCACGGGGCTTAAAGTCAGCGACAATGTTTTGGACCACGGTCATCACAAGTAACACACAAGTGATAAAAGACTTCCGTGTTGAGGTAATTAATACAGTATGTAAACCGTCGCTTATTTCAATTTCAAAATTACACAGTGTCTTCTGAAGCTACTTACAATTTACCGAATCAATCTAGTACCTGCTTACTCCAGCACAGGGCTTTGCGTATCGCGCAGTCTGGCTGTCTAGTGGTTTGTCCACCGGTAACAGACCCAAAGGTCCCGGGTCAAACCCCAGTAATTACAAATGTGTGTTTGGTTTGGTTGGTGGTAGGACTTTGTTTAAACTCCACTGGATAGTGATTCTAAGTTGTTGTGTTCCGGAATTTAGAGGTAAGATAGCCAGTTCCAAGCGCTTCCCCGCCTTAAAAAAAAATGCTTTACGAAGATCCTTCCAATTTATGACTATTGAGTTCTTCCTTAAAATCAACAAGACTCACATAAGATTCCTGCTTGAATATGGTTTTCAGTTATGGAGACACTAACCAAGATGCTTTCAGAAGGACATGGATTTACTTGAGAGTATACAAGGGAAAGCTACAGAGATCCCTCAATGCCTTCGTCGAAAAACCTTAGCCGTTCTCAAGCGGTGCGCTCACCAACAAACAGTTTTAAGTTTCTGAGTAGATACGATAGACGATACTAACGTTAAGTTTATTAGTACCATCTGTCATTATGTCATCATATTGATAGCTAACGAATATGTGCAATAATACAATAAGTATTTTTAATATAAGCGGATCATCTATCTATGTACATGAGTTTTATAAAGTGGTGCGGTATTATCAACAATATAAAATAATATGGGTAGGTATAATAATTTTCTATGAAACGCTCAATTAAACTTGTAAGACAATGTGTATAATAAACTGGTAACTTACAGAGAGAATGGTAAGGCATTGATTCTACTGATACAGATAAGCTATGATATAGAAAGTATATATTAAAATGGACGTAAATTTTCAGGCATTGGACTGACGTGGCTCGCCCATTTCCTTATACTGCTTTTTTATTATGTCAGTTGTGTAAAATTCACTGAACATATTGTTTTTTTAATGACAACGTAAATTGCAATAAACTAAAACTATTTATAACTAGTGGTTCTGTAAGAACGGTAGACCTCGCGAGTCGTTATAGCCATGTCATAACCGATGCTTTCCTCTTTCACTTTTCCTTTTAGAATTTTAAGCAAATAGGGGTATAAGTTTTAGCGATTACTCGCGTTCCCTTAGTCTGAGGAGATCGTACCTGGTGTCTTGCAAAGGCGGAGAGGACTGCGTAGTATATATTAGTAAACGTAGATATAAATTTTCCAAAAAAAAAACAAAAATTGAAATCCTACATATAAACATATAAACTTCTCCTCTTTTACCCTCCACTCACCTTTTTTGTTTATTTTTTCACAACATCTTGTGTAGAATTAAATAATAAGTGTGTCATTCAAATTTATTAAAAAAAAAATCTTTAATAAATAACGCTACAACAAACTGAGAACAGGGGGACCTTTTCTCCGCTATTTCCCCCCCCCAATCAAAAATGTAATAAATCAAGAAACATGTGTGCCTATTTTCATCAAACCGGTTGAAAAATGCGAACTGTAGACGAAAACAAACCGACAGCCGACAGACAGCTGACAAAAGCGCATTTTTGGCCAGTCTCGAAACTTAGACGCTTCGCTCGCTCGGTCAATAGTAAACACTTACAACCGCGGACCTATTGCCACCAATATGAGAGTAGCTGCCCGATTTATAGCTTTGCATCGCTCGCTATTAGAGTGCTAACTTGCCCCGAGCAAGCTGCGAGACCATTAATTATAATAAATTAAAAACCCCGTAATAAAAATGTTTCAATTTCATTTTAACAAAACGAAACACTACTTGAAACTATACAGTAAAATATTGCTCTCTGGAATGGCATTTTGGAAAATTTCTCAGGGATAGCAAGCTAAACCGTTTTAACTGACTGCTCGACACTAAACACAGGGTTTATGTTTCGTGGATGATGGAGGTTTTTAGACACTTTTATGAAGTGGCGGTCGCGGCTTAAAAAAATTAAATACCGACGTTTATTACACTCAGCGCCATCTAGCCCCAAACTAAGCTTAGCTTGTAATATGGGAACTAGATTACAGATAGAATACTTAAATACTTTTTTTTTTGTAAGGATTACGTGTTTTGCGTAAGAGAAAATCAACATAAGATCTCGTTAATATTAATTTTCCAGTGGGGTACGAGTGCTAAAGTCTGTTTGTCACTCCTACATGCCAAAACTAATAGACGGATTGAGCTGAAATTTTCTACAGATAGTGTTGTTCACCAAGAATATTACATTTACATTTTACGTCTATATTTTATCCGGGTAGCATAAGCGGGTACAAAAGCCGGTAGCTTATTACTGAAAATAAAATGTAGCCATTTAAAACATGTCTCGAACAGCAGCGCCGAAGTGTGTGGAGTATGAAAAAAACGAGGATATTACACAAACCATTCGCAGAAAACTCACTCGTAAACGCTAAGCGTGGTAAAGAGCCGCGTTAATTATTAGTTTAAGTATTCATAAAAACGTAACGTTAACACTCCGCGGGCGGAAACGGGCGGAAAGTTGAGTATACATGCGCGACTTGCAAGCTTACTAATAGCGTTTTGACAGACAGAGGCTCTGGCATTTGCGACGGCTATACTCGTATAAGTAAACCCATTTATAAATCAATGCATTTCCCAAAAAAAAAAACATAATATGTAATACTAGGCTCATATTTTGCAACCTAATCAATTTCCTTGGTACTCGGAGGACGGGCAGTGTCAGCTGCGACACATTTTTATACTTCTGCATCTGGCATCGTTTTTTAAAATGTACCTTTGTTTTTGTTTCCAATAATCGAAGACAATGATCACGTCAATCAAACTTGCATATAATCTATTCTCTTGGGAGCGCAACCCATCGAATGCCAAACCGGAGCGAAAACTACTATTTACTACAACTCAGAGGGCGAGTTTAAAAAGTCAATTATCAACCAGATGAACAAGCTACCTAAGTAGATTTAAAAGTAAAAAAATAGGGCACAATATCACTCTGCAGAAATAAAGTAATTTTGCTGCATTTGCACTAGTTTAATTTTGATTGCGCTAGATGCGGCTCCGTAATCCAGTATCGCCGTAATGCAATCTAATTTGGATTCTATTCCGTCGCGATAAATGTCATTATAAAATGAAATGCGCCAGGCTCGGCGGCGACGCTGCCTCACTTTCTTGGGACAGTCACTCACAAAAATACATGACCGATAACAAAAGTATTAAAAGTGACAGACTCGCGACTTTCTTCCATTCACATCTGATTGCTGCTCAGAGCGTGGGACTTATAAATAAATAAATATTACAGGACATTAATTTTACACATCGCCATCTAGCCCCAAACTATGCATAGCTTGTAATATGGGAACTAGATTACGGATATAATACTTAAATACTTTTGTAAATACATACGTATTATATTATACAACACCCATACACAGAACAAACATCCATATTCATCAAACAAATGTTTGTCCTGGGTGGGAATCGAACCCACAGCCTACAGCGTAGAAGGCAGAGTTACTACCAACTGAGCTATGAGGCTTGTTATGAAGATAATCTTTCAGGGGGTAGTCAGAGGCACGTCCAAGCATATGTTCAGCCCATGCCCACGATTTGCCAGATACACATGCCATTTGTTTATTAGGGACATGCAGGACAGGGACCTACACCGACAGAGCATTTACGTGTATCGAATGCGCACATCAATTGCAGAAATACAAAATAGTCCATTAGTGCACTACTGGATTTGAACCTCATATGTTTCTTGTCCGAACATCGTTTGGATGTAAGCTCTTTTGATGAGGGCAACACGTCGTCTGTCTCTCTAGACTACTACAACTGTAGAATGAAAAAGTGTATTTGCAAGCATGCTTCTTTAAGTTTAAGGTCATCTTTACTTGCTTCAAAATTTATTGGTGGTCAAACGCAGAACAAATTTACAAAAAAAAAAGGTGTAATTATTATTAAAGCTTTTATATTTTCTCAACAATCTTGAGGGCTGTTTTTCCCAGTTGTGGGACACACGCAAAACGAATATAAAATATCATAAAGTGATTTACACTGACTGACTGACATAGTGATCTATCAACGCACAACCCCAACCACTGGACGGATCGGGCTGAAATTTGGTATGCAGGTAGATGTTATGACGTAGGCATCCGCTAAGAAAGGATTTTTATTAATTCTACCCCCAAAGTGTTAAAATAGGGGATGAAAGTTTGTCAATTTTAAACCGATCGGGCTGAGACTTTGCATGCATAAAGCTACTATGACGTAGGCATCCCCTAAGAAAGGATTTTGAGATTTTGCATTTGTTTTGTTTCGGTTAAGAAGTTTTGGTTATAGACTCTACTTTGTATTTGGCATTTGTTTTGTTTTCGTTTGGTTTAAGTATAGGTTTTGTCGGTTAGACTTTTTTAAATGGCTAAAGAAAATCTTAACGTTAATGGAGAAGTTGAAGAATGTACTGTTGTTTTTAAGTTTTGTAGGCCCTAATTTTTTACGTACGCTAAACAAAAGTAAAGCCGCAAAAACTATACCTAATTAATAATAATACTTCTTAACGCGAGCGAAGCCGCAGGAAAAAGCTAGTATTGTATTTAATCAAAGTACTGACTGTACCTACATATTATAAAATAAATTATTTGAATATCAAAGCAAACTATAATTTATCAGAAGTCTTATTACATTATACAATATAATAAATACACAATGATTTGTTAAGTCGCGAAGAAAATTTCATTGTTATTATGACAATAAATTATTGGAAACAACAGGTGTTATTTTCCATAAATTACAGACTTATGATTATAATGTTATTTTAGTTGGACTGTTACACCAATCAATTTGTATTGTATGAGTGGAATGTAGCAAATAATATGGACAATAGATATTTATTTTAAGATCAATGCATACTGGCATCTATTTACCCACCCTTGGCATCATTATTGATATTCAATACCATAAACATTAAAATACTACCTTTCTATAAATCACCTGAAACGTATGGTTTTTTTTTAACTGACCCGGAAAAATAGATTACATTTAGGAACAGTGGCACACTTCGTCCAAAAGCTAATGAAAGCATAAAGATCTCATACATTATGAGCGATCATTTTGTCAATGAGTGAATATTTGTATTTAGTAGACGCATTTTTTTCTTTGTATCCCAGTCTACTTAGCCGCCCTGTTAGACAATAGTACATTGTTCACAGAGGGGAGAAAGTGACCGATTACCAACGAGCGTGTTTGAGGTACACACGAGTTAATAACCTACGAGTAAAATTTAAGCCTAGAAAATAGATTCCTTGAAGTGTATATTTTTTTTTTTGACATGAAAACTTTTTACTCCTTATTTCTTTTTTTAAATTATTTTTCACACAAAATAAGTGGCCAGTATAATTTTCTAGACTTTGTGAACAAAACTTTTTGCTTTTTGGTATAGATAAGGTTTTATAATGATATGAATAAAAAAACACTGTTTCTGCTCGCTCAATGCTTGCACTTTTCCCGTTAAAATACAACAGTAATAAAGTTAGTAAAGTAAATTCTACCTCATTTAAAAAAAACAATAAGGCACTTGCAAATCAAGAAGGCTATGTGCAAACAGAATAAATCGAAGAGGCTTTATAAAAAGTACCCTGACACCCGAGGAAAACTTTTCCATAAACGTAACACTACAACCGTTGCACAAAGTTGTGCAAGAATGACAAGAGAAACTTCATACTTAAATCTATTTAAAACTGTGACCCCTCGTGCGTGGAAATTTCTGAATAGCTTAGGTATCGGAAAAGGTTTAAAGATGTTTCTTCTTCTTTTGATCTTTATGCTATCAGCGCACACTTTTCCTCTTCCCCCATTTTTCTAGATGATAATATTAAGCGTTTTAAGCAGTTGATAATTTATCATGCCTCAACAAACCTTATTATCCAAATTTCAACTCTATAAAACCTAAACATCATTTCCATGAAAACTGTTGGTGTGGGTGGCATTTGTGTCCATATGATACAGATTATCTGCTTTGAGCTTGTTTTTGCAATGACTCACATTTTAATTTCTCCTTTGAAACAAGTTCATTCTCCGCCTTCTGGAAAAGAGACTTTATCATTGTTCTCCCTTAGACAGCCAGACAAATCAAATCCCTCTACTGCCTCCGAGTTCAGAACAATATCCATCTTGCCCATTTTATCCAAACTTCTTTTCTAAAATCATCTCCTGAATCCCTTCCAATCCGGATTTAGATCTGGCCACAGTACCGTCAATGCCTTAATTAAATCTTAATTAAATACACTTTAAAAATATAATTTAAAATAACTATTAATGTGAACATGTTTTGTTATAAATGTAAAGGGTTCACAACAATATAATACAAAGATATGATAATGAGGGTTGCAATGTGGCTCTAGCACCACTTTGTAGTTCGATCGCGAGGGTCAAATCCAACGCCACCTGCTTCTCAGTCGGCTTTCCGCATCCGCGTACTAATTTTAACATACCTACCTGTACCTACAAATACAAATGTTTTATATTTTTTTATATTATTGACTGTTTGATTTCTTTGAGTTGATAACGAACTAGTTATACTAAATAATACGTTACATATCTATCGCTTCTAACACATCAAGCACATCTAGCGCTCAAACGTTACATACATTTTTTTTTCATTCCTTTTTGAGATTTCTGTTTAACGAGTGTCCAAATTTTTACAGTTTTACTCAGGTAAAAAAAGCTGTTTGAATAAATAATATAAAAAAAACTTAATTGGTTCATTCGTTGTTGAAAAAGGCTTTGCCCGCGGTAATCACAATTGGCAAGACTTAAACTGGCGGTCGACGATTTTTTTACATCCTCTTTGTTTTTTATCCATCGTGATCATCATCTTATCACCATCATCATCATGATCATTTCAATCAACATTTCTACTGCGGAACGCAAGCTTCCCCCAATCAAAACCACGAATCCTGAGTGGTCTCCATCGATACCCCGCGACAACCACAATGTTGGCGGCTCAGTCGGGAATCTTACTCGTTTGCGTTGAAAAGCCATACCTCGTATATCATTAATCAGTAAATTTAATCGGATCTGCGTGAGTCACTGTCAATGTTCATATCGGTACCTATTAGAAGAAGCCACGACAAACTTAGTTGGTCTTGGCATCGGTTACAACCCTAAGGTTGTAGCCGTTGAAGGTAAAATGTATTGTTAAAACTTGTGCTAACCCTCCACTACGAGAATCAATGAACCTCATACAGGCAGGTGGGCTGTAAAGCCACCGAAACAAATGGAAAGGAACTGATATAACTTTGTACGCTATTCGTACTAATCCCACGAATATAGTTTTGAATAAAACACAGTTTTAGTATTTTCACGATAAATAAAATAATAAAAACATCTGAGCAACATAGTCAATGTCTTTTTTACTTTTATCTCAAAACTTGAACGCGTTGGATCAGTTGTTACAATATGTATTGCCATATTGGGACACCCTACAACTACGCGTACTACCAATGAACCCACACATACATTTCCACATTGTAAGAAGGTCGAATAAAATGGATTAAGAATAAAAATGTAATTATAATTATTTCCCCGCATTCGTGCCAACACCAAGTTAGTACTGATAGTAATAGTTGAGGGAACAATAAAATATACTTTAATTAGCTTCGCCGACGTCGTTGGGAGGGCAGCGAACTTCGGGCGAATTAATACGAGGCGAGTCATACTGTACGATATTGTTTTGCGGGTCAGGGGCATCTCGCCCACAAACAGGACGAGATTTCCATTTTAAAAACAGTATCAGTTTCCTTTTTATTTTTTTTAACGGTATTCTTTACTCAAAGGGTACCAACAACCTACGCTGGTTCATCAGCTGGTTGTATCTCATGAACCGTTATAGGTAGAAAGTTAAAATTTGTACAATCAATATGTTATATTATACTAATTATTTAAAATAGAAGCAGACTGGCTACCAAAATGACCGGACAAACGGTATAAAGGTTTTTAAAAGGTTTTGGGAGTTAGGTCATTTGACCTAACAATTAATTCTAAGTTTTTTTTTTATTGTGTGCGTATGCTACAGATTCGAACAAGTAAAGTTAATTGATACGTCGTATCGGACTGTGTAAACAAAGCAATACGACCACGACTCAGCTCGATGCAATATTGTGTCACTAAAAACCAGACGACACTTTATTCTCCTTTTTTCAATATCAATTATTATAAATTCGCTAGCACCGACAGACCGACGGCCCATTCCTTATAAATGTAACGTATTCATATATTGATATTCATGATTACATATGGAACGTTTTTTATATACCTACCCAGTTTAATAAGTTTGATGTGTACTTTCGTTTATTCGTAGGTATAGTGAAGATAACAGATACTGTGAAATTATGAAAACCATGTTTTTTACTTATGATAATATAAATAGGTACCTGTATTATTTCTCATATCTCATATTCTTATATAATTGTGACGTGACCCAAGGGGTGGCTCTTTTTTAGGCCAGCGAATTAGCATAGTTATCAGCGTGGTAATGCAGCCACTGTCTTGGGCACGCTTTCGTTTGTTACTGGTCTGGTTAAAACTGGAAACGTATGGTTTTTTTTTAACTGACCCGGAAAAATAGATTACATTTAGGAACAGTGGCACACTTCGTCCAAAAGCTAATGAAAGCATAAAGATCTCATACATTATGAGCGATCATTTTGTCAATGAGTGAATATTTGTATTTAGTAGACGCATTTTTTTCTTTGTATCCCAGTCTACTTAGCCGCCCTGTTAGACAATAGTACATTGTTCACAGAGGGGAGAAAGTGACCGATTACCAACGAGCGTGTTTGAGGTACACACGAGTTAATAACCTACGAGTAAAATTTAAGCCTAGAAAATAGATTCCTTGAAGTGTATATTTTTTTTTTTGACATGAAAACTTTTTACTCCTTATTTCTTTTTTTAAATTATTTTTCACACAAAATAAGTGGCCAGTATAATTTTCTAGACTTTGTGAACAAAACTTTTTGCTTTTTGGTATAGATAAGGTTTTATAATGATATGAATAAAAAAACACTGTTTCTGCTCGCTCAATGCTTGCACTTTTCCCGTTAAAATACAACAGTAATAAAGTTAGTAAAGTAAATTCTACCTCATTTAAAAAAAACAATAAGGCACTTGCAAATCAAGAAGGCTATGTGCAAACAGAATAAATCGAAGAGGCTTTATAAAAAGTACCCTGACACCCGAGGAAAACTTTTCCATAAACGTAACACTACAACCGTTGCACAAAGTTGTGCAAGAATGACAAGAGAAACTTCATACTTAAATCTATTTAAAACTGTGACCCCTCGTGCGTGGAAATTTCTGAATAGCTTAGGTATCGGAAAAGGTTTAAAGATGTTTCTTCTTCTTTTGATCTTTATGCTATCAGCGCACACTTTTCCTCTTCCCCCATTTTTCTAGATGATAATATTAAGCGTTTTAAGCAGTTGATAATTTATCATGCCTCAACAAACCTTATTATCCAAATTTCAACTCTATAAAACCTAAACATCATTTCCATGAAAACTGTTGGTGTGGGTGGCATTTGTGTCCATATGATACAGATTATCTGCTTTGAGCTTGTTTTTGCAATGACTCACATTTTAATTTCTCCTTTGAAACAAGTTCATTCTCCGCCTTCTGGAAAAGAGACTTTATCATTGTTCTCCCTTAGACAGCCAGACAAATCAAATCCCTCTACTGCCTCCGAGTTCAGAACAATATCCATCTTGCCCATTTTATCCAAACTTCTTTTCTAAAATCATCTCCTGAATCCCTTCCAATCCGGATTTAGATCTGGCCACAGTACCGTCAATGCCTTAATTAAATCTTAATTAAATACACTTTAAAAATATAATTTAAAATAACTATTAATGTGAACATGTTTTGTTATAAATGTAAAGGGTTCACAACAATATAATACAAAGATATGATAATGAGGGTTGCAATGTGGCTCTAGCACCACTTTGTAGTTCGATCGCGAGGGTCAAATCCAACGCCACCTGCTTCTCAGTCGGCTTTCCGCATCCGCGTACTAATTTTAACATACCTACCTGTACCTACAAATACAAATGTTTTATATTTTTTTATATTATTGACTGTTTGATTTCTTTGAGTTGATAACGAACTAGTTATACTAAATAATACGTTACATATCTATCGCTTCTAACACATCAAGCACATCTAGCGCTCAAACGTTACATACATTTTTTTTTCATTCCTTTTTGAGATTTCTGTTTAACGAGTGTCCAAATTTTTACAGTTTTACTCAGGTAAAAAAAGCTGTTTGAATAAATAATATAAAAAAAACTTAATTGGTTCATTCGTTGTTGAAAAAGGCTTTGCCCGCGGTAATCACAATTGGCAAGACTTAAACTGGCGGTCGACGATTTTTTTACATCCTCTTTGTTTTTTATCCATCGTGATCATCATCTTATCACCATCATCATCATGATCATTTCAATCAACATTTCTACTGCGGAACGCAAGCTTCCCCCAATCAAAACCACGAATCCTGAGTGGTCTCCATCGATACCCCGCGACAACCACAATGTTGGCGGCTCAGTCGGGAATCTTACTCGTTTGCGTTGAAAAGCCATACCTCGTATATCATTAATCAGTAAATTTAATCGGATCTGCGTGAGTCACTGTCAATGTTCATATCGGTACCTATTAGAAGAAGCCACGACAAACTTAGTTGGTCTTGGCATCGGTTACAACCCTAAGGTTGTAGCCGTTGAAGGTAAAATGTATTGTTAAAACTTGTGCTAACCCTCCACTACGAGAATCAATGAACCTCATACAGGCAGGTGGGCTGTAAAGCCACCGAAACAAATGGAAAGGAACTGATATAACTTTGTACGCTATTCGTACTAATCCCACGAATATAGTTTTGAATAAAACACAGTTTTAGTATTTTCACGATAAATAAAATAATAAAAACATCTGAGCAACATAGTCAATGTCTTTTTTACTTTTATCTCAAAACTTGAACGCGTTGGATCAGTTGTTACAATATGTATTGCCATATTGGGACACCCTACAACTACGCGTACTACCAATGAACCCACACATACATTTCCACATTGTAAGAAGGTCGAATAAAATGGATTAAGAATAAAAATGTAATTATAATTATTTCCCCGCATTCGTGCCAACACCAAGTTAGTACTGATAGTAATAGTTGAGGGAACAATAAAATATACTTTAATTAGCTTCGCCGACGTCGTTGGGAGGGCAGCGAACTTCGGGCGAATTAATACGAGGCGAGTCATACTGTACGATATTGTTTTGCGGGTCAGGGGCATCTCGCCCACAAACAGGACGAGATTTCCATTTTAAAAACAGTATCAGTTTCCTTTTTATTTTTTTTAACGGTATTCTTTACTCAAAGGGTACCAACAACCTACGCTGGTTCATCAGCTGGTTGTATCTCATGAACCGTTATAGGTAGAAAGTTAAAATTTGTACAATCAATATGTTATATTATACTAATTATTTAAAATAGAAGCAGACTGGCTACCAAAATGACCGGACAAACGGTATAAAGGTTTTTAAAAGGTTTTGGGAGTTAGGTCATTTGACCTAACAATTAATTCTAAGTTTTTTTTTTATTGTGTGCGTATGCTACAGATTCGAACAAGTAAAGTTAATTGATACGTCGTATCGGACTGTGTAAACAAAGCAATACGACCACGACTCAGCTCGATGCAATATTGTGTCACTAAAAACCAGACGACACTTTATTCTCCTTTTTTCAATATCAATTATTATAAATTCGCTAGCACCGACAGACCGACGGCCCATTCCTTATAAATGTAACGTATTCATATATTGATATTCATGATTACATATGGAACGTTTTTTATATACCTACCCAGTTTAATAAGTTTGATGTGTACTTTCGTTTATTCGTAGGTATAGTGAAGATAACAGATACTGTGAAATTATGAAAACCATGTTTTTTACTTATGATAATATAAATAGGTACCTGTATTATTTCTCATATCTCATATTCTTATATAATTGTGACGTGACCCAAGGGGTGGCTCTTTTTTAGGCCAGCGAATTAGCATAGTTATCAGCGTGGTAATGCAGCCACTGTCTTGGGCACGCTTTCGTTTGTTACTGGTCTGGAACAGTTGAGTTACCTATAGGCTGTTAGTAACGGTCCTTAGGTAATCCAACTGATTCCTTTGTTCATAGTACAGTTGTTAACTATTTATTGTTCATAAATATGCTTAAATAAGATTTAAGAAGTTTATTTTCTGAGCAGGTTAAGGAGAAGGAAGGGATGATGTGAAAATAAAAGTACCAAAATATACCCCGGTTCAGTGGCTTATTCGTCGTCATTTATTCGATTGTACTATAGTAGCTGCCAGCTACAACGCTACAAGTACATAATAGGTAGTAATGTTGAAGTATGACCCGATCCGATAATAATATCATGAGAACATAATCTTAATATACATTTTCAATACAATTATGACCTATTTGCATACAATTACTGTTGTAATTTCCTGTAATAACAAACGAAATAATACAAACCGCTTGTATTATCATTTATAATACTAATTATAGTTACTTATATAAGCCCTTAGAACACACTAGTATTATAGAACGCATTATACCTCTTCGAAAAGATTAGACAGACAAACATCTATAATAGTCCTACCCATATACCTACCTAGATAGGTAGGTTACAACATTCATTCAACCATGGTTCATACCATCATCAGAGAAACAACAATGCAGTACCTATAGGCCCCAGAAATATTATATAGGTTGCAAGGTACAGAAATTTTACAATTCGATTTGTAAAACTCATTCGTTAGCGTCTTCAATAAAAAAATAGACAGTCATGGGGACAGCGAACAGGGATTTTTTTTTTGTTTAATTTGGAGTAATTATAACCACCTACTAAATTATAATTTAAAGTTCCAAAGGTAAAATTGAATGATGCAAGTATTGAAATTATAATTTTGCTAAATCTGTTTTACAACGCCACCCGCCAATCTGACGCAACGAATCACATGTTTGTGACGCTGCTGTGAGGTTAGCATATCGGTGACTACCTCTAACAAAAATCTGTTTTCACATTAAAAAAAAGTGCAGCTGTCTTGCGGAAAATGCAACCAAAATATTGTACTTGTAACTAATTGTTTTTGAGTACCTACTGAGTAATATTTGTTTGTGTGAGGACCAGCGTTACATAAGCCGTAACAAAATACAATCGACCTATGTTTTCGCGAATTTAATGTTACTGATCGTTTACTTTATTTACTGAATGAAAATTAATGGATAGCGCCAAAGGAGACTTGCGTTTTGAGGGAGTTCGCTCGAAACGAATGTTTATTTTCTAGCTGTAATAATATATTCATGGCCTTGAGTTGTAGGATGCGTCCGCTATAGCGCCTCTGTGGTCTAGTGGCTCGCCCATCGGTACCAGATCCAAAGGTCCCGGGTTTGATGCCCAAAAGAGTACAATATAGTGCTTTGGTTGGTTGGTCGTAGGGATTTGTTTGAAGTCCTATCTACCACTTATGACAGTTACCATATCTACCATGGTAAATTGTTGAGGATTCCGAGTGAAATACGCGTCCACCAGAGATTATGGCCATAGCGTTTGTTATAGTAAAGTTATAATAGTTTCTAAATAGCGTATTTTACCTATTTTATAGCATGTAGGTTTTATAGCTGTAGATGGGTTTGACAGGATAGCAAAAGATACCTGTTCTGACCTTTGGTATGGCGCACAGAGGCCTTTATCAAACAGTAAGTGAATTCCGATGGATTGTTTTCTTAAGCACCAGAACGATTATAACGGTGGTTGATGAAATAAGATAAGGATACACGCGGAACTAAACTTCAAAACCAAATATTATGTGTTCAGATGACGTCATACCGAGAAAAATGGAGGAGGCAGACCAGATGTGCCGAGCCCACATTGCCAGATTAAAACAAAAACAATTCTTCAGATTTTCCGGGCTCGAAAATATATATAAAAACTATGATCTAAAAGACAGACTACAGTCAGACACAACATTAATTAATCTCATTGTATGTACATAATCTTATATTAAACAGTTTCCTTTGCTCGTTGTTTAGATGACAATGGGATCGGTTCTTTACAGCTGACATACAATATTAAACCGTATCAAAAACAGATAAGGATCAAACTCAATGAAGTGTGATGCGATGTTTGCGATCTTACGATGATTCACGCGATCAGGCACGCGTGGCGAGTTCAAATCCAAGCGCACGCTACGAGTATTGTTAACTAAGTATTTTATAAGTCAATGATAACGTTTTAAAAAATAAAAAGAAAACCGACTTCAATGAAGCATATGATACAATTTCGTTTACCTGGATGACGTATTTTTTCCATTTAAATCATTTTTGATTACAGATGTACGGACAGACAGACAGACGCGTGATCCTATATGGGGTCCGTTTTTTCCTTACTATTGAGTTAATACACCCAAATCGCTTCAAGTGTGCCTATAATATTTAAAGAGTTCTTTAAATATTAACTTCGTTCTCTCTCTCCCAAGATGTCTCCAGGATCCCATCATCAGATCCTGACATGATGTCAATGGGACTACCTGTGCAGTTTACCCTTTCAAACAAACAAAAAAATCGAAATCGGTCCAGGCGTCCTCTAGTAATCGGGGAACATAAATAAAAAAATAAAATTATAATGTTCCAACGAATTGAGAACCTCCTTTTTTAAAGTCGGTAAAAAATGGTTCGCAATATTGCTTCGTCGGGAATGTTTCACTACTAAGAATCTAATATCTGCTTATTAATCAAGCCTAGTTATATCGTCAATAAGTATGTTAAGAGGTACAGTAATTATTTAATATTAACGGGTTTCCATTACGAACCTTTTAGCTTCCCATATTCATATTTTGGAGATTTTTTAACGTTTATTTTTTAAATAATTATTCATTTAACCTGACCTGACCGAAAATGGAGGATTTCATATATTTCAATAAAGTCATTACGTATGTCTGAATGATGTACAAGTATATATTTGGCAAGCTCTGCAGCATAAACGGCTGGACGGGTTTTGTCTTGTGCCGTTAGGTTAGTCTTGCTAGATGACATAATGCTATATTATTTTAATATGGCATATACAAATCACAACTAAAACCTCTTTTATATCATATAATAGGTTGTTCAGATATTGATATGGCATTTTTAAAATTATACGGAATGAAGAACTTTTTTAAGCCTAACTAGAACTATGCGATGCATTTTAATAATTAATTTTGTTGGGTTTCAATTCTTTCAACTTTAGTTTAATGTTAACCTACTATCCTGTGATTTTACTACATTTCAAATAGACTTAAAAAAAGTTAAGACGCCTGATAGTTGTTTCTGTAATGTAATGCTTTGTTTTCAGAACAACAAAAATAACATAACACATAACACAGTCAATCACTATTTTTTTTCTTATAATTTTTCTGTGTTCCGTTTTGAAGGGTATGGTTGCCAGTGAAATTACAGGCACGCGAGGCTTAACAACTTTATGCCTTATGTTGATGGGCGCAATGACCTACGCAGTAAGGCATTGCTAAAGAAAAGAGATGCACTTCACATCAGGTGGACTACTGGCTTAATTGTCAAGTCTCCACTTTGTATAAAAAAAACTTCTCTTGTAAAATATATAACGGCTAATAAGTAAGGTTACACTCGATATAGTACATTACTATATGTTCCCCGGTCCACTTAGCAACCTAAACCTAATTATAAATATAAATAATAGTTATTAGGGCAAGAACAGAATCTAAACCACATTTAAACTTGCTATTATAACTCTCCAACTACGAAAGGACTACAACCAAGAAAAAAGCACCGAAGTATTTACTAATTAATATAATTTTGCATAAACAACTAACATAATGCTGCCACCTAAGCTAAGCATTTTCTAAATAGAGCTAGATAAATATAGAGAGACATGTCCCTGACTATATTTACGGATATATTACTTTTATTTAATGAACAATGCATTAACAACTACCGTCATTTGCACAAATAACAATATTTTCCAGCATACCGCTATAAGCATTATACTCGTATAGTAGAGCTAGAAAAACAAATAGAAAGAGACAGAACACACGTGGCTGACCATATTTTTATAGAGTATAATGAAGTAGCACATTATCCATGGGTTCAACTAAAACCGAGGGTGATATGAAATGTGTCAGCATGTTGGTACTTTCATTTTAATTATATATTGCATCAAAGACGGTTCAATGCGGGCGTATGTAGGGTAAAAACCACGTCCTTCTCAATCGAGCTATTGAATATAATATTTTCATCAGAAGTTATAATAAATTCATTTATGGTGACCCCAAACTAATTGTGGGCAAATACTCTGTTTACCTAACAAGTAACTAACTAACCAATATCCGCCAGCAAACTAGAAATTAGTGAAATCATTCAAACTAGTAGCTTATTGAACAATAATTCCTACAAAAGAGCACTTTGCCCGGTGGCAAAGACGTGTTATTTTTCAGAAAAAAATGTAGCTACAATTTAAATATGGTGTTAATATATCAATCGTGGTGCTAATAGAAAAAAAACGGGTACATTTTATCAACGCCATTTGTTGGTAGATTTTGGTAAAAAAAATATATTTTGTATGGGTAATACTTGTTCTTTGAGGGTAACACTGATCATAAATGGTTTCGCATTGGCGTAACTTAAGTAAGATTAGAAGTCAGATAGTCGACGAGGGGCAAAATGTTGGTCTCCGTAAACTTGGTTGGTTGGTGGTAGGACTTTGTTTGGATCCGCCTGGCAAGCTATCATCATCTTACCTAATTCTGTCGCCATAACAACAATTCTAAAATTGTTGTGTTCCAGCATTTACAGGTAAGATAGTCAGTTCTCCAGTTTATTGAGGATTCCGGGTGAAGTGCGCCTCCAGCTTCGGCCTTATCTCAACCAGGTGAGATCCCCGTCGTACAATTTAAAAAAAAAACATTTTATAGTATAAACTGCGACAAATAAATAGTTTTGATAGAAAGTTATGTTCCCGTGTAAAACCATTTTTACTGATGTTGGTATAAATATTGTGACAACCCTAATATTTTTTTATCCTCATAGTTTCATAGTTTCATTGTATTGTATTGTATTGTGTTACTATTTACTTAAAATAAAAGCAGACTAAACTTTGTCTTTGTGTCCCGGACGGTATACAAACCACCTTATGCAGAGACAATGTTATAATGTTATGTAAAGCTCAAAATTGTTTCTATACACACCAATCTACGGTACCCTAAATTACTAAATTCAAGCAATGCCTTACCGAAACCATGTACCAGAAAAACGTAAACATATAATAAGCCGGTCTCAAATTATCATACATCAGCCGAACGACTACGATAAATTCATTAAAAATAGGAAAATATATTCTTTAATATTTTAAATGCACAGTACAATCACAAACAGTGATATACCTTCATACAGTTACGCACCCACACAGATACAACCTGCAGTCCTCATAACTGAAGGCTATGATGTAGTTTGCCTCGAACATTGTTCGGCCAGTTTCATCTGTCCTTGACGGCTTGGAATTTCGTATCTAAGGTTGTTCAAATCTGGTCAGTCCATGTGGTAGGATTATGCCCTCTGGCTTGGTTGCCTATCTACCTTTCCTGGGGCCATTACTTGTTCTGATCTTCTAATCAAAAAAATGTTTTTCTCTCTCTCTTTCTTTCTAGGTTTTCAACGTTTTTTTTTTTGACTATGTGATCGAAGAACTCCAGTACTCTACAAAGTCATTATGGAGGATGATAATACTCACGCACGGTGGACGCGAATAATTTGTCACAAATAACTGATAAAATAATAATGATCAATCATATGTATGAACTTTATCTTTTCTAATCTTATTTATTCTTTCTCGTATTTCCATATAAAGCAATAGTATTGCTCAGTGCATGTTATTTCGTTATTTCATAATTTGTTTTTATTAAGTTTTATTAGGTATTTTCATTCATTCAAATATGTTTTATTGTGCGTTTGACTTGTCATGGTTAAGCCAGAGGCAATAAATTGGGTAGTCTGCAACTTGTTTTTAATTTAGCTGAGGGTAAGGGCCTCTTGCTGGCGCTATCAATTTGTGTAGTACCATGAGGTGAATTTCTGTATCGATGGTACATTTTATTTATTTTATTTTAACTTTATTTAATACAAAATCCACAGTTCAATAAAACATTAAACTTATATAATTAGCCTACAGCAAGCTTTGCTTAGCTGTCAAGATAGAGCTTTGGAATTATTGTCCTGTAAAATTTATTTTCTTATTTATTGAGTCACAGAATCATTACAACACTGTGCAAACACATATACTATGTTAACGGTGCTTTTATAAACAGTAGCGCATAATGACATACAAAAATTGGACAACCAGCGATGCGGAACGGCCCGGCTCTCATACAATGTCAGATAATAAATAGAAAAAAGCGACAACAGAATATTACAAGTCACAAATAGGTATCTAATAATGAAATTACATATAAATATACGCTTGTTGGTGTTTTCGGTTCGATGGACCGTTTAATACGTGGTTGTTTCATCGGTGATGCTTCCGGGATGCTAAAATAGTTTAATAGTTTACTTTTTAAATCCTTAGGGGTATGCATGAGACAGGTATTGGTAAATAATTGTAGCTTCAATACACATCGTGCATGAAATAAAATTCGACAAAATCTACGATCAACATCCAAATGATAACAACGATTTTTTATTTAAAATAATTATTAATACATCTAAACATTGTATTAATACAATAGTTTGATTAACTATATTCGTTAACTGAGCGAACGTTGCTTGTAAATTTATTAATAAAATGTTTATATCTGTTTGATAAGATTTAAATGGAATATCTGAATATTACCTTTTTAAAATATTGTTGCTTATTGTGAGATGTAGGTATAGTAGCGTATTTGACTATTTCAAATGTGTTTGAAGCTACAATTTACCGAAATCCATATTACGCGTACTTAACACAGAAGAACCTTTGAGCGTTGACGTTGATGAGTACTAGTTGCCACAATCAACAAAATAAATTTCCGACGGTCTACGAAAGACAAAGTGGTGATGCACGTGACTTTTCTAAATTCACGTGGTACGCTTATTGTCCCTCCAGTGCACTAGCCTTACTAAACCAAATGGAAAGATACAATCTTCCGAATAGTTCCTGATGATATCAATTAATGTAAAGTTGACATTTGAATTTTATTAAAACCACGTGACTTATTTAGATGTGACCCCTTAGGGTCATTGCCATAATTACTACCGTACATTGTTTGTAAATGCAGGGCACAAGCCCTACTTTATGAAATGCAATGATATAAACTTGCAAATAGTTTCCAACGGTGTAAGATGTGTTGGATGATAGTTCGACTTGACAATAACTACGTGACTTTTTTAAGGTCATAATGTCAATGTTGCTGTCAAGAATTATTCCGAATTTGAAATCGTTGCATTTAACTAGACCTTCAGGTTATCCCACAATATTTCGGCTCGTGCAAAATGTGCACATCTGTCACTCTTACTACTTAAATTAATGATGATGTTGACGTCACACAGGGGACCAGACGATAATAGTTGTTGACTTCCCCTAAGTGGCTGGACTGCTTTTGATGTAATTTATCGTGTCATTTTGAGTGGGTTCTTTGCTAGTTTAGATTCACAATTGGACCAGAGAGAAGGCACTGCGATCACCATGGGAAAACAGGTATTAAGTCTAGGGAGTTTCACTAGTTTTAAATACTATAATTATAAAGATAAAGAGGTCTGCTAAAAGCAAAAAGTCAAAGCATTAAATCAAATCAAATCAAATCAAATCAAAATATATTTTTTTATTTTTTATTTATTATATTTTTACAGTTTTAAATTAATATTTACCGAGGAAAAGATGGGTGGGATGTGTGACGATATGCATGTGAGAGGAGTGGATGCTGAGTTAAGGGGTGACAGGGGTAGTAGAAGATGAGCTGACGGGTGACAGGGGGGAGTGGATGCTGAGTTGAAGGATGACAAGGGGAGTGGAAGATTAGCTGACAGATGATAAAGGGGAGTGGATGTTGAGTTGAAGGGTGACAAGGGGAGTGGATGCTGAGTTGAGGGGTGACAGGTGGAGTGGAAGATGTGTTGACGGGTGACAGTGGGAGCGGAAGAGGAGAACGAGCTGTGGCAACCCCGCCTAACTGAGAGATAAGGACAGGAAGGAGAATCGATGACCGAAAAAAGGTCTATCCTCAGATTAATTTAAAACTTTTTTTTTTTTTAATAGAAAAAATACATTTATTTAATAAAAAGTACAATTAAACTAACTATGTACAAAGGAATCAGTCAGATTACCTGAGGACCGTTACAAACGGCCTATAGGTAACTCAACTATTCCAGACCAGTACCAGACGGAAGCGTGCCCAAGACACTGGCTGCATAGCCACGCTGAATAGCTATGCTAATTCGCTGGCCTAAATAAGAGCCAGCCCTTGGGTCACGTGTCGCTTCAATTTAAAACCGTTTAAGCAACATTGTGGTCACATTCATGTCCTTACAAAATAATTATCCGGATGTGGCAATCGAATCGCCACCCCTTGCTTTGTGCAAGACCACATTTTATATTAAGCTTACTATTAAAACGTGAAGCAATTTTTTACCTTATTATTAATTTTAAATCGCACAGCCGTTGAAACAAAAGTTTAACATCATCATCTCTGTGAAAAGTCCCCAATAGACCGACGACATAAATGAGTAAATCATAAATATTACAGGACATTAATTTAAAACAGCGCCATCTATCCCATAACATAGTAATCCTTATGTGGGAACCAGATTACGTACTATATAAATACTTTTATACTTTTTTTGTAAATACAACACTCAACACAGAACATCTATACTCATCACAAAAATGTATGTCCCGGTTGGAATTCGAACCCAGAACCAACAACGCAGATGGTAGAGCCCCTAACAACTGAGCTGTGAAGCCAGTTACTGACATTATGTCAGTAGCTGGTAGTCGATGAATGTAGTGGTTTAACATCACTATTTGTGGCTTTGTGTGGCTTTAAATACCACACTTGGCAGGCAAATTGGCCGCTATCGGGGGCTTTGTCGTTTTGTAGGTCTACACCTACACTGTTGGCCTAATCAGCAGTGGACGTATTTGAGCTTATTATTTGACTTAATTGGTAGATAAAAGGAACCTAACTCTGGATTTGAAGACACCAAGATGATAGCGATGATATTCATAATTTCAGCATGCGTTTAGAACTAAACGTAGACAACTCCCGAACGAAGTCACAAAGATTATTTCAAGATTCAGCTATGTTGTCGGTCTGTGTTATCGGTCGAAAGCTCATACTTACATCGCTCAAATTCTACCAAATATATACTAAACCGTCAAATTCCGACCCACATTTTAAGACAAAATACCACGTTTTCTTGGACCCCTTTTCTTTTAAATTTCATAAGCATTATGTTAGAATTTGTTGTTGCAGCCTCAATAACACACTCTTATTTCAATTATCTTCCTATTAGAGCCATGAGATAGAGCCTGCTAGACAGATGGACTTCGTGGCACTCTTTGGGTCCTGAACCGTTAAAACCGTTTCTTTGTGATAGTTATTATCAGAACACGACAGGAGCACCCGTTCCCCCACCCTAAGAGTCTAATTAGTCCACTCCTTGAATGAGGAAATCTTTTTGCACAGACAAAAGACCGCTAACAATGTAGTTAAGGACAATGACATTTGGTTAATTACATTTCAGAACCCGGCAACTTCTGGTCTGGTCTATCTTCGATTAGAACTGAACTGCAAGGTGGCTTAAGATTAGAAGCGAATATCGAGCCTTCATTAATTTCAACTGCCTCTAAGATTTTAATTAGTCTAGTCTACGCCATGAATGATAAATTATTTTTTCAGGGACATAAGACCGCTAGGAAAGTTTAGTCCAGACAAAGGTATTTGGTTAATTAAATTCTAGAAGCCGGTAACTTTAAGTCTGGCCTGTTTTCTCGAATGGAATTATTAATTGAACTGTGACAAGGCTACAGATAAGTATCAGGTATCGTTTATACCTGTAGCATGCTTTCGTCGCTTGAGATACACGAACATTTTAATATATGTTGACTTTAAATATCGAGGGCAATAATGAAGTCTACAATGGAGCAAGCTTTGTTGGAAGAATTCTTTTGCTGAAGTGAATAAGACTTATAATGAGCATCCAGGCATCTATATAATGCCTGGATGCCTATTCCATGTGCATATAGATATATATATAGATAGATAGCATGAGAATCATGAGTCTGAAACAGAGCAGACTCGTTTACTCCCAAGCTGCGTTGCAACCTTCCTGTTGACGGCTCGCTTGGTAGTACGACAGGGTTACTGGTAGCTGGCATTGTTACTGTGGTGAATGAGTTGGCTTAGTACTTATAATGTGCAAGTTGTACATATAATGATAGTTTAAAGAGCTGTAAAATAAATGGCTTCGTAAGGTAACGCGTTTCAATAATGTAGCTGAAATAAGGAAACTTCTCACGACTCTGCATTGTTTTACCTGGTAGTTGCTGTACGTTACTTTCAATGAGACGAAAGCGGGACGTCACCAGCACTCCGCCGTAAACCCTGGCCTCAAACGGAACCAATGTACTTGGTTTAGTGAATACCGTGACGTTGGTGAGCTACTAGGATAGTAAATGTCTCGAGTTGAACAGTATCTGTGGTGCTCTAACCCTTGCGCCTTAGCTTTCAATACAGAGCTTTTTTTTATATATATTGTACAACGGGGCGATGGTTGGTCTTCATCTCACCTGATTTTCAAGTTATGACAAGGCCTAAGGTGAAAGCGCACTTTACCCGGAGTCATCGATAAACTGAGGCACTAGCTATCTCACCTCTAAATGCCGGAACACAACAATTTAAGAATTGTGGTTATGGCGACAGAATTAGGTAAGATGGTGATAGCTAGCCAGGCGGACTTGAACAAAGTCCTACCACCAACCAAACCACGCACAATATTGTACTCCCCCTGGGGATCGAACCCGGGACTTCTGGATCTGACACCGGTAGGCGAACCACTAGACCACAGAGGCGGTTAATACAGTAACATCTATATTCTTGCATAGAAATAATTCTTTACAGGATATAACAGGACACTAATGAAGGAAGAAATTGAAGGATCTACCACCTGGACACTGGAATCGTTGATGTTAAGTTGGAAACGGCTGAATGATCCATTCGCTGGTGCGAGGATCTGCAAAACTTGCGACCATCATTTTCCACCGTAGACCTCATCCACGCCAAGTAATGCCCAGGCAAGCCAAGGTCAAGAGCTTACAAAAAAATATGATCTATCGTACCTGTTTCAAAGTAAACTCAGCTACATTCAAAAAGTCGTTAAGAAATTATTTATATCGTCAGGAGACGTTTACAAAGTTAAACTTATTAATTTACATTTCGCGCGGATGGTCGATAAAAATATTGATACAATTTAATTGGCTTGAAGGCTTTAAAAGGTAGCCTGCTAATGGCCAGTCTGTTGCGGAGCGAGCCTGGCGCGTTCGAGAATACAAATATTATCATTTTTAATGTATTATTACTATAAAATTATATCATCGGGCATCGAGAAATTGCTTGTCGCTATTCATGGTTTAAGCTTGGTGTAGCGATAAGGCCGAATGTGGAAGTGCACTTCACCCGGAATACTCAACAGACTGAGGAACTGGCTATTTAAAAAATATTGTAACGGCGACAGACTTATGTAAGATGGCTGTTATGATGACTACCACCAACTAAGCACAAAATGTGTAATATGGGCCTTAATCTCCAAACTACGGTATTCAGTAATAACTGTTATCATTTGTAAGAACTGAGCTTAGTATCCAGCCATCTTACGTAAGTCTGTCGCCATAACATGAATTCGAAGATGTCACGTGCCGGCATTTAGAGCTAAAATAACCAGTTCCTCAAACTTTTGGGAATTCCGGGTGAAGTGAGCTTCCACCTTTGGCCTTATCATAACTTGACACCAGGTGAGATGAAGGGGAAGCGCTTCCCCGTCGTACAATAAGAAAACTACAAAACATGGGTTAGGGCGCTTGCATAACATTTGCGGTGATACGTCGTCGCCTCTGCGATAACACACAATGCAAGCTAGAACTGATAAGCGCATCATATCAAAATATCGGCAGCCCTATCCCTTAAAATATGGATCAATACGAAGCAAACAGTCCCGTTACCATGGCGGTACTTGTTTTTAATATCGCAGACTCGTTTAACATAATATAAAATTATAAGCGATATGAATCACGATAATGTTTCGCAAGCGGTGGGGTAAGAGGAGCAGGGGGGTTGGAAAGTGGAGGTTATTCACAAGTTTAGCGGTACCCGTGACTTGCACAGCTCAAACAAACACGATTAGTAAATAAGCCAAGGTACTTCTGAAAACGGACTTGAACAAAATGTTGTCCTGCTATTGTTAAGTTATTGTAAGCAACATGTCTTTTTACCCGAGTGCTTGGGAAGGAAGGTTATGTGTTTTGAGAGTATGAATGTATGTAAGTATGTATAAGATTACTAACTAGCATTTTGCAGCCTTAACGGCTTGAATGAAATTTGCCTTGTTATGTTTCATTTGATTCGTCTGAATTGTGGGAGTGACATAGGCTGTATTATTTGATACACCACTGGTGGACTCAAACAATGGGTCTATTGCATCGTATCAAATGAAAGCTAGTAATGTGCCAAATATAAGTAAGACATGTTAACACATGCTTATCAACTGAAAATTTTACGAAAGTAGGTATTTTAAGTTTTACCTTTTATCAAGACATAGACATTGTTTGTTCTTTGAATTACACTGATTTTTTCCAAGGCTCTTCCCACCTGCGTCGTCTGCTTATGATCGATATAGCTTTAGAAGAGACAGTGCCTTGTTGAGGGGCCTATTAGCCCCAGCACACTTTACAAAGATGAACGCACCATTTACACACTAGCATATCTTTTAAACTAGTATAATTCATGTTATTACGCCTTAAATGTAAAACATACGTTAGCCCGGGGACACCAGGGCTCGTCACGCTTGACTGAATTATTTAAGTTATTTTGACATGAGTGTGAAAACGAAAAATATTTACACAGAATAATTTTCTATGGCCGGTAACAGTATAACTTTGGGAACAATTTAGGTAAATGTGTAAGTGGTTAGTGCAATTTGTTTCTTCCTTTGTTCTCTATTACACGTCCACCACCGAAAAGAATGGCAAGAAAGAAGATCTTTCTTACCTTTCTCAAGCTTGGGAACCAAAGTCTGAAGCAGTTCGAACTACATGTCGATCATTTTAGATAATGCTTTCACTTTTCACAGAATTTACTCGGCACAGTTTAAAAAAATAAGCATGTACAGCTTGCGTTACATATTTTTGTAGTTCTTTAATCAGTGATCATGTCACTCCGGTATCCCTATCTCACCCATAAACAATGCCCTACTAATCATAAACATGGAGGTACCTGAATCTTAAATAGAATAATTTTGATGACAGATGGACACACAGACAGACAGACGCGGGATCATGTAAACCCTAAAATACCCAAATCGCTTCATCATCTTCATCAGTGTTCCTGTGATATTGGAAGAGTTCCCTCGATGTATCCAAAATCCCATCACCTGATAACGATAGGACTACCTGTGAAATATACCCTTTCAAAAATAATGTATTTTCTAAATCGATCCAGGCGTCTTCAAGTAATCGGTGAACATACAGAAAATAAAAAGACCCGGAGAATTTTTGAACCTTCTCCTTTTTTTTAGTCGATTAAAAAGGATATTGAACACCTTACTGATTTACTATGCACTGCAAAAATAGTGGTATGTTTTGTCATGCGATGCTAATAAAAGATAGCAACATAAACAATTGCCTACTAAAAATTAAAAAAAAAATAACTAAAATATATAACTTGGCTCAAAACTTTTAATTATGCGAGCATTGAACCAATGCTCTCCTCACTTTGTTTTTAAAAAAATCTTTGTTTCCTATCCGTCCTTATCAGAGACTAAAATGGTGAATTTTAATTATATAGTTTTGTGTAATGATTTAGGTAGACATAATAGGTACCACATAATTACAATTGGCCGAAGCCGGGAGCCGTTCGGGAGCCTATGGATACGTATTATTTTTTTTTAATTATTTATTATCTCAAATATACGATTTTATTATTGTTATACTGCTTTTCAAACAAATAGCAACATGGCAAAAATATCCATGCATTCGTATGTCCAGTGCGCGTTCGGTGGCGACTTTGACAGACTGAGAGTAGGTAACGTAACTGAATGAAAACTACTGCTCTGATGAAGTTTTAGCCATGAAACATTAGGGCGATGGGAAATTCTTTGTTTTTTATCTAATTTATAATAATTATAAAAAATATAGGGAGTTGTCTCTAAAATAAAATGATACAATGTATACATACATTTGAAAAAAAAAAAAAAACTAAGTTAGATCTTCACAGACATGGTCACTTTTAATTTTAGAGTAAATCTCTAAAATTCTAAATAGTTACACGTACATAAAAGTATCTATTTAGTGCCACTGGTCCCCTTGATACCACTGATAAAATTTTCAAGTACCCTGCAAAACGTACAGTTTTGTAACATTTTAGTCATTAGATAAATCTATAGTATTGAAAAGTAGGAATGAGGTTATCAGACAGAGAACCAAGGTGGTCGACATAGCTCAAAGAGTTAGCAGGCTGAAGTGGCAGTGGGCTGGCCATATTTGTCGAAGGACCGATAACCAGTGGGGTCAACGAGTCCTTCAGTGGAGACCACGTGACCAAGTGGTGTGTAGGACGTCCAGCTAGTTTTTTTTTTATATGGACAAACTGGTAGCCCACCTGGTGTTCAGTGCATCTCTTGCCTATGTAATCCCTTACTGCATATGTCACATTCAAAAAGAACATAGCCTACACGGTACTGCATTGCGCCCGTCAGCTTGAGGCATAAAGGTGTTAAGCCTCGCTTGTCCGTAATTAAGCCCGTAGATGGAGCGACGATCGCCGTACAGTGGCGGGCAGAGAGTGCATGAGAAAGGCCAAAGATTTGGCTCAGTGGCGCACCTTGGGGGAGACCAGCAGTGGACTGCGGTAGGTTAATGATGATGATGATGCTGATGATAATTCAAATAGTACCGTGGTTAATCAGTCACAGAAAAACAGGAAAAGTTACGAACCTTAATTCAATTATTTGCACAGTATCCTTTGAAATATACGTAGTAGTACTCAGTCACCGGTCATCATCCACCGGACGCTGCACTTAACACACTGACCGTCACGCCGTGTACTGTCGCTCACAAAAGCAGATTCATTTTTATAAGACTGAATCTAATGGCCGTCACCTGTTCGTTTATACATGCCAACTGGCAAACTAGTTTTAGACATTCAAAGTGATGATGATGATGATGATGTCAACGATCGAATTTGTTTAATTATTTTTTCTACATCAATATGTTGTTTTCTTTAGTTTATTTTAGTCCAGTTCCGTTGACTGTTGAGGATTCCGGGCGCTTTCTACCTTCAGCCTTATCGTAACTTGAAAAAACCAGGTGAAATGAAGGCCAAGCGCTTCACCGTCGTAATTAAAAATATAGTTCTATTTGGCTGCGATATTCTGTAACTATTTTGACTACGCTAATCAAATCGCCAATCTCCCAATCATTAAATGATAAATCAGAATCAGGCTTACTAATTTGTAGTAAGAAACTAAACTAGGTGACTTCAAGATCACAGTACACCGTTGGAATAAATTCAATTGACCATCGCGCAAGGCCAAGGCCAATAAATGAAAGTCTATTGTAAGCTATTGTCGGAGAAGCTGATGCAGTGCCCTCTATTTGTCCCTATCAAAGAATAGTCTGTATATCTAAGTGACATGCCAGCATATTGCTCCTTTTTCTTACTGATGTAACAGATTTACAAAAGTATGTTTCGGGAACCGTTTGAAATTAAGAAGTTTTAATTTAAATCGATAGGACATTTATAGACTATCTACTACATAGAATCAAGGTAGCTAAGTGCAATCCGCGTGCTCCCAAGTCTAGCGGTATCACAATCAGTTTTTTTATTTGCTTGCTTTCATCTCATCTAGTTTCAAATTATGATAAGGTCGAAGTGGAAGCATACTTCACTCGGAATCTTTAACATACTGAGGAGCTGTCTGTCTAACCTTTAAAAGATTCGTAGCGATTCTTATTCTGAGTGGGGGTGACCAAGGCCTGCACTGCCGCCCCGCTGTGAGGTATATTGTGCATTGTCTCCCATTGTTTTCTAACCCTACCCCAGCCAGTCCAACTCCTCAAAGAACAGGAGCAGAGCTAAGCATTCCTGTTCTCTTTTCTGTTTATCTCTTTTTGTTACATCGTCATGGTATGGAAACAGGTCGATCTCCGTGTATTGTAACAGGAAGCTTAGATCAAAATACATTACACATAACATTATGATCAGACGTTACAGGCAAACTGACATTATGTTCAAGTTTTTATGCAATCAGGGTGTGCACAGCGAACGGTTCTACCTTATCAAGTATATTTTATTTTTATATCGAAATGTCAAAGTTGGTTTTCTCTAGTATAAAAAACGACTTCTATCCTAAGATCACAAAATCTATGACATACTTAAACACGTCACTAATTCACAATATCCTCTCATATAATTATTTTTGTAGTAACAACATAACGAACTCTCAACCACTGCTTGAGAATTTATGCATCATAAAATAAAAGTAATCCACGCGCACATCGTATGTCCTGAAGTACATAGTTTGTATCTACCCCCTAAATATGCGACATACTGAGCATCTAAGTAATCGCCAAATTTCTTCATACAAAATACAGAATAAAATTCCGTTTGGTTACATTGCTCCAACTACTCATCTAACTAAACGGCATGTCTCATTTGTCTAATGAAGTAAGTATGCTTCTAAACCACACACAGACCTTACCTACCTCAATCGCCCGGAAAAGACAAAAAGGCTCCTGATGATGACGAGTAAGTACTTGTTGAGGTTAAATCACACACAGGACCCTCCCGGCTCTTCACCCATATAAAGGACGAGTGAACTCCGTCGCGAGGAAAGTGGGATCCGCTTTTTATAATTGAGTACTTAATTATGCCACATCTTCCAACTCTGTACGTCGTCGCTTGATCGCCAGATTTGGCGGGGCGACTTTTTGTCGCGCCATGTGTATGCGCCTTATTTGACCCCAAGTCCTATGCTACTTGAAGATTTAGTTGGAACGTGTTATCAATTAGGGTAGCGTAAGTAATAGATTGCCTTGGCGGTCGCGCCTTCAGAATCAACCACTCCATCTTAGCCCATGAGTGGAACCAAAGCCGACTAAGGAATCTCATCAGAAGTAGGGCAGCAGCTTCCTTCTATGTATTATCAACCCTTTACTTCCTAACTTCCTAATCATTTACCGCCTCTGTGGTGTAGTGGTCCGCCCACCGGTTTCAGATCCAGAGGTCCCGAGTTACAATATTGTATTGTGTCGTGTCTGTATTATAATTCCACGTTGCCGCACATTGTAACCGCGGCCTGGCGCGTTGAAGACGCACACCAGAACTTACATCGACTCTCACCAGCCGGACGCACCAGTACCTAATTGTTAGTGCCGCTATAATCGCACGTAATTACAACGATACAACACAATCGCGCCCGTTTCGAGTATTCATTTATTAATATTAATTCGCTATAAAAACGGGTTTGGATTCGCCCGAGACACACACCTTAAACATAAGCGAATACTCGCCGAGTAGCGTAGAAAAGAAACTCGATGCAAGTTGCAAGTTTTCTTACTCATAGTTTTTTGGATTTGTTGTAAGGCGTTTGATGCGAAGAACTAATCGGTCAGGACGAAACATTTGTACGTACACACATTTGAAAATTGTTACCTTGAGTGGTGTAATTGCAGATCATTCTGCATTTGTAGGAACTAGGTTAGTTTTAAGTTGAAGTTTTTCATGATATTATTCGCATCATTTAATGAATATGTGAACTATTTTTGGAACAGGAAATGAAGTGTCATTTGAAAAAAAAACTCTTAGTTTGAGGGGCTATATTTGTGATTCTGTTTAAGACCTGGGCCCCGATTTTACTAAACGAATCGCTTCACTATGACAATGGTGAATTGTGACGATACCATTGTCATAGTGAAGCGATAGGTTGAATCGGGGCCCTGCACTAACGTCCCACTGTAAGTTGTATTGTGCATTGTCTTCCTATTGGTATTAATAATATAACCAAAACAAAATAAATCGTTCAAAATTAGTTGTTTTTTACACATACTTTAAGTGTTTTGAAGAGGACTAGTGTACGGTCAGTTGTTATAAAGGGTAGTAGTAAATAATTTCAGTTACAGATCCTAAGTTGAAAATTATAATTCACCAATGAAATACAGCGCCCGTATGTTAGGTTTAATTACAGATATATTCTTTAGTTGCGTCGTGGTTGTATCAATGGCGTGGAAAATTAGTTTTTATTTATATTATACCTACATAATTTCTTCAGTCTTTTGATAGAAGTAAATTACTGGTGAATTCCCCTAGAAATACATAAAATGACATTTGTAAAATGATAAAGAATAAAATGATATATGTAAAACAATGACGTACTACGTAGAACACCACGTTCCACATATGTCCGCATGTTAGATGGGCCAACCTTTCATTAACGAACTTGCGGAGGTAAGCAGAGATGAGGTTACTTTGAGCTTAAGTTAAAATATCATTTTAAACAGCTTTTTTGCAAGGTGTTTAATAAATATATATAATAAGTATTTAATTTAATTTTAAGTTCCTCGACATAAATCATGAGACGTAAAACATTCATTACCACAGAAAACAAATAAAACATGGACATTTCTCACAATTATTTTTACTCACTGTCTAAGTAATGCGATGTTTTTCAATGTTATTTTTAATGACGCGAAATTATAACAAAACAGACAAAGACATTACGTACCGAATAAAAATTCCATACATTTTATTTTATCATCTAAATCGCCGTTTACGATGTAGAACAATGCCCGCCCGAACAAAGTGGGACGCAAATAACGAAAACAATAAAATTAGAATATATAAAACACATAAAAACCCGCGTCGGGAACGCTCATCACGCATGCGCACCGCACATCACTACATCTCAATAAATTAATACCAATCTAGAGGAGACAATTCGTCAGCCCTCAGAGCTACTTGCGATTTACTAGGTTTTTTACTATACGACGGGGAAGCGCTTGCATGGCGTTCAACACATCTAGTTTTCACGTTGTAAGGGACAAAGGTGGAAGCGCACTTCACAAGGAATCCTCAATAGACTGCGGAACTGGTAATCCTATCTTACCTCTAAAATGCTGGGACAAAACAATTTTTAGATTGTTGTAGTGGCGACAGAATCAGGTAAGATGGTGGTAGCTAAAACAAAGTCCTATTACCAACCAAACCAAGACATATATTGTCTCCCCCTTGGGATTGAGCCCGGGACTTCTGGATCTGACACCGGTGGACGAACCACTAGACCACAGAGTCGGTAATCGTTAGACCCACTTATCGGGAAAGAAAAGAAATGTAATCGTCTCCTTAGTAGTTCCTACTATAAATATATTAGTTATTAATGACCGGTGGTGTTCTATAGTGTCGGAGGCCAAGCCCCACTTCGGGGCTGATGCGCCAGGATAAGCTATTACTTATTAACTGGCATTACACCTAAGTTAGTAGAAGCTATGCGTTCTGCGCATGTTTCATGACAATAGATGTTTGTTCTGTGTGAAGACCGGGTTCGAACTGTGAGTCGAGAAGTTGGATTCTAACCATAATGTGAGTTTTAACTCATTTATGGTGCGAGTTCCGACAAAACATCTATCGAAGGGCTTTGGCCGAAGGGTGTCAAATTCCTATGTTTCGCGGGGCGCCTGCAACGTGAGTCCGCGCATCGTACGCCACGAGACACCGAGATTGCGTCACACGTCGCCGCCTCGAATCGTGTCTAGTAATTAAGTTTTTGTATTATATGTATGCTAGTTTTAAGGTATATATTGCTATGGGCCGTAGAATAAGTTTAATAAGATCTTTTACTGGTTTATTGTTGCCTGAAATAAAATATTATTATTATAAAAAAACAGACTCACGACTTGTCAGATCACTACTGAGAGCGTTGATCTTATTATGAGGATCACCTACTAGGGTTTGTCAGAGGCTCCTTCAAACTCAAGTTCAACACATGCCCACGATTTAAAATTGTAGCTAGCATTTTTCTATGTTATGGTGTTATTATATTCAAAGAATGTCTAAAATGTTGTATACATGTATAAATGTTGGTATACAATCGACCCAGACGACTCGACAGCGCACACGGCGTTTATTCGCTATGACCAAACGTGACATAACGTGGTCGTTACGATATCGTAGAATCATCACACTTCATGATGTCACACGTAATTGGCGAAGAATTTCTGACTGTACGATCTCAAATACGAAATTTCATGCCACCCTTCAAGCCGCCAAAGGACAGATTCAGCTGGCGGACATTTTCTGTACAAAACGAAAGCCACAAGGGTATTACGATACCACCCTCAGAGAGGATTTGGTAGAGGTCTTTTTCAAATCAAAAGTCTAGTTATCTGGGTACGTCGCTATTGGAAGAGTTAACGAATACCAAACAACTTTCCGCGAATACTGATCTAAAAATAAACTCTGGTCGTTATTAAGATTCCCCTCAAACAGTGCGAGTGAGAAGCGTGAGAGTAACACAAACACCCAACCAATGATATCTTTATATGATAGAATACTACTTTAATGTAGCATTTTTCTATTTCTAAACCCCTGAGTTTACTATTTTCGAGTACCTATAAAGGAGTGAAGTCTGTCTTCATTCTCAGAATATAATTACTTTCATCAAATGCTAAGCTAGTGAGGTAGTTCACTTGAAGATGGGAAGACCAAGTGGCCTAAGGTGGGAATGGGACACATTTTAATACACCTGAGAACGCTTGAAGTACAACAATGAACATTTTCAAAATTATTCTTGGAGACTCTAGGATAGTACTGATCCGGAATCACGCCAGACCTGGAGCAATTCTGTTTAGCAGTAATTACGAGCAACCGACGAGGGTTTGTAGCTTCTACAGCACAGGTCGTAAGGCCTCTACCTAGCTAAGCCTACTTGCTATGAATGAATGAATGAATGAATGAAAATACTTTATTGCACACCTTGAAAATAAAACTGGATTAATTCAAAATAAAAGCTATGGCTAAAGTGGTGGTTGGTGGTGCATATAATTTAATAGGGATCTAGCTAAATTAACTATATATGATACATTATGTAAAGCTATGCCACAAATATACACACTACTTACATAATATGAATAAGTACATTACACTATGTCCTATACACCCATACCTACTCCATACCTACATACTATACAATACACAAATAAAATGTATATAAGGATGATAATATAATAAATATTCTAGCCATGATAAAAAATATAAAACGGTACAGAAACAGCGAATACTTGTACAATACAGCGACGAAGGAAAATATAGACTATTTAAATTGTAAGACTTAACTGTAAGTCTAAGTAAAAATATTTAACTGTTACTTTGAACACAGCTAGAGAAGGTTCGTTGTTACGTTTGATCAAACCGTGTTTCGAGCGTCACGGCCAGGCAAAGGAAAAGAAAAGAACAACACATCACTTCCGAACTTTATATATAGGTGTTCTGATATCCATGGTAAACAATTAGGTATGTAATTGATATCAAATTCTCAGACAAATGTAACGTACTGGTGTGGGTTTTCGCGTATCAGTAGTAAATCCTATTTGCTTATGTGTGTTATAATTATGTTAACGTATTTACCGTACAGGTAGGTATACTTATTTGTCACAAACCTATGTTGTGTCTATACAGAAATAATCTTAGGAATCAGGTGGCCACCCGGTAAATTTACTTGTATTTATGCACTGAATTATAAGGCATTATGTATATTAATTACACATACTAAAAACCACGATTCGGTCTTGAAAACAACATTAAAATATATGAAATAAACAGTTTTCTGCACTTATCCGTTTACGCTTTAGCTTCACACTTCTCGATGAGCGCTTTATGCTAAAAAGTGGTCTAAAGTTTTATCTAAGGGTATTAATGTGTCATGTCTGAAACTACAAGCCACCGCCAAGGAAGAAGTCCCGGGTTCGACCCCCAGGAGGAGTAAAATATTGTGCTTGGTTTGGTTGGACCACCATCTAACCTGGTTCTGTCGCCATAACAACAATTCTTAAATTGTTGTATTCCGGCATTTAGAGGTAAGACAGTCAGTTTCTCAGTTGAGGATTCCGGGTGAAATGCGTTTCAACCTTTGGCTTATCATAACTTGAAAAATCTTATGAAATGAAAGCCAAGTCGTCGTTAAAAAAAAATCTCACAAAGGGAGCATCCCTTTTCTTGAGAATCGAACCCAGGAGTAAAGTAGAGGCGTTTCTTGCGCTCAGAGAAGCCGCTATCGGTCAGTATAAATGTAAGCTCCTGCATACAATCCGTTATTCAAATATCCTTCCTATACACAATAGAATATAGATTGCTTGCACACACAATCAAAAAGAGATGTGCAAAGAACATTCAGTTAATTATCCAACCTAAATCCAAAATTTCATTTATATCTATTAAGCCAATTTAATCTGATTGAATGACAAACGTACAGTCAGAGTCATACTTGCATTTACACAATATTAATTTACACCCAACGAACTTTATCGTTATTGTAAAATGTTCTATTTATTTAAAATTTATCAAATGTACCTTCATATTTATTTATTATGTATTATTTATTTATTCATGAAGCTGACACGTTAATATTGATGGGTTAGCTCTTATCCTCTAGGCTTGACTAGCTCTAGAACAGAGCAAGGATGAGGTGATAAGGTGATGAGGTGGATGAGGTGCAGCGAGCTTTTCCAGAAGGCGCTGGCTCTCTCACGCTCCGGCGGAACATGACAAGCCGTTAGGCGCCGGACTTCGGCAGGAGATTTAGCCATCTGCAAGCTAAAACCAACGATTCCGTTGCCCGGGCAAAACCTCTCGAAGGTAGATTACACCTACCCCAAATAAAAAAATGTTATTACGTTTTGGTTAAGAATATAACAAATGGAGTTCGTTGGGTGTAAAGACTATTATATATATGACTGTACTACACGTAAACGTCCACTGCTCGGACATGAGTCTCCTCCAAGACTGGAGGGGTTTTGCCAAAATCTCCACGCTTGACAGGCGGATTGGTGATCGCAGTATTGGTGTTTACGTACTAAGGTACGTACTCGTATTTGTAATATTAGTACCTACTATTACAAATAGGATACCAACCACAATTTATTTTACAAAAACAGCTGAACACAGCTAAATAAACTAAAGAAATGTGTTGTTTCACATCGCAATCGGCACATTATAATTATTATAAAGAACCGATTCACACAACACAATGGTTAAGTATATTAATGTGAGAATTATTGAGAACTTTGAACGGTAAAAAGGCATAAATAATGCCACTTTCTAATTTTATATCGGAGTAGAAGATATCTAGTCATGGAACTGTAATTCGGGAACAGTAGACAGAGAGAGCACTGCTAAATTGAGAACCTCCAATTTTGGGAAGTCGGTTGAAAAAAGCCAATTTGTCATAATCACCACACTTGGCATGCGGATTGATGATCGCCGTAAAGGTGTAGATAATAAACAAAAATAATACACAATGCTGCCCTTTTTCTGGTGAGATCCTTTAATCGGCTTTTACGACGTCTGTGAGCTGAGTTGAAGGGTCAATTAGTAAGCCGCGACCGCCTCGGCAATTTTTTATAAGAGTTCTGCTTTATTGCGAGTTCAACACACCCTTGGCCGGTTTTGAGTGTTTGTTGATATTCATAATTATGATATACATTAAAATTAAACTTTTTTGTTCACCAAATTGATAAATGACAATTGATAAACCTTCTTTAAAAAAATACCGGCTCTCTATTACGGTCCGACGTATAACAAAGTTGAATAGGGTCCCGTTGGCCATTTTCGGTACAGAACCCTGAAAGTCATGAGTTATAAAAATCCATCAACAACGACATCAGCTATTTTTCTCATTGCATAATAACTTACTCTTGCAATCATTAGCATTCGTCAAAATATGTGCATATGATTTTGATTTGTGTGAGTCGCCGTTATTAAAATATAAAGTGTTATAAAGCCTATTCAAATAAAGCGATAGAAAATTGACAAAGTACAAGTATAAATACTGAATAACGCAGGAATGATATCTTTTTTTTATTGTACGACTTGCTTGGCCTTCATCTCACCTGATTTCCAAGTTATGCTAAGGTCGAAGGTGGAAGCGCGATTCACCCGGAATCCTCAACAAACTGAGGAACTGGCTATCATACCTCTAAAAATCCGGATCGCAACAATTTATAATTGTTGTAATAGCAACAGGCTTAGTTAAAGTGAACTAAGTCCTACCACCAACCGAGCCCAGCACAATATTGTACTCCCCTGGGATCAAACCTCTGGGTCAGACACCAGTCGAAGAATCAATAGACCACAGAGGCGGTTACTCCAACAAGCGGTTGATTTGACGTTTCAAAAAGATCCAAAAAAAACCTAGTGAATTAAAAAAAAAATACTTTGACTTAGTCTTTGTCTGAGTAATAGGGTCATGTAACCCTTTGGGCACTATAGAGTAAAATAGAAGCAGCATAGAATTAATATTCGTCATCTTCTACTTTCATTGCAAAGTTAAATGGGGCAGAATTTTTCTCAAAACGATGCCAGAAAAACGAATATTTACGACTACAATCAACTCCGCACAATGATTTACTGCAACATTTTAACATTCATCTATAAAATCATAACATTTAAATAAATTTTCATTTACAATGAAGAGTGAGTCAACGAACTCCTGCGTGTGTGCGTATTCTCCGTCTCTCTCACACACTTCACGTAATGCCACAGTATACAGAACCCAGACAAAACAGCCCAGAACTAACTTTAGTCAAACACTTCAATGAACTAAGAATTTTAAGAAACTCAGATATGTCACTTTATGTTTTTTTTTTCAGCTTTATATTAATAAATAGACCTTCGCAAAATAAAGCCTGAACCAGTTACTATTCTAAAAGCATACGTATAACCGTATAGTTTAGCGAGAATAAAGGCATCGCTTAAGCCTATAAGGGTCTTACAATGCAAAGAACATGTTACTTAGAATTCAGACCTCTGTGTCAATACTCACAGATCCAAGCAATTTTACGATAGTAATAATAATAGCATTTATTGATTAAAAGTTTGCAGAAGGTTTACAGAAGTAGGTAGGTACAATTTTTTTTTTCACTTATCTATCACGTAGGTTGGTTCTGTTACCTTTACAATAGAGCTAGACAAGCCTATTTCTTATGTTGAAATACTATTTGTAAAGAACACAAAACGTTAAACATATACCGCCATCCGTGATCTTTCACAATCGGAGCTGCACCCTTAGCACGGGGCGGGGATATCATTTTTGTCCTCTGTTTTTATCCACCTTCGAGAGCATTTTGTCTGGATGGTGGATAATTACGGAGGACATTTTTTTTATCCCCTCCCCGTGCTGAGGGGGCTGGTGAATTATTGGTGAGTACGGAGGACTACTGCGTTCGTGTTCGCTGTGCACATTTAATACACTAGGCAATAACATGTTCAAATACCGGGTTTGCAAATGAAATCGACCTTCCCGACCTAATTGTACGGACTTATTTTATAGCATAATCGATGGTGCCAAACATGGGGTCTATAAATAGACAGTAATTGGCCAAGTTACTGCGGTTTCGAGTTACGCGTCGTTCTTGCAGTAAGTACCTACTTTTTTAATCTGTGGTAAGTGGAATCTACAGAAAAACTACCAGCCAAGTGCGAGTCCGACGCGCACACCAGAGTAACCTACATTTCAGTACCGGGTTATGTTATAGCTTAAATAATAACCTCTACAATCATACCAAGTTACATTGTAAGGTCGGACAGATGGACGGAGAGAGTTTACAACCGCCTCTGTGGTCTGGTTCGCCTACCAGTGTCAGATCCAAAGGTCCCAGGTGGGATCCTCAGGGTGAATACAATATTGTGCTTGATTTGGTTGGTGGTAGGACTTTGTTCAAGTACGCCTGGCTTGCTTCCACCATCTTAACTAATTCCGTCGCCATAACAACAATTCTTAAATTATTCAACATACTATTTTCTTCCACTCACTTTTATCAGTCGTGAACCCTGCATTTCCTTTCATACCGATGTCCTCTTTCGATCCCCGTTGTATAGATAATGATGTTTCAATTATCTGGTGACATCATCAGGTAATTGACTAACAGACCATCAAAGTTCAGTTGAATATAATCATCCAATTCAGACGGTATGAATTGAAAGATTATATGTATTACCTCGTTATATTCACATAGTTATAAGTATTATTTTAAAAAACAGAATCAACAAATGTTTCTAAGCAGCTCACTGATCTTTTTTTTATACCTCTTGTGTACGACTGCATCTTACCTGGTTTACAAGTTACGATATGGCCGAAAGTAACATAACAATTTACAATTGTTGTTACGGCGACACACTCAGGTAAGATGGTGGTAGCTACCACCAGGCGGACTTGAACAAAGTTCTACCACTAACTAAACCAAGCACAATATTGTACTAACCTGGGGATCGAACTTGGGGTCCTCTGAATAGCTGTGGTTAAAAACGATGTACAATTATCTAACACCTTAACTACGACAATCCGTTTACCAAGCTTGTACGTTGATGTGTCTATAGTGTTACATAGTGCTCACTATTAAAGAGTTAGTTCGATAAATTCCTACAAGTTGAAACGAAGCCCCGATAATTAACTAAATATTCCAACAAAGCATTAAAAGCGTTCAGTATTACCGTAACTGTAGTCTGCTTAAGTTCAATATATTGTATAATTCAAGTCAGCCATAAATTAGCGCTAAGTATTAATTAAGTTAATTATAAAAGCGGGTGATTACTAAAATTCCCCGCAATAGAATCGCCTAGAACAAAAAGTTTTTGCGCAAAATGTGCAACAAACAATATAATATAATTGAGGGTTTAATTACGCTATAATGACGATAATATTCGTCAATATGGATGTATGTAGGCACCGTAGAACACAATATACTTACAATAGCACCTAGTTATGCAATACTACTATACTGTATTGCGTGCCTTTTGTGTACAGGCGACACGCTTGTTCAACTTTTACATATTATTAATAATCAAGTGTTTTGTTATCGGAAAACTAAGATATTTATATTAAAAAATGCCCTAGACATTAAATACCGTCATTCTTTGTATTGTTTGAATTTCAAGAGTTTTATTTTTTTTGCGCGGAACCCTAATTATTGTATTAAAATAAAAGCCTTAGTTACTTCATACATCGTACATACACTATCGACTTTTATACCTTAAAAGAAGTTACTCAAATACATTATAGGTGCATCATCATCTTCTTGCCCTGCCCTACCACCACCTATATGGTATTTGAGTATCTTCAAATAATATATGGATGGTGGCGTTGGTGTGATTTACCAGACTTGGCAGGAGGGTTTGTAATCGCAGTAGATCTGATGAACAGGCGTTCTTCCAATCTCCTCTATCGGAGTTCACCTGAACACTGACTCCTGTCTTCACATCACTCCTCACACAATCCATTCATCACGTTCTTGACCCGCTACCCAATACTTTGGGTCGCAGTACCTATAGGTATCAATGTAAACACCTAGATACCTCTTACGATATCCACAAGTGGATGGAAGGAGCCCATAATCTTAGCCTGAACCGACGCGGATCCGATGTTATATACGAGTATAGTATCTCATATTACTTAACTAGAATAATTATACCTTTACTATTTACATAACTTATTATATTGCCGAAGAAAGATTAATTAAATTTAACAAAAACAGACCACGCTACGTCGTGGCATGCATGCACGAGAGCAAGCGCAAATTAGGCGCGTGTCATTTGAGTTCCGTACATAATAGTTAACATGAGAAGGTTTCAAAAACAAAGTCAAAGTATGTTTATTCTGTAAGATGTTTTAGGATTATTTGAATCGACAAATCTACCGCCCGTTCAAAAAGCAAGAGCCTCAGGCTAAAATTCCTGAACCGTTGGTCCATCCAGCCTTTAGAAATACTGAATTCTGATGCATCTGCAATTCGTAAACCCGAAACGATTCCATCGGGATTTTACGCGTTTCATAAACCTACAATAAAAAAAAAAAAAAAAAAACAGTAACTAATTCTCTTCACGTCCAACCTAATAGCAAACCGTTCTACGTTCAAACAATTTTTAACTGCTTGAGCGTATGTATAGACATGATTCATTGCGTATTACATACTCTTAATTCGCTTGTTTGCTCTGTGTAAATTATTAGTTACTGTTAATGAACTAATTATGACGATGAGACAGCAATTTTAGCAATGATGCAGCAAGTAGGAGGTTAGATTTCATTCTGTAATTAGAATTCGTACAGAACCCTAAAAGTTAAATAATACAGCCCATTGCGTGAGTATACGCTTTATTGTACTTCCATAAAGGCGTAATAACAGTTATTTATATTAGAAAAAATATAACTATTGGAAATTTAACCGTTGCGCTGTTCCTTCGGCCAATATATCAGAGTTAATGTGAAATGCGCCCATTTTCTCATTCTATTTACATTAAATTGCAATACACATTAAATATAGCATGCGATGAAAAACAACGTACGTGCATTTCTGCAACTTTATAGTAAGAAATTTATGAGCGAATCGGCGCTGAGTAAACTGATTAGTAAGAAGATAGTGGTAAAAAATATAGGTAATATGTTGTATGTTATCGCAAGCGTGCAAGAAAAATATTTAAAATGGCGCGTCGCCGCAAAAAGTGTGGAAACGTTTCTCTTTTCTCAGAGCGCAGGTTTGTTTCTTCTATTAATTAGCTTATATGTAATTTAATTCGCATACCATTGCACAGTGTGCGCAAACAAATTAATTGGGAAAGTAGACTTTGTTGCACAAGCACACGCTGGTTTTGTTTTACAATATGTTACAGGCACTGTTGTAGGTAACCAGATAGAGTTTCAAGGATATTTGTGCTACGTAAACTTGATCTTGATATGTGTGTGTGTGTGTCAAAGACCTCAAGTGTTAGTGCGAATGAGAGGGTACCTTTAAACTATACAATGTATTCACAGACATGGAAGTCTACAGGTCCTATACCTAATTACAATAACATTTTGTAAATTCAACGGTATATCGGTTCCCTAACTGATTGAATCTTTACGAGCAAAGTCTGCTCAGTTAAAGAACCAATATGGAAACTCTGAGCATTGAATATCTGAAATACTGTTGATATCAGATACATGAAGCATGTTTGTGGCAGATTTTACGTTTTTCAGTCCAAAATATGTTTTAAGCAAAAAAATGCCAAAATATATTAACGCGTACCTAAAGGAACTAAGTTACCTGAGGAGCAACGTTAAATTAAATTAAACCATTATTTCGTTGCACATTTAAGTACACGACGACAGTGATCTATGTACCTAAAATATCCACATAAGAGACATTATACCAGGAATTAATTTTGTAATTTAAAAATGTTCTGAGATTCTTTTAGAGTTCTTTTAACAGCTACTCTTATCAAGCCTCAAATATACTCGCAGCTTTTGATTTATAATAACACTGTCATAATCATCATCATCATCTTCAGTCTGAATCCTCCCGGCTGGCCAAACATCCCTGCGCTGTCACTGACCCATCAGTCAAGTGACCACCACTCGGCCGACACCTCGTCAAGCTACGTGCAGTGCCCATTGCCATTTGAGTTTCACAATCCGATAGGCTATGTCCTGGACCATACTCCGTTTCCAAATGTATGTATTGCGAACTCAATTGTCAAGAGTCAGACCTATATTGCACGCTCCATGCACTGTATGACTTGAACTTTTCGCAACGTTCCCATGGTTAGCGTCCATGGTTCGGCTCTTTAAATTAGAGTTGGGATGATTTTTTGCTGGAACATCTTTTTATTTAGACAGAACATCTTTCTGCGACTAAACGCGTCTTTTGGTTTGTGAAAAGCATCACAACCATGTTGTTTTCTTTGGCTTATATTCTTACATCGATGTTCTTGATCGAAAGAACACTGATAAAAAATAATGTGAACATTCAATTTTATATTTAAATGAATGTAAATGTCAAAGTTTCCATCACCTTATCCTTATCTGATGTTAAGTGATGATGTGGAAGGATGTAGTACGATTTCCAGGAGATACCTTTCAGGAGATCTTCTTTTAGGAGATAACTCTTGCCTTTTTTTATTGTACGACGGGTAAGCGTTTGGTCTTCAACTCACCTGGTGTCAATTTATGACATGAAGGTAGGAGCGCACTTCACCTGGAAGTCTCAACTCCTCAACAGACTGAGAAACTGCCTATTTTACCTCTAAAAGCCAGATCACAACAATTTATAATTGACTTATAACCACAGTTTTAGGTAAAATGAGTACCTACCCTCAACCAAACCTTATAAAGACCTAAGTAGCAGGAAAGACTGATAAAAGATTATGATACGTTTAATTTGGAAATCATTTTTAAATATGATACAGTGTTCTATAAAATAGCGAACGTGCATAAAGTAAAAAACACATCTTATAGTGCCACGATACAAAATAACTTTAAACATCATAAAATAATAGCCAAGTGTAATGCGAGATCAATATTTTAATTTATTTTATTGCACCCGTCTATATTTAAACATCAATAATTATGCATTTACAAAATGATACTCAGCTGTATAATAATATACAGACCATTTCGTCTGAGCCGAAGCCAATTATAGGGACATACAATGTCTGGAGCCAGTCTTGGAATGGAGAGGGCAAATGCAGAACTCATAACTGCAAAGACTAAATGTCAACATGTACTTATGATACACTAGTAAATACTCAAGAGTTCGCCCGTACATTTGAATATTTTCTAAGCATTTTACTATTGCCAGAGACTAAAGTTTTTATTCCATTCCATCTATACGCCCCATATATGTGTTTTTTTTTCTTATAATGTCATCAAGGGACCACCTTTACCATATATCCCTCTGATAAAATAATGCAAGAATAATGTACAGTCACAATCAAAATCATTTTGTATTCTTTCTAAAAGCGCGCTGTTACTTTTTGTTGTCTTCAAAACAAAAGCTTTAGGTTAGGTTAGTTAACATATTTTGTATACATACAGCACCCAATGAATATAGATGTTTGTTAAGTGTCTGGGTGTTGTATTGTATGATAAGTATGTATTTACAAAAAAAATAAGTATTTAAGTGTTATATCCGTAATCTAGTTCCCATATTACAAGCTATGCTTAGTTTGGGGCTAGATAGCCCTGTGTGAAATTAATATCCTGTAATAATTATTGATTTATTTATAATAACACCCTAAACGTAGCTATTCTTGTTTGAATAAACTATGTAGATCGCTATAGCATATTTTGTGCCAGTGTTGTGTTTCCAAAAGACGTTTCAAATGCCAAAATTTCCATCTTGGTTTCTGCCTTTGTTTATTTTCACTACTGAGACAATAAACTTCTTCTACTCTAACTAGAGGATATCGTGTATCATCTAGTGTGGGACAAAGCACAGGAAGATGATGATGATGGCTGATACAATAAATTACATGAAAGAACATTTTGACTACTGAATCAATGCACCATACGCGCAACAGATGCAGATCATCTCCATTCAACTTGATAAGTACTTAAGAAGTGGCGATTTCTTTATCCTTAACCGTAGAGCACGTAACAAGAGCAAATACAATTTTACCAACACAAAGAAATGTTGGCCAAAAGAAACACCTCGTTCCATTTGGGCAACGCATCTAAAATATGACGTGACACAGTTCTCAACCTGTCGTGGCATTCCTTGGTACGTCACGGATATCCGTATTCCAATATTTCGAACATGAAGTACACTCGAGTGCACAATGTCAACGCACTCATAAATATTGAAATCTATTTGGGCAAGACCGTTGCACTGCACTTATTAAAATAAATATAATATTCGAGTTTGTTCACATCGAACGATGATTCACGAGTCATATTGAATTGGAATCGTTTGAGCAATTGTTGTGGTATACGCTTTATTTGCGTGTTACCTTCTGTAGTGGACTAAAATGACCAAAGAACCTCTGTGGAAACATACATATTCGATTATGAATCCACGTAATCGACTACTAATATAACCAGTGTACTTATTTATGATAATGTATTCGTTATTATTTCATCTTTTCATCAGAATGTATCGGAATTTAAAATACTTTGGACGTTTAGTCTAGGCTTATTATAATGATAGAATGATAAATAAGTGACGTTAGCCATTTCTAATAAAACATGACCCAAGTAATAATTCGCTTGACGCTGTACAAATTAAATACTGTTCGCATAAACTCTGATAGATAAAAATCGGCACAACTTTAGTCCAATCCAAAATAAAACCACTTTTGTTAGTTAATGGCAATATTCTGTCCTATGGGAACAATCGATTTATACGAAGAATATTACAGAAATAAATTAATGTTTTGTAATTGGACGATACTCACAATACCACAATAGCATCTCCGGCCCACGAGGCCGACAGGAGACTAAGAGCTATGGAACTAAAAATTACATTTTCTTACAGAGCAGGTTGCTCGGAAAATAGCACTTTAACGACTTGTTTCCTTTCTTACGAAATACAGATCAAACCTACGTGTCCGAAAATATGCAGACCGCATAAAAATCAAATGTATTTCTTTACCCAAATGTATTATTATTAAATTTAATATTGAAGGGTGTTTAAGCAATTTTATAAATGAAAATATGATTTTACTACCGTTAAACTCCATGATTTACATCCTTATAAATATTACAGGACATTAATTTTACACAGCGCCATCTAGCCCCAAACTAAGCATAGCTTATAATAATGGGATCTAGATTACGGATAGAATACTTAAATACATACATACTATATGATACAACACCCAAACACAGAACAAACATCTATATTCATCTCACAAATGTTTGTCCTGGGTGGGAATCGAACCCACAGCCTACAGCGCAGAAGGCAGAGTTACTACCAACTGAGCTACGAGGCTAATAAATTGTTACATCTCAATGTTTTCCGCTTCATCTTGAACACGTTTCAATTTTTCAAGCAAAATAGTACGGTATAATTGGACCTAATTGGTAGCTGCCGAGACAGAAAAAGTTGCTTTATTGAAATCCATTCAATTCATTTCAAGAAAAAATATTTAATGGGTGATTCCATCGAGTAGATATGTATTTCTCATTATTAGTCATAAATGTACCACGTTAATGCTTTTTTTCGAATAGCAGAAAATTTTAGATTTAAGCAACTAAATAATATAAAACTGTATAAAAGCAATCCCCTACAAATATTTTTGACTGACAATGTTACAACCTATTGTGATCTAGGTATAGGTGAAAATAATAAGAATATTGATTATAGAATAGTGTTAATCTTATTCTTATATTCTGTTTCAGCACTATATATAATTTCTACCGAAATATACAAATAAACCAAAACGAATAAAAATAAAATCGGTTTATTTAATTTGATATGGTGCCCATATCACAAAATTACAAAATATAAAATTCAAAAAACACAAAAATTTAATATTCAATAAAATAAAATACTCAGGTATTTAGAAAGATACCTAACAACATAATGTAGGTACCCCTAAAACATTTATCATATTTTTGTGGGATCTGCTGAAATTTACCGCACCTGGCTCCCAATCTACAAACTAGTGACACAATGCTCTGCTGACTCACGATAGTGAATTAAGTATTATTTTAAATTGACGTAATTGAAAAATATGCAGCTCGCGCCAGCATAAATTGATTCATGTTTAATATCTAGAGTCGCGAAAATGTTTCAAAAACGCCGAACAGTTGAACAGAAATCACACCTGTAAATAACAAGGTCACAGTTGCGATTCCACACCAGGACAAATTATAAAGTCAAAGTCAAATATTTTTCTTCGGTAAAAAACAGTTTGAACCGTGAAAAGACTCCCAACGCATCATGTGATTTCTCCCAGGCCTTGAAAATATATAAAACGATATGTATCACCTCGTACCAGATTATAGTCGATACATATCTTAGATGTAAACACAAAGATATATTTGCTTGTAAGTGCATGACCAAATCGCAAATCGGATAAGGATCCCGTAGGTGACTGACATATAATTTTGGATGTACAAAATTATAATTAACAATTGCCAAAAGGATACACATTCCTTACATAAAAAACCTATGTTGCTTCTATGACAACTTTCAGGTATTAAAATAAATTATATGTATATTTTTTCGTGTCTTTCGGCATCTACGTTCGGCCAAAATGTCAGGTTTGAGCAACTCTATTGACAAAGAATACGTAGGTATGTTAGTGCAGAGAGAATCAACAGCGTGTTTACGCCTACGATATTCAAGCCTGTTGTATGCAAACATTATGATGATCAGGCATAGGTATAGAAGTACCTTCATTCTTTTTGATACTTAGTATTCACATAAATAATTAAGTTTAACCCGGCCCACTTTGAAGCGGAAATCTGTTTAATACTAAGCAATTTTAAATATTGCGTCTTCGATTTTGCTATGGATATATAGAGTTCCGGAACCCTAAAAATACTCAATTTGTAAACTCATTCGAGTGCAAGAGCTTAAAATACATACATACAGACAGTTAAAATATGTGTAGTTTATATATCTTAGGTTATCATAACCGCTGCCAACCGCCGTCTAGTGGTCCCGGGTTTGATCTCCAGTGGGAGTACAAATATTGTACTTGGTTTGGTTGGTGGTAGGACTTTATTTAAGTCCGCCTGCTTACCTACGCCTAGCTTACGCCTAGCTACCACCATTTTATCTAATTCTGTCGCCATAACAACAATGATTAAACTGATGTGTTCCAGCATTTCGGCAGTCCTCTCCGCCTTTGCGAGACAAACTCTTAGAAATCAGATTTAACCTCCTAAGACCATGGGATCACTAAAGCTTATACCTCTTTTGCTCAGTTTAAAAGGAAAAGTGAAAGAGGAAAGCATCGGGTATTGCATCGTTATAAGGGCTCGCGAAGTCTAATATTCTTACAGAACCACTAGTCTTAACTTGTAACCAGGTGAAATGAAGGCCAAGTGCTTCCGTCGTACAATAAAAATAAAGTAAACCAGCCAAGTGGTGTCCGAGTACCGACCTACCTTCAATAAATGCGAGATTATTGTAATAAGCCTTTCTGCAGAATTAACCACACAATTAGTCGGATTTAGTAATTGTAGTAAAATTGTAAGTGAGCACTATAACAACAAAAAAAAAACTTTATAAGTTCGCTAGTTAGTGTTCTTACCATTTAATATAATCTAAAAAATAAAATGTATTTATAAATACGTTTTTTATATGAGGATCACCCTTCATTTTACACGTTTTGTACTGTAATTAGGAAGACCGCCATAATCACATATTCTATGAAAATATCAACTGACCAACTATGGTTCATTTACATACAGTTTACGAGAAGAACCCTAAAAGTTTAGACCGTTGGACGTTCGGACAGATAGACAGACGAAAAACGTTTGTCTCAATAAGTATTGGGATCCCATCGGCCTTTGTGACACGGAATCCTAAAATTTCAACATTCAAGACTTATTTTAAAGCGATGGCCTAAAAACATTGACCAATACTAGAGCTCCGCGTGAATAAATCAGAAAATACCGATGTAAAGGTAGTCAGTGGCACGTCCTAACATTGCGGGTTGGTATTTTTAATGTTAATCGGTATAAAAGTTGCATACAGACCTCGGTAATTTGGCGGCGCCAGCTCTGAGCTAAGCTCTATCCTATACTTTACCGCTAAAGGGTTGCGCTAAATATGTATATTACTCGATTCCAGAAGTTATTCAAATGAACCGTCGAATTTCTTAGAATTATTTCGATTCAAGATAAACCTTACTTTATAATAGCAGGTGAGTCAGACGAGTGTTTTTACATATACATATAATATACCCGGCCAATTATACCGGCCGAAATTATAGCATACGAATTATAACATCTCAATAATTTAAGGTCATTCTGACTTATTATAATATAATATTATTACCGGTCGAATCGGTTTTTCAATAATAAAAATAGTTCGTGAAGCAATTATAGATACGGGTGAGCACAGTTCGATTCCCGGCACGGCACAACAATATAATTATTTACAGATTATAAATAACTGGTGTTTAATGTTTTTTGTTGAAATATCGAGGCAACGAAGTACCCAATACATTTTAAAAATATTTACTGTTAACCTTGACCTTGTCGTTGTCTCTGTGGTCTAGTGGTTGGCCCACCGGTGTTAGACTCAGAGGTCCCGGGTTCGATCCCCAGGAGAGTACAATATTCTGCTTGATTTGGTAGAGGAAAGGGCTTTGTTCAAGTCTATCTGGCTAGCCACCTTAAGTCTCTTACTTAAGTCACCATAACAATAATTCTAAAATGTTATGTTCCGCTGACCTGTATAAGTCAGATATTCAGTTCCTCAGTCTATTGATAATTCCAAATGAAGTGCGCTTCTACTTTCGGCCTTATCATAACTTCAAATCGGGTGAGATTTGGCCAAGCGCTTCCCTGTCGTACAATTAAAAACAAACCTAAAACCGATCGTTTCTAAGCTTCCATTAAAGCAACTTTCTTTACTTATAATATACCTACGTATGTACTTGGAATAACACAATAAAGACTGTGAACAAATAATTTGGGTGTAAAATTAAGCTATAAAAGGATTAAATCTTGCAAACCCCTCAACCAATTGACCCAAAGCATCTATCTTAAATACCACTATTTAGGACAAAAATAAACAGATGTTGATGAAATGTGCTGAGCTGACTACAATCTTATCACTTTGCAAACCTTGACGTACAATACACGAGTGGTTTTAATAAATATATAAAAACATAAGTTGTGAATTCTGAAGTAAACACACCCTTTAAACGCCTTCGATTTATTTGTAATGTGCAGTCGATACTTATTGAAATGACAATAAGTCAAGTAACTTCTCACTTAGCAACCCTATTTCACAAAACTACCCAAGTTTATAAAAAACGTCACACCGATTAATTAGTATAAGTATAAGTAATCTCTGCAAATTCAAAATAACGATTTGATCGGCTGAAATGTAGTATTTCTTTCCACTTCAATTTCACATAAACTACCTTAACACGAGAATCAATTTATACTAATGTTAACCCTTTATAATATGTATTTCATTCAAATTGGATAACTCATGCGACAGTGATGTCTCCACAAACATTGTCACATACATACATACAGTGAGATAAGGTATAACAACAATTACAACATTCCATACAAAAACCCTATCATTATATAGGAAGTACTTATTATTTCTGTGTTAATGAAATCCATTTTCTCGTATAAATAATCAAATTGATATTTTTTCTTGTAAAAACAACTGAAAGTGAATTCAAGTTAGTCTGTCATCCCCTACAAAAACAAAGGGAGTGCTGGTCGAACAAAAAAAGGATCTGATGCGACTCCTATTAAAATTCTTGAGATATTATTTTTCGTGGTTTAGTTTTTTTTTTGGCAGGGATGCAAATATTTGGTGTGTAAACTTCTAGAAAATGGATTCCACAAAGAAAAAATCTTTGATAAAAAATTTAACTATCCATTTCATCTTTTCTCTTAAAAAATTGTTGATGTCCGCAGAGAACCACCGTGTGTGGAAATAATTACCTTTATCCAGCTTCCTTTTACCATTGCCCCAGCGATAAGATATTGGTTATAGAAAAAAAACTATTCATTGAGATTTATTTTATTCAATGATCGATTAAATTCAGGTAATAATATCAAAAGTCCCTACGTTATACGAATACGTAAAACATTGTGTATGATTTGAACTTGCATAATTATATTACAAAACATAAAAGGGATGTTCCAAAAATATGTGTCAGGTGTGTAATAGCTAGTCTTCGTTGATGATGATGTCAGTAAAATAACTGAATGTTATTAAATTAAGATTTTATGAGTAGTTAGTACAGGCTATTTATTTGATAGATATAGCCGTTTTCAATATATATCTTTTTTTTTTTGCTTCGAAGACAATACAACTTTGCACTGTCTTTGTATTGAACCTGTTCGTAATTTAAAATGATCTTTTCTTCAACGTTTTGCCACACAGTGCTGAGTGAAGGTCTCTAAACACATTTTAGGAGACACCTATTCACTTTTGACTTTAAAATACCCAAGTTATATTTAAATAAATATAACAGGATATTCATTTCACACAGCGCCATCTAGCCCCAAACTAAGCATATCTTGTAATAGGACAAGGACAGCTGGTATTAAGCCGAACCATCCCAAAGGTGACAACAGTACTCCATTTCAGACTGGACCTTATACCAGCTGGAAAGCTGTCCAGGTTTGAAATACCGCCGAACATTATTTAAATTAAGAATGCTTCATCTGAATCGGGTGCCAATATAATGTACATAAGCGAAGCACGAAGCAAATATATTCCCGAAATAAATGACAAACTAGTTATTATTGTAGAAAACAATGATTAACTAGGTCTGATGACGTAACGATCATCAAAATAATTCAGAACAGTTTATACAGACGTAAAAACCAACGTTTTTATATGTTACGGTACGTCGGAAATTATATGTGCGTGTAAATAAAGCCCAAAGACATTCGTCGGCCGTATTTTTTTTAGTTTCGTCCAACTAAACAAACGGACAGTTCAAACAGACTCTGTTATTGTGTAGAGATTTTTTATTTGAAATTTTATTATAAATCTGGGCCTTGAGTGCTCAGAGTTTGTTCAAAATGGAATAAGGATTTATTTTTTGACGTGAAAAGGAATTTAAAGTTTGATGACCGACATGCAGTATTTATTTATAAATATTTATTGGTTACGCATATGGAGTAGGTATTTGTCATGATGTCATCACCATATCTGACTAAATATGTCAGTCTACTATTGAAAAAAGCCCTTGTGGTGTTTTAGTACTGAGACACTTGTAGTTTTAGTTATCCACGATACAGGCCACAGTCAAATGAGAAAACTTGTACACAAACATTAAACTTACACTCGAGGAGCTACTCGAAGGATACATAGGAAACGCAACCAATGCGGCAAGTACGTAATTTAAGCTTCTATCTGAGAAACGGGAGAATGGATAATATTACTCTTTGACAGACATTTGTAAGGATATGATTATCTTGTAAGCTCTACCGATGGCAGGTGACTGATTTAAAGATTCTATGAACATTGACTTAACTCCTAGACTCATACTTTTTTCGCTCTTCTAAGTTCTTCAGAGTACGGTTCTTCCCAAGGTTGACCCAGTGCTAGTCTAGAGGTGCATATCAAATTTATTCGTGTTTGTCATAAACTCTATGCCAAGATGTCCATTATGCCGAACTCATCGTTTCCTATATCATAAATGGTAAGGAATGGAACTCCTTGCCCTCGTCTGTTTTTCCGCACGAGTACAATATTATCTTTCAGTATATCATGAGATATTTTAATAAATAACAAAAACAAGTCTTCATCGCGTACTTATTGTCAGTTTTCCTCCGCTGATCTGCTGTCGAAATCGGTATAATTTTGTACCCTTCATTAATTTACATCATTAGATAAAGTTACATTTTAAATAAATACTTTTTTTTTAATATATATAATTACTGTTTCGTTTTCAAACCTACGAAAACTCATCTCCCTTAGTGGACTTTTGAGACGTTCTCGGTCGGAGCTTAAGAGTCGATACGACACGTCCGCAACTGGTATTTGTTGTCCTATTAGGTAACTATATCTTCACAGCTAGTCGCGATCAAACTGAAACCACTTAACCAATTTTAATAAATAATCATTCGATTCAAAGCTCGCGTGTCGCTATGTGGTGGCGGGATATTATTTGATGAGGCCTATGTATAAATCTAAATGGATGTTGACATACATTTGACGTTTGCATTTTACCTCAGCTTCGTACTTTAGATGGAGAGCAGTGCGAGTTAGACGGTCGCGAACGTTCAAACTTACCTACTTAACCTAACTACGCAATAATAAAACGTATTACTGATCATCTATAGTATTTATTCTCATGATCATCATCTAGTACAAAATGCTCAAATTAAATATTTACATACTACTTTACGAAGCACACTGGCTCGTACACTAATATTATGAATGAATTGTGTTTGTCCGTTCTATGGCGTTTTGACGGTGTTTTAACTAACTGACAGACTTCCTATGAATAAATTAAAATACTTTTTTGTACATCTTATAGATAAGAAAAAATATTTAAGAAATAATAATAATAATTAATAAAATAATATTAAATAAAGAAAACATAATATTTGTACGAATCACAATGTAACAAATGCTGTGTAAGACTGAGAAAGTGACTTATCATTTGACTTATTTAACTTTTTCCATTATTATTTTTACTCAAACTATGTTTTACCTTCAAACCATGCATCGTGATTTCATCAAAGTGAATTTCACGACATTAACCGGTCTTTCTAATTACAAAAATTGTGTCATGATAATATCTTATGTTATTGAAGTCTTAAAACTGGTTCAGAGATTTTTTTATTGAATGAAGTGCTTGGCCCGCATCCCACCTAGATTCAAGTTATGATAGCAACGAAGGTGGAAGCGTACTTCACCTGTAATCCTCAACAGTCTGAGGAACTGGCTATTACGATAACCAGTACTTCAATTACTTCAATTATTCAATATACTTCTGTAATGTTGAGTTCCGGCTTATCGGCTAGGTTTTCGGAATTTAGAGGCTTACCTCTAAATACCGAAACTCAACATTAAACATTAACAGAATTACTGGCTATCTAAATAGAAAAAATAAAATAAAAAATTCATACGAGCCTAGAACACTGGTTACAAGCTTTTCACGGAATACCAGCCATAAACATTCTGTCTAGTCAAAACCATAAATAGTTTTCCTGTAATAAAACAAAGCACTACGAATAAGAATGGAATTCAAAACAGCATTATAATGTAGTTAAAACAATGCATTATTTATTGAATTATTAATAAACTTTGTATAGCTGAATAGCATGAGACCTATCAGTATTATATCATAACTAAGAACTAGGTTATGCGGTTATGATAATTATAACGTGCACATACTATCATTTGTTTTTGGCTGATTTACTCGTGTGGACGTCACTTGTTGAAGTTTTGACGTTAAGGTTTATTGATGGCTGTTTTGGGTCATACCGATTGCCGATTCGATGGTCGATGTTATGCTTATCTAGTTTACTGAGATTAAAAAAAACAAAGAATCTCGCATCATCTGCCTGAATGTGTCTTACCTAAAACTCCGCCAAAACGCATCGGAGCAGCAGTTTTCATTCAGCTACTCGTCTGTCAAGGTATAACCTTGAACAGTACGAACAGTTGCTTACTTTCATTGTAAGTTTTAAGTTAGAGTAGCTATTTAATGAAAAGCAGTAGTTATACACGTTGCGTTTACGGGTATCACATGACATAATATGCCACTATTATTGCAGTGCATATTATATTATATTATATAATCTTTCGATTTGATTATTTAAGTACGGTCTGTACTTATTAATTGTAATTGTTTTGATCAGCGTTACATGCATTACCTAAATAGCCATTCAATCAATTATGAACGGTTAATTAATGATGTTGTCAAACAATTTATTACATTCATTTATTTATATATATAAATAACATAATATATAAATAATAATTTTTGGATGTTTAAAGAATACCGGTAGTTATTTCCTCTAAATAAAACATTACTTGATCTAAAAACCATACAAACCATGCAAACTCATATAACCTCGATATAATTGCTTTTTATATAGTTCGTGAGAATTAAGTCGTCATTATTCCGTTAACCCTAGATCAATAAAGTGAATGAGACAGGCATATTAATAAGTCTCATAGCTCAGTTAGTTGGTAGTTGGTAGTAACTCTGCCTTTTGAGCTGTAAAGTGTGGGTTCGATTCCCATCCAGGACAAACATTTGTGTGTTTTTTTCATGACGGGGAAGCGCTTGAGACCTTCATCTCACCTGGTAACAAGTTTAGACAAGGCCGAAGGTGGAGGCGCACTACACCCGGAATCCTCTGAAATTGAGGAACTAGCTACCTTACTTCTAAATGCCGGAACACATTTTTTTTTTTAAGAACTGCTATTATAGTGACAGAATTCGGTAAGATGGTGGTAGCAAGTCAGTCGGACTTAAACAAAATTCTACCATCAACCAGAACAAGCACAATATTGCTCCCCTGGGGATCGAACCCGGGACCTCAGTATCTGTAATCGGAGGGTTGAACCACTAGACCACAGAGGCGGTTACTCGCGGCGCGTGATGCGTATAGCTGTTTGTTCTGCGTTTGGGTGTTACTTCATACAATACTTCTGTTTTTACAAAAAAAAGTATTTAGGTATTATATCGGTAATCTAGTTAACATATTACAAGCTGTGCTTAGTTAAGCGTTAGATGGCGCTGAGTGAAATTAATTTCCTGTATTACATCGAGCTAGTCGAGGTATTCTAGGAACACCCGAGATTGATCTTGTCCGGAACCCTAAAATAAAAGTAGCCTTACTCCTTATAATATCAGCGATCTCCCAGTGAATGTTTTATCGAAACCGGTCCAGACTTTTAAATGTAAAAGCCTATGTGTGTATGTAACTTATCGACATTAGAACATTTTAGATGAAGATGTACATTACTATCATCATATTTCTTTAATAAAAACATCAAACCCTGTAACTTGGAGAGACAGTACATGTGTTTTTGTTCCATCTATTAGTGTTTTTTACATGTACCTTCACTAAGCTGGACCTAAACACATTTACCTAGGTAAATGCTCAAGCCAGTGACGCTGACGCTGCAGTCATTTAGCAGTATTTTTTTTCTGATCCTAAATAAATTTTGCTTTATTTCTTTTAGGTAGGGATTTAGGTAGTTAGTGCGTGATACTGATACTGGTCGAGAGAGTTTTTGTGCATAATTATATCGCTTGGTACAATAATAAATGTTTTCCTTTACATACAGTGTAGCAAGTTAAAAATCAAATCTGTCTCGCGGTGTGCACCGAGGAACAACGAAAATAATAGTATAATATTTGGTGCCGTAAAACTGGTCAACTAGTCCCCAGAATCACATTGTCATAAAAAATGAGGCAAGCTTCAACAACAGATGTTCGATCCGCCTGTCCAAACTTAAGCACCGACCAAAAGTCGCAACGCCATCAATCGTGCGTATCACTCACCCCCGCACCCCGCACCCCATTACAATAATACGAGCGACAGAGAGAGCAACATATTAGAAGGGAACAATCGTTCCCATTACGTCGAATAAAAAGAAAAGTTATTATATTTTTTATTGGAGAGGGCCTCCACCCTCGCCGCCAAGAGGGTTATTTTTATTTTATTTGAAAAGTTTATTTTCCATTTTGTTTTAACTTCTATTTTCGCGATACGAGGGGTGAAACTCGGTCGACACGCACTCTTTCAAACTCAATGAGTCACTAATGCGTACGATACCATTATATTTTTATATTTAAACTTTTGCTTCAACAACATTAAAATGAGAAAAGTTCGCGAGTGTTATATTGTGCCGGGCGTCAGGAGCCGGTGGCGTTCCTTCCAGCTCTGCCTTGTTTTAAGGGTTCCGCACTCAAACAACGGAACCTTTACTCGTTACCTCAGCGTCAGTCCGACCTTGCGGTTTATTCCTTTGCGGTGCTTATGGATAATGCTCATCCTATTCCACCATATTCCATGCTATTAGGGTTTGTAATCGATTGGAAAGTTAGTGAGAATGAATCAATTTGAATTATTGGCTAAAGAAATTTGGTAAGTATACAAATCACTGTCAAATGTCTAAAACTAACTTTGTATACATCTCGGAGGCGGCGCAAGCTCACCTGCTGTTAAGTGCATGCCTTCCTATAACAAAGCCTTAACGTGTAGGTCCTATCCTCATAAGCATGAACTATGTGGCACTGCATTGCGATATTCAGGTGTTAAGTAAGTCTCAGTCTGCCCGTTATTTCACCAGCAACCATATCATTAAACCGGAACGCAGCAATGCTGCTGGACGGGTGACATAGCTTTTCTTATTTTTTTTACTGTACGCCGGGGAAGAGCTTCTTCTCATCTGGATTACAAGTTATGACAAGGCCGAAGGTGGTAGCGCACTTCACCGGAATCCTCAACGGACTAAGGAACAGGCTATCTTACCTCTAAATGCCGTAATATTTTTTTAGCATTGTTGTTATGGCGACAAAATTAGGTAAGATGGTGGTAGTATTGGTAGTGATATCTCTTTGATGAAGTCCGCTTGGCTAGGAGTGCTATCACTAACCAAACCAATCACAATACTTTACTCCTCCTGGGGAACTCCTCGAACCTCTGAATCTGACACCGGTGGACAAACGACTAGGTCACAGAGGCGGTTAACATTAGGTATGGTGGTAGTACTTCCCCAAGGAGTACTACTCTAACAATGATATGATTCACTCGGGCTACTCACAGTTTGGTAGTCGCGTGGGCTCAACGTAATCAAATCTTCATTTAGTAACATCATTGGCACTTTAGACCCGGCCACTTAACCACTACTTAGCCGACAAAGACCAAAACTACACCCATTATTAGTCCATGTGTGGCCGGATTACCTGACCACCGGTAAGACGCGTTGTTAGCACAATATCTTAGCTCCTGAACTGAGCTGTGTTTGCCCCCAAAAATATAGTAGTCCACATATTGTAAGCAGGGAACAATGTCTGTCCGTGTGGCACGTATTGACCCAGTGCCAACAAATGTTACATAACAATAAAAAGAAGGTAAAACGTATCTAATTGTTATAAAAACACAAGTTCGGTTAGTGCTGCGATGTATAGCGAAAGTCCGGCTTTTACTTTGACCTCATTTAACAACAGCTCATACAACCTGTGACTTATATACATATGAATAATAAAACGTTAATTAAACAATTATAATTATGTTGTTTGATATGGCTGTCAAAAATAAAGTTTGATTAAAAATATTAACCGTGCTATTTCTAAGAGCGGAACCGACTATTTACTAAAACCCGGACCCCAACACTAGCGTCAGGAGGCGATATTCTCAACCCATAAAGCAGTTTCACATGCGTATGTGAAATATTTATCTTAATATTATAAGTAAACTTACAGGATAGCTTAGAATGGAGATAAAATATTTTGGTACTTAAACTATACCATAGCTACTAGTGAACCACCAAACACTCTTTCATGATGTATAAAAATATTGCTGGTTCAAAACACTGATTTCTTCATTAATGAATTGATCCATCATATATCTGACTAAAGTTTGCAGTAAATTGATAATATTATTAAAGATAACAAAGATTTTATCATAGATCTATGATGTGGCTATATGAACTGATTCAATATTATCTGACTAAAGTCTGCAGTAAATTGCTATTATCATAGATGACAGTTATTTTTATCATTGATTGTGATGTGACTAAATGAATTGATCTATCATATATCTGACTAAAATTTGCAATAAATTGATAATATTATTGTAGGTGCCACTGATTTATATCATTTATTATCATGTGGCCAAATTAATTATTGCATATTATGTCTGACTAAAGTTTACAGTAAAATTTTATTATAGTTAACACTGTCATTGATTATAACGTGGCTAATTGATTTGATATATTATACCTTACTAAAGTTTTCTGTAACTTGATAATTATTATAACATTCGTGATATCTAATTTTAACGTTAAACTTCAGACGCAAATGTTGCTAATAGAAATTTCAAAATAAAATGCCGAGTAAGCTTGGACGGGAGATCGTTTCTAGGAATGAGGCTTCCTACTGTAATTTATCATTTCCATTTATCGATAATAATTCAACGATAAATGCATATTTATTATTAATTTGAGGCTGAGAGATCGTGTCTACACACAAGTATTTATTTACTTAGTTATAACAGGAACCAATGCTATGATTCGAGAAATGTTTTCCAAAGGTACCTAATAGATAAGTTAAGCAAACAATTGTACTTACTTCTATAAACCTCCTGTGAACCTTTTAATGTCATGTGAAATAAATAAATACATCTAGATGTGTATGATCATTTCTATACAGAAGTGTTTCTAACCTTAAAAAATCTTACCTTTACTATGTACTTTCTCTGCACGGAATCCAATCAATCATCCAATCACATCAATGTTCATTTGCGACGAGGCTCTTGTTATTTGACCGTAATGCTAAAATATTGTTAATTGTTGAATTTATTTCTTATTATTATTTCAAGTATCAAAACATATAAGTTCCGGTGTAAGAAGCTTCAATTAGTCCGGATACATAGGTAGAAGGCAGCCCTTTCACGCCACATTCACAGTGAACTTTTGTTTGAAAACACATTTAAATGCGATGCTCGTCTGTTTGTGTACATTACACAAAAAAAACTCTCTTTTAAACTTGACATTTAAAAGTATTTAAAACCTTGAACAACATTTTCTTGAACCTTTGACCCATTTCGTTTGTTTCGGAGTAGATGTGATCTACATTGATGAAGTGCCCTGCCCCGGGTAACAGAATCACTGGCTTTTGCTAGCAATTACGGCATGAGTGGTAGGACCTGTAAAAGCCCACCTGGCGACCGACCACCCTCCAGCCGTCTGGCGTCAAACCGTTTCCGTGTTCCGTTGGCGGCTTGCTGCATCTTAGACAGCTAGACAAGCCTACAAATCAAGAGCTAACCCATAAATAAAAAAAAAGACAAACAGGCCTGATCAAACTCTGTTTCAAACCACAGGGAAAAATATGTTCAGTAGTTCTATGATATGTGCAGCATTTTTGTAACAAGCCTACTTGGAATAAGCGGTAACATGTTCCGATTATTTCTAACTATGAAAATTATCCTTGACAGCTTCTTATAGAACAGGCAGAGCTAATTTCCGCTATGATAAAATTCTAACATTGAATGGCAGACAAATAACATACATGAAACACCACATGTTGTAGTAACATAGCGTGCTAAAATATATTTAGAAATGTATCCAGTGAATAACATTGGGGGTTTAAATTTGCATGAATTGCCGCTAGGAATACCCACTGGAGCCACAGCTACTTTTTTATCAACTTACACTTACAAAGAATGGTCATAAGATTGTTTCCAAGGTTATCACAATAATCCAAGTAACATAAGGCATGTTACTTGCTTACGTAAAAGGTTCTAAAATGCACATTAACAAGTGTTTTAGTCAACTATAACGTCTTTGCAAGCTGTACAAACAAACTCCTAATCCTCAACATAACAATTCATATCGTACGCAACTATTTGTCGAGATATTTCAGAAGCATTGGAATTTACCGACTAAGGCACAAACACTACACATTAATTAAAAAATCGAGCTTACGGACATTCGTTGGATTTATAACGAAACTACAACACTAACAGAAAAAGGATCTTTTGAGCTGTCTCGAAAGAATCATTGGATTGGCTAGAAGGAGCTGTGTGAAGTTAATGTCATGTTATATTTATTTATTTATCTATCATCTGTCAATGCATAGATAATGACATGACGACTACTACTTTTTATCACATATTTGTAATGTTTCACAAATTATGACGATTACCAACCGACTCACATTAAGACAAGAGAGACTGTGGCAAAGATGGAGCACGCTTGGCTAAAAATAACTTATTCACTCCACTTGACTTGAAGACTTTAAATGTGTATTGTTCCGAAGATATCCGGAATAACAAGTCTCACTTTTACAAGCATCTTGCAGAGTTAAACTAAGTCAGTTTAGTTTAGCTCACTAATTTGAATACTTGTGTGCAGTCTGCAACTATTAAGGTAGTATGAAAGCTACACTAAACTAACTTAGATTTTTCAGATATATTACATGATTATTCTGCCCTACTTGGGCCGATTTGAACTTGAGAGTCAGGGAAACTTAATAAACACCTGTTTCCTAACACAATACTGTTTTAAAAATAGCTCTATGATCAATTTAAGCGTTATAATTACCAATGTTTTATTATCAATTGTTTTTCCAATCTCTTTCATATGTTTGAGATTATAATGCGGCACCAAGGTCTTTAGTCAGCTTGCCAAAACAATGTACCTTGATTTATGAGTGTGCGGCTGAGTAATGCTTTTAGAAACGCACAATAACATATTCTAATGTTATAAATCCCTGTTCAAAATAATTTATTGTGAACTCGATTTGATAGCGTCTGCCGGACCATTTTGAAGGAGACGGTTATAAGTAAGGTTCCATAATCAATGTATTAATCTATTACTGTAACAAAATCTGTACTTACATTAAAAAAAAATTGGACATAACACAATTATCGATAGAGAAGACAAAACAATCGTTTTTATATCCATTTTTCTCTGAATGTCTGTATTTTAAATGCACATGGATTTGAATGAAATATTGTATAATTAGTGGTTCTGTAAGAACAATAGACCTCGCGAGTCCTTATAACCATGCAATAACCGATGCTTTCCTCTTTCACTTTTCCTTTGAGACTGAATTTGATTGAGCTAGTATAAGTATATAAGGGTATACATTTTAGCGATTACTCGCGTTCCCTTGGTCTAAGGAAATTGAACCTGGTGTTTACATATTTGTCTTAGAAAGGCGGAAAGGACTACGTAGTTTGATTACTAAGCGTAGGCATACATTTTCCGAAACAAAATCAAAAATTGAAATCTCTCAAGGTACATGTGTGCCAATTTTCATCAATATCGGTTGTAAAATGCGACCTGCAGACGAGAACAAACCAACCGACCGACATCGGACAAAAGCATTTTTGGCCAATCTCGAAACCGAGACGCTTCGCTCGCTGGGTTAATTATTACTGATATCACTGGCAAGGACCATGAAGGTAAAGTAAATCATTATTTCTTAGGAAACTATGTACCACTCCACAATAAGCTGAAAGCACCACCAAACTCTCTATTCAAATTGTATATGAAGAATAATTTAATTAAAAGTGCCTACTACAAAATAAGTGAATATATCAACGATAAAAACGCGTGGCCCGATGTTGCTATACCAGTTGACAGCTAAATAGTGATTTCTCAATGTTGAAGAACTGCCCATTAAGTAGTTAGTTAAATGTTTTTAGATAGCATTAAGTATTTAGGTTTATGATGTAGGTACATTGTAGGCACTTGTAATGTTATTTAAATTATTGTAAACTCTGTATACGTCTAATGGATTATCAAAAATGTGTTGTTAATGTTAAGTGATAAGTATAATATACCAATTGTAGTATTGGTTTTGCATTTTTTTTACAGTCTTGAGTGGGGGTGGCGTCTGGTCTTTTCAGAACTTCACACCAAATGAGATGAAAGCCCAGCGCTGCCCCGGCGTACAACAAGTTTTAATAATCAATACCAATACCCAATAATATTAGTATTAGTATTTAGGTATGAAAGTCTATAGCGATTTGTGGTTGCTTGCATTTGGAAAGCGCTTAAACGTAACGTACTCTGCAGTCTGTGTATAAGTTATTTTAAAATTTCGTGACGATTTGAATTATAGGTTCGATTATTAAGTTTCAAATTTTACATTTCATCAAACAAGTAAATGCCGCTTTCGATTTGTTATAAATAATGAACCAGTGATGTGACGGTGCTGCGATCGGCCTTTCAACAATGTACTCTGATAGTGACAGCGATAAATTGGATTATAATAAAATTATTTTGCTGCGAAATCACGATAAAACCACACCGTACAAAATAACGTGAAGTTCGTAATGCACGGCATACGAAGCGGAAGGCTGAATGAGGTATAATATGAGGTAGGTGTGATCAACCTCGTGGTCTGTACGGTAACAGAATCACTCGTTTTCTACGTTAACGGTTATATTAGAATGATCATAACACTAGTGGTACGACCTGTAAAGATCCACCTGACTAGTGACCACCTGCCGAAGTCTGCAAACGGTTTGCCGTATGTCATTGGTACGCCAGTGCTTCCTGGAAAAGCTTATCGTAGACTCATCCGTGCCCTGGCCTAGAGCTAGACAAGCGTCAAGGTCAAAGCATATGTCAGCATCAGTAAGTCAAGTAACATTTTTACCAATACATATGATACCTGGATAATTTCATACATAACATTATAAAAGTTTAGCATAGAATCTCGCTAAAACCACACATGTCACGCCACAATCGGTTGCTTACCATAAAATTCAATTCCAAAGTTCCAAACAGTGTGGTGTGAACAGGTCTATGCAAACACGGCGGCAGTAGGTGGTACCTACCGTGAATTGTCAAAGACCTATTAAAGTCAATAATTGAGTGCAAACACACGAACAAAATAACGTAAAGGGGAAACAGGTAGTCATTTATGTGCGTCATCTTAGACTGAGGAGCAGGCCGAAAATGGGGATATTATAATTACGTTTTAAAAACTAAAAAGAAAACCGACTTCAATGAAGAGTATGATACAATTCAGGATGCGTGAATGACGTATTTATTTAAATTACTTTGATGACAGATTGACGGACAGACAGACAGACGCTTGATCCTATGTGGGGTTTGAAGTTTTCTTACTGTTGAGGTAAAACACCCTAAAAATACACAAATCGCTTCAAGTGTGCCTGTAATATTTGAAGAGTTCCTTTGATTTCTCCATGATCTCATCATATGATCCTGTCCTGACCTGATGACGATGGGACCACCTGTGAAACCCTTTCAAACAAAAAAAATATTTTCCAAATCGGTCCAGGAGTCTTTGAGAAATCGGGGAACATAATAAAAATAAATGATTCCGACGAATTGAGAATCTACTCCTATTTTTAAGTCGATTAAAAAGAGAACCATATGATTCGGAACATGAAAATTTGTAATAAGATTCATAATTCGAATTCATCACTTTTAGCCTAACTGAAGGAATTATAGTGTGAAAAGGGTTTAAAGGGATATCACAATATGTTTTACAAAGAAGTTTTTACGATAAGGTTAAGTATTTGTTGTTATTTCTACATTTATTTTGTTTAGATTGTTAGTACCAAATTTGATTGTTGATACCAACTAACAAGGGAAGCAGTCGTTTTACGTAAGGATTACTACAAACGATTAATAGAACAGAGCTCTGATAGTGGTGTGTGTCCAAACCACTAACAGATGAACGTGAGCCCAGGGCACTGGCTGCATTGCCACGCTGAATAACAATGCTAACTTGCTGGCCTAAATAAGACCCAGCCTTAGGTAACGCATTACTTCAATCAAAAGCCCCAAGATTTTGAAACCGGAGGGCACCGGCTTTCCACAGATTAGTAGTGTTTATTACCTAATTTATTAAGTGCGTTATGAACCTATGTCATATAAAATACTACGTAACATATGAACCTTAATTGTATGCAATTTATTATTATTTGTTCCGGCTGCGCGGTTCAGTGAGTAAAATCTTAATGCAAGTTAAACCTGAGCGAGCTCATGTATAAATAAAATATTGTTAAGCAAACAATAGCAGAACATTTCTTTAGAAAACCTGATATTACAAAAGTTCTTTGTCACGCATCGTGTGAGGTACTGCAAACAACTCCTCGCTCATTTAACCTATATTTAATACAAAAGGGTATTGTGGCGACAATGACAGCTTGGACTCGAATGGCCAGGCTGTTAGCGTAGGCGTAGGCGTGTAGGTCTCCTAGGCACTCATTAGAATTTGATATCTCAGAAGCGACGACACTCCGGTTATCTAGGATAGCGATATTTATATATTGTGGAAAACAAATGGTGCAAATATGAAAGTCTGACCAGTTTATTATGTAGCCTCTGTGAAGGCACTGGAGTACCGATGATTTTATATGATTTGAATCGGACGAGCGATTTCAAAATTAACGAAAAACTACGTTTGTTTGTATTATGTAACAAGCCTTACAGCTCAGTTGGTAGTAGATTTGCCATCTGCACCGTAGGCTGTGGATTCGGTTCTCGACCGGAACCAACATTCGTGTGATGAATGTTGGTTCTGAGTTTGGGTATTGAATTGCATATTAACTAAGTATACCTTTGATTTAAAAAAATATGTTCCTTAATTCAATTGTGTTCCGGCATTTAGAGGTAAGATAGCCAGTTCCTCAGTGTTGAGGATTCCGGGTGAAGTGTGCTTTCACTTTTGGCCTTATCATAACTTGTAAGCAGGTGAGATGAAGGCCAAGAGCTTCCCCGTCCAATAATAAAAAAAAAAAAAAAACTGGGTAGCTTTCTAAGCAAATGTTTTATGGAAAATCAACTACGATTGGTAGCGATTTATTGATTGAAAATTGTACACTTCATTTATTTAGGGCAAGGCTAGGTCGACAGTTACTTATTAAATGCATTGAAATCGATATTCCAATTACTTGGAATACCATTTCAACTTTAATTTTCACGACCTACATCGTGTTTTAATATTGATTCAATGTAAAGATTTCACATTTTATACTTTACACATTAGGAGTGTAGATATAAGTATATATGTAAAAGATAAAAGGCAAACTTTGATTGTTTTCTGTTGCAATCGCGAGTTTATACATTCGAAGGTTGTTTATGTACTGTAGAGAACATGAGAGTTTCAGGTCACGACAAGCCAACTTCTCGGCCAGACTATTTTCTGCCTATACTCGCCACCTTCAGATTTCATCATCAGATGGGAGAAGATTGCTTCGATGGTTCGAGGAGTAAGCAGGAGCTTTATAATTATCAAAATTTTAGTGGAAATAATCTAATAAAACCTCAAGCGTGATGGTGCAAATCCTTCATTGCATTCTTTAAGAATGGTTTTATGTCCTGTATCGACAATATCAGGTGGGCTCGAAGACGCTTTTAGCGGTGAGGCCACCTATTTTACCTACCTAGTTTAAGTGCTTTTCTTTGCTTGTCTGTTTCTATTGTTTTTTGGTGTACAATAAATAGATTATCTATAACGAATTAAACGAAATATTACAAGACTTTAAATTTTAAATTCACACAGCGCCATCTGTCCCAAATTAAGCAAAGCTTATAATATGGGAACTAGATTGCGGAAACATTACCTACTTCTAGTCATAGATCTATGTTGCCAGTAATTTGGCAAGTACATTCACAGCCTCGAACTGTTAGGTATTCATGTTAAAAGTGAGCGTTCCGCATTTTTATTGCTGCTCGCAATTTTAATTGTAGTAATTAATCCTCTGGGTAGTAAACAATGCTTCAATACATTACTGCTTAAACAGTAGTCATTATAATTTAAAACATAATATTTATATCTACAAGAGATTCACCGCGTCTCCCCTTGCATGGTAATCATGCTTATACTTACTACTTTTTATTTTTCTTTTCAATCACCACATTTAATACATATTTACTTAGTTATGCGCTTTGAACGCCAAAAGGTGACGAATTAATTTTACCGCCAGTTAGGGACTAAAACGTGTCGCTACGAAATACGTGGAATCAAATAACTCATGAATAAACGATAAACACCGTTGTTGCATTATTTACTATTATGTTATTGTATGAGTTTGTAGCTAGATCGATTGATTTTTAAATTTTGATTTGCGCTTGGATACAGTCCTGGAATAAGGAATATTTAGATATTCCGAGTCAATTGCGATATTTAAATGTTACAATGGAGACAGCATTGCAAGGTCCAAAAGCTTTGCGTAGTTTGAAGCTAGATTACGCTGTATGAAATAAATGTCTTGTAACATTTAATTAAACCCTTGTAAGACTTAAAACTTGTGTCAAAATCTTGGCATATATATTCATATAACCATAGTTAATAAAATATGAATAAATCCTTTGTCGCTAAACTATAGCTAGTATAGCTTAAATATCCTATTTATAAATGGGCAAAGACAGGGTCCTTGCTTAGTTGAAAACTTTATGCCTTAAAGTGTTTGGTGAAACATATTACGGACCTATTTTCATAATTAATCATTCATTAATTTTATTAGCCATTTATTATATCACTTTTATTTAATTAGCGTGAGCTGTGGCCCAGAAAACAGTTTTTCAGGTTTGTTTGCTATCTTTATTTTACGCAGTAAAGAAGCAACTGAGGAACGTAATATGTCGCATGAAGATAGTTTATACTTCGGCGCATGAGCAACGATATATAAAAGTAGCATATGCAGCTTTTTATCACAAAATAGCTGGTATCAATGAGATCACAAGTATTTAACTTACCATAGATTTGCAGAATTATTAATTACTTAACTCGCAATCACTAATATTAAACGATAAGTCAGACATTTTCATTCGAAACATCAATACTTTTAAACAAAACCAAAACCCAAATGTATAAAAAGTACGTCTCAATTTCTTGTTCTTTACTGCACCATTTTGTATACAATTTTGATCTGACGATAAAAAGGCGCAATTACACGTCAACTGATGTACATGTTTTTATTACACATTATAATGTATAATAAAATAAGAATTAACTTTTTTGTACAACACAATATTATTCTGTTATGATGAATAATAGAATAAAATTATGATTCGTACAGGCGAACACAAAACCCACATCTAATAAATTTTAAAATCTGAACCCAGCAACAATTAATGTTCAATCTTAGACTGTTCTGTATAAATAACATCAGTAATCCACCTTTGTTTGTTTGGTTGTTGATATTCTTGGAGTAGATTAGAAACAACCATATTTTATATTAAGGCATCGTACAAACCCTATCCTTGTTGTAGATGACCGTCCTAGACCTAAGTAGACCATAATCTGGGCTGAAGCGTTTTTTGTTTCGTATTTTCAACACGCCTGCCTACAACTGCCTGGGTAAAAGGTCGCAGGGTCGATATCGATACTGTAGTATAAAGTATCCAGTGATGTATAAAGAGTGGGTAATAAGCATCGTAAATAAACGTTTCCAATTAATCTTATAATGGTTACGTTTTTAGAATGCATATTGTTCAGAAACGTTTTTAAAATTGCACCGTTTACTGCTTTTGTTTTCGTCTGTACACCGCAACTGTTTCTCAAACCTTACCACTGTTCTACTTCCGGGTTTTTAATTTATGTTTTATAATAAAACCGTACGTACCTGTAACAAAAACATAAAGTTTAGCATTAAGTTGTAAACGCGCGGCTTGTATTAAAATATACGGTTTTAAGCTACTGATTTATTTATGTTACGGTGGGATCATAGGAATGTACAGAGCTAATTAAACTGCATTGTAACTAAATATAAATATTACAGGACATTAATTCCACACAGCGCTATTAAGCAAAGTCAAAGTCAAAGTCAAATATATTTATTCAGTAAGATTTTTTAGGATCACTTTGAAACGTCAAATCTACCGCCTGTTCGGAATCGCGACCAACACACAAGGAGAGAGGCAAGAACCTCGGGCTAGTTTTTTTTTTCATGATCCATTACAATAGCTTAAAATTATCTAATACTAATTACAATTTATTCACTGGAGCAAATTCATTTTTTTTAATGCCAGGCTTTCTTATCTTCTAGGTAATCTGAAATTTTATAATAAGCTTTCCTGGATAGCTTTTGTTTAACAAAATTTTTGCTGAAATGGCAGTGGGCGGGCTTGCAAAGCTTGCAGAATTAACCGCTGAAAATTGAAGGTTCTTGTGTACGATTTACAATCTACTGAGTGTAAGAAGACCCCCTTTTAGAGGCTCGCTTTTTGTCGATTGGGGGAGTCCTATGTTCAGCAGACGTCTATGGTCTGATATACTTTAAATGTAGTAAGATTTCGTCTGAATCAACCATCATGTATTATGAAGAGAGTGAACAAATAGATTGTATTTTTTTCTTTCTGTACGACGGTAAGTTGCTTGGCCTTTGTCTCATCTGGTTTTCAAGTTATGATAAGGCCGAAGGTGGAAGCGCTCTTCACCCGGAATCCTCAACAAACTGAGGAATTGGCTATCTTACCACTAAATGCCGGAACACAATTACTTAGAATTGTTGTTATGTCGACAGGCTAAGTAAGATGGTTCTAGCCAGGCGGACTTGAACAAAGTCCTACCACCAACCAAAACTACCTAACTCACGAAAACTCTAAACATAGTTATTTTGCGGTCAGATTTAGTTTTTTTAACATTGAAAAAGTAGCATTTGCACCTCCAGTAATCAAAATGCATGTTCATTTAAATAAGTCTCAACTCTCATGTCACTGAAAACTGTGTTTGAAAATCAGTTCATGTTTATTTGAGTCAAGTTCAAATAATATATTCAGCACCTCAGCTCCGTTTGTCATCCAATCATTAAAGTATTTTCGTATTCTCCTATATTATTATTTTTGTAAAAGAATGACACAATAACGAAGAAAGATTTCTCAAATTCTAACAAAGAATCGTTTTTATTTTAAGATAAAATTAACGCACATTACGTGTGTACGCGTCGGTTTCAATCATGAATCATTTTCGGGTGCGGTCTGAGTGCGTGCGATTTAATATAAGCGCTGGCGGAGCTTAGTAGTAGTACTACTATGAGTGTAGTCTAGTAGTCTGGCCTTAAACCTTACTTTAGAAAGTTATAACCAGTTTCATCCACTTTTAAAAATAAAATTGATTAAAACTGCATCTGGAATAATATTTAAAAATAATATTGACAAAAACAGCACCGAGACTGAGTAAGATCGAGAGGTTTCTAGACAGTGAAGATGATATAAGTAAAGATGCTATATATACAAAAGCAAGCCCCTGCCCTTCTTCTGGTGAGATCCCTTGTTCGGTTTATACGTCATTCACTGAGTTGAAGAGGTCGATTCCTACGCCGTAAACGGTATTAAACAGAACAGAACAGAGAGGTCTCAATTGTGTGTGTAGATGCGTGTGTATATTATCTGTGTGCGTAAACTCTGGAGCGCTCAGTAACTATATCACACAATGTTTCGCCAAGCCCCGATTAAAATTTAAGGATCGCAATGAAAATTTAGCTTTATATTTTATGAGCAATAGCTGTGTTCTCAATAAGGTTGAGGTAAATAACATTGAAGACTAACAAGAGTACCAATACACATCACAACTACAAGTACCTAAAGCTAACCTACCCTAGTCAGAAAGAATAACTTTAAGTACATAGGTAATCTACGACTATTCGGGTACTGATCTTATGCGCGGTAATATTAATTATAAGAATCAAAGTAAGTTCTGAAAGAATATGAATAGGGAGATGTTTTATTTATGTCATATAATAGGTATATATGTCATACAAGTGTGTATCGGCTAAAATAATATCAGCCATAGAGTATCAGTACTTCTATAGGTATAGCATTAATTACGTAATATAACATATTATTTCAACTCTGTGACAATAGCTCGGCTTTTGTGTCTTAGCATGATAGCATCATAAGTGTTCACTATCTTTATCTTATCAAAAGGGTTTAATTGGATAATCAGCAGTTGTACAATATCAAAGATATAAAACCTATTTGATTACTTTGCTCTACCTTGCTATTTTGTTTGTAGAGATGGGCTACAGCTATTTCATACATACAGCTCATTCTTTCATAAATTTTAATAGCTGAAGTCAAATTAATAATTTAGTTCGTATTTTTTAACAATCTCAATGGTACTGTAATGTGCTTATTATCTTAATGTCGTAAGTTTTTAACAATTTAATTAGTGTATGTTACTATTACTGTATATTTTACAAATCACATTATTTTTTTTAGTTTAGTATGTCTTTCTACACTCTGACCCCACTTCTTGTCCGCTTGCACTTAAGTAAAACCTGAAACGCGTCATCGAACAACAAATATTTTCCACTAGATCTGCTTTGTTGGTTCTTCTCATTATATTCATATCTTGGCATTTATGAAAGGTAACAGTACTTTATCAAAACCGAAAAAAAGAAGGCAAGTGATTAGTAATATTTGTGAGAATAAAACACGAGCTGACTGCGATGAAGCCAAAAACAGATAATAAATAATAATTAAGGTTTATTTATATCTAAACAATTATAAAATGTATTAACTAAAGGTTCATAGGTGCACTAAGGTGACAGACCGTTACAAACGGTCTATAGATAACTCAAATGATCCAGACCAGAAGCAGACGGTGCGCGTCCTAGAACACAAAAGCCAATGTTTATTCGCTGGCCTAAATATCAGGCAGCCCTTGGACCACGTGAAAAAAGTATGACGTAATTTTCAGGTAATTGTTGTATTCCGCTATTTAGAAATAAAGCCAATTCCTCCATCCTGTTGAATATTCCAGGTGAAGTGCGCGTGCGAACATTCGACCTTATCATAACTTGACACCAAATGAGATGAAGGCCAAGCGCTTCTCCGTCGGAGAATAAAAAGAACTTCAATTGATTGTATGAAGCCAAATGAAAAGCGCTTTCTCATTGTATTTTACTGTATTGTCATATTCACCTTGACATTTGTGTCGCTAATGTTTTGGCTCAGTGACTGATAAAAATATCAACCGACAAACCAGGTTTTTGTTAAGAAAAAAAAATACCAACCGACCAACTAGGTGGACAGCCTGGTTTGTCGGTTGGTAATAGACGAATTCGTATGAGTATTTTGTTTTTTTTTAGATTTTATGATTCACCTAAATCTTTCAACAAAACTAATTTCATAAACGTTAACATAACTATAATACAGCCCTTAGGCGTTACTATTAGTCATCTAGTTCCCCAAGTACGAGCTTCGCTTAGTTTGGGGCTAGATGTCGCTGAAGTGTCCTGTTATATTTTTTTCCTGTCTAAAGGTTCTCTTATAGGTACAAAGACTAGTACCTGCAAGGCTGATTAGCGATGACAAGATATGCAAATTAGTTACTCCAATACGGATGCAGGCGCGACGGTTGAATACATTTCGTATAATTATACCCGCATAATTACAGATAATATTATAAATAATATACAAATTGCATTTTGCTACCTACAATTATACGTTGAGAATTTCTACATAGAAGTTTAGCAGGTTTGGGAGGACTAAATCTAGGGGAATCAAACGTGAAAGCGTGTTGGTGCAAGGTGATTATAAGTAACTAGTTGCAATGGTTGCAATCATCTTAAAAATAATAACGGACTCTCCGAATTATATATTTAAGAAGCTTCACAGTTCAGTTGGTAGTAGCTCTACCTTATGCGATATAGGTTGTGGGTTAGTTTTCCAATCCCATTCGATTCAATCCAATCCATTACATCGACAAACATTTATTTGATAAATGTATGAAGTCATTGTCTCTGTTTTGGTATTATTACAATGTAATAACAGAACTCATTAATATTTATTTACAAAAAATATGTATGTAAGTATATATTCTCCACAATCTAGAATTTTGAAATGATATGACACTATATAACTAAATCACCAACATCATCATTATCAATTCAGCCCCCATACGTCCCTTGCTGATATTGGCCTCTCCCAATTTACGCCATAAATAGCAATCCTGAGCCATCTGCAACCACCACAATGTGATCAGTCCTTCGAGTGGTAGTGGGTCTTCCAACACCACGTTTCACGTTCAATCGTGGTCGTCATGTGACAACCGTTACTCCCATGGTTTGTCGATTCACTGAGCTTTGTAGCCTGACCACTGCCACTTTAGACACACACTTTACACTTTTTCTTGCCTCTTTACATACTAAGAATGAAAGAAGAAAAATACACAGGTTTTGGTAGCGTTAAACCGAACAAGATTTGTGTCACTAAATTCTGTAGTTCAAACGCTCTATCGGTTGACATTACTCGCACATGGACAGTAACGATATAAATGTCACCAATATTAACATTATTTGTCATAGCAGATCATTGGTTTGCAGCATTTAAAGAATTGCTGTCAGAAAAGATCCTTGAGGTACCCCCAATATAGATGTACAGGTACAGCTATTCGTCCGATGTCATTATTTATTAATGACTACTCGAATCTATATTTTCCTCAAATATTCAGTTATCCACACTGAAACCAGGTTGGACGGTATTCCGAAAGAGGAAAGCTTGCTAATTAGAATCTTGTGCCAAACCCTATCAAAAGCCTTTGAAATGTTAAGAGAAACTGTCAGGGCCTCTCCGTATTTTTCAATGGCTCAACTCCAAATACCTTTGAAAGGTATTGATCATCTGCGGTAGACCTAACGATGATACATACGATAGTAATAGTTTTGAATAAATTGGTACATGAGATTGTGCTTAAAAATAGGAATCAAACCTACGTGCATTCAAAGCAAAGCTAACAAAGAAAAACTAACCTGAAATGAGAAATCCAACCGACTTTTCCGTAAATAAATTATGGGACCAACGTAAAACCTCAGCTAGACCTCCCATAGTGTCGAGCTGACCTCAAACTCAGAGTTCAGACTAACGCAGTGTGTGGTCTAATTAAGATATATCTGCCACTAGTAATAAACTTACATTCTGATTATGACTTTATGACTGAATTTTAATTTCAAAATTTATTTTACGCATCTGTGTACATATAACTTACCTAACTAGCATAATGTTGTTAAAAGAAAGGACTTTTTGTTGTCATTACATTATTATTTTTTTATTTCATTTTTATTTCTAGTTGTAAAAAAAGATTGTTACTTACAGGCAGTAACAACAAAACATTCGTCTATGCTAGCAGACTTGTTATAAATACATATACTTATTATACTTATATATTTTTGCATACTTATACTTTATTTTAGGGCACCATGAGCATGATGTTACTGATGTAAAATGAACTCAACTACAAAAAATATATTACCATTTTTTTTGTAAATATTCACATAATTATCGAATACAGCACCCAAATACAGAACAAACATCACTAATATGCACTTTCTCACCTAATAAAGAGAAAACATAGTCGATTGCAAAATGGCGGTTCGGTTCCATCAAACAGTCACGACCAATTTGACATATCCCGAGCGAAAGGTAGTGATCGAGAAACGACGACACAGTGCCCTGGATATTAACTATTTCCGTTCAATTTTCCGTTCAAACGCGACAATTGATCTAGAATCCATGAAAGGAAAATGGCAGTCACGCGCAGGTTTATTGTTTCTCGACTTTAGGTACGCGTTTTACATTTATCGGTCAATTATAACTTTAAAACAAATGGTGAATTTAAAAAATAATGCCTTGTTTACTGCTAAATGACTGACTTTATAAGCTAAATTCGCTTGGTCTTTTTTATTATACGACGGGGAAGCGCTTGGCATTAATCTCACCTGATATCAAGTTATGATAAGGCGTGCCACCCAGTGCATTTCTCCCAGAATCCTTAACGGACTGAGGAAATGGCTACTAAGATACTAGATTGTGTGTAGAGACCTCTAAATGCCGGAACACAACATTTTACCACCATCGTTATGGTGACAGACTTTAGGTAAGATGGTGGTACCTAGCCAGGTGGACTTGAAACTAGTCCAGCAACCAACCAAAACAATTTTAAGATATTGAATTTCAAAAATGTAGTTGTCATTGATGGTAAGATGTGCAGTGGAAAATTTCACGTTACTGTATCCACAATGTATTTTGAAGCTACTATTTAGCAAAAACTGTCTCATATCACTTGCAGGTTGAAAACGATTACTAGACGGTAGATAAATCGCATTTCCCACGCGTTTAATATATCCGCTCCGAGAAATATCCCCTTCGCGTCGGATTACGCTCATTAAACGGACGCAACATTATCCGGCAAAGAATATGAGCCGCTCCCGTCATAAGAGGCCACTAAGGGGACGCCAGGGGATTAGTGCTACTACATCCACCTGAGCAAATAACGCCATCGCTAAGCACATCACCAATTATTGATACGAAAAACATTCAATTTATAAAGTAAATCTTTCACTCATAACTAAGCAAAAAAACGTTTTAAAACACGGTTGTTACTCACGTATATGGATTGAAACCGTCGTTGGTGCTTACATCAATATACGTGATTAAAACTCGTGTTTTAAAATGAACAGTCAAACTCACGCAAGTATTGAAAGTGCTGTAAACAAAATGTTCTCAGATTTTTATGAATTATTTATCGTAGTGATATCAGCAGCAGATGTATATCTCAGCAAGGAAACTTAGAGCCGCTCAGTTGACCTCGAGTAAGGGAGCATGAGGAACGAAATAAATAATAATATTACAGGACATTAATTTTACACAGCGCCATCTAGCCCGAAACTAAGTATAGCTTGTAATATGGGAACTAGATTACGGATAGAATACTTAAATACTTTTTTTTAATACATAGGTACGTACTATATGTTACAACACCCAAACACAGAGCAAAAATCAATATTCATCATAAAAATGTTTTTCCTGGGTGGGAATCAAACCCACAGCCTACAGCGCAGAACGCAGAGTTACTACCAACTGAGCTATGAGGCTTGTTAAGGCTTGAAATCTTCCAAAATCACTGCCAAGCGCGGTTACTATAGCGAGATCTGGAAGGTCCTAGTTTTTTTTTTAAAAGACTGCACTTTTTTTTTTTACATTACATTTCATACATTATAATGAAGTGCGTGAGACGCTACTTGCGTCGACCCCCTAGCGCCATCACATCTGCCTGGTATATCAGTTACTTACAAGAGGCGCAAATATAGTGGTCTCGACAGAGCTTATCTATTTGAACCTTTTTGGGTGGAGACCTTGGGTCCGAGGGGAGCCGGTGCCTTAAAAAACTTGCGGGGCTTTTGATTGAGGCAACACGTGATCCAAGGGTTGGCTCTTATTTAGGCCAGCGAATTAGCATAGCTATTCAGCAGCCTATGGGCCGTTTGTCGGTCCTTAGGTAATCTGACTGATTCTTTTGTACATACTTAGTTTAATTGTTCATTTTATTGAATTAATATTTATAATACATGTATGAAATGTACTGTATTCCATAAATTTCATTAATTATTCAATGAATATATATCTCAGTGGACTTTTTCAGGTTGTTATGATAATATTATAGCCGCATGATGATGATGATGATGATAAACATAATCCATACAACAATCTAGGTATAACCTAGATCTGTTGTTTGATTATGGTTTTACGCTCGCAAATACTTGTATTTGCGTTTCGGCAACATGAAAACCGATGGTAGAGCTCATGAACCGGATAAATGAGCTGCTACACGCGACGCCAGCTTGCACAGAGCCGTACCTAGGTCTTGTCATAGTTGAAGGCCGTTCCGGGGTATTTTAATAAATCCTTGAAAGGGGAAAACTCGAGACCCCATTTTTTTTGGAGTGAAACTTTTTATTGGAGGGTTTTTTTTTGGGGTATGAGAGCTAATTAAAATGTTCCCCTGCATACAAAAGTTTCCCTTCTATCGTGTGTCTTTACGACACACCCTGTTTTTTTTTATGAAATCATATAATTTGACTTGTCAAATTGTGATTTCTTAAAAAAAAGCCTGCCTTCACAGTAGATACCACAATAAACAATTAAACAGAAGGGCAGTCTTTTCATATTCTCACTGCATCGTAAGCTTCTTCCTGGCCTAGGCAATGCCCAGACAATTCTCGTAACCAATTTTAAATAAAATAAATGTCGTCTATCTTGGTACAATCACAGTGCACATCAAGGTTTTTGGAAAAAAGCGATTTTCTAAAAGTATTGCATTATGAGTCTCGCGTTTCCGGTTCCCACGAGGTGCCAACGGGATTTAGCACGAAGCCTCCGCTGTCCGTCCGTCCGCTCATCTGTCTGCCAGCAGGCTGTATCTCATGAACTGTAAATAGGTAAACAGTGGAAATTTGCACAGTGTGTAAATTTACTGTCTATTTCTATAGCCGCTAATAAAAATTACTTAAAAAGAACTTGATAGCCGAGGTGGTTCTGGTTCTGGCAAACGAATAGGACCCCCGCATTTCCTCCTGAGGATGTCGTACTCAGGTGATGGGCAGCAGCATCCACCTGAGTGCGTAACAGCTTTATGATTGTGATTTTTTGCCTTGAAATGTGACTCACTGAGCTCACCAATGGTTGAACGTATCCGCTCTTGACGGGTTTATTTTTTAAATCCTTGCATCAACCCTGGTACGGCAAGCCTTACCAATACCTACATTTAATATAAAGAGTATTCAGAATTTTGCGTGTTATTAGTTTTGAATAATTCCACAAGATCATTACAATATTGTTGCATAAATCACCATATCGATGATTTTACTCGCTTTTTATTATCTACCTCGATGTTTACCAACTTCAGCTTTAAATTACTATGCAAAAGACCGCATTCATTTAAAGAGCGTTCGTTCCCGGTTTTGTTATACCTAGATGTAGTGTTTTAGCAAAAATCATGAGATTTCGTTCCTATCATCCCGATTCAATTCGTTAAAACACACACTCATAATATTACGACGCTGACATATACACATATACTATCATAGTGTACCGCCGAGCTTTTGAGAAATAAATGTTATCCGGCTAGGATGGACTCTGATAACCTATATCGCGGGTTACAATCCCGACCACGCACTGCAGAAAAAACGCACAGAAAAACCATTGAGTTCCCCTTAAGCGCCCCAATTCCTTAATTTAGTCCCTTCCACACCTCAGACATCCCATGTACCGAGGGACGAAGGGGTACCTACGGAAGATGTAAAAATCTAAGCTGTTATAGATTTGGTGGTCCAACAAGTTAAGACCTAGAGCTGGTTTAGGAGACAAATTATCTGAAAACTTTAAAAGCGTTGGTTTGATCAAAATATACATGTTGTTTAATGCAGTTTGTTCAAGCCTGAAGTGCCTAGGACTATTGTGCAATATTCATTCAAAACAAAAAATATACCACAAAAAACAGCCTGAATACGCAAAATATGTTATTCATATTAGCCAACGCAGTACTTAAAGTGAAAGAAAGCAAAATGAACAAAAACCGATACAAGAGCTCAATGAAAGCAACGTTATTTGCCCGTCTCTTCACAATCACAAATGATTAATACGCATAGCTCCCACCAACTCGCATATGAGTCCGTAATGAGCTATCCATATATTAGGTACGTATATATTTTTATCTCGAGCAGCGCGCCACGCATTCCACGTTTTACCGATAGATAGATTTGATAGACATACGTTTGATTGGTGTCCAAACCGCCAAAGATTATTTTGTGGGCGGGGCGATTCGATAACGAGTTGTTACAGCCTTCTAAAATGTAGCTCACAGGTATTGTATGTGCTGTACCGTAGCGTAGGTACGACAGAGGTCATACCTAAGACACCTATTCTCGTCGAAATTTAAGTTTAAGTTAGTCTGTAAAAATCCTCTTTCTATTTCTAAGAGAATTGAATTGAATTACGAGTTAATGTGCAAAATAACATCGAATAATAATAAACAGGTAACTCATCAACAAGTCAAAGGCCGGCCAGATCGCTAAAAGCGATTTCAGAACAGAATAAGAACGTATGTTTCGAAGATCAAGGCTAAAATCAAATCTTATTTAAAGCGCGTCTGCGGAATACATAGATTCCTCTTTAGATGCCGACAAGACACTGAAGAAAATATGCATTTATAATACATATTATGTCGACTAAGCCTTAATTATTAATATGTAAATCTGATGCAATTAGCTATTGAATTGAATGCAATCGCGGAGAAGATGCGTGCAGACAGAGCTGTATACTAAGTAGGAATATAACGGTACGTGAATTATCATAAAGCTTCGAATAAACAAGCGTCCGTGACGCGGGAAGTAAAACTGTCAGTAATTGCCTACATACTGCTGGTAATGTTGGTATGTATGAACTTTAAAATAATGTCAACTTCTTAAATACAATTTACAAAAGTACTGACTACATTTGGATTGGTCTCTTTGAGAACTAGTTTTAAGCATCCAAAGTAGATTAAAGCCGGCAAAATAAATGTCAACGCTTAACAAAACACCCGGAAACTTATGATGATTTTGAAATTATATCTTATTTTGTATGTATAATGTTATAACGATTCCGACTTAAGGAAAAAATGCGGGTTTGAGTCCCGTCACGGGTCACGAATTTTGGTATCATTATAACATTTGTTATAATCACTTACCTATTGAAAGCTTTTAATACATTGTCAACACTTAAAAACCTCAATATTCTAGTTCTCTCTATGCAGAGGGGAATAAATCTCGCGTTGTTTAACAACACGCATGCAACAAAAACAGCAAGCAACATGATTTTCTGGTGTAGTAGTCTAGTCTAGAGTACCTAAATTAAGTTCTCAAATAGGTACACTGCTCTACTTGACTAGGACTTTGCTTCACCACTAAGCTTTATTACGGTCAAGTCAACAATTCTAATAAAAAGCTAAACTTATAAAATGTACATACCATTAACCAAACATGAACTATTCTCTCCATCCTAAGGCTGTCTGTAAGTGATTTGTCCCAAGTGATAAGACCGCCTACTGTACTATTAGCTTTAGTTCAAAAATAAGGACGCTCCCGTGTTATGGCAGCTCAGGTGAGTCAGTTGGTTTGAAATGTTGTATTTAAAAGATTTACAAATTATTTAATTACATTTGCATATTTCTTGGAAAACTTTTGCAATAAGTTTATTTTTTATCAACCCGATACAATTTTATTATATCACCATTGAACAAACTGTATATTTACGACAAAAGTTCACTCAAAAATCTTACCACTGAATATAGGTAGAATTAATCTTTGCCAGAACCCGTTTGTTACACTGTGTTGTGATAAAAAAACAATACATATAATTATTAATAGATACATGTATACTGATTATTGTCGTGGATTTAATTGTAATTGTTCACGATGTACTTTAAAGCAACAATTTACCAAAAATCTTCTCGCTTACATCTAAACCGGATCATTCACCTTAAAATGGTTTCTCTGTGTTAAGTACGCGTGGAAACGGTTTTTGATAAATTGATTGATTGATTGCTTTAAACACACATACATAGTGGTGAATTTCAAGATTTTGAAGCTACAATATACCAAAAACTATGTAAAACGTACCTAAAGCTGAGGAACGGGCCAACCAATAAGTATTTTTAGTTCACTTAACGGGCTAAAGTACCTCAGATTAGCAACACAACGCAACTTTATTCTAGTTTCGAACTAAGATGTGGTAGTAATAAAGGTGACATTGCTGTGCGCTCAACCACGGTGCTTATGACCACCAGATGACAGAAATGTGCGCGTATTGTTTTTTTACGGTAAAACCAATATGAATTTTGAAAATCGAAAACCCAGACCGTCTGCTATATACTGTGTTTATTTACTGTACAAAGTTTCAAGCCCTAATTGGGCGTATTTATTGGTACAAATTAGAGTCAACTTTGGATTTTTTTCTATAGAGAAAATTTGATGTAATCGTGTTTTCAAAACACAAGCGTTCTAGCATCTATCCTTAACTATAATATATATTAATTTCAAAGTAAATGCTACAGTATTGTGGAAGATATGATAGCTGAAGCTAAGCATTGCTAAGCAAGCCATTTCACATCTCATAGACTCTTAACTATACCGTACCTACAGTTTCTAAATGAAATTTTATTGATGGCCCAGTATTTTCCATTAGCGCTAATAATTAACCAGTGCCCAATAATCAAACGAGCGTAACGCACTTTCACCTAGGTTCATAATTTGCTATAATTGTTGCAAGAAACCACGCTTTCAGTTTAACTACAATGCGTTATATATGATTACCTACTCATTTACAAGAAAATATGAATCCTTATAAGTTATTATGCAGTATAAGACAACAAATAAACGTTACGTTATTTGTATTATTTCGCTTGTTTTGACATTTGTAAGACTAATGACAATATTTTTTATTAAAATACTGATATCACTGGCTAGAACCCTTGAAAACTTATTTATCAACCAATCCTATTCTCTGAATGGATATTTTAGGGTTTTTTTTACTGGAAAGGATACGGTACACAACTAAGTGTAAATGTTAGCATACAAAATCTTAAAAACTTACCCCGTTGGAGTACTACAGGGTTGCAAAGTTTTTTTAATTAATGTAATATAGTGATGGATTGACTTGATAGATGTAACATAATATTACATTGTTGGGTGGGGTGGCGCCTGCGCTGTTTGTATCTTTACACTGTTATAGCTTATTGGCTTTTGAACGTCACACTTTATTCTCCATATTCAATTATAAGTTGATTATGTAGCCCATTTTAGACTGTTTTGTTAGATTTGATTTTTGATATGATTAGTTCTTTTGTAGAAAACATTTGACATTACCACACTTGGCTGGGCATAATTATGATACCGATAAAATTTAAAAACTTTGCGCAAGTATAGCTGTATTAAAAAAAGCATTCGTATTTTCCTTTACCCATACCCATTTGTTTAAATAAATACATTTTACATTCAGCAATTGAATTCCAGATCTATCAAGATCAACTCCGAAGCAAAAAATATTAGCAATTGAAATCAACAGATTACAATTGCAATAGCATAACGCTTTCAAGAATACATTGTTTTGCTACGTGTGTCCATCCCGACCCTAGATAAAGGGCCGTGAAAGGGTAGGTAAAGGTCACCCGGCCTTTGACCCCGACAATTTTGCCGGTAAGTAAACGCGTGACGTCACGGTACTGGTGACATTGAGACATTGCGTGGCTCGGGACCTCGGGAGCTAAGGGTCGCTCTGTGACCCGTGACCATGATTTGAGATATATATTTTTTTTGTGATGTAAAAATATTATTTTACAAGCAAGCCACATAGATAAGCCTAGCCTAGGACTTGGTGTATAAAAAGCTTGTATTTGTATTCACATGAATAAAGATGTAAGTAAATATGTTAGATTTGATCGTACGATGCCCGAAAGTGATCCTAAAAAAAAAAACTTACTGAATAAATATATTTGACTGCAGTTGCATTGAGTTACTTTTAATCATTTTTCAATTATTAGGATAGGTTTGTATCAAAATATTAATACCCACACATCTGATACGCAGGTCCATAAACCTCACGCCACCTACTTGTTGTTAATACATACTAAGATACAAAATATCACCAACAAAGGTAGTCTGTTCTGAATTTAAAACAAATTAAACCTCCTTTACATTTGTTCCGCCGCGGCGGGAAAACTATAACGATAAGATTAAAATACTTAGACAAAATTTATCTTTTGTTTGAACACGGAATTATTATCTGTTTGCTAGTTTAAGTAATATAGCTTAAAACCTAAATGTTTTTGCAATAATTTACTATATAAACTAAGGCTCGCTATCAGGCCTAGTGATCTTAATCTCTAATAACACAGATAAGTAGGTATCTATTATAATATTAAGTAAATACTTTAATCCTGGTGATATCATGTTTTTATCGGTAAGTGCAGTCACGATTGTTTCTTAATGTATCTGTGCTATTCATATTCAAGAGACTCCGTTTGGAGCCTCTGACCACCTCCTAGTGGTTTCTCTTTGATTATTCATCATCATTGCCACCTGGTAACGATGAATAATCGAATGATAGTGATGCGGTTGCAGCATTGATGACACCTGCTATATTTTTTATATCTCCAACACACACTTTTTATTGCAATACTCCAAATTTTACATTCCATTACGAGATCATCTCTATTACGACACATTATATTCAAAAGCCTTATTGTAAGACGAGTGTATCAACTTTCACACAGTAAAATAGTTACTTGAATTTGATCAAAATTATTATTCTTGATAAATCAAAGTAAAACGTCTGGTGAACCACAATCACCAAAGCACTACCTACGGACCCGTTGGTATTTTTGCCCCATCTGGCCCAGTATCGGGTAGAGGTCGACGGGCCCGTTGGGAATGAGTCTACTAGTCATTAACTGTTATAAAGTCCTATTTCCTATGCTCGCTTGGACTAAGATCATTCCCATTTAAAAAAAGTCTGAGATACATAGAGGTACATTTCTACGAAATACGCATTCGTTTGTTAAGCCGAATAGGTTTACATTCTCATTACTCCTCCGTACATACTATAAAGCTATTGACAGACAGGCATAGTGGTCACAAGAATCGTCGTGCAAACACGCGCCTTAATTCGTGCGAAGTGACACTTTTTGTGTTGTTTTAAATTAAAAGAGATAGGCTTGTTTACAGTTTTAATTGCAAGACCCGACGTTTGTTCAAGGCAAATGTGTAGATAACGACGCGGTTTGTGTTTTGAAATTGACCGAATACGTTTATGGGTTCTTTTTCAAGTATCAGATGGTGCCTACAATGCCTTCAATATACAGAATGCGTTTTTTATAGGGCCACCGAGTCGAAGTCGCAAAACCTTGAGAGTTATTGAAAAGTCATGACAGGCAGCGTGATTGAATAAAAAAAATAAGTTCAGCATTAAAGAAAATCTTTTTTTTTATTTTCTGAAAAGCTAGTTTTTGAATAATATGTTTTTGTATTTTTGAGAAATTTTGTTGATAGTAAAATAATAATGTCATCATACAATATTCTTATTTTATAACTTCGCTTACGCATATTCTGAACGTAAAACCTTCATAAAATTTAATTTATAAATTTTCTATTTTTAAAGTGTCCCAACAACTTTAGGCACATGTGTGGCAACAACCAAGAATGCATTTTTTTTTAAACTCACTATTCCCGAAAAACTTTGTATGAAATAGTTTTTCTTTAGTGCAGAACTATTTTTTTATGAAATCGTGCACGTAACTCCTGACATGACTTTTCGATAACTCAGACTTCAGCTGAGTGGCCTTGGAAAAAACCTCACCCTGTTACCGACTGCCAAAAAGATGAACCGTGTGACCAAGTGCATCCGGTTTCCTGGTTCGGGATCTGGAGATAGGTACTATTTTTTTTATATTTAATAGAACTTATCACTACTTAAGGCCAGGTGAGATTTACGTTGTCAAATACTAACTTTCCAAAAACCGGAAAAGAAGTCCAGAGTCAATTTTTCTTTCGGTAACATTTTCAAGGATCATTTTGAACCGGTAAATCTACCGCATGTTTTGTGTAGCGAAAAGCATCAAGTTTTTTGATGATATATTCGATAGTTACTGAATGATGAGTAGGTTAACGTAAGACAACATTATATCTCAGATACAGATTACAGTTACTGAAAATGTAACTGTTAACCAAAACCGTTTTATTTTTTTATACAACTAGGAGACGGAACAAGTATGTAGCTCACCAGATGTTAAATGCATCTCTTGCCCATAACAATGTCTTACTACGTAGGTCCCGTCCACAAAGAACATAGCCTACACTGCACTGAATTCCGCCCGTCAACTTGAGGCGTCCGCTTCACTATTGTGTTCCCACAACACCTTTAAGCCACGCGTGCCCTTAATTTCGCCGGCAACCATACCCTCCAAACCGGAACACAGTTTGCTGCTTGGCGGCTGAAATAGGTATGGTGGTAGTACTGCCTCGGACGAGCCCTTTCACAAGGGGCTTTACTACTGTAGAAACGTTTCCGTTTATGAATATTTTACCTAGTTTCTTAAGATCAATCATTAGAAAATCTTCAAAGTTTACTTACCTATAGGCCGTTTGTTTCCGTTTGCTTTGTACATAGTTAGTTTAATTGTACATTTTATCGAACAAATTAATCTTCAAAGTAACTAAAGTTTACGTGGTTCTTAAATATTGAACATTGAGGAATACACTAAGCGAAGTAAATGATCGTTTGAAGTTCAAATGTCACTGAAGGTTTCTGTGAAGCACTTTCAAATGCACGAATAATACCGTGCAATGCACTGCCACAGTCCTGTCAGAACAGCTCGGCAACTCTTCTTCCAAATAATCTTTTCGGAAAAATATTTTTTTATTTGATAGATCATCGTTTGACCACACAATTAAATTACAATGTGGCCGACGATTACGCATATTTGTTTTGTACGACTGGGAGGTGCCCTCCTTCTCTATTTTATTTTTATATATTTTTCAAGTTATGATAGAGTTGACGGCGGAAGCGCATTTCACCCGGAATTCAATTCTCTTTGGTTTAGTGGCTCACCAATCGGTGTCAGATCCACAGGTCCCGAGTTCCATGCCCAGGGGGAGCAATATTGTGATTGGTTTGGTTCAAGGATTTTTTTTAGGTCCGCCTGGCTAGCTACCACCATCTTACCTAATTCAGTCGCCATAACAAAAAATCTTAAATTTTTGTGTTCCGGAATTTAGAGGTAAGATATCCTAGTTCCTCAGATTATTGAGAATTATGTGTGTCTTGATATTAACACGAAACGTTACTATGTGCTGTGTGCTTATAGTGTATGATAATCGCGATTTTATAGAAAAAAAAACAGATATCGTTAACGTCTTAGTCGAGTCGTTCCAACTTCAATACAAAAAAAAACACTCGAAATATGCTGTCACTGACCTCAGAGAGCACTATTCGTGAATGTAAAGTCGTCTGCATATATGCATATACTCTACATACTATATGTATACACTTTATAATTTTCAAAATGGTTTTATATCCACATTGGGTAGTCGTTATTTATTTGTTATTCAAGTTTGATATTACTGAGAACAGACGATAGCTTGATAGATAAGCCTGATGGCTTGAAAACAAAAGAAATAACACAATCGACGGTAAATGAATATTGGGGCAGGCGACTGTACCAAATTATCATAGTATTTTAAAAGATAAAGATAAGGTAAAGATAAATTTATTTCATAATATATTGGCACGAATTCAGTTCATTCAGTAAAGGGTATATTCCTTATAAATATGAAGTACCTAGTATGGTTACAAAATCGCACCCACCGAGCTAGATTTTGCTGTATTACAGCAGGGTACACGCTTCTAACCTTCTGTTGAAGACCCATTTACAGGACATAAAAATATTATTTTATGATATCTGCTGTTTATATATCTGTTTAATTATATAAATCCTAGGTATCCTAAATTAACAGAGTATACCAACTGTATTCGGTTGTTGGCACTGTATTCAACAAAGTGACTCTTCACTGCAGCCCCTCCATCCATATTCATTGGAATAATGTCCCATCAATTTAATTTTATACTATTTCTGCCTTGGTTTTAGGTCGCTTTTTATATCGAAATAAAAATGGCAGTTGCCTGTTCATTCAGTTGTTGACATTAAGGTACTATTGAGTGTGTAAACTGATTATATTGACCAAAAACCGGTTGCCCTGCCGGATTCCACAGATATGCTGACATATTATAGGTTTCACGTTTGCCACTGTGTAGGTACTGTGGCTTATTAAATTGGCAGGCTAAACAACATAACTAAAACAAAAACCTGCGCCTATAAGTGTGTTAATAAATAGGCTGTACAAACATAAACACCGTGCTCATCGGTTCACATTAAAGCTACAGAGATAAAACTAGAATTTGGATTTTCAGAAGCATAATTTTTAAAAATGTCGAGCTTAAAACAACTGTGGTACCGTATCGTGAGAGTCTTTAACATTTATAACCTCAAGCCAACAGCAAAGACGACATAATCACTACGTTTCATCATGATTGCGACAGTTTTTTGAGCTGCTAGAGGGACTCATAAATAATGCCTACAATAATGCCGAAGGTGGAAGCGCACTTCACCCGGAATCCTCAATATTCTGAGGAACTGGCTATCTTACCTCTAAATGCCGGAACACAACAATTTAAGAATTGCTGATATGGCGACAGAATTAGGTAATATGTTGGTAGCTAGCCTGACGAACTTGAACTTAGTCTTACCACCAACCAAACCAAGCACAATATTGTACTCCCTCTGGGGATCAAACCTGGATATGACACCGGTGGTCGAATCACTAGACCACAGAGGCGGTTAAAAAGAGAGCTTACTTCTGTGTATTGTCAAGGGCAGCAGTTTACGGTATCAACAGCTTTCGTCGGTTTATGTAAAATATTACTATAAATAAATATATTTAACACGACATTAATTTTACACAGCGCCATCTAGCCCTAAACTAAGCATAGCTTGTAATATCGGAACTAGATTACGGATAGAATACGTAAATACTTTTTGTAAATACATACGTACGAAATTATATAATACAAAACCCAAACACAGAACAAACATCTATATTCATCACACAAATGTTTATCCTGGGTGGGAAACGAACCCACAGCCTACAGCGCAGAGGGCAGAGTTACTTCCAACTAAGCTATGAGGCTTGTTAATGTAAAAGTAACTTTAGCAATTTGAGCATCATTAATAGTAATTGAGCTATTTTATTTTTATAAACAACTAGTGAAACGCCTGCGACTTCGATCACACCATTTTTCCCCTTTCTTAGTGCACCCCTACACTACTAAACCTAAACTGTGAAAATATCAAGTCCCTAGGTCCTCTAGTATGGGCTGTGTGTTGATTATCAGTCAGTCAGCCAGATACAATAAGTACATATTGATTTGTAGGTAAGTATAATTTAGGTCTGTAGTCAGTCTGTTACACAAGACAGTCTGATGAGATGATCTGTGATCTCTAGTAAGTTTAAAATGAACGGACTTTCCATTTTAGTTTTTTGGTCTACGTTGACATCGAAATTTGAATATCGAATGCAGTTTCGTCATTTCGTTCATCATGCATTCACGCGAATTACGCTTAATGCTGTATTTATGAATATATTTAAATGTGTTTGTCTACAGATAACCAATGCTTTTACTTCGGAATCTTCACGTCAATGGTTTACAATATTGAATATCCTCATCATGTTGACTTCTAATCGTGCAATAGTTATAACTGAAGCCAGGTAAGGTTCAAAACTCAACCGTTATGAAAAAATATAAGTCATGCTATTTTTTCACGAATTTATGTTGGTATGTATTGGTTGTTAAGCTTTTCATTTATGTATATTTCGTATGTTATGTTTATGCCGTGTGCCCTATTAGTAAATAAATATATTCTGATTTAGATTCTGATGAAAATACTAGGTATATTTATTTGGCAAGTTTATTATACAATAAATAGTATCTATTGCAGCAAGACGTTTAGTGACGTGTGATAAAGTTAAATCTAATTTAAATTTGTTTTTAATTCATGATGAACACGGCATGTTAGAAAAACTTTCACTTATTTATGGATTTCAACGGATTTAATTCCCACTTTTGTCGTGGAAGGCGATTATTATCATTGATGCAGACAACTAAACGTGTTTTTTTTATAGAGATACCTACACTATTTAGCATTTTGTGTTACTAAGCGTAAAAGTACGTAAAAACCCTTGAGTTATGAAGGAGGCTCATGATAATACTAGTCTTACACGCTCAGAATCGTACCAAATGTACCCAAACCGCCTGGTGCTTACGAGCTTAGATGATTGTGCAAGTCACCTCCATAATCCTCCATCGAATATCTTACTACAAAAATAATAAATGGATATTCATTGGATTTATTTCAACAAACATAACAGAAATTTATGGTCTGTGAATTTCAATATACCTACGATATTCTTTTAATTTCACGCTTATATAAATATTAATTGGGAGCATTTCATAATACATTAAAATAATCTTTTATTAAATTTTTACTGCCCACCGATAAACATTTATATTTATATTACACTTCGTGCGAAAGTATCGTGCGCTACGATTTTTTTTTTTGTTAGATAACTTCATTACGATCTAGCGAATTGGTGCGCTAATGAGTTATATGACACTTGATTCACGTGTACATTGGCCCTTTCCTTTCCATCTCTTTTTAGGTACTTATTTACTTTGTTCGTGTGGTTTTCAAAGTATCATTATAGCATTTAAACCACAAGAATATAATATTTACACGACACTAACGTTTAGTTTTATAGTGTTATTACTATATCCGCGTTTACATAAAATGTACTAATTTTCATAAATTATACGAAAAAGGACGTTTTTTATATATACGACATGACTTTTCGCAGACGGAACAAGCAAGCAGCTCACCTGATGAAGTGGAACTCTTGCCTATGACAAAGCCTTACTGCTAAGGTCATATCCACATAAAACCTGACCTACATACTCATGAAATTTCGTTATGGAAGCAACTGCTTTAAGCGATAAGAGCGATTATTGTATAGCTTTGGTATGCAATAGAAAGAGCAACCAAAACTTGCATATTTAATGAAATACATAACAGTCACTGCAAAATTGTATATGCATGACTAATAGAACTAATTCTGAGTGTACAGATTTTTCTAAAGCGAATTCGAACCGATAAGGTACAGTCATCGCCATAAAATAATGTCACGGCACTCAAATTAGAGCAAAGTTAACAACACTGAATCACTAGTACCTCACTAGTACAAGACCTAGCATACATAACTTTAATCTTTACGACCAATAACAAACAATTCTAATTTCGAATATTCAAAATCGATAAGAATAGAACTAATTAGGATATGACGTCATAAGGTGACTGGCCGGTGACGTCATCGGTATGGTCCAGCAGAAGATGCTAAGTAGCTTCACAAACAATGCGATTCATGCGTCAATTAAATTGAAATGGTTATCAAATAACCTGCCTTTGTAAACGTGGTGGAAAGTGAACAAAAACTAATGTCAATCAAATTCCGTGCAAAATTTTATGAAAACCATAATTTATATTGTATCTCAATATATATTTGTAGATAGATAGAAAATGCTTGTTTATGTACGTCCTACTTAAAAAACACATTAGAAGGTACAAAATGTTACTGAAAAGATAGCTCAGAGTCAGAAAAGATTTGTGATGATTTTGCCAAAATGCGAAGTTGCACACCTGGATAACTGGCACATAGACAGATCAAGAGGTGCCATGCCGGTAGTGGCTCAACTCCTCAGACTGAGCCAAGGATGTCATAAAAGTTGACTTTGGGATATCACCAAAATAACGGCCAAAATAAGCTTCTGGCGATCATCAAACCACCGAACCAGGCGTGATGATAATTGCTAAACCTCAGTTTTGAAGGCTCTAACTGTGTTTTTTTTCAACACTCAGATATTGGGTTCGTGGCATTGAGTAAAAATAACAAAAACATCTTCACTAAGTACTTAGGCGATTTCATTCTGCATCACACAAGTCATTTCAGTTAGATATACCTACATGTGTTTCTCTTTCTGATGACTTTAAATTCATTTCAGTTGCTCAACTCATTGGGTTTTTTTACATAGGATAGGCTTGCGTTTAACTACTAAATCTCTTTGAGTGGGGATAGCTGGCCATGAAGAACGAACAATGAGTGTTTTACAGCACCCAACGAGCTAAATCTTATAACGCCAAGCTGGAGACTTCTTGGCATGTAAATGCCAGAGCGATGAAAGCTAGTCGAAACACATTAAATGTTATCAGCGTCATATTTACAAAATTAATCGAACACAAAACTATAATAAATAAAGTCTTATCGTTCAACATAAATTGATCCGATATTTTTTTTCTTATGTCGGTATGTACTTAGAATTTTTAATTAGAAAATGTTAATTGAAATGTGTTCGGAGTTATATCGTTACGATGATGAAAATGAAGTACCTACCTGATTAGCGCATTAAATATTAGCAGATAAGAATCAAGAATATGAAATGAAACCAAACCGTGGTGGATTTGACTTACTTTATGTAAGAAAGTGTAATTAGAAAGATAATGAACCATTTTCCATAAACGCATACGGTTTGCTATGATAAAATATAGCATATTATCTACCGTTCAATGCACAATGCATTTCTTCATTGCGCTGTTATTGAAATAAGATCTGTGCATTGTATATAATAGTCACACTAATCTTGGAGATGTACTAATACACTTCAAACATTTCCGAAATAACGTAGGTATACCAACAATAGTATTTTGAAAATGTTCATCTTACATTATTAAAATATTTTTAACAAGTCTAATGGGTTCTCAAAATGACATATTTTGAAAATATGTATCAAAATTATACAAGGACAAGCACTTGTACGTGAAAACCATTGTATTTTTTTATTGCACGACGGGGAAGCGCCTGTCTTTCGTGTCTGGTTATGACTGAAGGAGGAAGCGCACTTCAATCCTCAACTGTCTGAGGAATGCTACTCGTATCTTACCTGTAAATGACGGAACACAACAATTTACAATTGTTGTTATGGTCACAGACTCAGGTAAGAAGGTGGTAGCCAGGCCAACTTAAACAAAGTCCTGCCACCAACCAAACCAAACAAAATATTGTACTCCTTTGGGATTATACCATGGACATCTGAATCTGACAGCGGTATAGACGAACCACCAGTGACATTTCCACGTTAGATGGCAATACTCGTATATGTGAAATATTTTTATTTTCAGCCTGTAGTATCCCACTTGCCACAGCAAAGGAATCCTTCTCCACCGCTCTCCAGGCTTGTCTGTCCCTTGTTATTATAGTGGACCCGTCTGGCAGATGCACATCATAAATATATTAAATCAATTCAATTCTACTTCTAAGATGTCTGCTGGTCTGACTCGTGGATGTATACTATTTCATTACTTGTATATTTTTTATGCGTACGGCATTAATTAGTGTTTAACCCAGTCACAATTGAATTGAACATAACATACATATATATATATATATATATATATATATATATATATATATATATATATATATATATATATATATATATATATATATATATATATATATATATATATTAAATAAAAGTAATATGTACATTTGGAAGTCAAATAGTTTTATTATAGTTTATGGCCAGCTTTGATCGATTGTTGCTCGGAAAGCTAGCAAAGTTGTAATCAATGCTTGTTTGTTCGACGTCTGACATTATATACGGCCGAGGGTGCACTCTTTGTTCAATCTATGGCACTACCACCTACCTTATGAATAACTAACGCTAAGGCATCAGTTATGGCGTGACCTAGCAAACCAATGGCAAATACGATATTTCAAAGTTATTGACGTAAAATCACGAAACTTAAACTGAATTGCCACACAACAAACAAATCATTTTTCGAAGGGAAATGTATTTTATTTATATTTTTTTATATACAACTAGGAGACGGGACAAGCAAGTAGCCCACCTGGTGTTCATTGCATCTCTTGCCTATAACAATGCCTTAGTGCATAGGTCACATTCACAAAGAACACAGTCTACACGGCACTGCATTGCACCCATTAACTTGAGGCATAAAGATGTTAAGACTCGCGTGCCCGTAATTTCACCGGCAACCGTACCCTTCAAACCGGAACACAGCAACGCTGCTTGGCGGGCGAAACCGGTATGGTGGTAGTAATTCTCCGGACGAGCCCTTTCACAAGGGGCTTCTACTACTCTTATATTCTACTACTTCTACTAATATAAGTTATCTCCTACACGGATGGTGTGTTTTGAAGCCTTCAACGAGCTAAAAAGAGAATAAAACATTTTTACCGGACCGCCTCAAAAGGGATCTCAACGAAGGATTAATGGATTTTGACATGTACCTAAGTCATTTCATGACATCTAGTAGTGGTAGCCAATGTGGTCGAAATTCGACTGTAAAATAAATGCTACTGCCCTCTCTCTCCATATAAACTTTATCTATGTCAATTCTCTTACACATCCGCACGCGCATTAAGCTTAAAAAACGTATTCATATGATAAATTACCGACGTGTAAAGTTTTTGTATAATTATTAAGGTTTCTAAGAATCGGCATTACATATAATTTAATTCTTCACAACCAGGTTAGTCTTAAGTAATGCAAACATAACTTTATCTATGTTGATTGCATAGCTGTAATTGTATTTGAACAATATCCTTTTGTAACGCGAAAGGCCTAGTTTTTAAGGCAAAACACCAAATTATACAACACAGCTAACAATGGGCTATTACATATTTATATTGGCAACAAAATGGAAGTCTGTAACATTGTTTTAGCAAAGAAAATCATTAGCTTGCATGTTTTTTTCTTTGTGGTAATTGACGTCGAGGAAGATAAGGCTATTGTAAAGTTTTTTTATAAGTTTACGTAAATAACCTGCACCTGTACCTACGCGAGTTGTTTTAGTTTGCTCTCTTGGATGGCCCAAGCACACGAACCTCAACAAAAGTGTAAGCGTCAGTAACAATCTCAATATACTTTATTATGAACGCCTTGAAATTCGCTACTACCTACTAATGTAGGTATATACGTTGCCTACTCAGAAACACATTTTTTATATATATCAATGACGACCATTTTCATTTCAGTATATTTTGTGTATCATTGTAACGTCAAATGTAACGCCTGTTCGGAATCGCGATCGTCACACAAGCACGCAAGAACCTCGGCCTAGTTTTGTTTTTGAATTAAATATTGAGTTTTAATACACCTTATCTAAATGTAAATTATATATCTCGGTATTAGGTACCGTGAACCAACGACCGTTTCGTTATTTTGGTGGGATCGTTGATTTCCTTATAATTTTTTAAACAGAAAAATGTTGTACCTAATTATTATTCTTATAAATATTTCTATATTTTGTTCAATAATGAACATCATCATTGTATGTGTAATTATTAATTATTTTAATTATATCAGAGTATTTGTTTCGTAATGCTTCCATAAAATATTGAACAACAAATTTCTTTCAAATCCTCAATATGACAAAAGAACCCTGCCTTTTACAATCTATAATCCACAGTAACAGTAAATCCGAACCATGTTTCTGTACTAATTCCGAATTTTTAAGTGAAATTCTAGTTGAGAAGTTTTTGGCAAGGGTAAAACTTAAGGGTTCGCATCGCCGAAATGTAACACGTAAAACATATTTTAGAAGTCACGGATTTAAAATAAAAAATGCAACAAAACATAATTATAAAATCTATTTTCTGAAAACAAATACGTGTTTTTTTAATATTTGCAAAAAAAATATTTTTAAGCCTATATCATTCAATTTCACCATTAGAACTTTACAGAAAGTATTGTATTAATAGTCTGTGTTTCTAGATATCCATTTTCAATATTTGTTTAGACCCCTAGATCTTCTAGACAAAAACATTGACTTCAAACGGTGATAGAAGAATTATTCAAAAAAAAGTTCCACTTCTATCGGCAATTTGAACTAAAAAATTTTAGACTGATTGATTCACCTCACAATCAGTCCAACAGCTAAAAAACAATTTTTTTATTAACCTACATTTACAACAAGCCTCATAGCTCAGTTGGTAGTAACTCTGCGTTCTGCGCTGTAGGTTGTGGGTTCGATTCCCACCCAGGACAAACATTTGTGTGATGAATATAGATGTTTGTTCTGTGTTTGGGTGTTGAATTGTATGATAAGTATATATTTACCAAAAAAAATAATATTTAAGTATTCTATCTGTAATCCAGTTCCCATATTACAAAGCTACGCTTAGTTTGGGGCTAGATGGCGCTGTGTGAAATGATTGTCCTGTAATATTTATTATTATTATTATTTATTTGCACAATCTTGTCTGACGGGAAGGGCGATGTGGCCTGCGATGTAGCACGCCGGTCTCGAAAACACCTATTCACTCTCGCTTTGAAAAGGCCCATATTAAGTATTCAGAAAAACAGACGCAGGCAACGTATTCCACTCCTTAACCCGTACTTGTGCTTAAACGTTTCATAAAATTCTATTACGTATAAAAATACCTAAAATCTATCTTCATATCAGTAAAGGTAGTTGTATAAGTAATTAGGTACTCAAAACTGGGACAAAAGTACCTGAGTCAAAGTATCGTAGTTTCCTAGACTGATCCGTCGGAAATGACCTAATAGTAACCTTGTTAGCGATAGAGCGTCAAACTTTTACATTTACAAAGTGGGAAGTCTAAAATAAATGAATAGTTATTTGATACGGAAACGGAAAGTTTCAGGGGGAAATGGCAGGTAAAGTTTCCAACCCCTGCACCCTCGGTCATCACCTATGGCATGACGGGGATTAAAATTTAATTATACCGGAACCATAGAATGACTAATTTCAGAACGACTAACCTCAGAATCACTGTCTTCGGGTACCATTAAGTATCACATTTTATATAATAACTGTGTAACGATATTTTTGGTTCATGTGTTTTTTTTCTCTAATTTCATTCCGGATCAAATTCAGTAATACTTATAATTTAAGCGGACAACGATGTTTTCGTTTTTTTTTGCACGATGCGGAAGCGCTTGGCCTTCATTTTACCTGGTTACAAGTTGAGATAAGGCCAAAAGTAGAAAGCATGAAGCGTACTTCACCCGGAATCCTCAACAAACTGAGGATTAAAATAATGTTGCTATAAATGTGTGAATCGCATTTCAAATTAGGCTACTTTTGTTCTAAAATTGTAAACCACGCCGGCTGACGCTCAGACGGCTGATTGACAGACCTATAAATTTGCTTTTACCTTTTATTATTCTGACTGATCACTCCAGGTATAAAAAGAATGACCTTTCGGGAGTAAATGAAAAGGTAGTAAAATGGTGACTTTATAATTTTAATTCGACAAACGGGTATTTATCGCGTATTTTACTAACTTAGTAAATATAGAGGTAAAATACGCGATAAATACCCGTTTGTCGAATTAAAATTATGTGTTCTAATCGCGAAAGTTTAAAAAAGACTATGGTGACTTTAATGTTTAAATAGGCAAGTTTTAAAGCACCTACTTTATTTATATTAAGCGTTGAGGTAAAAACTATTTTTAAATGTCGGGGAAGTTACTCGAAATTGCTAAAAACCACAGTTTCAAAGAAATTGGCGACAGCAATTTATTCACAGCAACGAATAAACACACAGGTACCTCGAGGTACCGACTCCACTTAGTATGAATGATGGGGAGACGTAGATACCGAGGTTACGTAAGTGATATGTCCTGTTTATATCATATGTGGGTATAAAATAGGTGGATTTGCAGATAACAGCTTATAAGACAGAAGATGAAGAATGTGCCTACCTGGGATTTTCTCATACTAGATGAGCAGAGAAAGATGAGATAGAAGAGATTGGGTAAGAGGAGAAGTAGTTTACCGTCCCACCATGGTCCTGCAAGTCATACGGACCGAAACATCGAAAAATGGACATACAATATCTATAGGTACTATCTATTTTTCTAGATCTGCATTGTCATTCTTCCTCTGTGGATTGGTCAGCAACACAAAACCGCTTCGACGCTGGCTAACCTAAAAGTGAGGCAAGTTTAAAACAGTGTGGGTGGAAGGAGAGTGGACTTACCCGTTCTTCCTCGCGGATCATCTCGGCGATGCCGGGGCGGATGTCGATGTCATCGTGCGGCTGGTGCGGCGCGGCGCCGGCCGGTGCTGCGGCGTGCGGCTCTCCCGGCGGCAGTACCCCAGGCGGCGAGCCTCCGCCGCTGCCCCCCTCCGAGGCCCGCCGCATCGCGCGCGCCCCCACGTCACCCCCAGGACTCGCGGCCCGCTTCGAGCCCCTCGCCCGCTCCGACCCGTACCCCGCCAGAGACGCGTGATCTCCGCTCACGTCCGTCAACCCCCTGATCTTCAGCGTATCCGCCACCTTCAGCAGTGCCGCGATCTGATCTTGCGACACGTTGATCTCCCCCCGGTACATAAAGTCAACCGCCGCTTTCAAATCCGCATACTTGACGTCGCGGATGATGATGATCGGGTGGCGGCACGGATTCTCTATCAGCAGCGATTGGAAATACGGGCTGCACGCGCTCAGCACCACTTTGTGCGCTTTCAAACTTTGCCCATCGCACGCGAGGGTCACGTCCACGAAAGACTGGCTCTGGAGCAGCTGATCGAAGCAGCTGGTCAGGTTGTTCTGGTAGTTATTCCACCTCAGGCAAAATTGCTGGGGCGAACCGGAATCCCGGCCGTCCATGCCCGCGGTGTCCTCCTCGGCCGGCATGAGTTTAGTGTGCGGCGAGCATCTGAAACGTAACGCGCGAATCGTGAATTACACTACGCGTGCGTCAGCGACTAGGGCTCGCGATACACTGGCGGAGCGGCGGCGTTGGCAGGCGGCGGTGCGGGCGCGCGGAGCGGGGAGGGGCGGGGCCTCGCCGGCCAATGGCGGCGCTGACCCCACCCGCGCCCCGCCCCCGCCACCCCGCCGGCGCCCGCGCACAACAAACCAGCGCGCACTTTGCCTATCACTTTTCTATTCCTCGTTCTAACACTATCGCGCAAAGCACGTTGACTCTCATTTTTGCTTGCATTATCTTTCGGTAACCAAATAATATTGATCCACTATCAAATTTTATTCGTGTTTTCAATGGTAAATGCATATATTGTTAAGTCAACGTGATTACGTAAACTGTACCTATGATAATTGTCTTACTCTGGTTCAAATTAAAAAATAGATAGATATATGAATACCTACTGTAGGTACACAGGGTAGCTTATGTATAGGTACAATTATCTACTATACTGAACAGTGTGGAGTAATCTTAAACAGACAAAGAAAACAAAAACGAGTTAAGGACTCATGGACCTTATAGAGATATATGTTGAGGATTCCGGATGAAGTCCACTACTACCTTCGGCCTTATCATAACCTGAAACCAGGTGAGATGAAGGCGAAGCGTTTACTCGTCGTTAAATGAAAATATATAAAGCTTTACCAATTTACCAGTAGTGCAGATAATAAAAACACCTTGTAACGAAAATTGTTCAAACCGTAGTAAAACCAAAAACAAAATAAAATCAAATATATTTGATTGATTTCAGCGCCTGTTCACGATAGATTCACATGAATTTCTCATCATTTAAGCCTGCACACGTCCACTGCTGAACATAGACCTTTTACTATCAACGCTTATCTGTAGCCTCGTAGCATCCAACCTGAGCTGTCTTCATCCATCGATTTCCCGCGACCACCACAATGAACAACTTAACAAATTGTAAAATGTTTTGAGGACTTCAACAATCATTGTCCTTTTACATCATCATCAACTTGAAAAGAGGTGTATACTTAGGTGTAGGTAAGTATTAAGATCTATAGATATAAGGCATGGGACTCCTGCCCTGGGATTAGCCATAATATTTATGCACTGCGCTTGGCAAGCGAAAAGGAGATCGTAGTATTGGTGTTATATTCTCAGGTGCGATGCTGCCTTGGTGTAGAATCTGTACATATATGCGAGACCAAAATCTTAATCAACAAGCACAGGTTATAAATAACTCCACTCAAACAAATAAACAAAACATCAAAGTGAAGACTAATGAACCACTGAGACAATGGTTATTTCTTAAATGGTAACATAAAATATTTCTCCGAATCCAGTTGTCCGCGTTTGGAGTGAGGCATTTAAAATATACACAGGCTTAGCAAACAAATAGAGCGGTGTCGAACTAGGTGCTATGAAACTACTAGACAGGACCAGAGGGCCAGAGGGCACCGAACGAAGTAGGACCGCAAAACGCAATGTGTATCTACTCTTGTTTAGTTTCGGATCCGCATCTGCCGGTGCGGTGATCCAGAGACAACCGTCGAGAACGATACCGAATGAAACCACAGATAATAGGTCTAACAAAAATGATGAATTGCTGTTCAAACCTGACGTATCATTGTCAAAAAAAATACTGCTACTAAGTAAGAAAAGACGGGACAGGAGAAAGTGAGTGAGATACCAATATTCGCTATCAAAATTCTGCCATGTTTCATACATCGATTTTTTGTATGAAGTAGTGACACTTTTGCATTTATTTGATTTGGGACTTGGACTTCTAATTATTTTTTGTTATTCCACTCCTTGTTGACCATAGTATTGTATTGTTGCTGACTGGGAAACGTTGCTTACTAACGACGAATACGACAAAAAAAATCGTCCATGCATATACTGAAGAATTCGTACCTATTATATATATAATAGGTACGTATATTATTTCATGATAGAAAACAACAAAAGTTTAGTCAAATTAACTTTGGTTTCATAAAGGGTTGAGAGAATAGCGTCTCCTTCTTTCAAGATGCTGTTCTCTCTCGGTTTCAAATATATAGTGCGACTAATCTTGCAACTTTTGTAAAACCTAATGACTACCTCAGTAGTAACACAAGTTACATAGCTATCATGAAGGTAATAAACTATCAAACTTTTTAATGTGTGGACATCACGTATTACCACTTACGTTTATAAGTCTATCATAGAAGCTTCTATTATCTGAAATCGATATGCAGAATCGTCCTAATAAGTAAAAAAGTACTCAACGCTCGAGCTGTTAAATTATGAACTTCGCGCCGAAATTTCGGTTTTCGTTTGATTAGAGTACCTACCAATGGCACGCAACGCAACCCGAAATTTCGTACTTCGGTGAATTAGAGTAGGGCCTCAGAGACCTCAAAACGGAAATGGAACGGCGTTGGGATACGAGAGGACTTCTGTCATTTTTGTATCGAAAAATGTGCAATCCGACATCGGATTCGTTATGCTTCGATTTCCGTAGAATGCGAAGTAGCGCGAGCACAAGGTCACGTGACTTCACACGAGAAATTGTCCTCCATATGTAGATGCAACAGGTAATAGGGGCCAAGTTGGTATTTCCAGATCCAGAACGAGGGCTTCCTGACTATTTATTACCTTCGAGCAGCTCATGATTTCATAGCCTGTAAAATAAAAACTGTAGGTGTAATCTACTTTTGGTCTACCTCGGGTGAAAGAATCGCTGGTGGTAGCTAAAGTGGAACGACCTGCAAGGTTCACCTGGCTAGCGGCATTCTCTTGCCGAAGTCCGGTGCCAAAAAGTTTGCCGTGTTACGTCGGTGCCCTGGACAGCCAGTGCCTTCTAGGAAAGGCTCCATGGACCTCATCAAAAAAGCGTCCTGACTTCTTCACCTTTGACATTATTGACATATTATTTCCGTCGTAAGTTTTCTAGCTTACAATAAAAGCTGACACGAATTGACGCTACAAACTCAAAGTCAAGTCAAAGTGAAAATTCGTTTATTCATTAAGATTTTCGGATAATTTTAAAATGACATGTTTATTTTACATTGACAAGCCTCATAGCTCAGTTGGTAGTAACTCTGCCTTGGGCGCTGTAGGCTGTGGGTTCGATTCCCACCCAGGACAAACATTTGTGTGATGAATATAGATGTTTGTTCTGTGTTTGGGTGTTGTATCATATAGTACCTACGTATGTATTTACAAAAAGTATTTAAGTATTTTATCCGTAATCTAGTTCCCATATTACAAGCTATGCTTAGTTTGGGGCTAGATGGCGCTGTATAAAATGAATGTCCTGTGATATTTATTTATTATTTATTTATTTATTTTAGTAGTAGCTTATTGCAGTGTAACACACTTATATGAGCAAAGTATCTGTTCGATACTTGCCCCCTTTCTGCTTTTTCCAATAAGTATGAGGCCCATACTATTTGTAGTAAGAAAAAAACATTCCCTAAGAAGCTTATTTAATATAACGAAGCTTTATGGTCAAATGGACTTTAATATTTGAACGTTCTGATATAATTGCGGTTTTAATAAACTCCTGGTTCCATATATAACGATGAAATGGGTTGTCCGTAAATCTGACTTTTTAAGCTTTAGATTTCTACACAGTGACATAGTGAAGGAGCTAGTGCTAAAAACGTAACAAACGGGTAATATATCTCAGTAAGGTTGCCTTTCAAAAACGTTTCTAAAATATACTTTAGAATTATTGGTACAAAACGCTTCGCTTGCAAATAAACTTGTGCTCGTAGCACAGGACCGTGCTTGCTACGCCAGTGCTACGCCTTGCTACGCGCAGAATATTCGGCGTAGCGCGCTACGATACGCGTAGCACTGTGACTGTACCAGATACATTACATGTTCTATCTCTTTTTGAGCGTTCTTGCCAACTCCACGTATTGATAGCTCTATCTTAGACAGACCAGAAAAGAATCTTAATGTGGTTTCTGAGCAACACTAGTACAAATATTTAAAGCTAAAAAGAAAACCAACTTTAATGAAGAATATGATACAAATTATTAATAAACATGAGTTAATAAACATACTAGTGAGTAACGTTTACTATTTTGATTTTTTTGGGTTAACACGATGAGAAAACTTTAATGAAAATGACACGGTTACGTAGTCTTTCCAACAACTAGATAGTTTTCTTTAAGAATTGGTTGTGATGTATAACCGTAATACGAGCCGCCGCCATACGCGTCTAAAATATGGCTGATTAACGACTACTAGCATCTCACTTATCGGGCAATCAGGTGATTCAAGCCTGCAATGTCCTAACCAAACTGGGAACACACATCACAAAGCTGTCCCCCATCCGGGTTTGTCCCTGGTGAGAATCGAACCAACAACCTACAGCGCAGAAGGAGTTACTATCAACTGAGCTATTAGGCTTGTTTGGACATCCACGCCACGAAACTAGGGTTGGAAGCAATGCGGTTCCTCAGAGACTGAGTTAAGAGGAAGAGTTTAAAGAGTAGTAGAGCCCCTATGTCCGAAGAAGTACCTACTACCACCATACCAATTGCAGCCGCCAAGCAACATTGCTGTGTTCCGGTTTGAAAGGTGTGGTTGCAAAATTTAAAAATAAAAGGCACGCAAGGCTTTGCACCTGTAGGTATGCCTCAAGATAACGTGCGCAATGCAGTGTGGCATTGTTATAGGCAAAAGTTGCACTGATTGCTGCCTAGTTGTATCGACGAACATCCCAAAAGACCTTCTGAACCTCTGTGCTCTAGTGGTTCGATCCACCGATTTCAGATCCAGAGGTCGCGGGTTCGATCCCCAGGGAGAATGCAATAATGTGCTTGCTTTGGTTGGTGGTAGGATTTTGTTAAAGTCCGCCTGGTTAGCTGCCACGCTCTTACCTAATTATGTCGCCATAACCACATTTCTTAAAAAAAATGTGTTCCTCCAGGATTCCGGGTGAAGTGCGCCTCCACCTTCGGCCTTATCTCAACTTGTAACCAGGTAGAATGAAGGCCGAGAGCTTCCCCGTCGTACAATATAAATAAAAAGCTTAATGAATAGTGAGGTTACTTCTGATGTAATTCAGTTGAGGAAATGATCGAAGAATTGTAATGGACAGAGATTACAAGCTTGAGAGCCTTTGGGAGTCCGTGGGGAGATTCTTACGGCGCTTTTGACTGTGGTAACGTGTAACCCAAGGGCTGGCTTATTTAGGCCTGCGAATCAGTATAGTTATTGATAGTGAGCTGCAGTAAAATATAGAGTCTCGACTACGCTTCTTTTTGGGGGGTCTGGGTCTGTTTTTAGTAATAAATGATGAATTACTAGCTCTTGACCTTTAGGCTTGCCTATTACCTAACCTACTCTCTTTTTTGATTTCTCAATGAAACGGTTTTTTTTGAGCCGCCATTTTGATACACAACAGCTAAGTCTGTTTCATTTTGGGCCACCAGCCGGTTCTGCCACCAGTTTCATGATCATTCGCAACTACCAGCAAAAATCAGCAATTCCATTACCCGGGTTATAGACCACTAAGAAGTAGAGCAAACCTACCCAGTTGAGCTACCTATAGACCATTGTAACGGTCCTACTAGGTATAGACCTATTCTTCATTGTTTTCTTTAGGTATCGTAAAATGGCACTAAGGGAATAGAAGTTCCCAGCTTTAATGGATCTCGGTCAACCCTTGTTGATTCGGGGAACCAGCGATTTGGCTCTACCTTCATTATTTAGTCCTTAAGAGACTGCTCTAGGTTATACAGGTATAGAAGTACATTCATTTTATTCAACGCACAAGCCTCACAGCTCAGTATAGGTAGTGCCTCTGCCTTCTGCGCTGTAGGTTCGATTCCCAGGACAAACATTTGTGTGATGAATTAAGATGTTTGCTCTGTGTTTGGGTGTTATGTTGAACGTTATGTATATATAAAGAAAAAAGTATTTTTGAAGATATTATATCCGTAATCAAATTCCCATCAGTACAAGCTTTTCTTCGTTTGCGGCTAGATGGCGCTCAATTGTCATATTTTCTTGTTTCAAAAATACAACTTTAGTTAATTAAGTAGGTACTTGTGTTATAAGATACACATATCAACTAACAATTTAACTAAATTTGAAATCCTTTTTCACCCCCTTAGGGGTTGAAATTTCAACAACACCGATATACTTTAAGGAAATGAAGGACTTTCACAATATAAACACAACCACCCCCCTTTTCACCTCTAAGGGGTCGGAATTATCAAATGTGCGGAGACACGTACCGTGATACAACTAAACAGTACCATTAATGGTACTCCGGTATTTAACATAGTACCATTGATGGGACCACTTATTTTCATTGCCATTGTACCATTAATGATACAACGGCAAGATAAGTTTTCCCTAGTTCCATTATGTTGCGTATAAAATGCAGTTATCACGATACATAAGCAAACAAACATTTTTGAACATCTGAATACCAGAAGAAAGGACCTTACTTTACCTTTTCGTTATAGTTTAAATTTGTAGCAGTACCTATCGGTCAAACTATTTAACTGTCTGCCCATATATTTGAAAGGGACAAGGAATCTCAATACATTTAAATTGAACTTAACAATAAATTAGCTGAATAATGTTTCTATTCGATTGAGGACTTCCTGAGCCATAAATTTTAAATGCTGATTATTACAGATCAACCTTAATCTTTATATTGATCTAACATTTGTAATTGTACATATGTAACTAAAAAAATATTTAATATTAATTAGGTACCTCTTTCGATTCTATATTAACATTTGTGTTTTCCTCAATTTTTTTCATAGGAGTTATAATTAATTATTATTGTTAATTTGAAACTTTATGAACTAAGTAGTTTTAACGTATAGCATTAATCTAATATCAGAAACAATTTCAAATTTTAATTGAATAATTTAAAGCTGAATGCAGAGCGGAGTAAAATTACCAAGGTTTCTGATTTCTTACATACAGGTTATGGTTACACATCATTGCGATAAAGTGTGTATTTGGTTAAAGCCACCGAAAAAACAACGCCTCAGAAGCGTGGCATGCAAGTTTGAACCGGTAAATTTAAAAAAAACAATGTCACATTACTTTTCCTAATTTGAATTTTTAATTTGAAAAAATAACATTATATACACAAGGAATCGTAGTAAATTTATATATATATATATATATTTTTAACATTATTAATAAATATTAGTTAATTTAATAAGGCATAAAATCCGGGAGGAGTCACTGGAGGCACTGTCCGCCGCAACACAGGCTCTTTTGAGACCTAGTGCGGGAACCAGAGCTCTTTTAGGTACAGTCCACAAAACTAGTTTAAACATAGCTTAAGAATGCGTTGTACCTAGTTTAAGCTCTGTAGTAAAATACAATTTATCTTTATCTTTATTATAAAAATTGCTAATTTAGACAGACAAAAAACTAACAATGCATTTAAATAAAAATATATTGTTTGCAATATGAATAACATTTTGATTATCGTTTACCCCTAATCGTGGCGTTCCCACGATTAGGTTTGTTCCCAATTGGTATCACAACACGATTTTACACGCACTGGATCGCAAACAAGGGTTCCCCTGTAATTATATCATCAGAAAGTATATACAATCAATGGTACTATCTGATGGTACCATTACGATATAGGAGAGGTTTAAAATTACATTTCAAACACAAAGTTTACTTCAAAACTACAGGCCTTATATACAAACGTTAATACACAAATTTACCTCCATAGGAGTGGAGCTCCCAAAAAAATTATATATCTTCCTCAAGGGATGCTTACATTGTATCAGGTATCTAAAATACAATTTCAAATCTCTAGGTCAAGCGCGTCGATAACACCCAGTCAGTTTCATCGCCCTTTTCACCCCCTTATGGGTGTAATTTTTCTCGAAGTTGGTCCCGAATCGCCAAGCAAAACACCATGTTTATTGTATGGCATCGCCTTCAAATTATATGAACTTACCCTTAGAGTTATTTTTAAGTTTTTAGTGGTGAAGTCGGTGTCATTTTTTTCAAAAGTAACTTATACTTTGAAACTTTGACTAAGTTTTATCAATTAGTAATGACCCGCAGTGCCTGAAGAGTAAATTCTTCAACCAGTTCGTCCTACCTGTAATGACCTACGCTGCCGAAACGTAGACACTGACAATAGGGCTGGTCCACAAATTGAAAATCACTCAGCATGCTTTGGAAAGAGCTATGCTTGGCGTTTCTCTGAAGGATAAAATCAGGAATGAGGTTATCAGACAGAGAACCAAGGTGGTCGACATAGCTCCAAGAGTTAGCAGGCTGAAGTGGCAGTGGGCTGGCCATATTCGTCGAAGGGCCGATAACGGGTGGGGTCAACGAGTCCTTCGTATAGAGACAACTTGACCAAGCGTAGTGTAGGACGTCCTCCGGCTAGATGGAGCGACGACCTCCGTACAGAGTGGCGGGCAGAGAGTGGATGAGAAAGGCCAAAGATTGGGCTCAGTGACGCACCTTGGGGGAGACCTACGTCCAGCAGTGGACTGCGATAGGTTGATGATGATGATGATGATGAAAATACTTTTAAAACATAATATTTATGACGGCCTCATAAAATACGACACCAAGAGTAACAATCAACAAAAACATACAAAAATTACATCAGTCCGATAATATAGCTAGTTGTATGGTACCCATCGAATGGTGGCGCATTCATGGTTGTCCATGTCCATGCATGCACCACGTTGATAAGTAGGTACCTTAGAACAACATATACAAATGTGGGCATGTACTCAAAAGCTAAACAATTATAACTTTTAAAATGGTAGACACTATAATTGAATCAATTGAATCTCTTCCAATTCTGTGCGTAGCTAACGTTTGTATAACCTTTTTAGAACGTACGTAGGTAGGTACCTTCAAACTTAGCGACGCAAACAATGAAGACGGTAATGGATCCAAGCCATGACGCAAGTTGTGAAGCAGGCGGCAGGCGGCAGGCGGCACGCGGCTTCACCAGGTGAGGCTCTCAAATGGCAAGCCATGTGAGGGCAGAAGTAGATGGCGGTTGCGTCTAGTTTGGACTTTTTTGGAAGTAAATTAATTCAAATTCAAATTTTCAAATTCAAATTATTTATTGCGATAAATGGGTAGGTACATTATGTAGGTCTTAAACTAATAATAATATTGTGTCACCATTTTCAGCGTTACAAGCATGCAATAACTCAAAAATAAAATTGTAATCTAAAAACAATGTAAATTCATCAATAATAATACGTGATTTGCAGCATATATTACAAAGTCAGGGTTATATATATATCGTTATTTATGTCCCTATTACAATTAATTACAATGTCAAATAATTTTATACTTCATCAATTTCATATAGAGTCATGTTACATTAATTATAAATTATCATTCAAATAGTCACTAACACTATAATACACCTTTTCCGTTAGCAGTTTTTTTACTCTAAATTTAAACACGTTGTCAGAAGCTATTTCCAGTACAGACTTAGGTAAGTGACTATAAATCTTTGGTGCCATAACGAATATTAAGACCACACGATTGATTATTATTATTGTGATATTCCGTTACGTGTCTCGGGAACTTACTTTTACTCTGATTTCATACTTTGTTGTTGTCTCGTAACGTTGTTATAGGTCTCTCGACGCCGACGTAGCGACGACGCTTGGATTAAAATGTAACCCTATTTCTATAATAAACGTAAAGTGTCTTCGGCACGCTTCCGTCTGGTACTGGTCTGGAACAGTTGAGTTACCTATAGGCCGTTTGTAACGGTCCTTAAGTAATCTGACTGATTCCTTTGTACATAGTTAGTTTAGTTGTAGTTGTAAAGTGATAATATTACGATATTTTTTTTAAGAGGTTTTTAGTGTCGGATGTTTCTTCAAATTCATGTTTTTTAAACTTTTTATGACCATCAAACGCATTGTATGAATTTTAACAACAAGCCTCATAGCCCAGTTGGTAGTAGCTCGCCTTTTGCGCTGTAGGTTGCGGGTTCGATTCCCACCCAGGACAAACATTTGTGTGATGAATATAGATGTTTGTTCTGCGTTTGGGTGTTGTAATGTATGATAAGTATGTTATTACAAACAAAATTATGTAAGTATTCCATCCGTAATCTACTGCTCATATTATCCTTGAATGCCCCTATCTTCTCTGTCTATCCAGCGGTTGCCTGGAAGAGATCGCTTTCAGCGATAAGGCCGCCCATTGTTTTACCAGTGACGCTTAGATAAAGTTTCCACTATCTGTATTTGTTATGTTATTTGTAAATGGTGAACAATAAAAAGTTATCCATCTATCTATTACAAGCTAAGCTTAGTTTGGGGCCAGATTGTGTGAAATTAATGTCGTGTTATATATACGAGTATAATGAAAACACGAGGTAGCAAAAAGCAAAGTTAGGCAAAGTTGTACTGCACAACTTTGAGGAGTTCTGCTAGACTATGTGTACCCCAAAATTAGTGGCCGAGCGCCGAGAATCATACTTCTTAATGGTATGTAAGATAATAGTCGACTGTCGAATATGACATAGACAGCATCATCATCATCAAAAGCCTATTACAGTACACTGTTGGACATAGCTCTCCCAAATTTCTGAGCCTGGTTTCTCCCCATCGAGTTTGTGCTAGCCCATTCTCTACCATAGTTGTTTTATGTGGCACAATTCTTCATATACTGATATATTTATGCAAAATATTTTTTTTATCAGAGTCTAGAATAAACTACATTATCTTTTAGTACACAGTGCCGTTGTCTCTGGGGCATTCTACCTAAAATAAGAATGAAGCCTACATAAAGAACATGACACCTATTTACAGTTTATTTTACCTTAGGTAGGTACCTACTAAACTTTGGGTTTTTACTAACAACTACCATAGATACTGGTGGTAGATGGTGTTGAGTTTATCGAATCTAACTACTAGGTAAATTGAGAGATCGTATTGCAGGCCGAGTCGAACAGAAAAGCGTGCGGAGAGTTCAAAGCAAGAGTTGAAATCCTTAAAAGGCTGAGGAACATATGATATTATTATGATGGTGGAATCTGTACATAAATCAAAATGTATTTACATTAAGTACAGATTGAGGGTTCCTGCTAAGCATTATTGTGCAACATGGGTAATTCCAAAACTCCTTACTCATCAGTCCCCATTCCTATTATTTGCGTGGGGATGCTATAGACTATCGAAAGAATAATTTACAGATATAATTTCCATGAATGTGGATAGACGTAAATAGATGTATGAAGTAAGTGATGAGAGTGAATGAGGGAAAACAAACCTCGTAACTTAGCTAGTAGTAGCTCTGCCTTCTACGCTGAAGGTTGTGGGTTCAATTCCTACCCAAGACAATTATGCATCATACATCATACATTTGTATAATGAATATAGATGTTTGTTATTTGTTTGGGTATAGTATTATTTGGTTATAATGTATTTTCAAAAATAAACGTTTTTATGTTTTGTATCCATAATCTAGTTCCTATATTACAAGCTATAATATAGTTTGAGGCTAGATAGCGCTGTGTGTAATTAATGTCCTGTAATTTATATAGGTATTTGACATTAATAAAAGAGTCGAATTTGCCGTGGCGGCTTAACAATCGACCCAACTCCAACTCAGCTCATGGATGTCGTAAAAACCGACTAAGGGATCTCGACCAGAAGAAAGAAGGGTAACAGCTTCCTTTTATGTATTATCTACACCTATAGTGTGGTACGACTGCCGAGCGTGGTGATTATGGATAAAACCTCTACCAAAATATTGTTGAAGTATTTTTAGCTATATTAATATTTGGTTTAATATAATTTAACAAAAAATAACAAGTACACACATGACTTATAAAAAGCCATAAATTAGTACATACAAATACATTTAGGTTTTAAATAACCAGGTATTATACAATACCTTATTGGTAACAGTCTTTGTATGGATGTACCTATGTATGTATGAAGTGGAAGAATGTCCCACGACGTGATATCCATAAACCTTGTCAGGTAGGACCTACACGAAAACATTATGATAACACAAACAAGTCTCCGTTACGAAATACGCGACTCAACACCTATAAACTCGCTGGTCCTAAATCAAACGGCCGGCATAAAATTATACGTGGTATTTTTTCATTATTTTACATCACTCGTAAAAATATGTGGGGACAAAAGAGCGTTTGCGGGTCACGCAATGAACGCGAACATCAATTAAAGTGTACCTAATAAAAGTCTAAATCATAATCCCGTCCGGGGTTCTTACCGAGTGTACCCATTTTCTTTACTTTGGGTTGATTGAAATCTCACAAATAGTGCGAGCAATTTGCTTGTCTGATGTTTTCTTCATTGTTCACATATATACACTTAGGTATATGGTCAAGGCAAGGCAAGGCAACCACCAGACCACCAGCTCACATAAAAGCAAATGAAGCTGGTTCCTATGCATAGAACGAACTTATCTAGATTCACTCTGGGCTTAGATCCTAGATTGTACTGTTCCAAAAAGAGACGAGGCTTATCCTATCTTTATTTCTCTTCTGTCAAAAGAACGTATTTCATTCAAGCTTGTGCATCTGTGTAAGCAAAGATTGCTTAAGTCTAATTTATTCATATACATATATTCAAACATTTTACCAAAATCACCTGTAATTTAAGAGACTGCATATATATGCCTATAATTATTGGTGCTAGAAAAAGCCCGCAAAAAAAAATGTAGTAGTGATAGTAATGTAGTACATGAAACTTTTTGTGATAACCGCCTCTGTGGTCTAGTGGTTCAACCCACCGATTTCAGATCCAGAGGTCCCGGGTTTGATCCCCAGACGGAGTACAATATTGTGCTTGGTTTGGTTGATGGTAGAACTTTGTTTCAGTACGCCTGGCTAGCTACCACCATCATACCTAGTTCTGTCGCCATAACAACAATAAAAAAATATTGTTGTGTTCCGACATTTAGAGGTAGGTAAGAAGCCAGTTCCTCAGTTAGTTGAGGATTCCGGGTGAAGTGCGCCTTCACCTTCGGCTTTTCCTCAACTTGTAACCGGGTGAGATGATTTGGATGATCAGAATCAAGATTGGTAAAATAGTGGCTGTGCGGGGTCAGCTTTAATATCCGTTAAAATTACCCACTAAATCTAAAATCAGGCAGAAAGAGAGGAAGAGAAATGAGCAGTCTTCATACCAAATTTTGCTCTGAAAGAGTTGTTAATAGGATAGGTAGATACCATGGTACCTAACTTATTTTCCCTTGAGCTAGGACACAAAGGAGTGACCCCGCACTCGTTATTAATTATGTTATAAAAAAGTCATATCTAAATTAGCATGTTTATGGCGATGTAAAGTTGTAGGCAAAAGGGGGCGTGATAGTGGGCCACCTTTTCTATGACGCGTGGCGACATCTAGCAAAACATCGTACAATTAAAGTTGTTTATAGTCATAACAATAGATGGCAGTGCCTTCTAAGGAAAGGGATCACAAAGTCATGTGTTAAAATTTTATAATAGGTACCTACTTTATAACTACAATCATACTCTTGTAAATTTTAATTTAGGTTGCCTATGGACTGTGCAATTTTATGTCGATGTAGAAAGTTTATAATTCTTAAAATATTGCGTCTGTTGAGTTTGGCACTTAACTTTACATTTGAAATGAAAAAGAGGACCACATTTTTTACACAGTAGACTATTATGACATACTTATTATCATAAATACAATTCATTTCAAAACAACGTAATAATGGCAGTCTGATTTGAAAGAATCTTATTGTTGCTCTATAACGATAATCTCAGCTAGTTTTGATAGTTCAATTAAATCTAACGTTTACAGTAATGAAGTATTTAAAAAAGGCTAAATACTATTATTAATACTGTGCCAAGAATTGGTGATTCATTATAATCCATTGGTATTATCATGCCATCGAGGATGCCAGTGTGTGTGATAGGATGCAACCTACGACTCAATCCTACTTACTACACATTTGCAAAGGTTGCGTGGAGAATATCATCTTATTCTTGGTACATACTCATTTAATTTGTGACCATGCTGCCTATACGTTTTATCGCATTTCTCCGTCTTTTGATTTCATATTGCTTGTACGACTCAAGCAATATGAAACATGTTATATTTTTATTTTTCTAGTCTCCGATCATGAGGTCCCGGGTTTGATCTCCAGGGGAGTTCAATATTGTACTTGTTGGTGGTAGGTTTTTTTTAATTCCGCCTGGCTAGCTACCGCCGTTATATGGTGGTTAGTCTGTCATTTACATTACATTATTTCACATTACAACAATTCTAAATGCTTGAGAAATTCAACTATATACCTATGACGGTTAATGAGATACAGCCAGCTGACAGGCAGACGGAGGCTTAGTAACTAAAAATAAGTGGTGCCGTTGATGACCTCTGTTTACGGAACCCTAAAAAAGTCTCGCAGCAGATCTTCTATGAAACTCACTGTTCACTTACTAAAGATAATTACGTGGCATTCAAAGATATTATCACATTCCTCTTTCAGAAAGATATACGAGTGAATAAAAGGTGAATAAAAATGCTGCTCATCGTGACTGAAGAAAAATGAAAATAAACAGTAAAAAGCAAACGAAGAAGAAGGTTTTATGAACACAGGAGCAGCGGCCCCTCCCTTTAACATTTCATTCCATAAACCATTTTAATGGATAATCGATGTTATAATTCAATTACTAGATGGCAACCACGCAACAAATCACTTCGTATCTTAGGGTCGTCCACACTGGAGACAATTGGCTTCATGGGTTTTTATCAAAGTAGGTAAGCTCTTGAACTCGAGGCTTTCTGACTGGGTTATACCTGGTTGAGGATGAGGACAACGGTAGAGTGAACAATCGCAGAAGCTGTCTATCAAAGGCATTGGCTCTCCCACGCACCAAACAGCGATCTGCTTAGACCTGGACACCAAAACCGCCTCTGTGGTCTCAAAGGTCCCGGGTTCGATCTCCAGGGGAATACAATATTGTGCTTGGTTCGGTTGGTGTTAGGACTTTGTTTAATTCCGCCTGGCTATTAATACTATCTTACCTAAGTCTATTGCCATTACAACAATAATAAATAGTTGTGTTATGGCATCAGCGGTAAGATCTAGATCTAAGATCAGCCAGTTCCTAAGATTGTTGAGGATTTCGAAGTGCGCCTCCACCTTCGGCCTTATCCTAACTTGTAACCAGGTGATATGAAGGACAAGCGCTTCCCCGTCGTAAAATAATAATAAAAAAATACAGTGATATCATGATATCTGTATGGGATAAAGGCTTCATATATGGCATCGTTAAATGGCGTTAATTTAAATGTTAGGAATTTTTGTCAAAAAAAAATGTTTTATGATGTATTTTTTTGTGAAAACCCATTGTTTTGACATGTGTATGGAGTTCTAAGCTAGATTCTTTATAGAGAACATCAAAGTTTTTAGCTTTTCGCTTATCGAACAAAATACAAACAAATGTATGAAGATCAAATAAATTACATTTTTGCTTTAATAAATGGTCGGCACCTGTGTGCGTATTTTAGTAGTTACTTGGCCGGTTTATTTTGATCGATTAAATATCCCTCGATTTTTTTTATTCGCATCAGTGTATACAAGCCCTATTCATCTCAACGCAACACAACACAACATTGTTTTTTGAAGGAAAAACTGGAAGCACCGAGATAATCAGATTCCAACGACTCATTTGCTAAATAGGTTAAGCGCTTGCAGCTGAAAAATGAGATTTGTTTATCTCTCGTTAAATATTAGGCGGTAATAACGAGTGTGACATTATCGACCATAAACCTGTTTTAAAGATCAGGTACCTACATTATATGTATTTAAACGCCTCTGTGGTCTAGTGCTTCAACCAACGATTTCAGATCCAGAGATCCCGGGTTCGATCCCTAGTGGGAGTAAAATATTGTGCTTCTTTGGTAGGACTTTTTTTTTAATTAATTTTCTCAAACATGTATGGAATTATTGACATGGAACATTACAACGCTCCAGCAATGTTGCATGAAACGGCGTGCTGGAGTTATTAAATCTCTTTAATTGGACCTCTTTTATCAATCTTGACATACTAAAGTAAGTCTTTTTGCTTAGTACACATTGTGTTCACGTGGCTGTATAGCCATAAATGTGTTTGTCTTTCGGCACAGGTGATAAATAGAAAATTGGCGGCAAAGCTGAAAATTCGTCTTGATTTGTTATTTATATATTTATGATATGTAAATTTAATAATTAAAATGAGTTCCGACGGTTCAGAGAGTGAAATGGAGAATGATTGTACTCCACCAGATTTAAGATCAGAAGCCAAATTGCCAATGGAAAACCGGCTTGTATTTTCCTCTTGACTTCGCTAGTCGAGAGGAAAATACATGAATTTATATGAAAATATCATGAGTTGAAAAAAAACTCCAATTTACTGCATGCTGAAATGTACAGTTCATGTTAAAAACGGCAACTATGGAAATTTAACTAGGTACCTACTTTTCATAAACAGCAATCGACCGGATTCAAAAGCAAAACATCGAAGATTTTTACTAGCTAAAATTGCTTTATCAATTTTATTTTTTAATTAAAGCCCCAGATGATACTTTATAACGGAGCTAAAGTGGAGCTGGGCGGGACACCTGGCGAGAAGGACGGATGATAGATGGAGCAAAGCGATGACGAAATGGCTCCCAACAACCGGATATCGGAATGTCGGTCGTCCAGCAGCAAGATGGGCTGACGATATTACCAGCATCGCAAACCTCACCTGGATGAGAGTGGCACAAGACCGTTGGGCGTGGCATATGCATAGGGAGGCCTATACCCAGCAGTGGGTGAAATCAGACTGCGGATGATGATGATGATGATACTTATATATTTAGCGACAAAGGTTGACATTTTCTTTTAGTAATTGCCCCAATATGACTCATGTAACTTTTAATTAAATTAAATTTATAATTTAAAAATGATGTTTTATTTCCAAGCATTCTTTTGAGAAAAGCACTGGAAATGCCTCGGTGGAAATGGCAATTGCCTGTCTCGTATTAGTGAAGTCCTCGTCTACGGCTCGGCCTTCAAACTCATACGGCCAAGCGCTTCCCCGATAATTGTATTTTCAATATTTGAAGTCACAGTCGGCAATAGAAATTCACACATCACAATTTCAACACTACTACAACTGTTGATGTGATACAGTCCGCTGGCAGACAATCGGATGGACAGACAGCGAAGGCTTAGTAATAGGAACCTGTTTGCACCTGTTGGATACGGAACACTTACTTATTTGAGATCGATAAGACTTAAAATCCGTAAAAAAACTGCTTCGCGGCAGAGATAAATGAAATCATTGTCAAATACATACAACCCATCCATGTCCTCTGTTGGAAAATACCTCTTTAAAGCTGGAGGGAATGCCATAATGATCACGAATGACAGGCGGTAAGGTGGTCGCAGTAAATTACAGGATATTAACTTTACATAGCGCCTTCTAGCCCCAAACCAAACATAAATGTGCTAGTAAGTAAACATAATGAAGGTGCTGTTCTTCATGGCGGAATTTCAGATACGTTTACGATAGGTAGGTATAGTGATAGCACTAAATCCCCAGACGCGACCTAGTAACCATTATTTATCATCATCATCAAAATCCGCTGTTAGTAGGAACCTCCTCCGTTAAAATTTGAATCGTTCTGCCTGCAGAACGATTCGAGTCTAACATTTAGGTTTTGAGATTTAGGATTTAGAGGTCTAACACTTTCACACTAAAGGTGGTGATTCCTGAATCACCACCTTTAGTGTGAAAGTGTTGGACAAAGGATAATACAAAGACACAAGATGACGGATGCAACCGCAGGCGTTCTCTAGTGCCAAATATACCTATGAAATAGAAACAGACACGTTTGAAGTTCGATCGAAAAAGTACAACTGGATGAAACACACGAATGTTCATATTGCTACCGCCGACTGCCTCGCCAGAGCTGGGCCAAGGAGAGACGCGTGAGGTTAGATGCGGCTGTTTCACGATTTCATACATTTCGTTTTAGGTAATTTAATAACTACGTGGCAGTAGCCCTTTTGAGTCATTAAAATACAGAGTCAACACAGAGCTTCTTCCGATAGAATAGTTACTATAGAAGTCCAATCATCAGAGATAAGGGTTCATCCCTTCATAAACATACCTATTACAAACACCGACAATGTTTTGGACAAGAACCCTCTGTGACAAAAATTGCTATAGAAAATTATCGAGAACCCAAAATAATTGTTAGGCCCTTACGCCGAGCCGACGGTTGCCAAATCAGATTCTGTTTTTTGATAGATGTAGATTAACTAATGATAAGTGTGGTTTTCGTATTATAAGATCCAAAGATGTCAAATCCGCTCTTGTATGGAATAATGTTCTCACTTTTGGGATGGATCCGCACAGTACCAGCTTGAGACTCTGAAAATTGAGAGGAGAGCCAAGAGAATAACATGCGATGACGAGATCGTCAAGGCAAGGCATCAAAGCCTCGATCATCGTCGCAAGGTTGCAAACTTATCAGTTTCGTGTCGGGTACACTTCGGAGAGTGTGCAACGGAACCACTCAATCTGATTCCGCCATCCCCATTGTTTTCGCGGACGACAACCAGACGCTCGGCGATGCGCCACCGGTTTATGGTGGAGAGACCTGCTTACGCACTTAGCCGTTATGTTCCCAATTATAATGAGCACCGCCTAGGAATGGAACGTTTTGTGTATGTGCTTCCCGAACACTACAACATGGGAGTCTAAGTCAACAGTGAATAGTACCTTCTAGGCAAGCACACTCCATCGCAGGCTGCATCATTTATTAGCATCAGGCGATATCAGTCAAACGCAAGCCTATCATAAAAAAAGTAAGTTTAGGCGACAGAAATCAAGGATACTTAGTATATTTTAAGTGACAACGTGGTACGTAGAAAGGAAGAGACGTTGCTGAGAAACCAATACTTGAGGAGGCCTTGGGCGAACCAATAGGACGCCCATCGTAAAGATCGGTGGATGACATTAAAGGACCTGCGGGGGGCCACGGGCTTATGGTGGATATACCTTCCTTGCGTACAAAGGACTTTTCTGTGATTCCCGCCTTTTTTTTTATTCTACGATGGGGAAGCGCTTGCGGTCATCCCACTTGATGTCAAGTTATGATAAAGCCTAAGGCGGATGCGCACTTCACCCGGAATCCTCAAAAAACCTAATATTCGAAATCGACTGAAAAAACATAGATGTGTTCAAGTCAGGAGTGAAAATTCCTTCTAGGTCTAGCGTGCTTTAGCCTAGGGCTTCCTTGCTTGTTTTGATGTTTTCTTTGTATTTTTGAAGTTTTCATTGCGTGCGCGAAACCCATTTTTTTTTCTAAAGTTAAAATTATACCAGCAGGCCTATTACCTAACTCTGTTTCATTTGGGTTTCAATTAAAATGCCTGCATTTCTGATTGAAACCGATTGAAACCCAAATGAAACAAAGTTAGGTAATAGGCCTGCAGCTATCTTCCAGTGCTACTCCAGTCAAAATCCAGCGGTTTTCTCTCATACTAATACACATACTACACACACCAACTTCTATATAATGTAATAGATGGGTAAGACAAGTCGCTGTGTGTAGAAAGGGGAATGTATATTATTTTTATATATAGTTATACTACTATTCACTAATATATATAATTATATATAAGTAAATAGTTAGAGAATTGTTGTTATGGCAACAGAATTAGATAAGATGGTGGTAGCTAGCCAGGCGTACCGGAGAACCACTAAAGTAATAGAGGAGTTTAACCCTTTTGTTACTATTGCTATTGTTGATATAAGGTGTTTCAAATGGGTTTAATGCTACGTTTCATATCACATGAAACGTAGCATTAAACCCATTTCAATTATTAAATATTTATCATAAATGTTATGAAATGTGATTTGACAGGGATTGGACAGCAGATTTTAGAATTTATTCATTTTTGTCCTTAATAGGAGTGGTTTTCAAGATAAAAGGATGCAAAGGATGATAATCAGGTCTTGCAAGATGCCGTTAGGGCTTCTAATTTAAACAAAAAGCTCCATTATTTTTTTGGTTTACTCATTTGGGTTGCCAAGGGTTTCAAATTTTGTATTCCAAGAAAATATTTTAAATTTTTAAGCTACGACTACTAAGGCAACGGTATTGAGAGCATTTTTTTTACAAAAATACATCATCAGGATAACCTATTTACTTATTGTATTCTGCCCATCTACTATGACGTCCGGTCGGTGCTTTGCTCTAACTCTGGCTTTGCATAGAATGAGAGATAGCAGCGAGATAGAGCCTCGAACACTGAAGTGAATAAGAAGAGATTGAGAAAAGTGAGATATTAAAGTGCAAGGAAAGTACACTTTTATCGTTTATTAATTACTTTTTTTTGTGAAATAATATCCGTTGTTAAATACCTAACACAAACATGATATCACGAGATATCAGTTTGGGGTGAATCACTAGTAGTACCTATATCTGTTCAGTCAGTCAAAAAAGGGATCAAGTTAGTTCTATAGCTTGGTAATTATTTAGATAGGTATTACAAATGATTTGGTTTCACTCTGTCATGCTTATTCATTCTGAGATACCTATAACATACATAAGGTAGATCTAATTTGGCATGTAGGGGTACCTAGTTTTGAAATATATAAATAAACAAACCAATAAATAAGGTTACAAAACTAAATCTACCTCCAATAATGACCAGCTTAAAATAGTGACGAATGAAAGTAGGTGACTATTTCGTATTATTTCTTACAGGGGACGTAACTCAGTGGTAGTGTCCGCTTCGCATGTTAAAAGTCCCAGGTTCAAATTCTAGCTTCTCTGCTGATTGGAATACTTCATTTTTCAATTGCTTTTTACTGACAAGCAATTTATAAAAAATATATATAATTTAACTAACTATGTACCAACGAAGCAGTCTTTATTTTTTATTGTACGACGGGGAAGCGCTCGACCTTTATCTCACCTGTTTACAAGTTAAGATAAGAAAATAAGGCCAAAGGTGGATGCGCACTTCATCCGGAATCCTCAACAAACTGAGGAACTGGCTATCTTACCTATAGAAGTAAGATAAAATTCGGCATATACAACCTGTAACAGAATATGTGTACTATGCCGAAACGGGGTTATTCGACCCGACTCGTGGAACAACGTTTGTTTTACGACTTTTTGAATTTTGGTTCAAATTTTTTGGTAAAACAAGGCCAAAGTTCTGACACCAACAGCTGGTTTTTTGAGTTGAGACTACCCTAAAATCAGCTGTTTCTTAACTCGCGTCAATGACCTCAGCTCTAGACAGATGAGGAAACATAGCAGAAGGTCACAATCACAAAGAACGAAAAGCGCTTTCACTAACAGAGGAAAATCGTCGAAAAGCCTGGGCTGCTAATGAGACAATCCATTACTAGAAGGTTTAATTTGTCAATTCAATAAGAATTTTATCTATCTGTTAGCTAAAATACAAAATAATCGTTCCTATAATGTACTTTTGTTCGTCGAATATCGCATTTATCGTCTTTTTGTAACTGTAGGTGCCTATGTAATTTATCAATGTGTATGTTCTATCTAATAACCTACTTTCACGAGATGACTCCAAGTTCTCACTAAAATTGTTTCATCTGTCCTTAATACTCTTAGACGCAGACAATTGCACCAACTGATACATTCCTACCTACATGCATAGTGCGGTAAAATAATAGGATCGTCACTATTTATTGTCATTGAGAAAATGAAAAGATGGGAAACTGAAAATGGGAATTCACTATTATCTCCCCACCACAACAAATACTTTTCCTGGTCCGAAAAGCCCCCCCACTGCTTAGTACATATATTCTGTTTCACCTTGTAGATGCCGGAACACAACAGTTTCACAATTGTTGTTATGACGAAAGAACTAGGTGAGATAGTGGTAGCTAGCGACTTAAACAAAGTTGTACCACCAACCAAAAAGTCGGATTACCTAAGGACCGTTACAAACGGTCTATGGGTAACTCAACTGTTCCAGACCTGTAACAAACGGAAGTGTGCCCAAGACACTGGCTGCAATGCCCGCTGAATAGTTATGCTAATTTGCTGGCCTAAATAAGACCCAGCCCTTGGGTCATGTGTCGCCTTAATCTCAAGCCCCGCAAGATATTTGAAAACCCGGAGGGCACCGGCTTCCCACGCTCCCAAGGTCTCAACCCAAAAAGGCTCAAATAGGTAAACTCTGTTGAGACCACTATTACAAGACATTCATTTTATCCGGCGCCATCTACTCCAAACTAAGAATAGCTTGTAATATGGCAACTAGATTACAGATTATAGTATATTCAACTAGATTATATAGATACCTAGATATTTTACTTACTATTTATGATACAAGACCCAAACACAGAACAAACATCTATATTCATCACACAAATGCTTGTCCTGGGTGGGAATCGAACCCTCAACCTACAGCTCAGAAGGCAGAGCTCTACCAACTGAGCTATGAAGTATGTTAACTATGTTTGACTTTTGTGATCCTCGACAAATTTCATAACTCAATTTCATTACATTTAAGTAAATGTAATATATATAAACGTGTAAATGACACAAATTCCGATTCAACTAGATTATCGTAGTCAAAAAAATAAGAGCTTTTTTTTCACCCTCCTATAATGTATATGTAATCCCTTTTGCTGATCGCATGAATTGCTCGTTCAACCCTAGATCTCAAATCTCCTCACAGATAAGAGGGTACACAACGAACAAATATTTGTATTTAGTGTTATTTTAGGGGTTTCATAATAATAAAAGTGTTATATCATTTATGAACACATAGTGGCGTTGTCAGGCATCATGCTATATATATTTTCTCCAATAGCCTTTGCTGTTGCTTTAGAAAGAATGTATGAGTTTTGGATTTAGGTTTTCTACTATTGAATTACTATAATTTTTATCTCCGTGTTAAGTTGGAAAACTCGGCGCTGTTATATGTATGTATGTAGGTACATATGTATGTATTTGTGGTAACAGCGCCATCTATTGACCAACACGAACTGAACCTGAATACCGGATCTCGCCAGCTGGCGGAGTGGCTCAACGGACTCAACGTGTCTAAGACACACATACACGTTTGTTTCTCTGGACACCAGGTAAAAAAAGGTCTTTGCGGGGGGAGTGAAAATCGAGCAACGTGATCGCACGACGTTTCTGGGTATTGAGACAGATAAGGCTTAACATGGGAATTAACAAAATGTGTGGAAAACTGGTAAGTGCATGTTTTGGCACGTTTCCTGGCCAGGGATGTCGTCCGATCCTAGTTACATTTAACAAGATTCGTTAGCTTCTTTAGCTTATTCTGATGACAGACTAATGTAAACTCTCTCTACGACTTAAGGGCTAGGTGCCAGGTGTGTCGTACTGATGTCACATGACGTAAATAGACATTAAAATTTTGACCGGAAGTGAAGGATTTTCTCAAACTTTCGGACAGTTTTAGGTGTGATCATATTTTAATCCTCGCTCAGCACAACTTTTCTGTACATGTGGCATGCATTATAATTGTAATGTCATGTGACGTAGGCAGCTTTGACGCGGGCTAGATACGCCTCCCGTATGACCGAATTCCTACATTATAATGTAGCATTAACGTAAGTTCCAATTTCTTTGTAATCCGTAAAATTACTATTTGTTTTATTCGTATTATAATATTTGTATAGATATATGTACCATAGTATTGGTTGGCATTATAAAATAAATCCTTTTTTTTTAGGTGTACCTACATAGGACAAACCCTTGATGTTCGTGTCCGCGCTTAGCCGGTTTCAAGACTCCAGTTCGGTAAAACTCCACAAATTGCCACATCCCCAGCTCATGGCTCCATCCCCCGCTCGCCCGCGTACTTTTATTCTCTTTGTTGCCAGTTCACGTTATTATTAAAAACAATAAATCGCTGGGAGCGGTACCTACCACTATTGCTTTCACTTCCCCCCCTGCCTACCCACCCCGCCCCTTACGCGGTAATTACTAACAGAAACACGAAATTACATTCCGATTGTTGATTGGTTCACTTTGCATTGCATCTTTCACGGCTGATGGGTACCGGTACCAACAAAGGTGACTGAAACGAAGATAAGGGGACGGCATGTCTTGTTTTGTTTTTTATTCTACCGTACTGTTTTAATGAGGTGTTGTTGTTTATCGAAACAAAATTATTAATGTTTTTCAAATTCACAAATTATAAATCTCAGGACATAGAATTCCTCCAATGGATAATATGAAAGGTGACTAAGGGATTTCTCCACGAGAAGCGCAGCACCATCCACTTATCACCAAAACTGCAATCACCTACCCGCCTGCCGTGATGTTAATAGCGAAACCCTCCAGTACACTATGAGGTAGAAGCCTACGTTCTGAAGTGGCCTTTCTCATGCAAGTATGATGATGCTCTGTATTACAAAACACACACCAAACACTATGGGCTTGACAATATTAGGAAAAGAGGGGAAAGTCGCGAGTGCAAAAACGATCCGGAGCCAGTTAGGTTTCTACCCTAAGCAAGTTATTGTCATTTACTCCAATCGAGGCAACCCAATCTGCTAATAGCTTATTTCCAATGTTCATGACCATAAAAATCAGTGATACGTGTTTTTACTTCGATTACTAACGACATGGGACCGCAGTGGCATGGCCCTTGCCATACATACATACAGCATACCATACAGTTTGTTAGTACTTCATCATTGTCATCTAAATATGAGAACGATGTATAGCTGACTGACCAACAATCATCGTAGATACAGCTCAAACCGGAGGTTCTAGTGACTTGATTTTTTCAGGGCAGCGTCCTTATGTAGTGAAGTAGTACTAAGAAATCATTACTGAGTAAATTCCAAGGGATTCCGGGAACAAAGTTTGGGTGTTCCACTAGTTAACTAATTATTAGCAGATTCGCCCTTGTAGTACCCGGCTAAACAGAAGACTAGTCCTTTCCAATGGCGTAAACTATTTCCATGACAAATTTTATTAAGATGCGTGTAGTTGAGAAAAAGACAAACAAATGAGCATCGTAGATACTCGTGCTTAGACATGTATATATATAAATAAAACGCAAAGAGAAACCTTCAGACCCCTTCTAGAGCATATTTCTCGCAAGGAAGATCTTCTAGAGCATATTGCGCGCAAGGAAAATATGTGAAGTTTGGTATAGTTAGTGATTATGTTATATGGAGAATGTAGACCGCAACATTGTTTTGTATCTTTCGAAATTTGAACACTGCATGGCTTGCAGTATGGATAAGCAAAGATAAATATTTTGAAACCCCAAGATGCGCAAGGAGGTTTGTATTAAGATGAGATTCAAGTGTATGAACTTGAACTATCTCTACTTCTACTAGCAGAACTTTTTGAACTAGCAGGTGGCTAAATTTCATACGATATTATTTTGTTTAACCTACGGGCGCTGGCAACACCAAAAGCAATTTTCGACGTCGCCAAACATTTTGGTAGTAATAGTTACGTCTATTACGTCTGCTACTTCTTTCCATCATTACTACTGAACGGACTGAGACAAATAATGTGTTGGTACAGATTATGTTACAGCCAAGAAAGCCAAAGTCAAATTTCTTTATTCATTAAGAATTTTCAGGCTCATTTGGTAGCATCAAATGTATCGCCTGTTCGGAATCGCGACCAGCACACAAGGTGAAAGGCAAGAATCTCGGCCTGTTCAATCTCTTGATGATCCATTTAACATTCGGGTACCTACACAGAGTTGATAATAATTTAAATAACATTACAAGTGTAACACTACATCATAAACTAAAACATTTCTTACTACCTAACTACCTAATGGGCAGTTTGTTAGCATTGAGAAGTCATCATAGAGCTATCAAAGCCACCAGAACAAATCGGTTTTATCAAATCTTATGTGCCGTATGTTTCCAGGATGATTGGTAGCTGATTAATCTGCAAATTACTAATCAAAATGATTAAATTATTCCCTCACTGGGCGGATATTTCCCCTCGGCTACGACTAAGTACCTAGGCTTTGTGGAGAGTGTGATCGTGAGCTTCGTCTAACTGATTAACTAGGATTTTTCGTCGTAACTCACGCACTCGCTAGCTGAGACTCACACACTTGTTGGGCATTTGACATTGAGGAGCTTTATTATTGTATAAACAAGCCTCACAGCTCAGTTAATAGCTCTGCCTTCTGCGCTGTAGGTTGTATGTTCGATTCCCACCCAGGACATACATTTGTATGATGAATATATATGTTTTTCTGTGTTTGGGGTGTTGTATTATGTGATAAGTATGTATTTACAACAAAAAAATAGTAGTATTATATCCGTAATCTAGTTCCCATACTACAAGCTTTGCTTAGTTTGGGACTAGATGGCGCGGTGTGAAAAAAAAGGTCCTGTAATATTGATTTATTTATGCATTTAACGCATCTAGCGTTCGAAACGAAGTGCGGAAGATCGCACCCCCAAGAGCTTTGAAATAGGGTAAAGGCTTTTTCGAATATGATGGTATCTCCGAAACCGTACACGATAGTCGTTAGTTAATTGGCAAGTAGATTCCTCACCAGATGAAAAAGCAAATAAATGTAACTGGAATATAAGATACGTGTTGCCTAATAGACTAGCGGTGTATTGGATGGGATTTATCAACTTTTCCATGCAACGTATATTGCATGTATTATATCATCATATCAGCCCACACATGGTTACTGCTGAACATAGGCCTCCCTCAATCGACGCCACAAAAAGCCAACCTGAGCCTCCTACATCCATCGAATCCCTGCGATCGCCACAATGTCGTTCCATCGAGTGGGAGACACTCCGTTTCGCGTTTAATCGCGGTCGCCATGCAAGAACCTTTATTCCCCAGCGGTTATCGGTTCTGCGAGCTATGTGGCCTGCCCACTGCCACTTCAGCTTGCTAATTCTGAGAGCTTTGTCAGTGACTTTGGTTCTTCTACGGATGTCCACATTTCGGATTTTATCACGTAGTGAAACTCCCTCCATAGCTCGCTGTGCGACTTTGAACTTATTTACGAGGCCTACAGATAGCGACCACGTCTCAGATCCATAGGTCATCACTGGCAACACACACTGATTGAAGGCTTTCGTCTTGAGGCTATAGGTGTATCTTTGACGAGAAGATATTTCGAAGCTTTCCGATCGCTGCCCATCCGAGTTGGATTCGTCGGTTGACCTCTTTATCGAAGTTGGATTTACCTAGTTGGTCGATGTAATATAACTTAGTAAATTTAGCTAGACCCCTATTCATATGTGAACCACCAACCACCTTTATAGCCATAAAATCCTCTTAGTCCAAAGGTTGTCTGGAAGAAATCGCTTTGAAGCGACCAGTCTCACACAACACACGGTTTTTCTAACCCTGCTATGTTACTGACCTTTTGTATGAGAAAATAAAAAAAATATTTGATTTCATTTGATTACATAGTTGCCTAAGTACTAAGTCAAATCTGTAATTGCAAGATGACCGCATGGCATGCGTTAAAAGAAACCAATTAAGTGGGGGTGGCACTCACTGACCATGAAGTGCATTGTCTCAAGTTTCATCGTTTTGTTTAAGGCCAGTGATATGGAACACATAAAGCTAGACTCACAGTGAAATTATTTACTATTCAACCAAAAAAAAACTATGTTAAGTCTTATTATAAATAGTAAAACAGCTTTCTGTAACTTAACTTAACTTTAACTTTAACTGCTTTAAAACACGTCGTTGAAACAAAATCACTTGTACATTTAATAAGTAACAACCACCTTTAGTACCTTATACCTCCCTAGCTGCCTTAATCTTTACGAGCGAAGTTCTTCAATTACGGTACCAATACGAAAAATCTTAACATTAAATTTCAAATATATTGTTGTTACTTTTTTTAAATCCACATTTCAGTAAAAACCATACCCCACGCACATAACCTTTAGGAAAACTTTAACAAAAATGTTTTAGATAAGTCTGAAACATAAAGGATAATATCATTTAAAATCTAGGCACTTGGGTTACCTTCAAGATTCACTAAAAGTGATTTATTCAATAGAAACCATACAATATTGCTCCCAAAGAATATGAGCCAGTTCCTTTTCACCATGTTGTAAGAGGCGACTACTAACCGAGGGATTGGCAGCAGTCTCCACCTGAATACACCAACCCACCTGCCATACCGTGGTGATTATTGAAAAACCCTGTTTGAAATTTATCCTGCTGTGGTATTTATTGGGCTGTAATGATGATAATGATGATGACATATCCTCTAAATGTATCAAATCGTCAACAATAAACCGGCCATGCGCAAACACACACAGAGGGTTCTGACCCACGTTTCAAGGCAAAAAATCACGTTTCTACGGGATCCCCATTAATGTGTGTATTGATTTCATTTTTATTATTTGTTGTTTAGAATTACACGCTCTGTGAAAATTTCAACGGTCTATCTATTACGGTTAATGAGATACGGTGGACGGTCGGACAGACGGATAGCGCAGAGGCTTAGTAACTAATAGGGTCATTTTTAGAGCAACTTTCTTTCGTGATAGATTAAAATCACATTAAGAAAGATGATGGGATTCCCGGGCGTTGGCTTATGTTCTGGAACTCGTTGATCGGCCAAATGCTACAATATTACTAACCTTTGAAATATGTCACACGATAGGTTCTTGCACGTGACCGGACGTTTCATTGTTTTATTTTAGAAAGAGGTACTGATCTGATATATTCTCCACTTTTCTCTGTTTTTACCCAAGTGCCTCAGAAGGAGAGTAATGATTTTCGAGAGTATGCATCCATCATGTAAAAATCCGTCTAGCATCTATTTCGCTGTAGCGTAGAACGATACAGTGAAATAGACATACATTCTATGTCTATTTCAGTATAACATTCTGTAGCCTAGACGGCTTGATGGATTTTGACATGCTGCCTCTGACACTTCCACAATTTTGAGGAATCCTCTGTGGACTAGTGGTTGGCCCACCGGTGTCAGATCCAGAGGTCCCTGGTTCGATCCCCAGGGGAGTACAATATTTAGCTTTGTTTGGTTGGTGGAAGGACTTTGATTAAGTCTGCCACCATATTAAAATTCTGTCGCAATAACAACAATTTTTAAATTGTTGTGTTCCGGCATTGAGAGGTAAGATACGACGGAAGGGAAGATTCCTCAGTTTGATCAGGATTCCGGGTGAAGTGCACTTCCAGCTTTGGCCTTAACATAACCTGAAAATCAGTTGAAATGAAGGCCAAGCACATCCCCGTCTAAAATAATAAAAATAAAAAAATAACATTTTATCCGCAAAAAAGTGCTTACAATAATTGGTCGAGATCACAGACCAGTATAATATGGGTCGAGATGTCATCTCCATACTTGTCAATGTCGGTGCTGGGCCAATAGCCGACCAAGAATCATAAGGTAGTATTACATGGTTATTTTCTCGTATAGTTTGTATGAGCACATAAACACAATGAGCGATTGTAATTTGTAACACCATGCCCCGCTAATAAATAACTTCGGAAATGAAAAACGGAAGTCGGTAATTTTAAAAAATATAATGAATTCTATACAACTATGAAAGAGTCAGTTGTGTAAAGTGCAGCAAGCCTTACAATGCAGCTAATTTACAGCAGAGTGCAAAGCGTATAATTCAAAATAATAATTGCCGCTTTTTACCCCACAATTAAAAAACAAGGACATCCTCGGTACGGCAATTAAACCTCGTTAATAGGCTTTAGTGCTTATTATGTTATTCTGTCGTTATTTTTCCAGGCTTTAAAAATACTAAGAAAGTAATCAATATTACAAGGGGAGCGTAGCGTACCTATTAGGAAACATACATTCCCGTATAATAATAGCAGAATTTGGAGTAACTTGAATGGCCCCTTTTAATAAAACTTAATTACCTATGCAAAGCAAGCAAGTCGCGCATCCTCCCTGAAAACATTACAAAGAATGAAACAAAAGAACTTTCCATACTCAAATAACGTGTAGTATTAAAGCGGAAACTCTTTTAACCGCTAAGGCTAAAAGGCGTAAAGTAACTATTTGTGATCAGATGCTCAGGGGAACGTGTGGCCGTGATACTAGCCCAATTAATATCTTTTTTTAAACGACATGGTGACGGAACAAGCCATGCAGCCTACCTGATAATTAGCAAAAATCAGCGGTACTCTGGTGGCACTGATACTCCCGCGCACCTTGGCATGAGGGTGGATGCAAGCCAGGCGGAAAAATACAGGTCCTACGACCAGCGATAGGATCAGAAAGCCATAACTGTTGACTGAAAGTCATTGATTCCTTATCCCTGGCCAGACCACTAGGAACAGATTTATCCCCCTTCTGATTATTGACGCGTATTTCTCTAAACCACAATTTATCAAAATACATCTAAGGCGTACTTAGACTACCAGACCACTAGGAGGTAGATCCCACCAACTCCAGATGTATCCCCCTCCAGATTATTGACGCGTATTTCTCTAAACCACAATTTACCAAAATACATCTTACGCGTACTTAGACTACAAGACCACTAGGAGGTAGATCCCACCCACTCCAGATTATTGACAATTTACCAAAATACATCTAACGCGTACTTAGACTACTATACCACTAGGAGGTAGATTTCACCCACTCCTGATAATTGACGCGTATATCTCTAAACCACAATATACCAAAATACATCTGAAGCGTACTTAGACTACTATACCACTAGGAGGTAGATCCCACCCACTCCAGATGTATCCCCCTCCAGATTATTGACAATTTACCAAAATACATCTAACGCGTACTTAGACTACTATACCACTAGGAGGTAGATCCCACCCACTCCAGATGTATCCCCCTCCTGATTATTGACGCGTATTTCTCTAAACCACAATTTACCAAAATACATCTTACGCGTACTTAGACAACTAGACCACTAGGAGGTAGATCCCACCCACTCCAGATTATTGACAATTTACCAAAATACATCTAACGCGTACTTAGACTACTATACCACTAGGAGGTAGATCCCACCCACTCCAGATGTATCCCCCTCCTGATTATTGACGCGTATTTCTCTAAACCACAATTTACCAAAATACATCTTACGCGTACTTAGACAACTAGACCACTAGGAGGTAGATCCCACCCACTCCAGATTATTGACAATTTACCAAAATACATCTAACGCGTACTTAGACTACTATACCACTAGGAGGTAGATTTCACCCACTCCGGATTTATCCCCCCTCCTGATAATTGACGCGTATATCTCTAAATCACAATTTACCAAAATACATCTGACGAGTACTTAGACTACTAGACCACAAGGAGGTAGGTCCCACCCACTCCAGATTTATACCCCCTCCTGATAATTGACGCGTATATCTCTAAACCACAATTTACCAAAATACATCTGACGAGTACTTAGACTACTAGACCACAAGGAGGTAGGTCCCACCCACTTGAGATTTATCCCCCCTTCTGTTAATTGACGCGTATATCTCTAAACCACAATTTACCAAAATACATCTGACGAGTACTTAGACTACTAGACCACAAGGAGGTAGGTCCCACCCACTCCAGATTTATCCCCCCTTCTGTTAATTGACGCGTATATCTCTAAACCACAATTTACCAAAATACATCTGACGAGTACTTAGACTACTAGACCACAAGGAGGTAGGTCCCACCCACTCCAGATTTATCCCCCCTTCTGTTAATTGACGCGTATATCTCTAAACCACAATTTACCAAAATACATCTGACGAGTACTTAGACTACTAGACCACAAGGAGGTAGGTCCCACCCACTCCAGATTTATCCCCCCTTCTGTTAATTGACGCGTATATCTCTAAACCACAATTTACCAAAGTCAAAGTCAAAGTCAAAGTCAAATATTTTTATTCAGTAAGATTTTTTAGGATCACTTTGAAACGTCAAATCTACCGCCTGTTCGGAATCGCGACCAGCACACAAGGAGAAAGGCAAGAACCTCGGGCTAGTTTTTTTTTTTCATGATCCATTACAATAGCTTAAAATTATCTAATACTAATTACAATTTATTCACTGGAGCAAATTCATTTTTTTTTTTTAATGCCAGGCTTTCTTATCTTCTAGGTAATCTGAAATTTTATAATAAGCTTTCCTGGATAGCTTTTGTTTTACAAAATTTTTGAATTTATTATTTGACAAGCTTAGCACATCACTTGGCAATTTATTATAAAAGCGTACAGTTTGCCCTATGAACGATTTATTAACCTTATGGAGCCTAGTTGTGGGAACAGCGAGTTTATTCTTATTTCTAGTATTATAATTATGTTTATCACAGTTTTTGTCAAATAAGCTTATGTTTTTACGCGCGTACATAATATTTTCATAAATATATTGGCAGGGCATAGTCAATATATTTATTTCTTTAAACTTGTCTCTTAATGAATCTCTGGGACCCATTTTGTAAACAGCGCGAACAGCCCTCTTCTGCAAAACGAATATGGAGTCTATATCTGCAGCACTTCCCCACAGTATTATGCCATATGACATAATACTGTGAAAGTAACTGAAGTAAACTAGTCTTGCTGTAGCAACGTCTGTGAGAAGACGTATCTTCTTTACAGCATATGCTGCAGAACTAAGTCTCTTCGCCAGTTTATCTATGTGTGGGCCCCATTGAAGTTTATTATCTAAAGTTAATCCCAAAAATACAGTGGTTTTGACTAATTCTATGTTTTCCTCTTTAACTTTTACATTAGCTTTAACTTCAGTTACATTTGGTAAAATAAATCGAATACATTTGGTCTTTTTCTGATTGACTACTAAGTTATTTACATTAAACCAGCTAACAATTTTTGAGATTGCATTGTTTACGTTGTCAAAGTTAGTCATTTGTCGCTTCAATCTAAATAGAAGTGACGTATCATCTGCAAACAGAACAATCTCATGGTCATCTTTAATTATTTGGGGCAGATCATTAATATATACTAAAAACAAGAAAGGCCCCAATATAGAACCCTGCGGCACACCCATGGTAACCAAAGATCCTGAAGAACGCTGGCCGTTCACGTCGACATGCTGTATGCGATCACTTAGGTAAGACGTGAGTAAGTCTAGTGCAACACCCTTGATACCATAGTGGTCTAATTTCATAATCAGTGTTTCATGGTGCACGCAGTCAAAAGCCTTAGACAAATCACAAAAGACTCCCAACGCATCATGTGATTTCTCCCAGGCCTCGAAAATATGCGATACTAAACTAATACCGGCATCAGCAGTTGAGCGACCTCTTGTAAATCCAAATTGTTTGTCATGAAATAGGGCGTTAGCATAAAAATGACTATGTAACTGTGTAAGAATAATCTTCTCAAAGATTTTACTAAATGTCGGTAGTACTGATATCGGCCTAAAGTTTGTTGGATCAGAACTGTTACCAGATTTAAAAAGAGGAGTTATTTATTACCAAAATACATCTGACGAGTACTTAGACTACTAGACCACAAGGAGGTAGGTCCCACCCACTCCAGATTTATCCCCCCTTCTGTTAATTGACGCGTATATCTCTAAACCACAATTTACCTAAATACATCTGACGAGTACTTAGACTACTAGACCACAAGGAGGTAGGTCCCACCCACTCCAGATTTATCCCCCCTTCTGTTAATTGACGCGTATATCTCCAAACCACAATTTACCAAAATACATCTGACGAGTACTTAGACTACTAGACCACAAGGAGGTAGGTCCCACCCACTCCAGATTTATACCCCCGCCTGATTATTGACCCGTATTTCTCTAAACCACAATTTACCAAAATCCATCTCACGCGTACATAGACTACTAGACCACTAGGAGGTAAGTCCCACCCACTCCACTCCCTTTGCCAAAATCCCACGCATACCTCATGCGTGTATACTTAGACTACTTAATAGAAGCTTATTCATTTTAAGTTCTAGTTATGGGACGTCCTATTATAAATTCTCTTTAGAGGTAAGATGTGTCGGTTGAAATGGTATGTTAATGGTGTCGTAAGTTAGGTTTACGTTTCACAGGTGATAGACAAATTAAGACACAAGATAATATAGGTTAGATTCATAAGGTCTGGATGGTAAAACGTCTGTGAGGACAAAATGTTGGGATTGAAAAAAATCTATTGATTCACATCGTCTTGATTGTAAAATTACTGAACTAATTTGTGAAATACATAGGTAGGCAAAACGTTGTAGGTGCAAAAAGTCTTGTTTGTAGAAGACCTAAGTTGAGTTTATGCACATAAAATAAGCTAATAATCACACAAAAATAAAATACTTCATATGGAACAGTTGTGAAATATTTAATGAATTAATGAGGAATGAACCATTTCCGGTATATGTGGGTTACAAATTTTTTACTTATTGAATATCACTTAATGGACAATCTGCTATTGTAAGTAACAGTGATTTTCTCTAAATATGTCACCTGGCAATTTTTCAAGATTCCTTTAACATTACGGATAAGCTTCGAGATATGACAGAATCTTCTAGACTTGAAAGAGGCTATTGGCGAAGATTGCATATATTTTCACAAGAAGACAAGCAGACGCACTGAACACTCCTATCCATACATGGTAAATGTTTAATCGCTCTTCAGACTAAGCGGTTCGGATTCACCTGCATGAACAGCCAAGTTCTGAAACTCTTTGCCATCAGTTAGTAGGTATCTTACGGACCATTTTGCTACATTATGGGCTGGCAACTTGTCACGTGTCGAATAATAGCTACTTGCGATCTGTGGGCGTGTGCAGAACATATGTTCAGACGTACGTTTGACTTTTTTGACAACCTATATTTTTGAGAAATAAAATACTACGCTCTTAGTAGTGATCAAGACTTTGTTTGCCTATATGGTCTAGTGGTTCACCTACCGGTATCATACATAGGTCCCAGGCTCGATACGATGCTCTATCAATATCTTAGTCTTGCTTCATAAAAACTGTTGTGTTACTGTCGTGTCTACAGTGAGCCAGCCGTGCAGCTGCACCTGTGACCGAGTGTTTAGCTCTAAGTAAGACATCAGTAGCCCGTAACTCTATCGCGATGCTTTACGGTGAGTGCTAACTAGTATGATGTAACAGGGATTCACGACTAGAGGGGTAATTAAGACAGTCAATCGATACGATTAGCTTGTTTATATTACGACAACGCATTGTTAAAACTCGGCGTATTCCACATACCTACAAGCCGCCATGTAGTGGCGGCCACAATGGCGGCCAGCTCTAATCCCTTGCAAAGTCAAAGTCAAAGTTTTTTTTTCTTTTTTTTTTTATTATTTAGTGTAAGGCTTTTAAACATAATGTTTATGTCAGCCTCATAGGGGTAATCTAAAACAAAAACAAAATAAAGTATTAACAAATCTAAGTAGTTGTGGTATCTACCTTCTCACAATCATGCATGCACGATGTCGGTAAAAGTCAAAGTCAAAGTCAAAGTCAAAGTCAAAGTCAAAGTCAAAGTCAAAGTCAAAGTCAAAGTCAAAGTCAAAGTCAAAGTCAAATTTTTTTCAAAAGGCCAAGCGTAAGAAGCAGCGTGAAATGGTAAAAAGGCCACCATGACTTTTCGTATCAGTTCATAAAAGTTACTCTATGCATAGATATAGAATATGTCTTTTTTAATAAATATTACAGGACATAAATTTTGCATAGCGCCATCTAGCCCCAAACTAAGCATAGCTTCTAAGATGGGAACTAGATTACGGATGGAATACTTTTAATACTTTTTGTTAATACACGTATGTGATGCATACGATGCAACACCCATTTTTTATTTGACGATATTGATGTAAGTATAACTGAGAAAGATATTGTGAAGTGTTATTTTTTACTTATTCATAATTTCAGGCAACGTTAAGGCCACTAATTGCGAATATGAGCCGCCTTCAAACATCGACTCCCAGCGGCTGCCATAATGTCAGCAGCCCATTGAGTCCCCCACACGAGGTCTGACACTTTGTTTCGCGTTTCATCGTGGTCGTCATGCGAGAACCTTTACTTTTCCCCTAGTGGTTATCGGTTCTGAAAGCGTTGTTGCCTCTCCAGTGTCCAGGGCCCTTCACTAAGGCTATTTTTTTTAAGTTACTGTACGAACATATCATCATACAAACAATAGTTATTTGTTATACAAGAGTGCAAAGTTGCTTTTTAACCGCGTGTTCAATTTTGATGACCGAGCAAGCGAAGGATTCTAAAATGCGCAGCGAGTGATTCAACATTAGAATCCTGAGCGTTAGCGAGGGAATCAAAAGAGCACGAGGTGAAAAACCTTGCACTCGAGTGCAACACGTAACTTTTCATTCCACCTCAGCGAGGAAATGACTAAATGCAAAAAAAAACGTTAACAATCACAAGATAGGTACTTTTATTTCAGTTTAGGTATTAACTACTACGTTATGACAGGTAAGTATTACAGAATAATCTTTAAATTATAACAAAATAATACTAAGGTATAATTAAGAAAATTTGAAAGTAACGTTGCTACAGTTATTAAAATTGAGTGTAATATTTTTGTTTGGTACTGTTATATTGGTGTTAGTCACTTGTGTACTGTTTTTCGGTATACTATCTGTCATACTTAATAGTTGTACCGATTCATCGAATTCCCTTGGCGTAAATGTTGGCATGAGCGGGCGATGGTTAGGTGTTTAGTAATGGCTCATTTTTGATGTAGAAGGGCCAGTCCAAGGATCTGACTGAGGCTCTTTCAGTGTAATGGCTCCTACGATGCCTTTACAAGTAATACACCAAGAAGGTTCCGATTTCGAGTTTTTAACAAATTAGAAAAGGTTGTATGATGAATTCGGCACCATGGATGTAGAAGTAAATAGGTTTATTAATGTTTTGAATTCACAAACTTAGTGCACACGATGTTCTAAATTCAATTTTACTTTAACCTTTAGCGGATAAAAACGGCTTTTGCACTCAGATCGAATAGTAAAAATACTCTTTCCGAGATGGTGGGATGAAAAATACATTTTCAAATGATCTGTAAAGGTTCAAGCCTCTAGCTCATTGGGAAGTAAGGCAAATATCTACAACAAGTTTCGGACCCCTTGAAAGCGAGATTTAAAAACGTATTTTTGATACGTAGTTTAGCGTCGTAAGAAGAACCTCCTAGTTTTGTCGGTTAAAAATAATAAACAAAAACATCACATGCACACGCCGTTTTCTCTGTAAAATATGTAGCTTCAAAACATCGTGGATTTATAATAGCGAAATTCGCCACCATAAAACAAAACATCAGAGGCAGTCGGGTAAAATATATATTCTTCAAGGGTCATAGAAATCTCTGCAATCTTTGAGGCTAGTTGGCGCTGTGTAAAATTAATGCCATGTTAGTTATTTTTACGATTTATTTTGAATATACAATAGACCCATAAACTCGCGTTTACAAATAACGTGCCAATTGTGAATTGGAATCGAGGTTTTGAGTTCAAGCTCTACTAAGCTGAATAGCAAGTGCTCTTCATTAGTCTGTGCCCGCAGATTTGATCAAGATCGTTACTTCAGAGAATTTAATCATCTTCCTGCCCTTATGACGTGAATAGATAGGGTCGGCACACCAAGCTCTCTTCTATTCATTGCTATAAGTGCAATATACAGTATAGGTCGGTTATCCAAAGCTGGAATGTTCACAATACTCGAACCCATGCAATTACCTTTTTTAATTTGATGTTACCTATAATTAACGATGATGGAATGACATTACATGACGTGCGCTTCTCAAAACACGACACACACAATTTATGAATGTGTTGTGTGGGCTAACTTTCCGAAATTAACCTATATACACTCTTCTTATACGCAATGTAGTATCCTATTTGTTCAGATAGAACAAACAAAACTAGGGGCGTATAATTTGTGCTTGGTTTGGTAGGTGGCCATCTTACCGAAGTCTGTTGCCAAAACAATATGATTAATTAATAAGATATAAATAGTAGTTCGCCCCAAACTGAGATTTCATGATGTCTTGCATTACGTATTCAACTCGAGACTAGCATGGTTATTTTTTAAAAACTTTATTTACGTTAGTGTTCGAGGCTCTCTCTCGTTGCTAACTGTCATTCTATGCAAAGCCAGAATGAGAGCAAAGCACCAAACACTGTACGTCACTGAAGGTGTGTATAAAACAATAAGTGAAAAAACATCAAACAAAAGTTGATGTCGTTCAGAAAAGTGCTCTCAAAACCGTTGCCTTAGTAGTGTTTATAGTCGTGGTTTTATAATCTACCCCTCCAGCCCACGGATGACATAAAGTTAACCTAGCCTTCACCAAAAAGGCAGCAGCTTTGTGTGTAATGTGTAAACAAAACTTAAACTGTGAGCACCAATGTGTCTACCAAGCGTGGTGATCATGGCCAAACCTTACAGATTTGCAGGAAAAGATGGACGTACTGCTTATTGGACCGACAGCTAACGAATCGACAATAATGTGTTGTTGAGGATGTGGGATATGCGCAGTCAAACCCCTTGCATAACATCCCAAAAGTAATTCATGGATTTTTTTGACACCCTTGGTTTGGCAACCCTATTGAGTGAATAACAAAAATAATTAGACCAGTTTAAATGAGATTCCAAATGCCTTTTCTTGTCATACAAAATCTAATGATCATCCTTTGCTCCTTCATCCTAAGAATCACCCTTAATAAAGGCAAAAAATAAACGAATTTTGAAATCTGCTGTCTCAAGCCCCATTTCATATAGTATTTCACGTTTAGCACATTTTCAAGACTAAAATCTTATTTACCCCTTTTAAACGCTAAATGTAAAAACACCCCGTGTTTTTATATTGTCAGCAAATGAAAAAAGTTTAATCTAATCGTTTTATCACAATTTTTTTATATGCAACCGATACTGTTTCAAGTTTCCCCACAAGTCAAAAATCTTCTTGTCTCACTTTACATCCCTATTTCTCAAAAACTACCCGTTGTCAAAGAAATCCTCATACCGATTCTTGAGTATTTATATAATCTCTACCTATTCAAAATTTTTAATTGATTGAATCAGCCAATCAAAAGATATGGGCGAAAAATAGAACCGCTTTTCACCCCAATATCTTAAAAACTACCCCTCTAATCAAAAATATCCCATTACAATCAATTCTTCTTTCTTAGAATGAACGATTCACTTTTTTATAATACATTTTGAATACCAAAAAGATAACCGACTTCAATAAACAATATGCTACGTAGTAATAACAAACATACTATGAGTTACGTTTACTATTTTTATTTTTTTCGGGATTTTTTTAAGCTCTTATTCGACCCCACCATGAGAAAGCTTTAACTGAAATGACACGGTTGTGTAATCTTTCCAACAACTATATAATATATAATAATAATTAGCTAACCTACCTTATCCATCACATACCACATGCCCTCAGTATAGTATGACATAGTAAGTCTATAACTGTGTCATGGAATATTAAAATATGAGGCAACTTTTTTTTTCTATCCTTGTTTCAAGTTATGAAACGGCCGAAGGTGGAAGCGCTCTTCACCCGGAATCAACAACTGTTAGAAGAACAACAATATAGGAATTGTTTTGGCGACAGACTTAGATAAGATGGTGGTAGCTAGCCAGGCGGACTTAAATCAAGTCTTACCACCAACCAAACCATGCGCCATTTAATACTTCACTGGGGATCGCACGGGACCTCTGGATCCGACAAAACTAGACCACAGAGGCGGTTAACTAGACCCCACGTCTAAAGACTAGCTTTGCCACAATGTCCGCGATTAGGCGGCAGGCGATAAAAAGGTGAAAGTCATACTCATTGGTGTTCTAAAAATGCTGTAAAAGTTAGAGCTAAAATACTGACCTATGATTAAGAGAAAGCCTTGAGTGGATATTAATGCTATTCTTTGACAGACATGTCAAATATGCACATTAACAGCTTATTCTTGTGAGGTTGACAATGAGCCTGCTGGGTGTTATTTACCCAACGAAGTGTAAAATCATAGCGGAAATTGTCATGTATGTTCGTTACCTATTAGCTACTTACCTTAAGTATCTAGTAATAAGTGCTAGTCAACCAACGGCACAGAAAAGTGGAAAAGTCTATAAGCAATCTTAAATTAAAGTAAATCTAATTTGGTCGTAAGCGTGGGACCATTCGGCATTCCACTATTTGGCTTGAAGCAGAAACCTGTGGTTATGTACCTACATTTACAAACAGTAGATGACCGCAGATTACCCAAACCACTTCGTTACCTAACCAAAAAGACAACGTTAGCGGAATTGAAACGAGTAGTGCGCATGTCTTAAGCTCATGTGGTGGATGTGATCGCACAGCGCCGAAACCAGGATGAGATATGAAAATATAGGCGCTTGGTGATAAGACTGATGAAAGCTAATGAAGATTATTTTTTACTGGAAATCGTTCAGCGCTTGACTTTTAACTTACATGCAAGAATGAGGTATTTTTCAATGGCGATAGAGCCAAGCGTTTGACCACCAGCTTACTTAAAAGATGTGGCCTATAACGGAGCACGCTTGTCTTAAAGGAACATATCACTCTGGACTTACAAACTCCAAGATTGTACTCGAAAAACAGACGAGAGCAAAGAATTCCATTCTTTACCAGTATTCATAGAGGTGAAGACCGACCATGAGTTCGGCACAATGGAACATTTACAAATACGGGTTGTAGTCTGCCGTACGTCTTCTAGTCCGGTGATGGAAAGGGAATGTAGGGATTAGGTCGAACATAGCGTGCGTACACTCGCCGAAGTTGAATCTATACTCGTAGAACACAGACATGGAGACCCGGCAACCCGCCTATGTTCTCTCTGCAGATTGGCATCAGTTACACTAGGATGAGGTCTACGATAGAGCAAGCTTAGGAATATGCCTAATAACTCTTTTGGGGATATTAGTACCATACATACGGATACAGACAGACGCAGGTAGCAGATTCCAAGTCTGCAATACGTAATAGTTCCCTCTAGCAGTCAGATAACTCGGTCTTCTATAGTGTCCAAAATAATGCTCTCAAGAGTTTGATTAATCACATTTTAAGACTTGGTACTTTGTGCGCTGACCGGTTTCCGCAATTTGGCCCTTTTTGCGTGACGTCCTGATAGTCCTAGTATGACAGACAGACAGATAGACAGGCGAGTGATCTTATAAGGGTTACGTTTGATAATCCTCCTTGCATCGAAAACCTCATATCTGAGGGTCATGACCTCCTCATAGGATAATTTCTTTTCGCGCCATCGTACTCTATCTTTTGCTGCATGCAGAGCATCGTAGAGGGATATGTCAAGTGTAGTGCAGATCTGATCAGACCAACGTATCAGGCTACGGCCTCGCGATCGTTTCCCTTCCACCTTGCCAGTGACTACAAGCTTCTCCAGGTTAGCATCGTCCTTTCTGGCAATGTGACATTGGTAGTCCAGAGTTCGCTAAATGCAGGTAGATGGCAGTCTTGTAATTCGTTTAAATTATATCATCGGCGCTACGGAACCATAAATAAATTAACCACCTTAAATCTCGTGACTAGAAATCACCTTAGTAAGTACGTCTCTGTATGTGGGAAAGTCCACCTGCCTTGTCTAAGCGTAGGCAGCTAGTTGTATATTGATGGCTCGCTCCGATGCGCTGATGCATTCAACGTTAGCATTTAAGTTTCCATACGACCCTCGAAGCATAGCGGGTGACAAGGATGTTAATAAGGAAGCTGCATGTTTGATACCCGCAAGCCGCAACGATGCAACTGGGACTTCCGGAGCATCATCATGATCATCAAAAAATAGCGTATATAATATATTCCATATTCATTATCTAGTTTTCTAATAACGATCATTTTTTAGTTGAGGGCTATAGATGGCGCTGTGTAAAATTAATATCCTGTAATGTATAACCGCCTCTGTGGTCTAGTGGTTCGCCCACCGGTGTCAGATCCAGATGGCCCGGGTTCGATCCCCAGGGGAGTACAATATTGGTTTGGTTGGTGGTAGGATTTTATTTGAGTCTGCCTGGCAAGCTACCACCAACTTATCTAAGTCTGTCGCCATTTTCGGCAGTTAGAGGTAAGGTAGCCAAATCCTGAAAGTTCAGGATACTGAGTGTATCCGATATCCTCAACTAAAGCAAGTACATCCGTTCTTTATGAAGCCAGAAATAGCCGTGGAAATAACGCGGCGTGCTGATGACGCCGCGCTTACGTTTCATTACCAGTAATGTACAGGTCTACCAGGTGAAGTCAACATGCCATCCAGAAATGAGCGTGACTGGATTTAACATTCCTAGTGGTATATTGTCCCTGAAAAAGAACTTCTCATTCATGGCGTAGACTAATTTGAATCTTAGAGGTGATTGAACATAATGAAAGCTCCTGTTGACATTACGCTACTTATTTTAGGCCACCTTACAATTCAGTTCTTATCGAAGATAGATCAGATCTGAAGTTGCCAGCTTCTGAAATTAAATATACTAAATGCCATCGTCCGTAACTACTTTGTTCGCGGTGTTTTGTACCTGCAAAAAGAAATCCTCGTTCAAGGAGTGGGCTAATTAAACTCTTAGATGTGGTGCAACGCCGACATCTAATACATAACTTTAGTGATTGCAAAAACTATGTGATCCCAAAAAAGTCAACATTATGGGAATTCAAATTTTAAGAATTCATCTCATAAGAAGTCAACGTTCTAAGAATTCAACTGACACACCAAAACAAAATTGTTGTGTTCCGGCAATTAGAGGTAAGATGGCCAGTTCCTCAGTTTGTTGATTCCGGGTGAATTGCGCCGCCACCTTCGGCCTTATCTCAACTTGTAACCAGGTGAGATGAAGGCCAAGCGGTTACGCGTCGTACAATTTAAAAAAAAAACAAAGCTGGCAACGCTTTAAACGGTTAAGTTACCCAAGTAGTGACACAAGGTCTCATCTGTCAGCAGGCTGTATCTCATGAACTATAATAGAAAGACAGTTGAAATGAGAGCGTGTAACTATTTCCGCTATATGGTTACCTTATAAAATAATATGGAATTAAAAATAAAAGGGGATCCGTACAAAATCATGATATTTTGCATCGAATGGTGAGTCGGAATTTGCCGGTTAAGTATGTTTTTGCTAGAATTTGAATGAAATAAGAGTTTTCGGTTGGCGTATGGACCGACAATATAGCAGAAAACAGCAAACCTTTGTGGAATCGTTTGGTAATTATCTACGTTTTGTAATGGACGCATACCCTAGGGCTTAAATGGTTGTTATCTTCGCTAACATCTTGGAGTCTTCAAGTCCAGAGTTATTCCAGAACGGATTTCATTTAGATTGGCTTTGGTGGTGCAAGTGTCGAGAGGTAACGGTATCAGGGAATTGTCTGCTTGCCACCTTAATAGTATCAGAATATGTTCTGTTTGTATGGGTTTTACGCGTTATTATTAACGCGTGGCTACCCATAAAAACAGAAAACATTTAGCTCAAATACGTCCACTGCTGATAAGGCCTCCCCAAGTGGAACCGCGCAAGTCACCGAATATTGTCTATAGCTAAATATATAAAATTATATACAACTATATATAAAACATTATGTTAAGTTATGCTACAAATATACACTAGCTTACATCATATAAATACCTACATAAACACTATGTACCTACATACTATACAATTCACAAATAAAATACTATAATAAAATATATTATAAGGATGATATACAATAAGTATTCTAGAAGTACCATGATAAAGCGTATAAAACTTTACAGAAAACAGAAAATACTTATGGCAACGAAGGAAGAGACTATTTAAACAGGTTCATTTGCGTTCATCAAAACCAAATTTCAAATGGATATCAAAGTAGTTCGCCAAATATATGCCATGACAAGGCGCACCCAAATGTGTCAGTGGTAATCCAGTTGATATAGCTTTAAGCAAGTTTTATTTTTATTTTTTATTATACGACGGAGAAGCGCTTGGCTTTAATCTCACACCTGGTAACAAGTTGATAATTCCGAAGGTAGAGACGCACTTTTCCCGGAATCCTCAACACACTGAGGAACTGGCTATCTTGCCTGTAAATGCCGAAACACATTTTTTTTAAGAATTGTTATAATGGTGACATAATTAGGTAAGATAGTGATAGCTAGCCAGGCGGACTTAAACAAAATCCTACCACCAAACAAACAAGCACAATATTGCACCCCCTGGGGATCAAACCCGGGACCTCTGGATCTAAAATCGGAGGGTTGAACCACTAGACCACAGAGGCGGTTGCGATTTGGCGCCAGTTCACATTCGTCCAACCCTAGAATCGGGAAATAGAAACGTGATCAAAACACGGTAAGCTCGCTTGTCCGGTGGTTTTCAATTTGGACGGGCGATGTTTCAACGCCTTATAGGTACATGGTACATGGGAACGCAACTGAAACACTCACTGCAAACAAAGATTCAATCAAGAAGCATCCCAGTAAGTAACACGTGCGATGAACCTGTTTGCTTTGTTTACCACGGGTTTTTGCAAGCTTTACTCGTTCTCGTTAGTGTCTACGTCAAGAATGTGTTTTAATGTGTGTGCTAGTTGATTCTGAAATTCGAAACATTGAATATTATTGTCGCCAAAAACTCTCAGCAGCAAACGTAACAACGAAATATCCAAACCACAAATAAATTCTACGGTGAAAATCCTAATCGGAAAGATAGGTTTCGTATCTACCATTTGCCTCGGTACTTAGCCACTATCATTTATATATATTCTCATTGTATATGGTAAAATAAACTTTTTAACACTGTTACCATATGTTTGTTCATTGTCTGTTGAATGTATTTTAATAAATAATTCACGAACTGACGGCTCAAACCTAACACGAATGAACTCAAGTGCCGAAACAGGTACGAGATTCACAAGAATGAAACCACCCAGTGTGTTCTGCCGAAGATTTTTTCTATTACGTAAGCTGTAAGTTTTCTGATAATTCTTAAAATAAAATAAAAAGAGGCGACGGCGCACGAGAAAACAAATGAAAAGAGATCATAAGATACTTATTTCAAAAAGTAACTCATGGTAGGGTCAGGGCAACATTAATGGCCGACGGTTGAAGCAAATTTTGATTCGAAAACGGTTACACCTAGTTTGAAGCGCGAGTAATTATATTTTGCTTTCATACGAATTTCATGTTAATGTTTGAGTTACACCGTTTAACACCTACAATTATTAAATGTTGTTTAATTTAGCTATATTCCATTTCAAGTTCCCAACACAGAGAATTAATTTATTTGGTCCAGGAAATTGGTATTTTCACTTTACTGGTCTGGAACAGTTGAATTATCTATAGGCCGTTTGTAACGGTCCATAGGTAATCTGACTGATTCCTTTGTATATAGTTAGTGTACCTAATTGTATATTTTATTGAATAAATGTTGTTATTACTCTTTACTTAATCATGCACAATTTTTTTAATGAGTGTACTAAAGAAGCGGCAATGTATGTAGTAATCCGAACCATATTTCATGACAAAGAATCACGTTTCACACATACATTTCATCATACATTATAGGGGCAAAAGCTTGGCCTTCATCTCACATCTCCTGGTTACAAGTTGAGATAAGGCCGAATGTGGAGACGCAACACCCGAAATCTTAAACAAACTGAGAAACTGACGTATCTTACCTCTAAATGCCGGAACACAACAATGTTTTATAAGAATTGTTACTATCGTGAATCGTTTTGGTTTGGTTGTTGCTAGAATTTTGTTTAAATCCGCCTGGCTGGCTACCCCCATCTTACCTAAGTATGTCGCCATAGCAACGATACTTAAATGTTGTGTTAGAGGTAAGAAAGCCAGTTACTTAGATAGTTGAGGATTCCGGGTGGAGTGCCGCTTCCACCATCGGCCTTATTATATATTGTTTTGAAGGCCATGCGCTTCCCCTTCATACAATAAAAAAGTTTATATAATGACACATAAAGAAATTTGATAATTTTCATACCAAAAACATGAAATAATGTTAATAACCTATTGTGATAAAAACCATGTCCATGTGTGCCAACTAGATAATAACTGATTGAATTAAAAATAAATAACATTCTTATTATGTAATTTATGTATATGTGTTTTAGCTATTGGTGATGAGGTGAATGAAAGTTCTATCTTGTTTTGCTTGGAACATTGGCACTCACTTAAAATGTAATGTAATTATTTTCATATATATTATAGATATCATATAAATACCCAAAGAAAAAGTTGAAGTTGCATTGTGATCAAGTCGGCTCGGTTCGAAAATAGTAATGATAAAAATAATATTAAATTCAGGACTGATTCAAATTTCAGGACAATCATTTCACACTAAAAGCCGGCGTGAAATCATTTGCGGAGGCCTATTTTCAGCAGTGGACGCTTACTCGACTAAAATGTCAAAGCTAATCTAAAAGTGACACTAACCTGATTTCAAGGTATCTTGGCAAATGTTGGTGAATGGTGGATGCTGGCGCCGTGGTGATGGTTTTGTAGAGCAAGGCACGTATGCGTTGCTTGTAGCGCGTAGATGTTGCTTATTGCACGTAGTTGTTGCTCGCTGCACGTAGATGTCGCTTGTTGCACGTGGTTGTTGCTCGCTGCACGCAGTTGTCGCTTGTTGCACGCAGCTGTCGCTTGTTGCACGTAGTTGTAACTCGTATCACCAATTCACTCACAGGCTACCAGTTTACTTCACCAACCTGTCAACACATATTTGTTAAGGGGTATAAGTTGCAAAATAAACTGATACTTTTTTGTATCGGAATTCAGTATCTCGTTTTTTTAGGGTTCCATATCTCAAAAGGAAAAGACGGAACTCTTATAGGATTATTTTGTTGTCCGTCTGTCTGTCAGGTGATACCTGCCAGGAGGACATAAGCAAAGTCCAACCAACAGCCAAACCAAGCACAGTGTTGTACTCCCCTAGGGATCGAACCCGGGACCTCTGAATCTGACACCGGTGGGCGAACCACTAGACCACAAAGGCGGTTAAAAGAAGTGGCTCAACGCAGTACGTGCCTATGTGACCATCTAATGTGTCCATCGTTTGAACACATACACAAGTGAGCCCTATGTAATCGGCAAACATATCCTTGATACCAGAACACAATCATTTATGTTTGTAGTACGTGTCCTTCTTCGAAGGAACTCTTGCACTATGGTCTCAATCTATTGGGTTAGGCAAAACAATACGCCATGTGGGCAAATTGCCTAAGATTGCGTATGCAGTAGCCTTAGTTCAAACAGAGCAGCGCCCTGCTCTAATCTAATCGAGTTTCCGTATAGACTGAATAGGCAACAGAGAGGCTTTCACCGCTAAAGGGTTGGGAGACAAGATTAGACATTTGACGGGCAAGCTAGTAAATATAGGTACTATGTAGCTATAGGAGGATAGCTAGTCGCTTTTGTAATATTGATGACTACTCTGTCTCTAAATCTATTTCGGATTAGCCAGAGCCTGACATTGTGCGCTGTATTATTAAGCTATCCTGAATTCCTGACTGACCGCGTGCATTACATTCGAATCAAATAAATGTTGCACAAGATTAAAACTTCAACATTTATCTACAGGTGATAAATCGCAAAACCGTGTATCCCCATAAAATTCAACCATCTATTAAACCCATTAATGGAAAGATGAAAGTTTCTTAGTTATAATTAATTATAATTTTCTTAATTTACTTAGCTCCTTCCATGGATTTGATAACTCTTTGGAAGCAACAAAGGATCTTGTTCATAATATGTTTTACGCGTTACAGAATCATTCACGTGAAAAAGAAACAAGGATCCCAGACTTATATGGGGTTATACAAATAGTGTGTCTTTTTGGGCCAGACTAAGTCGCTCCAAGAATACCATACTAATGCCAAAACCTCTATAGAATAAAAGTAAAATATAACATGACCAAATGTTTAAGAGCTGGCTCCCTACATGTCCGTGAATAAATACTTGCAGTAAAAACATGATTGGGCTCAATGTTACAAAATATTAGAATTTCACTTTTATTTTGTTTTACTTTTTTTCTGTGTACCAAATTTCTATATGGTCTATATGAGACGATAGTTCTATAGTCATACTTGTGTGCCTGAAATAAACAACATTATGTCATTATGTTATATAATATTTATTTTATTTTAAAGATAAATATAGAAAATGATATAGTCTCTATTATTTTTTTGTATTTTGAAGCCAACTGAGGTTTAGTTGGCTCTGAAGAGGAGACTAGGAACATGCCCACGTAAATCCTAAGCTTGTAAGAACATCAAACTATCTCCTAGTAGGTGATCCTCAGAAGATACAAGCTTTGAGTAGAATACTCGATCGAGAATTAGTCGTGTGCCTTATTAATAGTAGAGCCCCTTGTGGAAGAGCTCGTCCGGAGAAGTCTACCACCATACCTATTTCAGCCGCCAAGCAGCATTGCTGTGTTCCGGTTTGAAGGGTATGGTTGCCGGTGAAATTACGGGCACGCGAGGCTTATGTCTTTATGCCTCAAGTTGACGGGCGCAATGCAGTGCCGTGTAGGCTATGTTCCTTGTGGATGTGACCGTGTGCAGTAAGGCATTGTTATAGGTAATAGTGCACTTAACATCAGGTGGGTTACTTGCTCGTTCCGTCTCCTAGTTGTAAAAAAAAAGACTATGTCTGAGTTAATCTAGAAAATGATTATCTAAGTATAAGTTCCCCTTTGAAACCAGTGCCCTACTAAGAGCGAGGGGTCATAAGAGCCCTATATCTCGTTTTCACTTGGTTCTTGGCAATATGGATGAAAAGGTATTATGGGAAAGTCCCAGATTGATTAAATTTTACTGATAACAACTAAATAAGGCCACTACGCACTTGTGTTAAATATTGGAGATTACATAATGATGAAACAATAGTCGATTGTGCAACGAGAGAAAAAAAAATGTTTTATGTACGAGTTTCATGCCTGGTAATGTTGGAAACGATAATATCGAAGTTGTAGATCACTACGACTACCTAGGTCAGATGGTCCAACTAGGTAAATCCAACTTCAATAAGGAGGTCAGTCTACAAATCCAACTCGTATTTCTCGGACTCGGACCGCAGACTCTCAAGACTTAAATCAGTGTGTGTTACCAGTGATGTGGTCGCTAACTATAGGCCTCATGAATAAGTTCAAAGTCACACAGCGAGCTATGGAGAGATCTATGCTTGGAATTTCACTACGAGAATATTATAGAATCCGAGATATAGTTATCCGCAAGAGAACCAAAGTTGCTGACTAAACTCTCTGAATTAGCTATCTGTGGCAGTGGACAGGCCACTTAGCTCACAGAACCGACAACTGTTCAGCAGTGGATGTATGTGGGCTGGAATGATGATGATGCTGAGTTTCAATCGAACTTGCGAAAGATTGCGACGCGAGTGATTCTGTTGGAATTCTGAGCGTAGCGAGGGATCTACCTCATTCCCACTAAGGTAAACTCAACGAGTTGGATATTTGTTATGTTTTCCAATTATTTCAACTTTGCGAAGTTGAAAATAAGGAATACCTACTTTTATCCAGTAAGATCAATTTAAATAAAATATTTTTAAATACAGATATATTTTTAACATTATTATATTTCAAACATTATATATACCTATGTATATAAACTACTAGCTTTTGCTCGCGGCTTCGCTCGCGTTAAGAAGTATTATTATTAATTGGGTATAGTTTTTGCGGCTTTACTTTTGTTTAGCGTGTGTAAAAAATTAGGGCCTACAAAACTTAAAAACGACAGTACATTCTTCAACTTCTCCATTAACGTTTAGATTTTAAGAAAGCCATTACCATTACCTCCGTCATAACATCTACCTGCGGGCCTAGCATGGGGTTTCTTGTCTAGGGTAGAATAGATTAAAAATGACATAAAAATGACATTTAGGTGTAGAGAGTAGAAAGTTTTCTTCGATCGGGAACATGATGACGGATAGAAATGTTTTCTAGTCTACTCTAGACATGAGTCTACCACTGCGAGCATGCCATTCAATTTACTCTACTTTTGACGTTTGAGAATAGAAACATTTCTTCTAAAATTATCTACACCTCTCGAGACCTAGAGAAGCGTTTCTCTCGCATAATTTAGTGAAAATTTTTTACGGTTACTATGAACGGTGGAAGAAATTGGCTTCTGAGCCAGTACGAGGAGAAAAACGACCGGAGACGTGAAATAATCGCAGTTCGAGAGATCACAGTAGCTCTCGATTTGCCGGAGGCCGAGTTTAGGCGCAACTTTTTTGTAACAAATTTGTGTTTGTTAAGATTGTGCCGAGCACCATCGATCCGGGCTTTCTTTTTAAGGTCCCTCCAAGTCTGAAAATTTCAATGAAGCTAGTAAGACATAGGTGTCTTTCCCATTATGAGATATATATCAAATAAGGATAGTATGGATGGATGAAATAGTTTCGAAGCCTTGCAATGGTTATGGAACATAATGTTAGTAAATACATTAGTGGACTACATGTCCACACATAATATGTTCGCCTTGGGAGAATATACCGGGCCCCTGGGACGTCGGGCCCACTATGAAGAATGGGTGCGTCTTCAAGGCGCACTCAAGGAGTTAGGGCCCCACAAGACTGTGGAGCAATGGAAAAATGTAAAACGTTTCGTTTTACGTATAAGCTGTATTTCTTGTTTCGTGTTGACATTTTGTGGGTAATGAAACGCAACGAACGAACTTCTTACAACATTTTATATTTGATCTGTGGTTTCGTTTCCGTTGCTATAGAAAGAGCTTGTCTACGAGGAAACTGCTTTCTAGAGTTTGCTTTGAGAAACGGCGTGTTCGGGCAAAAGAAAGATTACGAAGACAAGAAACTGTCTTCTCTATTCTAGGGTAGAGTAGAGATGAAATCCCCGTGCTAGGCCCGCTGCATGCCAAATTTCAGCCCGATTCGTCTAGTCGTTTGGGCTGTGCGTTGATAGATCACTATGTCAGTCAGTCAGTCACCTTTGAGTTATTACTAAACCGTAACAAAACAAATGCAAAATCTCAAAATCCTTTGTTAGGGGATGTCATAGCAGCTTTATGCATGCAAAGTCTCAGCCCGATCGGTTTAAAATTGTCAAAGTTTCATACAAACTTTCATCCCCTATTTTATCACCTTGGGGGTAGAATTAATCAAAATCCTTTCTTAGCGGATGCTTACGTCATAATATCTACCTGCATGCCAAATTTCAGCCCGATCCGTCAAGTGGTTTGGGCTGTGCGTTAATAGTTCACTATGTCAGTCAGTGAGTATAATATTTCAATACATTTTGATGTTATATTTTTTGATATGTAGTCGATTCATTTGAGGATAATCCCACACTAATATCGTGATAAAAGTATGCTATGTCCAGAGTATATCAACATTCTAAATTTATGGGCCGAACAAACACACCCACATAACATACAATTCAAAAATATTCAACTCGTTGAATTTGAGTTGATCTTAGATCCAAAGGCATAATAAGCCACAAGTTACTAACGCTCTCATGTACCATATACAACTTCTTAGCTCACTTGCGAGAAACACAAGATATACGAAAAGTAACTTACACACTTAAACTCGAATGCCAAGCTCGGGCAATGCGTTGATATATCAGTCAGTCAGGACTTTTAATTTTATATATATCAACTAGTTTCTGCCTCCGGATTAGCCCGCGTAGCCTACAGATAACTAATAACATAATTATATTTCTTAACTGAAATTATCCCAAACAAAGCAATAAGGACGATAAACCTACTCTATAAAACTTGGGATGAGAGTAGTATGGTAACAGAACTCAAAGATACTATTAGTTACTCTGTGCTGCAAAGCGTGTATGTAAAGATCTAATTTGGAGACATCAAGAAGTGGATAATAAAATAAATGTTAGCTAATTGATTCAGGCGTTATTTTGCGGAGATCCATATTTCAAAATAAAGTCTGAAAACAGAAAAAATGTTTAGTAACAAATTCGCCTAATCGCTATGAAAAAATCATATAGACACGTGTTTCGCCTCTACACTCTGCAATCTTTAAAGTTTTATAATTCTTTTGAATTGTCATTTTTATTTTGTTGTTTTATTGTGTGTATTGATTTGGTTCGGTATGTTTGGTTAATATTTTTTTTAAATTATATTCTGCATTCTTATTTACAACTTTTTATAGTTATTAAATTCGTTAATCCTTTCTCTGTTGTCACGTCCGCAACAGGAGAAGGTTCTTTCGGAAGACCAGCGCCGGTTGTCTCTGGACAGTCCGTATCATGCTGTGTAATGGGTCTTTTCGTAGTAATTTGATGAGCGTTATTTAATAATATTCTCTATATATAATGTTCATATTCATTTTGCTACGAATAAACTGTTGTTCTACTCTATTCTATTCTATACTACTTTTATAGTGAGAAGTTACCGGGTTATAAAGAATTCCATAGTGTTTCGCTACCAACGACACCTCGAGAGACGTATTTGGAAAAGTCGCTACGCTCGCATATAATATTTTTTCGAGTGTATATGTATGTATGTTTGTATGTCTATTTAATTGGCACACTCTACAGCCTCGCGGTTTGATGGATTTGACATGTGTATCGTTTGGTTCGTCTTAATTGTGGGAGTGACATCAGCATCGTTATTTTTTTTAAACTAGGGGTTTCAAATCAAAAATTACTACTAAAGGGGATTTTTTTAGAATTGGATTCTTACCTATAAATTTTACTATTTTTAAGTATGTCACTGTATTTAAACTACTATTTTAATGCCTTATTTCCATAAAATTAGACACTATTTTTAACAAATTTTCATCAATTGACCAGGGGCCTAACCATAACGTCTTATAGCATTCTCGTTTTGATGTAATTACATTAATTTTGTCTCGTTTTTTCTACACTGGACAGATACTGCCAAAAGTAAAGTTATATCAAAACGAATGCTGTAAGAGTCCGTGGTACTCCATGTAATGTGAAAAGATGCTTTACTATGTTTCTAAATATGTCAGGTTTTAGTTTATTTCACTATGCAAATTAATAATTACCCAACATATCACGTGAAACCCTGGAGGTATGTTACGGCATAGAAATGGGCCGTATACGGCATACAAAGCGGGACGAAAACAGATTTTTTATATGGGCCGAACTTCCTCAGGACGAATATGGCATAAATCATTAAATGTGTGATGAATATTATGTTTGTTCTTTGTTTGGATGTCGTGATGTTGGTTTATTATTATTTGGATGTTGTATTGTATGCTAAGTATATGTTTACAAAAAATACAAAGTATCCAATCCACAACCTAATTTCCATAAACAAGCTTTGCTTAGTTTGGGCTAGATGGCGCTGTGTGAAATAAATTTTCGACAATATTTATACATTTATTTGAAAATGAGCGTATTTTTTCATTTCAGAACTTGAACTGCAACATAGGCACTCTGTACTCACTCCGAGAGCTTACCCCAACTCAAATATTGGCTTGAAGCGGCTGCGGCAGGATAATGCAATTTTATTTACCTATATTGCGCTGTGCTATGTTTCTATTCGTTAATTTGCTACGCTACAGCCATCTTTCATAACCTGGGTGCTGGGTTCCCCTCTTCTCGACCACTTGAAGTTTCCCTATGATACGGGCATCCTGTGGAAATCTTAGTTTACTTAGAAAATATAACCTTTAATGCTCTGAAAAGTCCAGTTTTGTCAGTAACACCAATCGAATCTACAGCTGACGATATGTACTTGGGCCAATTCGTCATTTTGTTCGGCTGGTCAGGCTTGGTCTATAGCCGAGGCACAAAAGTTCAAACTTGGGGTTTGCCAAAGAGCGATGGAGCGTAGGATTTTAGGTTTGATGAGAGTTGACCGGATTAGAAACAGCTGTGTTCACTCAAAGACCGTCGTCGCGGTCAAGCTGAAAGGGATTGGGCGGGACATCTTGCGGGTGCATCCCAAGAGATGGGTTAAGGATAAGTTAACAATACGGAAATCGTCATCTAGCCAAACAAAAAAAGCGGTGGCGACGAAATACACTAAAAGATAAAACATCTGAGTGAAAAGATTCGGGATAGGCATTTGCTCAGCAGGATGGGTTAAAAATATTTTTTTAAACCAGACATTTTTGTCGAATAATTGTTTATTGCAAGATAACAACACAAAATTTACAACAAAACCCCTCAAATTAAAAACATTTCGTCGAAAGCAATCAGCAACAATTAGTAATGGACACCGCTCTATTTCGTCTATTTAGATTAGCAGAATATGGTGTTGCGGTCTATGTTCAAAATACGACATAACTCAAACCCACAAACAAGTACATCCACATGCTACATGCAGCAATGGCGGCGCGGCGGCTGGGAAGGTGAAAATAGGATACAAATGCACAAGATACTAACAATATATTTGCAATAAGGCAATGAAGGGGTTTGCCAAATTCACCGCCCTTGACAGGCGGATTGGAATCAGAATCAGAAGAATCAGAAATCGTTTATTGCGATACACAGGTAAAGTTAACAGTTCATAAAATATAATTATAAAAATGTCCACTGTGTTCTACCCATTCTGGGCGTACAATAATAATACCTAATAATACAGCAAAATTTAAATGAAGTAAATTACAATTTATTATATCTAAATTAAATTAAGAATAAATTAAATACCACACAATTTACGTAATAATACAATTAAGTCAGGGAGCAGTAGCGCAAAGAGATGCAGTTATAATTATGAATACCCTAATGAGATATCCTATCTAGCTTTCTCTATCATCAAGGTATTCATTGATGGAGTAATATGCCTCGTCGATTAAAAAATTTAAAAATTTGAATTTGGTGATCTCAGTGTGTTTTTTTCCCGTGATCATTAATAATCATGGAAGCTAATAATTAGAATATAATTTAGTCGCATTTAAAATTTAATACTAACATACATATACATAGCACGAAATTCAGAATTGTATGTGCAGTTTTTGTTTTTGTATAACTACACAAAGAATGTACTTTGTGTTTTACTGGTAAGAACATAATTATGGTTGCGTAGTAAGTATAGCTGTATTAACAGCAACGACGTAAACCGATGGTAATGACCTTCTGAATATTATAAAAAAACACTATTCTGATTTCCATATCAAGCGAAGCGAACTCATTTTAATCACCGCTGTAGTGAAAAGTCATATACACCAACAAGTGTAAGCGACTAGTCGAAAAGGAGCACTTATATAATATACTGGTGCATAATAATACTACCTGGTTCTAGAATAAACCTGTGACATAATATGTGAGGTGGGAAGGCGCGCCTATGACGCACGGTCGGACAAACACCGGTGCCAATAAACTATTACTTTATTGTGCCACCGCCCTTATCATTAGTCGCTGTTAAACATTGGCTGACTGTGTAGCCCGCTTTACGAGTATTTACTCAGTGTGTCCCGGGCTCATGTTCTGTACATATTGAATTTAAAATAGTAAATCTCACGTAAAATATATTTATTTTACTTTTTTAGGAGAATATACACTACATAATATCTCAATTATATATCACATGAAAATCTCTTAACCATTTAGAGGTTCCGCGTATAAAAAACTACAAAAATTGCTAGAAGACAATAAAACAATATTCATAATTTATCTCAAGAACAAGTAAAAGACATTTATTTTTATAGATAAAAGGACCAAACTTATGGAGCCGCTGTTGAACCTGAAACATGCCATACTGTTTTGACACGATCCGGTTTGTATTAAGGAGGTCGATTCGAGTCTCTCGCTGCACGACCAGTATGCGTTGAACTCGGAAAATGCTCTGCTGAAAAATGAATTCTGGTTTAAGTTAGAAGAACTGAAAAGGACTGCTAGAGGATTGGGATATCTTATAGGTCTTTTGGGGACTTTCAGCGTTATATCATGCAAACGTTCGGGATAATCCACTCTGCTCGGCGCGCGTAAGAGGATGGGATCAGCAACATGCGATGTTTTGTTCATCTTGTATAACACTCATCATCTTAATCAATAACCTTTGTTGGGTGGACTTTTATATATAAATAAAATTCATTATGAGCATTTCATACTTGAAAACAATACTCAAGGGTAGTTCGCACGAATTTTGAATCGTGGTCCCACCATTCTCCTAGATTCCTACTTTTTTCGCTCTTCTAAGTTTTCCTAAGGACGGTACTGCTCCATATTATATGCCATCAATATAGGTAAGTATAGATCGTCGCTACCTACACATACCTTATTAAAATACTTTGCTTGTTGGTCAAAGTTTTTGGTCGCTAGAAGCTACAAGAGAAATAACAGGGAATAGAAAACAACAGACGTGAGAACAGAAGAGCAATACATTTTCATACAACTTTTATGCTTTATTCTATTTTTAAGAATAGTCTTATATTTTATAATTTACTTATCAATCTTTTTAGGATTATAAAAACTGCTGTCGTATTCCCAGTTTAGGTAAAAGGTTATAAAAATAAAGAGTGGAAAGGATCTCAAAAATGTATAATATTTACTTACTACAGTTTTCCATCATTATTATTTGCCGTCGTCCACTTAATGTTATAATTATGTAATCCTAGTAGAACCTCGGGCCTTCGTTCGCATCCTTCCATGGAAATTTTCACAAATCCTTTTTTTTTTATTGTACGACGGGTAAGCACTTGGCCTTCATCTCACCTGGTAACAAGTTGAGATAAGGCCGAAGGTGGAGGCGCACTTCACCCGGAATCCTCAACAAACTGAGGAACTGGCTATCTTACCTCTGAATGCCGGAACACAACAATTTTAGAATTGATTTAAGGCGACAGAATTAGGTAAGATGGTGGTAGCTAGCCAGGCGGACTTAAACAAAGTCCTACCACCTACCAAACCAAGCACAATATATTGTACTCCCCATGGGGATCGAACCCGGGACCTCTGGATCTGAAAACGGTGGCGTGAACTACTAGACCACAGACGCGGTTTAAACCTTTCTTAGTACTACCACCTTTCATGAAACCAAACCAAATTTTGAGTCACTAGGGCTAATGGCTGTGCGATGCATCTCAGTCAGTCATTCACTCGAGTCAGTACTGAGTAGTATCTAGTCTCAAGCTAAGATATTTTATATAGTATTAAGATTATGCATAGCACCCCCTTTCGTAGCACCTACCGTAGCGCTTCGTAGCACTTTGCTACGCGCTTTTGACTATATTGTCATTTCCTCCATTTTATTCCTTTGAGTTGGTACCAAGGTGTAACACGGTTTAAGATTCGACAAGCATACATGAAACATTTTTCGGAATCGAAATTTTAAACAAGAAGATATTTAGCATTGTACCGTGATGGCGTGTGGGTACCGAGTTGACAGCTGATTGAAGTGAATGAATACGGAGGATGTGTTATGCTACCAGCCAGATAAAGTTAGGAAGATTGAGCACGTCATGACAGGGTGACAATAACTGTCTTGGGCACGCTGCCGCGGACACGCATTGCCCCGCTGAAATGCTAATTTGCCATTATATTTTTTTCAGTGTTATTAACTGATTTTAGTAGCGTTTAATCATAACATATAATAAGTATACAGCCTGGTCATACTCTCCGAACTCTCTAGAATACCAACAAACTTTTTAACTTATGGCACACAACGTTTTGTAGCACGGCATTTGCAGGGAGCAACCCTTAAAACGTGTGCTGTGAAGTATTGTTGTAATAAATCTATAAACATGTGACCAGAAGTGGATATAGGGTTGTCAATTTTCGCTAAAAATGTGATTGTTAAACAGTATTAAATATGAGCAGTGTCAAATCGGCAACCGGGTAGCTGGGTAAAAAGATTTACCCAGCTGCCTCAAAAGAAGGGTTTTGGATTTCGAGAGTATTTATTTATGTGTGTCTATTTCATTAGCGTCCTGCTTCATAGCCTAAATTACTGAATAGAATTTGACGTGTACCGCACACGTCAAAATCGATTTGTCATTTAGTTAGTCTAAAGCACACGTCTAAAGTAACTTGGTTTGTAACTCTATGACATTATGCGGGGTGCAAATCCAAAATTATAACAAGGGTAAAAAAATAAAAAAATATGGTAGTTAGTATTTTATTATCTGTGACATGAGTATCAAATGAATAGAAGTAACACATCAATTTTAAATAAAGATTGCAATACTTTTTAGGGTTTTCTTAGTAAAATCATGAAAAGTTAAATATTTCAGTCGAGTTTTTGTTTTTTGATAAACGATTTGCAAAAATGTATTTTGAAATATCTGATATCAAAGTTTCTTTTCCTTGTAATAAAAACTATATACTGTAAACTTCTCAGGTAAACAGCGGGTCGGGAAGGAATAAATACAATATGAACAAAATTAAAACTTTAACTGACAAAATACATAAGCATGAAATCAAAATATTAATTAGTTAATATCTAATTCCAATTTTGATTTATTTTGATCATATATTACATGATATACCTCTTTAATATATAATTACTGTTGTAGATAAGGGTTCACTCCGCACCCACTAAGTTCACCAATTCCTAATGAATCTTTTCCGGGGTTTGTCGATGACAAAATGCAAAAATGTATTATGGTTTCGGGCAGACTTTCCAAAATTAACTCAAATATGGCTTTCACCATTATATTTTTTTGTCTTCTTGTCCCAAAAATTACATATGCTCTGCGATGTTGTCAACTGCGGAAGCACAGTGAGTTGGTGGAAGGTTTAGAAAACATTATAAAGAACACCCTTTCCACGGTTTTAATTATATTGAGTTGGATGACAGAGCATGGTCGCAGGCCTCATTGCCTGTTCAATTGTAAGGCTTAGGTATACGCAAAATTTGTAGTGTTGCTTTGCCAGCGTTCTTGTCTTCCGTCTATAGTTAACATTCTTTGGTTCAGAAAATCCTAACACCATACCGATTTCGGCTGCTCCTGGCAATATTTCTTATCTTGAGGCTCGAAATGCTTGGCATAGTGCTTGTCCTAAAACTGATCTCCCAAAACAACTTTCGGCACAATAGCAGTGGGACGGGCTTCTGTGAGAGTTGACACGGAATTATCTGTTACATACGTGCTCAACCTCCACAGATCGAGCTTTTCTTTATACTGTTTCAAAATGGGAATCAGGTCTTTGGCTTCAAGCACATCCATCTTACAATAGCGGTACATTTATGGATCCTGTAACTTTCCGTATTGCCACTTGTCTTCGGTTAGATGCAAGATGCTCCGCCTCTCACCAGTGCCGGTGCTGTGCGACTGTAGATGAACTTGGTTTTCACGGACTTTCATGACCAGGTCAACCGGCAGGATGTCGCGCCACGCAAGCCTTAATGACATTATCCGTCGAGCTTTTCCCAGTGTCAATGTTCCAGCCGTTCTCGAACCGAATGGTCTGTTACGTGATGAGCGGCCCGACGGTACGACTTGGGAAATGGGTAGGTCTTTGGTGTGGGACGCTACCTGCGTCGACACCTTAGCGCCATCTCATCTGCCTGGGACATCAGTTAGGGCTGGTGCAGCGGCTGATTCGGCCGAGGATCACAAAAGGCTTGGTACCTAATTCTGGTTTTCAAAAATCTTGCGGAGTTTTTGATTGAGGCGACACGTGACCCAAGTGCTGGTTCTTATTTAGGCCAGCGAATAAGCTATATATATATAGCTATTCAGCGTGGCAATGCAGCCAGTGTCTTGGGCACGCTTTCGTCTGGTACTGGTCTGGAACAGCTGAGCTACCTACGAGTATAAGCCGTTTGTAACGGTCCTTAGGTATACCAACTGATTCCTTTGTACATAGTTAGTTTAATTATATATTTTATTTAATAAAGGTTCATTTTTAAAACCTCTATAATAAGTAATTGAAAATAATGTTGCCAAGTGTAGGTTGTGGGTTCAATTCCCACCCAGAACAAACATTTGTGTGATGAATACAGATGTTTGTTCTATGTTTGGGTGTTGTAATATATAATAAGTATGTAAGTATTTAAAAAAAAAAGTATTTAAGTATTCTATCCTTAATCTAGTCCCCATATCACAAGCTATGCTTAGTTTGGAACTAGACGGCGCTTTGTGAAACAATGTCATTTTAGTTATTTTTAAGTCCCTGAAGTTTTCCATACAATCGTCAAAAGATGACTTCTCCGCTGTTTAATGCTGAACATCCAAAACTTAGAATTAAATCAATGTATCTCGTCATTATACGACATAGATGTTGAAATTAAGCCAAACCCCATTCCGGTCTTCGTCCAAAAATAAATAACAAACGGAGAATTAAATTTCAAAAACAAACCCCTTGTAGACATTTTTTTTTATTGTTCGAATGGAAAGCGATTGGAGATGGCCATGAATGATGATGAAAATCTCACCGGGTTTCAAGTTACGATAAGGGTGAATGTGGAGGCGCACTTCACCCGGAATCCTCAACAGACTGACAAACTGGCTATCTCACCGCGAAACGACGGAACAAAACTATTTAGAATTGTTGAAAGACGACAGACTTAGATGTGAAGTTTGTAGGTAGCCAGGCAGACTTAAAAAAGTCCTATCACCAATGAAACCAAGTACAATATTAAACCCATGTAACAAATTTCAGCTAAAAAACAATTTTTACTAGTCCACGCATACTTACCTTTTCATATCCAGCTTGCATAACCAATGGCAAATAAGGCATTCTAATGTGATTTACATCTTGTAGATTCCTCCAGAGCCGTAATTAGACACGTTTTCTCATTGGCGAGCCTTCAGCCCCATTGTTAGACAAAATTTTCAAGGGAAATTATTTTTATCTGTCTCTTTCTATTACCACAGAACAGACAGAGATAGAGTCAGCCTTGATATTGATGAGAGGGTCTGACAGGAAACCGTACCGGCAACTCCATATTATAAGATGGGAGACGAACGGAAATCGAAATCTTCAAGTCGAAGCCAATCTTACCTAGGATATAGTAAGGCGTGGATACATACATACCTACATACACCCTTTCACGGTTTTTGACATACATTATATTATATTTTAACAGCCTCTGGTCTAGTGGTCCGTCTACCGGTGTCAGATCCAGAGGTCTCGGGACGATCCCCAGGGGGAGTACTTGGTTTGGTTGGCGGAAGGACTTTGTTTTAGTCCGACTGGCTAACTACCACCATCTTACCTGATTCTGTCGCCAAAACAACAATTCTTAAATTGTTGTGTTCTGGCAATCAGAGGTAAGATGCAAGTATCTCAGTTTTTTGAGGATTCCGGATGAAGTGCGCTTTCTTTGGCCTTATCATAACTTGAAATTGAGATAAAGGCCAATCACATCCCCGTCATACAATTAAATAAACTTGCTCTTGGTTGCATAAATAAATAATGTTTAATGTAACGATAATAAATAATGTTTAATGAACGGCTGGCAATGACATAATATTACTTAGAAGAAACAAAAGGAAAAGGAATACTTAGTCTGTAATAACCATCGGTTTCAGGTTTATTATTTTACTTTGTGTGCGAAGCGCGGTTAATCTTTATATTTATCGCTAAATCTTCAGTACAACATAATTTCTGACCTTTACTGTAGTTTATACATGATCTGTATTTATATTTCTAATATACTCTGTATATAATATGTTAAATATGGTCACACCGAGTCAAAAGCCGTGATTATATGTTTTAAACAAAAAAAAACACTGTACCTATGTAAGGTTAAATTACTTACGTCAAAAATGTGGTTCCAACCGCAACCACCTTGAATTCACGATTTGCTGTTGATGACCCCTGAAACAATGATGTTTTTTTTTATAATTATCAGCTATGCGGCTTACGTTAAAGAACGACAATTGCCTAGACAAATTTACAAAAAATGTAACGCAAAATATCTTTTTTTTTTATTGTACGACGGGAAAGCTTGGCCTACATCTCACCTGGTTACAAGTTAAGATAAGGCCGAAGGTGGAGTCGCACTTCACCCGGAATCCTCCCGGATTACTGGTGTAAGTAAGAATTAAATTATATGAATCTAGCCACAGCTTCCTTAAAATAAAGAATAATATATGCTAATGCAATATGCTATATGCGATACTTTACCAGCATCCAATAGAATTAAGTAGCGCGAAATCTCTTCAGCCAACAATTTGTTCTCGCCCCAAGGCCACTCAATACCAATACCAACAATTACCCGTGCTTTGAGCCGTGAGATTCCAAATTCAAATCCGCCGTTCTGATTGGTTTTATAATCGCGGTTATCCGCCACACTCCCTTGCTATTGGCGGGTAGTGACGTGATATAATTTAAAATATGTTTTACGTCGGCGTTTTCGCCTTATTGCAATTTATTTTCATGGGTTAGGGAGGTTATTTAATTTGCTTCGACGGCGAAACTCATTAATAGATATGCGCGGAGATGTGCGAGCTCGATGTTATATTTGAGAATTTATCGAATAAGAAATTGAAAGATGGCGGTTTTTCAGTTTATTGATCTTGTTGGTTTCCATAACCGTTTCCAAACTGTATTTTCTAACAGACCAACTTTACGGATGCGACATCTAAGTCCTGCCTTACAGGACTACCAACATTCTAATAATCAGTTTCAAGAGCAACCCAACATCTCAAAAGATTAATTTAAAAGTAAACTACTTATTCTTTATTAAACATGTTCATTGTATTAAATGCGACCACTGGCCGCTAACTTATTGCATTCAAGAATTCTAAAACATGAAAAATCTAAGTGAACTCTACAAACTGCCTCCCTACAAATTCCAGATTGTAAAAAGTGAATACGTATCAAATAGCGGTCCGTTGTATGTTGTATGTTGTACCGCTCATGCAAATACTTGCCGCATGCCGTCCGGTAAAAAGTTGAGTCATGACGTGATACCTAGCTGCCGGTACGGTTCAGGACGCCGCGGGAGCACCAGCCGATTGTGTACTACCAACTGCTATGAAGAAACGATGGCTTTAGATTATTTCTCTACCACGGCTGACTATAACAATAGTACGTTGTTCACCGAGGGAACAAAGTGACCAATAAGTAAGAGGGCCTAACACGAGAGTTGGGAACAGCACTTTCTTTTGAGGGATACATGTTGCTTTATACCAACGTGGAAAGTGAAATATAAATTCTATTTTTGAAATGCATTTCGTTTATAGAATTTATCTTTTATTAAAATTGTTAGATATCAAAACTTTTTATGATGACAAATTATGCCATTTCACAGGATGAAGGATGCACAGAGTGTATATCTACGATTGGTGACTCAATCTCTAAAGTAGGTTCACATTACCAGCTTTGAAACCGCATAATTAATCGGTACGCTTTTTCCATATCCTTCTAAGTACCTACCTAAATATATGTTGTTATTCTCATATTTTATTCTGCTGATTATGACGTAAGCGAACGAAATCGCAAACTATATAATGTTAAGGACTCGGGAAATGGAAAAGCAGCTAAAAGGTCGAATTTACGGGATAGCCGGCCAGTTCTCTAAACAATAATTGCATGAGAAATAATAACGTCGACGCTCACTTCGTATCCGCTTGCAATAAAAATGTAAAACGCCGCCGATAAGCGACCACGGAGGCTCGAACGTAAAATAGCAGGGAGGGGACACTTCCTGCAATACAACCATATCGATAAATGTTACAAGTTGAAAATTGTTGTGTTCGGAATTGAAAGGTAGCCAGTTCCTCAGACTGTTATGGATTCCAGTGCGCCTCCACCTTTGGCCTTTTCTTAACGTGTAACCAGATAAGATGAAGGCTTCCCCGTAGTTCAAAAGAGTTTGGTGCAATGAAACTTAGTTGGATTCAAAGTTACATTATGATTAAGATAGCGCACAATCTTTAATCCAATAATCTATGAATCTGCCCTTGATGATATAGATTATGTTAGTTTTTAGCAAAAAAAAACATTTCGATAGATAGTACGCATTTTCATGTCATACTTTGAAATCGGTTCTGTACCAAATATGAGTTCTTTGAGTCGCTCAGTTGGTTATTTTCTGATATTCTCCAAATACTGTTCATTTGGAGAATATCAGAAAAGAATCAACGTCAACACTTTCGCAGATATCACTGATTGCCATATTCGGTCACCCCGTTGCTCTACGAGAAAGTGTCGAACGATCACTTAAATTGGCAACCCAATTATCAAAAATAACATCGACAAATGTTCAGTGAGAACATCCCTCAAGGCGGGCCGTTTGAGTTTTTATGTCCGGATCAAACCGCTAGGTATTTTGTCACACAAAATATAAATGTAGCGAAGTTCCTTCCTTCATCGGGCTATCGGGGTGATTAATTGTGTTGGTCGAACAAGTTGTGGCGACGGGTTTGTCGCCCTAAGTTTAACGGGGATGGCAGATTCGATGTAGCTATTTATACTAGTAGCTAGCCACAAACTGAGATAGCGTGATGTATGGCTTGTTTTAGGTTAGCCGTGGAGATTTTGACTCAAATAAAAAGCTAGTAACACTACGATAAATAAGGATGCTTTCATCTTACTCTAAGCAAACTTTTTCTCAAACTCTCGTTATTTGCCTGAGTGTTCAAGGTATTTTCTAACCCTCATTCTAAACAAAGAAATAATTAACAATACTTCTTAGCACCATAATACTGAGTGTACGTTATAGTGGTGGGCAGAATACTGTAAATGAATAAGTCGCCCCTTACTAATATGGAATAGAATAGAATAGTTTATTTTCAGTCTTACAAAATATTAACACGAAAAATAAGTCTCAATCTTGCTACTGGCTAAAATAAGGAACGCGAACATAGGTGTTAGAAGGGTTGAACAACAGTAGCAGATAAAACTTAGATGTACGTCTAAGTAAAAATTATGAAAAGGATGATATCAAATTTTAAAAAGTGCTCTCAAAACCTTTGCCTGGTTAGTGGTCGTATTTCAAAAATCAACCCGTCCAGCCCACGGATGTCTAAAAAGTCTACCAAGGAATTTCACCAAAAAGGCTAAAGCTGTGACCACTTACAAGGTGGTGATTATGACTAAACCTCCCAGTTTTTGAGGAAGTTATTTCCATGCAGTTATTTCATCAGACATTATCCGTCGAATTTTTATCATTGTCAGTGGTCCAACCTTTCTCGAGCTAAATGGTCTGTTACGTGATGATACGGATGATATCATCATCATCATCTTATAGCCGCTTACCATATCGGTATGACTCTTGTCTCTTGGGAAATGGGTGGTGCTATATCTGTATAGAAGTGTTGAAGTTGTTGATCTTCTGTGTTTTTTTGCTTGCTTGCTTGCTTGCTTAGTATTTTATGTTAGATCTATGCTGGTTTTGCTAAGGGTTACATTTTGTTTAATTAACTATAACTCAATGTTATCCTTTACTCTGTGCTTTCTATTACGTAACTGTAGCTTGAGGATATCTACAGAGATATCTTGAGGGACATAAGAGGTTAAGCCAATACAACAGCTGGAATTCATTACCTAGTCTTCAAGGTATCTGCAATACCTTTTAAGGCCAGTCGCTACTTGGGGCAGGTCGTAGGGTTAGCATAAGGGTGTGTAGGTGGATTGAGAAACATGAATTGCAATACCTATTTACCTTTACCTAACTGTAAAACGAACTACTTATCTGTGTAACTGTAAAATGTAAGTAGCAGACTCAAGACTTTTTTCCCCTTCGAGGATTCAGTTCTAATCACGAATCAGAGCTAGGATCTTATGAGGATTACCTACTAGGAGGTAGTCACTGGCATGTCCAAACATACGTTCGGCAAATACACACGGCTTGCTAGTACTTATTTAATCCGTGATAAAGCCGAACTAGCCGTAATAATGTACTTGTAAATGTATACAGAGTTGGGAATCTGTTGATTTGGGAATTTGTAGAGTCGGGAACCTGTAGAATTAAGAATCTATTGGTATGGGAATCTGTTAAAAGTAGAGTCTGTAGGATTGGGAATTTGTAGAGACAGGAATCTGTAAAGGGAATCTGTAGAGTTGGGAACCAACATATAACCATACATAATTGTTTTTATCTATCAGGTAACGCTAACCAGAAATCATAAAATAAGCGGTTACTACTAATGTCCATTTTGACCACTTTTGTTTACCAAAACAAAGCAACGACCCCTGCTACCGAGCACCAAACCCGCATTACCGATGCAAATCTCCTACATTTTATAAAAACGTCTAATTCGAGACTCCAAGCGCGATTTAATTTGAAGGTTAGCCTGGCTACCGAGTTGTTCCCCGCTATTACCCCACAATCAAATTGTAAGTAATTTCAATAAATATGGCTCCAACCCTTTATATCCATCTAATAAACAGTTCGGGATCACGAGAAAGTCGATCGTCTACAAATTGATATGTTTAATATTACTTTCTCACGATCTTGCAAGGAATAGCGAGGACGAGCGCAGAGCAGCGGTCCACTTAAGTAGACTGCGATACGATGTAGCTATATGTACCTCCATCGAGGGAGATTTCCAATCGATAAACATTTTGGATGTTTGCCAGTAAAATCAATATAGTGTTACTTGATAAGTCAAAATAATCAAACGACTTTTTCGCCTTCGAGGTGAATCCTCCTAGCTCTCTCAGAGCGTGGATCCTATGGGGATCAGCTACAAGAGGGTAGTCAGAAGTCGTCCAAACTTACGTTTGTCACATGCCCACGGCTTGCAAGTCGCTATTATTCAATACGTGACAGGCTGCAAGCAAATTTTTGGTCCTAGGGACGGCTTCCTCACGATGTGACCTTCACCGTCAGAGCATGTGCATGTGTTAACTTAGTGCACGACTGGATTTGAACCCACAACCTCTGATCGGAAGGCTTGGCCACAAAGCTAACACTTTACAAGTTGCTTTTCAAAATTCGATTTACCTGCTAATTTAACAGTGCATTTATATTTTTAAGTACTGTCTGTCTGTGACATACAATTTATAGGCTATAATTATTCACAAATATGACATAATATCAATATTATGTATATGTAATGAGATGTATATGTCAGCGTTAGATTGTAAGCACCGTCCGTTTATAATATACCTCTGCATATTGTACACATGTCAGCATAAGATTATAAGCACCGTCCGTTTGTAATATGCCTCGGCATATTGTACACATGTCAGCATAAGATTATAAGCACCGTCCGTTTGTAATATGCCTCGGCATATTGTACACATGTCAGCATAAGATTATAAGCACCGTCTGATGGAACTAGATCAAGAACGAGAGGCACCGCGTGAAGTATAACCACTAGGCTTGCGTTACAGGATTCGATTGTACATTCCTGTAAGGCCATTTGCTCACCTCACCCTCTTGAGCAGAGAGTGAGGCAGGTCTGTGTCTATGCTAAAGCAAATTGTAAATGTTATTTGCTGTTAACAATTTGCTGACGACGCATATTACAAACGGACGGTGTTTACAATCGGACGGTGACAGAGGCATATTACAAACGGATGGGTTTTTACAATCTCATGGTGACATATATATTATATAAACAGTATGATATAACGTAGATTACCCTATTATTCCTATGTTAGGTATGTAACGTATTTATGTTTTAATTATGTTATATGTCTTTTCCCATATATTTAAACTTGTTTCTTTCTACTTAGGTTTGCTGGACATATATTGTGTTAGGGCTTAGTTATAAGGCCGAAGGTGGAAGCGCACTTCACCCGCAATCCTCAACAAACTGAGGAACTGGCTATCTTACCTTTAAATGCCCGAACACAATAATTTAAGAATTGTTGTTATGGCGATTGAATTAGGTAAGATGGTGATAGATAGTCAGGCGGACTTAAACAAAATGGTAGGATTTTGTTTAAGTCCGCCTGACTACCAACCAAACTATGTACTATATTGCTCCGTCTTGGGATCGAACCCGGGACCTTTGGATCTGACGCCGCTGGGCGGGTTAAAAGTCACAAGACTCATCTCCAGTTAAATTATAAAAAAAAATATGCATGAGTGTTTTGCTTAATTTGAATCATCACAATACTTTCCATTGATAAATGACCGGCTTAATGAGGTAGGTGTGTACCACAAAACAGAAGCGCCATCACATAGCCGGACGTAGCTAGTTATAAATCGTCACTTTCGATACAGCGATCGAATAGCACACCACATAACGTACAATGGGTATCGTTACAAATAACTGCAGCTCAAATTATCGTAATGCATACTCGACACATCAGTGTACAATGAACTACTGCAGTAGCAGTACTACACATACAGCGACCATATGATATATCATATATTCTTGCGGCTTGTAAGCCGCAACAATAAGAATGACGATCAAATTAGGTATATCCATCTTACCAAAGTGTTTCGCTATAAAACAATTCTAATTTTTTATGTTTCGCGATTTAAAGGTAAGATAGCCAGTTACTCAGACTGTTGAGGATTACGGGTGAAGAGCGCTACCACCATCGGTCTTAACACAAGTTGAAACCAGGTGAGATGAAGGCCAAACGCTTCGCCGTCGTCCAAAAAAAATGTTTTAGCAGACTAGAATTAGGACCTACTCATGTGCTAGAACTGAAAAGCCTGTCGGATTTTGACGGCTGGGCTGCGTACCCAAAAGATGCATACGGGACCCTACTTTTAAGACTTTGTTGGCCATCCAATCCCCCGTCCGTCTGTCCGACATTTGAACCATAATGAATAGGTGTGTGTTATTACAGTGAATTATCATTTACACTGAGAAGTAATAGACACCTAATGAGTGAAAAATTGAGGGGTACTTATATTCATGGTCAACATACCAGTAACGAGTGTTTTTTCATAAACAAACTTGGATATAGTATTTCCCTTAGATGTAATAGCAATTGGCTTTGACATGTGTCGGAGTCGGAACCCTCGGTGTGCGTGTTAGACTCGCACTGGCCGGTTTGTTTGAGCTGTTTATTTTGTTTTGTAAATAGTGCTGGTATGTAACCACAGATACTGCTTCCAAGCATCTATACCGTTCTCGAATGCTCGCATACACTCAGGAAATGTATGGCAGTATTATTGCCGTATTGTCATTTTATAGAATTTACATGGCGAATCTAATGGTGGAATAATGGTCAGGTAATATATAAATTGGTCCAATTATCCGAACAAGCGCGATAGATCACGTTAGTTACAGTAGAAATAAATTAATTTCCTGAAGCTATGGTTTATTAAGCTTATTATGCTATTAAATCATCTTCATAATTCAGCCTCTATATGTTCGTCGATTGGGAACATGAGCCTTCCCAATCGACGCGACAAATATCGATATGAGCCGCCTCCATCTCTTGAATTCTCACGACCGCCACAATGTAATCGGGTTTTCTAGTGGTCTAACCATACATAGTATAACACAGATATTAATTCCATTTGCTATTAATTCTAAGAGTTGTCAAGCTAAATCACAGACGTAAGAAGATTTTCAAATACAAACTCTTCAGAATCTCTAAGAAGTTTCAAGGTAGCATTTATAACGGGATATTCATTATGATCTGTTGTTTTATGAGTTATCCGATATCTGTTGCATTGCCTGCATCATGCCATGATCCTGGATACGCGACGTAGTTAGTTTATATAATAGTTTCAAAATAATAAAGTAAATCAATAGGTCACTTTTACACTAAACCAAATAAACAATTTTTTAAATATTTTTTTCTAGGCGTAGCTAAGCGTACCACCAGCTTATTTGAAAAAAACGGAACATTTACAAATACAGATTGTAGCTGGGAAGGTAAATTAAAAATTATGTAATTTATTTATTTTTTATTTGAAGTAATTTATAACCTCGATGACATTGATAGAAAAAGAAGTCCTTCCTAGTGGTCCTACCATTCAAAAGAAAGAGTACAGAACTTATAAGTTTATTGAAGATGAATACTAGTTAAAATATAAAGGCATTAATGACAACCAAACGATACGTTTCTGTAAGTAGTCCCGAGTGTTTCGAGAAACAAGTTATTTTTAAGTTCAAATTATTGTGAGCGAATTAAGATGCTGCCTTTAGGCGGAGGGTGTGGTCTCGCTGTTAGCGCGTAAACGTAAATAAAACACTACCTGATTGGCTTACTCCACTATTCCACCAAGAAGTTAAAAATATGAAACGAAGATTAACTAAGGGTAGACTGAACGTTAATGTAATATACTCTTTTAATTATTGTGTTAAATTAATGCCCTGATAATATTTATTCCCTTTTCATTTCGGATATTTTACTTGCTTCTTAGACAAAATAACAACAATAATTTTAGTCGAAAAATTTTCAATTCAATCAAGTTATTAATATGTGTATACGCTGCTTTATCATCAAAATAATGAATAGGCAAAACCATTCGTACAAGAAGGGTTAAGGCTACCAACCTAAGAAACAACGACTTTTGTATCTGTTAACGAACGAACGAAAGAAAATAAACAGTAAGTTGCATTGGAATATCACAGGGTTATCAGAAGGCCGAAAACAATGGGAGGATACATCACCATCAATTCCAGCCACGTGTATGTACCAACTACTACAACTACTACCAATTGGACAAACATTTTTTTTTTCATTTTGCTGGGAAAAATGCATCAGGCATAAATTAATGCGCGTGTACCCCATGGGGGTGGGAGTGTTATGTAGGACTCTCCGGTTCCCGGAATATACACTAAAGAACCCAGCGGCACTCCTGGATCGTCTGTGAGTGGTGCGAACAAGGAAATCGGCAGAGCCTTTACATCAGTCCCTCCGACGACGCCTGCCTTTACAGCGGGGCCGCTATTCACCACCGGGAAGAAGAAGATGACATTCGTTACTCGTTGGACCGACGACATTGCTGCGGTCGTGGGGGAGTCGATGGATGAAAAAGACTCAAGAATTGCTATTTGAGGCATCGATTGGTGGAGGAACAGCAGTGTGTGGTATAGCGATATGATACCTACGGTTATTTTTTTAGAAACCGCAGGGTTCATTATGAAGTCTTGCGAATTTATCTTGCAGTCGCGCCACACCCTTTTTTAATACACATCAATTTGCGGTACATATCGGCTACTGTAAAAACAGCCGAAGTCAGTTGTTTATGATATTTTTATAATTCCTAATGAGGGAGCTCCGCTAGCCACGATTTCGATCGAGACAAAAATGTTAATCATTACCTTACCCATTACTTACCAGGCAGAAGAGATATAGAACTGGTATCAGAAGAGTAACGATTTTGTTATCCTAGACTCCGCAAACATATAGGTTTATTGACTTACGACTTTTCTCGGCCCTAGCCCTCGGACGTGAGCCTCTCAAAGAATCCCATCAATCAGAAAAAAATTGACAATGGGACATGAGAGAGATATATAGACACGGGAATGGGACAAGAAAGAATGTGATAAAAATTTGGAATCGATGTTCAGAGTACCAAGTCACACCGCAAATCGGTTGTGCCTTACGAGTCACTACCTCCATATTGCGTTGCCGACAACTCGGTTACCATGATCGCCTGCGAGAAATATTTACGTGAGGGATGAGGGATGGGGCGGAATCAATTTAAGTTAACAAGTGATTTTAGATACCCATTAAGTTTCTCAATCGCTTGAACGTAGGAGAATACCTTTTAAGGGTAAAGTGTAGGACACACCACGAACTAAGCCAGTGAAACAATGCTTACCTCACATAATAACAGTGGCGTTATTTCTTTGTAATCATTATAAGGTTGCTACTAAGATACATGCGGATTGATTACATTACAGAGCAGTCATCATCATCACTATTCTTATTCTCAGTGGGGGTGACCAAGGCCTGCAATGAAGTCCCACTGTGGAGTGTATTGTGCATTGTTCCCCATGGTTCCAATTAACCGCAGCTAGCTCAGGTCTTTGAAATTCCGGAGCAGGACTTTAAGTTGCTGGTGACACTAGGTGAATGCCTCAGTTCGTGACATCATCACAATTTCAATGTTAAATGTATGTAATGTTACGTTTTTTGTGAATGATGGGTTAGCACATGACCTTGTCATGAGACTTGTCGAGCTCCAGACCTGTATAGTTATTTTGAAACGATCAGAATGCTTTATCGGATCGAATTCGGAAGCTTCCGATGGAGATTCTGAAACAATATTCTTAACTCCGAAATCTAAATATTTTGTCATTAGAATTCGATGCTTCCCAGAGAAGATTAACGTAAATGGTTTGAGAATAGCGTTTAAAGGATTCTATGTCGGATCCACAAAAAGTGAAGTTTCCGATCCGAAAACTTTCCATGTGTTTGAAGGTCGCTTTGCAGATATTTTTTTTTTTAAACGCAACGATAGCGCGATTCAACATATCTAGTCTCGGGCAAGGTAGTCTCTGCCTTCGCTATTATACCTAGGTACATAGATATACGAAAGCTCAACCCATAGGTAAGCAGCCGAAGCTCTTTTCACCCCTCGATTCGCGGCGCTCGATACTTCGTTCCCGTAACAGAACAAAAATAATAATTATAATGTTTACAAATAAAAAGAATACGTAACAGTTAACCTCAAATCTATAAAAACACACTTAAAAGAGTATATTATTTAAAAAAAAATAACACTTTTATCACGAATGCTCACATTAATTACGGGGAATATCTTTGCAATTCTTGAATGATAGATTAAATACAAAGTGGTATCGCTAGTTCCATAATTATCAGTTACAATTATTGAGTGGTCCTAACGATAAATACGCGTAGTAGTATTATTTGTGACATCAATGGTACCTACTAGTTAATCGTACTACTAACATAAAGGCTAAAATTATCATTAACCACCATATACAATTTAAAATCACATACATATATCATATACTTATGTATGACCGACACCTAAAAGAGACACCTTCACGTGGAAAACGTCTGTTTGATGAAATTGTGTTTTCGATGGATACTGTAATATTAAGGCTAACTTTCCGTGAATAATTTATTAAAATACGATTATACATTAAAAAGACATGCATGCATGTCTTTTTAATATATTATCAAAACAAAATACAAGAAGTACCTACCTAAATATTATTATAATGAACACAACCTTTTTAAAAATCGTAAAAATCTGCCTTGAACTATACACAACACATCAGCGAAAAACAAATCCAAATCACTTAAGCCGTTCCGGAAATACTTGTAAACAAACAATAAGACAAATATTCTAAATACTGTTGTTTCATGCTCAACTGCGTGTCTAGTAGGTAGCACCAATTTTGACTTCTAAATATTAAATGTACGGACACAGTTTTTCTACTACTTTATTATAGACTAGCTGAAAATACCCGTGCTTCGCGACGGCAAAATAACAAAAACGGAATGGCTGTGATACCTGGATATAATACAGTGAGGCATAATACTCGTATACTCCTAAAGCGTAGCAATATCTAGTGTGGAGCTCCCGTACAGAAAAGTATGGCCCACCTACTTTCCTACCCGCTTGCCCCGTGGAGCAGTGGAAGTTGCTTAGTAGGTACTGGTCGAGGAAGGTTTTAATGTTATGAATCGTTTGAATCGAGAAAGAGTAGAAGACATGAAAATTTACTAATGACAATGAAGGCTACCTCCTCACCTTCCTCACGATAGGAAATCGGTATGAAGCTTGACTCTAGGACTCAATATTTTAACCAGACAAATAAACTACAAAATTAACATCAAATTAAACAAAAATAAACATAAAATTTGAGTACTTAAATTAATAAAATGACCCCATTTCCCTTTCTAAGCGTAACAATTTCCGAAATATATAATAAGTATTTTCAAATATCGAATATTTATCACAGATACCCAATTTCAACCTAATCGAATGAAACTGAAGATTTTAAATTCTTGAAATTTAAAATTTATCATTATATTTAAATATATATTATATTATATAAATATATATTATATTATATTTTACCCTTTAAGAGTAATAATAAAAAATATATGATAAGTAGGTATCTCAATAGTCTCAAAGACTATTGAGATACTTACAATACTTATCATATAACAGAAATATGTAGTACATAAAACATTTCAACTAAATCGAATTATAAAGCTTTTAGATGGATGTTTTGCCCCATTTCACCCTTTAATAGTAAGATTTTCTGAAACGTGTTTGAATTTCAACTCGATCGGATCAAATAAAAAGATTTGTTTATATGAAAAGTATTGCCCCTTTTCATCTTTAAAGGAAGAATTTATGAAGCTAAGCTAGTTTTTATAAATACACGTTCGATTTGTCAACTCAATCGCATCATTAATAAAGAGTTTGCCTACAAACTGTTTGCCCCATTTTACCCTTTAGTAGTAAGATGTTTCAGATATTTTTTTTGTTATACACATTTTTAAGATATAATAACCAAATTAACAAAATTGCAACCCGATCGGATCAATACATAGATAATATATAAATACATCTCTGTGCAAAAAGTTTTGCCCCATTTTACCCTTCTTCTAGCGGTAAAATCCCCAATTTTTTTTACATAATTAGCATCTCAAAGTTATTACAAATCACATACTGAATTTCAACTCAATCGGATTATAACTAAAGATTTTGCGTACAAACCCCATATTTTACCCCATTTTACCCTTTTTGGGGAGGAATTTCCTAAAATCCGTTCGTAGTGTGCAATAAGTTATTGCAATGAACATCCTGGCAAAATTTCAAGTCCGTAGATATTACAGTTTCGGCGCTAGCGTGATTATACCTACCTACCTACATACCTATCACATCAGTGGTAAATCGATTTTATATAATTGAAGAAGATAGGTATCGTATGGGCTGCGTTGGATAATCAAACCACTGTTACAACAATATCCATCTACCTACTACCTACTATCAGATTATTCTCGCAGTAGCATTGCGGTGAAACTTGCGTCCAAAGAGACAAATTCTCTCAATCATGCACCCTCAGATGGTCGGGGATTTGAGGCCTGCTTGAGATGCCTCTTACGTTTGATTGATTTGATTCCTTCTATTGATTTGAACCAGACATCGTAATGAATTGATTGGACTTCGTGAACAAAGCCTCACCATTTAGCATAATCCTCGGCCAGCTCCTCCCAGTGGGTGCTTGGGATGTTTAAGGCAACCTTCAAATCGGAGTATGGGACGCCCAACAGACCTTTTGCGTCTGCAACTTAGCGCAAACATTAGCACGTGCCCCAACTACCCAAGCAGTCTCTTTTTGATAGATGATTTTACCATTGCATAAATTATAGGTAAATGATTGTTCACCTAACTAGCTTTGACTATTGTTTTATGATTGTTATTCTAGGAATCGTGTTCTCGGCTGGCTACATTAGTCGGCATACATTGTTCATGGGATCATTACTTTGTGATTCGTAATATCATTGAGTTGTATCGGTGGATAGTGATTCGGAAATCACCTACGTAGCATGGTACCGATCAACACTGTCACCTTATTTCCCGCGGGTGATAATGTCTATCAGATATTGCCAACTTACGCGCTCGCAACTATGTTGCATCTACGTTATTGGTCCATGATTGCATTATGGAATATTTCACACATTGTAGGTATACCTAACAGAAACCGACAATATAAAATAAGCTCAGATTTGTATTCATGTTCCATATGATTATTTTATTGTCAGCATTATTTTCCAAGTCACAAGTTTTTACAGTCTATATTTGGCAATTATGCTTCGTAAACTTGAATCATCTGAGCCTAAATGCACCTATTCACTTAGGTGCATTTAGGGCAAATTTGTAGAGCTAAGATTTTTTTGTGATAATGGATTAGAGCGGAACTAAAAGTAGAAACAGATACTTTGATGGATTTTAATGTATTAGAGTGGAATAGAGATTATTTTCGTGTATTGTTTATTGTATCTGTATTCATGATTATTGATCGGGTTTATTGTATATTTATGATTATTGATCGCGAGAGTGAGTATGTGGGATTTTTTGTGACGGCACAGCTCTTGAATGGGTTATCCGATTTTAATGTAATTAGTAATTAAAAATATAGAGAGATAGCTTGAATAGAAATGATTTTTTGCAGGGGATTTTTCATACCATATAGGTACATCATGTAGATTTTGTGATAATGGGGTGGAAAGACTCAATAATTACCCCATATCATTTGAATAGTAAATCCGATCAATTCGATGTTTTGAGCTCTTTTTTTTTATTAATCCGCCGATTTTTAAAACCAGGGTGGTTTTCTGAAAACCAGGGGCCGTGAAGATCTGTTTTCTATGGCGTCATTTAAACAGAATCGACTGCACATGCAAAATATGTAATTTACTTTTAAATGTGTTATTTTTTAATAATGTAAAACTAATATGTTTAAATTAAACCTTTTAGTAATGGATTGTGTCCATGTTTGGATGGTTTTAACCGCCTCTGTGGTCTAGTGGTTCAATCTCCATGGGGAGTACAATATATTGTGCTTGGTTTGGTTGGTGGTAGGATTTTGTTTAAGTCCGCCTGGCTAACTACCGCCATCTTACCTAATTCTGTCGCCATAATAACAATTCTTTAAAAAAAAATTGTGTTCCGGCATTCAGAGGTAAGATAGCCAGTTCCTCAGATTGTTTAGGTTTCCGGGTGAAGTGCGCCTCCATCTTCGGCCTTATCTCAACTTGTTACCAGGTGAGATGAAGCCAAGTGCTTCCTCGTCGTACAATAAAAAAAAAGTGTCATTAACAGCCTTTTCGACGATTTTCCTCTTCTAGTAAAAGCGTTTTTCGTTATTTGTGATTATGACCTTCTGCTATGTTGCCTCATCTGTGTCTAAAGCTGAGATCATTGTCGCGAGTTCAAGAAAAGCTGATTTTAGTGTTGTCTTAACTCAAAAAACCAGCTGTTGGTATCAAAACTTTGATCCTGTTTTTTTGATGACACCAACCAACATTTTTAGAATTTTGGTCGTGAGTTGAATATTCAAAGGAGCCTGTTAGCGGGTGCTCCCAACCTCCCCTTAGTACGTCGCATACCCGATATCGTCTTGTCTTCGACAACAATGTGGCTGAGGCACAGTACTCACCGCAAGCTCAGCTAACTTAGATTACACTTCGGTTCGCTTAATTGGCCTTGCGCGGACGAGTATCTTATGAAGTTCGGAATTAGAATCTTAATCGAATTCTAATTCATACCCTGTTGTGTCAGTGTTATTCCTAATTTAGAGTTGGAGGAATCTGCCATACCTACATTATAACACATAGGCACTATGTGTGATAATGTATGGCAGATTCCACATCAGAACCACATCAGACATTTATGAATTGACAACCCTCACAGCTCAGTTGGCAGTATAGCTCTAGCTTCTGCGTTATAGGTTGTGGGTTCGATTCCTACCCAGGATAAACTTTTGTCTGTTGAATAAATGTTGGTTAAGTGTTTGGGTGTTGTATTGTATTATATGAATATGTATTTATAAATAAAAAGTAGGTATTATGTATTCTAACCGTAATCTAGATGCCATATTACAGGCTCTGCTTGTTTGGGCTAGATTGCGCTGATTATTGTCCTGTAACATTTATTTAATACTCATTTGAATAGGTTCGACCGCCACGGTGGCTTTGTCGAAATTGTGGGAAAATAACGTTTACAATTTACTTAAGTTTATTTATTTGGAATAATAAGTAAAAAGTCTAACCGCCTCCGTAGTCTAGTGGTTCGCCTACCGGTGTCAGATCAAGAGATCCCGGGTTCAATCCCCAGGGGAGTACAATATTGTGCTTGGTTTGATTGGTGGTAGGACTTTGTTTGAGTCCCCCTGGCTAACGACCACCATCTAACCTAATTCTGTCGCCATAGCAACAATTCTTAAAAATGTTGTGTACCTTCAGTCTTATTATCTCTTGAAAACATCAGGTGAGATGAAAGCCAAGCACATCCCCGTAGAACAATAAAAAATAAATCAACAAAAGTTGAAAAATTTTACCCGATTGCAAAAATTTGAACTTTTGTGTAACAACCTTAAAAAGTATGACAACATATATTTCTAATTGGTTCGTTATTATTAATATTATTACTATTACCACATTTATAACATCTCACCACCCCTTTTATTATTGTATTCGCACCCCCCATATTCAATGTATATAGCCAATGTCATCCAACAACTTAGAGAAACCTTACTAAGCAAAATACATCAAGCCGTCTATGATGCAAAGCGTTACAATGAAATACCTGAGCAATGTACATTAAATACATTATATACGTTAGTTTAGTCACTACAAGGTACTAAAGGTACCTAATAAAATTATTTTAGGGTTCCGTCAAAGGATGCCGACGGCATAACTATGCCTTCGCTGTTTATTAGTCTGTCGGTTTGTCCACCTTTCAAGGGTACACTATCGTGAAACCTTTTTCATTCATAATAGGTAAGATGCAATATTTTTTAATAGAGGTAGAATGTTATCGGTGGATTATACCTGAAAATAATAAAAATAAGTAAGAGACTATACCTACTAGGAAATGTACCTATCGTCTTAACGTTGTTTACTTCAACTTAAAACTTTATGTAATTATACTTAAAAGCTCTTGTAATTATACTTAAATGCATTAAACATTATAAGCTTGCTCAGCGGAGCCACACGAATGCTCCTAAACGATATACAAAATCCCCTTTGGCTTTAAATGTAGGTCAGATCGGATCCCTGGATACGTATTCGACTCGCACTTGGCCGGTTTGTTTTGTTTCAAAACGAGCGAAGTCCCAGGAAAATGCAAGTTTTAATATAAATACCGCCTCTAGATAAATTATTTGCGCATAACTATAAGGGCAGGTATACATGGCACAATCGTGTGCGGCTCCAGGCCGCAACGTGTAATTCTATCTCATAAATATCAGCAAATAATACATATTGGAGCGCTGATTGATGTCGGTGCAATGGAGGCCTAAACTTCCCACAGTGTGTCTGTGCCTTAAGAGCTAGCTTTTCACGAAATCTACATCAGCATACTTCCAAAATTATTCTTAACAACTACAACTTGGGTCTAGTCATACCTAGCTAAGTAGGGTATAGAATAAAAATAATAGTAGATACCTACCTCATAGAAGATGCTATTATGATCGTAGAAACACAGGAATTGGCGCATCAAAGACAACGAAAAATCTAGTAAGTATAATAGATTCATCTGATCTGGTATAACTGAAATTTCACAAAGTATTGCAGTATTGTGCAGCCCATTTTGTACCTCTGAGCTATCACAACGTAGTCTGATTAGCCAGAATAAGGCTCTATACTTATTAGGATTAGCTCTTGTTAATCCAAGCTTTTGGCGTTTGGCAATAGATGGTGCTGTGTAAAAATTAATGTCCTGTAATATTTAATTAAATTAAAAAAATATGTAAATCCCCAATTTCGGCAGTGACGAAGCATTTCCATCAATTCCTACTTACCTACTAGGTATAATAATAATAAATTAAATTAAATCTGTTTATTTCAGGCATGGTACCCATATCACAAAATGTCATATAATAAAATTACAAAATATAAAGCAAAAAAATTTACATCAAAAAAAAACTCTTAGGTAGACCCATGTAATGTAGATACCACAGTCACTTTTTGATCTCGGCCAAGTATGTCAAAGTCCAATGCTTAAATGTTGGATTAGCCACCTACCTGTTACCTAGTAGTTGAGGATTCCGGGTGAAGTAGGCTTCCGATTTTGAAAAATCAAAAAAATTGCGACCGTCACACTGCACTACTACAATTTCACGAACGCAGTGTTGATAAATTCGCTTTTAGATCATCATATCGCGGTTGTCAGCGTTTGAGAGCGAAATTTAAACCTCGCCTTGTAGCAATTTTGCACAGGTTTAGATGTCGCCTCACGTAATAGTAGGTAACATACCGGCGACTGTCGGTAAATCAACACCAATTGCGTGCAAAAGTGTCTACAAAATAAAAAGTTTATTTTCTTTTTCAAATTTGGTTTGTATAGGGCAGGCTTTGTTATAGGAGCTCTAATTATACATGTAAAATATTTATTTGCATACTACCTACTTCTTGTTAAATGAGTAGGTACCAGCTACATTTATGTCATGCAATTGTTATTCGTAGTAAAAGTTTGTTACCTAGTGTTAATAGTGCATAGGTTATCGTTACGAATTTAACAAGCATGTAAAAAACAAGTTAGAATGCTACAATATAGGTAGGTAAAGCTTCAATTAGAGCGATCACGAACTCATTTCGGCTTTATGTGGGCTCCTACGTGTTTTGTAGTTTTTTGTAAAGTTTAGTTTCAAAACACATCGTGGATATAGTACCTAGAAATATAGTGGATCGCTCCCAAACTGGTTGTGTCACAGTGAAATATAGCTTAATTTAAAATTTAATAATAGGACTTTTAAATAAAATCAACAATTTGATGATTATCCGTGTATCCCAGCAATTTGTTCATAAAATACTATAGAGTCTCTGTCTCACTTTTCACAAAATGTTTATTGGAGTCCATCTCACTAGATACTCTCCCGTTACAAACTGAGTTTATATTTCACAAAATGTACTACAGTCTCCTATCTCAAACTAAATTCAAGGAAAAAACAATTAAGAAAAAAAAGTAACCAAAACACCCAAACAAAACAATATATTATTTTTTTATCCATTAAGTGCTAAAGTTTTTCAACCACACCACCTACTCTCACATTGTATATTTTCATACGTAAAACAATCCCTAGACAAAACAAAACAAACAATAATGACTTATTAGCAAACTAATTTTTTTTTGCTATATTGCCAATTTTCTAGTTGTGGGGTAAATTATTTTTACTGCTCCAAGAGAAAAGCATATAAACAATGTCTCATGATCTTGTGGCACAGTATGCAGGCCCTTAATTCTGTCGCCATAACATCAATTTATAATTGTTGTAATTATTTAATAATAATAAATGAATAAATTACAGGACATTCATTTAACACAGCGCCATCAAGCCTGAAACTAAGCACAGCTTGTAATATAAAATATTACAGATGAAATATTTAAATTCTTTTTTTCATACAACACCCAAACACCGAAAAAACATATATATTCATCACACAAATATTTGTCCTAGGTGGGAATCGAACCCACAACCCACAGCGCAGAAGGCAGAAGGCAGAGTTAGGTCCAACTGAGCTATGAGGCTTGTTAAAATGTGTTCTGGCATTTAAAGGTAAGATAGCCAGTTCCTCAGATAGTTGAGGATTCCGGGTGAAGTGCGCTTCTACCTTCGGCCTTATCACAACTGGAAACAAGGTCAAATGAAGGCAGAGTCATACAAAAAAAATTTGGTTCCCCAACTGAATGAATATTCATCAAAGTCCGCTCAGTTGGGAACCGATATGGAAAATCCACGATATGTAATACATAAAATTAACTAAAATTGATATCGCGCGTAAATAGCCCAGAGGAATCACCCAAAGAGTCAACCAAAGAAAACATTAGTACTCCAACTTGTTGAGTGTACCCGGGAAACGTCTGATGGGGTCTCGAGCACCCCACACCCCCCGGTGACACGTAGCTACCACATAGACTACTTCACAGCCCTGCCCAACCCTCTCGACCACAGGGCGTGCTCTGCGGGCCCCCAGAAGTTATTTAAAACTAAATAATTGTATCACCTCCCGCGGACTTTAATTCAAAAAATACTTGCACAACTCAATTTGAATGCGCCATGCCAGTAATTGAAAAATTGAAGTGTTGATTTGGATATTTCTTATTTAGGCAGATGATTGGATAGATGGCACTAGAGTAGAACAAAAGCACCCGTACATTCCATCCGGCAGACATAGGTATGCTGTATTATTTGTCATTTTAATTAGGTACCTGAAAAAATACATCTATTACTAGCCGACCACCCAGGCTGTCCACCTAGTCGCTGGCCACCTAGTCGCTGGCCACCTAGTCGCTGTTCACCTAGTTGGTCGGTTGGTATTTTTTTTCTTAACCGACAACATATCCAGTTTGTTCGTTAGTAATCAACATTTTTATTACCAACCGAACATCTATATTTAATTAATGGTTTGTTGGTTGATAATATATAAATATTGTTAAATTGGGTACGTGTATGTTTGTTCGGCCACCGACTTTTCCAGAAACACTAAAATATATATATTTTTTTGAATGCCGTACTTATTTTTTGTTTATCGATTTAACGCACGTAGCTTCTAACATGACTTTTCGATAACTCTCACGGTTTTAGACTTCGCCTCAGTGGCCCTGGAAGAAAACTCATTCTGTATTATCCTTAAAATACCGAAGCTTAACAAAATAAATAATTATTACAAAATGTTATAAATGTATATGCCTCCATTAAAAGCAAATGAAAGCAATGACCAAGATTTACATTTTCAATGACAGCTGTCAAACTTCAAACGGCAATATCTCAGAAACTACTCGTCCTAGACTCTCCGTTCTTAATTCAAATGAAAGCTATGACCAAGGTCTTCATTTTTATTGACAGCTGTCAAAACTACATCTGCCATCTGAAATGTAGTTCTCTTTAATAGCTTTAATTTGAATTACAAACGTAGTATCTTGGACTAATATTTTTAGAGATATGGCCGTTTGAAGTTTGACAGCTGTCATTGAAAATATAGATTTTGAACATAGCATTTATTTGCTTTTAATGGTAACATATTTTCAACATTATGTATTTTGATCTTCGGTGTTTTAAGGATTTGACTTTTGTTTAGATTTTATATATTATGATATGTAATCGTTTCACTAGCGGATAATCCCATTCTCGTGGGAATATCGGGATAAAAAGTATGCTACGTCCAGAATATATCTACGTACCAAATTTGGTGGCCCAATAAACAAACACATTCTTTTTTTCAACTTTTGCAAAGGATTTACAAAGTTGAAATACCTAACACTGCAGATTATTAAATCCAGGCGTAAGGTTGTTCGTCGTAAGTACGCGTTTTACAGTGTATATTGAAGTACCTATAGCTTCAAAACACATCTGGGGTTCAAAAGGGGATATTATTGCTGCTACGACTACAACTACCTAATAACAACAATTTGTGATACTGAATGTTTACATTTCTATATTGGTTTCCTCACTAAAATCATTACATCACCATAAGAGCTACGAACCTACTTGCACTTGCACGATATACAACACAAAGTAGGTATCATATCTACGTTGATATTTTATTATCTGTGGTATCGGCATCCATCATATTTATCGAACAACTGGAGATAAACTTCGCGAACCTCGCATTATCCGCAAGCCTTTATTATCCGCCAACTTTTATTATTTAATTTGTATTAACTCCATTATTATATATGTTGCAACAATATATTATATCGCTGCGATGCCCTTGCACCGACTTTATAACTAAAAAATTATACGTCCACCGTTCTTTTACAATAAATAAAATCTGACGGATAAATTGTTTTGTGTTTTATAAATACTGTGATGTTTAATAATAGGTCTTAGTAACCCATCCCGGTTACTGTAAGATTACTCAAGATTGTGGATGATACCAACAATATTTTATAAGGTGATTTAGAGTAGTAGACCTGAACTTAGGAGTACGTATAGGTAGGTAGGTAGGTACGCACTGATCCGATTCAATATCCGTGATAATGTGATAATGAACGGCTTATGAAACACGGATATCAGTGCGCAATCATACAAGAGTGGTAGAACCACAGCCTACTATTATCATCCCCACCTGGTTGATATCCCATGTAGGTATGTAAGAAATAATGTCTTCAAGAAGAGAGTTAATAGGCACCTTCTGGGTAGTTTCGTCCCATCAAAGATCTCACCCTCTCCTGTGTACCTATGTTTCAAGGTCAAGACTATGAAACATAGGTACCCTTTTTTATTTAAAATAAAAACTAGGTAGATATAAAAAATATACATAAGTGGATGAACTCTTCATTGTAAGTACAGCAACAGAACAAGAAAACAGAAACATGTCTAAACCAAAGGATGGTACAATAGGTGATTATATCGCTGAAAGCGATCTCTTCTAGATAGATTTTGGATGGATAGGAGGGGATTTTTTTTATTAAAATTATTGTCTGTGTAAGCTAGCGATGTCTATAATATTGAAGACATGTTTTCATATGCAATATAATCAAAATTATAATGCACTTATACTCATTTCAATTTAGTGCTCATTAAAAAAAATGCACGCGTTATGTACGCGTCGAAACATTTCGGCTAACGTAACAGATAGTAGGTACAAGACTTATTTGTTTATCCTTATTAACATATTTTGCAGTCGTGTTTTCGTTTTTTTCAACTATTAACATGTTACGATAGGAATACACATGTACAATTAAATACACATGTGTTTTATTTACGAGGCCCATGTTTGTTTATATTTATGTATTTGTATTTTTTTATTATTTTTCATGTAATCCATCAAAATTACATAATATTCTCAGAAAATATGGAAACCTCACCAAGCCCAGGCGAGCCTTAAGAGCTTACTCATCTTATTAACATAATAAAAAGCTGGTACTAATATAAAATGCTAACTGACTCACTGATAACAACGCACAGCCTAAACGGCTAATTGTAGAGACATGAAATTTGGAGGGTATGTTTGTCTTGATGCTAAAATGAGCGCTAAGAAGGGGATTTTGTAAATTCGTACAAGGGGTTGAAAGTTTTCATTAAAAGTATGCCCTAACTCTGAAACCGTGCATGATAAAAGGTCAAAATTTACATTATAGATTCCTTATATGAAATAGATAAGCACGTGATTCATGGTTTTTTGTTTTTTTAATAATTGAAGGGCAGGGGGCCCATTTATTAGAAAAAAAAACAAAAAACATTGTTATTTAACAAAAAAAACGCGATGTACACGTGGTTTATATAATAAACTGGTGAATTTTGAGTGCTCTTTATGCAATGGATGAATGTCAAAACTACCAAGGTCTGATGATGGAGTGGAATCAATATTAAGGGGTTTCAGTAAATAACAGTAATACATATTAAGAGCGTTGCGCATTTAAAATGATTGTATATGTGATACTCTTCTACGAATCATGTAAACCAGGGTCTTACGATGATGACAGCGAAACTCCCGAAGAATGCATGGTATAATAGTCGTGCTTATACTTTTTTAAATCAGTATAACGAGGCATTCAACGACAAATGTTTTTTTTTTAATTTACCCGGCCGTAGCAGTATAATACCAAAGTTGGTGTGAATATAGTGCTTACTTTGTGGTAAAGAAATAATAAAATCTGGCCAAACGAGAGTCAGACTGGCACTAAAACCTGCATTTTTTGTCTGGGAATGTGGGTCAGAACCCTCAGTATACGTGTCTGCGCACGATTTTGTAGGAGCTAATCGGTCAAATTTATCCAGATATTCAACAAATAACCATTTTAAAAAACCAATACGCGGAAGAAGTCGCGAGTAAAAGCTAGTTTCAAATAAAAAAGTCTTAGTAATAGATAGCGTTGGCGCCTTTGGGTATTGAACCCTACAAAAGCCTGATAACAAAACATTTTAAAACACGCATCCAGCCCAGATTATGTCCTGCTGATCCGCTGTAGGTATTACTTAGGTACATACCTACAACAGTAGGTACAGTGTTTGCCTTGACGACCCGCGAGGATCCAGTGCAGGCCTACCTGCGGCTTGCGGACGGCGGCGACGGCGGCGGCGGCGCGTGCGTCTGCGTCCCTTTCTCTCAATGATACTTTTAGTCAAGCAATACCAAACCTTAAGCTTTTCGGAATTCGATCCATTTCATATACTTTTACTTTTGCCCGGCGCCCGGCTACTTTTGTTGGTAAATAACTGCGATAATAAACATCGATCCTTTAGGAGATTCTAGGAAGGTTTGCTATGAACTAGAACTCACCCAAAAATTCAATCAGTCTTCACCCCTGCCGCTCAGCCTTAACTGCACATGAAAAAATAAAATGTGTTTTATTCGACAGGTCAGTACTGAGTACCGACCTACCTAAGTACTTACCTACCTGCCATCGTTAAAAATCGCATGTTACCTCTCAAAATAAACAAACACAAAACGCACGAGAATCGGTTTTTGTCAATGTCAAAGCCTCGTGCGCTTTCGTCTCGCGCAGCTGAATGGCAAATAGGCAGGTACCTACCTACCATAACAACAACAAATTAATGATGGTAGGTAGGTACTCTATAACGGGTATGATAACAATTAATCATGGCATAAGGGCAGTTCTACATACCTTGAAAGATCAGCACAGTTTTGGTTGGATCTTTTAATCAGTTATTTGTTTTCGCGGAGATCTTCGCGTCGCGTCGCGTGCGTCGTTGCGCAGTGTCACAACGGAGTCCGACGTCGCCGCCGCCACCGCCGCCGCCGGCGCCGCAGCCTGTGACGGTGGCGCCGCCGCGGCGACCCCAAGGATGAGAGAATGGGACGTCGACCCCGCCCTTTACTTACCACACCATACTACTTATTATTTATTCTGTCATCTGTGCCTACACCGAACACCGAATCTATCCACGCAAAATCTCTCATGTTTGGTTGACTTGACTTGCTCTCGGACTTGATTGAAATGCATTGTGCTATTCGCAGTACCTAGGTACTAGCATTAGGTAGGCACCCCGTTTTGTTGTTAGTTTGGATTTTCTAACATTGACCAACAACGTTCTTCAGTTTCGAAAGGTATCTACCTACCTACCCAATCCTGTTTATGTTGCATGGGTGAGGTCTGTATTCAGTAGGAACTAGGTAGTAAGTAGTAAGAACATGTAACCTAGTGGGTTGCATATCGGCAGATTGTAATTGCGGGGGTCAGGTCATCATATAAAATAGCAGGTGTGAGGTGGCGTGATCAGTGATTAACTGGCTACCTGATATAGGTATAATGCACAATCCGTTAGTCCAATAGACTTGAATTTTGGAGGGTGTGCTGAGGGTTTTGACTGGGGGGTTTTAAGGTACCTATATACAATTTGGGGACGGAGAAAGCAAACAGCACATCTGCTACCTAACGCTACTCATGCTTAGACAAAGAATTGTAGGTCATGCTACGCGCCACTGCATTGCGCCCGTCAACTTGTGACGTGGTTGTCTGAGAAGTTTGTTGGTTGGGTGTAGAAAGGATTTTTGGACTATCACTAGTCTTAAAAAATTAAAGGGCTATAGTACCTCAGATTAGCAACTCAACGCAACTTTATTCTAGTTTCGAACTAAGATATAGTAATAATAAAGGTGACATTGCTGTGCGCTCAACCACGGCGCTTATGACCGCCAGATGACAGATAAATGCGCGTATTTCTACGTTTTGCTTTTTTACGGTTAAACCAATATGAATTTTGAAAAACGAAAACACAGACCGTCTGCTGTATACTGTGTTTATTTAATGTATCTACAATGTTTCATGCCCCAATTGGGCGTATTTATTGAATGGCGAACATTTTTGGTACAAATTAGAGTCAACTTTGTTTTTTTTTTCAATCGAGAACATTTTATTTAATCGTGTTTTCGAAACACAAGAGTTTTAGCATCTATCCTGAACTATAACATGTTTTCATTTCAAAGTAAACGCTGAAGCTAAGCCATTTCACATATCATAGACTCTTTAAGTAGGGACACAGCCCGCATAATAAGTACCTACATAGGTAAAAGCTCCGTATGAAAATATGTATTTATATCGTGCATCTTGTGGTGTAGTTTAGATGTCATTTCTGCATGGTTCTAAGCTAGCGTTAAAATGTTTGCAATTCAGTGTCCCAATAAAGCGTACAAGGCAAACTAAACTTTTTGCGGTCTCCCATTCTTCTACTAGCTATGCCGAAAATTCAGTAGTCAATCGGTTGCATAGATGCTACAACAAACTGTGACGCAGACATCTTCCACACCTGTAAAGTGGGCTTCAAGCGGGAGGTTCTCCAAATCATCAATAATGATAAGGGGAGATGTCAAATCCTACATATTTTATAGTCCATCAAATCTAAGAAGTACACTTTGACAGCTGTCAGATCAACTTGGCTAGGGATGTGAACCAGTTAATCGCCATCGAAAATATCCGATATTAATGAGAAATTGTAAATTCGATATTGATACTTTATAGGTAGGAAACAATCGCTTTCAATTTTGATAAAACTATAAACTCAGATAGAAGTTAAATAAATATGTAGCGCTTAATTAATACCAAATAAATGAATTATTTCTGCTTATTTTTTTTCAATATTATTCTTTTTTATTTTGGCTTGCAACCATATAACCGATTGATGATGATGCCAGTGACAAGTGACGTATTGAAAGTGTCAAGCTTATGAGACAAAAAAAATATCGGTAAAAACTATTGATTTCGAAAGACAAATGCTATGCCATGACAAAGATAATTGGGAAATCCGGCACTGTATGTGTGTATGTTTGTGGCAATGTTTGTGACGGCATAACTCTCGAACAGATTATCCGATTTTCATGAAATTTAAACTGAATAGAGAAAACGTAAATATATTTTGATTGTGGCGGGGGATTTTTGCAATGTGGGGTAGTTTTTGAGACATAAAATAAAAAGAGATACAATTATTCCCGTTCAAAACGACATCAACCTTTGTTTTATGTTAGAAAGGATTACATAACGTTAGCAACAAGAGAACCTCGAACACTCAGATGAATTCAGAGTTCTAGAAAAAGTGCTTAAGTAAAGTGAGAAAGGTATATTGAAAGCACACTTTTATCGTTTGTTAATAACGTTCTATTTGAGAATTAATTCCGTTACAAACCAAACATCACGAGATCTCAGTATGGGGCGAACTACTTACTAGAAACTAATTATATTTTTTATTTATTTAGGTTTAATATTTATTCAAGATAAGTAATTTGAAGAACTACTGAACTAAATTTTGGTCACTCGCGCACTACACAAAACTATGTCACTGAATTTCCGCCAAAAAGTCTGTTCGATTAATTAAATTATTTCAATATTTTTACCGATTATTTGGAAAAACAAGAATTTCAAACTGTCGCAGCACTACTGTAAACAACTTAATGACATAACATTGTATAAACGTGAAGTGAACCTCATTTACAATTTTACTGATTGTTTATGTTTTTAACAAGTTTTACGAGATTCAAATATAGATTAATGTACAGAAATGTTTAATTAATATAACTATTTATCTAAAATATTTTTTCGACATAATAAGAATTACTGTTTGTAATATTATGTGAGGTACCTGCGGGTAGTAAGGGCCGGCGGTTAACAAGAGCCACTACTACTAAAACACACTTTCAACATTTTTATTAGACTCTAGTCACGCACACATTTAAGGAACCAATAGCAAGGCTACCATCCGCAATCGCGTCGCGCTCCGATCCGCCATCTAATCAGTAGCCACGAATCCGTCCACGCAGTTGGTATGCATCACTCCACAGTAAAAAAATCTCCTCGAAAACGGATAAATTGTGTGTAAACTAGCCTGTTGTTCAGAGAATTTGATGTTGTAAAGTTAAAATGAGTGAATTGTGTTGACAAATCAAGGTAAGTTTAATCATTATACCAATATTTATTAGTTTTACATTGAAATTTATCGAACTTGTCTCATGGTCTAATAAGGGCCACTTACAAGGCGTGTAAATAGAGCCGGCCCTTACTAGGCTCTCAAATCATATAGTATTAGGGAAAAAATACATTAACTTTAAGATTTTACTGCCTGATCTTTTGTATATTGTTATCATATTGATATAAGTGGTATAAAACTTAGAAAATTTGAATAATTTTCTTTAATTTCCTTCATTTGCTTAACGTTATTACAAGCTTTTATTTAGCTTCGCCTGTCCCGGTGTCTATCTGTCTGTCTGTCTGTGGCTAATCAAATCTAGCAGGCCAAATTTGACCGCCTTCCCGGTGTCTGAATATGCTGAAATTTGGTATGCCTATCAGTTCTTCGTGACAATGCAATGAGAGACAGCGAGCTGATCTGATGATGGAGTCAGAAGCTATTCAACCGAATTTCTAAGTAAATAAGCCGATCGAGTTGAAATTCGGCATATCCATCAAGCTCTGACTACACTGTTTTTATTATATCTGTTGTTTTGTTTTCTAAAGTAAATTTAAATGTTTATTAATAAAAAAATAAAAAATAAAAATGTTTATTAAGAGAAGCTTATTGAAATTGGATTTCATAAGTAACATACGATTTCATTAGTGTAATAAGGGCCACGAAATTTATAAAAACTAGATTTTTTCTTTTATGCTTACAAAGATTTATTTAGTGTCACTAATAACTTGTTTAAATATATTATAATTTTATACGTATTAAGTCATTTCATACTTTTTCATATAAGTTTTTGTTTCTTTAGTTTAATAAGGCTCATATTTGTTTTTCTCCTTAATAAAGATTTATCGAAAGATTAATTTAATTTTAAACCATAATAAAAGTCTGAAGTAAATAGAAAACATTGTTTTTTTAAATAATATAACGCTAAAATTAATAATTTTGGTGTGGTCCTTATTAAGCCACCTAGGTTTAATAGGGGCCAAAGAACGGGTTTCAAAAAACCTAATATTTACGAAGAATTGTGACAGACACCCAAAAAAAATATTAATTTTTAGATTCTTAATAAAGATAACATACTTAAAACGCCCTGTTTTTATCAATATTCGTTAGATATTCAAAATATTTAGTTTAGAATTAAGGTGGCCCTTGTTTACCGCAAGTACCTTGTATGCTTTTGAACAAAGTTATAGCGTCATAAGAAATGCGAAACGTCAAAATGTATTAAGTACTTAGATTCGATGGACTGTAGTACACATATATTTTTACATTTAATACTTACAAATTATATTTTATATTATTTAGGCATCATTCTTCATTTCACTAGGTATTTCATAAGTTTCTTTGTTATATTTTTGTTGATAACTATATCTGCTTATTATTTGTTTGCAAGTATATTTCTTAGATTGTTTGATTTTTATATTGATATATGTTCTTGTTTAGAGACTGTCGTAATTTAACTTTTATAAGATACTAGCTTTTGCTCGCGGCTTCGCTCGCGTTAAGAAGTATTATTATTAATTAGGTATAGTTTTTGCGGCTTTACTTTTGGTTAGTGTATGTAAAAAATTAGGGCTTACAAAACTTAAAATGACAGTCAATTGACATCAAAATCCTTAGCGGATGCCTACGTCATAACATTTACCTGTATGCCAAATTTCAGCCCGATCCGTCGGTAGGTCCCATTTGTTCCATGGAACATGACGTCATAGGACAAAATTTGTTTTTTTTTTCTTATTTTGTACTATAGAACATGTAAGTAATACTTTTATTTCTCAAATTGTTCTATAGGACAAGGTAAATGAGACCTCTTAAGATTATATTTCTTGTGAACGGGTGGTACTAGAATGCTCTGAGATTGAGAATCCTCTACATAATCTGGAGAGTCCTCCACGTTTCCGATTTATTTTATTCTATTATAGTATTTTATTTTTATTTATTATTATTTATTCAGGTATGACAGAATAATTGTCACTATCAGTGTCATTTAGGCAGGCAGATTCATGGAAGATTTTGGGTAAATCTGATTCGCATTTTGTTCTATGGCATGAAAATCGGGTGAAAAGCTAGTATGTAGTTCTATGGAAAAAATTGGGAAGAAAATGTCTCATTTTGTTTGATGACGTCATGTTCCATAGAACAAATGGGACCTACTCGAACCGTCCAGCAGTTTGGGCTGTGCGATCACTATGTCAATCAGTCAGTCACCTTTGAGTTATTACTAAACTGAAACAAAACAAATGCAAAATCTCAAAATCCTTTCTCAGGGGATGCCTACGTCATAGTAGCTTTATGCATGCAAATTCTCAGCCCGATCGGTTTAAAATTGACAAAGTTTCATACAAACTTTCATCCCCTTGGGGGTAGAATTAATCAAAATCCTTTCTTAGCGGATGCCTACGTCATAACATCTACCTGCATGCCAAATTTCAGCCCCATCCGTCCAGTGGTTTGGGCTGTGCGTTGATAGATCACTATGTCAGTCAGTCAGTATTTAGAAGATAAATGTAAATCCCTAATTGGCTATTAGTTTTGTTGTAAATTTTACCATGTTAAGTTTTAAAGAGCTGTGGATTTTGTTAAATCAATAAATCGTTTGCTCATAGCGAAGTCCCCCGTATCGATACGGGGTACCTATGCCAGTTTTTTTTTTGTTGTTTGTCGTAGGTAATACTATATAATAAAAATCACAGCATCTCGTGACGCTCATGCTCATGAATCAAATATCCTCAAGAGTGGACAAAAAAGCCGCATGATCACCAAGACTTGTACCATTAGACAGTACCTACCATTGATGGTACAAGGACAGAACCGGAGCTTGATTAAGTCTCATCCATGTGCGGTTGACAATATCCATTCCATCATCGCCTTGCTCCATCTATCATCCTTGTGTCCCACATAGCTCCACTTACCGGTGTGGAAGATCCAGAGGTCCCGGATTCTATGCCCAGGGGAGCCGTAGACCTACAATATGGTGGTTATAGTATTCGTTTTAAGTTGTTTAGTTATTATACGTCACTATTTGAGCAGGCAGTCTCAATTAAGAAAGTGACCAGAGCCAGGCAGAGCTAGAGCCCTCGCATCTACATACAAGTATATACTTAGTTAGAGCGAGGAACTCCATGTAATGTTTGCTACTGTTGTTAAACCACCACACATGTTCGCATTCCATATTTTAGCCAGTAGTAAGATTTTGATTTATTTTTGTGTTAATATTTTATAAGACAGAAATAAACCATTCTATTCTAATCTATTCTATATGGTGCTTGGTGAGGTTGTTGGACTACGTTTAAATTAGCAAGGTTAGCAACTACCATCTTACCTAAGCCGAGTTGGAGGGGTCGATTCTTAAGGCCCTGTCATTAGACGTTTCCTCTTTTTTCAATGGAAAATTAAAGTACTTCTGAACAAGCCACGAGTCCGTTTTTTATATATGTAAGTATTACTTTAGGTACCTATCTACATTAAAGGTAAGCTGAAAATATAATAGTTGAAAAAATTATAGATAAAAATATTTATTGAAAATGTTACGTTTCAAAATTTACAAGAGAAATATTGTGATACCTACAATGAATATTGACTTACGATTTATTTTAAATTATTGGTTACATGTTGATTTACATTAAAGGTAAGCTAGTTTGTTGATATCAATTCAACTTTAATTTTAATCATGAATTATTTGAAAAACTACAGGCGCGCCGCGCGCACGTCTTTCAATCAGTAGCTCTGTGACCACTGTCGACGTCGGACGTGTGTTTGTCGTCCTCGCAGCGGTCAGACAACACCTAGACTCAGAATAAATATTAGGACGAATTTAAATAAGTTATTTGTTCTGTGCCAGTAAAGGTACCATCATATGGTCACATTACCTACCTACATACCAGCAACGTGATTTCAAAATAAGAATTATCAAAAGGTATTATTTACGATACGCATGCGCCACCTACAGCTTGCCGTTGTCAACTCTCAAAATCGTTTCTGCCGAGATTTTAGCTGCGTAGCGCGCCTTAAGCCGCGACGACACTGCATTGATAATATTTATCATCAAAACCCAAAACGACAGCAGGCCGTGGTTCTTGTGAGAGATTTTGATAAATCACTAAACTTGGCAGGCGGGTTAGAAAATTTACATTGTATGTAGCCAAGTTTACTCTTTTCATGAGCATGCCCGATTATCACATACCTAGGTTCGCCTAAATAAGCTATCATCAATTAGATTCATGTCCACAGCTGGACAGAGCCTCCGCAAAAATTTTAGTGTCTTGCATAATAGCTTGTTTGGATCGGTAATCGCAGAAGTATTAGATAATACTCATGTGCATGTCTCCAGCTTGCACAGAACGAATCTGTAATCTCTAAATATGTCAATATTTGGTTCAAATTTGGTTAAATCTGAAAATCTAGTTTAAAATTTAGGTTCCAATCAAACTTCGTAGATACAAGCCTAAGTAGGTGTGTAAGCCAGGGAAGGGTCTACAGCTTATACATCTGGATTAGCGAAATGGCTGAATACTGGATTGTGATTGATAGCCTATAATTCTGTGCAGAATGTTTTGTACCCAAAACTTTGTACCCACTCGTATTGTTGTAATAGCCAGTTTTTTTAATATATTTTGTTTCAAACCTTCCATACAAAATATTACCTAACATTATAGGCTGTAAACACTTCCAAAATTTAGATAAATCATCACATAGGTATGTCTAAATCAAGCCGTTTAGGTTGCAGAGCGTCCTAGAGTAATAGGCATACTTACCTACATAGGTGTTTGTCTTTTATTTTTCTTATATAAGGTAGTTGGTACCTACTCTTATTAATTGTGTTGAGTCGCAGTTGCAATGGAAGTTTATTCGATGAGCGTTTGCTCACCGCTAATGGTGAATAGGTAGGTATTTTTTTTTTAAATCTTCTTGTCACACTTAACACCCCTATTTCTCAAAAACTACCCTAGTGTCAAAAAAATCCTTATTCCGATTGATGAGTATAAATGTATTCTCTGCAAATACAAAATATTGAATCGATCGGATGAACCATTCAAAAGATATGATCAAAAAATGGTATTTCTTTCCATCCTAATATCTCAAAAACTATCCCACTTAAAAAAAATCCCCGCAACAATCAATTTATATTGTCTCTTTACATTTTCAATTTTATCAAAATCGGATTAACCGTTCGACAGTTATGCCGTCACAAACATAGCCGACACTGTATGTATGTATGTACATACATACATACAGTGCCGGATTTCCCAAATTAACTCGGAGATCTCGTTCGCTTCGCTCACTAGATCAACTAAGGACTACCATTTGATTAACAAGAGACAATAAGATGAAAGAAGATTAAAAGTAATAAGACTTAAATTATTTATTTATAAGTCTTACCTATTGTAGTCATAAAAATATTAAAAGCATGTTTTTCAGTGTTGTAAAATTGAAACACATTTATTTTTTGTGTTTTTTTACTGAGACAAATAAACCAATTTCATAACATTTGACAATACCTATTACAGAGTTCAAATGTAGTGTGATTGTAGTACATACATAACATACAGCCAAATAACAAATGCTAAACATTACCCGAGTGAGAGTCGGCACCGCACTAAGGCCCCAGAGCTAAAAGCAAAGAGTTCAGAGTTTTGCCTTGTCACGTGGGTCCGAACCCTCAGTGAGCGTGTCCAGCTCGCCTTGCCCGGTTTATTATATTAACATATACAGTGCCTAGGAGAACTTTCAAAGTAAAGCAAATACACACACAAATTCTAATAAGTACCACAAGGTATTTTTTATGAAAATAATTTTGGCATTAATTCATAAACATGTATACTTAAGTTGACTTACTTCCTTTCAACATAGATATTACGAACGTGTACATAAGACAACTTTTAAACTTAGGTCTCCCCAAACCGTCCCAGTAAAAAAAACTACACATCAGACCTTTTATATTTAAACGTCTATAAGAATATTACCTAAGCATACGCAGACCGCTTTCATCAGCAGAGTGTCCACTGCAAAAGCCATATCAACTTCCCTCAAATTGTAGCTAGTTTTCTTCCTTTTCAAATCAACGTTGGTTTTTACTTTGCTTTATAAAACACTTCACTAGCCTGGACGAGTAAAACTGTGTTTTAGTTCGGCGCATGTGTGGCTGTAAGCAAGTTTTGCCAAGTGCAACAGGCTGAGAGAATCTCGCTCCGCTACCAAGCAAACACAGCACATTGTTAAATATGTTTCAAGCATTTATGCCCGAACTTGCCCTAAACACCCTGAAATCCCCCGCCTTTGCAGAAAGTGGACACCCTGATTAGACTCTGAACAGAATTTAAGCACATTGTTACAATACACGTTAGCTTTGTAAGGAGCGTAGTCGCTCGCACGCCATACCGCAGTAATCTCGAGAACTTACACAGAGGATTATTGATCACACCGAAACCAACGGTGCATCAAACTCGATACAGCCATGTTATGCCAACAAGTGATTTATAACTTAAACTAAAAGCTAGTGGTACGTTATGTGGTAACACTAGAAAATCGAGCGATCTGATCGCATATAAAGTAAACCTGTCGCAAAACAGAACCGAGTCGGTCTAAGATGACGAAAGCGGCTGCACTAAACAACATAAAATTACATTCGAAAAATCACATCTACAACCGTCAAAGATCTAGGTTTACAAATTGCAATTCTTACGATTAATACTAAAATACAATGATAAATTAGACACTTGTAATCTAAAAAACTTACATGCGAGCTATGAGCGGGATCTCGTGCTCAATAAATAGCGAAAAATCAGTCGGTTGTAATCTTACGCCGAAGTTATATTGAGTGGTGGTGGCGCGCCGCCACGTCGCCGCCACACAATCTTACCCCATCTAGTCCGCACCCTACTTCCTTCTCTCTACTTTCCATTACAAAACATCCCGATACGACCCCGATCCGCCTTACAACCGTCGATACTAGCTTATCTGCGTTTAATACGCTGCAGCCGTTTAAGATTCATAAATAATTAGTTATAATAAAGGTAATGAGTATAGTATAGTGAATAAGTTATATAACTGATTGAATTATAATTATACTGACTTGAAACTGGAAATATTTTCTAACGTGTTCGTCTTACTTTAGTAAAATGTTGTCCATGAAATTGAATTCACCACCGATAATCTAGGTGTCCTTCCAACCTTGTACTAAATCGACTTGACCAATAGCCAAACTGTGAGCTGTAAGGTCCAAAGTGTAATCTCGAATGTATTATAATCATAGGAATCACTCGGATTATTCAATATGATTCCATACATTGATAAAATACTTGATTTGTTTCCCAATGACTCCTAATGTGAGCTATCCAATACAAAGTATTCCTAGTTATTACGTACACGTATGGAGTTTTATTAGTTACAATCACTTTATTTACGCCAAATGTCCACTGTGTATTTAATTGTCCATTGTCCATACCAATTACCAAATTATTAAGCTAAGTATATTTAAAAATACATCAAAGTGAGATTTACACATATTTGAAACAATGTACAGTAATTAATCTGCCATATATGGATGTTTCCATAGTTCCAGAGGCCCTACTACGAAAATCAAACGGATCCGAAATAATTTGTCATTTTAGTGTTGAAATACGTGCAACCCATCTTCGGATTCGTCAAGTTTAGTTTTTCGTAGTAGACCTCCTGGCCTTACTCGGGCTCTGTAAAAACCCGTGGCTATGCTATCATGATTACGCCATTGGATTACGTAAAATTTGGATGTTAAACAATTCAAATTTTACATAATAAATGTTCAAGTGACAATTCGAAATCAGTAGCCCGCTAATTCTATGACTTATTGTTACTAAACTGTACATACGACGACAATTGATAATATAATACAGTACTCTAATGGAAACCGTGGTCAGGTGAGAATTATCGAATAAGTGATACCGCCTCTGTGCCATACGACTCTAGCATTTATGAAAACAGTGAAAAAGTGAAAGGATAAAACGTATTATTATATAAACATGATAATCATATAAATGTAAGATATCATTAACGGCGGGTATCACTTTATTCGATTTTCTTTGTTAAATTGTATTTATTATCATAAAACATTAAATATTCATTATGTATACAATTAAACATGTAAATAATACATAATTGAGGCTTATAGAACATATTTAGATACTAGGATGACATGAGCAGAGTAGGTAGGTTATCGGTGTTAGAGACATAATAAACCTTTAGGAGCAAGTGAACGGACGCATATCTACGCCAAATAGTACTCTTTTGAGTAACATGGACTATATAATTTATCTAATATTACAATTATAGTACAAGAATAACCTCAAACATCAATATGTACAAATCATTTAGTTCACTCGAAACTTGTTGCCAACTACCGATATTATTGATGGTATATTTATTTATCGTATACTTATAATATCAATAGTGTGCAACATATTTACGATAGTTTATAGGCGTCCAAAATTACGCGCAGGACGTGTAATTTCCATTGCAGATACTAGTTATGTCTGGTAGTGAGATTAATTTACAATAGCGATTTTTAAATTTGAACCATGTCTGCCAAAACATCGGAAACAAAGGTCCACGTTCATAGAAAGCAACCAGCTCTTGTATCAGTAAGTCATTTATGTGGGACACAATCTGAACTGTTGAAACATCAAAACACAGCCGAAACATCGGAGGTTACATACGTTAACTTTCAGTTTTGGCAGAGATGGTTTGAGTTTAAGGAGTGTGTTCAATTTAAATACAGTTTTAGATAAGTATATTCTAGAAGAATAGTTAAAATAAGTTTACATAGAGTACCTTCCATAAATATTTAATAGTATACTTATGATATAATTGTAGGTTTTATCCGCACAATAATGTTGATCAGATAAATTAATAAAATATGTGTATGTACTTTGGAGCATTGGGGCCCGCGTTATCCTGTTTTATAACTTGCAGTTCATAATTAACTATACTTTTTGATTTAAATATAATTATTAAAACAGTATAGAGCTAGGAAGGAGCTTGCCTGCGTATTAATATGTTAATCACATTTACAATGTCATTGCATCACTGAAAGTTGTTGCTCTGCGTACGTGGATTGTACCGTCGGCCCGGGTGGTTGGAATGTGGGTGGCGAGGACGCGGGTGGGGATGACGGGGGTGGGGATGACGCGGTTGTGCATGGGGGGTTCGTGGGCGGGGAGTACGGGGGTGGGAGGGTTGTGGGTAAGGGGATTGTGAGTAATGGGGTTGCGAGTAAGAGGGTTGTGAGTAAGATGACTGTGGGTAAGGGGGTTGTAGGTTTCCTTGTGGGTAAGGGGGTTGTAGGTTAGCTTGCTCATAAAGGGATTGTGCTTGCTCGTAAAGGGGCTGTGAGTGAAGGGCTTGCTCGTAAAGTTGTTGTGGGTGAGGGGATTGCTCGTAAAGGGGTTGTTGGTGAAGGGCTTGCTCGTAAAGGGGTTGTGGGTGGAGGGCTTGCTCGTAAAAGGTTTGTGGATGAGGGGCTTGTTCATAAAGGGATTGTGGATGAGATGCTTGCTCGTAAAGGGATTGTGGATGAGATGCTTGCTCGTAAAGGGATTGCGAATGAAGGGCTTGCTCGTAAAGGGGTTGTTGATGTGGGGATTGCTCGTAAATGGGTTGTTGATGTGGGGATTGCTCGTAAAGGGGTTGTGGATGAGGGGCTTGCTCGTAAAGGGGTTGTGGATGAATGGCTTGCTCGTAAAGAGGTTGTAGGTGAGGGGATTGCTCGTAAAGGGGTTGTGAATGAGGGGATTGCTCGTAAAGGGGTTGTGAATGAGGGGCTTGATCGAAAAGGGGTTGTGGATGAGGGGCTTGCTCGAAAAGGGGTTGTGAATGAGGGGCTTGCTCGAAAAGGGGTTGTGAATGAGGGGCTTGCTCGAAAAGGGGTTGTGATTGAGGGGCTCGCTCGAAAAGGGGTTGTGAATGAGGGTCTCGCTCGAAAAGGGGTAGTGAATGAGGGGCTTGCTCGAAAAGGGGTAGTGAATAAGGGACTTGCTCGAAAAGGGGTAGTGAATGTGGGACTTGCTCGAAAAGGGATTGAGAATGAGGGACTTGCTCGAAAAGGGATTGTGAATGAGGGACTTGCTCGAAAAGGGATTGTGAATGAGGGGCTTGCTCGAAAAGGGATTGTGAATGAGGGGCTTGCTCGAAAAGGGATTGTGAATGAGGGGCTTGCTCGAAAAGGGATTGTGAATGAGAGGCTTGCTCGAAAAGGGATTGTGAGTGAGGGGCTTGCTCGAAAAGGGATTGTGAATGAGGGGCTTGCTCGAAAAGGGATTGTGAATGAGGGGCATGTACGAAAAGGGATTGTGAATGAGGGGCTTGCTCGTAAAAGGCACGTGAAAAAGGCGATAGGTCGAAAAAGGATTTTGCGTAAGGAGATATTTCGTAAATGGATTGTGGGTGAGGGGCTTGCTCGTAAATGGTCTGTTGATGAGGGGCTCGCTCGTAAAGGGGTTTTGCGTGGAAGTTTTGTTGGAAGGGGTCCTGTGGGTAGTGAGAAACTAGTGGTTGGAGGGCTTGTGTTTGGGGGGCTTGTGGTTGGAAGGCTTGTGGTTCAGGGGCTTGTGGTCCGGGGGCTTTTATTTTGGGGGCTCGTGGTTGGGGGGGTTGAGGGGCTTTCGATAGGGGGGCTTTTGGTTCACTCAAGTCTGGTTTGGCAAATAGTTTATTCCACGGTTTTTTAAGCGCTGGGGGAAACGCTGGCGCGACCGGCTTCGGCGGCGGGTAAGAGTACAGCGGCTTGTGTACCGGTGGCATCGCCGCCACGACAGGGCGGGCGATCGGGGACAATTGGGAGTCTGCGATCACATAACGACATGTTACTTATATACACTCACATATTCATATTGTTATTATGCTCATTATTGTATAAACCTGTGTGATCTCAGTTTACCTTTTTTGTGTACCTACAGGGTGACTTTGCAAAACCTCATCTGACACACCGGAAGTATTCATTATCACTCTACATTTTAACATTAACATGGATATTGTATTGTAGCCTTGGGAATAGATAGCACAACTAGCGGCCTTTCTTATACAAAATGCAGATGACTACGCAAATAATACACAGAAAATACAGATGACATGAGCTTTTTCTGTGTATTATCATAAAACATGGATGAACTCTTGGTTCTCATAAAAATTATGTCATCTCCGTTGGTATTCTGGTACTCACAGAATGCTAGTCGAGTGATTCTAGAAACTCCATGGATATATATGGAAATCAATGTTATTTTTATAATTATTAATTTTATTTTCATATAATTAGTTAACCATAATCGTCTTTAGAACATGATCCGGTAAAGCATGTCTTTGTATCAAGAATAAGTCCGCCTGGCCAACTACCACCAGCTTACCTAATTCTGTCGCCGTAACAACAATTATAAAATTGTTGTGTTCCGGCATTCAGAGGTAAGATAGCCAGTTCCTCAGTTTGTTTCAGGTGAAGGAAGTGTGAAGTGCGCCTCCACCTTCGGCTTTATCTCAACTTGTTACCAGGTGAGATGAGGACCTAGTGGAGTAGGTTCCATTTCTTCCATGGCACATGACATCATCGAACGAAATGACACGTTTCTTCCCATTTTTTTCCATACAACATACTAGCTTTTCACGCGGTTTTCATGCCATAGAACAAAATGCAAATCAGATTTTCCCAAAATCTTGCATGAGAAGCTAAATGAATAAATACCATTGATCAAACATCTGACTGAGTAAAAGAATCCAAAAAATTCAAAGAATGGAAAAATATATTCGTAGCAAGAAGTGTTGTGAGGACTCTCCAGATTATGCAGAGGATTCTCAGTTTCAGAGCATTTTAGTATGGTGGTACTAGAATGCTTTGAAACTAAGAACAGTTCACAAAAATGTAATCTTAAAAAGGGGTTTTTTACCTAGGTAAAAAAAATCAAACTCAAATGGTCCTATAGGACAAGTCCTATAAGACAAGTCCTATATAACAATTTGAGCAATAAAAGTATTACAAAAAAGTATCGAATTTTGTCCTACAACGTCATGTTCCATAGAACTAATGGGAGTTCCTGATCGTACAGCATATAAAAAAAAATTATCGACAACGAGGCACTGAGGATTGATTGATGTTCCAGGAGATAGGCATCAACAAGTCTCCTGCCAGCTGCGGTCAATATGGCTTGAGGAGAATATTTTCCTAAAAACGTGTTGTAGGTGATGCGAGTCGCATACGTACCTTTTCCTGGAAACATACTGTAAACGGAAGCATCACGCACAGACTCCCAATGAAGCTGATGCTAATCGGGCATACCAGTCTCCCCGCCGCCGCCCGCCGCGGCGGGTTTGTCCGCAATGCACGATCGCGCCACTGATGCAAACAGCCTGCAAACAAACAAACAAACAAAATACAATGGTACAAAATACAATCCACTACGCCTTATCCTTGTATAAATAAAAATAAAAACTTGAGAATACTCTTACGTTATTTTTTTAAAGAAATTTTAAACACTAACATTACAAAATAATATTTAAAATTAAACTGTACAAAGTAAAATATAAAAAAAAGATGTACGTAATAATAAAAAAGTAAAATGTAGTCGCTTTACAAACTTTACAGTCGACCTATACGGTAACTCTACTGTTCCAGACCAGTACCATACGGTAGCATACAAAGACAAGACAAATACAAATGAATTCAATACAAAACGATGGTAACAGAAATAGTTTTACAAAACTGTGACACAGTCACCAACGCCCACCTACAAAACAAGGCATTCATATTCATTTAATGCATTCCATAAGTACATAAAGAAGAAGTTCAAAAAGTTACTGGTAACATTATGTCACTGTCCCTGTCTGTGTGTACAGACAGGTCTGGCACAGAAATTTGTAGCAGAGATACTCTACTTTCTACTCTACTATATATTCGTTTGTGTCCCTATATACGATTAACAGAATCTGGCTGCATTACCAAGCTGAATAGCTAAACTAATTCGCTGGCCTAAACTAAGAGCCAGCCCTTGGGCCACTTGTCGACTCAAACAATATTTTTTAAAACAGGAGGGGCACCGGCTCTCTACGGGCCACAGAATGTTTTAATTCCTTATCATTTCATTGCCTCGTATTCCTGAATCCCTGTTCTGAGATAACTAATACGGAAACCTTACTAATTATTGAAAACTCAGGATCTCAATTTATTCTTTAGTTTAAATAAAGAAAATAAAAATAAAAGTACCTACAGGTAGGTATTTCATGGTAAAATCAGTACCCAACCGGTGCCCAGACCAAGTAAACAAACAGCTGTTATATTATATTGGCGTTACCCCTATGGTGATATTTTTAGTAGTAAAGTGCGCCGTCTGAAGCGTTAACATCTATATAGTTTGTGTTCTCTTCACTCGCAAGCTGCCAATACAAAAGCCATTTTTGCTACGTGGAACATACTTGACTGTAAGCTAAAAGTGAAATACTTAGAAAACTGGTTCCACAGCAAACTCCTATGGAATAAACAACTAGATCATATTACTACAAAATCCAGGAACATAATACTTTAAACCGTCCTGTGGTATAGCACAGAGACCCATATAAAAATAATGCCCATCTGACCTAAGACGTAAAGAAGCTACGATTACGAGCTGCACCATTCATCAGAGATGCCACCGATCCGTTAGAGCTTTCGGACAACGAATTCCGGCAACTTTTTCATATCAACCAGGAAATGGCCGTGCACAGTTTTGCATGTTTTTTTTTATAGTGGTGTACCCAAGTGTTTACAGTATTTAGTGAGGAGTAAGGTCACTTAACACCTAAAACGGTATATTCCCAGTACTTCGGTTTTTATTTCGTTAACCGAACTATTGCAAAACATTTTGATCCCAGTAGTTCGAAGAAAATAACCGGACTAACGGTACATTTTTTTTCCCGGTAGTATGGTCTGTGTCCAACTTCTGCTCGCCTGGTACATAGGTTAAATCCCACAAACAAGTTGAAATCAATGCAATGTACCACAGACCTTGCAGCAAAAGTCGAAGTAAAATGTCGATTTCATTTAAAACCAGTAATTTTTACTTAAAATTAAATCAAAATGACTGGTTTTAAATGAAACTATAAAACTTTGTATGGCAAAATTTTGATATTTGACATTGTTTTGCATTGATAAGATATCCACAGGCTAGCCCTTACTCGGAGTAGACAAAATTGTGACAGGGGGATAGGTTTTTATCCTCACCCTGGGGAGAACAGTCTCCAGTCCATCCTAAAGCTGCTGATGAGTGTTCAGCGGATGCTCAGAATGTTTCTGCCTGAAATGCTGTTGTATTTGCTGTAAGCTGAGTCTAAAACCAAATATTTCAAATTACTATTTATTCCCTACGTTCAAAGTCAATAGCATACTGGCGATATAGCATGTAGTGAATATTACACACACGTTACGATGTTCTATATCAGAGCCAGAACTTATAAGCGAGGTACAAGAGCTACAAGAATGTCTAAAACCGTCAAAATCGCTATCGCTGTGGAAATGTTACTCACTTTTCGATCTCGGGTGCGCAGTGGACAAACTCGTGGTTCCAGAACTTGTAGGCTGGGTTCTTGATGAGCTCTATGAACGTGATGAGCAGCCCCCAGGGGTGCGGCCGGTTCACTATCAGTCGCTCGAGCAGCATGCGTGTGATCTGCTCCTGGATCGCCTCCGAGTTCGCTTCGGAGAACAGGTACAGCAGCGTGCACGAGAAGTAGTGCGTGTGACTGTTCGGGTAGCGAAGCTGGTTCGCTATCGCATTCAGGAACAGGTACCTGCAACAGTTTCAAATTAAATCAGTCGGTATACTGAAACATGCGTATTTACTACGTACAAAATCTTCACTGCCCTGACCTGCGCTGAATGCAGCTTAGCATAGGTACTCTTATCCTGTCCTGGCGATGGCTAAAACTGTTTTTACGTTGCAGGTATTTGTAGTTGTAAAAAAATGTTTGGTTACAACTACTGTACTATGTGATTTAAGTTTAAAATATAATTTTTGAAAAAGTTGTAGTTTTGGCAAAATTTTGACATGTAATAGTTACATGAAAAAAAACACCGGAATCGATATTAAGAGGTAGAAAAGAGCAATTTATTTTGGTATAGATGCGGTATATGAGCTTATTAAGAGTTGTGTGTGGTTTTCTCCATTTTTATTCCATTTATTATGTGTCCATGACAATGGAGCCTAACCACCCTCTCCAAGATTCACAGTTGATCTTTCATTACAGTATGTAAAGCTGAATGCTGCGCCCTCACCGTCCTTATTTCAAAAACTTTTGACGTATAAAAAAATAATTGGTTCCAAATTGGTCGCAAATTGTATGCTCTTCAATTATGACCTTTGACTTTGAATAGCTTTCGTAGCACACACTTAATTTTATGAAACTGGAGACAACTTTTAGAAAGCCAAAACGATACGAGTTTCCAGCTTATTATATCTCATACCGAGCTTGACCACTTTTTTGCATAAGTGACTGCGCTTAGCTCATGGACCCTTCATGATTTACCAGTTTTACCCATGTTGCTTCCATTATGTTTCTTCTATCTGTATTTTGTTATGTTATTTGTAAGTGGTAAACAATAAGGAGTTATCTATCTATTGATGGTACTATACAAAAAGCAAATGGACCAATTTTTTTTTTACAATAATAATAATATCATATTTATTCACAAAACTTATACATATGATATTACAATTAATTTAATAAATTAACATTAATATAATACAACTAATGAATATGCTGAGTTTGCAGAACCTGATTAACAAAAGAAACCGTACATTGAACATGCTGAGCAAATAGACCATACATTTATTTGTAGTTGGTAGTACTTCTGCCTTTCGAGCTGTAGGTTGTCGGTGTGATCAATACAGATGTTAGTTCTGTGTTTGTGTATTGTATTATATAACAAGTATGTATTTACAAAAAAAAAACATAAATATGATTACCGTACTCCAGCTCGCATATTATAAGTGGCGCTGTGACTGTGAAATGACTGTTCTGTAATATCGGTGGTTCCTGGTGTAAATGTGGTACGTACCGTCCCTCATAGTCAAAGTCCACGGTGAAGTTCTGGAAGACGTCCATGTGCGCGGAATGGGCTATGGTGGTCATGCTCGGCTGCAGGCCCTTGGAGCGGATGTGGGAGATGGCTTGCGTCCCCACGTACAGCACCACGGCGTTTATCAGCTGGCTGTTGTAGCGGCGACTCGGGTCGTTCGACACCTGCGAAAACACCTTCACATCACTCACACATATTATATGCATACTTATTATAACAAGCCTCATAGCTATGTATATATAACAATTCTTAAAATAATGTTGTGTTCCGGCATTTAGAGGTAAGATAGCCTGTTCCTCAGTTTGTTGATGATTCCGAGTGAAGTGCGCCTCCACCTTCGGCCTTATCTCACCTTGTAACCAGGTGAGATGAAACCAAGCGCTTCCCCGTCGTAAAAAAAAACATACAAGTAACCTATACTCTTATGATTGTACAAAGCAGACGTATCAGAGTGAAATTTCTTACCAGTACAACCGAAATAAAAAAAGAATGTAAACGTAGTTCTGGTGAATCCGGTGAAAAGTTTAATGTTAATATTTTTCTATTTTCATTTGAAATGGAAAAAGAAAAAATTTGAAAAGTGCCGCTTGAATCAATTAGTATATCTAGAATGTATCTCTATAAAATCTAAAGTCTAGTCTAGTCTAGCTAGTGTACATGTCGGATTATCATATATATTTTGGAGCGAGATCTGGGTTATGTACCTAAAGAGACACAAAAACATACACTAAAGAAAAATATATATATATCAGTGTTAAGAATGACTGAACTCACCTGCATGTTGCTTCTGAGCTCAGACAGGAATGTGACCGGCGAACGAGCCTTCAGATAGGCATCCATGTCTTTCTTGAACTGCGTCTGCGGCAAAATGACGCCGTAGTTGATAACGGCGCGTGGGGCCAGCGCTATTTCAGTAAGCAGATCCACCTGTACACAACATTACAGCAAAACTAATCAGTTACCATCCGGCATACTGATCGTTGCCCATTTTTAATTTGCTCGTTCAGGAACATTATGTCTTTATCGCCGAAACCTTCTTAAACCTGATTCTGTTGGGAGTGTTAATATTATATTTATATATAATACATACATTACATATAACATTCATATTATATGGTGTATCAACATAAAGTTATAAGTATATTTATTATATGCTACTTGCAACTCTATCTTTTTATTTTATAAACTATTAGTGTAAGCCCCATGTCAACTAATGTTATCCTCTGCGTCCAAAGGTTGTCTGGTTGAAATTTATTTAGTGATAAGACCGCCGATTGCTGGTAATCATAAAGTATTTTCAAACAACGTTGTACTGTTGAAAGTGCTCAACTAGCTTAATTTATATAATACGTATTATATTGTAGGAGTATTTGATGGTGAATGGTCCAAGTCAAAGTCAATTTATTCATTAACATTTTTTAGGATAATTTTGAAACGTCAAATCTACCGCCTGTTCGGGAAAATATGGATAGAGTGGTTAACAAGGCAAATAACTACCTGACCTGACCTACCTCATATTTGTACGCCCGATTCACCATCAGATCGTGGTAAATACCCCTTGAATAGCGTACACGTTACCTTCAGATTAGGCGTGAACGGGTCCGGCAGCCGCATGTTGCGCGGGAACGCAGACAGGATCAGGTTCCGCATCTGGATGCAGTTCGGCGGGATCTCGTCACAGAACCCGTAGTGGTAGTCGCACAGGAACTCCGGGAAGTCGTGCAGCAGCACCAGCAACACCTTCAGCGTGCCCTTGTACAGGATCGCGACAGACGGCGCCAGCTCCGTGTTCCTCAGAAACGGATCGAGGAACTTGAACAGGTCTATCAACAGTGTGGAAAACATCCCCCAGCCCTGAAAGCGTTTCACCTGAATTTAACTCATTGAAAACAACCGTTCGCAGTACAACTGAAAGAACCAAAAGGAAAAGGTACATTTTTTTAGTAAAGCCGTGAACGTGCCATTTTAATGTGTATGAGGTTGAATTAGGTGCGTTAATTTTTTTCTGTATTAGTGGATGAACATTTATGATGGTTAGTATCGTTGTGGAACGGATCGATGCCGACTTTAGATAGAGAAAACAATTGTAAATACAGGCGCCCAGTAATGATGCGTATTTGCAACGTGTCTCGGTGTCGTCTAAGCTGAAATTAGATATTCCGGCTGAGCCAAGCCTTAAGCTGCTTAAGCCTTATCAAGATAAAGGGCCACCACGGAATCCCTGGCAACCTTATTTGCCAAAGATGTATTTGTATGTATACGTTTCATTTATGAAGGTCCAAAAGTACCCACTCTCCGCTACAAACGAATTGTATTATTCGTTTCAAAATGGCAATTCAAATAAAATTTTGAAGGGATTATCGAATATGTATTCGGATGAATTCTGTGTTTGCTGTTGCTTTACTTTTTCATCAAAAGTCATAAATACATCAAAGTGTTCGAGTTTTCCTCTTTATCATATATTTTAATTTTTATTGTGTTATTATAAAAAGAAATGCACCACATACAGATTATCCCTATCCGATTAAGCCTGCAAAATGTTATTTGAATAAGACGCGCCCTTACGAAATGAACGACAGACCACGCTTTAACAGGAGTGAAATTTAGCGGTAACCCGGGGCCTTCATAAGAAAGAGACAGCGATATGAGAAAAATGCAATAATGAGGCGGCAAACTAATCTCAATTAAATCTCGTCAAGTACCGACCTTTATATAAAAGAGATTGTTTTTAATGTATTTTATTACCATTACATATCTATACTTTGAAAAGGGAAAGAGGTTGTGGTTTGGACCATTGAGAAACTATCAAAGTTTCATGCTGCTAGGTTTTGGTAAGTGGGTTGACTGTTAGTCAGTCAGGATATTTGTTTTTACCCTTACAAAATTGAGGACTATAATTGATTTACTGAATGCACCCATTATTATTTTTTACTCAAAAACATTATGGAACAGACTAAATGGTAAAAACTTTTTGGAAGATACTATAATAACCCAAACTTTAAGGAGACTAACGACGCAAATTAGCATCAGAATGGGCGCCCTACTTCTAGATAAACACAATTTGCTTATCTTAATCGAATTCTTTTTTAAACTGTCACCCTCGCAATTATTTATAGTAAAACTCATATCAGAAATACCACAAAAGGTGTTACCTGAGATATTCATTTGACTATAAATAACCGTTTATTCAACGCTAATACCCCATTTTAACGACGTAAAACCTAGTTCCAATCCCTGATTGCAAACCATTTTATGTTACAATTTTAATTAAAATTATGAAATTAATAACATTATTATATTAATAATTATACTATTTTAGTCATAAATTTTAAGAAAATGTATTTACAAATAACAGTGTGTTATAACAACACCAACAAATCTGTCACACTGCTCTTGTCAAGTGAAAAGAGATATTACTTTAATTTGAAATCTATAAATTTATATTAGGGTCAACGAAACAGTAAATAATACATAAATGGGAAAGCCTTATTAAATACTGAGTCGACTATACAGGTTCAGCGCTAGGAACTAGGTTTTACAGTTTTCGAGCCAACAAGCAAGCTATATAGCGCGGCGATTACCTGGAATGATCGTAACAAGTTATACAACTATTATTTTTATTTAAAAACGAATATGAACAAGCTAAGAACCAAAACCAATTTCAGTCGATTTCTACTACTAATGCCGATGTACGATGTAACTACAAAGGCGCGACCAAATTCATCAAATGGTAACTTGCTCAGTTGAAGTTGGAAGCATAGTTTCGGTACTAAAAGTGTTCAGCTGGTGTGTAGCGCGCTATATAACCTGCCCGCTAGACCGGTTCACGGTCGCACAAAAAATGTACAGCGCGTGTGAACATGGTTTACTTTTTGTTGCGGCGTGACCGCTAGCACGCGGTTGATGAAGGCGCGGTGGGCGACAATCTCGAGCCAGGAGTACGCGAAGCCAGGCGCCACGGTCGGCCGGATGATGCGGAGCGTGTGACAGAATGCCGTCAGCACCTGCAAAAAAAACTAGCTAAAACATATCCATACTAGTATTTTCGAATGTGAGAAGAACCGCCTCCGTGGTCTAGCGGTCAGATCCAGTGGTCCCGGTTCGATCCCAGGGGGGATATTGTGGTAGTATAAAAATGCCGGAACCTGAACCTACCGACGAAATCCAAAGCGCACAATCAGACTATTCAACGGTCAATTTTACACCTGCATGATATAGACAGGGTAATAAGAAGAATTCTCTTGTTTGTCAACTCACCTGGTAATTCATCGAGTCTAGAATGGGCTCGGCAACGTTCATATCGAGGAATAAGATCAAAAGCAGTCGGTGGTACGGAAGCTGCTGGAAGTTAGTTCCATGCTCGCTATGGTCCTGCAGGAGACAGCCAGCTATGATGCCCAGGATCTGCGGATGTTCGCACGTCAATATATAGCTAGATTTACAACGGTATATATTGATATTTTTTTATCCATGCGATTTTTTTTTATTTTTGCATCAAACGTCAAATTACTTTTGCAACATATGCATGTGAAGTGATTTCGCACTTACAATGCATTATATGTTACTAAGGATTTTATAATTCATAAATTTTATAACTTTAATATTATATTGACATTAAAAAACTATTTTTTTATTTTTAAAAGCCCAGTAATAAATAAATAAATATATATTACAGGACATTAATTTTACACAGCGCTATCTAGCCCCAAATTATGCATAGCTTGTAATATGGGAACTAGATTACGGATAGAATACTTAAATCCTTTTTGTAAATACATACGTACTATTATGATACAACACCCAAACATAGAACTAACATCAATATTCATCACACAAATGTTTGTCCTGGTGGGAATCGAACCCACAGCCTACAGCGCAGAAGGCAGAGTTACTACCAACTGAGCTATGAGGCTTGTTAATATATAGTAATAATAAGATGGACAGAGCTCTAACATTACAGGGTTTCGCCAAATCATCGTAATGATATATTAATTCAATGGGTGCAGCAAACCAACCCAGCGAGTTAATAATTATTCGAATTAAAAAAACCGTAAAAGGAATCTTAGGATAGTTTCCCTGTATCTTCTACGGTTTTACACCACTTAAACAGCAGTATAAGTGGTTTTCACTCTGTACATTTCCAAGATAAAACTTGAGTGTGCTATTCGGGATAAATATAGCTTATACCACACTGCTCTTGAGCTGAGCGCTTAAATTTCATTATTGTAAAAAAATCCTTAAGTACCTTACTACACCCATTGTATAATATTGTGTATACGCGCAGCATCTTAAGTTTAACAACGATAAATGTATGAAAATGTTCATTATGCCTAAATAAAATACTGTGCAACGTAAAAACGACAAAATTAGATCTTAAAATGTGATCCAAGCAGCTAGAGAACAAAAAATAACGTAAGACAAAAGCACGGTCCAACACTCGTGCATACAAAATAATCTAGTTACGTTTGGGTCGGCGCGTTTGGTATCATCGAATCAAATTATTTTCGCAGCAATACATTCCTTTCAGGCTTAATCTTACTATGAAATTGTAGGTTAGGTAATCCTGCTCAACTGCCACAATAAAGAATGAGTTTGCTTGCAGAAATATTGAATTGAGATAATAGTCATAAAATATTTGTAATTGCCACTGACCGGCCCTTGAACGTAACTTGAACTAGGAACGAAAACATTGAATACCGACATGCGAAGAGGTCTTTTCTATTTAGCAAATCTGTCTAAGATCAGTTAAAATATCTTCAATATTTTTTTTGGCTAGTTTTGGCCAGATTTTGTAAATCTACAGATGAGAAACGGTTTTCACACCGGTGTGTAAGTTCGGTAAGCGTTGCTTATTGTAATATATTTCATTGCTGCGAAAAACAATGCTGATATTTAATAAAATAACATAGACGAAAACTGGCTCCATTTTGAAAAGTCAGATAAAAGTTACCGTAAAGTCAAGTCAAACGCTTCTAACTGAATCAATGTTTGGATAAAAACAAAGGTGAGACAGACCTTATGCAGTTTTATGTTACATGTAAAGATGGAGCTACTGCCCAGCCAAGGAAGCATCTAAAAAAACCCACACTAATTTGAAATTATCAATTACTGTCTCTCGGCATTATGTCGTCTTTGGACAAATATCACCAAACACAGGTAGTGTAGCTGTTTAAAATAAACAATCCTGCAAGGAGAAACAAATGAGAGGCTGGCTACGATATAGTTATTGGAACCCATACATTATACCAAAAGAATACTTGAGTGAGATTACAGTTTATACTATACTCCTCCAGAGTGCAGACAGTCCAGGCCTTAGTATGTGTTTCTGTTTGTGTTATGGGTTTCGATAGTAAAGCAACTGTAGTTCCTTTCGATGTCCGCTAATCAAATGTATGGAAATAAGCGCCCTATACGAAAACGAAAATAGTTTCCGTTAGCTTTAAGAAACTCATACTAAGGCCACAGAGTGCCTAGTGCGAGTTGCAATCGATTCTCGTTTGCTCACCGTGAATAGTGAATAGGTATTATTCTTCAAACAAATCGTCGTAAACGCAAACGCGTTCGAGAAGGTATTCTCTACTCTATTCACTACTCGGAGTGCTAAAATGTAAGTTAATGTAAAATTTAAAAACATCTTTAATAATTTTGTGCAAACGAGCATCATCTAAAGATAAACAATGTTAATTGTGTGATATGTTCCAGTTTGTAAGCATAAATCTACCGGTGTGAAAACCGGTGTAAGGTTTGGTATGCATTGCTTTTTGTAATTAATTTTGTTTCTACAAAAAACAAAGCTACAATAATTTAAATAAAATAACATACAGCCAAAATCTGCCTCTTTTTTGGAAAGTCAAAAGTTAGGTAAAGGTAAACCTTAACCGTTTTAGTATAAACTAATACAAATTAGTTACCTGCATTATGAAATGTTGCTTTGCTTTTTGGGCGGGGAATTTCATCTAGAAAAACCCAAACTAGTTTGAATATATATAAAACATATAACTTTTATACAGGGCGTCCCACGGTCATGCCACATGCAGGGAAAGTACCTTAAATATTTAAGATTAATTTATATAGATTATATTTAATTGAAAGAAGACTTCATTTTGATTTTAAAAACGATTAAAAATTATTCCAAAATCTTTGAATGCATATGCAACTGGCTATCTTACCTCTAAATGTCGGAACACAACCATTTTAGAATTGCTATTATGGCGACAGAATTAGGTAAGGTGATGGTAGCTAGCCGTTATGGGGTTATGTAAAAGATTTAGTTTACAAGAAGCAGTATGAAAATGTGCCAGAGTTACATACTGAACTTAGGCGTATTATTCTAAACATTTACCATGAAGAGATAAATAAATCAACAGTAGCGAGATTGTTAAGAGTTAGAATTTGTATACAACAGAATGGGACACATATTGCGCATTTGCTAAATTACATGATCTGTAAGGAAAACGTAATTGTTATTTTAGATGCTATGTTACCTGGAAATATATATATATATATCGTTCGATTCTCGGTTCAGACAGGCGATTTTCCAAAAATCTTTGAATGCAGTGTAAATTGTTTTTAAAATCGAAATGAAGTCTACTTTCAAAACAATATGAAAAGTCATCCATGTGGCATGGCCGTGGGACACCCTGTATAATATGCATTGTTGCCGAGGAACCTACAAATTGCAGGTACTGATAACTAAATAAAAACATATGTTGAAAAACGAATTAAAGATTAACAAATGAGATGAGAGATATACTAAAGAGCAATTGAAACCCACGAATTTGGAGTACCTACTGCTGGCTTAGCTGGCTCAGCTGATGCCGTTATACTAGCAAGGCGAACCACCTGGATATCATCGCACATGAAGGCTTTGCCTATTACATTTGTCTATATGAAAAAACCAGGCTGCATGTTACCGTGCATATTCAAATGATAAATAAATTTATCAGTTTGACCCTCGCTCGCTTGGTGTTTGTGGAGCCGCATAGTGTATAGATAATATACATACCTTGTTCAGCATGTTAAGTTTAGGAGTAGGGTTTCCCGTGTCTGACGTATTCTTGATAAGGAGAGACACCAGTTTGATAAAATAATCGCACGAATTGTAGTAACGCTCTCGCTTCGGCGGTATGGGCGGTGGATTGATGCGGTCTTCGTTCAGAAACTGGTATGTCTGAAATGTCACATTTGGTTTTAAACTACCTACCTCTATTGGTCATGTACTGTCTGCATCTTACGAAAATGGTGAGCGGTTGTGAACTTTCAATTTACAAATATTGAATTATTGGCAACATCTAGCTCTCACAAGGATTTTGTGACCCCTTATGCCAAGACAGACACAGGTCACATTTTATTTGTTTGCTGATATTTGATAGTGGCTCCTGGTACTCTCATATAACACAACATCAACGTTTGAAAGTATTTGAAGAAAAACAATAAAATTTTACTTCTCTTAAAATCTCTTCATCATTAATCAATTGTTTTTAATGATTATTATTGATTCATGTTTAATAAGTAATTAATATTTAATTGTTATCATTTTCTATTTAATATTTAATAATAGAGTCATTTAGATTCATTGACTTTCAGTCATGGCAATGCCCGCATACAGCAGATACTTTTGACATGTTACTAATAATTATAGGCGCAACAACACTAAAATACCAAGTGTAACTTTAGACTACCTACCTCTAGTAAGAATTGATTGTCATTTCTTATTTAAAAATATTTCCTGATAATGCACATACAGCAGATGATATACGTTTAGGTATTTGTTTACTGTACATTTAGAACTAGCTAAGCCCGCACAGTTAAACTTGCGCAAGGTTCTACGTTCATCACTATAATTTCAGCCCATAAAAGTACACTGCTAAACAAAAAAAATTGTAGGAAGGCTCGCTCCAAGGCTTGAACTTTGTTGGGTACACAAAAATGGTGGAAATATCATATAATTAAATGGAAAAATGTCAGTGAAACTATGTACACATAATTTGCGGTAATTTTAGTTGTTTTTATGTCATGATTTTGTTATCTGATTGTAGAGCATACCTCCTCAATGACAAGCTGCGTCGCGATCCGGAAAAACCTTGTAATAATGTCATCCGACTTTAGAATCCCGTTCATGTTCATTCGATGCACGTACAGATTGAAATTCAGACCGAGCTCTATCTCAGTCAGCGGACTGAGTATCACGGCCCTCCATTCCCTTAGGAGGATCTCGGTCTTCTCTTGTAGACCAGGAGGGTCGTCAGCCGGGGACTGGGGAAAGTAAAGTACTATTAATACATAGTTCAAAGTTCTTTATTCACTTCTACGTTACATTGCATAACATCGATAAGTAAAATAATTGTAGGATAGTATAAGGTATCTAAATAAAATTATATTTTTAATTTTTTTATAAAATCAAGTGGTTTTTTTTTGTGCGGGGTTTTATTAATTGCCACAGTGTGGTTGCCGTTTACGATTTTTAGACACTTTAACGTATTATTTACTTTTGAATCTTGTAATATTGCTCAGAAAGCCATTTTGTTCGAGCTCTTATTAAATTGTTGATTTTTTGCTGTTCTTCTTCCTCAAGTATCTTCCCGTCATACGCTTAGAGTATTTGGTTTTTCTGTTTATTGCATCAATTATAATTATTATGTTTGGTTATCCAGTCAGATTTTGGTGGGTTTTGTAGCTAAGTTTTAGTCTTCCTGCTTTTAGTTCAGTTCCCATCCATCCCATCAGAGTTTCTTCGTTCTTGGGAAAGTTTTTGTACAGTAAATCATGCTTCATCATGATAAATGTTACTTTTTTCTTCTCCGGTTTACATTTGTCAATTTCTAGCTAAATATGTTTATGACCCGACATATCAGGATTCATGATAGCTACACGAAAAATGATTTTTTATGGTTATGTATCATGATCGAGGATTGATTGGGTGATTTGTCGTGTATAATATTAAACATGTTTATGACCCGACAACATCTGAATTCATGATAGCTAATGAAATGAAATTAGTTATGTTCAAACAAATTGCTAAAATCCCCAAATATAGCTTTCATAACGAAAGTTTGCAATAACTTTAGTTTTCACAGCTTTAATGAGTAAATTTCTAGGAATACATTATTTATCTGGACAATAAAGATATTTTTTTTGTCAATTAAAAAATATTTAAAAGGTTTTAAGATAGTCTCTCTGCGTCTTTTATGGTTACGGCCGCATAATGTATCAGTGAAGAAAATCACGCTGTACATTACCAAGAGACAACTTTAGTGTGTGATTTGGCATAATTAAAGTTTATTCTGCTAAAGAGTGCTGAGCGCATAAATTTCATTGTTAAAAAAAATCCTTAATACTACTCTTACTTAATACTACCCATTGTATAATGTCATTGTACATGCGCAGCGCAGCATCTAAAGATAAAAAATGATTTATGCATGAAAATGTTCAATATGCTTAAATAAAATACTGTGCAACGTAAAAACGACAAAATTAGATCTTAAAATGTGATCCAAGCAGCTAGAGAACCAAAATGAACCTAAGACAAAAGCTTATAAATTTTTTTCACTAAGCTTCTCCAACACTCGTGCATATAGGTACATTATTATTTATTTACATCATTGGTTCGGCGCGTGGTGGGTCATTTTCGCAGCAATCCATTCTCTTCAGACTTAATTAGAGATCCAAATGGTTTGACACAATATGGTCTATGACAGTCATAGATTGAGCCACCTATTCCATTTCTACTGTTTCGATGATTATAGTTGAGTATAATTTTCTAGATTTCTTTCAGCCCCAATGTCACTTTTGATCCATGTTTCAGGTAGTACTCTTGTGTTGGGTGATTGTTATCGACTTTATTATAAATGTCAATAGTTTATTTTTCCTTATTTTATTTAGCTACGTTTATCAATGTATACTTAGACCATTTAGTTACTTATATTAGTTATAGATTTGGGGGTTGAGGGACAACATTTGTATGGGTATTTGATAATTGGTATGAGACATTGCTAAGGAAAGAGTATTTTTCATCAACATCTGCTTCCATCAGTGTTTGAATAGGTTTGATGATTTTAGGAACTCTTACGTACGTAATAGCAACGATATCTTCGCCATCTATTGTTCTTTTATTTCGTTTATTCCGAGAGATTCAAAATTATTGGCACTGGAATCGTGGAATATAATTTGATGTAATTCATTTTCTGGTAGATCAGATGTTTGTTTAGCAATATCGATTTAACTACGTCAGCTGAAGAGAAGAACGCCTTTATAGGCCGAGGTCTACCTATAATGTATTTACCTATCCGAAAACATGTGGATGGTTCAGTGCACTCGGGAATAGCTAGCCTAAGGATTTTATTAACTTCTTGGTGATCGTACTTGTATCGCGTAACTGAATACTCTGAGTATATCTCTTGAACTCCCATAATAACGATGCTGTTATCTTTTTTAAAATGCTGGCATATATCGTACATCGCTTGAGAGCTTGCTATATCGCTGCTACCAGATGCTATATATTTTTTTTCCATTTGCATCAGCTCATCTTTTACTTTGTTATGTTCAATGGACTGTTGATCGGTAATTTTTAATTTGGCCATGGCTTCTGTTATGGTCGAGACTAATTGGGACAAATTATTATCTAGCTTTTCGCTAGATGCTTTGAAACTACTAAAGTCGGTTTTTAGGTCATCGATTTTTTTTTCAATAAACCAGTTTTTATATTCCAATTGGGTCAACTCATCTTTTACTTTGTTATGTTCAATGGACTGTTGATCGGTAGTATATTTTATTTTGCCCATTTCTTCTGTCATATTCAAGACTAACTGGGACAAATTATGATCTAGCTTTTCGTTTTGAACTATGGCTATTTCATTTAGAAGTTCCAGTTTTTTTTCCTGAAATGCAGTTTTTGTTTGTGAAAAGTTTTCAAAAAATGACATGTAATGCAGCTCCTCAATAGTGCAAGTATTAAACTCGAAGACAGATTTAAAATAATAGACATGAGGCTTACCCGAGCCACCATTATGCCAGAATGGATATGGGCGGTGGGCCCCAGAGGCAGGCGCTCTCCTAGATACGCGCTAGGATCCTGGTTCACACGAATCATCTCGATCAGAGAAGCCAAGCCTTCGGGCGGCGAGTTCCTACAATGACAATACATAGTGGCGATACATTCATGGCTCAAATGTAACAATGCCGAGGCACACATACGTAACTCACATTATAAATATATTACTAATGGGTAAACAAATACCTGTTGTGGGATAAAATCCGGACCAGCATCTCTGTGATGTGGTAGACGTCGGATTCGTTCACGTAGATATTATTTCTATCTTCGACCAGGTACAATTGTACGAGTTGCATCGCAAACGATACAGCAATAAAGTTGTTCCCACTGTCCATCATATGGGCGAGCGCAAGATCGTACTGTGAACCAAATGCATTATATTAGTGCTATCCGCTTAAAAAAGCTAGTACTATATAAAAATGCAGGTTTTCAGCAAAATTGCAATAAGAATCACAGGAAATCCCAACAGGCTGACAGGATCGAATCCGTGGGCGTTTCACGAATGATAAATAAAAAATAAATGTTATAGGACATTTCACACAAGCCTCATAGTCAGTAGGTCTACCTTCTAATCTGTAGGTTGTGGTTTCGATTCCCAACCAGCCAGATGTTTCTCATGTGTTTTGGTTTTTTATAGTATGATAAGTAATGTACAAAAAAATAATCCCTGTGTGATACGTCATGTAATATTTATGTATTGATTATAAAGTATAACATATTTTTCTTTGGGCCAGTGAGTCTCAATTAGTACCAGTTAAAAAGCAAGAGATAATAATTACGTTTTAAAAAACCAACTTCAATGAAGGTAGGTAACTCCTCAATTCCTTCCTGCCTAAATAGGCAGGAAGGAATTGAGGTAATACACCCTAAAATACCCAAATCGCCTTCAAGTGCGCCTATAATATTTGAAGAATTCCCTCGATTTCTCCAGGATCCCATCATCAGATCACCTGATGACGACGGAACCACCTGGGAAGTATACTATTCAAACAAAAAATATTTTTCAAAATCAATCCAGGCGTCTTCGAGTAAAAAGATTCCGACGAATAGAAAACCTCCTCGGATGAAGTCGGATAATAAACGTTTCTGAAGTTACCTGTGGCAAGTTGACGAGATGGTTCCGTATCAAGCAGTCAACCGCCTCAATGTTGTATCTCATCTCCTCGCGACATTCCGTGATGCAGTAGGTGATCTGCTTGGACGTCCACACGTGGCCGTAAACGCGGGGGTCCTCAAGGAGCTTCAGCGTTCGAAGATGGATGTCTCGGTATCGAGTCATCATCGCAATGTGCTCGGGTGTGGCACCAGGAGGCGCTAGGTTCCCTTCCAAAAGTCCATCGACAGCCTGAAACGTTAGCTTTGGTTTAACCATGTCAACAATCATGCAGCACGTTTTTTGTTATTCAACAACGAAACAATTTGTTTTTCATCTACGGGCCGAGGTGAAACCGCACTTCATCCAAAATCCTCAACAGACCGAGGAACTGGTTATCCTACCACTAAATGCCAGATTACAACAATTTAGAATTGCTGTTATGGGTAAGATGGTGGTAGCCAGGCAAACTTAAACCAAGACCTAACATAAACCAAACCAAGAAAAATTTGGACCAGATTTGGGGATCATACCCGGGGCCTCTGGGTCTGATACCAATGGGCAAACCACTAGACCACAGAGGCGGTTAAGGCAGTTCGTATTTTTAAGAACATTTAAGAAAAACAAACAGCTAATAAAATAATTGAAATAATATAATACTAGCTAACTTAGTGCTAATAATAAGTTTCCACAAATGGGGAAATGTTTGCATAGAACACCATTATATTGACAGTACATGTAGTCAAGATTTATTTGTCTTGTAGCAGAAACTTCTTCAAATAAATACTTGCAGCATATACAATTGCAAGCAACCACACCCGCTCCATTGATTATATTCACATAATTAAAAGTTCCCTTTGGACCATGGGCCACAATCACCATGCTAGGCAGGTAGTTGAATTAGTGGTTAGTACTCCGATGGATGCTGCTGTTCATTACCCTAAGCCCTTTCATTTCCGGGGTCCCCGGCGCTTATCCAAACGCATTTCCCCTAAGTCACATCTTATTTGATTTGCGATACCATATTCCATAACTATGTGACTCAAGCCAGAGTCAGCAAGAAATAGAAAGAAGAAGAATTACCTTTTGCAAGAGAGTGCATCCGGATACATTGTCCCTATTTCTTCTGGCAAGGATCAGGCACTCCAGTAGCGAATGCATGTTCGAGTTTTGGACGGCCAGTGTCGTCATATTAATGCAATTCTGTAGAAAAAGCTCCGCAGCGGAGCACAGTGAGCTCATTTCATCTGTTCCATACATCTGTGCTGGGTTCATCACCTGACAAACGGTATAACAATTACTATTGAAGTAAGGCAAGCACACAGTAATAGTATGTATAGTCTTCAGATTTATTTATTGGTAATGAATACATCTCTGCACACTCAACCAGACCACTAGAAGCAACATCCTACCTATGATAGCCAATATATCATTAACATTACCTAGCTAGCGACCAACCTTCTTCCTGCCAAAGTCTGGCATTCGCATAGGTATGCTTTAGATGTTAAACATATAGTAACTTTTGTGACATAGAAACATTTGAACTGCACTCGACAAGATAAACAATATATAAATAACCTGGCTGTAGGTGAGGGGCATTTGATCCAGCCCCGTCGGCTTCGGCATGAAGATACCAGCGTCTCTGATCGGCAGGAACCCGGGAATGTTGCAGGCAAACTCCTCGTACACGGCAATCTGCTGGTCGGTCGGTCCGCCGCCGCGCAGCCTGACCCGCTCGGCCAGCCTTTCCGTCTGATATTTTAGGGTTATCGGATCGTAATAGCGGCGGCCATCGGCGCGAGCTAGCTTCCTCAACTCGTAGTCGTTCATCAGCCGTTTGTCTAGCTCCGGCAGCGCTTTCTCTACGGCGGATTTCTGTATGAAAGCGCAAGCCAGCTCCATGTTTTCAGTTGCGAGCACAGCGGCTGCTGTCTCGAGTATATCCTGTGAAAATATACTTTTATTACTTACCATTCAAGCACATGAATAAAAATTATAAAAATAAAAATTACCGAATTGTGACACGCATGATGACTCTTTCTGTCTACAATTCATCAGTTCTAAATCGGCAGTATGTCAAAGTTCTAATAGGCATGATAACCGTAATCATATAATAGCAGTTTGCGGTATATTGTAAATATATACAGAAATATTATCCACCGCGCACATAATACATTAAGCATCAATAGATGTTTTATAACAATCCGCTTATAATATATTTAGATATGCTCATAACGATAGGGCAGGCAACCTGAATTGACAATTGGTAGTACTGCTACAATTAGTATTAGTAGAATACAATTACCTGTTGAGGCGCAGTAGGCTGCAAAGCACTCGCAAAGGTGGCCTTCAGGTTTGTACTTATTGTGGTGATGATTTGCTCCCGGCACGTGATCATTGCCATACCGGCAGTGAGGTTTCTCATCATATGGTGGGCACACGTCCGCATGCGAACCTCATCGGGGTCCAATGCAAAGTCCTTACGGATTATCTGCTCACAAGTGGTCAAAGCATACTTAATAGATCGATCGACTACTGGGTGTATCCATTCTTGTATCGAACGCTCAATGGCTGGTTTCACAAAGTGCTTGAGATGCGGGTAGGTTTGGAAAAGAACCAAATGAGGGTTGAAAGTGATTTTTGAAACGAAGGTTGTGGTCGATGTGATGTTAATCTCGAGGTAGCTGAACCGAGGCTCCGGGAGTCCGAGCAAGGCCATCATGTTGGGGTCGTTCTGTACGACCATCTGGCTTTGCTGCGCCAGAGCCATTTCCTCGGCGGTCATCATCGGCGGGGGCTGCATCATGGGCGGCATCGGCGCCGCGGGTATCATCACTGGTCCCACAGGCAGCTGAGCCACCGCCTGCTCCACCTGTTTTTTCGGCTGAGACAGCTGGAACGCGATGGTCCTAACCTTTTCTGGGTCCTTCAAATATATGGCAGGTTTTAAGTCGTTGATATCCAATCCTAGGTTCTTACAGAGCACCTCTATCTCGAACTTGAGATTTAGTTTGAGGTCAGGCTCTTGGTGGAGCTCGGCCAGCACGTTCATCAGAGCCATCGTCCACGGGTTGGGAGGCCGGAACACCGTACTTTTGGCGCACGATTCCAGTATCTTAGCGACAAATGGGACTACATACAAGAGCTCCTGTTGCCCTTTGTGGTACGCTTCCAGAATCAGCGCCTTCAATTCGATGTCTATGAACAAGATGGGCAGGTTCCTTCCGAGTGTCATCATTCCAAGCCAGTGCCCGAGATTCTTGAGCAGCGACCGATCAGAAAAGTTTGCTATACCTTTATCCGAGCGAAGCAGCACTTTTATGTTGCGATAGGTTTCTTTGGTAACCATTTTGTTAACTTCGCGAATTTTCAGAACGTCGAGGAAATTTGAATACAGCGCGTGGAAATTGAGTTCTATGGAGGCTCGCTTCATTACGAGGTACTGTGAGAGCCAGGAGTGGTATTCTTCTGTGATAACTTCCTTGAGTTCTTCGCATTTGGTTTGCAGGTTCAGTTGGCTGAGGTTGTTGAAGATGAAGGCGGTTTTGTCTTGGACCGCCTCTGGAGGTAAGACGATCTTGTCGTCCTTGTCTGTGGCGGTGAGCAGTGTGTCGATGTTAGTCGCGATGGCGATGGACGGCCGGCTGCTCATCTGACCAACGGTCGACATCCTTGATATCACGGACATTGCCGGCTGGCACACGGCGGCCCTGGGAATAAATTCACTACACATCAATTTGATAAGCATTTAGTTCTAGATAACAATTTGATAGCACATTAAGAACAGGAGTGATACTGACTTATAGTGCGTGCCCGCGGTAACCGTGACCACGGTGTTTGAAGTGAGCATTGCCGCTAGCGTGGCAGGCAGCACTGGCCCGGACGGTTTGCTCGGCGGCTCTTGGCTCTGCAACCCATATTCCACGTACTCGCACAAGTGCGCTGGGAACTCACTAAAGTACGGAATCGCACGAACATGCTCACAGTACTTGTGGTAATCTTTGAGGCGACTTTTGAATCTGTCCAGAGCGGCAATACCGAAAAAGTACATTTTACTTCCTTCTCCCTTCTTGAGGGCGTCAAGAACGAATCGCAACGCTAATCCTAGCGAGACATAACTAGGTACCAGGCCCTTTTCGATGATGCCACCGAACAACTGTGCAGTGATGTGTAGCTCCTTGTCAGGGTATTGCGGGAAGAACTTGTATTCTTCGAAGAGGTTTCGGAGCATGCAGGAGAAAACTTCTATTTCTCGTTTGTCGGACGAGCTTTGGAACTTCTTGAGCATGTCGAGGACCTCATCTATGGAGAGGGTCGGGTGAGGCGGGTGGTTGTAGATGCGCTGGAAGTATCCGTTAGCCTCATCCTCCACTTCCTTGGAGACAGTGTGGAGTATGTCCGTGTACTGCAGAGTAGGGTCGGGCATGCGAGGTTTGTCCATCATGGATACGGGCGCCATGCGGGCCATGCCGAGGGCGAGACTGGGATGCTGCTGCATGGGCATCATGGCGAACGGGCTGATAGGCGCGGCACCAGCCATCATACGCGACGGGGAGCCCGGCGGAGGCACCAGCGGTCCCAGTGTGCCCGGCATCGCGAATGCCGGTCCTGGACCACCTGCCAATCGATTACAAATGTAACCAAATGTAACTAGATCCGGTCTACATACCAAGTTTAAAAGTATTATTTCTACATCAAATTGTATAATACATTAAAAAGCTTATACGACGAACGAACACCCTACCATCTATACATTAAAACAAACCATAAGTACATTAGAAGGATGAGTTTGAAGTTGTGTGACAGTTTGTGGAAGGGGGTTGGGTATATGAACAAAGGTTACCTAGAGTCATGCTCGCTACGTTCGGCGTCAACGCGCCCAGTGGATCGATGTGTGGAGTGAAGAGCTGCGCGCCAATAGCGGCGTGTTGGTAAGGCGTCTCCAGCACGCGGGTGTGCGGGCGCGCTATGCCCGGATTGATCGGTTGTCGCGGCTTCGCCATCATCAATGTCTGGCAGGTCGACACCACATTGTAGATAGCCTCCTGCAACTCTTGCTGCACGTTCGACATGCACATCTGCAGGCAACTCAACATAGTGCCGATCGTCTCGTGCGGCAACTGCGCCGCTTTAGGCAGCTGTTCTTCCGGAGGCTTCCCAATAACCGGGCAACGCCGCTGCAGGAATTTAACCATCGCGGCGACGAACGTCTCTCCGTGATCGCGAATCTTATCAGTCAGCCACTTGTCTAGTTTAAGGTATTCCCGGCGCGAGGCGAGGCACGCGAGGTCGATAACGAACGGGAAAGACTGCATGTTCAACAATAGCGAGAGGGCCTTCAGGTCTTGTGCGACGTCCAGGATGCGGGATAGCTTGGACTGGTCGCACTCGCCGCGGAGGTACCAATCGGCCATGGCGTGCATCACTATAGGTTTGATGTTTGGAGTCTGTGTGTGCCACGCCTGGTGGAGGATAATGCCAGAGTTGGGGTGGTTTCCAAGGAATATGGGGATGAGCATCGTGATGAGCTCCTGGCGCGCGGCTGTGATGGGTGGCGCGATCTGCAGCAGCGTCAGAACTAGCACATCGGGGCAGTGCTGTAACGGCAACTTGAGGAGCTCCAGCACTTGGCCGTAGTAGCCGCGCTCCGACGCGTACAGTAGCAGTTCCACTAGATACAGGCAGCGCCACGTTCCCACTTCCTTGTTGTCAATCTCGGGAGGAGATTTGAGCTGATCGATAGACACAGGGTGGAACGGATGGTCCGAGAAACTGAACACATCCGGATACTTGAGTATGCTACTGATCAAGCTCATCTGGCCGTCCAAATTCGTCCACCGGCGGCACAGGTACTCAACAGGAAATATGTTGGCAGGGTAGCCCGCACTCTGCAGGCCCAGTCGCAATATGTTGAACAGTAAATTTAGTGCGAATCTGTCGGCAACGTTGAACTCGGGGTGATCCAGTTGAAGAATAACCTCCTTCCAGTTCAGGTTGGATGCGAGTTCCTTGAGTGTCTGAACGAAAACTTCGGCGTTCCATTCGCCAATACTGTGAGCGCCGCCTTCTTTCTTGGGGTCGTGGTTGATCCAGTAGTTACCGGGGGTCTGGATCTGCGGCGCATCTTGGAAGTTGCCGGCTTGGTACCGGATCATCATGGATATTGTGCGAGCAACATCGACGGCGGTTGGCTCGCGGACGCCGAAGTTGAGCATGTTGGTTTTACACTCTTCGACGGAGGCGGTGAACGAGTAACCGATGTCGCGGATGATGTCGGCGAGCGAGTGGTCCATCATGGCGGCGGCCATGTCGTCGGGCGCGGTCATCTCTTCGAGTGGCGTGCGCGTGTCGTCGGGGTACAGCTGCGGCGCAAGCACTATAGGCACGAGCTCGCGCGGGATATCGGTCTTCAGGCGATTCACGAAGAGCTCGCGGGACACCGGGGCAAGCTTGCTGCTCTCATGGGAGAGGTTTGTTAGCAGAACTTGCAATACTTCAGGACTGCATTCCTGAAGTCCGGCACGCTCGGCCTGCTGACCGCGTTCTGAGAAAAAAACATTATTATTGCAAAACACAAAAGTAGTAGGGATTGATTCTTTCTGGCTCACTCATGGGTGATGCACAACGAATCAAACTTTAGGGCATTTTATTCGCTAGCAGGAGAGACCCAGCTAAAAAAAAAAAAGTTTGGTGTCATTTTATTTGTATTCACACGTACAATACAGTCGGCTAGTCCATTTTAATGTAACTTGAACCGTTCAAAAGTTGCGATAACCAGCCCCAGCTATTGTTTGAGCAAACAATGGTTTGAGTCACCCGGCGACGGTCAGCAATCAGCGCCAGACAGACCGCAAAAAAAGGATCACTCATTTTTTTATTTGACTGTGTGAATTCCTTGATTCATTTTGAGTTTTTGTTCTAGTCATGTCTTTCCAGAAACAAGTTGTAACCTGCACAATAGTGTATTGTAATCTTCCCCTATCTAAGTAACATCGTAATGCTATTCAGTATTGTTTGCGACAGGATGTGGCATTCCAATGGAATCAATGTTTTTTGTCGCGTCTCCGTTTCTTGTCTAAACCTGCAGATAACCGTCTGCTATATAATGCTCTAAAATGTCTCATTCCTCACCATATTTTGTGTTTCACTCGGGCAGTTAACATCAAATATTGTTTTCGTGCAGTATCCAAGTGTTGTAATAATAAAACTGAAGCAGTCAAAAACAAATATTGTCTCCGTGCTGAATACAAGGGTTCACACAAGGGTACCTATAAAATGGCGGTAAGTTCTATACTCCATACATTTATTGTTTAAGTATGGATACAATTTATCACAGATACTAAGTAGTTATGTGGTTTCTCATATGGACTTTGTGTTATGTAAGGTAAGTAACAGTTAAACGTCGCAAGCTCTCTATAAAACATGTCGGTAAGAATTTAGTTGATATGTAGATTTTTCATAACGAGTTTTGATGGGGGTTGAATGAAAAATCTACATATCAACTAAATTCTTACCGACATGTTTTATAGAGAGCTTGCGTATATGTATGTATTGAGTATAGAACTTACCGCCATTTTATAGGTACCCTTGTGTGAACCCTTGTATTCAGCACGGAGACAATATTTGTTTTTGACTGCTTCAGTTTTATTATTACAACACTTGGATACTGCACGAAAACAATATTTGATGTTAACTGCCCGAGTGAAACACAAAATATGGTGAGGAATGAGACATTTTAGAGCATTATATAGCAGACGGTTATCTGCAGGTTTAGACAAGAAACGGAGACGCGACAAAAAACATTGATTCCATTGGAATGCCACATCCTGTCGCAAACAATACTGAATAGCATTACGATGTTACTTAGATAGGGGAAGATTACAATACACTATTGTGCAGGTTACAACTTGTTTCTGGAAAGACATGACTAGAACAAAAACTCAAAATGAATCAAGGAATTCACGCAGTCAAATAAAAAAATGAGTGACCCTTTTTTTGCGGTCTGTCTGGCGCTGATTGCTGACCGTCGCCGGGTGACTCAAACCATTGTTTGCTCAAACAATAGCTGGGGCTGGTTATCGCAACTTTTGAACGGTTCAAGTTACATTAAAATGGACTAGCCGACTGTATTGTACGTGTGAATACAAATAAAATGACACCAAATTTTTTTTTTTTTTAGCTGGGTCTCTCCTGCTAGCGAATAAAATGCCCTAAAGTTTGATTCGTTGTGCATCACCCATGAGTGAGCCAGAAAGAATCAATCCCTACTACTCACAAATAACTCGCGAAATGTAAATCTCCTCTACACAGCTCTGGAGGATACTATTTTTTAAATTAAATTATTACCTGCGTCTAGAAAACACTGAACAAGGTCTAGAAATCTTTTCTTGAGGTGTTGCTTTGCAGATGCGACAATTTCCGGTTTCGTAGAAGATTGACGTAGCGTCAAAGAGAATATCACATCCTCCGCTGTTGTTAACTTCAATAATCTCGATATGCGATAGATTAATGTGTTTATAGGTTTTATTATCTGAAAAAAAAACAAAAAAGCTTACAATGAAGCAGACATACTTTGATAGTTTCCACAAACAAATATCAACATGTAAACAAACATCGATGATACATACACAAAATGATATACATGCAGGACCCTAAAATACAGAACTTTTAGTTCGTTTAATTCCCTAGAATCCTGAAAACAACCAGTGGCTTTAAAAATGTCATGTCTGTAATTGCACTATTGATATACGGTGCAAGGTGCAAACATAAACAAAGTACAAGATCAATTCCCAAAACGTATGTGATAGGTATATTTTGAAATATTTTAATAAACATTTTTTATTGAATCTGTGTCGAGTGTTTTCAGCATTTTTATATCCAGTAGATTGATAATATACCTTCACTAAACTAAGAACACTCGTTATTTTGACAGAACCATGTTCTAGCTGTCGAACCCCGGTTTTAAAAATCAGCAATAATCCCGGGATTTCCAAAACCCGATATTTTCCGGGACAAATTCAACAATATGAGAATTCAACTTTCTGTTCCTGAATTGCTATCACTAATCATCTTTTGTAGTTGTTTTGTTAAATTTTACGTCATACAAGTGATATACACTATTTCGTTTTTTTTTTTTGGTGTAGTATGTATTTATATCTAAATTACTTACGGTTGTGACTAAATCTGCTAGCACCTGCTTACACAAACTCGGAAATCATAAAATTAACCAAAAAAAATAAAACTATAGGTCTTCTACTCACCTCATTTTGTTCGAAATGAACCATGAAAATTATAGATGAAAAATATTTTTTTTCCAAGGTACTTTAGGTATTCTCTTTAAAATTACCGGAATTTACCAGACTACACTCAGGACCTCGGAAGCTCGTTTCGTAAGCTGAGAGAAATGTGAATTCGACCGACTAGGCTTAGCTCAAAACCATCACTGGGCGAGTGGGCGACCTAAGCGTAAGCAGATTAACTAACCCCCTACACCCACCCCCATCTCACCACCCAATTCAAGAATTCTATTTGCATCGTCCAATAGCCTGAGAAGACACGATCAATCTTTTTGTGATAGCTCAGGCTTATATTGTGAGATGGTAGGTGGATGTGGCTCACTCAAGTATTATAATGTTAAGTAATTCCCAGAATTCCTATCATTGAAGGGCTTTTAGTTGTGAAGTTCTTCTAAGTTCAGCCGGTAGTATTTCTTTCTTGTGCGCTGTAGGTTGCACGTTCGATTTCCAACCGGGACAAACATTTATGTGATTAATATAGTTGTTTGTTCTGTGATTTTGGCGTTTTATTGTATGAGAAGTATGTATTTTACAAAAAATGAGGATAAACGTATTATTTAATTATTATTTTGTTGAGGATTCCGGGTAAAGTGCGCCTCCACCTTCGGCCTTATCTCAACTTGTAACCAGGTGAGATGAAGGCCAAGCGCTTACCCGTCGAACAATATAAAAAAACCCATTTAAAGATTTGCTTAGTTTGGAGTTAGATAGCGGTGTGTAAAATTAACGAATAGACGATCAAACCAAGTCGGCTACACATACCGAGGGTTCTGACCAGAACTACATTTCAAAGCATAATAAAAGATTTGACACTGAAATATCTCAAGTCAAAACTAATCGTTATTTTTTCCTGTGGCGACATTTAGTAATCCATGGCTGGTAGTTTTCAGTACAGCAGTCAAAGTAACCTACCGCCTAAACTTCTTTGCATGGAATTCACAGCTAACCTCAACTTTGGCACCACCATTGAGTCTAAATAACATATCTAAATCACACACAAAAACTTTATACAATGCATAATTCTGTTCATATAAGGAGTAATGCTGCCCACTTTGCACCAGACTAGATGGAACGCAAGGCCGAGAGGCTTATTGGTGAAGACGGATGAATTACTTTTTTTTTACTTTTTTGAGCTTCATGACTTTATTGCATCATCACCGTCTCTTATTAGAAATTTCATACGCACAGCTGATTATAAAAAAAACATATGCACTGGAAAAATGAATCTCTGGAATCAGCTGCCAGTTAGTTTTACTAATAGCGTACAACGTTTCAACCTTGAAAAAGTTAGATTTTTACACATTGACACAAAACATTGAAAACGACTGTTTTTAGCGTGACATCCAAAGTCCCAGCATCGAATGCAGTGTGCAAACAACGTGCAGTACAGTTGGTAACTATTTGATGGCGCACCACCACCACCATGACGAACCACCACGACATCTATCAAATTTCATGTCATATCGTCGTAGCACCGAATTTAGCCGTCGTAGCAGTGCTACGCCTCGACAACACACGCGATATATACTTTTTGCAATGTTAATTTAGGCCAATAGGACGCCCACCTTAATTTACTGCAAGTATCACTTATATCGCGCAACATTAAAATTTGAAGCCAGTTTTAATCATATAGAATAAGTTTTATGTTGAAAGTATTCGGTTGTCCCAAAAATAAGGCTGCATGAGGCAAGACAGGAGTCTAGCTAATCTTCTGCATTTCCTAGCCCTAGTGCGTGTGTTGCTGTTGGAATGACCTCCTTTATGTATGGAACCCTAAAAATTACATTCGTTAGTAGGTATAGATTGAGTATAGGGCGTAATGGGTTAGGCAAATACTTACCTTCTGTAGAGTGCGTGATGGGTGGTCGACCGTTCGGCAAAGAACCGTAGCCTTAGCAGGGTGGTTCAGTAGATTAGTGATGCGTGTTGCAAGTAAGGTCGCAAACAAGTTGTTGCTCAGAGAGGTACTGGAGTTGCGGTCAGAGTCCCAGGCGATCTTACCCGCCTCTGTAAAAAGGATTCTCAACAGGTAGTTCTCAGCTTCCAACCCATGCAGGTTAACAATCTGAAACAATGAGATGAAAATGCTTTATTTTACGCCTTATAAACTAATTGTTCGCCTCGCTCTCGTGATATCTGTTTTGTCGATGGTGGGTGGGCAGAATACGTTATAGAATAAGCCACTCCTTACTAGTTCATATAAAAAGGTTGCATCGTATAATTTTTTTAAGGTGTTCCCTTAACCGTTGCCTTCATATTATTATTGTTATATTTAATTTCAGATACAGTATCCATATTATTAATAAATAAATAAATAAATAAATATTACAGGACAGTCATATCCGCCATCAGTTGCAGGATGGTTTTGGTGCTGCCGCGTATGCTGCGCAACAGAATAGCCTTGGTTTAAAAATTTACCTTGGTAGCCCACGGATGTCGTAAAAGTCAACTAAGGTGTTTCGCTAAAAGGCAGCAGCTTCCTGCTGTGCATAAACTAAACTTTAACTGTGAACACCAATCTGTCTGCCAAGCATATAGCATGAGTCGCTATACTCATCCATACGGTTTTGATGGAAGTTCTATGTTGTAGTGAACAATAATGGGCTGTTGAAGAGGGATGTACGTAGTCAAACACATAACATCCCAAAATTCGTTCTTGGATCTTATTGACCCCCTTGGCCTGGCAACCCTAATGAGAGAAAAATAATAAGTAGGTAAATAGACCATAGTTATTATATCAATAATAAACCAAATTCTTGCAAATCACTATCTATCTATTCTACAATCATATGTTGAGGATCATCCTTTGCAACCCTTTATCTTGAAAACCATGTCTATCAAGAAGGAAATCGGTGTAGACCTTGTCATGAGACATTTCACAATAAATCCTTTATAATCTTACAAACCATTTATTAACCTATTAAATATTGAAATAGCTTTAATTGAAAATAAATTGTAATGTTCAGTCAAAACTCTTTCAAACGACACTGTACAAAAACATTGATCTTCTTGTCTCACTTAACAAACAAACACCACCATAGTTTAGAGTATTAGTGTAATCTCTGCATCTTCAAAATGTGTAATTGATTAGATCAACCATTCATAGATATGGATGAAACATTAAAGTTATTCTCATCCCAATATCTCAAAAACTCCCAACTTAACCAGATAACCCGTTTATACCATCACAAACTTTGCCACATACATACAGTGCCAGACTCAAGATATCAATAACAATGGATAACATTAATACATTTATCTCTCAGTTAAGTTGGGAAATCCAGCACTGTATGTATGTATGCATGTGGCAATGTTTGTGACGGCATAACTCTCGAACGGATTATTCGATTTTCATGAAATTTAAACTGTAGAGATAACGTAAATAGAATTTGATTGTCGCGAATGATTTTTGATAAATGAGGTATTTTTTGAAATTTTGGGGTAAAAATAAATAAAATTTTTCGCCCATGTCTTTTGAATGGTTGATTCGATCAAATCTCCGACGAATTCTCACGAATTTTGAACATGCAGAGATTATATTAATACTCATCAACCGGTTTGAGATTTTTTTTGACACTAGGGTAGTTTTTGAGAAATAGGGGTGTTAAGTGAGACGAGATGATTTTTGGCTTGTGGGGTGTCATTTGAAAGAGTATCGGCTGCACATTCATAAAATATATATTTTACTTTTTATTAGGGGTGGTTTTTGTAACAAAGGGGCGCATTAAGGGTTAAAACGCTTGATATGTCTTGTAGGATAGACTGTTAAAAGGTGTTGACTTCACAATTAACTTTCTTTTGATTTGCTGAAACCTCCCATGTATAATTATTATTATTATTAAGGGTTGCAAAAGGAGTAAATAAAATTGAAGTCTTGGAAATGTGTTAAAACATGAAATAGGGGTTGAGACTGATTTCAAAATAAGTTTATTTTGCCCTTATAAGATGAAAAAAAGGGCAAAGGATGATCGTCAGGCCTTGTAAGATAAGAGAGGGTATTCGAAATTTAAAAACTGGTCTATTTCATCCAATGTTATTCACACAATACGGGACGTTACGGCCATTGTAGCCACCACGCTAAGCAGACAGATTGGTGCTCACAGTAAAAGTTTTGTTCGCACAAAGAAAAAAAGCTGCTGCCTTTTTGTTGACTTTAAAACATCCGTGGGCTGGAGAGGTAGATTTTTAAAACAAAACTACAAAGGCAACAGTTTTGAGAGCACTTTTCAAAACGCCTTTCCTTTGATTCATGTCAGTAAGACTACATTACGTTAGCAACGAAAGAAGAGACAAGAGAGAGCCTCGAACACTCAGGTGAATAAAAAGAGTTCGAGATAAAAGTGCTTAAGTAAGGTGAGAAAGGTGTAATCAAAGCACATTTTTATCGTTTGTTAATTACGTTCTATTTGAGAAATGATCTCTGTCACAAACCAGACATCACGAGATCTCAGTTCGGGGCGAACTACTAGTATATACATATGTTATCACACAAGTGTAATAGGCAGTAGTATCGCGTAGAAGCTTCTTCCCGACAACCTTTTAGTGGAGATAATTTTATAGCTGGTGCATATATCAATAAGGGTCAAGCTAAATTTTTCTATAGGCATATACAATGTAATACATTAGGTGCAAAAGCTATACTTCAAATATACACAATGTATGTTTATATTTTTCAAATATTCATGCAATATGTGTATACAATTAAACTAACTATGTACAAGGGATGCAGTTGGGATACCTAAAGACTGTTACAAACGGTAACTCAATACAAATAGGTAACTCAATTGTTCCAGACCAATACCAGACATAAGCACGCCCAAGACAATGGCTGCATTGCCATGCTGAATTTCCTTTTTTAGGGATACTAAGGGCTTGATCTGATCAAGTTGAATAGAGCCACAGTCCAAACTAGAACCTATATGTCAACTTGTAAGGAGGCCATGCCTCTTTTTTTTTTGTATAGCCGATATAGTTGGTTGGTATTTTGTTTTTTTTTTAATTATTTAAATTTTGAGAGGCAGCTGATTTTCGTATTCCGCCTTTGTGACGTAGGTAGGTACGGGTCGATTTTTTTTTACTTGTAATTACTACTGATTATTTTGTATTGCATTTGTGGCAAAAGTACTTGATATTTTTTAACAAAAAGAGGATAAGGATTCTCTCCCTCAGAGGTCGGAGATTGACCCAAGAGAAGCGAGAAATGATCGAGGTATACCAAGATGTTAGGGGCGAGATTGACCCAAACGCGGCGAGGGTAAATGGTTTGATAACTTTAAAACTATACGTCTTAGACACATGAAACTTCACCTTCTGTCAAACCCTAAACTAATCAAGATTTTTTTCCCTTTATTCTGTCAAACCCTAAACTAATCAAGATTTTTTTTCCCTTTATATTACGGTGGCGGGAAGCGCTTTCAACTCTTGATGAAAATTAATGTTAAGTTGGAATTTAAAAATATTTTTGAACTCATAATAGTAATTATTTTTTACTTTGTATTTTTTATTTTATCGTGCTATTGATTGACGTGGCACGTGGCCAAGTGCTAATTCGCTGGCTCTTATTAAGGCCAGCGAATTAGCATAGATATTCAGCTTGGCAATGCAGCCAGTGTCTTGGGCACGCTTCCGTCTGGTACTGGTCTGGAACAGTTGAGTTACCGGTTGTCACGATCCTTAGGTAATCCGACTGATTCCTATGCAGGTACATATTATTTTTAAATTTTGTTTATTTATTTTAAGTAAAAGTACAAAGAGACACTCAGCTAGCGGTAATACAAAAAAATGCGCCTTTAAATTGCATATTGCACACCCTTCAGAGGATTATCTATTTCAAATTTATAGCATTGGCGGTGTGTATACAAGGAGGTATTTTACTTTATAGGTAATTATGTAAGAGCATTAACTAAACATTTAGTTAAGTACAAAATATAATGGGGACATACAATTTCTACAGAGTTATACGAGCCCCAATGCAAAAGAGTTCGTCTAGTCATATAATTGCAAAAGTTGTCTGTTTTCAACTTCACTATATTTATATAAAAAAGGCCTATGAAAAAAAAATGTATGGGGTGAAGTTCTCCATCCTATTGTTGTTAATCAGGGAATTTTAAATAAAAACATATTTTTATCTTTTTTTAACCTAAATTATGTATTTATGGCACTTTGATTTGCTTCGTCTATCTCAAAATAGTATAATAGTAATTCGTCTATGTCTCAATACTGTCTGTTTTTATTGAAAATTAAAATTTGAATTTAAAATAGAAATCATCCGTCACATGATGCGTCACTGTAATTTTCAAATATATAAAAACCGTATTTCATAGAATTTTATTATCATTTTCCCTACCAAGATCGACATTTCAGACCATTATCGAAAATTACAGGAAAAATGGCACGGTTAAATGTTTGAAAAAACCTGGTCGGCCGCGAATCACAAGTGAAGCTGAAAATCGAGTTTTAAAGAAAATCATTAAAAATAATCGTCGTGCCCGCGCAGGAGGACTGACCTTGAAGTGGAGAGAGATGATTCACAAAGATGTATCTGTCGATACCTGCAAGAGGGTCGTAAAACGATTGGGCTATGGATTTTATACTGCTAAAGAAAAACCTTTACTCACGCGTCTCCAGAAAAAGAAATGGCTGAAATTCTATCAAGATCATAAAAATTGGGCGGCAGACCAGTAGTGGCGTGAAATAATATGGAGTGATGAATCCAAATTTGAGGTGACGATCGGTGATGTACCAAAAAAAGTTATCAGAAATAAAGATGAAGCATTCCATACCGATTGTATCAAAAGAAAAGTGAAGTTTCCTGGATCGGTGATGATATGGGCTGCATGTCAGCTGGTCTGGGTCTGGGTCAAGGTCTGGGTCATCTACATTTTGTAGAAGGCACTGTTAATGCAGTAAAGTACCAAAACATTCTGGAAAAAAGTCTTGAAACATCGTAATGCCCACACCTTTCAACAAGATGGTGCATCCTGTCACACTGCGAGGACAACGAAGGCTTGGTTTAACCGGAATCAGATCCCTACAATGGAGTGGCCGTCCAGTAGTCCAGATTTGTCACCGATTGAGACCTTGTGGTGGAAAATGAAGAAAATGCTGCGCAAGTATCCAGCAAGGTCTAAAAGTGATCTGAAAGAGAAAATTAAATCTGTCTGGCACTCAATAACTCCTCAAGAATGTGAAGAATTGGTAGCAACGATGCCACGAAGAATTAAGGCCGTGATCGATGCTAAAGGTGACACCACTAAGAGGTAGACGAACTATTTTGCGCCGTTGAATGTGATGGACGAAGTTTAATGCGTAGATGGTTCCCGAAGAATTAATTATATTTTATTTAAATAGAAAAATATTTTGTTACTTTTTTTTAATTATAAATAAACTGCATTAAGTGTTCAAAACCAGTGTATATTTTTTTTTAACTAAGTAATGAAGTTAAATTTAATAATCTAAATTTTACTTTTACTATGAGCAATTGTAATATTTGGTACCAGACGAACTCTTTTGCATTGGGGCTCGTTAAAGTATTGACTTTATTGTATCTGACTGTACTTTACTATCATTTTGTATTATTATATTGTAAGAGAAATTCGGTCGAATCCCGAACGAAAACAAAACTTAAAATTGATTTCAGTGATTCGACCAAATCGGATGAAAAATTTCGGTCGAATCCCGAATAACCCTTATTATCTCATAAATGTATATACATTTTTTTTTTGTACGACGAGGGAGCGCTTGGCCTTCATCTCACCTGGTAACAAGTTGAGATAAGGCCGAAGATGGAGGCCCACTTCACCCGGAATCCTCAACAGAGTGAGGAACTGGCTATCTTACCTCTGAATGCCGGAACACAATATTTTTTTTAAGAATTGTTATTATGGCGACAGAATTAGGTAAGATGGTGGTAGCTAGCCAGGCGGACTTAAACAAAATCCTACCACCAACCAAACCAAGCACAATATATTGTACTCCCCATGGCGATCGAACACGGGACCTCTGGATCTGAAATCGAGTGATCAAACAATTGAAGCAACGTGAGCTTTTAGACTTTTGTGGTAACTGATGAAATCATAGAGGAGCGGATATCTGAGTCAAATATTTACGGCACTGTATGTATGTGGCAATGTTTGTTCTAGGATCACCATATTTTGGATTTACCATAGATTGGATTGGATTTTTATGTAATCCTAACAAGACTAGTGACAGAAGTAAGACTTTAATTTGGAGGGTTTATTTTGGTGTGTGTACGTAGTCCCTAAGTTAAGAGTGTAGTTTTGCAGAGCTCCAACTTGAAACATGGATTTAAAGATATTAAACAAAGTAAAATTAAAATCACCTATAACTTAATTTAAAGTTCACTACATTTTCTAAAATACAGAAAATATAGTGAGCTGATATTAAACCACACTTTTCATATGTCTAGATAAGGCTGTATTATGTCGTTGTGTGCATTAAAATAAGGGGGGAAGTTCTCAGAGAAAAAAAAATCATAGCTCAATAACCACACATGAAAGGGGTTGAAATTTAGAGGGGGAAGGTCAGAATAAAAAGTTGCATGTAATTAACACATATGATAAGCATTGTCTCTATACATTTTCTATTGTTATTTTTACATAAGCTAAAATTATCAGATAACACTTAGTTACAAGGTTACAGATAATTTAGGGCAAAATAAAAACAAATAAATAGGTAGGTACCCGTTTTTTTCATTTTGGGTGTTATAATTATAAAAGTTATAAATGGGTTACAGGTGTACAGTTAAAAAAAAATTGTGATATTTGACAGGTTATTTCTCTTTTCTTAATGGTGCCAAATATTAGTAATAAAGTACTGGAGTGGCTTATCATTTTAATTTTGCAATCAAGTAAGGTAAAACAAAAATAGCTTTCATGTCAGATAATATTTTTTTCTGACATAAAAGATAAGAATGTTTTCTATGAAATAGGTTAGTGTTGACTTTATAAATAGGTTACAGATACCATCCATTTTTTCTAAGCCTTTGGATATGTTTACTAAAGATACCAATATCCTACTTCAAAAGGCAAGGAATGTGAATGTTTATGATAGACCTCACAAATAATAAATTAACTGACCAAGTGCGAGACACATACTCCGAGGGTTACCTATAAAAATACAACACATATATACGTTAAATACATATTTTGCCATGACACTCACATATCATGGCAAAATATGTATTGCATATACTTTTGTGCGGTTGGATTCGCAGGCAGTGAGGCTTCTGAAGCTTGACCATCTATTAATGTGAATGATAAACATCTATTAATGTGAAATAAACACTTGTTGCATGTGTTAGGTATCTCAAACTCTCTCTTTACAGTATTCAGACTGAATTAAGTGTAGTGAAAGCGAAAACATAGACTTTTTCAGAAAACAACAAATGACAAATTTCTTATAAACACAACATTAAAACATCAACAAATCAGCCTTAAAATTCCGATGCCGATGCAATCACCACGAAGATATAGAAACAAATATAACCAGACATGATGCCTCAAACAATATCAACGAAATATTCAAGAAAAAATAATTCAACAACTAGAAAAACTATTTTTTTATTTATTGGTGATAGTCAAGCGTTTGACCACCAGCTTACATGTAAAACAAGTAAATATGTGGCCTAAGATGGAGCACGCCTAAAAGGAACTTATTCACACAGGACTTGCAAGACTCCAAGATCGTACAAAAAAACAGCTTTTAGGATCAGAACTCGTTTTTTATATTTCATTTCTCAGGTTTATATTTTATATTTATTCACCTTTTATTATTCCCGACATTTCGAATGGCCTGCACTAAGCGTGCTCGTGGGCTAACTGGAACGCAGTAGCTATCGTCGAGAAGCGCAGGCAGTTAAATATTGAACTGTCCTCAACTTGGGTTTAGATATAAAAAAGTCACCACACATCATTAGTCCAAAATACAACACGGTTTCTCAAACGGATTCGCGGAAGCGAGTAAACTGAAGAGAAATTTTAGTGGTTTTTCATATATAAATCTTTCAGTCTTTTACAATTTCACATGATTAATTCCTATTACTAGTGTTGTGCTGTTCATTGGGGAATTGGTAAGCTTTAACTAACCCATAGTTTTGCTTGTTTTTTTGTTTTCCTTATTTGACCGGCGGCGCGGCATCATAGCACTTGCTTGAGGTTCTTACACCTCAAGCATGTACGTTGAGGCCGTGCCCCCTGCGGGCACGGTGATGCCTGAGGATCCTCCAGACCCTCCCATTATTCTTACGGGGTCTAAAAGGTAGATAAGTTGGTAGATAAGTACTGAAAATCCCACACCTAAAACCATGAAGAGTAATTCTAATCCTGAAGTCCCATCTATCCAGACCTTGTACACCCATCTGTCCATCGTGATTGGGTCGATCAAAACTTACACAAGGTCCCTACGTTGTCCATGTTTCCCGCTCCGAGCTTGAGCTTGCTGCCGGAACCACAATCAGACCAATCAAATTTGGCCAGTCCTACACCTCTCTACTTGTAGACCTTGTACCAGTACCCAACGATTCAATGCCATACAAGCTGTAGATACGGACACACAAAAGTTCAATGCAGGTCGAAACCCAGATGCTTCCGTTGCTCTCAAGAAAACACAAATACAGCTGCACTATATCTGAGACTAAGGCAGTCTGCTTGCACTGCTCGGGAAAATACTTCGCCACGAGCAGGAGTTGCCCAGAACAGGATAGAATCAATTAAAAGTGTGATGTCGCAACATAATATCACATATGAAGAAGCAGCCAATCAATTCCCCAAAGTGGGGAATTGATTGGCTGCTTCTAAAATGCACATATGCTCAACTGTCCCAAGAATCAAATTCACAATCTGATCTCCTACTATCCCAAGATTTCATATCTCCAAGTTCTCAGTCCCAAAATAAAAAGTCATATGTTAAAACAGTTTATACTCCTCATCCAAAAGCCCCTCTAGAAAATCCTTTGACAGAGCAGCCCATAGAGCCATGGTTTCTGACCCCTTATCAGCACTTTCCAATGGTTACGCCCTGGGTAATAGTCAGGCGTTCTCTGGCACACCCCAAGGTGAAAACATGTTAGATACTCTCATTTCTCTAATAATTAATATAATCTTCATGAATCCTCATCCCCTACCGTCCAACGTTGCCTCAAAACTGACACAATTAGTCTCCTTGACTGGTCATAATGGATCCAGTAGTCCTCCTTCAGTGGAACACCCAGAGCATGCGGCCGAAAAAGCATGATCTGGTTCACTTAATCAATCAATTCTGCCCATCAGTCATAGCCACCTCGTAGACATGGCTGAAGCCTGGTTCCCAGTTTAGGTTCTCGGGCTACTCCTGTTTCCGGGGTGACTGGGCTGGTGGTCATAATGAATGCGCCTTACTCGTGAGGCGCACACTTCCCTATTCCCAAATTTCCCTCCCCTCCCTTCCTCCTGGTATCAATGCTGTTGTATCAGATGTATGGATATCTCGTTCATATCCATCTATATTCCTCATCCTCACTCTTCTAATATCCCTAATATTTCACGCCTTTTGTCATCCATCTCTGCCCCTATGGTGATGGTTGGTGATTCTAATGGTTACAATATCATCTGGGGTCATAATTTCTCAGACTCATTCGGCCTTTCACTCATGGATAGCTTTGATGAATTCAATCTTTGCCTCCTGAATGACGGATCACAGAGTTTACCCCAACCAAAATCCGAAAAGCGCTGTAGATCTATCAGTTTGCTCGCCTTCGCTAGCTCCTCTTATCACATGGAGAACTCTTTCCCATGCATATGGAAGTGACCACTTTCCTATTGTGATCAACATGTATCTTGATCACCCTAACAACACTTCCCCTTTTCGTAACCCCTCCCCCTCACTGAAATACAGTCTCGGGAGCTGACTGGGACTGTTATTCTGCCTTTCTTGACCTAATTTTAGAATCCAACTCTTCACCTGTAAATACAGACCCTCTTTCTGCATATAACTCATACATAGATTGCATCATTTCAAGCGCCGACCGAAACATTCCAAAAATAAAACCTACCAGACTTTAAAATATCTACCCCTGGTGGGATGCAGAATGTACAGCTGCAGCATCTAAAAGCAGAAAATACGTACAGTAACAGTATGACTGAAGTCAACTACATTGCTTACAAAAAGTGTGCTGCCCAATACAAACGTCTATCTTCGAAAAAAAAAAGGCTGGATTAAATTTTGGCAAAATTTATCTTCTAATACCCCCTCATCTCTTGTCTGGAAACAGATTAGGAGATTTAGGAGCTCCTGTAATATAGAGAACTCTTCAGCAAATTAAATTAAAACTTGTACTCAACGGACTGACCGACTCTTCCCCCGGCATAGACGGTATCCCATACTCATTTATTACCAACTCATCAGAAAAAGTTAAATCTTTGTATCTAAGCCTTATAATCTCATTATTTGACAGTGGTATACTACCCGAACAATGGAAAACACAAATTATAATCCCATTATTGAAGCCAGGTAAAGACCCATCTGACCCTAGCAGTAGAAGACCAATCGCCCTTTCATCAGTTATGGCTAAAATCATGGAGCACCTCATAAAAAACCGTTTAGAATGGCTGGTAGAGAACAAATGCATCCTTGGTATGAATACCATAGATAGCCTCAGCATATTAACTACGGACATCCAAATTACCTTTAAAAAAAAAACATGTCGGAGTTTTTCTAGTTCGTCTAAGTTGCAGTGTCTAACTGCGACACGCGGATTACACTGATCCTATACCTATCTATCACTGAATTTCACTAGAAAGAGAGTCTGAAGCAGTCTTTATGATTAAAATTAGGAAACTTCTTTATTTAAACCGCTACCTGTAACATCCTCTCATATAACTTAGTGCAGTAATTAGCACCTGAATCATTTATCTGCTCTGTGATAACTGATATGTAGACTTGCCAATGCTTCACTGCAAATATATATTCCTTTACACATTCAGCAATGGTACACTTCATTTGGCCATAAAGCTACTAGTTTGCATGGTATAAAAAGAGTTTGTAAAAGTATTTACATAATTATGTCAGCCGACAACCTGCATCACAGGATAAGATACCGATCAAATGGTGCACTGTCTATGAACACTTCCACAGGCACGAAAAGAACAAAACAAGGAATATAACAAAATATTGTTATACTGTTCTCTAGTTTTACTATTTAAGAACAAAGTAAAAACACCCAAATAGACAAAAACTCTAAAATTTTTGCTGAGCCCATACAATAAAAACTCATAACTCAACTTTCCCTCCTCCTGCTCCAACACAGATGGTCACTATAGAGGAGTACGACACTCCACTCACAAAACTACAACAATATACAAACAATTGAAAGCTACATATGATGTACTTCACATATAAAGAATGTGTGGTCACAAAACTTTCATATACAAGTACATTTGCACACTGTTTAGATTAGTTTTTTTATATTTTTAAGTAAAGAAAATAAATTTATTATTCAACCGTCTTGCTACTTGGTTTTATTTTGGTGAAAACATCCCTTATAATGTATTTATTTCACTAAATAGTCTTTTGAAAACTGTACTTAATACAAAATTGTTTTGAGATACACCCCACGATGTACATTTGGTCCTGATCAGGCCAAACAAAAAAACCCCAGGTGATGAGTGAAAGACTTTGATCAGGCAACACACAGATGATGTGACCATGACCATAACCTGGCATGTTTTTTTTTTACTTTTACTTAGGTTGACTGCTTGTCTATCTATTCACTTCTACTGGTTTGCAATACTTTATGCTATAAGTTATTCTGTGCATGAAATTAAAATTTGTGTTTTGTTTACTGTAGGCGGGGATGTGCTTGGCCTTCATCTCAGCTGATTTTCAGGTTATGATAAGGCCCAAGGTGCCGCACCTCATCCTGAATCTTGAACAAACTAAACACCGGGTATCTTAGCTCTAGATGCTGGAACACAAGTTTTACAAAATAGCTACTCATTATCTGTTACTTGGGATATTGAGTCCAAGGCTAATCTGCTGCTATGAAGCTGGGTATCCTGGCTAATATTCAGCAGTACTTCACACCGGAACAGCTTTCAAGCTTGTACAAACCTTATGTCCGTGTATGGAGTACTGCTGCCATCTCTGGGATGGCTCAGCCAAGTACCAGCTCGAAGCCCTGGACTCGATTGAGCATCATGCTGCTAGACTTATAGGCTTGTAAATGCTAATTTGCAGAGCCTAGATCACAGACGACGGGTTACCATTACGTCATCTGTGTTTTATAAATACCACATTAGCGAGTGAACGCGAATTCTTCGACCTAATCCCTTCTTCCCCTTTCCATCACCCAACTAGAACGCATAGATTTGCCTCTTCCTTTATTATTCATACTGGTAAGGAATGGCACTTCTGCCCTCTTCTGTTTTTCTGCACCAATACAATCTAGGAGTCTTCAAGTCCAGAGTGAACAGGTTCTTTATAGACAAGCTTGCTCTATCTTAGGCCACATCTTTACTTGTTTTTTGAGTGGTGTTTTTGTTGGTGGTCAAACGCTTGGCAATCATCAATGAAAAAAAGGTAATTTGAAGTATTCATCTGATAACTTCAAAGTTTTATAAATAGAAGATGTCGCAGGTAATGCAAACGAAAAGATTATAACACATATGCTTTGGCGACAAGCAAGGAAATCATTCGCAACATATGACTAGGAATATAAAGCGAAAAGTAATAATTGTCGCAACGATAGCCTAGCCCTCAGTGTGGACAGAGAACAAGTTAAGGTAGTTTCCCTGCATCATTTACAAATTTTTAAAGGTTTAGGTTTAAAACACAGGCTACATGTAACAACAAAAATTTTGAAGTTCAATGCTTTGATTTTCCAATACTAGAGTTCAGTTTGGAATTTGCCAGACAACATCTGTTATGTAAATTAAATATCATACTAGTGATGAAGGCCAAGTGATTTCCTTTTGTACAATAAAAAACATGATACCTTTGCTTATCTTAATGATGTTACTGTCTGTGGGAAAAAAAAAAATATAGACATTTGCCTTCAAACACAAATAACAATCATGTACTCATAGTAATCAATATATTCTCGCGAAACCTATTCGCATTCGCATGTCGAGACACATTTGCAACTGCGATTAAGTGTCTAACAAGTGTCAAACTTTTTATTAATACAGGCAACCTTATACAAACTTTATTAACTCAAAAATTGAGATATCATTACTCCTCTGACAAATCCTTACAAGCACCAGGGCAATGGACAAGGGGCAAAGCTCACACTCCCTGGGAAATATACAGCTGAAATCAAACCACCTGCACATTGAGAACTGGGAACAAGACCTGAAACAATTTCTTCACTGTGTACATAAATGCTACACCTCACTAGAAGCTATTCAATTTCCCTCCGAGGACACCAGTCAGTGAATCTTCGTACCGGGACTCGTTCTGCTAATGATATTCAACCTCTAAGTCGAAGAAGGTGAGCTACTTCAAGCTACTCTAACATGCGATGACCGAAGCGCCGCTTCCTGTATTGGATGATGAAGATTCTCTCCCAGCTGTGCTGTCAACAGCTGATAACAAAAAATCTGAAAAATTGATGTTAGACAAAAGACCTTTTGAGTTTCTGTTATCTAGTGTTTTGTTTCTTTTGTATCACTAACATAGTATTTTTTTGTTACTAAGCCCCAATTTCTCGAAGTCTGGAGTACTGCTACTTGACAATACAAAATCATACTCTGATTTTCTGTTAACATGTCATAAAATAAACACTTACAGTTTTACATTACTTACTTTAATACTAAGCCCGCAATTGACCTGTTTTTCCAATAAACTGTAATAATCTGGTATTATTTTGCATGCACACACCAACACACCCAGTGATTTGCAATATTGCGCAAGTGTAGAACAATGTAAGTGGGTGTTGATGCATGTGACACACATAGAAGCTTGCCTGACTGTGCCTGTATTTAGGTAGAAGTTGCAAGATGACACTATACCTATCTAGTGTTTTTAACGGGGTTGGAAATAGATAGATATCGATAATTATCACAAAATTATCACCTAGTTATCTGATAATTATGAGATACTGATAATTATTAGATATTATTTGAATATATGTAGTAAAATATAGAATTGTAAAAAGATATGTTACTTGTAGAGTTGACAGGTTTCCGCAACTAGGCCTCTTGTGGGTGGTGTGAGAATTGTGGTATGACTTCAACTGATAACATAAATCCTTAACCTCATACATAGAAGAGAGAAAAGAGAGATTAGTGTTCTAGGCAAGATACCCTGCATCTCTTTCTTACATTTCTGACAAAAGTCTAAAGACAAATCCATTTTAGATGTTTGACATATCATTCCCATAGTTATTTATTTTATTATTATTTATTATTAGAGATTTAAATAGAATAGTAGCATTCTAGTTATTGTATATTAATATTACAAATTTTCGTACAGCCATTTCAGCATGAAGGAGTACCAAATATACACATACACACAAACTTTTGCCACTATAATTATTGTGATAAATTAGAGAAACCCTCCAGTTGTTTCTTCAAACTGTTTACTTGCAGTGTAAAAGTGTAAGCCAAGATTCATTGGCCCAAGGTATTTTCTATATTCTCTGTAACTACTAAGCTGTTGACAATGGTAAATTCGTTGCCAATCCACTCATTCACTCTAGTCAGCAACACAACTAAACTACATTCCGGAATGGACTAAGGATTGGGTTATTAAACTAACATCCAAATGCAGTGTTCTCCATCTTGGTTACTCAAACCTCAAGGTTACTTACACTATAAAAAGTAATCCCATCAATCCAACTGACCTTCTAAGGGTCTTAGGAGTTGTGCTCACTTCTAACCTAAAATGGGAAGAACACAGGGATAGACATAAAAGTCAATTCCATTGTTTATGTTATAGATATGAAGAGATAAGATGCAGGCCAAGCGCTTCATCAGACAATATTAAAAAAAAAGTTACTTCCACTTTAAGACTATGGAGATCTTCCTTAAAATCTACAAGACTTACTTAAGACCCCGGCATCGCGATCCCAATATGGTGTATATCTATAGAAAACCCTACTTTTAGAAAAAAAAGAAAAAAAAAGCTACAAAGATCCTTGAATATCTTCATTTAAAAACCTACCCTGAAAGACTTAACACACTATGTCTATGCCTAACTACCCTTGAAGACAAATATGCCTTTGTGAGGACCTCATAAATGTACAATCTGCCCAACATCCATATCACATATTCACTGAATGAGACTCATGGTTCGGCCTGTGGTAATAGCATGAGATTAAACCATGAACCCCAAATGCTGTATACTATTTCTTCTGCAATCAAGTAATATGAAACTGGAACCATCTGCCTGAAGAAGTTTTTACTGCCTCCTCTGTAAACAGCATATATATAAACTGTACATAAATGCTGTTACAAAACCAATAAACTATTACCTACAAGGAGTAAGTAACTATAGTAACAAACAAATAACAACACTGTGGTATAGGCACATCATCCCTAGTGCAGCATGCCTATTATCAAATTATAAAAAATAACATAGTGATGGACTACCACCAACATGTTGGAGCAATGTGGCTCACACAAACCGGATGGGGAGAGCCAAAAACAAGGTGGGAAACCTATTTCTAGTGGTCATGTAGGTGTAGGTGGACTACTATAGGTTGATGATAATGAATAAGAAATAAATAGTCTCAGATATATGTAGGTATAATATACATAGAGCCTTGCAGAACACACATTTTATTGTTTTTTTTAGCAACTTTGTGCAAGTGTAATTGCGCAGGGTCAGCTAATTGTCAAATAATATTAGGTTCTTTAGAGTACCTAGTAGTAATCAAAGGTAAAGTTTAGGTTTATCTGCTTGCAAATAAAAAACAGTTTTTTTATCTTTAGAATGACAAGCGTTTTTAAAATAAGGGACAAATGTTGGTAGAAATTTGAGATATCATGTCGCGTTATTACGGAGATTATGCCGATAGGTAATCCCATCGGGTATAATTGTATGCACTATGATACTTTATATGTTTAGTCGTGATTTTCACTTGGCAAGTAATCAATTTCAACAAAATTTTGTGATATGTCAAACAATATGGCGTCATCTAGAATACAATGAACAACAAATCCATGGACTTTACTCACTTGATTTAGCTCTTGAGCAGTTAACTTGAAGTTCTTCTTGTTGAGATTTGTAACCAGATGGTGTATTTGCGATAAACTAAAATTTAGAGAATCCAGGTTCATAGTTCCATCAATGCAATACCGAAAGCTTCAAACACGTTTGAAGCTCTCTCGATCTAAGATGGATTTCTACCGTATTGTTAAACTGCAGCACAGTGTTTTTACGCGAATTCGTTATGCCTAAGCCCAACATCACCAATTTTATTGTTCACATAGGCCCAATCATAATTAGCACGCCACACTACAATTTATTTGATGAAAATTCTGTACATGCACACGAACACGAACCGCTGTCCACCATTCCATAGACCAAAGACCAAACAAAGAGAATACAAATACAATATACGTAAGTTATGAAGAGAAGGGAAAACGAAAATGTTGTTCGGCGGAAGGAAACGACAACAGTACGTTTTACCAACATAATGGAATATAGTAGGGATGAGCTATTGTGCACCCATTATTATTAAAATCTATCGATATCGATCGCATACCTACAACATTACGTTGAGATTATTAACGGTAGGTATAAAATTAAAAGAACCTTCTACCACTTCTTTAACTTTGCCAACCAACCATATTTTTTTCAAATCCAGTGGCATAAGATTCTGATAATTGCATAAACTAGTGGTTCTGTAAGAACAGTAGACCTCGCGAGCCCTTATAACCATGCAATAACCGATGCTTTCCTGTTTCACTTTTCCTTTTAGACTTTTGAGCAATAAGTTAAAGCGATAACTCGCGTTTCCTTGGTCTGAGGAGATCGAACCTGATGTTTACGGATTTGTCTTGCAAAGGCGGAGAGGATTGCGTAGTCTGAGAGAGTAAACGTAGGTATAATTGAAATCCAACAGTAAACTTCTCCCCTTTTCGCCCTCCACTCACCTATTTTGTTTATTTTTTAACAACATATATAACTCTCTCAAGTGTGAATTATTGTGAATTAGATCAATAACGCTACAGAAAAAGCTCCCCCCCACCCCTATTTTCCTCTCAATCAAAAATCGTGATCGACTAAAACAATGAATTAAATTAGGGAACATTTGTGTGCAAATTTTGATCAAAATCTGTTCAAAAATGCGACCTGTAGGCGAGAACAAACCGACAACTGACAGCCGACAGACAGCGGAGAAAAATATTTTCGGCCAATCTCAAAACTGAGACGCTTCGCTCGCTCGGTCAATTATGAACTTTTTTTAAGATCAGAGATAAGATCGGAGGCAGTAGTTTGGTTTGAAGTCTAAGGGGGAGGAATGATAAAGGATCTTGATGAAGTGAGAGTGATGGCAGAAACAAGCACAAAGAAGCTAAGATGATGATGTGATGTATCATGTGGGCGCTAATGCCAACCACACCAACAGCTTTCGTGTAAATGGTTTTTAGGAATTTAAATATTTATTCCACAGAGATCTCCAAGTTAAGTTGGGAAATTCGGCACTGTATGTACCTATGTGGCAATGTTTGTGTCGGCATAACTGTTAAACGGTATTTCCGATTTTAATGAAATTGAAAATGCTTTACATTTTAAACTTTTGACAGTTCTTTTACATACTGTGACTTTGATGAAATTGAAATTTCAGAAATTGATTGTCCGGGGGATTTTTTGATTTTGAGTTATTCAAGTGAAAATACATAAATTTTTTGAACCATATCTTTTAAATAGCTAATCCGATCACTACACATTTTTGAATATGCAGAGATTATAATAATACTCTTCAATCGGTCTGAGGATATGATACTAGGGTAGTTTTTTTATTTATTATTATTTTACTTGTTGTACCAGGTGAGATAAAGGCCAAGCGCTTCCCCGTCGTACAATTTTTTTTTGCTGAAAACCACCCCTGTGTTTACATTAAGGGTGGCAAAAGGAGTAAATAGGATTGAAGTCAAAAATGTGTCAAAACGTGATATATTACATGAAACGGGGGTTGAGTTACTCGACCATTAAACTCCTCTGTTGATTATGCTTTTGCCTTTCTTGAAACAAGTGTTGAAAGGTGTAATGCTTCTGTTGACTACGTCATTTATTTTTTTTATGAAAGGACAATACGCTGGCCTGGTTCTGAACCTGGGCGGCAGCTTTGCGCGGACCTTATTGACTACGTCGTCGAGTGACCCGCTCTCTTGACGGTAACGCTCCGAGCGCGGAGCGTGGTTGCGTGGGAGTGAGCGGTCCCTGATTGGCTAATAAAGCTTGATGCCCATTGGTCCGCCAATTAGGGAGTAGATTTAAGTTAGCATAGATCGATATAAATATAGTGAACTTTTTTGTAGAAATTCATTCCGAACAGTTCCGTCGACAAGTGAAGAACAAAGAATAAACGCAACTTAAGAAAAAAGCACCAGTGATTTTACTTCTTAGGATTTGAACCACCCCCTGTCCTACCACGACAGCTTCTTTTAGCTTCAGACACGTCAATGCTGATTGTATTCTAAAAGCTTTTAAGTCAATAAATATTTAAAATACTGAAGATCTCTGGGGGATATCCGTAAAGATCTTAAGCACGATTGTTTTTGATATAGCACCATGTCTAGCATATATATTTAATAGAAGCATCGACGAAGGAATCTTTCCAGATCTTATGAAATATAGCAAGTTGATTCCTTTATTCAAATCTGGAAATGAAAAGGATCCAGGAAATTATCGACCAATCTCAATTCTGCCAGCATGTAGTAAAATATTTGAAAAATTTATTCTTAACCAGTCATGTACTTCATGAAAAACAATTTGGGTTTACTAAAGGTCGCTCAACCACTGACGCTGGTGCCATGCTGTTGAAGTACGTTTTTAAAGCCTGGGAAGGAAAACAGGATGCCATAGGAGTATTCTGTGATTTATCTAAGGCTTTCGATTGCGTAGATCATGACACCTTAATCTCAAAGCTAAAACACTATGGCATTCAGAATCAGACAACAAGCCTCATGCGTAGCTACCTATCGAATCGCATTCAAAAAGTAGACATTAACGATAGCAAATCTTCGAGAACATCCACTAACATCGGTGTACCACAAGGGTCAATCTTCCTTCCTATGTAGGGGATTTATGTGATATTGTATTGTTTGCAGACGATACTTCATTAATATTTAGAGTTGATAGGGCTAAAGATAATTATGATTGTGTAAATGCTTCTCTAGCTAGAGTTATTGATTGGTTTACGGTAAATAGCCTCTTATTAAATGAGAAAAAAACCAAATGCATTAGATTCACCTTGCCTAACGTTCAAGTCAGCAATGCTAACATTATCTAAAATGGGGAAATACTTAACTTTATGGAAGCAACTACTTTCTTGGATTTAAATATCGATGCAAAGTTTCAATGGGGTATTCATATTAATACATTAGCTAGCCAAAAATCTAATGCACGCTCACAGGAACATTGATGAGTTTGGTAAAAAAGTGATGTACACAGTGTTAATAATAGAAATAAAAATAAACTTGACATACCTAGGTATCGCTTAGGAAAAGTAAATAATTCATTCGTAGGAAACTGTGTACGATTCTATAATAAGCTTCTTCAAAGCGCCACCAAACTCTCTGCTCGTAAATTCAAATTGTATATAAATAATATTTTTTAAATTTAAGTTTAGCCTATGAGATACGATTTCTGCTACTCTGGCCAACTATTGAACTGTTGAATGATTCTCTCGAAATCCCAATTGTTCATCAATAAGAATGTGTTCAGTCACTGAACTTCAGTGGCGTGACGAAGACGATGGTACAGTATTTTTTCAAATAGCTTACCTAGACATGACAGTAAGCTGATTGGGCGATAAGCAACCGGATCTGTAGAATCTATGCCCGGCTTATAAATGGCAATTACCTTTGCAATTTTCCATTGACTTGGGAAGTATGAGGAAAGCAGGCAGGCATTAAAAACTTTAGTTAGGAGCACGATGGACTTATGGGGCAAATTTTTCAATGAGGTGATTAGAAATTTCGTCTGGGCCTGGTATTTTGCGTACCTATAGGGCAGATATGCATTTTCTAATATCAAGAGGTCTAGTGAAAATTAATTGAGAACAATCTGGAGGAGTATTGCTTACGGAAGTTGTAAACGAATCAACCGCAGACTGTTCATCGCTGGGCCAGCTATGAGTAAGAAGCATATTGTCCGAAAACGAGCATGCCAAGATTTCCACTGTTCTTGAGTGATTGAGCGTATAGTGCTGTCTTTGGCTTTAAGAGGGGGAATGGTGACGGTAGGGACCTTCAGTCCTTTCGCGATGCGCCAGAGATATGTGCATGGGTAGTCCACCTTACTTACCAAGTTAAGAATAACTTGCTTTCCCAAAGTTTGTTACGATGACCTTTTAGTGCTCAATCTATATCATACTGGACATGTTTTTTTTCGATATTTAGGGCCTTACGTGTGAGAATATTACCTTCTTTCGAGTAATATCATAATACGTCTTGGCAGAGAGGATTCCCAAGGCTTGAGGGTTGTGAGTGGAATGGCAGAGTTCCTCGCAGAAATCGGATATAGCCCTGTCAATATCGACAGTTGATTTGAAAGGCTGAATTTTTAGGGAGGTATTACTATTTAGATTTTTATTTATTGTTATTGATCGAGTGAGCGAAGCGAACGAGATCTCTGAGCTCATAATTGTATAAGTATCTTTATTCAATAAAAAGTATAACTAAACTAACTTTGTACAAAGGAATCAGTCAGATTACCTAAGGACCATTACAAATGGCCTATAGGTAACTCAACTGTTCCAAACCAGTACCAGACGGAAGCGTGCCCAAGACACTGGCTGCATTGCCACGCTGAATAGCTATGCTAATATATTCTAATATATATATATATATATATAATATATTCTAATCCTTAGTACCTATATATGTACCTATTCTAAAATAATAATTATTTCCATTTAATTTTTGGTTCTAATGGGATAGTATTCATAGCGTATAGATAAATGACCTTAAGCAGGTATTGCAAGGAAGACCTCGACTGTATATAAATTAGTAACAATAGGTATTTTCTATGAATATTTTATTTTTATTACAGTAAAACTTAAGTAGGTATGTACCAAGCAAAAAACATACCTAATAAATAAACCAAAACAATGCTGTTTTATTTCCTTAACTAAGTACAAAACTAACACATAAAACTAGGATTCCGTGCCCTTACCAAGTTAAAGCTTGTGTGTAGAGGCAAGGCCTACCTGGCCGCTAGCCTAGCTACCGAATATCATGAGTAGGACGCAGCACCTATTATAGATAGGTGCTGCAGTACTCAGGTAGGTATCAATATTTGCAAGGGTAAGAAATAAGTACCTTTATACATAGTGATTTCAATTAGTTCCATTTTAAAATTACTTTTAAAATCAGTATCCGCACAGTGGGCAATAAGATCTCTGTACGTGGTAATGTGCGGACGAAGTTCCCGTTTTCTTGTTTCCTGCAACTACAAGGCTTCCATTAAGCACTCCAACAACTGTTCGAACTTTCTGTTTCTGAATGATTACGGTTACGTCGCAACACACTAAATACCGTTGGAAGCATCAGGCATATTATAAGTACTTGTTTACCTACCTACTAAAATGTGTATTCAAAAAGCGCAATGATATGAAGGAGTCGTCATCAAATAAGAAACGTATGGTTTGCTCTTACGGAACTTAATGATGACGATAACGATAATATTAGTAGGTACATATAAATGTGCTTACTTTATGGTACAAGTAACACATACCTACTTTCTTTTAACTGGCCAAGCCTATACATGCCGCTAGTCTGACACAAACTTGGCCGGTTTCTTGTATTTGTTCATTAGGAAGTTTGAATTTTACCGTTAACATTACCGTTTTTGCGATAGAGCTAAAATAATTGATTTCATGAATTGTCAGATAATCCACTGTGATACTTGAAATTTTAGAGTTTCATAGATAATCAAAAAGACGTTATAACAATGTCTTAGTAATAGGGTTCCGTTGGCATTCATACAAATTATAGGTTTGGGTGTAGTTACACGAAATACCTATTAATACCTCCTCGATTAAAATGTTTGTGGTATCTGTGAATTAATAAGCCCTACAATAAAAATTACAGCCCTCATGCAAATCTGCTAGATTTGACAGAAGATCCTTAAAGCTAGCAGCACTGTTTTTATCTGCCTCACGATTATTCACAGAGTAATTATGACCCTTAAACTAAATCATTCGTATGTTTGTTTATAGATCCGAAAGGAAAGGTGTCCGTCTATGTCGCGTCCGCAACAACTGCGTGGTACGGCGCGGCGTAAGTCCGTCGTTCGTTGCGTCTTTCGTTTCGGTCCGTAGTTTGGTCTAGTGATTTCATGGTAGCAACCTTAGAATAATAATAAAACATGTTATATTATATATCGATGGTAGCAATCCTGGCGCGGGGCGTTATGTGTTCGTTCCTTTGTCAGGGACGAATTATAACTGATAAGTCATCTGTCGCCTCATGTATCACTGGCATTAATTTGTTGCTGCTTAGCTTGGTTTGGATACTTGGCAGGGTTTCACAGTTTCAGCAAGGTCGGCAACACAATTTCAGTTTTGTAATCCCAGTGAAATTACTACCGGAAACTTCTCTGTGTGATTGACTTGATATGCATAGTTATATTTTTTTTATTGTACCACGGGGAAGAGCTTGGCCTTCATCTCACCTTTATGTTTTCTTTTATTGTACGACGGGGAAGAGCTTGGCCTTCATCTCACCTTATGTTTTTTTTTATTGTACGACGGGAAGAGCTTGACCTTCGTCTCACATGCCACAAGTATATAAAATGGACTAATATTTCTCTCGTAAGACTAATCCAGACACCTGATGTTCTGTGATAATACCCACATATCACAATTTTTCAGAGCCGGTGCTCTCCGTTCTTTCTATCATCATATGGGGCTTTTGATTGAGGCGACACGGGACCCCAAAGGCACTCATCTAAGCCAACGAATTAGCATAGCTATCCAGCGTGACAATGCAGCCAATGTCCTGGGCACTCTACTTGCGTCTGGTTGTCTGGAACAGTTGAGTTGCCTATAGATCGTTAGAAATGACTGCTTCCATTCCTTACTTTACGTACTTAGTTTAATTGTATATCTTGTATCTAGGGTTACGAATAAATAATAAGATCTAGGGTACATAATATTATGGTTAATTGTTTGAATATAAGTGAGTGAACAGGCTGTAAATCTGTAATCTGTACTATTTATTTATTATTATTTATTTATTATATCTAGTCTGTGAAGACTTTCAACTTGCTATTCAAAGAACAGTAACTCTATATATCTTGTCTATGGCAAAATCTATGGTCGATGGCCGACCATGGTGTTTGGATTGGATTGAAGTTTAGAGATTATAAAAATTAATCAAAGCACATTGCAGTTTTTCTAAAATAAGAAACTTATAACTTTTGTGATGTTTCATTAGCAAGACATAGGAAAACGAATGGTAGTTTCAGCACTACCATACTCAAAAACAGGTTAGTTAGTGATTGTTCGCGACGTGGGGCACGTAATTAGTCTCGTATCTCATTCCATTATTCGTATTTACGCCCTATACAATTCCTGTCGATAGATCTTAGCTATCAACGAATTTCTGCGCATTTCCAAAAACCCCGTTCGTGATCATGCCTTGGGCTGTTAATTTGTTCTGGGGTCTGCATTATAAAGGTCAATATAATTCTCCCTAAATTATGGCTAAATAGATAGATAGGCTTTTTTGTATAGACGGATGCATGTGAGTAGTGTGAATCCCGTCCTTTCGTTGTGAAAAAAAAGTTCTCACGGTTGCAGTGGCGAGGGGTTTTGTTTATGGTCACATGTGATTTACTTCCTGCATTAGTGCATCTTTGTGGAAAGTGCGCGAGACAATATGCACTGATGTGCCAATCGATCGTGTTTATCGGTAAGTAAGTTAGTTAGCGTTCTTCTATCGTTTATTTGAAGGCTATCCCTCTGTTGTGCACTGAATGTGAACATATGATTGAAATGGCCTTGGTTGTGACATTGGTGCTCAATTCATTTGTGTTAGTGATCCTACTTGTTTGTTCTTCTGGTTGGCCTTGCCTTGTCTAGGCTTGTCATATTAGTGTTTCATATCCTTCAATTATGTTTGTGTATCTATGTTGAAGCTCTTTTCTACAGACTGACTGTTTATTAACAACTTTCTGTTTTGTAGGATACTAATACTGTTTTATACATGTCCATAATCTAAGAATTGGCATATATTTTTTTATAATCACAGTATTTTTTCTTACTGTTATGTGAACATTATTATCTAGCTTCCACATGTCACTACACCTGTGTACAACTACCTACATTATGAGGACAAATGGGAAAGTTCATACTGTTTCAAACTGGTACTACATACACTCACACCTGTTTCCCAGAAATGCAGATATGATGGATTTCCATGTACACTATGTTAGACCTGTACTGTACATCCCTTTTGAAAACCCATATGTGCATCCCATAATTGCTCATCGGTTTCATTCACAATTATTTCCATCATCACTTTCACTTACAACTTGCCAACAATGCTGAGTAGGTCTCTGTAGTCTTTGCAGTTCTGAAGTGAGCCTATCCCGTTGTAAAGTGGTACAACAACATCCTCGCACCATTAATTTGTACTGAAGCACAGGTTAAAAAGGTGATACTGCTGGCTCTCTTGGTTGCTATGTCCAGCCTGCAGCATTTAGGCATTTTCTTCTTCCATTACAGGAGCCACATCCTGCCATTACCAAATAATATGAAATAATTTAATTAAGGTGGTTAAAAATATTGGTAAGAACATGAGACTTCTCACACTTCAAATCCTATTATAAATAAACAAAACATTACGTCAATTATTGTAAATGTTATTGACAATCTGTATAATTCAAGAAATTTTTGACTAAGATGGGCCGACAATATAACCAGCATTCCAAACCTCACCTGGATGAGACTGGCACAAGACCATTGGGTGTGGCATGAATGAATGAATGTATTTATTAAATAATATGCAATGCATAGATAGGCCTATACCCAGCAGTAAGTGAAATCTGTCTGCAGATGATGATGATGTATGAACAGTGAATAATACTTTATTAGTTAGAGATACTGACTTTAACCTAAATATTTGTTGTGTGTATAGGATCCCTGAGGAAAAAAAATTTGAAGATTTTATAACTAGACTTGAGCAATTGTTAGAACACTTTTTTGATAAAAATTGTATAATCTTCGGAGATTTTAATGTGAATATTAAAAAAGAAAGTAAGCATCAGAATCAACTCATCAATCTTTTAAAATGCTACAACTATAGGTATCTTGTTACTTCAATCACTTTCTGGAGAAATGACGCACAATCATGCATTGATAACATATTAACGAATCTTCCAGACACCAGCATTGAAAACGTTACAGTGGAAAGATATGGACTTGGCGATGGCCACGCAGCCATATTGTGTAGTCTAATTATGAAAAACACCCACCAAATAAATAATTTTAATAATTATTATTCTTCAAGACGAAGACATTTTTCGGAGTCAAATCTGTCAGCCTTTAGAAAAAATCTGCTGGACAATGACTTATGTGAACATAATGTAAATGGATTTATCAGTAAACTTAGAAGTCTATTTCAAAATTGCTTAAAGAAGAGGAACTCTAAAATTAGAAAGAGTAAAATAAACAAATTAAACTGGATTTCAAAAGGAATTAAGGTGTCAAGTAAAATGAAAAGATTTCTAAGCACAATTAATAAAATGTCATGTCATGAATCAATATTAGGTTACAAAACAAAATATCTAAAACTGTATAAAAAGATTATAGTTACATCAAAACAAATAGCATTAAGAAATCTGATCACACTGATATTGACAACCATCGAAAAGTTGCTTTGACATTTTTGACTAATTATACGGATAGGATTAATAATTATATGGAATTTAAGCAGACAAACAGAAATGAAATTAGAATTATAATTAAAAAAATGGAGGTAAAGAAATCATATGGGTATGATGAAATACCAATCTCTATAATAAAAGATAACATTGACTTACTCGCTGAACCTTTGGCAACATTTTTTAACAATTGCCTACAGCTAAACATTTTTCCCGATCAACTTAAAATAGCTAGAATTCTCCCCATTTATAAAAAAGGAAAACATAACAATCCCAAAAATTATAGACCAATCTCATTGTTGCCTATATTGTCGAAAATTTTCGAAAAACTAATTAAAGATAGGCTGGTATTGCATTTAAGCTCTTATAGCATTCTAAATTCACGCCAGTTTGGTTATCAATTAAATGTAGGTACTGTTGATGCTATAGATTTTTTAGTGAATGATGTTATTACTAACTTGAATAAGAAAATGAAGGTAGCAGGTCTATTTCTGGATCTATCTTCTGCTTTTGATACAATAGATCATCCAATACTACTTGCGAAACTAGACCGTTACGGCATACGAGGAAATGTGCTTAACCTCATAAAATCATACCTCAGTAATAGAAAGCAGTTTGTCGAAATTAGAAGCGTTATAAATAAACAAGAAGTTATTGCCAAATCTAAGGCCACTACAATTAGAAGGGGTGTGCCGCAAGGCTCAATCCTAGGACCAATATTTTTAGTGATATTCCTAAATGACCTCATCAATTTCATAAATTGCTATTTATGAAATTGATGAGGATATTGGGATAATAATCTATGCTGACGACACTAATGCAGTGATTCCAGCAAACAGTTTGCATGAACTCAAAATCAAGATCAATGCTGCTCTGTTGGCTTTTAATAAGTGGTTCGATGCCAATAATCTTAACCTTAATATTAATAAAACATGTGCCTTATTGTTTAAAACAACCAGCCACAATAGCAATGAAAGTGACCGCTTTAATGAAGACGTGCATGTTACTTTCTCAAATAGCATCAAATTTTTAGGCGTCCAAATAGATGAACACTTAAACTGGAAAAAAGAAATAGAAGCTATAGAAAATTCAATTAGTTCCGCTTGTTACGCTCTAAGAAGCTTGAGGGAGGAGGTAACAATCAACCAATTAAAATTAGTATATTATGCCCTGATAGAATCAAAAATTAGATATAGCATTAAATTCTGGGGAGGGAGCTACGCCTACAATATGAAAAAGGCCTTCATAATGCAAAAACTCGCAATTCGAACTATAGTTAGAATACCTCAGTTTGAATCATGTAAAGAGCATTTTAAAAATCTTAATATACTAACGGTTCCCAGTCTGTATATATTAGTAACTGTAAGTGATATTGTTAAAAACCCATATCGCTACGAAACGGCTGAGCAAAGATTAAAACGCCTTACTACTAGACGAAAAGATATTGGGACACCGTATTGTCCAAGACTAGAGACAGTGAAGCATTGCTGCAGATACCAAGCTGTCAGATTATTTAACTGCTTACCAATTAAACTGAAGACAATAGACAGTCCGAATTTGTTCACTTCTGAATTGAAAAAACTACTGCTCGAAGGGTGTTTTTACTCTATTGATGATTATTGTTATGATGACGCATGAATAATATTAATATTAATTAATTGAATTGTATATTTCTATGTTTAATTTATATTTGTGTACATTTTTGTTTTTAGTTTAAGAGTTTTCAGACACGATTGTATAATTGTTTATGAATAAATAAAATATGAAATAATATTCTATGGAATACCGGATTATACAGATTGCCGGTTACATAAACATTAAACTCCATTAAATATAACTACATGGTCTGTAAATTTCTTGATTGAAAGTACATTTATGCAGTAAAAATAGATCAATTGACCAAGGATCCTCAGCAAGTAGTCAATTGAATGTGCACAAAAGACAGTTCCAATCAACCAATCAAAGAATGTTGTATTCAGACACATTGTTTTTCTGTGTAGACATCCCAGGATCCAACACAAGGTGGATGTGACTCTATTTGATCTGGGATTTGAAAATTTCCCTTTCACAAAAATTACAGTCTGTTTAATGAGTGAGACATAATCATGTTGGCTCTATAATTTATATTGGAATAGTTAATTATAGTAGTGATGGACCATGGTGCTCAAAGCTGTAGTTTGAGCATTTTCTTGAGTTAAAGTTGATAAAACACATACATTGGGCTTCAATTGCGTTGTTAGGTTATCTTCTCTATCTAAGAGTAGTAGAGCTCCTTGTGAAAGGGCTTGTCCGGGGAAGTACTACCACCACACCCATTTCAGACACTGAGCAGCATTGCTGTGTTTTGGTTTAAAGGGTTTGTTTTGCCGGTGAAATTACAGGCGAGCGACATCAAAATTTTTCTTTTTCCTTTCATCAATTCATTCAAGGTATATAATGGTATAAATTCAAGGTATATAATGGTATAAAATGGAAGGCTGTGTAACATGAAACTAGTCAAATGTAGTTTGTATCAACAAGTTCCAACCTAATATGGAGTGAGTGAATAAATACGTTGTCTCTATCTACTCCTCTGGGAAACTATATTTTTGTGTCTGGTTTTAGTTATGTTTTCAACATTCAACTAGTTAAAAACACATCTAGTGAGATCTTATATAAGCGTTGGATTTTAAAATATTATTCACAATGTATTTGTACTATGTATTCTCTACAGAATATATTTTAGTCTCATTCACTGTGTGATTCTCAAAGCTAAGAGATGTTTTTGTGCCCACAGCAAAAATTCTGATGCCCATGAAGCCTTAACTGCCAATCAAGCAATAAAACTAAGTGTGAGTTTTATTTATTAATATAATTATTCCGCAATAATGTTTAAGTGGATAAAGAAATTTTATTAATCTATACTGACAGACTGACTGACTGACTGACTGACTGACTGACTGACTGACTGACTGACTGATATATCAACGCACAGCCTAAATCGCTGGTCCTACAAATGATGTATAGGTATCAACTAAGAAAGGGTTTTACAAATTCCAAAAAAAATTGTGAAATTGGTGCTCAAAGTTTGGAGTGAAATGTTTCAGATCTCCGAAACCGTAAATGGAAAATTCGTATGTAGATTGCCCATATGAAATAAGCAATAACATATTCTAGGGTTTTTTAGAATTTTCAAAATTAAAGAGTAGGGGTCAATTATTTAAGGAAACAATGTTTAAAGTAAACGTGAACTGTAACAGGTAGCAGGTAAACATTTTCAGGACATGTATTATCACACCAAATAACCTGAAAAATACTAAAAATATTAATAAAAGGGGTTTCCATTCAAGAAAGGTTTTATAAATCGTTATTTTAGCTCTGTCATAAAAAGGGTCATAACAATCTATCAATTTCTGACTTAGTGTGAATATAGCCCTTACTTTTAAGATATGCCTTTAAATTATAAAAACTAGCCAATCGTGAGTCGTAGCCGCACTGAGGCTTCAAAACTAGCTTCAAAATAAACTGTATGTGTTTGCCTGGAAATGTGGGTCGAAACATTCGGTGTGCATTTAAATAGCGGGAAAAGGACATAGCGGGCTAAATAACGTAGCCGGAAATGGATGTAGCGGGAAAAGGAAGGAAAAGTCTTGACGGGCTGATTCAAGTAGATGCAGTTTCAGCTTAGGCCGTTAGTCCTAGAGACGTGCAATTTGGAGGGTGTTCTTTGTGATGTGTAGGTATCCATTAAGAGCGAGATTTTCAAAATTACACCCCTAACGGAGTGAAAAAGGGGCTTGAGTTTTCCTTGAAACTTTTTATTCTCTGGGTCGATTTATTCAAAAATTACAAGTTTCTTGTACGCGGGTCCCCATACAAGAAACGTTTTTATAAATTGTTATACTATCTTTGTCGTTAAAACGGCAATATCTATCTATTTCAAACTTGGTGAATTGTCTCTAAATCCCAGGCTATCTCTCGCTGGCGCCCTTTTTCAAACAACCATTACGCGGATGAAGTCGCGACTAAAAGCTAGTATACAAATATAATCGGACTTTTTTAACAGGAGGATCCCAAAATGGAACCTTCATGCTCTCATCACTCGTGCGACATTTTCGAGGAAACGAGCCGCATCGCGTTCGACATGAATATCGAAGGGAATGCGCTCGAACAGCGGCTGTCGGCGAGTACTAGTGACGATGGCGGCCCGCAGCCCATCGACGACATTGAGCGGGAAGACTTTGAGGAAGAGAACAGAATTCTCAAGCTCTGTCCCAACAAAAGCATGATCACTATTGACGGCAAGCTGAGATACGACCGCACGCTATCCAGCGCCAGTTCCAGTCTCACCTCCAGCTCCGAGACAATATCGGCTCTGAACATGCTGGGTAGCGACTACAGCTTGCCGGGGTGCAGCAAGGATGCTGACACCTCTAAAGATTCAAGCCAGGTTCCATTGCCGGACGATCCGATTGATGAGCCCGAAAATAATGAAGATTTTATGCAGAAACTATTAACCAGCTCTATGGAAGAGAAAAAAGATTATCCTAAAGGGAAGTTGTATAAGGCTGATGAGATGGATGCTGAGGATGAGGAGGGAGAGGGCGCGGGGAGCTCCAATGCGTCAAGTGTGGGAAGCTCCAGTTCGTATAGAAAGTGCGCGTCCACATCCAACGCAGATCGACTGCTAGGCCTCGATAACAGGGGCAGGAGAACGTCACCTGCCAGCAGTAAATCATCGGTAACACACTTTACTACCTACTCATATTATGTTCCTCTAGATACATGTTTTAGTAGCTGATCCAGCGCACTTCCACTTGCGCAAAGGTTCGTAGTTCATCATTACCGTTTCAGACAATTTTCATTCACTGATAAAACAGATCTCTGGTAGACGAAGCCACAAAATGACAATGCGCAGCGTATATTTATTATCTCCCCGTGACCCCCGTGACCTCTACAATGTTGTTGGTCTTACCTTACTTTTATGTTATTCACAAAAACGATTCTTAAAAATTACAAATCCATAAAGTAATATTGCATAGCGGGTGATACAAGAAAAGGTTGCCAAATATTTTTTTACACGCAAACATGGAACTAACCCAAAAAAGGTACTGCTGCGTTTGTGTTCTGCAAAACGAATTCATTATTTAGAAAAATGACAGCTATAGTAGGATAGGGGCCCATATTAGAAATTTATTTATTTGGGGCAAAACATATTCATTGCTGGGGCCACTGTGGACAATGTTTTTTTTGTATCGAGTGTACCGAGTACCTAACGTGAAATCAATTGTGATCACCAACCCGTGGTCGAGTGAAGGGTTGGTCAATGTGTGAAGGTCATATGAATTATTTTTGTTACAGAATTACATGGCACAGTATTGCAATGACGACGATGATTCTGAGGACGATATTCATGAAGAAACGTGGTGCACTTGCCTTTCTTCACATGAGGTACCTAATATATATATAAGTAATGTAAACATAAATATTACGGGGCATTTCACACGGCATAGTGTGACATAGAGTGATGTACCATTTAATAACATTTTAAAATCTTAGTACAATCCGTTACTATAAAAAAATAACATCGGTGTTTGACTGTGTCGATTATCAATAAAATGAATGTGAAACATGCCCTAAGCCTAAGCTGTTCTTCTTTTAGGATGATGATGATGATGAGGAAGATGACAGCGATGGAACGGAACCGGAGCGTGAAAGGGTTTGGGTGAGTTATTTTGCCTCTGTTAGAGTTTTTTATACAACACTGAAACGAAATGGAGGCTCAAAAAAAAGGATTGGAGTCCTAATGTGCAATGGAGATTGAGTACCATGATATTTGAATTTCATTTTTCTAATTTCGGAGCTATGTGGAAGCAGCAACGTTTTTTAACTTATAATATACAATGCAATTCCTTAAAAGTAGGACGATATGAGATATGCGGCTTAAAGTATTTTGCATTTTTTATGACTTATCGCTGAGACTTGTTAAGAGGTAATAAGAAACGAATCAATATTGTTGATTAATATTTGACTATCATTACATTGAATGTCATTCAAACGCTTACGTGATTTTGGTCAGCTACAAAATGTAAATGGTCACCAAACACTTGGGTGCAAGATAGAAACCTAACCTAAACCTACTGAAGTACTCCACTTAAGTTCGAAATAAATGCTGTCACTGTCGATATAACTTTTTATCCGATGTTTCTTGCTGGCCGATCATAACATGATTCGGTTATTCAAAAATAACTTGAGATACTCAAGAGAGAAACTCAAAAGTTAAATTGAAATACGTTACGTTTAAATACAGAGATGATATTTCTCAATGCATCTACCTTGGACCCAACAACATTATTGCCCTCAATTGACGCGAATCATCATTATCGCATCGTTTCATCATTATCATAGCTCGAATAGCCCCATTGTATGTTTGCAGGACATGGGCCTTTCCCAAATATTGCAACCGGTGGTTTGCCATCATTTAATCGCCTAGCGTAGCAGGTGCGTTGGTGATCGCAATGTTTGTTTTAAGCACCTACTCGGGAATACTGTTGCCCATTTCTTGGTGAAGCCAGTAGTTTCGAAGTAATTAAATGAAAAATATGTAGGTATAATGTAACATTTTCATTGGTACGCTAACTGTTCGATAAGTCTATTTAACTTCTTGGTAAAAATGCTTTGGCATTATGCTCACCAATTGTGCATTATTTTTATAAGTTTTGTGCAGTTTAGTGTTAAATAAATTGACACCAAGTGCGAAGAAGGCAGTCTTTTCCCGTGGTGAAATAAAAAAAAACTAAGCTCATTATCTGACTGAATCCAGTAACATCGGAATCTATGATTCCGCGTTTACGCAATAATAAAATATACATATTCTAAAGGCACACTACGCCAGAAACGATTTTTTCATGATTTCTGACACTTCTAGTAGGTACTCAAACATCAGCGGGTCCTATAGATTCCTAGGTCCTTATGTGAAACAGGATCGATTGACATCAAAAAAGTTTTTGTGTAAAATTACCATTTTCACGCTGACTGTAATTTGTTCCAAAATCTGTGAATGTTGCAGTTCAGAGTATCATAAAAAGTTATAGATGGTCTCCTAGGAACGTTTCCCTGTAACCATAAATCGTCTCTATAATCTACTCTGTATACCTAGATTTTTTTATTTTCGATAAAAAATTGTAATACTTTGTCTATAGGTTAACTCGTATAGAAGGAAATAGGTAGAAAACACAATGTTACCGACTTCACTTGAACTTGACCCCAATTCGATCCTGGGTTGACGGGCTATTTATTGGCATTTTGTAAGATTCATTTGCGTCGAATTCTAGTTGCTTAACCGCCTCTGTGGTCTAGTAGTTCAACCCACCGATGTCAGATCCAGAGGTCCCGGGTTCGATCCCAGGGGGAGCAATATTGTGCTTGGTTTGGTTGGTGGTAGGATTTTGTTTAAGTCCGCCTGGCTGTTATCTACCACCATCTTACCTTATTATGTCGCCATAATAACAATTCTTAAAAAAAATGTGTTCCGGCATTTAGAGGTTAGATAGCCAGTTCCTCCGTTTGTTTAGGATTCCGGGTGAAGTGGGCCTCCACCTTCGGCCTTATCTCAACTTGTAACCAGGGAGTGAGATAAAGGCCAAGTGCTTCCCCGTCGTACAATAAAAAAAAACCGGACACCGATGTGCTACTATTTACTTAATTGCTGCATTGTAGAACCATCCTTATAGCCCAAGGTAAATGGAAATGGACGGTAAGACGTGAAAAATCGTCTAAGCATCCGCGCCGTCAGTTATTGAATTTCAAATGTCAACTATGTTTTATTCAAACGACTCCTAAAATAGCTCCTGCGGGATAAATCATACCATTTGAATACAACCATTGATGGCGGCTACTCGTCGAAAAGTTCAGGTCAGAACTTATCGTAACTTATTTTATTTAATAAATTAAATTTGTAGAAATATATATTCAGTGAACGTAGCGAGAGCGCGGGAGACTAGAGAGAAAGCACTAGGCTTTCTGGGATAGCTCTTTCTAGAAGTCATCCTTGCGATAGAGCATAGCAAGCCTGTCGGCTAGTTTAGGTTAGCTTGACCAAGTCAAGGTCTATATTAAATAGGGTAAGAGCTAACCCATAATTCTTAAAAAAATGTTGCCGTGTTGTTCAAAAGTTTATTTAAAATAAGACGTCACTGGTTCAGAGTTCAGGTATGTTTTACGTATAGCGATGAAGTAGCTTCATACTTGGAGGCGCAAAAGACGTTTTGTTAGGGCACGGAATACGTAAATCCGTTTGGCGCCGGACTTCGGCAGGAGGTTGGTAGCTGGCCAGGTGGACCTTTATAGGTTCTACCACCAGATTCCGTTGCAAGGTAGTTAGATCACTCGGTTACAGTACAGATGGGTTTTAGATGTTTTGGTAACCTTGTATTGTTTTACAGAGGAAGCGGAGGTATGAGCCAGCCCCGTCTGTTTCCGCTAAGAAGTTTTGCCCGGACGGTTCGTATGTGAGCTGCGGCGACTGGCCTCCGCCGCCTAGCCCTGCCGCCATGCAGAGTACTCCCGGAACCCAAAATCCACCGCCTGACATCAAGCTGTGGCTAACCAAGTGAGTACAGTATAACGTACAGGTTTATTACAATATCTAGATAACTAGGGCAGCTGACAGGCTTTTCATAATGATTGATAAGCATTCTTCATTCATCCTTCATCCACGGACCGCATCTCACCTATGCTAACACGACGTGGCCAACAATGTAGCACGATGGTCTAGGAGACACCTAATATTTACTATTGCCTTAAAAAGTCTTAAAAAGTTACAAAAGCAGCATAGACTGATGACGGCAAGAGTTCAACTCCTTGGCGGTTCTTATAATTTAGTTGGATTCGAACCCAAGCTGTTAGAATCAGAATGGTTGGTGCACTAACCAGCTAAGGATTGTAATAGTTCTTCAAATACCATCCAGACCATCACGGAGGCGTGTAAATCTATAGCACAAACGGACTATAAGTACAGGCCAAGTGGCTTATGTTATTCATCAGCGCTTAGCGGATAAATACAATCTTATAGAAACATCAACGAGACCGGTTCCGTATCACAATACACCCCCGAAACAGTGCTGGAAAATCCCACACGCAAACTTCGACAGAGCCATCCTGACAGTTAAGACCAATCATTGGAATACACCGGATCCAACACTTGTAGACAAACGAACAAAACAGCACTTGTCGATATAGCCATCCCCAACACACAGTTTACAAAGCACTATAGCAGAGATACTTTCAAAATACATTGATCTCAAGGTCGAATCAGAGATTATTCTCTTCAACAGGAGTCATTCGTAACCAGTTTCACTTGAGCTATTTGATTTAACGAAGCACATTTGCCTTGCTTCGCACGTGCAGAATTGTCCTCAAATATCTTCAAACGGACATCTCCGGTACCCTGACATCAAACGAGCAATCATTTACTTACAGGCCCGCTGCCAATGACGTGCACTTGGCTAAGGCCCGTGTACGCCAGGTTATTCCGGCTTAAATAAGTCGTGTTGATCAATATCGAAGAACAAATAATAATAATATTTCATTTATTCATTACAATTACATTTGCAAGCATACAATGATGATATGTATGTGTTTAAAAAAAAAGGCATAAAAGTAATATTTCTGTGATCTTGTTTTCCTACAAGCTTTGCTTAGTTTGGGACTAGATGACGCTGTGTGAAATAAATGTCCTGTAATACTTATGACGGTAAATTTTTGACTCTGTTATATAACAGTCATAAAATATTGCTGTTGTCGAGCAGTTCACATATTTTATCTTTATTCCATCTTCCATTCCATTCCATTCTTCCATTATTATATTAATAATATATGCTGCTACAGTATAATATTAAGATTCCGTGATGAGGCTTAGGGTGGGAAACCTATATGGTTTGAGTGTAGCCACCTTTAGCATAGGGTGGTAGTGCTTTGTGCGTCTCCTTGTCCTGTTGTGGAAACGAGAAGGTGGTATCAGATCGTGTAAATCCTTAGTAAATCAATAGTTTCAATGAAACTTCATTTAATGTGTAAATCAAACAATGTAGAGGCAGCGTGACTTCGGAACCCATATAAATACATTCCTTTGTCACGTTCCCGTTTGAAGTATACTTTAACTTTTACGCTGCGAAGCCATGCATAAGTATAATGAGGCTTAAAGTTTGGGTAAATCAAAGTTTAAAAAATAATTTCGTTCGTCAAGGCAAATTACGCCACGTCCCTGTAGGCAAAGTGAAAAGTTTTTGAATTATGAAATTGGAACTAGAAGTTTTTGAAAGTTTATTTCGTACGAGTAACAAGGCAAATCACGCAATAAATTATAAATTTGATTGCGTCATTTTACTCAGCACCATCTAGCACCAAACTTGCCAAAGCTGTACTAGATGTTGTTGTGATGTACAGCAGTTGACGATAAGATAGTACAAGATAAGGTGGAATATCAGGGGTCAGTACGCATAGGACTGTATTTGGCAATTGTAGCTTCTAAACATTTGGTTACATGTAGCACGTAGTGGCGAATTTCACGATATTGAATCCACAATGTATTTTGAACCTACAATTTGCCAAAAACCGTCTCACGCATACCTAAATCAGAGGAACAACCTTAATAGTAGATTACTACTCTTCAAGGGGAAAAAATATAACTTTACGAACGTGTGTATATGGCCCGAATCGAAAGTGAAGGCCAGAAAGGCCTGTTACTTATTCCACCCAGGACGAAAAATAATCTATTCGTTTCGCTCGCTCGCTCGTAGATTCTCTAGTTGTGAGGCTGAGATGTCTGTAACCGGCGAAACAAAATGAATTATTTCTTGCACGCCGCCCCCGCCACCCGGCTAAACGGCACGATATCACAACGGTTTACCTAAAGACTGCATAGATGTCATTAAAACAGAATATTAGTTATAGGTCACTGCACTTTGCGAAGTATTGTAGAACCGGCGGTGGGGTGCAGAGGCAAGAAACTTCAAGGTCTTTCGCTCTGGGAAGCGCCTTAACTAACTCGGCTGCAGCTGCCTATCCCCTGTGTGACCTTTAAGTCGTCTTAAGACAGCCACGGCTGGATAAAGAGGAGCTCATATCCTTTATCGGGCTCTTCCACGGCTACTATAGGAATGTGACCGATCACCAAATCGAATCGAAACCCTCCAGCTTTGGCGGAGGCTCTGTCCTGTAGTGGACACCGATGGGCTGTTGATGTTGCAGTCTACTGCAGATGTGTGCATCCGTTGCAGGTTCCAGTCATGGACAAACAACGAGAAGATTCAGGCCATAGACGCGCTGATAGGACGCTGCGCCGCCGGCCAGGTGCGCCACATGATGAAGGCGATCGAGCCCCTCTTCCAGCGAGACTTCATCTCACTCCTGCCGAAGGAACTGGCGCTTACCGTCCTCGGATATCTGCAGCCGAAGGACCTGCTGCGCGCCGCACAAACTTGCCAATACTGGAGGTGAGTGATCCAATACTATTTGTTCTCGTGTAAGCAATCTGCTTGGTATTTTTTTATAAAAAAACATCTTATTTTGCTGTATATTCAATTAACTATGTTTTCCCAGATGGTTAGCAGACGATAACCTACTGTGGAAAGAGCAATGCCAACGCATCGGTATAACGACCCACAAACGCATGCCGCGTCATCTGCCTCGTTGCGCCAGCCCCTGGAAGGCGGCCTATATGCGCCAGTACTTGATTGAGAACAGGTGAGTGTCGGCATTTGGTCCGAGCACTGGTGGATACTTCGTTCTAATGGTTCCCCGTACCCAAAGGGTGAAACGAGGACCCTATTAGTATGCCTTCGTTGTCCGTCCATATGTGTGTCCGTATGGGCATAAAATATAATAAAAAATATATATGGGTGATTTTTTGCCGTGAAATTTTATGGTACAGTGCTATTTTCAAAGTGACATACTACGTTTGAGAGCGAAAATCAGTGGTGTTCCCGGGGCTTCTGAAAGTATTATGTAATTAACCTTTGCAGGTGGCTCCATAAACCGGTGAACAACCCCATAGTGCTGCGAGGCCACGACGACCACGTGATCACGTGCCTGCAGTTCTACGGAAACCGCATTCTCAGCGGCAGCGACGATACCACGCTGAAGGTCTGGTCTGCGGCCACTGGCAAGGTGAGGTTACGCAACGACTCCGCACATTTGTTTTTTTATTATTTTCAGTTGTATATTGACAAACAGACTAACGTCCAGGATATAGCATACTGGATTGCAAAATTCAACAGTATTACGCTTTTAAATTTTATATTAATATTCTGTGCCTATGTGATCCTAATGTTGCAAATATGAAAAGATGGCAATCGCAATTTAGTGTCGCATAATCTTGAATAGGATATAGAATGGCACCGACGCGTATTCCGCAGCTGATTGTCGTTAATGTATCGTGTTCTGGTTGGCAGTGTCTCCGCACGCTCGTAGGTCACTCGGGCGGCGTGTGGTCTTCGCAGATGGTAGGGCGCACCGTGATCAGCGGGTCCACCGACCGGACGCTCCGCGTGTGGGACGCCAGGAGCGGCCGCTGCCTCAGAGTGCTGGCGGGACACACCTCCACCGTGCGCTGCATGCATCTGCACAAGAACACGTGAGTACCACCACGCTGCACGCTGATCCGCCACGGACTAGTGGTTCGCCCACCTACGTTCCACGTTCGATCCCCAGGACATTAATTTTACACAGCGCCATAAATACATACGTTCTATCTGATACAACACCCAAACACAGAACAAACATCTATTGTCATCACACAAATGTTTGTACTGGGTAGGAATCGAACCTACAGGCTACAGCGCAGAAGGCAGGGTTACTACCAACTGAGCTATAAGGCTTGTTTTTAGTACAAAATTGTGTTAGGTTTGGTTGGTGGTAGGCTTTGTTTATATCCGACTGGCTAACTACCAAATTTACTAAATCTGTCGCCTTAACAACAACTCTAAATTGTTGTTTCACATAATATTAATTACAATTTATTCGCTGGAGCAAATGCTTTTTAATGCCAAGCTTTCTTTTTTATTTTATAGGTAATCGGATATTTATCATAAAAAAATATAATACTCTTCAGACCTTAAGTTATAATTTTGCCTACGGGATTTCGTTTTTTCAACTTTCATTTAGTTTAATTTATTGGTTGACTAGCTTACCACATCGCTTGGTAATTTATATAAGCGTACAGTTTCCCCTACGAATGATTTATCAACATAATGTATGTATTTATCTAATGCGTATGTATTTACAAAAAAATATATAGAAGTATTTATGTATTCTATCCGTAATGTAGTTCCCATATTACAAGCTATGCTTAGCTTGGGGATAGATGGCGCTGTATGAAATTAACGTCATGTAATATTTATTTATTTTCGGCCTTTAAGGTACTCCTGGCCAAGGTAGAAAGAATCTAGTGCAAAAATGTGTACGCAGCTCTAGCCGATATTTCGGAACTAAAATGCAAATTAATAAACAAATAAATAAAACTACTCGTTGTGGCTTCAGAGTTAGCCTTCTGCTCAGCGAATTTCTCTCGGCTCAGCGAAATAGAACTCAACTTAAGAGCTAGTCTTCAGCTTAGCAAATTTATCCCGGCTCAGCAAAATGGGGATCCATTTGAGTTTGGCTTCAGCTCAGCAAATTTGTCCCGGCCCAGCAAAATAATGGTTAATTTGAGAGTTAGGCTTCAGCAAAGCGAATTTCTACCGGACCAGCGAAATAGGGGTCAAATAGATATTTACTGTAACATAACAAGCGCGCTCCATCTTAAGCCAGATCGTTACTGGTTTTTCAAGTGAGCTTGGTCAAACGTTTGGCTATCACCAATAGAAAAATGGAGGGTATTAATAAGTCCCTATTGTTCTGAAGCAATTAATTTCCTCGAATACGGAGAAGTGTTTTACCACTTTCTTCATGATAGACCTGTGGTTGGGTACTCGTAGTAGTTATGTGAGATGGTAGACAGTAGCAGGGTGGTTATAATCTACAAAAAATAGAAAGATAGCCCTAATAAGGCTTGGCATAAAGTCTTGACTGAATCATAGATTTTGAAAATTGTTACGGTGAGATCTGTATGTCCCGGTTTAAATATTGGATATTGAGTTACCCCAATATCCAATCTAATGCATCGTATCATAGAGTATCCTATGCTACTTCATGCTATAAGATTATACTTGCGAGTTAAATAATATGCTTTGCGATTGCAAATGATTACCTAACTTACCAAAGATTATGCTGATGCGTACGAGTATAGCAAGTTGAACTCAATAGTTTACTTTATACTGGCCGTGTCAAGTCAACCTGTCTACTCGTATCGGTCTGACCGACAACTAGAGCCCTGTAATGTGAGAATATGGATTAGAGTCATGGTCAGACTGAATTTCAAAGAGTGCTAAAGCGATTTTTTTGGGTAATTTTTCGTCGGATAAATATGTCCCGTAGTGGCTTTCAAAATTTACCAAGCTAATCTGATTTCCATCCATCATACACTATTGTGTATAAAACCCTAGCGGCAGCATAACGGAATCAATAAGACAACTACAAAAGTCCGTCAAACTGCAAAAGTGATACGCCTCGGTTTCACGCGGTTTCCTCTTTCTGCTATATTCATTACAATCGTGGCCGCTTGCCGAGAAACTAGCGCTTGTCGCGACTAAAAACACGATGCGATTTTGATTCACAAATAAATGAATTGAACCCCTTTTTAGTATGAATAATTTGCTCGCACAGGGTGGTGTCAGGTTCGCGCGACGCGACGCTGAGGGTGTGGTCGATCCCGGACGGGCGCTGCGTGAAAGTGTTGACTGGTCACATGGCCGCGGTGCGCTGCGTGCAGTACGACGGCAAGGTGGTCGTGTCCGGCGCCTACGACTACTTCGTCAAAGTGTGGAACCCGGAGACTGGCGAGTGCCTTCACACGCTGGTCGGACACACCAACAGGGTTTATAGCTTGCAGGCAAGTCCACTGATTATAAATACTATAAACCACCTACATGGACCAGCTTGCTCTCAGCAGCTAACGAGTTCGATTACTTCTAGCTATGACGGGTTTGGGATTCTTCCGTATTTTGTTTTAGCCAGTTCTAGGGAACCGCTTTTGGATTTGACTGCTTTGTATGTCAACTCTCTGTGCGGTACGCAAAGTAAGTGTGGTTATGTGCAAAATACCCGTAAATGTTCACAACTGTGTTACCACATTGAAGTAGAATACCTCTGAATATATCTAATATTATAATCTGTAATCTGCCTATAGTATTCGTTTCGCAGGAGGTTTCCAAATGTGGTTTGAGAATTGCGTTGAAATCTATAGAGTTCCGAAAACTTTGTGTTTGACTTCAACTTCAACTTCTTTGATATGGCGTGCAACCGTTTTATCGATTCTGCCAGTGTCGAGTATTGTGAGTATCGTAAACAGAAAAAGTGGGAAAACAATATTGAAGGCTTACTATGATTAATTCCCTTTTTTTTTTTTTTTTTTTTAAATGGAGGGTTAATCTACAATCTATAAAATAAAAACACACATACAAACACACGTTGTTAGTAAAAAATATATAAAAGCGATGAGGTTAGAGTGTGATGACTATATACAACATTTACAGTTTAATGCTATTTTTATGTATAAATTTACATAATATACAAATAAGGGGGGAAAAGGTTAGGCTAAGGAGGGATTTGAGGGAAGTAGGACGAGGAATATCAGGAGGGAGCATATCGTGGAGAGATTGGTTTAAAGGGCAATTAAAGAATATGTGATTCACGTTTCCCTCATCTAAGCCACATTCACACAGCGAGCTATTCCTAATCCTAAGTTTGGCCAAAAAGACTGGTGAGCAACAATGACCTAATCTAAGGCGACAAATAGTTGAAGTCACTACTTTGCTAAACTTGTTAAATTTGAAAAACCATGGTTTGGCAGGAATGTCAGGCTGGATGTCCGAATAATGTTTACCCTTGATTAATTTAGAATTATTCCATGCATTTGTCCAGGATTCTTGAAGGTATGATTTGGGAAGTAGGCATAAGTCGTGACAGTACGTTTTAAAATACTCGAGTGAACCCATCTCTGTGGCTGATTTGGCGAAAGAGTCTGCTTTTTCATTACCGGGAATCCCCGAGTGTCCTGGAATCCATGCCAGAACGACATTGATTCCAAGATTTTTACACTCAAATAGACAAAGTTTAATTTTAAGAATTAGAGGAATTCGAGAGATTTTAGATCGGAAGGGGCTAGAGAGTATTGACTGGAGAGAGCTTTTTGAGTCCGAAAATATTAAAGATTGGTTCAGATTATGGGATTTCACAAACATAATAGCTTCTAATAATGCTAGAGCTTCGCCGGTAAATACCGATGCAGTGGGGGGGCACTTAAAACTCAAACTAATATTAGTAAAAGGTATCCAGACCGCGGCTCCCACATTACTGTCCAATGATAGCTTGGAGGCGTCGGTAAAGATATAGCGCCAGCCATCATATTTTGAGAGTGTAATTTCATAGAACTTTTCTCGAGCATTAGTAGTGTCTTTATCAATACCAAAGTATAGTAGTATATTGGGCTGGAATATTAAAGCTTCATAGGGGACCATGTATAGAGGGAGGGTAGGAAATTGAAAAATGGGATTAGGCATATTCGTGTATTTTAAGAAGCTACGCAGAATGCAAGGGGATTTATCTGGATCAAGTGAGCCAAACAAATCTCGCAATCGGACTAATTTGGGAAGGAGAGGGTGATTTGAGTTCTGAGATATTTTAAAGATAAATCGATCTGACAGGAACTGTCTACGCAAGTAAAGGGGCGGATCATTGTGTTTGAGAATTGCTACACAGGTTGCCTGACAAGTGATGATTTGATAAGGCGACGTGTTTTTCGAAGCTGATGAATTTTGATATTCGTGATTTGGAACCAGCAACTAGCTGTGGCGAATTCAACAAGTTTTAAATTGAGTTTCGTTAAGTCATGTTTATTTATTTTCAGTTTGACGGAGTGCACGTGGTGAGTGGCTCCCTGGACACCTCGATCCGGGTGTGGGATGTAGAGACCGGTCACCTGAAGCACACGCTGACCGGCCACCAGTCGCTCACCTCGGGAATGGAGCTACATTCCAACATACTTGTGTCAGGAAACGCAGACTCCACGGTCAAGGTCTGGGATATAACTACCGGACACTGTCTTCACACCCTATCTGGTAAGTAAACTGCATAGTCCATACTACATAACGTTGCTTCACTCGCTGTCCTCGGTGATGGAGCTACATTCCAACATACTTGTGTCTGGAAACGCAGACTCAACGGTCAAGGTCTGGGATATAACTACCGGACACTGTCTTCACACCCTATCTGGTAAGTAAACTGCATAGTCCATACTACATAACGCTGCTTCACTCGCTGTCCTCGGTGATGGAGCTACATTCCAACATACTTGTGTCTGGAAACGCAGACTCCACGGTCAAGGTCCGGGATATAACTACCGGACACTGTCTTCACACCCTATCTGGTAAGTAAACTGCATAGTCCATACTACATAACGCTGCTTGACTCGCTGTCCTCGGTGATGGAGCTACATTCCAACATACTTGTGTCTGGAAACGCAGACTCCACGAGCAAGGTCTGGGATATAACTACCGGACACTGTCTTCACACCCTATCAGGTAAGTAAACTGCATAGTCCATACTACATAACGCTGCTTCACTCGCTGTCCTCGGTAATGGAGCTACATTCCAACATACTTGTGTCAGGAAACCAGACTCCACGGTCAAGGTCTGGGATATAACTACCGGACACTGTCTTCACACCCTATCAGGTAAGTAAACTGCATAGTCCATACTACATAACGCTGCTTCACTCGCTGTCCTCGGTGATGGAGCTACATTCCAACATACTTGTGTCTGGAAACGCAGACTCCACGAGCATGGTCTGGGATATAACTACCGGACACTGTCTTCACACCCTATCTGGTAAGTAAACTGCATAGTCCATACTACATAACGCTGCTTCACTCGCTGTCCTCGGTGATGGAGCTACATTCCAACATACTTGTGTCTGGAAACGCAGACTCCACGAGCATGGTCTGGGATATAACTACCGGACACAGTCTTCACACCCTATCAGGTAAGTAAACTGCATAGTCCATACTACATAACGCTGCTTCACTCGCTGTCCTCGGTAATGGAGCTACATTCCAACATACTTGTGTCAGGAAACCAGACTCCACGGTCAAGGTCTGGGATATAACTACCGGACACTGTCTTCACACCCTATCAGGTAAGTAAACTGCATAGTCCATACTACATAACGCTGCTTCACTCGCTGTCCTCGGTGATGGAGCTACATTCCAACATACTTGTGTCTGGAAACGCAGACTCCACGAGCAAGGTCTGGGATATAACTACCGGACACTGTCTTCACACCCTATCTGGTAAGTAAACTGCATAGTCCATACTACATAACGCTGCTTCACTCGCTGTCCTCGGTGATGGAGCTACATTCCAACATACTTGTGTCTGGAAACGCAGACTCCACGGTCAAGGTCAGGGATATAACTACCGGACACTGTCTTCACACCCTATCTGGTAAGTAAACTGCATAGTCCATACTACATAACGCTGCTTCACTCGCTGTCCTCGGTGATGGAGCTACATTCCAACATACTTGTGTCTGGAAACGCAGACTCCACAAGCAAGGTCTGGGATATAACTACCGGACACTGTCTTCACACCCTATCAGGTAAGTAAACTGCATAGTCCATACTACATAACGCTGCTTCACTCGCTGTCCTCGGTAATGGAGCTACATTCCAACATACTTGTGTAAGGAAACCAGACTCCACGGTCAAGGTCTGGGATATAACTACCGGACACTGTCTTCACACCCTATCAGGTAAGTAAACTGCATAGTCCATACTACATAACGCTGCTTCACTCGCTGTCCTCGGTGATGGAGCTACATTCCAACATACTTGTGTCTGGAAACGCAGACTCCACGAGCAAGGTCTGGGATATAACTACCGGACACTGTCTTCACACCCTATCTGGTAAGTAAACTGCATAGTCCATACTACATAACGCTGCTTCACTCGCTGTCCTCGGTGATGGAGCTACATTCCAACATACTTGTGTCTGGAAACGCAGACTCCACGAGCAAGGTCTGGGATATAACTACCGGACACTGTCTTCACACCCTATCAGGTAAGTAAACTGCATAGTCCATACTACATAACGCTGCTTCATTCGCTGTCCTCGGTAATGGAGCTACATTCCAACATACTTGTGTCAGGAAACGCAGACTCCACGGTCAAGGTCTGGGATATAACTACCGGACACTGTCTTCACACCCTATCAGGTAAGTAAACTGCATAGTCCATACTACATAACGCTGCTTCACTCGCTGTCCTCGGTGATGGAGCTACATTCCAACATACTTGTGTCAGGAAACGCAGACTCCACGGTCAAGGTCTGGGATATAACTACCGGACATTGTCTTCACACCCTATCTGGTAAGTAAACTGCATAGTCCATACTACATAAAGTTGCTTCACTCGCTGTCCTCGGTGATGGAGCTACATTCCAACATACTTGTGTCTGGAAACGCAGACTCCACGAGCAAGGTCTGGGATATAACTACCGGACACTGTCTTCACACCCTATCAGGTAAGTAAACTGCATAGTCCATACTACATAACGCTGCTTCACTTGCTGTCCTCGGTAATGGAGCTACATTCCAACATACTTGTGTCTGGAAACGCAGACTCCACGAGCAAGGTCTGGGATATAACTACCGGACACTGTCTTCACACCCTATCAGGTAAGTAAACTGCATAGTCCATACTACATAACGCTGCTTCACTCGCTGTCCTCGGTGATGGAGCTACATTCCAACATACTTGTGTCTGGAAACGCAGACTCCACGAGCAAGGTCAGGGATATAACTACCGGACACTGTCTTCACACCCTATCTGGTAAGTAAACTGCATAGTCCATACTACATAACGCTGCTTCACTCGCTGTCCTCGGTGATGGAGCTACATTCCAACATACTTGTGTCTGGAAACGCAGACTCCACGAGCAAGGTCTGGGATATAACTACCGGACACTGTCTTCACACCCTATCAGGTAAGTAAACTGCATAGTCCATACTACATAACGCTGCTTCACTCGCTGTCCTCGGTAATGGAGCTACATTCCAACATACTTGTGTAAGGAAACCAGACTCCACGGTCAAGGTCTGGGATATAACTACCGGACACTGTCTTCACACCCTATCAGGTAAGTAAACTGCATAGTCCATACTACATAACGCTGCTTCACTCGCTGTCCTCGGTGATGGAGCTACATTCCAACATACTTGTGTCTGGAAACGCAGACTCCACGAGCAAGGTCTGGGATATAACTACCGGACACTGTCTTCACACCCTATCTGGTAAGTAAACTGCATAGTCCATACTACATAACGCTGCTTCACTCGCTGTCCTCGGTGATGGAGCTACATTCCAACATACTTGTGTCAGGAAACGCAGACTCCACGGTCAAGGTCTGGGATATAACTACCGGACACTGTCTTCACACCCTATCAGGTAAGTAAACTGCATAGTCCATACTACATAACGCTGCTTCACTCGCTGTCCTCGGTGATGGAGCTACATTCCAACATACTTGTGTCTGGAAACGCAGACTCCACGGTCAAGGTCTGGGATATAACTACCGGACACTGTCTTCACACCCTATCTGGTAAGTAAACTGCATAGTCCATACTACATAAAGTTGCTTCACTCGCTGTCCTCGGTGATGGAGCTACATTCCAACATACTTGTGTCTGGAAACGCAGACTCCACGAGCAAGGTCTGGGATATAACTACCGGACACTGTCTTCACACCCTATCTGGTAAGTAAACTGCATAGTCCATACTACATAACGCTGCTTCACTCGCTGTCCTCGGTGATGGAGCTACATTCCAACATAATTGTGTCAGGAAACGCAGACTCCACGGTCAAGGTCTGGGATATAACTACCGGACACTGTCTTCACACCCTATCTGGTAAGTAAACTGCATAGTCCATACTACATTAAGTTGCTTCACTCGCTGTCCTCGGTGATGGAGCTACATTCCAACATACTTGTGTCTGGAAACGCAGACTCAACGGTCAAGGTCTGGGATATAACTACCGGACACTGTCTTCACACCCTATCTGGTAAGTAAACTGCATAGTCCATACTACATAAAGTTGCTTCACTCGCTGTCCTCGGTGATGGAGCTACATTCCAACATACTTGTGTCTGGAAACGCAGACTCCACGGTCAAGGTCAGGGATATAACTACCGGACACTGTCTTCACACCCTATCTGGTAAGTAAACTGCATAGTCCATACTACATAACGCTGCTTCACTCGCTGTCCTCGGTGATGGAGCTACATTCCAACATACTTGTGTCTGGAAACGCAGACTCCACGGTCAAGGTCAGGGATATAACTACCGGACACTGTCTTCACACCCTATCTGGTAAGTAAACTGCATAGTCCATACTACATAACGCTGCTTCACTCGCTGTCCTCGGTGATGGAGCTACATTCCAACATACTTGTGTCTGGAAACGCAGACTCCACGAGCAATGTCTGGGATATAACTACCGGACACTGTCTTCACACCCTATCAGGTAAGTAAACTGCATAGTCCATACTACATAACGCTGCTTCACTCGCTGTCCTCGGTGATGGAGCTACATTCCAACATACTTGTGTCTGGAAACGCAGACTCCACGGTCAAGGTCAGGGATATAACTACCGGACACTGTCTTCACACCCTATCTGGTAAGTAAACTGCATAGTCCATACTACATAACGCTGCTTCACTCGCTGTCCTCGGTGATGGAGCTACATTCCAACATACTTGTGTCTGGAAACGCAGACTCCACGGTCAAGGTCTGGGATATAACTACCGGACACTGTCTTCACACCCTATCTGGTAAGTAAACTGCATAGTCCATACTACATTAAGTTGCTTCACTCGCTGTCCTCGGTGATGGAGCTACATTCCAACATACTTGTGTCTAGAAACGCAGACTCCACGGTCAAGGTCTGGGATATAACTACCGGACACTGTCTTCACACCCTATCTGGTAAGTAAACTGCATAGTCCATACTACATAAAGTTGCTTCACTCGCTGTCCTCGGTGATGGAGCTACATTCCAACATACTTGTGTCTGGAAACGCAGACTCCACGGTCAAGGTCAGGGATATAACTACCGGACACTGTCTTCACACCCTATCTGGTAAGTAAACTGCATAGTCCATACTACATTAAGTTGCTTCACTCGCTGTCCTCGGTGATGGAGCTACATTCCAACATACTTGTGTCTGGAAACGCAGACTTCACGGTCAAGGTCAGGGATATAACTACCGGATACTGTCTTCACACCCTATCTGGTAAGTAAACTGCATAGTCCATACTACATAACGCTGCTTCACTCGCTGTCCTCGGTGATGGAGCTACATTCCAACATACTTGTGTCTGGAAACGCAGACTCCACGAGCAAGGTCTGGGATATAACTACCGGACACTGTCTTCACACCCAATCAGGTAAGTAAACTGCATAGTCCATACTACATAACGCTGCTTCACTCGCTGTCCTCGGTAATGGAGCTACATTCCAACATACTTGTGTCAGGAAACCAGACTCCACGGTCAAGGTCTGGGATATAACTACCGGACACTGTCTTCACACCCTATCAGGTAAGTAAACTGCATAGTCCATACTACATAATGCTGCACCCGGGACCTACACACCGAACGCTGGACCAACTCTACTACTGAATGTCGACAGGCCAGAGCAGCACTACCGACTTATTCACCAAAACTGACACGACGACTCCTAAACCTTAAGAGACAAGATCTCAGAATCATAGTGGGGACACTAACGGGCCACTGCCCACTAAATAAACACTTGTGCACCACTGGAGCAACGGACAGCCCCCTATGCAGAGGGTGTCTAACCGAAGAGGAATCAGCTGCCCACACGTAGTCCTGGAATGTGTGGGAGTAACAGCACAACGCAAGGAAATCCTCAACAACCCGAGGTCACTCTGTGAAGCCTGCGAAGACCCCAGGAGTATTCTGCGCTTCTGGTCGGGGTTAGGCTGGCTACATTAGCCGGACATTCCTCACGCACAATGGACCACTTAGGAGTCTAAGTGCGGAAACGGGAGTCTTTTTACATTTACATTTTACATAACGCTGCTTCACTCGCTGTCCTCGGTGATGGAGCTACATTCCAACATACTTGTGTCTGGAAACGCAGACTCCACGAGCAAGGTCTGGGATATAACTACCGGACACTGTCTTCACACCCTATCAGGTAAGTAAACTGCATAGTCCATACTACATAACGCTGCTTCACTCGCTGTCCTCGGTAATGGAGCTACATTCCAACATACTTGTGTCTGGAAACCAGACTCCACGGTCAAGGTCTGGGATATAACTACCGGACACCCTATCAGGTAAGTAAACTGCATAGTCCATACTACATAACGCTGCTTCACTCGCTGTCCTCGGTGATGGAGCTACATTCCAACATACTTGTGTCTGGAAACGCAGACTCCACGAGCAAGGTCTGGGATATAACTACCGGGCACTGTCTTCACACCCTATCTGGTAAGTAAACTGCATAGTCCATACTACATAACGCTGCTTCACTCGCTGTCCTCGGTAATGGAGCTACATTCCAACATACTTGTGTCTGGAAACCAGACTCCACGGTCAAGGTCTGGGATATAACTACCGGACACCCTATCAGGTAAGTAAACTGCATAGTCCATACTACATAACGCTGCTTCACTCGCTGTCCTCGGTGATGGAGCTACATTCCAACATACTTGTGTCTGGAAACGCAGACTCCACGAGCAAGGTCTGGGATATAACTACCGGACACTGTCTTCACACCCTATCAGGTAAGTAAACTGCATAGTCCATACTACATAACGCTGCTTCACTCGCTGTCCTCGGTGATGGAGCTACATTCCAACATACTTGTGTCTGGAAACGCAGACTCCACGAGCAAGGTCTGGGATATAACTACCGGGCACTGTCTTCACACCCTATCTGGTAAGTAAACTGCATAGTCCATACTACATAACGTTGCTTCACTCGCTGTCCTCGGTAATGGAGCTACATTTCAAAAACTGGTTTTGGACATCACTACTATAAGTATGACCAAATGGACATATATAGAAATACATAACAAGCATACTGTACGTCCAGGGCCCAACAAGCACCAATCAGCGGTGACCTGCCTCCAGTCGAGCAACCGTTTCGTGGTGACGTCATCGGACGACGGCACCGTGAAGCTGTGGGACGTGCGTTCGGGCGAGTTCATCCGCAACCTGGTGGAGCTGGGCTCGGGCGGGTCCGGCGGCGTGGTGTGGCGGATCCGCGCCTCCGCCACCAAGCTGGTCTGCGCCGTTGGCTCCCGCAACGGCACCGAGGAAACCAAACTGCTGGTACTGAACTTCGATCTCCCCGGCTCCTGTAGGAAATGTGATGACTAGCATACACTCAACCGGCGCTTGTTGCGCCGATACGCAAACCTGTACGCGCCGTGGCATATCTAAACATCCGACACACGCTTTGTATTGTGTGTGGTCACTTTGAGCGATCTAAAAACAGTTTTCGTGTCATCACAGTGAAGTGGTTGAGTTGGTATTGTTTTTAGATAACTTGGTGTGAGTGGGTTGTTAGGTTTGGAGCCGTGGCGCCCTCACTGCATTGGGAAAATCCCACCGGACAAGAGACAAGTCAATGTGGCAGTATAATAGTTTTGCGTAACTCAGTACAGTTTTTTCCTTCCTCACATATTTTCTTACAATATTTACCATTACGTTTAGTACTAGGTGTAACAGTTCAGTAGAGGACATAGGCTACGTATGGGCATCGCCAAATTTCTGTAATAATCATTTATTCCCATATTATATCCCAAAGAGTTGAAAAAATTGGATCTTAGTTGGTAAGTTTAATGTATCGTTAAGGTTTCTTTCTGAATTACATGTGTTGTAGATTATGTTTTTACGATGACAAGAAAACGCTTTGATTTGTTAATTCTATTAGTTGCGCCGCTATCTATGCCTTAACCAAAAGACCATTGTGGCTATGACAAATTATTCTATTTATATAATATTATTAAGTTACTCAAATACATAATTCAAATGAATATTTCATTAATGTTTTGACATGGAATTTTAACAATTTTCCAATTTAAATTGTATTTATTATGTATTTATTAAGTTTATGTTTAACTTTGTCATAACAGCTAAACAGAAAGCCGACAATGAAAGTAATAATTACATATTTATACTACATCTACATATAATTATAACCTACATATATTATATGTACTTTTTTATGTATTCTATCTGTATGTTTCCCGAATGTAAAATGTAAAAATAGCATGACAATATAATGGTAGTATGAATAATCTAGGGACCCAAATGCAACCTTGAACCATTTAAGTAGAACCTCTACTTAAATGGTTCAAGGTTTCATTTGCGAATTTCGTCACTGTAATATTGAACATTGATAAACGAAGGTATGTATTTATCTTACTCCAGTAATGTTTGTACTGATTTTTTAATAATACACATCACACTTGGTGAACTAGTTCTAATAGAAGAGTTGTTAGGTTTACCGTTTGGCCCAACGCACCATTGGCCGAGGCACTTGAATAGTGGCTTTTTCTTTCTGGACGATCTTCGTCACCATAATATGTATGATTACGTAGAATATCTAAGACTTGGCTTACTGTGCAGATATATCTATCGACCAACGATATCAAAGCAACAGAAAACGAAAGCTACTATATATTTTTGCTATGCCTAAGGCTTAGCGTGGCCATATGGACACGGCCAGTTAGGTGTTTAAAATGACTTACCTACTAAGACTAAGCTAGGCAGTGTTTCACTGTTATGTAGTAATCAATATAAAACACCAATATTAGTACTAATCTTCCATTAAAATTAGGTAATAATATACAAGTATAATACCTGTATTATGTTGAGTGCGTTTTTTCACCATTTCTTAGCCACTCTAGGCAGTACTGGGATAAGTCGGCCGCCCGCGTCGCATTTTTGTTACTGCGATATATAACTTTTAATGAATTAAAATATTGCTGAAATGCGGTGTGCCATAGAATCGTTTTTTTTTTCTTTTTAATTTCAAATTATGTCTAATACTAGTTTGGTTACTTTTGTTGAAATCGTGCATGTTTTGTTATTGTTTTATTATTCTTTGTTTACATGATAATGAATGTAAGTGTTTAACAATAATGACAATACCATTCTGGAATATGGTGTGAATATTTCAAAGTGAAATCGTATTTAACTGTTGTGTGTCGACCGAAAAAACTATAGCCTTGTATCTTATGTAAATGAACGAAAACTTTAATTAAGCTCATGAAATCATACAAAAACACACGAGCTTGTGTGTCTTTGTAAATTAATGCAAATATTGTTCATTGTAATAATATATAATCCACTATTAGACTAAACAATATATTGTTTTACGTAATACTCGTTAAATACTGAATCATGCTATTTTCTCAATAAAAACGGAATATTTGTTATTCATAATTACTAATGTCACATTTATCTATGTATGCCAATATTATCATTATATCTAATTTTGTTTTTTGTTTTTGCGTAGGTAATTCCTACTCTAACTCACATAATTATGCTACTTTTATATCTCCTAACAATTGTTAGGCTTACTTGTTTCGTCAATAAAGATAATGTAATAATATAATAATAATATTAAATAATCATTTCATTCATCTCTTTAAGTACTATAATATTAATGTACTATTTAGTGTGTTTACAATTACAACCCAAATATCTCAATACTTAAAGGCCAGCAGATTATATTTAATACATAATAGTCATCAATTATTTGTACTTGTATCTAATCATCACTACGTACCAGTTATTTTGAGACTTGTATAATCACACCTGATTAAATAACCACGTTGTAAAGTGCTTTCCATAACACTTGATGCAACTATAGAAACCATCACGGTTATCGCCCACGGATACCAGCCGCGTATCGGGATCGCAGAACCCATCCACTTTCGAGGCGTGGTAGTGTCCCGTTGAAATCGTTACGTTTCACAACATGGGTTGGTGGCTAAGCAGCATCTGTATGGTGTTGTATAAATTCACCCGGCAGTCCAAAACGTGATTCCAACTTTCAGCTAACAATTATGTCGTCTTCTTCTGTTTAATGTGCAATGACACACGCCAGACAGAGGCAAAACACCTGCGCTGGGTTCAGTTTGATCACCCGCCGACGCCCGGCGATCATGACGTCTCTTTTGCACGCGTTGAATTTGTATTTTGTATCCTGCTGTCGGCGATGAGCGGGCGTCGGCGGACTATCAAACTGAACACAGCCCAGAAGCTTTATTCCGTCATTTTTGACATTTGAACCTAGGTTTCAAAAGTTTCGTGAGCTGTCACTTTCGTCTTTATTTTTAACAAATTCTGAGTGCTGGTAAATGACTTGAAATTCACTGGTGATGGAAGAATGTTAAGGTCCAGGTTGAAATGACGTTTTGGATCGGCGGGATCGGCATGTAATATGGTCGTTGAAGGCGTCATTAGTTGACGGGACTTCGATGATGACTGTAATCTAAATAAAGAAACAAGACTGAGAAGCATAGATATAGTTTAATATTAAAAGTATTAACATAGTTTCTTGCTAAACCAGGCATCACAGTGAGTATCTCTTCTTCTACCTACTGTTTTTTTAGTATTTCTTGAAATACATTCAATATTTTGTTTTTTAGTGGACTGCTCCACTTTAATTGTAATGTCACGGTTATTATGTTAGTTATGTATAATATAAATTTTAGATTTAGTAAAAACTACAATTTAACCATTTTAGTTATATTTACAAAATTGTGTTCTGTCGTGAGGTTAGTCTTGTGTATTTAAAGCCCAGGCTGACGTTTTTATGTATAGGTTCTTTGCAAAGTCTTACATATTTAGTTTCTTGCACGAATATCTCGATTTTTAGTTTGTCTTTTTGTATTACTTGTGGTATTACGAGAACAATGGACTGCGCCAACTATACTAGCTATATCTATATTTATCATAGGGAGCTTAGACACCTTTGAATATAATGTAAAATTAATAGCCAAACGTGTGTTATAGCCGGCTAAAATATACAACTAAGTGGTATTTTAAGTCTGCTGTACCCTGTATTTGTATTTCTTCATATAACCTCTCAATACACTTATTTCTAATAAATTATGATATAAAATACTATACAATGTTGGTATATCCATTATATTACTATCATTATATTCCTTTTTGTATGTCTGCCTGTAATACAATTCCAATTCGTATGGAACGTGTTATCCATAGTGATCCATGTACTAAAAGGTTGTGTGACGAGAACGGTGAGTATTACCATTGGTTACGTGAATTTCTGTGGTTCCCAACTTTATGCTAGAATACAGTAAGTTTCAGTACTGTATTGTAGTATGAGAGCGGGCGTAGCGTAATCTTTCCTCACGAGTTTCATCGTTCTCATCAGCAACTGAGCAGTATGTATGCGGCACGGGATTTGAGCGCTACATGTAGTGAAAAATCCGTGGTGATACTATTTTCCAATAGATTTACACAAAAATGATTCAAGCACCGTGTCGCAGCAATGCAGTTACGTAAACATTGTAGTGTTTATTATTATAATCTATGAATGGAATTAAAGGGCATGTTTCGATCAACACACTGGTTTTAATTAGAAGGAAAGGAACTTTTCCCATTCGAGAATTCTCCTCTGATTATTACTCGGAGCAAGATAGCTGCTGGGGTTTGTACTAATATATATTCTGTGCTAGGGGGTAGTTAGAGGCACGGTTTTATAACTTGCTTTCGAAAATGATCACTTTAAAAAAATCAAGTAATTTACGAGTCTTGCGTAGGTAAATTCAACATGGGTGATTAAACATGCTGCGAATTCAACTTTTTGCAAACTCTACATTTTAGGAATTCAACTTTCTGTTCCTAAATGGTTTTTAGGCCCAAGGGACATGCTGGTTCCTTTCATAGACTAATTGACCGAGCGAGCGAAGCGTCTCAATTTCGAGATTGGCCAAATTGATTTTGTCCGCTTCAGTCGGTCGGTCGTTCTCGCCTGCAGGTCGCATTTTTCAACCGATTTGATGAAAATTGGCACATATGTTCCTTGATTTATTCATATTTTTTAGTCGATCGCGATTTTTCATCGAGGGGAAAATGGATGAAATTTGCGGTAGCGTCATTTATTAACGGATTTCAATTAAATTTAAAAGACACTAAGGATTTAATTCTACAAAAGACATTGTGAAAAACAAATAAAAAAAAAAAGTGAAGAGGAAAGTGAAAAGCGAAGAGTTTGCTGCAGGATTTTTGTTTTTTTCCCCCCGGAAATTGTATACTTACGTTTACTAATCAGACTAGACTAGTCCTCTCCGCCTTTGCAAGACAAATCCGTATACACCATGTTCGATCTCCTCAGACCAAGGGAACGCGAGTAATTGCTAAAACTTATTGTTCAAAAGTCGAAAAGGAAAAGTGAAAGAGAAAAGCATCGGTTATAAGGGCTCGCGAGACCTACTGTTCTTACAGAACCACTAGTCAATATTTGGTTCCGTAACGATTTGACCTTGACCGTCAAAACATATGCATGTGCAAAACCGAAAAAGCCATGCGTGCACGACTGGATTTGAACCCACAACCTCTGGATCGGAAGGCACTCATTGCCATTCTAGCAGGCACATCATAACATAATAATATTTACTATTGACATCATGGACCTTTATTCCTCCGTTATCGAATTGACGTACCTACATGCCAAACAGTATACAATACTGCTACGAGGAAGAATAGAACGGTCATTGATATCCTGTACCTATTGTAACACACAATAAACGTTTTTTTTTGTGGCATTCGGTACAGCGACTTTGCCTAGGTCGCGTTATTTTAGTAGGTACCTCTGATAAAAAAAAAACACCCGATACAAATGCAGTTTTTGAATCTAGGTACCTATGCAAGTATTCTGATATCTGTGGTATAGGTACGGTGAGGTACCTGAGTAAAACAGAGAAAAACCAGTTTAGAGTTTTATGCCACTTGCATTTATAAAATCTAGGACCAAAATTTCGAATGGCATGTGAGTAGCTATAGTACCTACCTAGTTCCCATATTACAAGCTATGCTTAGTTTGGGCCTAAATGGCGTTCGTTGTGTGAAATCAACGTCCTGAAATATTTAATATTGATAAATCAACTATTATATTTATTTTGTCGTCTCCTATAATATATGAATGTTATCAGAGACTACTTACTTATTGGGTACCTATATGTATAACATATATTTTTAGAAACACCAAAGAGAAGGTATAACCATGTACCTATAGACGTATAGTAGTGGCTTTAGACGTTAAATTTTTCTATGTATAGTAGACGTAAGTGAGTGTTGAAACATCCTAAAAATGCCCTAAACTAAAATTATCATAGATATCGGAGGATTATCTTACAGGCTTTTGCTGATATTTTCAAAGAAGGATTCATTCAGATTCATTAAAGGAAAAAAAAGTCTGGCGTTTCTCTCGGTTTCACGCACGTCATAATTAGATAATTGTCAAAAATTCTAAATCAAAAAGTGTTTTTCATATTCTTAAATGATTAAAATATAAGGATAAATCTATTACAAATCTACCTAAAACGAATGTTTCTGAAGTGCTCTATTTGACAACATTTCTTCAAGATTTCATAAACTTAAAAATTTGCAATATGGCTGAAAAGGAGCTACTAGCGAAGTTAGCTAACATGTTGGTATAAGTACTTATTCTACTAGATATTGTACATAACTCCATCTAGCCCCAAACTAAGCAAAGCTTGTAATATGAAAACTGGACTAGAGATGAATACTCGATACATAGAATATTTTTTTTGTAAATACATTGGTAGATACTACAAACAAGCCTCATAGCTCAGTCGGTAGTAGCTCTGCCTTCTGCGCTGTAGGTTATGGGTTCGATTCCAACCCAGGACAAACATTTGTGTGATGAATATATATGTTTTTTCTGTGTTTGGGTGGTGTACCATATAGATAAGATAAGATAAGATAATTTATTTCGTATTCACAAACGTCTTAGAACAAACAAAAAATTCTCATAGGCTTATGACTAAGTACACATTTCATAGAGAAAACATAGGTACCCAAACTAGGATAAACCTGTGCCATGGTATACCTATACCTTCCGCCGAACTAAGCGTGATTTAACAAATGTAACATGCAAATAAATATTACGTTATTTATCTGTTATATAGTACGTCAATATGCATTTACAAAAAAAAACAGTATGTAAGTACCTATTCTATATCCGTAATCTAGTTCCCATATTACAAGCTATGCTTAGTTTGGGGCTAAATGGCGTTGTATGAAATTAATGTCACGTAATATTTAGTACCTACTTATGATACAATATAAAACTCAACCAGAACAAATATACATCTTACTTATGCTTGTCATGCGTCGAATCGAACCCACAACCTACAGCTAGGTAATAAATAAATAGAACCAAATCCAGTGTAGCTACGTAGTAGGTACCTATACCTATAGGGGTATAGGCTGTGCGCCGATCTCATTTGATCCTTTCCATTTTGTTCATAATTCAAGACACTCTTCGTTAGATCATCTGGATCCCATATGCAAAGCTGCTACCGTCGCCTTTGGATGCTCACAATACCATCAGCATCTCTCGCGCGTTTCCGATGAAAAATACAAAACGCCCGGCTTATAAAACTCCATATCGTAGCTAGTAGGGTAAACCTCAGCAGGGAGATCGTTCCACAATTTTGTAGTTCACAGGAGAAAGTTCCGACAGAGAAAGAAAAAGAAAAACAACAAAAAAAAATACGCGAAGGTATAGTCTCCAAAGTGTTCTCAGCAACCATTGGTTTCATATGGTTCACTAACTGTTGTTTTTTTTTTGTTTTTTCAAATTTTCTAAATTGTTCAACATTGTCTTTACTTACATAATAAGTATTTGAATAATTAGCAAGCTATTTCTAGTTTTTTATATGTGAAAACATGTTATTGGTCAATAGTCTTATATATTGTAATTTTATAAGAAACTTCGTACTGTTTGTTTTCCGAATAAATTAAATTAAAGTGTGGGAAATGGAATCTCTCCCGTTGTTGAAAAAAAGCCGCCTCTGTGGTCTAGTAGTTCAACCGACCGATTTCAGATCCAGACGTCCCGGGTTCGATCCCCAGGGGAGCAAAATTGTGCTTGGTTCGGTTGGTTATAGGACTTTGTTTAAGTCTGCCTGGCTAACTACCATCTTACCTAATTCTGTCGCCGTAATAACATTTCTAAAATTGTTGTGTTCCGGCATTTAGAGGTAAGATGGCCAGTTCCTCAGTGTTGAGGATTCCGGGTGAATTGCGCCTCCACCTTCGGCCTTATCATAACTTGTTACCAGGTGAGACGAAGGCCAAGCGCTTCCCCGGCGTACAGTAATTTAAAAAAAAACACTTATGAATTCGACGTACCTACTTGTTGGTTTTGTATTGTGTATAACAGCCCACTAGCACAGCCCGGATTCGACGCACTGGGCATGGCAGCACCGATCATGGTGCAGATGAACCCTGACGCCAAGTGGGAGAACTGTGCCCCTGGTACCCTGGACGAGGAGCGTCTGAAGGCGATCGTCGCCCACCTGATCAGTTCCAACGCGGTTTCGGCTGCACAGAGCTACTGCTGCCAATGCGCAACAGAAAACAAGGTGAGCAAACCCAGCGTACCTGCCAGCAGTGAATTGCGGTAGGCTGATGATGATGATGACGATGAATAACCGCCTTATGCAATCTATATTTATCGACTTTGATGATATTTTTCATGACAGCAACAGAGCTTATTTCCAATTAGTAATTCGCAACAATTGCGAATCAAATATAGCAACTAAGTATACTTTGAAATGGTATTCAATGGAGTACTTTTGCAAATAATCCATTCATTTGCAGAGTGAACCAGGAAATTCAAATTTTGTACCAGTAATAATGATGCCAATTTATTCAGCCGACACATGCCCTTTCGACATGGACTGCGAGGTACAAAAAATGAAGGAGGCTGAAAAAAAACCCACGAAGGGTGCGACAACCACAAATGCGAAAGGCACCGCAAAGGCAGACAGTGACACAGAGGCTAAAAAGAAGCCGAAGAAGCGTGGGTTTGTTATGCAGAGGCTGACAAATTTTGATTTGCTATCTCAGTGGTGATGTGACTAAAATTATACTCACTAGTACCTGCTTACATTCCACAGCGGTGCTCCCAAAATGTACTTATATGACACTGGAGTAGATTTTTTTGACTGACGTTGACTGCTGGACCAGCAAAACATACTTACACCTAGCATACGAGTGAAAAAACTACAAATGGCGGCCACATCGTAATACCTTACCGGTCTCAGACACGAGATCTACATTTTTAACCGACTTCCTAAAATGCAGGAAATTCTTAACCGGACCTCTTCTTTGGTACCTATGTTTGTCCTTAGGTGAATAAATTAGGGTTTGGTTCAGTGTACCCCATAAACTTACTGTGTAGTTATTTGTGAAGTCATTTCCTATTAAAAAAAATGTATTCAAAAATAATCTGAAAAATAAAATGTTAATACTATTGATATATTTGACCAAAGGCACCACGTCACCTATGACCATTTTAAGAGATTAATTACTATTTGAACCCCGACAACTGGCCCACAACATGGTCCCTATTTGTCTGAAGACTTCACGGGAAACGATAATGTATATAAATAATATAATCGATAATAGCTAGATATTGCCCGAGAATGTACAGTCAATAATACGAAGCCAATCTACTGAAATAGGAAGTGGATTTTTATTAGCCGTATCGGGTTGTATAATTTAGGCACCCAACTTCTCTAGTATAGTTTTGCAAGCTAAGCTTCTCTTGTAGGTTCTTCAAAATCGAGGGGTAGAAACAACTGTAGCATAGTGGGAAAGCGACGTAGTGTAGTGGAATAATTCCTAAAAATGTAACGTAACGAATATAATATGTTTGTAACTGATTTGTAGTATTAATTTGTAACTTTTGATTGATAAGAGCGGGCGAAGTATACTATTAAATAGTTGGCATGGCATTCCAAAAAAGTACAGGGACATAATCCACAATTTCCATCGAATAAGGTCAAAGCTTGAAAGGGGGTGAAAAATGAATGAATTTTTAGAAAAGGATTCAGCTCTCTTCAGCTTTTTTTTCACACTGCTTATCTGAGGTGAATCTACAAAAGATAGTGTATTGCAAATGTATACCTACTTAAAATCCGCGCCAGGTCAATATTCACGGACAGTTTTGTACTTTATCTAAAAATAAAATGAAGTGTCTATTTGCAATGTCATATTAACAGCTTTCTACTATATAAATGCATTTATAAAGTAAAATTTTTTTTTTTTTTAGTTAGTATTTTTTTTTTCTGTGTCTTTCAAAACATCTCGGAAACATTATAATATTAAAATATAAAAAAAACATACACATTAAGTAAATTTTCAATATATGTGTTAATAACATTTGGCTAATACTTATTATAGACTAGCTGGTTGCCCGTAACTTCGCCCGCGTAGTGTTGATAAATAAATTTACTACGCGTGACTTTAAGCATCTATCAATACTATTTTATTAATCTATGATATCCTTGCCATATACATATTGATGTTATAGTTCACAACTGTCCGTGTGAAAAGCAGTTCTCTCGCAAATCAACGCTAGTCAACTTAAGGGTCTGTCCCTGTGACTTATCTAAGGTCATAGCTAAACATACTTTCAGAGTAAACTTCATTCTTTTACACCGAAAAGGGTTGCTAGTGGATGTTAAAATATACGTGGAATATAAACTAATTCCTTACTTTTCCTAGAGAAACCGGTAAATTGTTATTGCTTTGATAACGTTGCGGTTAATGTTTTTACCCGAAGTCTGGATCATACATTGCACACAGCTCACTCAAAATACGCTATAATGTAGTAAAAACACGATTACATCAGAGATTTTTCAGTAAGTATAATTATTTTTTATTTACGAAAATACTAAAAATCCCTGAAACATGTGTCTATTTATTTGCAGGAATCGATAACGACAATTTTGAACATTTATCTTACACAGTTTCAGAGATAGGCCACACTTTTAAAACTTTTTACGGGGTTAAAAAGTTGTAAAAGTTGCGTGTAAATCCATTTTAATGCACAATTTTGCACCTCGGTAAACAAACCATTTCATAATAATAAAACACATAAAACCACGTTTACATCGCGTTTTGTCTGTTTGTAGGCAATGTTTTTTGAGAAAAGTTTTTTATTATGAAAATATCAAAAAACCCTGAAACACGTATTTTCTTATTTTATCTTAGGAATCTTAAGTAATCATTTCACATATTTATTCAAGGTTTTAAAGATACGGCACATAAAAAAAAAACCGATTTTGAACCATTTATAGTACAAATTTTCTAAATCCACTTCTAGTACACGTTTTTGCACCAAGAAAGTCAAAGTCAAAGGCAAATATATTTTTTATTCAGTAAGATTTTTTAGGATCACTTTGAAACGTCAAATCTACCGCCTGTTCGGAATCGCGACCAGCACACAAGGAGAAAGGCAAGAACCTCGGGCTAGTTTTTTTTTATTATGATCCATTACAATAGCTTTAAATTATTTAATACTAATTACAATTTATTCACTGGAGCAAATTCATTTTTTAATGCCAGGTTTTCTTATCTTCTAGGTAATCTGAAATTTTATAATAAGCTTTCCTGGATAGCTTTTGTTTTACAATTACAACATTTTTGAATTTGTTATTTGACAAGCTTAGCATATCACTTGGTAATTTATTATAAGAGCGTACAGTTTGCCCTATGAACGGTTGTGGGAACAGCAAGTTTATTCTTATTTCTTTTAATACAATTATGTTTATCAGTTTTTATCAAATAATGTTTTTACGCGTAATATTATTAATATTTTCATAAATATACTGGCAGGGCATAGGCAATATATTTATTTCTTTAATCTTGTCTCTTAATGAATCTCTGGGACCCATTTTGTAAACAGCGCGAACAGCCCTCTTCTGCAATACGAATATGGTGTCTATATCTGCAGCACTTCCCCACAATATTATGCCATATGACATAATACTGTGAAAGTAACTGAAGTAACCTAGTCTTGCTGTAGCAACGTCTGTGAGAAGACGCATCTTCTTTACAGCATATGCTGCAGAGCTAAGTCTCTTCGCCAGTTTATCTATGTGTGGGCCCCATTGAAGTTCTATCGAGTATCGAGGTTTATTACCCCAAATACAATGAAAAATACAGTGGTATTGACTAATTCTATGTTTTCCTCTTTAACTTTTACATTAGCTTCAACTTCAGTTACATTTGGTAAAATAAATCGAATACATTTGGTCTTCTTCTGATTGAGTACTAAGTTATTTACAATAAACCAGTTAACATTTTTTAAGATTGCATTGTTTACGTTGTCAAAGTTAGTAATTTGTCGCTTCAATCTAAATAGGAGTGACGTATCATCTGCAAACAGTACAATCTCATGGTCATCCTTAACTATTTGGGGCAGATAATTAATATATACTAAGAATAAGAAAGGCCCCATTATTGAAGCCCATGGGTACCAAAGATCCTGACGAACGCTGGCCGTTCACGTCGCCTCGCTGTATGCGATCACATAAGTAAGACGTGAGTAAGTCTAGTGCAATACCCATGATACCATAGTGGTCTAATTTCATAATCAGTGTTTCATGGTGCACGCAGTCAAAAACCTTCGAAAAAATACTCCCAACGCACCATGTGATGTCTCCCAGGCCTCGAAAATATGTGATACTAAACTAATACCGGCATCAGCAGTTGAGCGACCTCTTGTAAATCCAAATTGTTTATCATGAAATAGGGCGTTAACATAAAAATGACTTTGTAACTGTGTAAGAATAATCTTCGCAAAGATTTTACTAAATGTCGGTAGTACTTATATCGGCCTAAAGTTTGTTGGATCAGAACTGTTACCAGATTTAATTGAGGAGTTACTTTACTATATTTAATTAAATTTGGGAATGCGCCGCAGTCGATGCATTCGTTGAAAATAAAAGCTAATTCAGGCGCTATAACACCTATTTTTGGTTTTAAAATGCTTACAGAGATGCCCCAGAGGTCAGAGGTCTTCTTTTCATTTATAAGTCTAAATGATTTTATAATATTGTTAACATATTCGAAATCAAATGGTTTATTTCATGATGGTACATTGTTTTTCAGTATTGCCTCTGCCATAATATTTGAAAAGTTCAATGATTTTGTGGTAGAAATAGGTATATCAGTAAAAAAAGTTCAAAAGCTGTCGCAACATCAATATTTCGGGATATATTAAGATTTCATATTTTAAAATTAAATTCGTTAGTGTTGCTGCTTTTCCCTTTTCCAGTCTCACTATTAATATTTTTCCAAGTAGCTTTAATTTTATCTTTACTATTTACAATATTTTTACTCAAGTATTGGGATTTAGCGGTCACACAAACTTTCTTAAAGATTTTAGAATATTTTTTAACTTTATCATTAAACTCTTCACTAAAGTTGTGCTGTTTTTCACCATAAAGTTCATATATTTTTCTTCTACTTTTATGTATTCCCGCTGTTGCCCACTCACTAAATGTTGCATTATCAGAGACTGTGATCGTTTTGGATGTAAATATTGAGTTAAATATATTGCTAAATTTAGTAAAAAATGTGTTATTGTAAATAGTCAGGATAGTTGCCATTATATGAAACAGGCAATTAAGACATCAGTGCCGATTTAATTTTTTCCACTCTATCAGCTGTCAGTGGTACAAAAGTATTTTTTTTTCATATTAGTTTTACATTGTGTTTCGATTTTAATAATTTCTCCTAGATGGTCAGATTTTATTTTACTAATTACACTCTTCCATACAATGTAAATATTTCATCTGTAAATATATTATCTAAGCATTTAGCTGAGGTTTCAGTTATTCTAGTAGGCTCCATAAACGTAGGTTTTAGATTAAAGGAGTTAAACAAGATCGTAATATTTTTGCTACATTCGTCTTTAATCAACAGATCCATATTATAATCTCCACAAGCTATCAATTGTTTTTTGATTCCGACAATTTAAACAATATTTCTTCCATAACATTTTCAAAAATTGAATATTTGGCACAAGGTGGGCTGTATACACTTATGATAATGAATTGCTCCAGCTCTACACAAGCTATTTCAATTTCCTTTTCAACTAAATGATTAACAATGTCAGTCCGTTCTTTTAATTGTATTTGTTTGTTTAACAATATTATTGAGCCACCTCGAATGTGATTCACTCTGCAGAAAGAACTGCCAATCTGGAGATTACTGAAAATAAACAGGAGCTCATGTTGTTTTAGCCAATGTTCAGTTATGTAAATGATGTCAATATGATCATAGTTTATTAATAATTCCAGTTCAAGCACCTTATTTTCTAAGCCTTCAATGTTCTGACTTAACAATTTGATGGAATTTTTGGGTTTGGGGCATATTTTCTTAGTATTATTTACCAGTATATTATTACACTTAATTGACTTATTTGATCTGGGCAAGTTATTCATACACATTTTTGACTTGCTTACTACGCTGTGTTTACTTGACATATTTGGTGGCTCATTTATGCTAGAGACTTCCTCTATTGTCTTATGAACTAATTTAAATTACTTGGAATATCTTCCAATATATTAATATCTTGTCTGTGCTCAATAAAAGCTAAGCTAATAAAAGATTAGCCAAATTCTGGGCCTGTCGTTTGTAAAAATTTGGTAGGTAGTAACACTACCTCGGGTCAAATAAACATTATTACTAGCACAATTGTTAGAGTCAATCAAATGGATTAAATTATTATTATGTGACATTGTATATAATGTCTTGTTTAATTTATATCTAAGATCATTTTCAGCTTGTGGCAAACAATAACTATAAGGAAATGTGAACAATACAATTTTATATACATTCAGAGAGCTTATTGTATCGAAGTATTTAATAAGGTCCCATTTTTTCACATCACCCTATTTCCATACATGATGATTAAGTTTGATTCAGGTGTCAGATTGGACTTCGATATCATTTTCATGAAGGCTAGAATTCGGTAAACAATTATTTATGACTGAGTGTCCCATCCTATATTATGCCTAAATCCTTTCCAATTTCATCACAGAATATAACAGTTTTGTTTGTGATATTTTTTTGAGTTGATGAAATCTTGGGTCCGATACATACTTCAGGGCTCATGGGTGAGACTGCCCTCTCTGACTGTGAATGCAAAGAGCGTTGGCAGTCACATAAATGATTGGCCACCAAAGAGTCATAGCGTTCCTGATAACTTTGTGACAGTTGAAACAGTTCATCCATGGCCAGAGAGTATTCCCTGATAGCCACTTGAGATTTTCCTTAACGTGCAGTAATTGATCTCGAGCAGCCGTTAACACTGGCAAGTTCAGACTCAAGAAATTGCATGTCACTTTCATATTTTGTTTTATTATTTTCTAGTTCTAATGTACACAGTTTGATTTTTTTTAATATTTCTAATTTATTCTTATTATTTATGCTCTTATTGTGTTTTTTTTTGAGATTTTAACAATTTTGATGTTTTTGTGATCAGTTTTTTTAATCTTTACATATTATCTTTTTGATGCGTATTTGTTGCTGCATGTTGTACCAGTGCTTACCACTGAGTCTTCATGAGTCAAATCAATCACTGTACTGGGCACATCACTACTTGCAACAGAAACTTGGCCGAGTACACTATCCACTGACAGTAATTCGTTAAATACATTTTGGCTTTTTAGTGCTGCTGAGCAATGAGATTCCTCTTCCAATTGTGTGATTCGTTGATGGGCATCACGCAGCTCTAGGGCAGACGTTCTCTTCAAGGCAATCTCATACTCGGAACTGCACTGATCAAAAACAAACCTCCAAATTTCAAGTCTCTACGATGTGCGGTTTCGGATGTGCATTGTCTGTCAGTAAGCATTTCATTGGGCTAATATAATATACCAATGGATGTGTTCCAACAACTTTGGGCACGTAGTCTTCTTACACTTTTTTTTTATTATCATACAAATAACTCAAATATGCATACATTTTTTTTTCAAAAACTCACTTTTCCAGTAAAACTATAAAAAAAGTTTTTCTTTAATACAGAGCTTGTTTTTTTTTAAATCGAACACGTAACTCCTAACATGACTTTTCGATACCTGTCACGGTTTCAGACTTGGCCTCAGTGGCCCTGGTAAAAACTCACATGTATATTAAATGTAAAATAAGAAAACCCATGTAATCCAACATAAATTTATAGGAACATGGTCAAGGCAACAGGTTTTTCTTCACTTCTGTCCGGCGGCTGCGGTCACGTGGAATTGATGGATAGAAGCGGCTCATGGTCACTGGAGAGGCTATTTTTATATACTATATAGTAGGGTCAGCCCTATACGTATCTATTATCACATCAAAAGCTCATTAGTGCCCACTATTTGGTGGTTGGTCTGGTTTTATCATAATCACCACGCTTGGCAGGCGGATTGGTTATCGCAGTAAAGGTGTTAATCATACACAGAAGAAAGCTGCTGCCCGTCTTCTGGTGAAATCCCTTAGTCGGCGTTTACGTCATCCACGGGCTGTGATGGAGGGGTCGATTCTAAAGCCGCGACCGCCACTGCAATCGTATCTATTTATATAACCTACTATTTAAGAGAAAGCTTGAAAGTGGCGTGTCTGAAAAGATATAGTTGCAGGCTAGCATGTTATGAAGTCACGTTGCAAGGAAAATTCTGGGCATGAATGTGGAAGGCTAGGAGGAACGGAAGACTGGAAAAGATATGGATGGATTAGGTTAAAGTTGACATACCTATGTGTGATAGAAGTGGATGAGGTGACGGCTGATAGCAGTGAATGGAAGAGAGGAACTTGTTGTGGCAGATTAGAGCGGGAATAGAAAAATGAGGGTCAGTCTTAGACCTCGAGGCTTGCCTAGCTTGGGCAAGGATGAGGTCCAGAAAATCATTTGTTCAGCAGTGGGCATATATGTGGCATATATGAACTGAAATTTTTGTGATGAATTTCGAACCTTGTTGCATGTGCGCGGGAGCAGTTACACATGCACCAATTTTTGATAATTTTCCTAGTATATATTACCTACAACTGAACTACGGAAAAAACACAGTACAGGGTTACTGCTACTTTAAGTTGTGCTGTTGTAAAAAATACAGCTCTACAGTTCTACAACTGGGTAACTGGATAATTCTCGCCGCCGCCGGCACGGTCATGACTCATGACTCACAGGTGTCAAATGACACCACACATTAAAACTTAACTGTCAAAAGACTTTATTTAGGTACCAGCATTATTCTGTCTGTTATTTTATAGCAACGGCGCATATCAAAATATTGCGTCACAGTTTCGTAGAACTGGGCGAAACCCCTTGCGAATGGAGGGGTGGGGGAGGGGGGCATTGATTGATTTTCCCATTAGTAATAGGTCATCCGGGGCTCGAAATAGATATCTAGGGCCACAGGCAGCAGAGCGCATGTCCGGTGGCGCACTCCGCAGCAGCATCCCCGCGACCGCATCCTGGCCGCAGCACTGACGTTCGCGGACGCCCCGAGACACACACGTGTCGCGTATATTATTATCAAGTCTATAAACTAGTGAGGTGATTATGTTTTCTTCGATCGCGCCTACGATTTGGCACCTACCCCAAACCATGAGTGGCTCCGTGATAGTCGGCATCGACAAGCAGAAGTCGTGGGAGAAAGTGCATGACTTCAGCAAGAGGGTGATCACGCTAGTCGAAGCCCAGAAAATGTCCGAAACGTATGACGAACCGTTTATGTGCCGGGTTTTCGTCGGAGGACTGCGTGAGGACATCCAGGATATACTTTTGGAAAAGGGGATCGACTTCACATTTAAAGGGGCGGTGTTCCATTCTGAGCTGTTGGAGTATGCTTTGAATATCAAGGTAGACATTGATGATGATGATGACTCCAGCACCGGGTCGGGCCCGGTCTGCAGATGCGCATGCGTTATAAATGGGATCCCGAAGGTGAACATCGTTCAAGATGGCATCGCTTTCTATGGCGCACGCAACGCCAGGGTCGACAGACTCTACCACGGCCTCGGCAGGGGACACCTCAAGATCCTATACCGTTAAATATCTTACTCGAGTTTTGATAGTTTTCTTTTAATACTTTTACTGGGTACTACCTAACTTCTTTATTAATACATATATATTTTTTTATATTAATTAGTATTGCAATTTACACAAATAATGTAACAGCTAAAAGCAAAATAATACACAACTAGGTAGTATCAGAATGTAGGATAATGAAAAAGGAATTTAAGGCAGTTACTATCTACACGTTAAAAATTCTCATTAGGTCAAAATATTTAGATAATCATTCCAAAGAATGTCGGCGCCATTTTGTACATTTTGGTTGTCGTTCCTTCAATGCAGGAATAGTAATTGGACGATGACAAAAAAAAAACAAACTGATGTTTATGATTTCGATATGAGGCATTCAAGGCATCAGATTATAAAATCATTTTTGTAAACTTACTAGGTACCCAGCCTCTTCTGGTAATGTTGTTTATATCCTAAATTTATTATAATATAATTGCATTTAGCAAGTGTTTTTACTTTTTTTAATTTGATGTTCTTTATAATTTATTACATTCCAACTTCTTTAATGACTTCAATTGTATGTATGGCATTTTACATTTTAATCGGTATTGTCATTGTTGTAGGTGTTGTGTATCGATATTGTGCGTTTTGTGACCCGACTACTACTAGCTAATTCAGGTAAACGAAAAGGATGTCCATTTTTGTTTTGAATTGAACCATAACTGGTCGCTTGACCCCTGATTTCGGTCCAAGGCGAACCACAGCACCAGACAGAGCCCGTCTAGCGTCTTTCAACTTGGCGAAGACTGCCAACTGGAGCGTTGTTTGACAAAGATCGACGCTGAACAAAGGAAAGGCGCTGCAGTCTAAGCCAGACAGTTACCTATTCACGAGTAGTCGGGGAGCTATTTAATAGGTGTTTTTGATGCTACCATAGATAATCATTGGTGTTATATTCGTCGTTATCCTGTAGTTAAAAGGATTCTTCTCGCGCACGCGCATTAGCAGATAAGTTGACATTTGTAAATCACTGCAAATAGGGTTACCTCTCGGAGGCACTCACAACGCTCTTTTCCTGTATCCGTTTCCTTGAAGGATTTTTTTTATACTCTTTGTTAAATATTGTGAATCGGTATTTGCTACCATTTCTTCTGGTTACTCTAATTGGCAATAACTAATACGTTACCTTGAATTGATATATATGAATGTTACTTTTAAAGTCTGTATATTGAGTAGTATTTGGACGAAGGGACTGGTCCTTGGTTGTTTATAGTAGATTAGATTCCAACCTGGAATATTATGTATCGTACCTAATGAATTTAGATGAAGAGTGTTGTTTACAGTGTTACGAGTGCATTTCACATTCTACCCGACTACTTAGACAACGGAGAGAAGGGTAAGCGTAACTGTGACTGTCACGTATACTGTACACGGTTTTGGGTCGGCTGTGATTAAGTTACATTTGTTCAGGATATTGATGGACCAGGCTAAGACAAAAAAATGTTATTATAATAGTTTAGGTGATATACGTAAAAAAAGATAATAGCCACTTTTCAGCCACCTCTGATTTTAGGGTGTGATGGCGAAACGGATGTGTAACAAAATTTTTGAAACCATTTTAAAAATGAGGGTGATAATATATGTTATTATAAAAGTAAGTAGGGCAAGGGTTTGGGTAGTCGGGGGGATTTTTAACTATTCTTCTCTACTACTTACCTACTGTGATTGTTGTATTTTAAAATCTAAATGTTTTTGATATAAAATTTTAAAAAATCCAAACACTTGTTTTATTAACTTCCTCGTACCTTTCCTATTAAGAATTTTCTTTGTTTAGAATTATTAGTAGGTTCCTATATATAGCACCTAGAAGACCTTGTGGTTGACAGGCACTTGTATTTGGGTGTAAACAACCTTAAATATCTAGGATACATTGTCGACCGATTCCAACCAAAGGGACAACATCTTTGGATACAAATCAGTAACCAAAGATATACAGCAGCTCTACATAAAGCGTAAGTAATTGAGAACGAACACCAAGCTTTGTAAAGAATCGTACTAAGACCGATTTTGATATATAATATATATATCAAATATAATATAATAAAATATCAAAATAATATATCAAAGATATTACGAAGTCGGAATATAAAAACAAAAGCAAAATGGCAGAGAAGGTCTTTCTTGAAACACCGAATTCGGTACATATGAGTTAGTGCGCGACGTGATCGGACTGTGACAGCGGATTCCAAAACCGTCTGGTACCCTTGTCAGCGACCAGATCTGTTTGTACGAAGATCAGCAACGATCACGGAGCCCCTGTAACCTGCACTGAACTGACTCACGTCAACGTCTTGAGCCTGCCTGGAGGAAAGCCTCACACCTTTCCTCCAGGCACTGCGATAACTCATACTTAGGTACAACGAACAGGCTTTCAGGTAATATGCCATCCATTTTAACAACGAGACGCGGACGGTTTCATCTTGATGCAGGGTTAATGCATGAAGGCACACAGCTCGGGCGACCATTTTATAATCACATTTCATTCTACAAATAAAAAAGTTGCCATGGCGCACTTGGAAATTTTGAACATATTTTGTGTGAAGTACGAGGTGTATTGTAATGTACCTATGTGAAACTGACCTGGAACAGCTCAAAAGTATGACTGACTACAAAAAAAAATTATAGGCTTATTATAGGCTCTACAGCTTCATCTCTAATCTCAATGTCAAAATCAAGTAAAGTTTAATTTTTCATACTTGTTTTCATTACTAATCTTACCACTACCTACACTATTCACTCTCAACAAGTAAACACTAAGTATACTCTCTCACTAACGTGTGTACCCACATACACATTCTCTACGTCTACGATCAACTTAGTAAACCACTTGGCAAAGCACAATTACAACGACCTGGCATTCTGGCCCCAGAGTCCGCTGTCCCACGTTGAACTTAATAAACTATGGATAGTTTAAATCAAGTAAATATAAAAAAATAAGCAAATCAGCATAATCAGAGTTTTATGTGTGTTCTGAATTGTGTTGGTTGGAAATTACATCACAAAGTGATCTCAAAATGTTTCATTTAAACATTCGTAGTGTAAATTGTAACTTTAGCAAACTCTGTCTCTTATTGTCGAGATAAAATACTAAATAGACGTCATCATTTTATCTGAATGCTCGCCGAGGAAATGTACTTTCATACCTTCTTTACCTGGTTATGACGATTTCAAATCAGATTTTAGTAACCAAAATAAAGGAGTGATTGCGTACATCAGAAATGGTTTGAAATTTATTTTCAGATCTCTCTAAGACCTTTGACACAGTCTCAATCCCTTATTTTCTTAGCAAATTCGAGCGTGTTGGTGTCCAAGGCATTGCCTTATATATGTTTATAAGCTATCTTTATAATCGTGTACAATATGTGGCTTCCAGAGTCTTGCAGAATCAGTAAGTTCAGGGTAGTGCCCTCGGACCTACCACCCTATTTGTAATTTACATAAATGAGCCGTGTAACTTTTCTCTGCCTCATTGCAAGATTATAAAATACGCAAATGATACTGCACTTCTCATCCACGGTCGCATGTGGCCTGCAGCCCGAAACTACGCTGAAGACGCTTTCAGTCATGTAATGGCTATCGTCCAATCTTTCTTACATTCAATTTAATCTTTATAACATTCGCCCGCGCCGCGGCCGTGCACAGACGTGCTTTATTGTTCGCCGAACCCGTTACCACGATCGAACACCAAGTTACATAATTAAATTATAATTAAAGAAGTATACTGCATGCTGATATGATCGAATTAAAAAATTACAACTCTGAAATACGTAAAAACTTAGAATTGATGTCACAGAATTATGAGGTCATGAAGAAGAAGTATGAAATTATTGAAAAACAAGGGTTATAAAACGAAAAGCATATCCAGGAGCTGGAGGAAAAAAAGAGATGATGGTAAGAAACGCCAGAAACACGATGATTGAAATGAAGAATGTGCCTAAAAAACAAGGTGAGGCAGAGGTAGATCTGCCAGAACTGGTAAAATGTCATGGACAGGCACTTGATCTGGACATTCATAAATCTGAGATCGTGGATGCCTTTAGGGTAAATTTGGCATCGAATGGAAACCTATAGTAATCAAATTTGCCTCGGTTTTTCGCAAGGAGGAGTTCCTCAAAAAAGCTAAGAAAAATATGAAGGACAACCACACTAAGCTGGGTAATCAAATTCGAAGTGTTGGCTACCCGCCTGTCTATCTCGGAACATCTGACTGCCCAAACAAGACGACTCTTTACAATGGCCCGAGGCTTTGCAAAAAGCAACGACTTTCGCTTTTGCTGGGTTTCGTATGGAAAAAAAATCCTGCGAAAAAGGGTAGGAGCTTCTCATATTTTGGTCAAGGAGGAAAACCAGCTGGCCAGCCTCAGACTTCCACAGCAAGAATCCAACACTGGTACCACATAAATCTCTGGAATATAAAACAGGGCTCTTTTTGCTTCGCGTAAAAATGTTGATATGCATGTTACTAGTTATCAACATCTTTTCATTATCATCATCTTCCTGCCCGCCATCCCACACAAGGTGGGATCGGCACTACAGGTCCATCAGTAGGCCTTGCATGAATTTAGCTATTAATTCGAATGCATACTTATTATATTTAAACTCGCTTACTTATTCTTTTTTTTATAATGTTATTGTGAATGTTAAAAAAAAAACAATATTTATGAAGTTCAATTTATCCCGTTTTCCGCAAGCAAACTATCGCAACCTCCCCCCACAATTTTTGTCATGTTTGTAAATATACCTCTGCTGTCCCTTGTAGCTGCTTGATTTTTCGTTGTTCATGTTTCAAGTATCTTGGAGCCATTTTAGATAGTACTTTCATGGAAACAACAAATAGACGCGACCACTTTAAGAATACGTATAAGTACTTATATTTGTATTTATAAAAAAAAACGAGACGTAGTAATTAATTTTAATCTCTTGAAAAAATTTTTTACCCCCCGATTAATCCAAATTAACATATTGAATTCAATCTTGGGGCGGTTGTGTCAAAACTGTCCTGTTAAGGCTTGAACGTGCTCAAAGAGCAGTCCTTAATGTCTAAGTTCATAAGCTTATTTATTTCCGACATATGTTTAGAAAATTAGACATTTTGGGAAAAGGTGATTTAAAATTTGTTTAACAAGAGATCAGTTCAATATAGGAAACGGTCCAAAGCATGTCCTAACAGACAGAAGCCTTATTGTCTATAATGACAAGCAAAACGTCATTAGTGCTGCCAGAACGTTAACCTGATAATGGACACAAACTAATTTTGAAAGGTTGTTTTTTGAAAAAAATAAATGTTCCTACAGGTTGTATCCATTGTTTCATTAAAATTTACCTTCGTTTCATTAAAATTTAGGGTTCCGTACCCAAACGGAGGCAACGATTATAAAACTTCGTTTCATCATCATTTCAGACCACATACGTCCACTGCTGAAAATAGACTTTGGGGTAATTTTGACGTGAAAATATTTCAAAGCTTACTGAATACTGCCCTCTCGAGTTGGATTCGTCGGCTGACCTCTTTATCGAAGTTGGATTTACCTAGTTGGACCATCTGGCCTAGATAGACGTAGGGATCTACAATTTCGATAACATCGTTTTCAACATTGACAGGCATGGGTGCAACATGAGCGTTTGTCATGATGTTCGTCTTACTCATATTCATTATAAGACCCATCTGTCGGAATGCGATGTTGAGGTCTCTGAGAATTTTGCTAAGGTCTTCCAGCAATTCAGCTATTATGACTATAACGCTGGAAAGCTCACGTCAAGAAGAAAATGGAAGAGTTAGATATTAGATACAAAAGAAGGTACTGGCTCTTAGGAAGGTAGTTAACATTGTCAACACACAACAAAGTTCTATTGTATAAAGCAGTCCTGAAGCCAGTATGGACTTATGTTATTCAGCTGTGGGGCTGTACCAAAAAATGTAACATCAAAATAATCCAACGCTTCCAAAATAAGGTACTCAAGGATATAGTTAATGCACCTTGGTACATCAGGAACGACGACCTCCACAGGGACCTTAACATAACATACAATAACCTTAACGAGTTCGTTGATAAAGTTATATAAAAACATGCAGAAGCTCATGAACAAAGACTTCATAAACATGTGAACGTTGAGGCAATCTAGCTGCTCGACAGCACAAAAACAGTGAGAAGACTGAAAAGAACGAGCTTAAAAAGAGCTTTTGAGTGTAATGTTAAATAGTATATACTTGTAGTAGTGTCAGTGTAAGTGAAAGTGCTACTTCAAAGAACACAATAACGTAGTGTCTCCCCTTAAATAGAAACTGTAAGAAAAGTGACATTGGACACATTTTTTAAAATAATTTACTGTCTAAAGTTAGCATAACATTACTCATTAGCCTACATAGGCTAGATTGTAGTATAGTTTTAGAGCATATATCAATTTAATATGCACTAAATATAAAAAAAAAATGATTGTCAGATAATCCACTGTTGAAATAACCCATTTTCTAGAAATGATACCTTTTGTGTTACACTATTGAAAAAGGCCATTTACACTATAAACAGACTAACGTCTCAATAATAGGGTTCCGTTGGCATTCATACAATTTATAGGCTTGAGTGCGCCTTAAGTACCTATGAAAACATCCTCAATTTAAAAATCCTAAGGTGTATAACTGTGCATAATCAAGCATTGTATGGCATGGATAATAAAACCTTTAAAAATGCAACCTCACGCAAATCTGCTAGATTTGACCGAAGATTCATTAAGTTAGCAACACTGTTCTAATCTGCCTCACAATTTTTCACAGAGTAACTATGATCATAAGACTTAATCATCCGTATGTTTGTCTGTGGAACTGAAACACGGGTGCTCGCGACAACTTCGTGGGCCGTCGTTCGTTTCGGTCCGTACTTCGTTGTTGCGCGTTTCATGGTAGCAACCCAGAGCAGCACGGGACTAGATGTGAATGAGAGGGCGAGGCAGAAAATTATACGATACTTATCCCCGACAAAGTTCCTTCTCCCTATTAAATACAACCTGAGAAAACTAGACGAGAAGCAAGGACATAAATAAATATAAACGTCGATTTCTTTCTTTATATTTGTGTAAAACATGAATGATTTGCAGGTACCGAAATAACGATTTCCTCGCTGTATGTTCACCACTGAGACAGCAGATCGAAGTCAGTATGTCTACTCAACAGCCAGGGCTTTGGTTTGTTCATCGGACCGCCACCGCGCTTCGGCTCTCCGCCCGTTTCTTTCTTCGTCTTCTTGCAGGAGTGCCAGATGAACCTGTAAAACACATCCGTTGCTAGATCAACATCATTACAACCCGGAAAGTCCACCGCAGAGGACAAAGAAGATAAAATATACAAAGAAGATATATATAGAACTTTAGGTACCTACGATGATCTACGGAGCTACGGCGTAGCAACTATATGGCTTCATAAGGTGTCGTAGAACTTTAGGTACCTACGATGATCTACGGAGATACGGCTTAGCAACTATATGGCTTCATAAGGTGTCGTAGAACTTTAGGTACCTACGATGATCTACGGAGATACGGCTTAGCAACTATATGGCTTCATAAGGTGTCGTAGAACTTTAGGTACCTACGCTGATCTACGAAGCTACGGCGTAGCAACTATATGGCTTCATTAGTTTTCGTTTAACTTTAGGTACCTACGATTATCTACGGAGCTACGGCGTAGCAACTATATGGCTTCATTAGGTGTCTTAGAACTTTAAATACCTACGATGATTTACGGGCAAGACGATGATGATGATGATATCGATATACGCTAGTAGACATACACAATAATAGTAATACAACTTAGTAAGTATATCCATTGCGTTATTTAATCACAACTTGATCCTTGTTACAATAATAACGTTTTAAAAACTAAAAAGAAAACCGACTTCAATGAAGAATATGATACAATTTCGTTAACCTAGATGACGTATTTTTTCCAATTATATTGATGACAGATGGACGGACAGACAGACAGACGTGTTTTCTTTACTTTCCCAAATCGCTTCCTGTGTGCCTATAATATTTAAAGAGCTCCCTCGATTTTTCCAGGATCCCATCATCAGATCCTGACCTGAGGAACTGGCTATCTTACCTCTGAATGCAAGAACACAACAATTTTATACGTATACGTTTTTAAACAAAGAAAGTTTTTTTGGAATCGGTCCAGGCGTCTTCGTGTAATTAGGGAACATAAATAAAGAAAAAATAAAGATTCAGACGAATTGAGAGCCTCCACTTTTTTTAAATCGGTTAAAAATGACCATATTTATCGCAACTTTCTAGTTATTTAACGCAATGCAGGGAAATTATCATATTAAAAGGCCTAAGGTTGTATTGTATCCTTATTTAATACCTACATCGACCTAGTTACGTGTCTCGTCCCCCATACCCTTTAGGATACCTAGTTCATGCCTTAGGAGCTGCGCCGTAGATTTTGTAGCAGGGAAATAAAATTATAAAGTTCAAAGGCTGTATTGCATCCATTTTTAATACCCACTTTGATCTAGTAGCATACCTCGTCCCCCGCAGCCTTCGGATATTTAGTTTATGGTCTAGGACTACGCAGTATCTTGCGGTGTGACATTACTAACAATTACTTTACTTAGTATATACCTCACAGCCAACAATCAAGCTAAAACCAAGTCTATATATATGTTTTATTTAGTACTGTTTAATTTGCTATGTATTTATATATCAGTTTTTCACCTTGGTAGCCTAACCTAGCCTACCTCAGTATATCAAAATGATAACAGCTTTTAATTTTTAATTTTCGTGCAAAAAATTTGGTTTGTTAGGTTTACTCGTGGCGCCCTCACTCACATTTGCTACACACTTGTCGCACTGTACAACGTAAAGCTCACACAATAGTGCACGTGCGGATACATAGATGGCTTTATAAATAGGATTCAATTTAATTTAAGATGTATATTATTTCAATGATTTAAAGAGGATTTTTACAGCAGGATTGTAGGTTATAATCTAAAAAATGTTTAGTTATTAGAACATTTTTTAGATTTAAAAGTTGCCTTCTTTTTTGAAAGTTCCATTTTTGGCTGTACTTTGACCACGCTGTTTCCACAATAATCAAGCTCATGTAAAAATGTTGACTACGGATTTCATTTTGAGAGCGATGGCTAGATGTCACTGCTAGGTTGAGGCATAACATAACATAAACATAGTCGTGCTTTTGAAAAACTTAAAATAAAAGAGGAAAAGCAAAGAAAAATCGGTTCATCGGAATTTTACTTTTATTTCTTTTATGTATATTCCCCGATTATTCGAAGTCGCCTGGATCGATTTGGATTTTTTTTTTGTTTGAAAGATTATACTTGCCAGATGGTCCGGTCCCATCGTCATCAGGTCAGGATTTTGGTATTTTTTTATATTACCTCAAAAGGTGTGCGTGAAGAAATGTAAGGAAAAAAACGGTCTTCGTCATCAGGGCAGGATCTCTTCAAATATTATAGGTACCTACACTTGAAGCGATTTGGGTATTTTAGGGTGTATTACCTTAAAAGTAAGAAAATAACGGATCCCATATATAATGACGCGTGTGTCTGCCTGTCTGTCTGTCTGTCTGTCCGTCCTTCTAAATGTACTTCGAAACTACTGGACCGATCGAGTTGAAATTTTGTATACATATGAAAGTCGGTGACTCAAACACGGACGTGTAACGTAAATTACATACAGTAAATAGCTATTTACTGTATTAAAGTATTTGTATTGTAAGTGATGGTAGGTATTTAAAGTGACATAGAACATTTTCTCGATATTTGTGCGTTTAAAGTTCATGTACGGAAGTCTCTGAACGCAGTATTAATGAATGGATAAAAATACTTTATATTTGAACTCTTTTCATAATCACCACGCTTTGCAGGCGGCTTTTAGATCGCAGTAAAAGAGTTTTCATTTGTTTGACTGGTAGGCGCCAATGCCTTGATCTCGGATCGGAATCGAGATCGGAAATATGTATACAGTTTGTCGGATTATAGAATCCGATAAAATTCAATCCCTTTTCTGAAAATATTCTGTGAAAGCGTGGAAGATACTAATGCCAAATTCTTAGATTTCGATTAGATTTAGATTCCATCGGGCTTTATCAGACATCGGGTTTCCGAATTCGAATGTTTGACAATTAGCTATACTGTATAGCTAATTTAAAACATTTGGAAAGCTTTATCGGATCGGATTCGGAAGCTTCCGATAGAGATTCCAAGAACCCTATTCTTAATTCCAAAATCTAAATATTTTTAGCTTACCTACTTGAGCCTTTTGGGGTGCCTTGGGTTTGTGGGGAGCCGGTGCCCTCCGGGTTTTCAAAAATATTTTTTGATTTAGGCGACACGTGACCCAAGAGCTGGTCTGGAGCTCTTATTTAGGCCAGTGAATTAGCATAGCTATTCAGCGTGGCAATGCTGCCAGCGTGCCCAAGAGGCACGCTTCCGTCTGGTACTGGTTTAGAAAAGTTGAGTTACCTATAGAACGTTTGTAACGGTCCTAGGTAATTCGACTGATTTCTTTGTACGAGTACATAGTAAGTTTCATTGTACATTTTATTTAATAAATATGAAAAAAAAATGCCATTAGAATTCGATGGTTCCCACAGAATATTTTCATAAATAGTCTTAGAATAGCGTTATAGCCTACTGATGTTTCCGATCCAAAAACTTTCATGTGATTGAAAATACGAGTAACTATACTAGTCTCAAGCTATGATATTACAGAACATTATATTACAGAACATTAATTTTACACAGCGCCATCTAGCCCCTATATATATGATAAGCCCCTATGATAAGGCTGAAGGTGGAAGCTTCATCTAATTAGTACACCTATTCTTTAAAATTTTGAAGGCCTTACCCGATTGAATTTTACAATGGAGATTCCTACAGTATTTGAGACTTCCATGCAAGATTTTCAGAAAAGGTTTGAGAATAGTGTTGAAGTTATCAAATTTTATGTCGGATCCGACCAAAATTGGTGTTTCCAATCCGAAAACATTCCGTATGTTTGAGAATCCCTTAGCTAGCTGCGAGTTCTAGATTCTATATACTTTTAAGCTCAACGTTAAATTATTACTGAAGTCAAGTGCAAAGGATTCGTAAATTCGTGAAATAAACGATTTGTTTAGGTTTGATTCGAAGTACTGCAGTAGTAGACTAACCTTGGCGTCCTGATAGTTTGGTTGTGCACTGGGCATTGGAACTCCCAGTCTGGCAGCTGCAGTATGTAGATAATCTCTTCATCTTCTTCGTTCTCTTTTCGCTTCTCCGCTTCTGATTTTGCATACGGCTGCAACATTCAAAAACGCGTTTGTTAGTGTGACGAAAACAACAGTTCTTAGGTGCTTTACAACGTATTAATCGTAACGTTTCATTACCACATACACAGGCATAAAATATACTGCAAAACTAAACATTCATGGTATTGTATGATTTAGGTCTATTGCCACACCTATTTCTATTTTTGCAGCCACGCAGCATCGTTGTGTTCTATTTTGATGGGTATGGTTATATAACGATCACCATACAGTCCCACAAAAGTTGCTTTACTTGGATATCACCTAAACAGTATTGCTGTGTTGCTTTGTAGCTACAGTTGTCACTAACATCAGATGGGCTGCCTGCCGTTTTAGTCTCCATGTTGCTAAAATTCGCCTCTTCGCAAACCCTGACTTTTGCTATAGTCTGGTATAACTGACATAGGTACTACTGGCCTAGTAGAGAGCGTGGTCTATACGCTGTTTCCTAGGGTCCAGGTTAGTCCCTCTACCCCCGACATACTATCAGACCCTAACTTCTGGTCCGATGAGCTGAAAAGAGGTGGCCGAGCCGTAAAGCGTCTTAGAGCCCGAAAAACTGCACCCGGCTCGGATGGTACTCCTAGTCGCGCATGGGCGTTTGCTCTTTCCGCCGGTTTGGGAGACAGGCTGATGCGGTTATACGACAACTGCCTCTGTAGAAGCATGTTCCCCAATAGATGGAAAAAGGCAAGGTGGCCATCTTGGCGGCAGGCCCGTGGATTCACCCACTGCGTATCTTCCCATCTGTTTGATGGATGACGCAGGCAAGTTATTCGAAAGAGTAAATGGCTACCGTGGCATCCGTGCCACATTATGCATAAGTGGCAACAAGGTCCTTACTTGTTGGATTCTCAGATAGGGTTTTGACTTGCCCGTTCGATAGTGGACGCAATTCTTCGTGTTCCTACGCTGTCGGATCAGGCCATGTCCCGAGTTAATTAAGGCATAATCCCTAATTTTGGTGGAGGCTCTGTCAAGTAGTGGACTGTTGAAGGAGTTTTAAAAAACTATACTCACAAAGACACTTGGAGCCGATATCGCCTCGCTGGGGTCGAAGAACCCGTCCAGGATCTGCTGATTGATCTTGTACTTTCGCGCCAGATTAAAGTTCTTCGAATCTTCTTGTGTCATGGGGAATGTGATCAAAGGACGTCTTGAACAAATTGTATTCATTAAAAAATAGTGTGGTTTAATTACATATCAGTCAAATTACCTTAGCATGTTTCCACTTCACACACGCACATTGCATTTTATAACAAGATTTTGTTCTCAGTAATCCACTCGATTTCGTGCCTATGTGTTATTTCAGAACCTAAACTATCTACATTCTATTTCTATCTCGAACACACACACATACACACCTTTACTTTAGTATATATAATATTAGACGGATTTAATTTTCAACCATACCAATTATAATATAGACTCTCGACTTCAGAGCGTAACCTTCCGGGAATCACCTCCTAGCCAATAGTCAGAGGCAAAATTTAATACACACATTTAAAAAAAAAACAAATTAAATAGGTCAGAATTCTTCCAATCACCTGAAGGGGTCGAGATACAGCGCCCGCTGCGGCAAATCAAAGTGTTTCTTGATATACTCCTCATCCAGGAGTTGGAAGTCGCTGTGGGCTCCCGAAGGCCTCGAGGGAGCTGGGCGAGGGCTGGAGCCGCCCATCTTGGGCCCCCCACCGCCCTCGCCGCGAGGCACAAGACATATCAAAGGCAAGCTTGACTTCCCACCGGCAGCGGCGCCACTCGCACCAGAGCATGTGCAACAACTGGGGACAATTATCAATCACAATCATACACACATGCATTTAATTCAATGTATTTATAGAATTCAATGGCTTTTTATTGTACCACTGTAAAGCGCTTGGCTTTCATCTCACCAGCAGGAGTATTCACAACTCTATCAGAGCGATTTCTGTTCGGATCCACAATCTCCGTATCTGTCATCCTGAATGTAGATGACTGAGACGGATAATGTGAATCCGAACGGAAACCGGTGCGATTGTGTTGTGAATTGCCCTGCAGGTGTCAAGTTATCATACGGCTGAAGTTGGAAGCGCACTTCATCCAGAATCCTCAACAGACTGAGAAACTGGCTATCTTACCTCTCAATGCAGGAACCATTTAGAATAGTTGTTATGGCGACCGACTTAGGTAAGATGGTAGCTTAATGGTAGACTTAAACAACATCCTTCCACAATATTGTTCTCTTCTGGATTCCGAACATGGGATCTCTGGAACCGATTCCGTTGGGCGGACCACTAGACCGCAGAGGCGGTTTTTTTTAAGGACATTCATTTTAATTGTAATAGTAGGTAGGTAGAATGCATAATTATATACTTATTTTAACCAAATACAGAACAAACATATATATTCATAAATTTGTCCCGGGTGGGAATTGAACCTACAGCGCAGAATGGTGAGTAGAGACCAATAGAGCTAGACTTCAAAAAGAACACGCAGCCCTTATTTAACATCATTGTGAAAACAAGTTTTATATTTTTTCACTAAGCTGTACTACATTTTAAGCAACATAAGAATCACTATAATCTTGATTACGGATTATTTTTTGATATTTTTTTTCTTGTAAATAAATAATTATGATACTATATACAGCCCCGGATCTTCGATTTTTTTTTAGGCGGGGTAAAAACTGAAAAATGCCGCCCCTGCCCACCCCCGCAAGTAAATAAATCTATGGCCTTGTCATAATTTAACTCATGTGCAATTCTATTTTTATCCGACAAAAAAAAAGACGTTCTCAATTAATCGTAATCGCTTTTTTTTTGTGTATGTTTCCCGATTACTCGAAGACGCCTGGACCGATTTGGAAAATTCTTTTTTTGTTTGAAAGGGTATACTTTAAAGGTTGTCCCATTATCATCAAGTTAGGATCTGATCATGGAATTCTGGATAAATCGAGGGAATTCTTGAAATATTATAGGCGCACTTGAAGCGATTTGGGTGTATTATCTCAAAAGTATGGAAAACCCATATAGGATTACGCGTCTGTCTGTCCGTCCATCTGTCATCAAAATAATTGGATAAAATACGTCATCCAGGTACAAATTCTTCATTTCAAAATCTTCGTTTTCTTTTTAGTTTTTAAAACGTTATTAAGATTGCAAGAATCGATAAGCGTTCCTGGGTCATAGAAGATTGCAAATAATTTCTATTTTTAGTTTGCTAAAACTTTTCTCTCAGTTTGCGGATGTAGTAGGAAGCGTAAAGTAAATTAAGTAATACAGATATTAGGAAAAGCATCCTGCAAATCATGAGCATAGGATCTGTTGCAAGAGATTGAAACCGTTTGAAACCGCCTTTTCTATATCACACAGATCGTAGTCACCAAATAAAAGCGGAGTCTGGCTCGAATTTTCGAGCCAGACTCCGCTTTTATTTGGTGACTACGATCTACTCCTTACTTTTGCAGTTCTTCAGTTGTCATTTTCAAAATGTTAGTACCACTAAGAAAAAAAACAATTTCGTAAGATCTTTTTAATATCTGATATGATTCGATAAAATACCGTCATTATTTCTTTAGAAAATAGTTGAACAGGCTGGAGTATTTGTAATAATCGTCTTCACGCATATCTTCGAATTATTTTTTACGTTTCGGAATCTGATCAAGGATTTTTCCTTGATCTGAGTTCGGAATACGTTTGTTTTGGAAAATAGGGTCACCACCACTTATTCAGCAACTTTTCCAGCCTTTTTTATCCAATGTTCCATTGGATTTTGCCTCAGTTTTTGCAAATTTTTGAGCAGAGCATCAATTAGTGCGACGGAACGGGTAAAGATTATATCTTCTTTCTGAATTACTATATTCACGCGATTGATTTCGCGGAGAATATTATTTAGCTATGACTACGTCTACTCCGCGCTTTGGGTATCGGTCGAGTTGATATGGCCATGAAATTTCTGTAAGTAAATGATGAGTTGTCCATTCGTATGTAAAGTGTGGATTTGGCCGCCTTCTGAACTTGCTGCCCGGGGCATGGGCCCCGGCTTGCCCCCCCCTAGATCCGGGTCTGTATATAGTATATTGTACAACATGTTCAAACACAGGACTGGCAATCGCGACATTGGAAGCACTCAACAGAAAATACCGCTCCCTATTTGCTGATTTACGGAGACATAGGCCAGGCCGCCTCGAAGGCATTGGTGGTTTTGTTTAATAACCGTGCATGGAAAAGATTGCAGCTGAACACTAGCTTTTTATCGTAGCTTAGCTCGCGTGTTACTAGGAATAAATAAGCCTGAATATAATCCTTGTGAAGAACATTTTATTCCATCAGATACCATTAACTCCATACCTGAACACTTGGAGATCCAAGAGGCTATGACCATTATTCATTCTGGTTAAAAAAACGCTTTAAGCACCATTATATTAAAGACGCTGTTTTTTAAACCAGTGATAACTACATTTTATAAATTGGTGATAAAGATTTGCCTGTCGGCTAATGGAGGCGGCAGTATTCTCCTATCTACCCATGAGGTCCATGGGACTCCGACGGAAGCCCTAACGGATCCACTGTGGTCTGTGATCTATCACCATTATGTGAAATCTTACCTTGCCATTTTGGTTGGTCCAAAACGAAGAGCTTACGATAAATTTTACGAAGGTATTATCATTTTTTTGCACTTTATAATTTGTTGATCAAAAGGAATCACTTCATTATATTGTGTTTTCAAATGCCAAAAAGAGTAGTAAAGGATGACAGCGTATTTCGTATTTTATTTTTCATTTTGACAATCTCAAGAAATGAGTCTCCAAGTTATTGAGTTTATCCCAGTCTTAGGTAAGTTAGGTCTTACATTATAACACCTGATATAGCGTGGGTGCTTTTAAAAGATACAGATAAAATTGAGTACGTACCAACATATAATTTTTCCGTTTTATCACACGCACATCGTGTGCTTTGGCCGATATTTTAAGGCAAAAAATCACTTTTATATAAAATCATCATTAACTTATAATACAAAAATCTAAGATGTTGTTATTACGGTTATAGAAATACAGGCTGAATATTTAAATTATCCATTAGGGTATCTATTAGGGTTCTTTGCATTTTTTAAACGCTGACAGACAGACGGACAAACAGCGGAGGCTTTGTATTAGGGTCCGTTGGCACCCTTTGGGTACAGAAACCTAAATACTGTGCTTGGCTCACATTTTCAAAACTATCTTGTTTAACCTACCTGTGTTTTACTCTAAAAATAAAACAATACTATTAAACCATACCTATATACATGGGAAGCATTCGGGTTGTAACAGTCCACGACTTTAAAAAAATATTGCTGTTGAAAAATGTTGCATTAATAGAAATAAAGACAAATACACGCAGTCTTTGAAGATTTCAACTATTAACCTATTACAGTTTATGAGACAGTACGCAGACATATAGACGGAAGGACAGCGGAGGTTTAGTAATAGGGTCCAGTTAGCACCCTTAGGGACGGAGCGCTAAAAAGGAAAAAGCTCTCATTTAGTTTCGATTAATTGAAATTTTCCACAATAAATTTTTTGTCGAACAGAACAAATGCTGTGTTGGCTATCTGTGCTATTAGTTTTATATCTTCCTGATAGATAGTAGGGTGCTACGTGTTGCTCCTCTGTTTAACTTATCTGTGCCGCTTGACTATCCGATTGGAAAATGAGGCACTAGCTCAATCGCACGTAAAACTTTATTTACATGGGAATAATCCTTAGTGCACACGCAATAAAGGTGCATCGCATGCATGTTGTGAATACCGGCGTTTAATATTTGTGCGGAGGCGTTTGCCACGCGACTGGCAGGCGGCTGCCACATGCCGCGCACTCATCGCTTAGAGGCTAGAGCAGGAGTTCGGGTTGATTGGCACTACGTCACTTGGAATAGTAACAGCATTTTTTTATTGTATTGTATGAAGGGGAGGTGCTTGGCTTTCACCTCACCTGATTTTCAAGCTATGATAAGGCCGAAGGTGGAAAGGTACTTCAGCCGGAATCTTCAACGAACTGCGGAACTGGCTATCTTACCTCTAAATGCCGGAAAACATTTTTTTTTTAATACCAATTAAAAAAAAAATGTGTTATGTCACTACTAGAAAAATATAGAAAAGAAAGTTTTGAAAGCAGTATACTTAGTAGAATAATAACCCACAGTTCCTTGCGACTACCAATTGTATGGACTATGGTAGCCTTGAACAAGACTCGTGTCCATCAGGGGACGGTTCCTGGTTGTGGATGTCCAAACATGCTCATAGGAGATGATATGGCTTCGTAAAGAAACGTAATAGACCAGCTCTGGCTGTTTTTCTGTTTGTAATTTCAAACAAGCGGTAGATTTGATGTTTCAAAATGATTCTAAAAAAATATGAGTTATGATGATGATTTACACGGGCTCTTGCACTATCCCGGCCGATTCACCCCATGCCTATAAAGGGTATGAAATGAATCCTTATTTGCCTGCCTCGGGGCGCAGGTTTATTGCTTTCTGCGAGCGCCGACGGCCGTTTTTGCGAATTCGAAAAGCTATGAGATTTTACCACATTTACCTACGTTACGTTAGTATTTTATTATCTGTGCCTACGTCATGAATCTGAGCTTGCAACCTGTCACGTATTAAATACTAGCTACTAGCAAAACGTGGGCATGAGCTAAACGTAAGTTTGGACGTGCTTCTGACTACCTTTAGTAGGTGATCCACTTATGAATCCTCGAAGGGAAAACAGTCGTGAGTCTATTTATTAACTTATTATGAAGCTGAGCTTGTGTTTATCAGATGACATATACAAGTACCTCTAGAGGTTATTACTTTTAAAGTCAATACACAATATCTATTTGCACGTGAGGGTCAGAGCATGTGATTCATAAACGAATCAGTTCGCATCGCCGATGATGACTGCGCTTACGGTCTTACTTATTAATGTCTTTTATTTTATTTGTTTTATAATATAAAGGACATTTAACAAACATAATAAAGAACAGACATTAGTAACAGTCTTAAAACAGTTTGTTTGAAAAGGTTGCTATGTGTACATAGAGCTAGCTAAACTCAAAATGAAATCTATTAAACTAAATAACTAGTAGTTCGGCCCGAACTAAGATTTTGTGATGTCTAGTTTGTGTTAGTTATTTAAAGGACACTATCACACATTAATAAAGCTATCAACATTCTCATAACACTTTTATGGGAGTGTTAATAACTTTCATTACACCGTACTCAGATAACACAGAATTTCTCTCTCTTTGTCAAACCTCTTTCTATACAAAGCCAGAATAATGGCAAAGCACCGACCGTTTTTTTGTTTTATTGTACGACGGGTAAGCACTCGGCCTTCCTCTCACCTGGTAACAAGTTGAGATAAGGCCGAAGGTGGAGGCACACTTCACCTGGAATCCTCAACAAACTGAGGAACTGGCTATCTTACCTCTGAATGCCGGAACACAACAATTTTAGAATTGTTATTATGGCGACATAATTAGGTAAGATGATGCTAGCCAGCCGGACTTAAACAAAGTCCTACCACCAAACTAACCAAGTACAATATATTGTACTCCGCATGGGGATCGAACCTGGGCCCTCTGGATCTGAAATCGGAGGCCTGAACCACTAGACCACAAAGGCGGTTGAAACCGTGCAATCAAAAAATCAAAGCAGGTGGACAGAATACAATCAGCGAATAAGTAGCCCATGAAAAGGCCAGCGGATTAGCATATCTATTCAGCGGGGCAATGCAGCCAGTGACTTGGGCATGCTTCCGTCTGGTACTGGTCTGGAACCGTTGAGAAACCTATAGACCGTTTTAACGGTCTTTAGGTAATGCGACTGCTTCCTTTGTATATACTCGTAATTGAATTATTTGTATAGTAAAATGAATTGCAAAATGGCAGTTTAGTATTGGTGGAGAATAACAAAAAAAAAGAGCTCATTATGAAAAACACTTAGGTAAATACTGAATTAAATAACTTTACGTAGCCATAAACTCCAATAAATTTACTCATAAACTCAAAAGAAATAAGGAGTTCTTTCGCAATAAAGTGTATATAAAAATTTATGGTTATTTCAATAAATTCACAAATATCACTTTGAACGACGAACTTCAATTCATAAATCAAAATGGATTCAACCATTCTTGCGAAAAAAATATTGTGCAAAGGCAACTTCATTACGGTGGAGAAACTAGGCTTTGAACCTATGACTTGAACTCTTTAAATATTTTGGGCACACTTGAAGCGATTTGGGTATTTTTAAGGACCACGAGTAATAATTCGTTTTTTAATAGAGGACACACACGCATGTGTCTGTCTGTCCGTCCATCTGTCACAGCCAATGAACTTCGCAATGCTTAATATTGGGCTAGATGGCGCTGTGTAAAACGAAAGGTTCCGTATTTACGTACAGCACAGAAGGCAGATCTACTCACAACTGAGTGACGCCAGTCAATTAGATTTATAAGAATAATGTTAAATAACACAACATATTGCCTTTACCGTGGTGGTCGTGGCTAAAGAATTGTTCTCTCCATCTCGGCCCATGGATATCGTAAAAGCTGACTACTTAGCAGAAGGGCAGTAGATGTATTATATGTTCTATTACTGTGAACATTGATCCGCCTGCTAAGCGTGGTGATTATGGCAAATCCTTTGCCTTGGATCCTGAGTTTTGGAGAAGGCTCTGTCCAGCATTGGACAGTAATGGGCTGTTGATGTGTATTTGCATTTAAGCATTTGTAAAAGTTAGGTACACCTTTACTAATTAGGTGTACCCAGAGATATTTAACGTACGAAATAGTATTTGTGATTATTACGTGTTAAAGTTTTGCAGCCGTCAATTTTACATAATTTTCACGCTCAAATTCGAAATTTCTCCCCTATATTTGGATCAGCAATGCACCTGTTGAGTTGGATTACCTGGTTTTAAATTTGCATTACCTATCAAAACACTCTTCTCTTCAGCACTTGATCTAAACTTCGTCTCCAGTTTTTTTTGCTATCGTGTACTTCAGTGGGGTTTCTTATTGACATCGGATGTTCTAAACGTTTATTGTTATTCGCTATAACGATTCAATCCTCTTGTCTTTAAAGCCTCCATTCGTATAGATGCGAATTGAAAAGTTGTCAGGTACTAGCGGTATCACTTGATGTTTGTTTATATCTTTTTTTTATTCCACCTTGGAGAGATGTGAAGAAGTGATATAGAAAGGTACTAATAGCTAGAAAGAAGCCTTAGGCTTGTAGACTCCAAGATTGTAGGTACTGCTCCGGAAAGACAGACGCAGGTAGCCAGTTCCAGTTCCACTCTTTACCAGTGCTCATGGGCAACGAAGTCAATGTTAGTAATGGATCGCGTTCTCACCTTCTGAGTACGGAACCTTAAAAGTACAAGATAATTAACTGATATATCTGTTAATTTTCTTCTTTCCCTTATAAGGGATACAATCTTTTTTGAGTATCTATGGGATTATGACACCTTGAATGTCATAAAAGGCGACCAGGAGATGAGCAGTAGTACCAAGGAACCTAAAGAATCACCTACGACTACACGCCTAGTGGTGATCATGGTAAACATTTTCGCAAAAATAATTAAATATTATAGGACATTAATATCACACTGAGCCATCTACCCCCAAACTAAGCATAGCTTGTAATATGAACTAGATTACGGATAGATACTATTTAACGGCTTAAACTACCTCAGATTCGCAACTCAACGCAACTTTACTCTAGCTTTGAACTAAGATGTAGTAATAATAAAGGTGACATTGCTGTGCGCTCAACCACGGCGCTTATGACCACCAGATGACAGAAATATGCGCGAGTTTTTATGTTTTGTTTTTGAAAATCTAAAACACAGACCGTCTGCTGTATACTGTGTTTATTTTCTGTATAAAGTGTCAGGGCCTAATTGGGCGTATTTATTGAATGGCGAACATTTTTGATACAAATTAGAGTCAACTCTCGATTTCTTTTCTATGAGAAAATTTTATGTAATCGTATTTTCGAAACACAAACGTTCTAGCATCAATTCTGAACTATAACATATATTAATTTCCAAGTAAATGCTACAGTATTATGGAAGATATGATCGCTGAAGCAAAGCCATTTCACGTATCATAGACTCTTAAATATTCGAACTACCGTGCTGATAATGATGCTGACCCAATAGTGAGAAATACGAGCAGGAGAAAATTTGATGAAGATGATGATGATTATGATGATTAACGGACATTTTATAAGAAATGCAAACTTAAAAACTACCCCTCAGAAGAATGTACCATGAGCCAAGTCCTTGAAACAATAATACACAGATATTCTGAATTTTTAATGTTCAATATTATACATACCTTTTACATTTTACGTTTTCAACTACTAAAGTAAATATTTGAATCTTCTAGGAAATCTCATCACCAACTTTTCAATCGTCATCAACGTTTTGCTTTAGTATAGAAGCAAAATTAAGATGTTTCTGGTTTGTTTAAATTACACGCGTCACAACGAAAACGTCTATTTGACCACGCTAATCTCCGAAAGTACTGAACCTATTGTAATGAAATTCAATGGAAGATTGTGTAATACTTGGGTTACCATTATTTGTTAAATTTACCAAAATCGAATCAAAAATAAAAATTATATTAAAACAAAATGCAAAAGTACATAAAGTCAACACAACATTTTTATGTATATGTTTTTTCGAAAAATCGTTCTTCCTATCATGCCCTGAACCACACACAACACATAATTGAAAATCACATCCGAAAAGGTGCAGCCGCTCCAGAAATACGCGTAAATAAATAAACAAACAAACAGACAAACAGACAAAATAAATTTAAAACTGTATTTTAATGCTTAGTTACCTCTCTTTAGTAGGTAGCACCAATGTTTACTTGAAAATATTAAAACACAGCTTTTCTACGATTTTATTATAACCTATACTAAAAAAAGTTTATTAGTCGATTAATTCAATAAAAAGTACAATTAAACTGAATATGAACAAAGGAATCAGTCAGATTACCTAAGGACCGTTACAAACGGCCTATAGGTAACTCAACTGTTCCAGACCAGTACCAGACGGAAGCGTGCCCAAGACACTGGCTGCATTGCCACGCTGAATAGCTATGCTAATTCTCTGGCCTAATTAAGAGCCAGCCCTTTGGTCACGTGTCGCCTCAATCAAAAGCCCCGCAAGATTTTTGAAAACCCGGAGGGCACCGGCTCCCCACGGAAATAAGGTCTCCACCCCAAAAGGTTCAAATAGGTAAGCTCTGTCGAGACCACTATACGAGTATTCCTTTGAATTAGGTACCAAGCCTTTTGTGATCCTCGGCCGAATCAGCCGCCGCACCAGCCCTAACTGATGTCCCAGGCAGATGAGATGGCGCTAAGGTGTCGACGCAGGTAGCGTCCCACACCAAAGGCCTACCCATTTCCCAAGGGACAAGAGTCATACCGTTGGGCCGCTTACCATCATCACGTAACAGACCATTCGGTTCAAGAACGGTCGGCACATTGACACTGGTAAAAGCTCGACGGATAATGTCATTAAGACTTGCGTGGCGTGAAATCCTGCCGGCAGACCTTGTGCACGAAAGTCCGTGAAATATATATATATATATTTATATATAATATAAACTTAGATAGATATAGAAGATAGGTATAGATAAGTATATGTCTCTCGTATCGCTTCTATAATTCTCAACTATAAACAATAATCACAACTTTAATAAAATTTAGTTTTGCTCAATTAAAACTCAGCACAGGTAAAATCTCGATTCTGTATATGCCTTTTTTCGTGAATATGTACGGAAAATAGAGAATCACAAGCCATCGATTCTAAATCCATGTCGGTAAATAAACAGGACCATGAAATAACGCCACCATAACTCGAAAATCATTAATTTAACGGGGCTGTGTCCCACAGCAACGCTAGTCGTATCAACAGTCAGCACGTTATCGACGACGCGTGGACAGAGTTATTAGATATATACCTGTCACTAAAGTCTACAAATCGATCGGACGATATCTCCACGGGGTTACATACTAGGAAGCTTATTTGGGGACTTGGTTCGGTCAAAGTGACTTTGATGGTTCTGTGGTTCTGTACCCAAAGGTTGCCAACGGCTTGTATCTTTTTTTTTACACAACTAGGAGACGGGACAAGCAAGTAGTCCACCTGATGTTAAGTGCATCTCTTGCCTATAACAATGCCTTACTGCGTAGGTCACATCCACAAACAACATACTACACGGCACTGCATTGCGCCCGTCAATATGAGGCATAAATGTGTTAAGCCTGGCATGCCCGTAATTTCACCGGCATTTCAAACCGGAACACAGCAACGCTGCTTGTCGGTTGAAATAGGTATGGTGGTAGTACTTCCCCTAAAGAGCCTTTTCACAAGGGGCTCTACTACTCTTCTTCTACTTTCTATCTAAGGACACACTGGCAGTCCGTGACTTTTCAGATATGTAGCTGGTAATAATGTGTACATTACATTTAATCGTGATGAAGATGTGGTCGCCCAAAACAAGCCGGCGCCGCTCTGCTATCACTCGGCCTTACTTGGAGCTTTGTACTGTGCTTGGTTTGGTTAGTGGTAGGACTTTGTTTAAGTCCGCCTGGCTAGCTACTACCATCTTACCTAATTCTTTCACCATAGAAACAATTGTAAATTGTTGTGTTCCGGCATTATTCATATAAAAGAGTAAGGGGAAGAGAACGGCGCTAGATAGGATGTACTGTCAAATTGTAAAATAACCACAATATTCCGCTATTGTGGTTATTTTACAATTTGACCCGATGCACGCAAGGACATTGAAGCAATTCACCAATTAATTTCCTTGAAACACCCAAAAAAGCGCTAGAATTCTACTGGTTCCGCAAAAATAAGACACCTAGCTTCATAGCTCATAGCTTGTTTATAACGAAACTTCCGCCTGCCAAATGCATGAGCTGGATTTTAAAAGTATAATTAGATTGGTGCTGAATAAACGTGAGATTTGAGCTAAAACCGGTTGTTTACTGAACCCTAATAACAGTATCTATTCAAAATATTAAAGGTCATATAATAACGACCCGTGTCCTCGGGTCCATACTTATTTGTCATATCAGTATCACCGTGATATAGATACAGTTCGTGTATCATCACACAAAAACGTGTCCAACTAACGTTTCTTTATTTTACTCTTATCATTAAAATGGAAACAAATATACGAGCGTCAAAAATGAGATCTTTATTTACTTAGTACTTTTTTTTTAATCATTTTTTTATTGTACGACGGGAAAGCGCTTGGCCTTCATCTCACCTGGCTACAAGTTAAGATAAGGTTTAAGGTGAAGGCGCATTTTACCCGGAATCCTCATCAAACTGAGGAACTGGCTATCCTACCGCTAAATGCCGGAAAACAATATTTTTTGAATGATTATAATGGCGACAGAATTCTGTAAGATGGTGGTAGCTTGCCAAGCAGACTTAAACAAAGTCGAACCACCAAGCAAACTACCCTCCAAGCAGAATATTATACTCCCCCTGGGGATCTGACATCGGTGGGTTGAACCACTAGACCACAGAGGCGGTCGGTATAATATAATCTTGTAATCAATATGGTGAATAAAACCCGCGTTGAGGAAAGTATGAAGCCGCCATTTTTGTACCGATAGACAGATGAGAACCCTGAAAGTGCGAGTCCATTTAGCACTTGGTTATGCTATATCTGAACGCAATCGCAGTAAAAACGCGAACCAAAACCACTCTGTGAAATGACTTTTATGATATGAAATAGGTATATGTAAAAAATAAAATTCAAATGAAAAACGTGTCATAGCTGTCTGTGATCGTACCTTTTAAGTTTCTGCCACTATGAAAACGCATAGCAGTGACATGATTATTCGCGTGGCTGCGGTCGGTTGTGCGACCAATTTAATTCAATCTGGTCGTTGATTGTATTGGTACCATGATTAGCCTGATCGTTACTGTATTGTTATATTCATGAATTCAAACAATCCTAGTATTTTAAGAAATAAATTTATTATTATTATTACTATTATACAAGCCTCACAGTTTAGTGGTTTATTCCCAATTCTACAGATTTCCATTATAGATTCCCAATTCAACAGACCTAGATCCTACATATTCCCAGTTTTGCAGATATTCAGTCCCAAAGATTCCCACCTCTACATTTCCTTAACTGTACATATTCCCAACTCTGCATATTTCTTATACGGTAGTTAGTAGTAGTTCTGACTTCTGAGTTGTAGGTCGTGCGGTCGATTCTCACCCGTCAAACATGTGATTAACAGAGGTGTTTTTTCTGTGAATTGGTGTTATATAATGAACATTACAAATATATGAGAATTAATATAGTCTTGTAACCAGGTGAGATGAAGGCCAAGCGCTTTCCCGTCGTACAATAAAAAAAAAACATTTATAATATGTCAACTGAGTACTAAAAGTGAAAATTAGGAATCATTTTTAGGGCCTCAATATTACCGCTAAATAAACAAATCATCCAATTCAAAACAATAAAACAACGCAAAAGCTCAATATTGTCGGAAAAATCAATTGGAACGATTTTATCACGATCAGTTTCGAGTGGAGATAGCGAAGTGATAACGACACGATAGCACAGCGATATGGAGTATCGAGTACTCGTAGGTGATACCTAGTGCTCCCTCTGTGTTGCGTAAGCCCCTCTACTATGGTGAGAAACTACAAATCTGGTATCGAGTAGATTAGATTTGACTTTCCTACTATCAAAACAATACAAAAAAGCCCATGTACATCGTAGTGCAATAAGTATCCTTGTAGAACAAGTAAATGTAGTCAATAAGTATGCATATCATATAGATTTTGGTGCAATAGAAATAAGAGGAGGTGATGATATTTAAAATATGTGTGTAAACCGGTTTCTTCTACAGTTACTATAGCATTCTTCATACTAATAGTATCACTGAGTAATATGGGCTTTATTTTTATCAGGTTTATTAATGAAACGCAAGGTGAAAACAAATTTACCGATATTTTTTTTTATATTACGCGTGCGTTGTGAAAACAATTGATGATAGAACAAAGTAAAGCTCTACAGCTTTCGAGAACACATTCATACCCACAAAAAAGTCAGCGATAGCATTTTTTTTTTGTACGTCGGGTAAGCGCTTTGCCTTCATTTATTATAATATGTCCAACTATTATAGTTATGTCACTATAACCACTTTTTAAAGCTTAAAAAGTAAATACCAACACCGGCAGAAACAAACACAATATTTGTACCTCGGTAGTAATCCTTATTCAAGTAAATCGCTTCATAGTCAAGGCTGCTTCAGAACTTGTATAACTTTTTAAATTATTCAAATCAGAAATACCATACAGCAGTTATCGTGAATTTAAAATATTATAAAAAAGATTATTTGCTGGTTGGATTTGGACGATATTTTGTGTAATTATTGCTGATATCAATGGTGTAAACATTCTAGTGTAAACCTTAAAATCTATGAATACTAAGAAAAGTAAATTATGACATTTGTTACACGGGTTTATGTTAATCATCGTTTTGAAGACTTTCAGAAACCAATCTGTACGAAACCAACCGAATATTGGCTCTCTACCCAAAGAGTTTACTACGCGCGACGGGTCTAACCATGGAATCATCGTATTGACATATCGTAACGCGGGCGCGTTAAGACGCGATTGGTCATACAGAATAAGGGTGCTGGGCCCTTATTATGTAAGTCAACTAGTAATCTGCATCGACTTAAGTTTTGACATTTGACACCTAGCCTTCAGCTGTCACTATTGACTTTATTTTTGACTGGGTTTGACTACTGGTAATCGACTTGAAGTTCACTGGTAATGGATTTCAAGTTATGCAGGTTAATAGGCTTCTGTATGCTCTTGCAATAAGTACATGCAATTAAATTCAATTACAAATGAGCACTTGCGTGTACTTGAAATATGTAATATGAATTTGGGGAATCCCCCAGTTGTTTCTTCAACGTTTTGCTGTATATAACTAAATTTCTCGGCTGGCTCTATTGGTCTATAATAATATATAAGAAATTTCCGAGAAAATGCTCTGGTTAGCAGTTTATATGGCCCAAATCGATAGTGATGAACTTAAAACCTTTGCGCACGTGTACCTAATTATAAGAACTACTTACCTTAATATTATACACTGAAGGGCCAGCTAGTATACATATAAGTATAATAAGGTCTGATGGAAACAAGTCTTATATGAAAATGTAATAAAGTTACTACAATTACTAAAATTAGAACACCTTCTTAATAGCTGGACCGATGTTGATGGATTTTTTGAGTGTTTGAATGGGTCTCTTGATGGTTAAGATTTTTAATTAGACCTGGTAGGTGGCGCGTCGATCACAACGATTGACTGATTGTTGATTGAATTGTTGACGGAAATAAGGCCTGGGCGTTCCACTTGTACTTTATAATTGTCTAGAAATACTTGCAAACGGTGTGCATGTGTTGAAGAGCAGTAGAGCCCCTTGTGCCTTTCACAAAGGGCTCTACTGCTCGTCCGGGTAAGTACTATTACCATACCTATTTCAGCTGCCAAGCATTACTACTGTGTTCCGGTTTGAAGGGTATGGTTACCGGTGAAATTACGGGCACGCGATGCTTAATCCCCTTATGTCTTAAGACAGCAATGCAGTGCCGTGTAGGCTATGTTCTTTGTGGATGTGACCTACGTAGTAAGGCATTGTTATAGACAAGAGATGCACTTAACATCAAATGGGCTTCTTGTTTGGTAAATTCTATGTAAAATCTATTTACTGATCTAATTACTATTGTGTTTTGAATTAAAATTTAATAAGTATAAAATGAAATTTAATAAGTTTGCGCAGTTATTACTGCGATGTTATAAAAGTATTGTTTCAAGATGACTGACTTAAAAGAATTGTTTTTAGATATTGACAGGGTCAATATATCTAAATCCTTTCTGCTCAGTGCACCTGAACACTGTAAAAACCATTTACGCAAAGATAAGACGAATATAACAATTATAACAATGAATATACGCAGTATTAACAAAAATTTTAATAGTTTCTTAGCATTATTGGCTCGCATTAATGTGGAAGTAGATCTATTAATCTTAACTGAATGCCGAATTAATGAATACTTCAACCCAACTATCTTACATGACTATAATGTGTTCCACACCAAAAACTTTATAAATCAAAATGATGGGATTGTAGTGTACGTTAAAATTTTTCTTAAAAATATAAAAGTTTACGAACCAACTTTTGAAGACGGCACCTGCCTTGTTACTAAAATAGGAAAGGAGCTAAGTGTCATCTCTATTTATCGCTCTCCGTCTTTCAGAAATATAAGCAATTTCATTAGTTCTATAGATAATGTTTTAGACAGTCTGAAATCATATTCTAACATCATAATGACAGGCGATTTCAATATCAATATCTGTGAAGATAATGAAGATAAGCACGCTGATGATTATCTCACACTGCTTTCAAGCCACGGTCTCCTTCCAGGACATCAATTCAAAACTAGAGAAAACTCCTGTCTTGATCATTGCATGATAAAAACGAAACAACAAGCAATGGCGCTAGTGCTACCTGCAACAGAAACGGATCATTCGCCTGTCGTTGTACAGTTACCAACTTTAAATAAGCATGTCAACAAACCTGTCAGAACTTTCACCGAAATAAACTATAGCACCATTTGTGATAAACTCGCAAGAGTAGACTGGAACAGTTTACTAGACTACTCAGACTTAGACAAGGCTACAGACACATTTATCCACGTCATCAAAGACACTATGAATAAACACACTACTACCAAAGCTGTACCCAGGAATAAAATTAATATCAAACCCTGGATAACTCCAGGTATAAGATGATCATATAAGATGTTTAAGAAGAAGGGACAAATTGCATTTAAGGCACAAGAAAAATCCTGATAGTGTGGAAATGCGTCGAACTTATATTAATTATAGGAATACGTGTGTTCGAATCCTCAAAAACCTTAAACGATCTTACGAGCGACGAGAACTAAAGAAATACAGTCGTGATAACAAAAAAACATGGAATATAATTAAAAGAATTTGTAATTTTCCTACAAAAGCAAACCCTGCGATGTCCTTAACACAACAATGTTCAACGCCCCGGGAATCTATGAATTGTGTGAATATTTTTTTTAAAGATGTTGGGTCCAATCTTGCACAAGATACTCTTAAGAGTTTAAAGGAATCTGAAAGTAGTTTAGCTGATAAACTAAAGCATGACAATGAGCTAACATCTTTCGGTTTGCTACCAACTGATCAAACGGAAATCTATACAATAGTGCAATCTCTTAAAAATAGTTCATCACCTGGCGATGACAAAATTACAACAAAACTATTAAAAATGGCATTACCATCCCTTCTAGACCCAATCACAAAGATTTGTCAAACAAGTTTCGATACCGGAATTTTCCCAAGAGCTCTAAAGAAATCTATCATTTCCCCTATCTATAAAGGTGGTAACCCAGAAGAGGTAACAAATTATAGACCCATATCTTTGTTGCCTGTGATGTCAAAAGTCTTAGAGAAACTGATGAGTAAAAGAATAAAATCCTATTTGGATAATAAAAATCTATTATCTAAGAACCAGTACGGGTTTCGATCTGGTTTATGTACTGAGGATGCTGTGTTAAATGTTACAGATTATATGACCAAATCTCTTGATTCAGGTTTTAAAATGGTTGGAGTCTTTCTAGATTTGTCAAAAGCTTTTGACACAGTATCAATACCTATCCTCCTATCCAAGCTAGATTCCATTGGCGTTCGAGGTACACCATTAAAATGGTTCAAAAGCTACCTTTCAAATAGGATACAGAAAGTCAAGATAGGTGACCACTTTAGTGATGAAGCTAATACGAACTATGGAGTACCTCAAGGTAGTATACTAGGTCCTACATTATTTTTAAACTATATTAATAACCTATGTGACACTAAATTGCATAATGGGAAAATTGTTACATATGCAGATGACACAGTACTATTGTTACATGCTAAATCGTGGAAAGAAATTGAGACGGTGACCAATGATGGTCTAATTATAGTATCTAACTGGCTCAGAAATAATTTGCTTGCTATAAATGTTAATAAGACAAAATATATGACCTTTACAATAAACGCTGCCACCCAACCGGATAACCAACTCAATATAAAAATTCACTCAAGTGCATGTGCACGTATTGAAGTCTGTTCGTGCGTTAATCTGGAATCAACTAAACAGATAAGGTACCTTGGTGTTATCCTAGACAATAATTTGACGTGGAAAAATCAGATTAAACATCTGTCTGGACGCACAAGAAAACTCATATTTGTTTTTAAGCAACTGCGACACGTTCTTGATTTTAATTCTATAAGAAATGTTTACCTAAGTCTGGCAGAGTCTATCTTGACTTACTGTGATAAAGCATGGGGCTTTACCACCAAAACGCATTTGATTACGCTGGAAACTGCTCAAAGAGCTCTTTTAAAAACGATGACTTTTAATCCTAGGCGGTACCCTACAGAACTGCTATATCAAGAGTGCTCTGTCCTTAACGTTCGACAGCTGTTTATTAGGGCAGTAGTGGTAAAACAACACTCCCTCGTAGATGAAATAATTCTAGATAAGCTAAAAACTCAACGCAGGAAAGATAGAATTTTCACCACTACTAGCACCCATACAAAGACAAATTTCGGACGACAGTCTTTAGATACAATAGGACCATGGTTATATAATAGAATCAGCAAAGATGAAACATTAGCGACACTTAATTATAATCAACTAAAAAAAATATTACTGCTTATCTGTTAAAATTAAATTATAATGACACTGAAAACCTGTTACAAATTATTGAATAACACACACATACACACAGATACACGCACTCAAATTACACACATTCAACTTTCATTCAATATACAACACATGCTGACACTCATGCCCAAACTCACTCATTTAGCACTCCAACACTACTCACCGCAAAATACAAAACACACAAACACTCACTTTACATCGGCAAAATCTACGTTCTCATATTTTATTTATTTTTTATGTACAGTAGTTTAAGAAAATATGTATAATTTTAGATTATTAGATATAGGTAATAGAAGCAAGAGCAACAAACATATCTGTGACCTCATAATACAGGCTTTGTCCTAGTATGAGGAACAGAAATACCTAGGGTACAACTCTGCCACTATCACTGGTTTATATAGATAATATAAGTTAAAATGTAGAAGGATCCATGGCAGTCCTTGTAACCCTACAATACAGGCTTTAGTCCTAGTGTAGGGGACAAGAACTTCCTTACAATTTTACAATAGAATATATAAAACATGTACCAGCTGTATCTTTCTATGAATAAATAAATTTTTATCTATTTAAAAAAAAAAAAAAAAGAATAAATTAATTATAAACTATGAACTATGCTTGTTCTGTCTCAAAGTTGTTAAAAAAAAACCCCTTACTTTACCACTTATTAAGGGATTGTCAATAGATCCGCGCTCTTAACTAGTATTAAAAATGTATCCTCGAAGTAGGTAGTTATTTTTATTATAGGAATTTACATACGTTATATACGTTTGGGCAGTGGTGCGGTCGACGCAAAACAAAATTCTTGAAACATCATGCAGTCGGTGATACATGGTGCTACGTTTTTCTCATATTCATAAAAACTAAAGAAAAGAAGGCAAGCAGGGCGAGTAAAGCTTTGGTTTCACGTAAGACCAGCAATAAAGTGATCCTCCTCAGCCGGGGACGAGCGTCAATACTTGGGGCAATATGCGGCGCGTCATGAGTGACGTCACAGTACAAAAGCGGAATGGAATTTATGCGTTTAGGGGTGGTGCCGCACGTGCGGTGCGCTGATGTGTCCATGATTCTGTTGTAATAGCGATAACACCTTGAAACACCGGTTTATCTTGCTCTCCATATCGTATGACAGATTAGATTTGATAACCCTCGCTACCTCCTATCAAAACTTAAAACAAAGCTGTGCCATTGTAATGTGGAAGTGCGGGTTGATGGTTCCAAGACATTAAACTGCATCAAGACGACTGCATCCTTATTATTCGCCTGTAATAAGGTCTTCCGTCCGGGTTGTGATTGAAGTCATCCTGAATTTGAACTTGTAAGAAAAACAACATGATTTATATAATTTTCAACTATTTAAAATTGCGTTTATACTTTTTACCAAATCAACTTCGTGAACTAGTCACTAGTAGTAGCAGTAGTAGGAATCAGCTGCACATAGCTCTATCTGCTGCGTCATTAGTCATGTTACCTATGTTGTATTTCTGACGTTTGCACTTGACACTTACAATTAGTGACAGATGCAGACGGGGAGGGGTACAACCGAAGTAGAGTGACGTAATGTTGTAACCCTTGTTACAACAAGGACCTGCTAGAACCTGCTAAGGGTAAGCGCACTAAGCAAGTTTTAAGGTCACGAAGTGGTAACATTTGATAAAAAAATACGAATGTTCTAAAGTATGTAAATAATGAAATATTTCATGATCATCGTTTTTCTGTAAAATCTACATTACTTTTGCCATGTTTCACCAAAATCAGTTCAGCAAAGCTCAGTTGATGACGCCTACCGCTGTGTACTCGTAGCGAGTCTCCAGGACTGTCCTTAAATACCGAGAGCCACGGTGCTCCTACCCCATTCCACCTGTCGCCAGATTCTACTCGCAGGGGCGGCAGCTCTTTGTTACGCTAACTAAATAGTATAAAGGAAAGGAAGACTTGGATGTTACGTGAGCATTGTCGTCTTCACTAATATTGAGGTAGAGTTACAACCAGAGAATAGTTCCATATGGGAAGGGCTGCCATCATATCTTCCTCTACCGGTATGCTTCTTGCATTATATTCTTTGTATGAGATGGGTTGTTTGGTTTTTTGAATTTGGTTTTATCTTTACTAACGCATAACAGAAATAATTATGACTAACTACTCTGTCCCAGGTTTGTTTTGCGGTTTCGTTCTCGAAAAACAGAAATTCCGTTACATAAATAAGAGCGCTCAAGTATATAAAAAAATATAATTGGTACGCTGTAGTTACAAACATTTTGATAAAAATAAAAGTTGAATTCACGATATATCTATCTATACAATCTACCTACCTCTATACTATTTTTATAAAGAGAAAACATTTACATTTGTGTTTTTATTGAATAGGCTCAAAAACTACGGGACTGATTCAAAAAAATATACACCAAAACATTGGGTACGATCACTGTGTAAAATAGGATATATAATCAGGTTTTATTAGGGATCCTTACGAAAAGTCTAATAATTGCGTGCGCTGCGAAAAATATTGATAACAGAACAAAGCAAACTAATGTTCTACAGTTATAGAGAACACATCAATAGCTATTAAAAAGTATATCATATAACCTACTATTATAGTAATGTCACAATAACCACTTTTAATGTTTAAAAGTCGAAAGAAACTACACGACGTTTTTTTTGCCTTGAATCCTAATCCAAATAAATCACTTCGGATGTTTCAGAACATGTAGATAACTTTTTGAATTATTTTAATCAGGCAATCCATTAAAAATATATCGTGTTTTTATAATATAATAAAAAAAACGAATTACTGGATGCATTTGAATGAAACTTTGCATAATTATTGCTGATATCGTTGGCTAGGGTGTGAATTTTTCATATATAAATACTAAGTAACGTTAATTATGAAACATTCGTTTCACAAGTTTATGATAATCATCGTTATAAAGACTTAAAGAATTCAATCTAAACAAACTAATCTGATATGAGCTCTATGTACAAAGAGCTTACTTAGCACGACGGGTCTTATGTGGCTGCTCTTTCCACTCATTTCAACTTTCAATTCATTTCAATGACAAATAAGTACCTACCTACTTGGTTTGACTTGAAAAATATATAATATGAATTCGGGAACACCACCAGTTGTTTCTTCAACATTTTGCTAATCTGAGATTTTCTAAGGTAAGAAAATTGTTTATTTCCTTGAAATGGGTGAGCTCTTTAACTGGGTAAAAATTTGCCAAAAATTCAACACGTAGTAGACAAATTGGACGGCACCTCTGCGAAAGCTGTGTTGTTACCGGCGGACACGTGGAGTTAGATAGAGGCGGATCATGATTATATACGTAGGGTCAGCCCTGGATCACGAGGCTTGCCTGGGCAAGAATGAGTGTATCTGCGCAGGGTCAGTTAGTACAAGAGTTAGTCTGGTTCGGTATTTTGATTAGTTGTTTATTAAATTGATACGATGATTGTGATTTTTACATTTTCAATACCTTTTGCAGTTGCAACTTTCGTCGAGTTCGAACGAGTCGTTTCACTCAGCTCAAAGCGGCTACTCTTAACTCTCTTTTTGAAGCTTTTAGGGTCGTTTTTTAGTAGAAACACGGACGCTGGCAGGTGAACCTTTGTTGGTGACAAGTGCCATTCACATTCTGATCGCATGGCGGATTCACTACTCCATCAAGAACTGCAATAGACTAGATTTTTATCTCGAATGATTACTACAGATTTTAGTTAGATTACTAAAGCTCCAGCTTGATTTAGGTAGATTTTTTTATTTGATTACATTGTATTCAATTTGACGAGCATCACTATGAAGAATGTTTCAGAGACTCACCATCGAAAAAAAACTCAACAATAAAAAATAACAACGGATAATAATAACAAAATCAAATAAATGATGTGATAACAAATCCAGACTGACAAATAATATTTTTTTGCACGTTGTACAGCCGTATAATGTAAGTATAGACAACAATAGTGTGTGAAAGAGAGGTAATGATTAAGGGCGCCATTTTAGATTCGTTTCTTTATTAGTCAACTTATATACTAACCAGAAATGCAGACGTTTCAACTATTCCTTGGCTTGTGAACCATGTAATGAAATGAAAAAATCAGATTTAATAGTACAACTAAAGGGCATAAGTAAGAAAAACTCTTTTACAGTCAGTTCTTAATATTATTACTATCTATACCCTATCTCGCAAAGACCATACAGTATCGTCTACCTAATATCACCGATCAGAATCGATGAAATGTGCTTGAAAACAATAATACCTATTAGCCCGAGCTTTGAAATTTGCATTGAAGGACTGCCAAAGCTAATCAATTAGCCCAGGAAGCAATGCTCAATGCCGACGTTGACATAAAGGTACGTAGGATTCTACACAAAGAATAAACGCTCTAGACTCGATTACCACAAAACGAAAATTGAGACCGCCTCAGTCACAATCCCAGTTTAATAGAAGTCAAATTTATTTACATATCCTATGCGAGAGTTAGCAGCCTGCCGTATAATAAACAGAAGGACTAAACCTAGTAATAACGGCGTCCTAATAGAATGTGTTTTCCATCTCGTATTATATAAGAAAAAAGTTGAAAACAATTGTTAATGCATTACAAAAGTGTTTTACTGTTGCTTAGTATTACGAATACGGGTTAGGTTGGGAAGTCCGGCACTGTATGTGGCAATGTTTGTGACGGCATAAACAAACCAAAATAAATAAAATAATTCTCGCACGGGTTATCCGATTTGAATGAAATTTAATCTGTAAAAAGACTACAAAAATAAAAATTGATTGCTGCGGGGGATTAATAGTGGGGTAGTTTTTGAAATATTTGAGCGAATAGAAATACAATGTTACGTCCATATCCTTTGAATCCGATCAAAAAAAAAATTGAAACATGCAGAGATTACACAAAAATTTGTAATATGCAGAGATTTGCCAAGATTTGACAAGGCTTAGATAGCAGATTTCAAAATTAGTGTTCTTTTTCCATTATTACGGGTGGTTTTCATGATATGAGGGTTGCAGGTCTTGCAAAATAACTGTAACAAACTGTAAGGTTTGGTCATATTCAATTATTAGCATGTATCTGATTAAAGATCACAGAACGAATGATGAACAAAAAAGAGCCAGAGGTTTTCACCAGGGAACGTGTAGCAACACCCCCCTGAGTAATCAACACCAACGCTGCATCTTCTCGCCTGCCGAATGGTGAGACTTCATATCTACATTTTCTTCTCCAACAGGCCATTAATGTCCACAGCCGGTCGAGCCTCCTCCATAATTTAATCTTGCTATTATTACCTCGCTTAGGATTGGTGAACGCAGTCAACAAAGAACATAGCCTACACGGCATTGCATTGCGCCCGTCAAATTGAAGCATAAAGGTGTTAAGCCTCGCGTGCCCGTAATTTCACCAGCAACCATACCCTTCAAACCGGAACATAGCAATGCTGCTTTGCGGCTGAAACAGGTATGGTTGTAGTAATTCTCCGACACAAGGGGCTACTACTACTCTTAAATTTGTATTGATAGTGAAGATGATAAGACAAATTCGATAAAATCATCAAAGACGAAGTGGTATCTTGGAACAATAATGGTTGTGGAACAAGTGACCCCCAGGACTACTTGTCACGCATTTGCTAATACGTCAAACAGAGTCACGGCTATTGTGCACGTCAATAAACGTACCTTTGATTGTCACGCGGTGATTAGTCAAGGGAGATACGACATGTGGGGGTGCCGGGCGGGTTGTGGGGGCAAGTACGTACTGCTGTTTATTCTGTGGCGAGGGTAACAAGGCGTGACGGGTAATGTCTAATGTCACGGTTTGACACATGATTCGAGACGCGCACGCGCGCCCGGTTTACGTGGTTGAAAGAGGTTCCGCGTGATCCACATTTTCATTTAGAATCCTGCACTATGTCTGTCTACTACACTAATTCTAGTGTAACGCAAAAAAAAAGAACAAGTAACGCTACTAAACTTTCATGTTTAATAGCTGTATAATAGTCAGCTCAGTTGGAAACTCCTTTCTGTGTGTGGGTTTGATTCACACCTGGGACAAATATTTGGGTGATCAATAAGATGATGGTTCTGTGTTTGGGTGTTGTATTGTATAACAGTATGTTTTGACAAAAAGTATTATATAGGTATTCTATTCGTAATCTAGTTCCCATGCGCTTATTTTTGGCTATATGGCGCTGTATGATTAATGTGAAGCTATTTTTATAGCTTTCTGCATTCTCCATGTAAACTTTCACACAACGTGCTCATTCACCGGCATGAATTAGTGGGACTACGAGTAATAAGTATATACCTAGTGGGTTCAACCGCAGGACAAATACGCTCACTCCACGTCATACCACCGACTCGTACCACCAGTGGTACGAGAAGGAATGTTTCATTCTCCTCGAACGAGTCATCAGATAACAAAACCAACATACAAAATCACAACGTTTCGGATGTATAATATCTACTTTACTTAATAGTAGGTAAGGATAAGATTCTGTGGATTTCGGAGCTGAAGCTGACTTTCGCGACTTTCGCAGTATTTAAAAGTAGTAATAGCGGAGTGCCGACTACAGGAAATTTGCAATTAATCGCTAATTGACGACTTTCGCGTACTACCGACTATTTTAATCTTTATGCAATCATTAGCATTTTCACGATTGTTAAATTAAGTCTAGTATATTTTCGCAGGCTGTCGACTATATGTAAAGTCAAGAAGATACTAAAGTAATCGAAGTCGGCACTAATATATTTTTTTGTAATTGATATTGTATGTATTTTCTTTGTGCTATATAGAATAGTGCATTGTAAAGTTCTACTCCTTATAGAAAAGAAAAGTAAAAGAAAGAAACGATTAACAACGATCACCTACTATAGTTGGGTAATTATGTTGTAAAACGTTTTAATAATCACATTTTCTATGAGAACATCGCCAAAGCGACAAGTATTATTACTATAATATTTACCAATCTATTATAGCGATCTGAGAAATCAGACATCTGAACTCATTTTCAAGACTATATGCGCGAGAGCAATAAAGTTATTTGAAGTAAGTTAATAACCTTATATTTCACATTGCATCCAATAACAAAAGGGTATGTATACACATATCTATTAAATATTATTTAATCTCAATGCATTTTATATAGATCTGAAATAACGGGTGATCGCCACTTGAACCCCCTAACATTTTTGAACTCAACTGTACCACAGTCGGCATCGTGCTTTCGGTACATCGAAGTTTATAATACGAGTAGTAAGCAAAGCACTCATAAAATACGAAAATGTATAAAAGTCGTCGATAAGCGATTAATTACATACACATTTCCTAAAGTCGGTACTCCGCTATTCTTGTATTGAATACGGCAAAAGTTTTTTTTTTATTGTACGACGGGTAAGCACTTGGCCTTCATCTCACCTGGTAACAAGTTGAGACAAGGCCGAAGGTGGAGACGCAGTTCACCCGGTATCCTCAACAAACTGAGGAACTGGCTATCTTACCTCTGAATGCCGGAACACAACAATTTTAGAATTGTTATTATGGCAACATAATTAGGTAAGATGATGGTAGCTGGCCAGGCGGACTTAAACAAAGTCCTACCACCAACCAAACCAAGCACAATATATTGTACTCCCATGGGGATCGAACCCGGGACCTCTGGATCTGAAATCGGTTGCTTGAACCACTAGACCACAGAGGCGGTCAAAAAAGTAGGCAAAGTGCGAAAGTCGGCACTCAGGTCCGAAATCATTGTGGCCCGGATACCGCCAGACAGCCTGTCGCAAACGCATGGTACACAGATCGAATGCAATAGACTAATTGTCTTCAGACACGTATGTTATATCCGCTACCTACGTTCCCTTTCCGAAAAATCACTTCAAAATAAAAAAATAATATTTATCTACCGCTTTCTCTAATGTGTGCTCAACTAAAAGCTAATGCTTTTGGTTGCCTAGTGCAACCTCCGGGCTCCTCACCCCTGAAGCAATTAGCTGTCGACTACCGCGTATTTTCTCACTTAAGAAACGTGCAAAAGATGTAGGTCTCTTGTTAGAAAAATATTTAATAGTTCTGACTAGTCTAGTCTAGTCAGAACTATTAAATATTTTTCTAGTAGACTGGCTGCGAGGAAACGGCCGTCAAATAAAACTTACTCAACGCCACGCGTGGTCAGAAGACTCAATGGAATTTCGCTTGGTGATGTCTCAGCAACCAAACAGCACTTTGCTTAAGTGAAACAAGCCGAATTTATTCGAATTAGTTTTAATGAAAAAAAATATATATAAATATTACAGGACATTAATATTACACAGCGCCATTTAGCCCCAAACTAAGCATAGCTTGTAATATGGGAACTAGATTACGGATAGAATACTTAAATACTTTTTGTAAATACATACGTACTATATGATACAACACCCAAACACAGAACAAACATCTATATTCATCACACAAATGTTTGCTCTGGGTGGGAATCGAACCCACAGCCTACAGCGCAGAAGGCAGAGTTACTACCAACTGAGCTATGAGGCTTGTTAATGAGGTACTCTAATGAACATAGTAGGATCTGGCCAGGATATGGGATGTATTTTCCATGTTTCAGTTGACCGGAAAGATGAAAAAAAACAGAGCTATTATAATAATAATTTAATAATTAATAATTAAATACGTATTAAAAACTAAAACGGAAACCGACTTCAATGAAGAATATGATACAATGTCTTTTACCTGGATGACGTATTTTTTCCAATTATTTTGATGACAGACGGCGGACAGCCTTATACACTTATACTTTTGAGGTAATACACCCAAATCGCTTCAAGTGCCTATAATATTTGAAGAGTTCCCTCGATTTTTCCTGGATCCCATAATCAGATCCTGACTTGACGACGATGGGATTACCTGGGAAGTATACCGACCCTAAAACTACCCATATCACTTCAAGTTTGCATATAATATTTGAAGATTTCCCTCGATTTCTCCAGGATTCCATCATCAGATCCTAGCCTGATGACAATAGAACCTAGGAACCTGTGAAGTCACCATTTCAAACAAAAAAATATTTTTTGAAATCGGTCCCTGCATCTTCGAGTAATCAGATTCAAACGGAATGAGAACCTCCTTTTTAAGCGAGTTAAAAACTTGTTTTATACGAGTATATAACATGTTTTTGCTATCAAGATCTATCAGCATTTTTTATTACTCAGAAACTTTTGCTGCTCAAATGTCTGGCAAATCAATTTTTGGAGTGAGAGAAAAAATTACATCAATGGAATGTAAAATGTGTATGGAGGTAATGTATAATAATATATGTAATGTAATATAATAGGTAATGTATAACTTATAAAAAAAACTTTTACTTTTTTCTTTTTAAAACTACAAGTTCTTTTGAATAGTAGAATGAATGCAGTCTACTCCAGGACTACTCCATAACTCTACTACAAAAATAAATGCTTGTCCTACTAGTAGTAGTAGGACAGAACGTGTACGACATTAATATCTTCAAGAATCTCGCTTCACCTCTTGCCTGTGCAAGTTTCGTATTTTGTGCAATTAAAAAACTTTCCGTGACTCAACCCACACAGTAAACACACACTTCCCTAGGATATGTGCAAAAAAAACAAATATAGTGCATATGAAAAATGTACGTCCCTAATAGGGTCACTAAGGAACAATTGAGAATTCTGTCAATAAAACAACATGAAATCATGTTTCATCAAAGTCATGAAGAAGACTTATGTAATATTTTTATTGCCAACCTTGTAATATATCAAATCAATTTCAGGTTTTTTTAACTTACTCAAAATTTCGTACATCGCACCTGACCAAAAGCGACCACTTCTATCAGAAGCTTGGGAAATCTAGACACCGATGTTGGGAATGGTTTAAGTTCAAACACCGATACGCATTCATCAATCGGTCAAACAGTAGGCTTGTCAATTTATAATGTTTTATAAACCAGTGTCTATATTCGTATAATTGGGCGATTGGTAAACTGAAGCATTGTCCGGAGTCCAACTATCAACTGTCTGGGAAGCCACGAAGACCGCCAAGATGTCTTTCGTAGGTACCAAGAGTGCGCTGGCGAGCATTCTATGTCTATCCAACTCTTGCCGCCAACGTAAAGTTCGTGAGTAGTTGTACTGGAATTATAAAAACATTTGCTTGGTTTAATCATTAAAATAGTAAATATTTAAAATAATGTTTATTTGTGTGCATCCGAAGTGTGGGAATTGTGTGAATCCGTAATCAACGCAGTCATTATATAAACGAACCGAATCAGCATCAGCTTTGACAAACTTGACTAATGTAAAGGAATTTCGGAGATGATCGCAGTTTTTTTTTGTTTGAAACCCTGCCTGCAGTCTATACTCCAATGAGAATTAAAATCCTAAGATACTTCAAAATTGACAAGATCTTGATGAACATTTGGGACCTAAGTAAATAAACATGAATAACTAAATACGAGGAAAAAATAGTTATGAAGCGTAAATGAATGCTGCCAATTCGACAACTTCAGGATCCAGATGACCAGCATAGGATGAACAGGGCCCAAGAAAAGGTAAGACTAGGTGCACATTTATTCAATTTTATTTTTGATAAGTATCAAAGTAATTCCCTAATACTGTTAAATTCTTTGGGGTATTCATTAGAGGCAAGTTACCTTTCCAACCTTTCCAACTCTCCATCTCTGTCTTTTTCTTTCCGCTTTGTTTTGCGTGAAGGCGTTCTAGTCCGGAATCTGTAGTATTTGGGCATTTTAGAACCAGATAATTTTGGAAAAAAAATCACAATAACTTATCTCATAGCCAAGATAATTTGTCTAAAAACAAATTCAGCTGGTGTGACATTGACACAGAAAAAAACACTTATAAGCTTTCATACTATTTTTTATCAAAGAGTTTTACACAGAAAAAACGTTTTCGTATATAAAAAAAAATCTGAGGAATATTTATTCAAGATTTATGCAAAATGTAAAACATGCTTCAGGTTTTTTGTTTTGAATAAAAGTATTGAAAGTAAATTCAATGGATACGAAAACGTTATTTTTGTGTAAAACTCTTTGACAATAAATAGTATGAAAACTTATATGGTTTTAAAACTGTTATTTTACAACGTAATTTTATTAATTTAAGTAAGTAATGTATATAAAATATACATAACTTTTAAATTTACATAACTTTTAAATTCGCTTTACTTTATTATATAAAGTATACATTACTTTTGTATACCAATCAGCAGAAGCTTTTTTTTTGATAATTGTTATTTTGAAAAAGATCTAGAACTCTTATTTTTTATTTGGAATGGACAAAATAAAAAAACTCTTGATCTCAAGGCACTTTTGTAACATTTCATTGAGAATTACTTACTGGCTGATAAACGAAGCACCACACAAAACTAATAGGTAGTCCTTGACATTTTTAGGGTAGACATCTGGCTGATGTGGCCGGCCCAATTGAAAAAAATGAACTCCGACATCTACTACAAGTACCGTTTTTAGACCGCAGTCCCGTGTTGTGAATCCTATCGGTACTTTTCACCCCTAGGACATTTCGTACTACGGCTCTTTAGCAGACTTTAAGTTTAAAATAATTTTATAAAATAATTCCTGATCGTAACAAGTATGAAACTTCAACTATCAACTAGTAGACATTATAAAATCACAGAGGGTCCATCTCCCACTTGTGCAAGTGGATGCACTAACAGAAAACTGATCCAAAGCTTGTTCCAGAAATCAGAGCACAGCATTATGACAACAGTAGTTGCGCTTCTCAATCAATTATGCTATTCTGAAAGAATTAATATCAGGCCATACAATATGGTATTTGTCATGCACCCCAAAAGTTGCACCCCATTAATGAACATTCCTGGGCAGTGCACGTGGTGTCGTTAGGGTGCTTTTTGACAGCGGCAATGGTTAAGTGTGTATGTAATTGTTATTTTGATTAATGATATCGGTCATTCTCATTCTACTTTTGTAAAATCAACATTATTAGCGTACGACCACGAAAAAAAAACAAGAGCCAAATTAAGACAACTTGCAAAACCAGCTCTATCATCAGATCTTAGCTAATATATGTGTATAACCAAACTTTGATCATGCCATTGGCAATTAAACTGTTATCAAACCACACTTCACCGTAACAAAACAATGTACAAATAAATAAATAATTAATATCGCTACACGAAATATTAATTATGTATAAAATATGTAAATGGGTTATAAACAATGATTAACAGAATATTGAGCTCACAGGTAGCAAAATATTAAAATTTAACAATTTAAGTGGCGATACTGTTTAGCAATACTGTAGCATACCTGATCGCAAGTTTCAACTTCATAACTTTAAAATGTACATTTTAATCCCCGTACCGGCTCCCCCGACTTTGATGGTTTTGGGTAGTCTTGGTTCCGGGGGAGGCGGTTGGTAAAAGGGGAGGGTTGGTCGTATTTCACGATTAAATTTTTCTGGCGCGATCTCGCCAAACGTGTACGCGTAGATACGCCGCCTGGCCGCACTCTTGGGTCCTGGTAAGTGGATCTCAAACTTTGTCTAATCAATGATGGTATGTAGAGAACAGCTCGTGAATCGGCTCGCCTGAGGTAATACGAGTATAACCAACATAGCAATATTATTATTTCCGCTGATGTGTTGTGTTCTGTTTCCAAGGTTAAATACAAAACAAACTTTGGCTTCGCTCATAGTTTTATTGCTTTGGTAATATGGATTATCATTTAAACGGTCAGCTAGTAATAGAGGTTTTGGTTAGCTCTCAAATTTATTTGATCAACAAACAAAGTGAATTATAAAATAAAGAATTTTCTGGGTAGTTAGTTGATTCAGGCGTTGTTTTACAAATATTCAAAATAATCAATCTGAAAATCTAAAATATTTAGCAACAAATCCGCTAAATTAAAATTAAAAATTTTCTAATCGACACGTGATTTTCCTATACAAGAGGCATGCTCAGGAAATATAATCTTACTGCTAAGCTGACGAACCCTCTGCCGACGTGTTGCCGATCCGAGCGCTGCGCTGCAAGATTCTGGGTGCAAAAAGCTTTCGGCCGCCATCGTAACTGAGTAATGTAACCAGTTACATAGTAATATTTTTCTTGGTTTCTCGTAATCATTCACAAATGAAGACTTTTTAACCAAAATATCTCTTTGATCACCAAATTACAATTAGATAATCTTGAAACAAAAATTTAAAACGTACTCGAAGATCTCAGACTAAGATTGAGAAACGCTGATTCTAGTTTAATATCGGGCGGCGACGACATGGCGTCACGTGCTGGGAGATACACTAACACAGGCGTACGTCGCACACACACAGAGAAGACTATAACACTGTCTGTGTTGCCAAGAAAAAGCAATGGGACAATATTATTTGATCCTCAAGAGCCTAATCGATTTATTGTAAATGTGCTCTTTTTAAAATATTTAACTATATATCAATTAATATTTGATCCCCTTTTTTAATTATTTATTTTTCAATTATGTACGGTCTCATGATAGGAATCTTACCCAGATATTCCTTTTTTTGACTTCCAATGGGTAAAAGGAGACTGTATCGAGAACAACAGTCTCAATTTTCCTATTACCATTTATTTGCGTAGCTCAAAACAGATTAAACGCAATAGATTTGATTTAGTTTTTGTCTGATAGAAAGAAGATCAATCATTAAAAAAGTTGACTGTTTATATTTGTTGCTTGCTGTTTTTTCAAAATTAAAATGATATCATTTAAGTACATGCCAAAAGCAATCACCTAATACACATATTATGTACCGTGTATTAATGTTTTAATATGATATTCGCGAAAAACAATATTATCTCTTTTAGGAGCAAACAATTGCAGCATAAAAACTGCAATAGTTATGTGAAAATCTTTCTTGTCGTAAAAAGTAGTATATCATTATGTAGAGCAAAGAGTACATAATTTTCGTAGAGCATCGTCGTAGAGCATCTACGTTTCTACAAAGACTCGAACATATCGTAGCATTTGCTACGCAGTTCTATGACATAAATTTATGTAAACAGCCTCATTAGAAAATCACCACGTTTGGTGCATTCGTGATCGCAGTAAACATGTTACGTAATATACAAAAAAAAGCTGCCCCTTTTCTTCTTTCATCGAATAGATCTTATCGGCGGGGATAAAATTTTTGTCCCCTGTTTTTATCCAACTTTATGAGAATTTTGTCTCCCGATGGTGGATAAAACAGAGGACAACATTTTCATCCCCTCACCGTGCTGAGGGGGCAGTGAGCTGTGGAGAGGGCTATGCTCGGAGTTTATCTATAAGAGTTATGATCCGACACTATGTCGGTGACTTTTAATCTGTCGAATTAAAAGTCACTGACATAGCCATAGATTAGGTTTAACAAGCCTAATAGCTCAGTTGGTAGTAACTCTACCTTCTGCGCTATAGGCTGTGTGGGTTCGATTCCCACTCAGGACAAACATTTGTGTGATGAATATACTCGTAGATGTTTGTTCTGTGTTTGGGTGTTGTATGATATAGAATGTATGTATTTACAGAAGTATTTAAGTATTATATCCGTAATCTAGTTCCCATATTACAAGCTATGCTTAGTTCGGGGCTAGATGGCGCTGAGTAAATGGTATATTCAAACAAAGCGCTCCCTATTGTCTGAATAGATATCTCCTACAAAGAGTACATATGTCTAATCTTAGCAGGTACTGTACTGTCACGCGCTGGTCTGTATTATCCAGTAGGTGATTGTGTCAGCACGTTGCGTTTGCGCATCGTTAAAGGGTCACCATTAGGCCACCTGCTACCAACCTACATGTATTGGGGCCAGGACAGTCACACTCAAAAACAGCTAAATAATATGTGCCATCCTTTATGGGTTCCGTTCATTTGGTGAGTTTATGTTCGAGAGTCAACTACTTCCTAGTGGTTTTTTTAATAGTACGATGTTTGTTTGACCTTCATCTCACCTGTTATGTGTGCAAGTTATGATAAGGTGTAAGGTTGAAACGCACTTCACCTCAATCAACTAAGGAACTGACTATCTTACCTCTAAATGCCAAAACACAACAATTTTTATGAATTGTTTTTATGGCGACAGACTTAGGTATTATGGTGGTAGCTAGCCTGGCGGACTTAAACAAAGTCCTACACCCCATCATTTATAAAAATTGATGGTTCGAATGCTCTATCGATATCGAATATAATCCAAATTAATTAAGAAATTAAGTTGATTTTGGTAGTATATATTTTATTTGAGAGTTTTTTTTATCTTTCAAACATTTCAAGCTATAATAAGCTCAATACTCATGCGGTACAGATCAATTCTCTTAAACTCTTTACAAGTGACTGAAACCCTTGGCAACCCCATGTTTTATTTAATCATAAATTATGAATTCTCCCCTTTAATATCAACAGATTACAATTCAAAATGACTAATAACAAATTTAGCTTCCTAAATCCAATAAATGTGATTTTAACGGTAAGTAAGTAACACTTTATTGATAACAAATAACATATTGCTCAGCTAAATGTGTACTAATGGCAACGCAATTCTTATTGATCGAGTGAGCGAAGCGAACGAGATCTCCTAGTTATTGTGGAAAATCCGTCACTGTATATGTGGCAAAGTTTGTGACGGCATAACTCTCGAACGGATTATCCGGTTTTGATGAAATTTAAACTGTAATGAGGTAACTTATGTATAAATTGATTGTCGCTGGAGATTTTTGATGTCGGGTTGTTTTTGAGTTATTGGGATGAAAAGAAATACTTTTATTCACCCATATCTTTTGAATGGCTGATCCGATGAATTCAAAGTTTGAATTTTTAAAGATTATATTAAATCAATCAGTTTTAGGATGTTTTTGACGCTATGGTAGTTTTTTGAGAAAAATGGGTCTTAAGTGAGACATAAAATTTTTTGGCTTGTGAAAGAGTGTCAGCTGCACATCCATGAAAAAAAAAACTTTTTTATAGGGGTGGTTTTTGTAACAAAGGCGCGCGTTAAGAGTGTAAAACGTATGGCATGTAGGACTGGATATTGAAGGGGGTTGACTTCACAATACACTTTTATTTTTATTTTCTTAAACCACCCCTGTCTTAAGAATTGTAAAAAGGAGGAAATAAGATCTTGAACTCTTGAAAATGAGACTGGAGTTATAAAAATTGATTATTTTTGCCCTAATTACGAGTGGTTTTTAAGATGAAGGGGCAAAACATGATCATCAGTTCTTAAGATTAAATAGGGTATTCGGAACTCTATTGTATGTTTTTTGCTATTGTACGACGGGGAAGTGGTCTATTATATATGATCTGGTCTATTTTTTGCGGTTGCCAAACCAAGGGTGTCGATAAAATCCAAGAATTAATTTTGATATTTCACGCAAAGGGGTTGTCTACGCATAGCTCACATTAACAACAAATTATTGTCCACCACAATGTGGAATTAATTTCCTCTAAAACTGTAAGGTTTTGCGGCGGCGCCAATCGGTGCCAGTGCCTAGCCTAAAGCTAGACAATCCTAGAGGTCAAAATCACCATGCTTGGCAGACAGATTGGTGCTCAAAGTTTTTTTATTGTACGACGGGTAATCACTTAGCCTTCATCTCACCTGGTTACAAATAGTTTGTGTGTGTTTGTTGTGTTCCGGCATAAGTGGTAAGATAGCCAGTTCCTCAGTTAGTTGAAGATTCCGGGTGAAGTGCGCCTCCACCGCCAGCCTTATCTCAACTCGTTACCAGTGAGATGAAGGCCAAGCGCTTCACCGTCGTATAATAAAAAAAAAACAAGGTTCATGTTACGTCTGCTACACCACCTCATACACCACATCCTCATCAAACGAAAGAGACATTTCGCGTTCATTTGGTGTTCATCATAGGCCCCCCATCACAAATACTAAAGATTTTTTGCACTGGCGAGTACAACTGATGTTAGACTTTATTGTCAAGTGCATTCTACCCTGCTTGCAAGCTATGCCGTCAGTCCGTCCTGAAAGGAACGGTATGGGTATTGTTCTGTGGAATCTATTCCACATGCCTTGCCGCATGCAGGGCGAATGCCACCCAAGAATTTACTTGGGGCGGCTACGGAGAGCCTTGCTATGGAAAACTGAACATTGAGAATTTATTAAGGAAATAACCTACGTGTACCATTTGCAAAAAAAAGTAGTTTTAAAAAATAACAGGACACTAATTTCACACAGCGCCATCTAGTCCCAAACTAAGCATAACTTGTAATATGGGAACTAGATTACGGATAGAATACATAAATACTTTTTTTTTGTAAATACATACTTACCATACAATACACAGAACAAACATCTATATTCATCACATAAATGTTTATCCTGGGTGGGAATCGAACCCACAACCTACAGCGCAGAAGGCAGAGCTACTACCAACTGAGCTGTGAGGCTTGTTACTACTACTTGTTACAGTTTTATTGCTGTGCTTAGGGTGAAATCCTATCAAACAATGCAGGGTGGTATAGGAAGGTACATATCATTTTGATCCTTCTAACCTATTATATACATGTACATATCCTGATTCCAGTAATTAAAAAAAAATGGTGTTATATTAGTTTCAACCTACTATCTGTATGTGTCTATGGTCGATGGGAATTCCGATTTCAAAATTTTTTGTGTAATTTTTTTTTTATTGTTGAGATAAAAGCCAAGCGCCTCCCCGTCGTACAATGAAACTTCACCCAGAATCCTCAACGGACTGAGATATTTTCTAGTTTCAAATTATGAAAAGTCCGAAGTTGGACAAGCCTTGAGAACCAGGTGTGATATAGGCCAAGCGCTTACCCGTCGTACAATGAAACTTCACCCAGAATCCTCAACGGACTGAGATATTTTCTAGTTTTAAATTATGAAAAGTCCGAAGTTGGACAAGCCTTGAGAACCAGGTGTGATATAGGCCAAGCGCTTACCCGTCGTACAATGAAACTTCACCCAGAATCCTCAACGGACTGAGATATTTTCTAGTTTCAAATTATGAAAAGTCCGAAGTTGGACAAGCCTTGAGAACCAGGTGTGATATAGGCCAAGCGCTTACCCGTCGTACAATGAAACTTCACCCAGAATCCTCAACGGACTGAGATATTTTCTAGTTTCAAATTATGAAAAGTCCGAAGTTGGACAAGCCTTGAGAACCAGGTGTGATATAGGCCAAGCGCTTACCCGTCGTACAATGAAACTTCACCCAGAATCCTCAACGGACTGAGATATTTTCTAGTTTTAAATTATGAAAAGTCCGAAGTTGGACAAGCCTTGAGAACCAGGTGTGATATAGGCCAAGCGCTTACCCGTCGTACAATGAAACTTCACCCAGAATCCTCAACGGACTGAGATATTTTCTAGTTTCAAATTATGAAAAGTCCGAAGTTGGACAAGCCTTGAGAACCAGGTGTGATATAGGCCAAGCGCTTACCCGTCGTACAATGAAACTTCACCCAGAATCCTCAACAGACAGAGATATTTTCGAGTTTCAAATTATAAAAAGGCCGAAGGTGGACGAGCCTTGAGATCCAGAAGTAATAAGGTATAATTATGTAATTATGGTATAAGTTTATGACAGTTTAATTTGAATAGTTATGCAAAAATCATTTTTTGCGTTGTGGCTTAAGTGTACTCTATTGACGGCTTGTTGATTTTATACAACCGATTTAAAATGATCCACTGGAACGTCCTGCTGGGATCACTCATCACTCATTGTCCAGTGGGACATAGCAATTGCGCCAAGTGGCCACATGCCTCCTACTGCCCTAAGCACGGTGGCTCAGCAAACAGAGTCAACTTGTTTAATATTTGTAGTAACTACATATTTTTTATATGCGGTCATTTTCGTTTTCAAGGCATTTACTCTCCTAATAATATCAGTTTGCTTATAATAAGATAACAAATGAAAAAATGAACGGAAACACAATTTAAACTATTATTGTGTGCTGTTGCTAATTACTTAAATCGTTCAATAAAAATAAAAGTAGGGAATATCATGGCGGGCAGAAGGTAATGTACTATAATGTAATATGATAAAAAGTTGCGAATTAAGAAAAAAAGCGCTGCATAATTGCACGAAAGTCATCGTGGCCTTTGTCATCGTAGCTATTCCACTTCAGTGACAAAACGTGGTGTAAAAATCCTTCACATGAGTGAGACTCAACTGCTCTACTACGGCCAAAATCATCACTGTCATCGAGTAAGCTTTTTTTAAATTTACATAATACTACTGGTATACCTACAAAGCATTGCCTCGCTCTTTACATACTACGGTGTTTAATCGCGTTGAGTGCTTGCACAAGAATCTGCGATCGAGCGGACTGATGCTAACGTGAATGTCCGTACTTTGTACTTTTTTACGCTAAAAAAAATTTATTAACACATATTCATCAAATACCATGGAAACAATACAGAAACAATGAACGATTTAAACATAATTTACGAGGGAATCTGGCAGGTTACCTAAGGTGTTTATGTAACTCAACTGATCTGGGCCAGTACTAGATGGAAGCATGACCAAGACATTGTCTGCATCACACTGAACAACAATGCTAATTTGCTGGCCTAAAGAGCCAGCCCAAATCCAAATATGAGGGCATAGATAGATCAGGTAATTCAGAAAAAATGTTTTTAGCTTCCCATTTAATACAGATATTGAACCATATTTGGACAAATGGCTAACTCTGAGTAATTTGCCAATTATGATAAAATTGAATCTACTAGCTCAGTACTTGGTACTTGTTTGTCTAGTATATTTAAGGAAGTATACCATCGTAATTGAATATATAAAGATGAAAGTAAATATCAGTAATAACAGAAGAAAGTTCTATCAGCTTCTAAAGAGTTCCATAGATGAAGGAGTAGAACGATTACGGGACCAACCTTTTAACATGTTACATCTTTTGAATATAAAACAATTTAAATTGAAAACCTTGAAAATTGAATTTTGGTTAATGGTAGGATTTTGTTTAAGTCCGCCTGGCTACCACCATCTTACCTAATTATGTCGCCATAAAAACAATTCTTAAAAAAAGTGTTGTGTCCCGGCATTCAGAGGTAAGATAGCCAGTTCCTCAGTTAGTTGAGGATTCCAGGTGAAGTGCGCCTCCATCTTCGGCCTCATCTCAACTTGTTACCAGGTGAGATGAAGGTCAAGCGCTTCCTCGGCGTACAATAAACAAAAAAAAACCTGTTCCAACCTTCCTGTTTTGAAGACATGATTACAAGATTATTGGTCGTTGAATCCAGGCGTAGCTTGAGATCCATCTCATCCTACGCGCTTATTGACACGCGCTTAGTGACGTAGGAGGGGCATGCCTGAGTCTAGAGGCATACCCCGGCGGCCTGAAAGCGGGCACGACAAAGTGATTCCCACGTGACTAACATTACTATCTAGAATCTAGACCGTGTCGTGACCGCATTCAGGCCACGTCATAATCATTTACCAATCAGAAAGAGTAATTTTAGCGCGCTTTTAATGTATTTTTACCGTCTTCATAGAAATTCTGTCCAAAAGACAATGTTGGCATACAAACTCTCTGAGAGTTTCAAGCTCGTTTCATAGCAACGAAGTGATCGACTCGAGGAGGCTCCGTTATAAGGTAGGCCATGAGGCCCGTGGTTAGCAAATCACCTTCGATATGCTGAAATTAATAATTAATTTTCAGGACTATTTTTTATTTGAAACTAGTGGAACTCCCAGATCTCGTTCCGATCATCACGTGCAATTGCAGCGTCACCTACCGGATCCGTGAGTCTTAACTATCAAGAGACACTGTGTGTGACAACTAATTTTATTAAAATTGGTCCACCCGTTTCTGAGTTTTAATATTATATTTTATTTTTTTTGTTTCGGATTTAAGCCTGAACCTTTAATTTCCATGTTTATACATGGACATAAAATATGTTTTTAAAATTTAAATTAGAGGAACCACTGTTATCGACACTGAAGCCAAAATATATATATTTTGTCTGTCTGTCTGTCTGTCTCTATCATGAACACACGTCTCGCCAAAACTACTGTACGATAAACCAAGAGCAGAAGCACACATTTTGGTTAAAAGGTTATTACTAATAGTAGTTTTTACTAATAGTAGATAGTAGTAGAATAGGTAAAAATCTTGCTGATAAACAAGTGACTTTGTCAAAGAAAAAAACTGTCTCGATATTGTTATATATCAGTTGGCAGTGACTGTAGTTTACGGACAATATTTACTTATAAATGCTATATTTATTATTTTACTCTCTGCAACTATTGAATCAAAAAACTAGCCACAATTTCTCCTTGTGTATCAAAATGATGCAATTTTTTTTTTACGTTTTATTCAATATTATTGAATAAAACAGCTCTAGGTAAATCGCTTATTTCATAGCCTATCTTTCCCTTTGTACTGCTGTAGGTTCTACCTACATCTGAGTGTACTATAGATATACTACTCGGTATTCAGTTTTGGGTATAACGGTATAGCAAACAACGACGGATCCAATACTTAGAAGTACTTGCATGATTTTGTGTTTGATATATTTGTAGATACAATCATACGTATTAGGTATAAGGTAGTAGGTAAAGGTTGTACGACGGGGATGCTCTTGACCTTCATCTCACCACCAAGCATACCAGAACACAACAATTAGAATTGTTGTTATGGCGACAGGCCTAGGTAAAATGGTGGTAGTTGGCAAAGCAGACGAAATCAAAGTCCTGGGGATTGCACCCGGAACTTCTGGATCTGACACCGGTGGGCGAACCACTAGACCACAGAGACGGCATATATATGTCACATGCTGACTTATTCAAAATGCAATCAAATGCGCTCAGCCAGCTATGGCGAAACCGATAGCAATTTCCTTATGTTTTAATGGTTCGCGAGTTCAAACAATCGCGTCAATTTCGACGAACTTTATTGTCTATGAAAGGGCTAAGGGGAAAGGGCTCAACGAAATATGATTGAGCAAAATTGAAATTCGTAGAATACAAAATGGCATAAGACATTGAATTATTGAATTGAATTTGAATGTAAACTTGACCCGGACAGGAGGTACAAGAAGTCCTTGAGACTTGTTATTTTGGGTACCTAGTTTCCTGTAGTTTATTTTGGATTTTGGATGATTTTCAAAGTAAGTGCATCTCTTGCCTGTAACAATGCTTTACTGTATAGGTCATACACACAAAGAGCACTTACGCAGCACTGTATTGCGACCGTCAACTTGAAGGATAAAAGTGTTAAGCCTCACCTGCCTGTAATTTCACCGACGAAATACCCTTCAAACTGGAACACAGCAATGCAGCTTGGCGGCTGAAATAGGTATGGTGGTAGTGCTTCCCTGGATGAGCCTTTTCACAAGGGGCTCTACTACTCTTAACGTGTTGTCACGACGTTTCGTGTGACCACTGTTGGCCGAACATGTGATCAAGCGATACAAAAATACTAGGTACCTATCTATTTGTTAATAATTGTGGCTTCATTAATTTTCATGAACAATGTCTGTATGTGAGAAAGCTTTATTCGCAAATAGAACATTGTGTGTGACCGAAAGCACACAATTGATATTTGTACTAACGCGACCGACCGACAGAGCCTATAATTTGCTACGCTTAGTTCAGTTGCTCAAACAATTGATTCATGTTAGCATGATATCATGTATCAATGAATCAGGCATATGTGATACATATGAGGAGGATGTTCATATCAGCAGATATCGATTGTTGCAATCATGATAAACTTGGCATATTTTTAAGTAAAATTAAGCTAATATGTACAAAGGAAGCAGTCGGATTACCTAAGGACCGTTACAAACGGCCTATATGTAACTCAACTGTTTCAGACCAGTACCAGACGGAAGCGTGCCCAAGACACTGGCTGCATTGCCACGCGGAATAGCTACGCTAATTTGCTGGCTTAAATAAGAGCCAGCCTTTGGGTCAAATGGCGCCTCGATCAAATGCCCCGCCAGGTTTTTGAAAACTAGGAGGGCACTGGCACTATGGAACCAAGGTCTCGACCCCAATAGGCTCAAATAGGTAAGCTCTCATTAGATGAAAAATAAAAAATGCTACTTTTGTGATCCTCGGCTAACTGATGTCCCAGGCAGATGAGATGGCGCAAGGGTGTCGAGTCGACGCAGGTAGCGTCCCATACCCACACCACTCTCGTCCCATGGAAAATGTTACATAGTCGGGCCGCTTACAATCATCACGTAACAGACAGTTCGGCTCGAGAACGGCTGGAACATTGACACTGGTAAAAGCTCGACGGATAACGTCACTGCCGGCAGACCTAGTGCATGAAAGTCCGTGTATACCAAGTTAATCTACAGTCGCACTGCACCAGCAAGGAAGACAAGTAGCAATACGGAAAGTTACAGGATCCATAAGAGTTTGGCATTTTTAGTTTCCAATTCCATTTTCTTCTTCTGGTGGCACTTCACTACCGGAAGTTAGTCTTTAGCTCAGCGAATCTCTGCTCGTTTTATTAGTTTACGTGAATCAAAAGTTAGAGAGTGGATGGACCCAAGAAATAATCCTATTCCATCAATATGTGAACAAATGAAAGCTAGTAACATGCCAATTGTAAATACTCGTATATATTAAACCACTTTTATGCTGCCACATACTTCAGTCACAGTCACAAATTAAGTATAAAGTATGACACTCGTACCTTCAATCTATTGTTGAAAATGTCGTCAGTGTAAACTGGCCTAGAATATTACACTCCTGTTCTCATACAAATGGAAACACATGCTTATCAACAGGAAATTTTACTAAACAAAGTATTTTATAACCATGTCGCGCATGCATGATTGTGAGATCTATTTTTTTATGTTCTATTTTGTTTTGTGTTTTAGATTATATTGTTGATTGTTTACTTGGTGTCGGACCCTATGAGGCTGACATAAACATTATGTTTAAACTTTAATATTTTTTTTTAATTTAATATATTTTTAATGTTTTTACCAGTGTCAATGTGCCAGCCGTTCTTGAACCGAATGGTCTGTTACGTGATGATGGTAAGCGGCCCGACGGTATGACTCTTGTCCCTTGGGAAATGGGTAGGCCTTTGGTGTGGGACGCTACCTGCGTCGACACCCTAGCGCCATCTCATCTGCCTGGGACATCAGTTAGGGCTGGTGCGGCGGCTGATTCGGCCGAGGATCACAAAAGGCGCAAATATAGTGGTCTCGACAGAGCTTACCTATTTGAGCCTTTTGGGGTGGAGACCTTGGGTCCGTGGGGAGCCGGTGCCCTCCGGGTTTTCAAAAATATTGCGGGGCTTTTGATTGAGGCGACACGTGACCCAAGGGCTGGCTCTTATTTAGGCCAGCGAATTAGCATAGCTATTCAGCGTGGCAATGCAGCCAGTGTCTTGGGCACGCTTCCGTCTGGTACTGGTCTGGAACAGTTGAGTTACGAGTACCTATAGGCCGTTTATAACGGTCCTTAGGTAATCTGACTGATTCCTTTGTACTTAGTTTAATTTATTGAATAAATGTATAAAATTATGTTTAAAAGCCTTTCAATAAATGATTAAAAAAAAAAGTATTTTATAGCATATACTGGCTTTCTTACCTGTGAATGCCAGAACACAACAATTTAGAATTATTGTTATGATTCAGATTCAGATTCTTTATTAGTAACACAAGCTACAGGTCATTATGCATTTGAAAATAATAAAAAAGTACTTAGTACCATTTAGTTAATTAAATTATAATTAAATAATTAAATTATGGCGAGATACTTAGGTAAGAAGGTGGCAGGTCGGCACTCCTACCACCAACTAAACCAAACACAATATTATACTCCCCTGGGAATGAAACCCGGGATCTTTATATCTGACACCGGTGGTATAACCACTTCACCACTTAATTATTATTATAACGTAACGAAAACTAAGTCGTTTAATCGAATGGTCATAAAATAAAAACTCACTATTTGTACTTTGCATTGATGAAACTTAGGGTAACCAAATTGGTAAACAATATTGAATTTTGCAATCTCGCCTTATCACAAAAGGTAAATAAGATAAAACGCGAGGAAACGGCCAATATTTCACTAAACAGGCGGGTAAGCACTTGTAGGTACTGACACCTCGTATATTATGTTATTAATTTGGTATTCAAGTATGATATATCTATCAGACTTGAATACAAAAATAATAAAAGAGTTAACAAGACGTGCATACAAAAGTAATGGCTTCATTTTAAATAGCGACTATGTGATGACACCAGGAGGCAGCAGCATCCATTTGAGTACTTTACCTTGGGGTCAATCGCAGATTCGACGCTTATCGTAGTACTGGTACTGCGACCACTAAGTCGCTTTCTGTTGTGAAAGTTGCCTGCAGTAGACTCATTTAATTTTATAAAGATCAGGAACCATTCGTCGCTTTCATATAGATAAAAGAGCATACAGCATGATCATTTGTCTACAAAAAAAAACAAGATTCTGTTTTCATTCCTATTGTGTTCTACAAGCCTCACACCTCAGTTGGTAGCAGCTCTGCCTTCTGCGCTGCAGGTTGTGGGCTCCCAGGACAGCCCAGGACATCACATTAGTGTGATGAATACAGATGTTTACTCTGTGTTTGGGTAAGTTTTTTTTTTCATTTTCTTTCTACATATTGGCCATCTGTCAATTTTGACAGCCCAGTCCAGTGAATCTTCTCTCACTCTCCGTCCGCGAATCTTATTGCAAGATCCTGGATGCTGTGTCGTCTGATTCTTGTTTAAGTAAGATGTTTTCTTTTTTTGCCGGATAAGCAGAAAATAATTGCCAGAAACATATTTCCAAGGAGTGTTTTACCGTACATACATTTATACGTGCTTTAACGTATCTGAATAGCTTTATCGGTGTTTATCTACAATCCAAACAGCCGTGCTCGTCCGATTGTACTTCACAATTGAAGCAAGTTCCCATACAAAAGCTTATTATGTTTATGCGTTTATACCGATGGCAATATATTTTAACGAAACCGAGGGTTGTAACGAAGTTTGATCGAGATCTGCGCATTCATTTTTAAATAAACAGTGATAGATTATTATCTTTATGTGTAATGTTTTTGTACCTGTGTTTGTCACTGCACTCCTAAACGGGTGGACTGATTTTTACGATATTTTTCATCCTATTTATATAAACCGGAAGGAATTAATCAATTCATAAATAAATATTACAGGACATTCATTTCACACAGCGCCTAAAGCAAGCCAAAAGTCCCACCTGCCATATTTTTTGTAACCGGAAACGAATTCCCGGGCGTATATATTTTTGTATATTGTAATTTATAATTTCCCAGTGTTAATGTATAATTTCCCAGACATTATTTTCTCATGATATGAGACGAATTTACAAGAAGACAAAAACAAGCCAGGTTTATTAACCTGATGCAATCAAGTTCTTTGCTCTATAGACACCCAGTATAAGATTTTTTTTATAATATATGCATTAAAATGTATAATAAATTACCAGACGAACTCAAAATTGTTAGATGGAATTGTATATAAGAAAAACATAACCAAGTGGTTAATGTGTTAGTTTTTATACCCACGACGAGTATTAATCAGTAATTATTATTATAATAATTGACTTTGATTGATTATTTTGTAACATTATCACGCGTGAATGCAGGCTCAGTACATTCACAGTCGTATGTTTAAGACCTTATTTGTAAAAAAAATTGTATCCTCGCAAATATGTGATTTGATTTGATTTGTTCTTGGCAAATCGTTCGCTTGACATATCTGTACTGAGACAAAACCACCCCCTCATAGACACAGGCGCAGGTAAGCGCGTGCGCGACACGCGTGGGAATACGCACTGGATCTGATACGTTCAATACACACGTAGATAATGTGAGCACTTGTCGAGCTGATACCAATCACCCCAATGAAGGGTAATCATTTGGAAGATGACAGATGAAATTGGCGTCCCTCTTCATGAGCAATCAAATATAACAAGTTCTTGATGCATCTCAAAATACAAAACGATCGGCAAACATAAAATAAAATAACGGCGTATAGAGTAAAGTTTAACTAGATGTTCATTATTGATATTACATGTAAACGTAGGCTGTACTAGCAATCACATTTTTCAATCACACAGATTTGAAAGGAGACCTGTATGTGCTTGCTTGACTCGCACTTGGCTCATCGATATGTACTCAGGAAAATGGATAACTGGTTTATTACTGTCACGAATGACACCGAATTACTATACTTAATATTAGTCGGAAGATGAGTAGGAGTAGGAGCTTCACCTTGGTGAACCACGTGCAAGAGCGTCTCAGGTCAGGAACCTAGGTGAAGCACGGGTCCGGGTGAACATAAGTGTCTGCAAGCATCACTCGCTTCACCTAGTTTCGATGGCCTCCAGCGTATTTCGACCGATATGGGAAAAAATAATATCTAACAAGTATCATAAAGATAAAGACATAACCGATATAAACTAATAAAGTAAAGCCGGCTAACCATTAGCCCAGGTTCCTGACTGCTAAGGCCAGTGCACACGGGCGGCACGTGTCGTGTCACCCCCGCGGGGCTCAGTGTGCACGCGCCCTAATCCCAGTGTGTTTGCCACTAAACGTCCGACGATTGATACGGGTGAGCCAACTTTGACGATACACAAGCGGTCAGCCGAAGGGATCAAAACATTTTATATTACACAACAGAGTCTCACGAAGTCAGACTGTTTACGCTTCTCACAAAGGTACCGCACTAATCCACGGTCAAATGTAGCCTCTGTATAAGGATATTCAAGTCCTTATCTTCTAAAATATTTACCATTACCCAAAAATGTTTACATAGAAAACTATTTATTGTATCTTTTGTACAGTACACCTGCAATTATCGGTGTAATTTTAAAGTCATTTTTTTAATTCATTAAGATTTTTTATGATCATTTTGAAACGTCAAATCTACCGCCTGTTCAGATTTTTTTTTATTGTACGACTGGTAAGCATTAAGGTAAGCATAAGGTAAGCCTTCATCTCACCTGGCTACAAGTTGAGATAAGGCCGATGGTGGAGGCGCACTTCACCCGGAATCCTCAACAAACTGAGGAACTGGCTCTCTTACCTCTAAATGCCGGAACACAACGATTTTAGAATTGTTATTATGGCAACAGTATTAGGAAAGATGGGAAACTCGAGCTGGTTAATTTTGTTGATGATCCATTCAAAATTTTGTTATACAGAGTTAATAAAAAATTTTATAACATTACAATTAGGTACATTGTAAACCAAAATAGTTAATACTATCTTAAAACATATATTATTACCCATCTACCTAATATTACCTAAAAATATAGGTACCTATTTGTTAACATTGAGAATTCACCATTTAGCTGTCAACTGGTATTAGCAACATCGGGCCACGCGTTCTTATCGTCGATATAGTCACTTTTTTTTGTAGCAGACACTTTTAATTAAATTGTTCTTTAGATATAATTTGAATTAACGAGCAGAGAGTATGGTGGTTGAGGAAGCTTATTATAGAATCCATTTCCAAATTGGTTTGCAACCGTCGATAGAAAATAAACGCATTTTAATAAGAAATGACAAGTAGACAAGATAAAAAACAGCACGGGCCTTATAAGCAAAGCTTCATCAAAATACTAACCCAAGGTTCTGGCCTTTTTGTTGTATGCTAGTCGTGATTCCGAACAGGCGGCAGTGGACACCTGTTTGTCATCTGAGCTCACGGTTAGCCAAGTTCAAAAATAATGACTCCAAAACTTTCCCGTGCAGATTCCCCGAAGCCGTGCACAAGACCATCTCAACCCCTTGTTTGCACGAACCGTTCACAAGTCGCGCGCGGCCGCTCGTATTTACAGAGGCGCTTTATTGCTTGCCCATGTATTGTGTCCAAGTTCAATAAATACTGGCGGTATTGATCTATACTAGTGTAGTAGTGAAACAATACATTTTCTATTCACGATTCTGTACAGTTCTGTATTTCGCGTGTCGGCTGTTTTTATATCGGAGTGTGTCACTTTGTCCACAGAATAATACTCACAAATTTAACGTTTAGCCCGAAGCTGTTCCAAAGTTCTATGTTGTGGATATACATACAGTGGATCAAAATGTATGTGGCCGAAAATTAAACAATCGTAAAACTATGAAGCCAAACCCTTTTGCAGTTTCTGAAGACACCGGCGCATGTATTATGTATTAAATATATTAATATCTCATGTATTAAAGATTATGATCGGAATGTAGATAGGTATGTAATGGTTGGACTACCTGATTTACAAAATGATTCAAAAATATCCTTACCGAACCCTATGGAACTTCGTTTTGACACCGACTTTATTAAACGTTCTGAAAAGTTCGTTCGGTATATAGATTTAATGTGGTGTGCCAATCATCATAATTTTCATCATCCCCTTCCAGATTTCACTTACTGCTTGGTATAGGCCTATCTAGCGAGCCAATAAAAAAAAACAGCCATAGGGACTGCATACAGATGTGAAAACTTGAAACTTGGAAATACTTCTCATACACTGTCTGAAAACTTCACACATCTCATTTCACATAGATCGAAGATTCAAAAACATAAATATATGAATGCACATAACATACTTTTAGTTTGTTTGTGCTGGTTTTTAAATATTTAGTTTTTTAATAACATACATTAAAAAATAAATCACTTTACTCATACACACTTTCATCACCCGAAGTTTGAACTCTGTTGGCACAACCTCATCAATATATATTTCTGAGCGTTTTCATAAACCATGCACGTCAACATTTCATTTTAAAAATGGAATCAACAACAATTAAATTTTATAAGAATTTTCGTCATTTTAGAGTTAGTATCCCTATTTATTAATTTGAAATTTGCACTACATCATACATCAGTTTACATAGATCTGGGCCCATGCTTCATCCCAAGTCTGAGCTATATAGTATGCATATGCATATATAGCATGGAATACCCAAAGGTTCTCATGATAAGCTACCTTTAAATACAGTCGCATTCAAGAGTAAATATAATAAAGTGACATATTTCATGTAAAAACAAGATTTTTAGGAGAAATGTTATACTTATCATTATTTTCATGATATAAAATGTGACTCATCCCTTCTGATCGAAATTTGTGGGGTCAAATTCAGTCGTAGGTACACATTGGTGCTCGAAACCGTCCCTGAGGACGTTTTAGTTTTTCAGTAGCTTACGATTGTTTTTACTGGGTAGCCCTATACCTTAATTTCATTTTGTTTCAAGTTAAGATGAGGCCGAAAGTGGATGGGCACTTCACCCGAACTACTCATCAGTCCGGAGGAACTGAACTGAACCAGAGGAACTGGCTATATTACCTCTAAATGCCGGAAAACAACAACTCAGAATTGTTGTTAAGGTGACTGACTTTGGTTAGATGGTAGTAGACTTAAATTAAGTCCTACCCCCAACCAAACCAAGCACAATATTGTACTCCCACTGGGGATCGAGCCCGGGACCTCTGGATCTGACAACGGTGTGCGAACCACTACTGCGAATATGACACATGCACGCAATAATAGTCAAAGTCACATCGTGAGGAAACCGGCACGTTCCTAGGACCAACAATCCAAAAGGCTGGGTCACTGGGTCACTGGGGAATGGATCACTGGCTGGTTGGTACTTCGCTAAGCAACGATACGCTTGCAACCTGTCATGTAACTAATATGTACTTAGCTTTTTGCAAACATGTGCCAAACGTTATTTTGGTTGTGTCTCTGACTACCCTAAGAAGGTGATTCTAATAAGAAATAGAAATAGAAACATTTATTTGATAACGATAAGAACGAAGAAAAGACAAACGAGGAAGAATTAACAAAGTAAGGATAGGCAGCATAGTGTCAAATTAAAAAAAAAAACAAGCAAGTACAAGAAATATAAACGTAACGATATGGCAATAAAATTAAAAACACGTATTATACAGCAATAATTTAAATATAAATAAAAACTTAATCTAATCAGATTCACGCTCTGAGCGGTAAATCCTCAAACGGGAAGAAGACGTGAGTCTGTGAATTTGAAAATAAACTTTTAATGCAAATTAAAAACCTTTAATATATAACAAGCCTCATAGCTCAGTTGGTAGTTACTCTGCCTTCTGCACTGTAGATTGTGGGTTCGATTCCCACCTAGGACAAACATTTGTGTGATGAATATAGATGTTTATTCTGTGTTTGGGTGTTGTATTGTATGATAAGTATGTACTTACAAAAAAAAGTATAGAACTATTCTATCCGTAATCTTGTTCCCATATTACAAGCTATGCTTAGTTTGGGGCTAGAAGGCGCTGTGTGACACGAATATCCTGTAATATTTACATTTATATGATATATTATACTTCTTTCACAGTTCCCTATCAACGTAATTCTTCAAGTAAGAGTTCAATTTTCTGCTATTTGGCCATGGACGTTCGTTAGCGCACTTGATTTATCTCGTTAACTCTCCTTAACGTGCTGTCTCTATAAAAGCTCCGTACAAAAGACAATTGTGGGGATCTAAATTAAATGCGGCTAGTTCATACGCAATTACGCACTTATTTGGGATACTGGAACCCTAAAAATACTGTATGTAAATGTATAATCAATATTGAGAATGTAATTGCTGTCCAATTCACTGTGCTGAGAGAGCAACGGTAATGATTAACATTTAACATTTTATTAATTAACAGCTTAAACGTATGCAGCTCATTAAAATTATAATTGGAATATAGATGTGAAACCCGCGTGGCATAATACATTTCGACAATTGAACTGTTAATAAAAACACTATAAAAGATGGAAGCTCATGACATGTTCGAAGTTACAGTTTCAGTCTCATCATCAGTTGATGATGATGATTTTATTATGTTGAATCTGATCGGCGCTCTTATTTTTAATTTAAATTAAAAAAAAAATATTGTAATATTTATATTTATTTATTTATATCCGATAGAGTTGGGGTGCATAGACTAGGTAGTAAATAGTGTACGAATTTGACCTATAACTTTTCGGTAGTTTATATAATCTTATTATCATTTTTAACTAAGCTCTTTTTGCAAAGAAATCATCGTAGTCAAGGACCTACATGTCTTTTTAAAACTTGTGGTTCTGTAAGAACAATAGACATCGCGAGCCCTTAATAACCATGCAATAACCGATGCTTTCCTCTTTCACTTTTCCTTTAAGACTTTTGAGCAAATAGGGGTAGGTATAAGTTTTTGGGATTACTCGCGTACCCTTAGTCTGAGGAGATTGAACTTGGTGATTTTTACGCATTTGTCTAAGGCGGAGAGGACTGCGTAGTCTGATTAGTAAACGTAGGTAAAAAAAACCCGAAAAAATATCAAAAATTGAAATCCTACAGCAAACTTCTCATCTTTTCCCCGTCTACTCTCCGTTTTTGTTTTTTTTTTACAAAATCTTGTGTAGAATTAAATTTTTAGTGTGTCTTTCAAATTTAATTGAAATCCGTTGATAAATAACGCTACAGAAAACTTCCCAGCTTTCACTCGATCAAAAATCGCGTTTAACTAAAAAATTCTAATAATTAAAGGAACATGTGTGCCAATTTTCATCAAAATCGTTTGAAAAATGCGACCTGCAGGCGAGAACAAACCAACAGCCGACAGACAGCGGACAAAAGTATTTTTCGCCAATCTTGAAACAGACGCTTCGATCTCTCTGTCAATTATTGCGACAGCATAGCGTCATAGCGGCAAATCATGGCTTAACGGATTTTTTATGATATTTGGTACAAAGATAGTTTATATACTTACTAACTTCTATCTTCCATCTTCGATCTTGTTCTTGTGGTATGGGAATGGGATGTTAAACATCGCAAAACGAATACAAAATGGATTTGTCCTTTGTTGCTCCTTGTCCCAAATATTACTAAATTTGGCCGGAAATTTATATTGATACTGTTCTGGGCCAGGAAAACATATACACTACTTTTTATCCGATTGCCACGCGGGAAAACCCGCAAGTAGTAGCTATTATATAATTTAATGTGAACCCTTCAGTAATTATTTGTAATTGAATTATATTCAATTTATAAATAAAACCACGATACAAACAAAATGTAACATATTTGAGATGAAATTTCGTATCTATGCAAAATTGATAACACACGTAACTTACTTGAAAATGAGGTTTTACCATAAATTACGAAAGGATTTTGTGTGTTCAAGGTACACAAAATCCTTTCACAAGCTTTTCGTTTTAATTGCAGCACCTATTTAACTTTCGTCAAATGGAAATCGCAATAGGGTTTTGAAATCGCAGTAGTACTCACCCAAGTATTTTTTTAAGAATTTTCGGTATAATAAGAGCGACTTGGTATATACGTAACGTACGTATATACCAAGTCGCTCTCTTCTAATACCCACAAAGGATGGGGAATTTTTCGCGAGCATTGACGCCAAAGGAAAGTGGTTTTCAACCCCCAGAACGAAGAATAAAAGCGACTAAACATATCTTTGTAGTATCGTTCAAAAGAGGTTTTAAAAAGACGTATAGACCCTGAGATGATGATGAAAATCTGATTCTCGATGTTTAGGAGAAAAAAGAAGAGAGAAAATCAAGAGGATTTTCTCTCTTCTTTTTGTTTTTAATTTGGAAGATAGTTGAACCGGTTTGCACTCGGCTGGTTTATTTTTCTACAGCTGACTGGCTAAACGAATCGTTCGACGGGAACTTTGGAAGGCTGAACACGGAATGCTCAGTGTTGCAACTCTGCTTGCGTGCTATACTTTAATTAATTTTTGTACGTCGATTTAATTTATTTTACGAGAAGATAGTGGATTACAGTACAATGAAATCGGGAATTCCGTCATCGCACCTGGTAACAACTCAAGATAAGGCCGAAGGTGGAAGCCCATTTCACCCGGAATCCTTAACAAACCTCAAAAAATCCTCAAATAAGGGGATAAAATAGGGGATGAAAGTTTGTATGAAACTTTGTCAATGTTAAACCTATCGGGCTGAGACTTTGCATGCATAAAGCTACTATGACGTAGGCATCCCCTAAGAAAGGATTTTGAGATTTTGCATTTGTTTTGTTTCGGTTTAGTAATAACTCAAAGGTGACTGACTGACTGACATAGTGATCTATCAACGCACAGCCCAAACCATTGGACGGATCGGGCTGAAATTTGGCATGCAGGTAGATTTTATGACGTAGGCATCCGCTAAGAAAGGATTTTGATTAATACTACCCCCAAGGGGATAAAATAGGGGATGAAAGTTTGTATTAAACTTTGTAAATTTTAAAGCGATCAGGCTGAGACTTTGAATGCATAAAGCTACTATGACGTAGGCATCCCCTAAGAGAGTATTTTGAGATTTTGCATTTGTTTTGTTTCGGTTTAGTAGTTTTGGTTATAGACTCTGCTTTGTATTTGGCATTTGTTTTGTTTTCGTTTGGTTTAAGTATAGGTTTTGTCGGTTAGGCTTTTTTAAAATGGCTAAAGAAAATCTGAACGTTGAAGAATGTACTGTCATTTTTAAGTTTTGTAGGCCCTAATTTTTTACACACGCGAAACAAAAGTAAAGCCGCAAAAACTATACCTAATTAATAATAATACTTCTTAACGCGAGCGAAGCCGCGGGCAAATGCTAGTGTATGGTAAAATTTTCATTCATTAATTTGGTTTCTATCCAACTTAACAGTATTTTTTGTGATATAGGTACCTAACATATTTGATTCGACTGTTTACACCAGTTGAAAAATGATCAAAAAGGTCTGAAATCAATAAATTTATAAACTCCCAAAAAATCCCTTAAAGCATTAACCCTTACAGAAAGCTTTCTTTTGTACCTTTGTTTTAGCATATGCAAAGCGAAGATGAGCTGGTATATCTTATAGATTCATTTAATTCGTGAATCTCCGTTGATTCTCCATTGTAATAAGTGACAGAGCACCAGCGTGATGCGTCTCATATTGTTTGAACTTTGTCTCGGAGGGTTGCCTTTGTCATAGAGCTGCTCCGTACAGAATGTTTTTGTCAACTTAAAACAAAATAAATAAGTTTAAAACACAATGATATTTAAAATGTTTTTTTACAATTAAGTGAATAAATCGATCTATTGTGTGTTTATCTTTGACCTATCAAGAATTAAACTCGTTGCCCTATCTGTTTTTCAGCTTCAGTACTGTATAGTACTACTGTACAGTACAGTACTGTATAGTACTGTACTGTAAAGTACAGTACTCTGGGACTTCAAAGTTTGCATCATAGGTACTACCAATAAAAAAATATGTGGAATACCTCGCAGGGTTTTGAGGATACCTGTATTTTGTCTAATATAAATTCAACGCGAACGTTGCGTTATACGTTGTGCAGATTATTTGTGAAAAATGCACAACATATATTGTATATATGTATTTGTTTTTCGCTGGGGCGGCATTTTTAATCAACAAAACGGCCAAATGCGTGTCGGACCGGACATACACAGCGCGGGTCTCGGCCCACACACTTAAAATGCGTGAATATTGCATATAGTTCTAGCGCCTTTGGGCAACTCACGGTTTTTATTTGTTGTTAAAGCATAGGATAGACTTAGCACACCATCTTAAAATTTTGTAGGTCTTTTTTTAATTGTACGGCGGGTAAGTACCTGGCCTTCATCTCACCTCATAACAAGTTGTTATTACTCTTTTTGATATATTGTTAATTAAATAAAAATCGATAAAAAACTCGAGTGTTTTTAGAGGACTCCTTAATATATCACTTGTTATCATTTAAAATGTAATTTGCCGCAATAGTACATTATGTTTTCTGAAGAGGACAATTGGTTACAGTTACGACCTTATAGAGGTCAGATAGATTGACAGACACATGGACTATTAAGTCTAAGAAAATTGGGTCTTGTTGGCACCAGATTACGGAATCCTAAAATGATCACATCAACAGCCTAATTAGTGTCCACTGATGGACGGAGTCTCCCCCAGAGCTGGATTTACCATAATCACCACGCTTTGCGTATTGGTGATCGCAGTTAAGGTGTAAATTATACACAGAAGGAAGCTGCTTCCCTTCTTCTGATGAGATCCTTCAGTTGGCCATTACGATATCCATGGGCTGAGTTGATTTAGTAAATAGGGTCTTGCTAGTACCAGACTTACGGAATCCTAAAATGATAGCAGCGTAAAGCACGTATGGGATAGATCACAGAATGTCGGATTCAGAGATGACAATGTCTTTGCTCGATAGTGGAACACCATACTAATCATATTAATAATGTTTATTTATCATGTACGTAGCTGACTGTCTGGCAGACTGACAAACCCAACGGTATTTAAGTAAAGTAAGTATTAAGGTATTGTTACACAAGGTGTGTATGTGGAGTAAGATATTTCGATTACAATAAAAAAAAGAAATAAAAAAGCAGGTTTTTTATATGTTCTTTGCCAATAGGTAACTGATATCAAAATATGCAGGATGTTTTTCTTACGTTGCCTGTAGCTAAAGGTAACTGTAACCAAACTTCACATAACATGTATCAAATTACTTTCAAAAAATCCTATAATATAATTTGCTTAGTCTCAGGAACCTGTCTGTGTACATTCCTAACGGAAACCGTAAAATGCATCCAAACAAAACCCTCTGCTAACATTGTAAGTGGTCCCTCTGTCCCTTGCTCTGTGGCGCGGGTGCGCCGCAGGGGTTATCCTCTAATGCTCTAATAATAAAATCCCTTGCTGGTTTCAACGCACTGACATACCTCGTGTAGCTCTCGCAAACTGTTTTGGAATAATGATGATTTGTACCCAGCAGTGGTTGACGGCTGCGGATGATGATGAAGTGCTGATTTGGTTGGAATTACGAAAAATAAATTTATTAAATTAAATATTACAGGACATTAATTTAACACAGCGCCATCTAGCCCCAAACTAAGCATAGCTTGTAATATGGGAACTAGATTACGGATAGAATACTTAAATACTATTAGCAAATACGTAACTATACTATACAACACCCAAACACAGAACAAACATCTATATTCATCTCACAAATGTTTGTCCTGGGTGGGAATCGAACCTACAGCCTACAGCGCTGAAGGCAGATACCACCAACTGAGCTATGAGGCTTGTTAAAATCTTGTGGCCTCATGAGATCGTACTACACACAAAATGTTAACACTAGTTTTGATGGTGTACATATTCATGACAAGTAATAATTGTAGACATTGTTGGGTTTTATTTTGCTCACAAAAACTTCTCGCTTTTTTCCCGACTATGGCAAAGCAAAAAGGAATGATTTTGACCGGTATGTACCTACTAGTGTGCGTGTATGTAATTTCATCGGTTCCTCCAATAAATTTATATTGTTAGCTTTTGTACGCGGCTTTGCTTACTACAACCTGTAAATAGTAATAATTGCTTAAATCACGCATTAGATATGAGCCAAATATCCATTTATTCTCATAACCTAGCCATAATACATATGTAAACTCCCAAAAAAAAAAAAAACTTTTTTCAAAATCTTGAACCCAACTTCTGAAAATCACACTCTAAATCCTTCGAACATTTATATGCAAAAATATTACATATATTAAAATGAATAACGTGTAAGTTGTTTATTTAGACAGTAAACATTAAATAGTTTGTACAGTCGCCTACATAAATATGTATACATTCCACAATTTTCAAAATGATGTCACAGTACAAATTTTCATAATAATGTATCCAACAAAGGATTCAAAATAATGTAATCATTCGTTTCTATCAAAATAACGTATCCAATATTAAAATAAAAACAAATATGTAGCCATGCTTATGTCAGAAATATGTATACAGACATTATGATTATGTACATAATAAATTGAGATGAGAATATTTTTTTGTTTCATTATCTTTTGCACGATTTTTCACTAGTTTTAGTTTTTGAACTTACTTATTATTGTTTCACTTTGATTGACAATATACATTTTATAACTTTCTTAAACCAAATTACCATTCCTGACTGTTTAACCCCTAGAGCTGTTTCAGCTGTTTCTTTTATACTGGAGCTGCAAAAATATGCGGCCCACCTGATTTTAAGTGCAACACAAACCGCAACCCTTGAATGCATTCCTTTTTTAATATAACTTTTCTTTGACTCGTTATTAAAACAAGAATTCTTTTGAGACCGCTGCTCTGGTATACAAAGCCTTACTCGTAAGTCATATTTATAAATGCCTCATTATGGACTCGGTAATGCCCAGGCAAGCCAAGTGTCAAGACTTTACTTACCTATAGATGAATACTACGTGTCTCATACTCGAATGTAAAATTAAACAAAGGAAAAAAATAATGTGTAAACAGTATTAGTACATAAATAACTAGACATTAGACATGTTACAACGCCATCTAAACCCAAACTATGCAAAACTTATTGAGACTAAATTACGAAGCATACTCATTTCCTAAACGCTTCTGAGGTCTAGTGGTTCATATCCCCTCTGGATATGACACCGGTGGGCGATGGGTATTATTTCTAGCAACAGTAATCTTTCCTTAGCCATAACATTTAAAAAAATGTTGTTCCGGTATTTACACGTGAGATAGCCAGTTCCTCAGACTGTTGAGGATTCCGGGTGAAGTGCACTACACATTCAGTCTGATCATAACTTGAAACCAGGTGAAACGAAGGCCAAGCTTTACCATGTCGTACTAAATAGATTATTCATCTATAGACCCGGACAAAGTAGTTTTCTATCCGGTGAGATCCGGTCTTTTGACCTTGTGTCAAAACGTCTGGAAATGTAAAAAAATCTGTTTGTCTAAAACGACAGGTACAGTCATACAAGTAAAGTATAATTGTTTAAAAGTTAATCGCGATTTCTGACATTTCTAGTACTCAAACCTCATTCGGTCTCGCAAAGAGTCCTTATATGATACTGGATTGATTAGCATCAAAAAAATGTTTAGTGTAAAATTATCATTTTCTTGCTGACTGTACATATTTTCCAAAATCTGTGATGTGGTTCAAAATAACATAAATAGTTATGGATGGTCTCCAAGGAACGTTTTTCTGTAACGATAACGGTTAAGGCTCTTACTGTCCCGTCTCAAAATTCACTCTGTATACAATCAATGCCAACTTTGACAGACTAACAGCATTTCTGTGTTTTGGTTTGTAGGGTTACCGGTGAAATTACGGGCACACATTTATGCCTTGATCGGCGCAATGCAGTGCAGCGGAGGTCTTCTTTGTGGATATACGCTTTGTTATAAGCAAGAGTTACGATTAACACCTGATTGTTGCCCTTCCATCTCCATATTGTTTTAAATAAACAGACTCAATGAAAAGAGTTTTTTATTTTATATTTAACAAAAACAGCCATCTCCACAGACCAGACCAGGGATATGTAATCATATAATTTACTCTTACGTCAGGAGCAAAAGGGTAACCTGTTTTACTCTATTAATTTTCTGGGACACACAATCGGCAGGTATTTGCTAATTTCAATGAAAATAAACTGAAATGTCCTCTGACGTATGCTAAAACAGGGGTGCGGAACCAATGTAACTAGAAACAATTAAACACAAAAGAAGCGATCTCAGTCGGAAACATTTAATCATCGTGTGATATCAGTTACATGTGCCGCCCTCGCCAGGGGTGCTAAACATTTAAGCGTGGCGATTTTTTAATCTCAAAGGGGACGCAGTATGGCGCACAGCTACGCTCCCTCGCAAAAGACTCACCCGGATTACACGGAACCCGAAAACAAAGATGTTGGACTTTATTGAAAATATCAAATGGAGGATTATATTGGTTGAGTCAACTTTGGTACCTATATGTACTACGAGTACTATATGGCCTTCATCTCATCTGGTAACAAGTTATGATAAAGCCGAAGGTGGAAGCGCACTTCATCTCGAATCTTTAACGCAGTCTGAGGAACTGGCTATCGTACCTCTGAATGGAACACAGCAATTTAGACTTGTTTTTACGGTGACAGACTCAGGTAAGATGATGGTAGCAAGCCTAGCCAACTTATTCAAAGTCCTTCCACAAACCACACCAAGCTCAATATTGTACTCCCCTGGGGATCGAACCCGGCACCTCTGGATCTGACACCAGTAGGCAAACCACTACATCACAGAGGCGGTTAAAAACTATCGATAACCTCTAGGAATATCCCATATAAAAGGTATCTTTGAGCTTTATATGCATTAAAATTGACGAATGAAAAAAATATACAAACAAAATAAAACATTTAAGCAAGTACTCCTCTCATATATAATATTACGTGTAAGTGACCCGAGAGCTGGCTCTATTGAGGCCAGCGAATTAGCTAAGCTACTCAGCGTGGTAATGCAGCCAGTATCTTGGCCACGCCATTTGGTACTAGTCTGGAGCAGTTGAGTTACGGTCCTTAGTATATCTTCACTTAGTCAAAACATAGTTAGTTTATTTGTATATTTAATTTTGTAACACATATTTTGAATAAATATGACACTTTATTTAACAATCAGTTCATTGTCATTGTTCTTCTTCTTCAACAATAGTGACAGATAATACACAGAAGAGAACTGCTTTTCTGTTGAGATCCCTTAGTCGGCGTTTACGACAGCTGCGGTCTGCTTGGATTGGTTGATTCTCATTCGTCGTCTATGGTACCTGAAATGTCTTAGCTTCAGCAAATTAACATTAACTCTGAAAATAATATATGATATATAATAGTTTAGGATTGATACTAGCGAATGTTGACTCTAATTTGTACCATTCAATAAATACGCCCAATTAGGCCCTGCCACTTTGTACAGTAAATAAACACAGTATACAGCAGACGGTCTGTGTTTTAGATTTTCAAAATTAATATTTGATTTACCGTAAAAAAACGAAACATAAAAACTCGCGCATATTTCTGTCATCTGGTGGTCATAAGCGCCGTGGTTGAGCGCACAGCAATGTCACCTTTATTATTACTATATCTTAGTTCGAAACTAGAGTAAATTTGCGTTGAGTTGAATCTGAGGTAGTATAGGCTGTTAAGTTGCGACCGCCACGGCAACTCACATTAGATAAAGATTGCTATTTTTTTTATAGTATTGTTGGTCATATGAAAACTAGGCCTCTGTTGGCTAGTGGTTCAAGCCACCCATTTCAGATCCAGAGGTCCCGGATTTGATCCCCAGGGGAGCAATATTGTGCTTGGTTTGGTTGGTGGTAGAATTTTGTTTATGCCCGCCTGGCTAGCTACCACCATCTTACCTAATTCTGTCGCCATAATAACAATTCTTAAAAAAATTTTGTTTTCCGGCATTCAGAGGCCAGTTCCTCAGTTTGTTGAGGATTCCGGGTGAAGTGCGCCTCCACCTTGGGCCTTATCTCAACTTGTTACCAGGTAAGATGAAGGCCAAACGCTTCCCCGATGTAAAATAAAAAAAACAAACAAAAAAGCTAGGCATTGCAGCCCTAAGTCTAAATTGTTATATAAATGGCAATAAGCCCAGCCGTGACCAAATAATTCCGCCACAAAGCTATAAATATTTCATAATAGATATATAAAATATCCAAGTAAGCTGAGCAGGTCTGCGGCACGTGACTAACAGCCGACCCGACACCCGGGCTTACCCGGCCCAAAGTGATCCACGCATAAATAATACGGGACATAGAGGCTTATTAAAAGGCTATGATTGTTATTATCTTGTGTACTGTCGTAGGCATCATGCTTGCCTGGGCAAGGTTGAATACGATGCAGCGAGCCTTACCAGAAAATGCTTTTTGAGCTTTGGAACCAGACTAGCATAATGTGTATGCAAGTAGCACACACGGTTACTTGTTTCGTTCCTATTGTTTTAAAATTATTAAAAAAAAAAAGTGTGTCTATTTAATGTGAATAAATGATCTTTTAATATCACCTTTTAAACGATCACAGTTATTTACAGCTATTATCGCGCTGTAGGTTGTGGGATATATAATATCAGGGCAAACAAACACGATTAAGTGATGATTATTCTGTGTCTAGGTGTTATATTTCATGTATTGAAATGCCGTATGTTACCAGCTTAGTTCTAGGGTACATGGCGCGCTTAGTGAAATGTCTCATATATTAGTAGGTATTATAGATAAATAGATATATAAACGATTAATTGTACGCCTATAAACCGAACAAGCAAGCATAGAAATAGACTTAAACTAGGTCTTATCGATTAGATAGATTCGACTTTGTAATGATGAAAAGGTATCTATTCAATAATAATAATAGGTAACCGATTAAAATTTTCAAAGAACATAACAGCGGATTTCCAATCAAATTTGAATAAAAATATATAGGTAGTAAAAAAATGTAGCATCAAGATACAAGAAACGAATTTGGTTTAACCATATGCATGAAATTTAAATTTAAACTCAATTTAAGTGCGATAAACTATTACAATAAAAAATTAAAACCATATACGAGTATACCTAAGTGTAAGTTGAACCCTCAGACCTAAACTATGATTTAAAGGGTTATATTCACATGATATTTATGATGATACTCTAGATCTATATAGTGAAAAAGCCCGTAGTTTTTGCCTTGTATTGTGATTTCGTATTAACCCTCGTTGTGCGTATTCGACTTGCACTTGGCGGGCTTAGATATTTGTCAAACAATTATGCTCGCCATCTTCCTTTGTTCGGTCAAGGACAGATTCTTTATAACACAGATTCGTGCTAGGCAGAAGTACAATCATCATAAATTGTTTATTGTTAAAATATATTCATAATTCTAGGTAACCAAACTACAGGAAATTTAAATAATCAGACTCTATTTCAGGGTTAACAAGCTATAATGCGAAGTGCTCGCAGCACATCACAGTGCGGCTTTCAAAATGGCAACGCAAGTTCGTATAAATTAGCTGTCTGCATTGCAACAAAGGAAACTTTGTAATTACCGTGAATGTTTGTTGCTTGACTATTATAAAAAGTAATAATAGTTAATGATGATTGCCAGAATACAATACAAATTTTTATTTCTTTAACTTAGTCTATACAATATATAATATGTGAGACCGTTGCGCAATTTTTTAAAGGGTTTCTTAGTCACAGTTTACCAACGGGACCCTATTACTAAGCAGCCCAGTTTATTTCAAGCGTACCGCATAACTATTTAAAACGATAACATCATTATTTCAGCTCATATACATTTCTGAAAGTATACTTCGCAGGAAAGAGTCAAGTATTTTCCAAATTATTTTATGCTAAATAATTTATCTGCACAAGATTTTATCAAATTAAGTTAAATCATGAACTTTACTTTTACATGTACTAACTAACTATATATGAATATGTTTATGATACAACATTTAAATAAAAAGTACAATTAAACTAACTATGTACAAAGGAATCAGTCAGATTACCTAAGGACCGTTACAAACGGCCTATAGGTAACTCAACTGTTCCAGACCAGTACCAGACGGAAGCGTGCCCAAGACACTGGCTGCATTGCCACGCTGAATAGCTATGCTAATTCGCTGGCCTAAATAAGAGCCAGCCCTTGGGTCACGTGTCGCCTATTACTAATTTAAACATTTAAATGTTATTTAAAACTATATACCTAAATGTTACATGGATCATCCAAAAAACAACCAGCCCGAGTTTCTTGCTTTTCTTCTTGTGTGCAGGTCGCGATACCAAACGGGCGTTAGATTTGACGTTTCAAAATGATGCAAATAAATCCTAATGGATAAAAAAAAACTAGATTGCCTTTGACTTTGAACATGAATTGAGGCGACACGTGACCCAATAGCTGGCTGTTATTGATTAGCGAAGCTATTCAGGGTTGCAATGCAGCCAGCGTCTTAGATACGCTTCCGTGTGCCGTACTGGTTCTGGTTTGTAACGGTCTTAATGTAATTAATGACTGCTTCCATTTTACACAGGTATTTAGTATGCAAGCTCTGTCGTGACCACTATATTTATTTCATATCAGCCACACCTGTCCACTGATGAACATATCCACTAATCGATGCAACACATAGCATCCTGAGCTTCCTTCATCCATCGACTCTCCGTAACCGCCACAATGTCGTCGGTCCATTGAGCGGTCTTGCCACACTCCGTTACACGTTTAATCGCGATCGCCATGCGAGAACCATTACTCCCCAGTGGTTAACATATAACCACTGGGGAGTAATGCGAGCTATGTGGCCCACCCACTGCCACTTCAGCTTACTAATCCTGAGAGCTATCGAAAAAAAATGATCTCGATACCGTTGCTGCGCTAGTAATGGTGTCTCCGCCACTGTGGCCTAGTGGTTCGTCCATCGGTGTAAGATCCAGAGGTCCCGCGTTTTAGTTACTTTATCAGAGGAAGTACAATATTGTGCTTGGTTTGGTTGGTGGTAGGACTATATTTAAGTCAGCCTGGCGACAGAATTAGTTAAGATGGTGGCTAGCTACCACCATCTTAACTAATTCTGTCGCCATAAAAACAATTTAAAAGAGTTCCTCATACAGTTCCTCAGCTTGTTGAGGATTCCGGGTAAAGTGCGCCTCCACTTCGGCCTTATCTAAATATGTAAATCAGGTAACATGAAGACCAAGCTCCTCCCTGTCGTACAATAAAAGAAAACACCCCTATGCTATCCTGTATATTTTCAGAGGATTTGACGTTGTCTTATATAATAGACATAATCATACAGAGCATGCGCTATGTGGAAAAATCCAGTCATTTCCTGCTCACTAAACGTGAAATTTAGTGAAGGCTTAAAACAGTAGCACCTCCTCTCACGGGCTTATTTCGAAGCAGCCTTGGACCGCCGTTGGCCAGAAGTGTGCAGATAATAACAAGCCTCATAGCTCAGTTGGTAGTAGCTCTGACTTCTGCGCTGTAGGCTGTGGGTTTGATTCCCACCCAGGACAAACATTTATGTGATGAATATAGATGTTTGTTCTGTGTTTGGGTGTTGTATCATATAGTACGTATGTATTTACAAAAAGTATTAAAGTATTCTATCGTAATCTAGTTCCCATATTACAAGCTAAGCTTAGTTTGAGGCTAGATGGCGCTGTGTGAAATTATTTGTCTTGTAGTATAGACAAGTTAAAAAATATACGGTTAAAACATTTACAATTGAATAGAAGGAAGATGCTCACCCGCCTATATCGCTTCGTTTCACAGCCCACTTAACATCGCAATATCAACCATCTCGATTGCCTCACGTTACCATACAATCACTATAACCGTATTGTAAATTGTACAGTTGAAAGATTTCAACCCGTCAACTGCTCGGGGTATTCGTGGCCACAGCACCGTCCCACTTCAAGTGGCTAGGTGGCACAATAGCACGAATACGGACAAAAAAACCACAAAATGCACGCAGAGCCATTCATTGCATTTGAGCAATGAAAACACAATAATAATTCTGACGATGTTGATGAAACGTAAGTGATGTAGAAAACTTGGTGGAACGTTGGATGCGGTTTTTGTCAATCAAATATAGAGTTGATGATCACACTGACAGAAAACTACAATATCTACACAATGTTTTGAACGAATATAATTTTTCATAAAAAATAATATTATACATACAATTAAACTAACTGTACAAGGGAAGCTCGAGTTAAATCAGGACCAACTGTTCCAGACCAGTACTGGACGGAAGCGTGCCCATGACACTGGCTGCATTACCACGCTGAATAACTATGCTAATTCGCTGGCCTAAATAAAAGTCAGCCCTTGAGTCACAAATCACCAAAAAATTATAACCCGAAGGGCTCCTCCACGGAACCAAGGTCTCGTAGTTTGTAAGTTTTGATCTCCGAAACTACTCGTCCGAATTCGAAAAATTTTCGATGACTATTACCCTATTACTACCTCAGAAGGAGGATTATGTTTTTTTTCTGGTATGTATGTGTGTGTAGGTATGTCAATTTAACTGGCACTCTTTGGCTAAATAGCATTTGAAGTGTGATCAGGTATAATGAAAATAATAAAAAAAATATAAAGTCGTTTATTTTCTGAACAATTTACAATTTGATACTTATAATTCAAAGTGAAGTGACATTTAATTTTATATTATTAGGGTATTTAACAGAGTTAAGGTGCATAACAGCCTACTACTTATATTATTATGGTTTTTGTAACCTTTAATGATATCCGTTCATGTTAAGCAATACCACAGGTAGGCTCTGTACCTCACGCTAGGACTAAGTAGCCTGTATAGTGAGGTCACAGGCTCATGCCAAACGGCCTCTTACTTAATAAGAATAATCATAGCGTAATATAAAATTACGTATAATATTTTTAGTGAGTCTATAAAGGAAGTAATATATAATAAGGTACAATACAGTCAATAAAAATTAAAAATAATTTAATACACATATTGTAAACAAACAAATAATGCCCCGAAGGTATGTATGTATGTATGGTAATTGGTGAAGAATTGTGTGGAGTGTGGTGTATATAATTGTAATGGTATTTATGTAATATGAGTGTGTACCGTGTGGTGTAAGTGTGAGTGATTCAATGTTTCGTGTAGTGAATGTTTTTAGGTTTGATGTTAGTGTGAAATTATCTTAAGGTTACTATAGGATTTTCTGAGTCATCGTAGCCTAGGTTTTGTAGACAATATGTCAGGATCTGTTTTCGTTTACATTGACTTACTGTCACAGTGGTTGCGTTTTTGCTAAGTATATTGTACAGCCGTGAACATATAACAGTTATTTAGTTTAAATAAATAAATATTACAGTACATTAATTTCACACAGCGCCATCTAGGCCCAAACTAAGCATAGCTTGTAATATGGGTACTAGATTACGGATAGAATACTTAAATACTTTTTTGTAAATACATACGTACTATATGATATAGTTTGTATCAATAATGGGAGTAACATAGGCATATACCTACCATTTTAGAATGAGGGGGTGCAAATCAAAAACTAAAAGGGGGAATACAAAATAATGATTAATTACAACAATATGGGTGTCAAAAGAAGGACCAATTCATACCATGCCAATTCTAGATATCTATTTTACCAGTGATCCTGAGCGATCGCAGCGCCACCCTTGCAACTCAAATAACCAATTGAATCAAAAACATCAAAGTCCTTGGGGCTAGATGGCGCTGTGTCAAATTGATATCCGTTATTATTGTTCATTGAAAACACAAAAAAATCATCGGACCGGTTTGGATTTTTGCATGTTAATAATTTTGCGGTCGGGTTTAGTTTCAGTCTATTATGAAGTCACATCAACGCACACAGCTGTTCTTAGATCTCGGATGTTTACATGGCGGATGGCCCAAGTAGCCGTTCAATGGGGGAATTGGCCCACTCCAATCACAATGACGGTCCATGGTGCCTGTCAGGCCCCTGTCTAACCAATAACATGTTTTATGTTTTTTTACATTCGCAGCTATTTAGGTAGTGATTTAAAAAGCATTTAAAATACTGAACATTTCGTTACTAAGTCGATGATTTCATTTTATTTCGTAGAAACTATTATATACAATAATATGATATATAAAAATATAGTAATTATTATATTTATGAAAGTTTTAAATTTCTTTGATAAGGTCATCTGGATTTAGACAGTTGAGTTATCTAAAGACCGTTTTTAACGTTCCTTAAGAAAACCGACTGCTTCCCTTGTTACTTAGTTAGCTTGATTTAACATATTGTTTGTTGTATTTGTGTTAATATCTAAAAATACACAAACAATAAGTTAAATTCAATTAAATGTTTACAAGGGATGCAGCCAGTTATAGACGATATTATTCCAGATTCAAACCAGGACCAAATATAAAAATTAAAAGAATATAAACAGAATAAACGCCTGTGGTCTAGTTATTCACCCACCGATTTTAGATCCAGAGGTTCGACCCCCAGGGAGATCACAATATTGTGCTTGGTTTGGTTGGTGGTAGGACTTTGTTTAAGTCTGCCTGGCTAGCTACCACCATCTTACCTAATTCTGTCGCCATAACAACAATTCTAAAAATTGTTGTGTTCCATTGTTTAGAGGTAAGAAAGCCACTACCTCACCTTCCTCAGTTTGTTGAGGATTCCGGGAGAAGTGCGCTTCCACCTTCGGCCTTATTTCAACTGGTAACCAGAGGAAATGAAGGTCAAGCGCTTCCCCGTCGTACAATAAATAAAAATATTTAGTATTAGACTTCAACGCGCAATCCCCTGTAGTGGCATGCATAAATTGATTAATGTTTCTGTAAAATTCGTTATCGCATATATTGCCCGTCGTTTTTATGAACGTGTTATAGCAGCCAGTCAGCGGTCACGTGACACGTGATACGTGACTTCTGAACAAATATTGGCCGGAAATACCGTACTATGAGCGTTACTTTGTCAGTTTAATCTATGTTGTATCTGTCAAATTGTAATTTACTGAAATATTCAGTTTACGCTAGAAACAAAGAGCCTGTTTTGAGATAAAAAAAAATATAAAAATTTCACACCTATTGGAGCTTATTGTAAGCCGTGTTTTTATTTTACATTTAACTGATAATATTTAATTTTTCAATAAAGCTTATTGTGCATATATTTTAATAATACACGTAATTCCGTTTTAAAATAAAAAATATAATGAAGAACACACTAACCGACCAGTACTTTGGTTTTAAAATATATTTAATATCTAATAAAGAAGTATTACAGGACATTAATTTCACACATCGCCTTGCAGTTGTAGCCCCAAATTAAACTTCATATTTGATATCGTAAATGAGATAAGCATAAATATACAATTCAAACAGCAGTCTTTTTAAAAAAAATTGGAAAACATTAGAAGATCTATGCCAACGCGTCTAAATTATCATCTTACCGCAAGTAGGTTTTTTCATAAAAGGAAAAAAAATACCGACTCGCACAAAAATAAAAGAGCTTTGATCTGTATATTAGGTAGGTTGGGTCGAGAGGCAAGGCGGAGTCGGTGGGAATCAGCCCTTCGCTATTGGTTGGTGAAGGAGAAGGGGACAGCGAAACTCTGGGGCAAGGATAGAAGATGTTCCTCATTGTGCGTTTGGCCGCTGCCACGCGAGGGTCTCTAGACCGTACCGTGACCACAGTTACAGACAGTTCCTGAAAAAATGTTGGAGTTCTACACAAATATGAATTCTGGATTGATGCAGGAGCCGATGCAGCCACCACTCAACTGCAACGGAAGAGCTGGTCAGTATACAGTTCAGTTAAAGTGCCTAATGTGTATGTATGTTTGTTGGAAATTGTTACATGTTGTTCCATGAAGTGTGGCTGCTGATATTTAAATGCGAATGGATTTATTGTTTGGTTTCATAAGTAATAAGGTGCAGGCAATAAAAACAGAGCATATAATATAATGTACGTGATCATGTTTGTGGTACAAATATTGATAATCAATTAATTTGATGTACGCTACGTTTATTTATTTTTGTAAAAAAACATTATTGCTGGCATAAATGTGCAAAAATATTCTGATAAATTTGAACCATGTTTCATCGGTTGTACATTGTAGGTATATTTTACGATAGAAAACATGCAAAATAATATTTTTTATGTAAATTTACTTCCGTTTTCGAATACGGGCTTTATCACGCTGGCATTTCCAATGGAACGATCGCGTTCGCTCAAAATTGTACTTCTTCTTTTTTTTGCCCTTATCCCATACGTAGGCGGGGTCGGTACAGCTCGGTCTTCTCTTCCGTTCTCCCCTGACACTCCGACTGATCTTCCACTCCCCTCACATGCATACCTCACACAATCCATCCACCTCTTCCTCTCCTCGGCCTTCCGTCACAGTCACAGGCGCCAAACTGTACACACCATAAATGCAAAACGAAGAACAATTACCCACACCGTTTAGGTGAGCCTGTGGATTAATTCGAAACATCAGCAGAAAAGTCAGCCGAAATTTCAGAATTGATGAACCTACCTTAAATCATGGATTTTCGTTGAAAAAATGTATAAATTTTAGAAAAATATTCAGATTCAGAGATTTTTATAACGTATTTTTTATTTATTTACATACAACACAATGTATTTTATTTAACACTTAAAGATACAAGTCTGAAAGCAATTAGATGTTTCGGTTTTATAGAGCTTGTATTGAAACTTTTTTCAAAGTATGGGCAGGGATATCAATCAATTAATTCATGTCCGAGCAGGTACAGGCCTTTTAAATTGAATAAAATGAATATAATAGATTTGTTATCCACACGAGCCTTTGGATAACATCATCAGCAATTCGAAATCAAAAGCATTTTTTTTTGTTATGTTTTCTAAACTTGTTTTAGTAACTATTACTACTTTTATTCTTCTTTTGTTTTCTTGATTATAATTTTATGAGTTGACTGAATTATATTACAATGAAATATTGCACCTCGTTGTACGTTAGAATATATTGCACCTGATAAACATGAATATCAAGCAAAAAATAATAAATTGCTTAACATTAAATCAAAGTAATTGCCCGAGTTGTAATTTTATAACAATAAAAGAAACCTCTTCAGACTCAACGATAAAATGCAAAAAATCTCGAACTTATTGTGTTGATATGTGAGACGGACCTCGAATCTACCAAGCACTGGACCGGCCAATTAACAGGAACAACTAGTTCAACACCCTTCGTCAATATGTAAACATACTGACCAACAGCAAGGCCGTGACCGCCGTGCAAAGCGCCGACAAAACATTTCTAGCTTTAAATTTCACCTAGAAATTGAACTTTTGCTATTCCATTTCCGACATTTAGAGTTGTTGCCTCTTGCCAGTTCCTCAGACTGTTGAGAATTGCGGGTGAAGTGAGTCTCCACCTTCGGCCTTATTTTTACTTGAAACTAGATGAGATGAAGGCCAAGCGCATCCCCGTCGTGGTATCAAAAAACATTGTGCGTAAATAAACTAAACAATTTTGAAACAACTCCTCAGTCCTCAGAAATATGCAGGGAAATATGAGAGCAGGGTCAGGACAGGTGGGAATAATTCGCTCCATCATGGCATTTTACATAGGTATGTCAATATAAATATTTGAGTACTGACTATCGAATTTGCAAACTGAATAATCAATGTACGAAAAAACCAACAATGGATGTTTAATATTCTATTCAACAAAAATGTAAACAGCTGTACCGAATTCACAGGCAAGGCTGAAACTCATCGAACGAAGGAAACTCACGCAGAGTTTTAGCTAGTCTAGTTTTTGCCTCTTGATGGATTGACTATCACCGAATACAGATTCGGTGATATAAATATTTATTCACATAGCATAAGTACTTGATAATAAAATGAGGTGCACACACTTAAAACGACTATCAAATAAAAACAATAGTAGATTGTTTTACAAGGGAATAAACCATCCCATTATATACGAGGTTGTTATACTCCCGAGCGTAGCGAGGGAGGATGACAAGACCGAGTTATAACGGGTGGTTTTGGCCCGAGTAAAACACTCTACTTTTCACTTCGATTGCGAGAAAATAAAACAATTCAAAATTAATTTATATATATATAATTACATTAAAAATTAAATGTGCAGTTAGAGCAATTTTGAATGTTTAGTGATATGTTTTTCCCGGGAAATTTTATTTCGGTTCTCTGTGATTGGGATGTGATAATATTTTGAGTTGATTGTTGTGGAGTAAAAGTTGGAGACTCATGCTTGAGTTTCCTGCATAATTAAGATCTGAGTGCGGCTTCAGTTGAATTGACATATTCATCCAATCCCGCGATGTAGATGCTTGGGGTTCTGTAATGTTTGGTAGAATATTGATTCCTTCCGTAATCCGCTGCGTGACGTGATACTTGTTTCGTATAGAGTCCTCTATATAACCTTCAGCCACTTGATTGGACCTCCATCCACCGTGCCGTTTTATATTCGCACCAGAGTCCGCCAACAGAGTCGCGGATGTTCTGTGGAAACAATGGCTCGTGTAGAGTTCCGGATTTGGTAAATTTAGATAAGTGGCAATATCTTTAGTCATGTTACCAAATTTATTTTTGCCTATGGCTTGCCTTGTGCATTTACCATTTTGATAATTTAGAAAAAATCTTCTCGTTGAAACATTAGTGAGACGTAACTCCTGATAGGCTTTAACTGTATTAAGGTATTCTTAACTGATGTCAAATTTACGCTCTTTGTTTGTTTTCGTGTTCGGCAGACTCACATCTTGTAGGTTTGTACCCGTTTCTACGTCTTCTAGCGTTATATTAGCAAGCTCTACATGCACCGCTGATTCCATAAATTAAAGCAACCTGTTGAACAAAAAAATTTGTGTGTTAATAATCGTAATAACCTAGGTACCTATTTTAGGTATGTAGGTAGGTATCTAATCATTTAGTTTGAGTAGAGTAGATAAGTAGGTTACCCTTGTTGCCAAGTATTGTTTATTTGGAGCGTTATTTAAAAATGTTTCGATTTCTTGTGTCGTCAAGACTTTAGATTTTTTTGCCTTGTATCCAGAGGACAATTTCTTCAGTAAAGCCGTCAAATTTACATATTTTTTAATATCGACGTCGTGTCTCGTTTGTAAGGTCATTCTTAACATTGAATATGTGTATTTATATTCATCAAAATAAGTGAGTAAAAGGGAAATGAAGGGAAGAATCAACCTTCATAAAACATCACCAAGAAGGTTCTATTTAAAAAAAAAAATATTGACGGAGCACCAAGAAGTCGAGTTTTTATGTAAGAGACCGAATGCTTTGTACGGGCTGATGATTTTAGACAAAAATTAAAAAGAAAAAATACATTTTAGCCCTAGGTATTAAACTCTAGTTTTAGGCCCGCTAAGCTACACTATTATGATACACTTTTTGAGCAAGAGAAGTGAAAACATAATTATGGTACCTACTCTTAATCTGTCTCTCAAGGTGCTGCGCCTCTCACCGGTGCCATTGCGGCGCGGCTGTAGATCAACTTGTTATACACGGACGTTCATGCATTAGTTCCGCCGGCTGGATTTCGCGCCACGCAAGCCTTAATGATATTATCCGATGAACTTTTACCAGTATCAATGTTTCAGCCGTTCTCTATCTCGAGCTGAATGGTCTGTTAAGTGATGATGGTAAGCGGCCCGACGTTATGACTCTTGTCCCTTGGAGAAAGGCCTTTGGTGTGGGGCGCTACCTGCGTCAACACCCTTGGGGCTTTTATTTGCCTGGGACATCAGTAGGGCTGGTGCGGCGGCTGATTCGGCCGAGGATCACAAAAGGCGCTAATGTTGTGGTCTCGACTTAACCTATTGTGGTCGAGACCTTGGATCCGTGGGGACCTAACTGCCCTCCGAATTTTCAAAAACCTTGCGGGGCTTTTGATTGAGGCGACACGTGACCCAAGGGATGGCTCTTAAATAAGATCCAGCTAAACACCTAAATATGACAGCGAATTAGGATAGCGATTCAGCGTGGCCGGGCAGTATGGTCAGTATCATGGGCACGCTTCCGTCTGGTACTGGTACAGTGCTACAGTTGAGCACTGTTTACCTATGGACCGTTTGTAACGGTACTTAGGTAGCCTGACTGATTCCCTTGTATATTGCTAGTTTGATTGTACATATTTTTTTGAGAATACATTTTGTCAAGAATAAATACAAGATGCAGATTTTAATACTCCAAGTTTATTCAATTGTATAGTTTTCTTTTTTTCAAAACTCCCAGAAGTGGCTAGCCGCCCGCGACACAGGGAGTACTAGTGTGGGGGTTAGTGTACCACAAAATAATATTCCATCCACTCTATGCTACAATTATGAATCGGTTTTCAATCAATTGAAAGAGATCAATCAATTGGTGATCAATGTTGAATAGGTAATATTTCCATTGTATTGATTGTGACGTTAGGGTCGCAGATAGGTAGGAGGTATAGTGGGTATAAAAAAGAGGGTTTAGCAGCCTCACTTTTAATGTCCTTATAAAATTACACAGCCGCACAAATTGCGCACTCAACAGTTATTTACACCAAATCACTGGCCTGAGCACGCGAGTCCCCAGTAGGCTGCTTCCGGTCGTGGGTAGACGCTCCAGCTCTCAGGGATGAGGAAATATTTGAAGTAAAGTCCAGCAGTCGTGTCGGTAGCGACTACGAGATTGGCAGGCAGGTAGGTAGGTAGGTAGGTAAGTAGGGCAACCAATTAGTTGTATCCCTCAAACTCCCGTACTGGAATCCTGGAACAAGGAGAGACTTAATGCCTGCTCTTTAGGAGGCCTGCGAGTCACCGGAAGAACAGCTGATCCTCAGTAGCGTGGGTGCAAGGTCCAACGATTCGGTGAGGGTGAAACTACCGGCAGATTAGCATGACTCGTTCAGACAGCTTTACAATGGTATATTAATCTACAATTGCTAAAGCGCTACGGCAGGTGATAGTGAAGGGGTTACATTTATTAAAAACTCACCCTAGAGGGATCCTGAGTAAATTTGGTAGGTCGTAGGTAGGTACTTTAAATAATTTTATATACGTGCACACGCGAAGGCGGTAGTGAGCGATCTCTCAGTGCATTGGCAATCAACTGGTGGTGTCACGTGGTACACCGAGGCCGGTTTGAGATGGCGTTCCGCACCGCTTCTATGGTCGCGCAGAAGATCCTTTGTTTTTAAATAATATTTTTGTGGTTCCGTATGCATATTCTAATTATAGGTAACGGCGCTAGACGCAACGTTACATGATGAACGCAACATAGACCTGACAGACCGACACATTGAGTTCTGTTGCGGAATATTGCGAAGCCCTGCAAAGTCTCAAATGAGTAAACTGGCAAGATATTTTGGACTTAGAGACATGAGGCATTAACAAAACAGGCAGCATTCGCCGTGTTCAACTCAAAACGACTTTCAGTGACATCAGCCTTTCTCTTCTATCTTTTAATCCGTTTACCAAATTGGGCGTGAAAATACGCTAAATATCCAACAAATATTTGCATATAAATAATAAATGTAGGATGGTCAAGCAATTGACCAGCAGCTCATTCACATGCAAGTGGAGATGTAGCATAATGGAGCACGCTTATTTTTTTACTATTCGTTTTATTTAAACTTCAAGGTTCTACGATTAAACCGCTCCGGATAGACAGATATAGACAATGAACTCCATTATTTTAAGTGCAACGTAGTACTGTTAGTAAGTTTCAGTGTAATGATAATGTAGGGACAAATAGTAGGTTTCGACATAATGGAATATATACAAGGTGTGGGTGGTTACATTCAGTGCGTCTACTAGTGCAGTGGTGGAAATAAGAAGGATTCTCCAAAGGAGGTTCATTTGCATTAAATTCATCCACTGCACCGGCCCCAAACGATGCCACAAATAGCGATACTGATCCTTCATACATCGGGTTTATAGAATATAGAATGAAGAATATGAAGACATAAAGCAAGATAATTCACGATGCTGGAAATGGGAAAAGTTCAACTAGATAGATACCTAGTTAGCAAAACATTTGAGGCCTCAAGGTAGGAACAAAAAACCAGGTCACTACTTAACGCGTGGTTCATCTACTTATGGCTGCGTATGGTTATATTTTATTTTTGTATAATTGCTATCGAACCAACACATTATATTGACACAACACATTTATATGGCAATATTTATATGGCTTGCTTGCATCTGTGTTTACTCGTTCACGGCCTACAAATAAATTTGCCAAAATACGCAGTGTATGGCAGTTTCTGCCTCTGGATTCGCCCGCCTGTTCCATATTTTTCCCTTAACTTTTCCACTTAGCAGTAAGTAGCATCTATACATTGCAATTTTAGTTCCATCCAGCTGTATAGACGTATGTAGACTATAGTCTTTATAGTGAAGTACAAGCAGGAAGAAAGTAATTCGAGAACTTGTAATAATGACAAATAAATAAAGTTCGTGTCCTTTTTTCTGAGGTCAAATATCAGCTTTTTACTGAATGCATATGAAAGTACATGTATAATTTCATATGCGTAGGTACATGGCAGTATACAGTATTTACAACAAAAATATTTTTAGTCTGTAAGTCTTTACATTCTAATTTTCGAGTGCCTATCATGTGTGGTTTCATAGATATGCAAACATTTCACTCCATAATTTTAACCGCATTATGAACCCCTCAGGGTTTGATTTTTTTCAGGGTTTGGAATTCCTATCTTAGCATGCATTTACACACCAAAGCAAACATTTCTCCAAATTTCTAGTCTGTTGGGCCAGCGGCTTAGGCTGCAATTGCATCTAGTTGAAATTAGCCAGTCAGTCACGACTTTTCCTTCCTTTTCCCGCCACGTCATTTAGCCCGCTATGTCTTTTGCCCGCTATTGTAACGCAAACCGAAAGTTTCGACCCACATTTCCAGGCTAAAAAGTTAGAAAGTAAGAAATTTATAGATGCGATATAAAGATATGATGTTTACAACAGAGCAATGAATGAACAATTTATAAAAACGTTTCTTGTATGTGAACCCCCTTTATTCATATTTTTATAACATTAAGGTTATTCTGTATGATAATACATATTCTCTGAAAATTTTAACCTGCTTCCCCTGGGATGTACAACTTTTATGAATAATAAACGTTATTTTTATGTGAATTTAACCGCCTCTGTGATCTAGTGGTTCAACCCACCTAGCTACCACCATCTTACCTAGTTCTGTCGTCATAATAACAATTCTAAAATTGTTGTGTCCCAGCATTCAGAGGTAAGATAGCCAGTTCCTCAGTTTGTTGAGGATTCCGGGTGAAGTGCGTCTCCACCTTCGGCCTTATCTTAATTTGTTACCAGGTGAGATGAAAGCCAAGCGCTTCCCCGTCGAACAATAAAAAAAAAATGCAAAATTCCTTTCTTAGTAAGCGTTTGCACGCCATGACAAACATACCCTCCAAATTCCATGTCTCTAGGACCAGCGGTATAGGCTGTGCGTTGATATATCAGTCATTCAGGACTTTGAATTTTAAATATATACAGGCTGAGTTTTTTTTTCAGGGCCACTGAGGGCAAGTCTGAAACAGTGAGAGTTATCGAAAAGTCATGTTAGGAGTTACGTGCTCGATTTAAAAAAAAAAAGTTCTGCATAAAAAAAAACAGTTTTTTATAGTTTTTCTGGACAAGTAAGTTTTATAAATATATATTTTTTTACATTTTTGAGTTCTTTGTTTGATAATAAAAAAAAAATGTATGCCGCCTAATTTTGAAAACGTTTTGAAAGTGTTCCAGCAACTTTGGGCTATGGTTATCAAACAAAGAACTCATAAAGGCAAAAAAAAATATTTCAAGAACTCACTTTTCCAGGAAATCTATAAAAAATATAGATTTTCTCGAATGCAGATCTTATTATTTTTTAAATCGAGCAGGTAACTCCTAACATGACTTTTTGATAACTCTCACAATTTCAGACTTGGCCTCAGTGGCCCTGGAAAAAAACTCACCCTGTTTGTGTAGATAGACAACGCAATAAAATAAAACCCATGAAATCCAATTTAATTATGGTGTGAACATGGGAAAATCTGAAGTTTATCTTTAATTATTTTGCAGTGTTATTTATTTTATATTACAACATTCAGTAAAATTAATTTTACATTCCAACTGTGATACTTTTCCATGCAGGAATTGCATTTGCAGCAGATCAATAACTATTTTTCTCTTCTTGTTAGCTTAAAGCTGGTAAAATTGATGCGATTAATAATATTACTAGTGGTTCTATAAGAACAGTAGACATCGCGAGCCCCTATAGCCATGCAATAACGGATGCTTCCTCTTTCGATTTTGCTTTTAGGCTTTTTGAGCAAATAGGGGTATAATTTTTAGAGATTACTCGCGTTCCCTTGGTCTGAGGAGATCAGGCAGAGAGGACTGCGTAGTCTGATCAGTAAACGCAGGTAGACATTTTCCGAAAAAAAAAAAAACTATATCCTACAGTAAACTTGTCCCCTTTCCCCCTCCACTCACCTTTTTTTTCACAACATCTTGTGTAGAATTAAACAATTATTGTGTGTTTCAAATTTAATTGAAATCCTTTGATAAATAACGCTACAGCAAACTTATCAAACCCCTCTTTTCACCCCTTTTTTCCCCCCAATTAAAAATCCCGATCGTTTGTAAAAAATAATCAATCAAGGAACATGTGTGCCAATTTTCATTAAAATCGGTAGTAAAATGCGAGAACAAACCGACAGCCGACAGACCGCGGACATAAGCATATTTGGCCAATCTCGAAGCTGAGCCGCTTCGCTCGCTCGGTCAACTAGTAATCATCATACAAACAATATCGAGGCGAAAGTTTTTATGGATGTGTAGATGGATGTATGGTAGGTACTTCTTTACGCCAGTTGTACTAGATACTAGATAGGTACAATTTGTATATTGGTTACATGTTTATTTTTATTTCAACATTCTGATATGTATGCATGCAATTAGTATTGCAAGTAACCTACTTAATTAATAAAATAATAAAAATATAAGAACTTTCTGTATGTGTTGTATGTGTCTTAAACAAATAAAGCATTTGTATTTGTTGACGAATCAAGCTGAAATTTGTACAGTTATTTTTCTAGACCATAAATCAGTTTCCGTAAGATGGGAAAGATAAGTACTTAGATTCAGCTAGGTATTTTCATTGTAGAATGTCAGTGACAGACAGAACAGACAGACGACACTATCATTAGGAAATTATCATTAGAAATAAATGGTTTTCTTTCTTTCTTTTCTTTACGACAGATGCAGGCATTTCAAATGATTATTTTTGACACATTCGTTCACGTCATAAAATTCTAAACCATTCACAAAACAATAATAATATAGGTAAGCAAAAGATTTTTTTAGAGGTTTTGATATACATGTTTGTTCCCTCTAATATTCACGCAATAACTATAGACCGGATTGTGCTAAAAAAACACCTTTTATGCTTTGGATCAGAGGAGGTACCACGACCTTTTAGAGCATTCTTGTTTTGATATTACACTATCCATCCAGTGTAGAAAAAACGAGAAAAAAGTAATGTAATAACAAAAGGAGAACGCTATAAGACGTTGAGGTTAGCCCCTAGGAATAGCATATACCTATACGCTACCTTTTAAGAGTACAACGCGAGCGAAACTTTGAAGCTTCAAGAAAAAGCTAGTATATAATATTGCTCCGAAATAGAATGGGAAAAAATACATCGGGCGAACCACAAATGTAATGGCGACTTAAATGATGAGATTCTATTATATAAAAATTATAGAACAAATGGAAAATTAACTTTTTTTTACCACCAACCAAACCAAGCACAATATTGCTCCCCCTGGGGCTCGAACCCGGGACCTCTGAATCTGAAATCGGTGGTTTGAGCCACTAGACCACAGAGGCGGTTACTAGACCACAGAGGCGGTTAACTAAACTGCCGACAACAATTTGATACGAGTGACTCTATACTAAAGTAAACTAGAACTTAAAAAACTGCAGGCTTGGACTTTTATTTTCTTATGAGTCTACAATATAGCAGCTGTAGGTTAGGTGGGGGTGATCCTTGGGCCACCCCTGCCGTAATCTCGTACAAAAGTAAAAAAAAATAGGTTAAATTTTCTCGATTTAATTGAGAAACTTTATCACCATTTGTAGTCAATCGCTCACTTAGTATTTTGTTACCCAAATTCCCAAAACTCAAATTTACTATTTGAAACTTAACATTTGAGTTTCCAGTCACACGTTTAAATACTACCCAAATATACTTATTACTAAGACAAAACAAAGCGCTCAAAATGCACTTACACATTTTCAATATGGTGAAGATGAATGAAAAAAATCCCCCCAGTAGCGAACAGAAAAAAAACAATCTTCCCCGCCAGGGGGGACAGACCAGTAGGGGATAATGAAACGGCGGATTCGGCCACGTGGTACGAGTACCTTACTGCCACACGCTCGATAGTCCACGAATGGTTTGGGAAAGGAACAATACAACAATACCATACAAAATTATTTATTAGAAATACATTTAGGTATACATATTAACAACGGGGACGTTGAGCAACTGCAAAAGTTAGAAACTGTGTAGCAGTGTCAACGCCCTCCTCCGAACAAAATAGTGCAGATTCCATCTGAATGGGAAGTTAAAGTCTTATCTAATAACTACAAGTAGTTTTCATTATAATAAAAAATAAATTAAAAGTAAAGATAAAAACACTGAGCTGATAGAAAAAAAAATGGTACAAACAAAGAATTTGAATCATTAAGAATACTGTGTAAAAGTATTTAAGTGAATGTGGCTTGGGAAAGGAACGCAAAGACGCAAGGATGTAGTATGCCCGTACATAATTATCTCTTGAATATGTCTCTCACAATACAATACAATATGTTCATTTGTTCGAATCATAGGTACAGTGCAGGTCTTATATAAATACTCTAAATTAGTCCATCTATATCGCACCATCTTCCAGGCTTAATCACTCGTGTCCGTTATGGTAGCGTACATATAATCGAATTCACGTTCGTGGTTATGCCTAAAAAACTCTGCGTAAACAGAGCATAATTAGTGCAAAAATAAAATAAATAGTGCCTCATTGGTTTAAGAAATAATGACCATTCTTAGTGGGTTCTAACCGAGTCTGTGGTCTAGTGGTTCAACCCACTGATTTCAGATCCAGGGGTCCCGGGTTCGATCCCCATGGGGAGTACAATATATTGTGCTTGGTTTGGTTGGTGGTAGGACATTGTTGAAGTCCGCCTGGCTAGCTACCACCATCTTACCTAATTATGTCGCCATAATAGCAATTCTAAAATTGTTGTGTTCCGGCATTCAGAGGTAAGATAGCCAGTTCCTCAGTTTGTTGAGTATTCCGGGTGAAGTGCGCCTCCACCTTCGGCCTTATCTTAACTTGTTACCAAGTGAGATGAAGGCCAAGCGCTTCCCCGTCGTTAAAAAAATAATAAAAAAGTGGGTACGCCAGCATAACGATCAAGCTAGCGTACACATAACCGTACTCTTTCGAACAACGAAGTTTACACACAAAACTAGAGCACAAGTACTGCCGGAGCAATACAATATTTCACAATGATTGCTCATATAGGAACGGAGAGGAGATATTGAACAAGAATTTTGAATGACATTCCGAGCTGGCGTTATGGCAGCGTACCCACTAAACAACGTAATATTTCTTACAGAAAACGAGCATTTCTTATCATAAATGCTATACGTATAAATAGTGTGTGAAATACTGCCTCTGCAAGTAGTCATACTTTATGCAATTTCGTAGTGGAACAGTATAAGAAGTCCATGTGAAGTTCTAAGAACCAATGCATTGTAGTACAGTCGCACAGTCGCAGTGTCTGGAGCAGGGCTAGTACTTGAATGTAGAGATAGAAACATCCGTCAGATCTGGGAAAATATTTTGACATAAGACAAACCACGTGAGATTAAGTCCACACTATAATACTATAGTGATTTATGAGTGTCTTTAGTCGCCACTATTTCTTACTCCTTACAAATTCTTCACTCATACTTATATATATATATAAAAAAACATAACTTATATCTAACTAACTAACAAAAATATTAGGAATCCGCGTAAATAAAGAAAACAAAGAACGAAGTCCCAGGTGTTCCGGTAGTTTCAACTATTATTATAAAGAGAATTGTATTTTTGATATATTTAATAGTTTAAAAATAACGAGACCAATATAAAAAAAAAACATCCACTGACAGATTGTTATAGTAACACTGAGTAGCCGGCTATAATTTGTATTAGGGATCCTTACGTAAACTCTAATAAGGTGAAGGAAAATAAGTTAGTTACAATTTACATCGTAAGTGCTGCAAAAACGTTTGATTATAGAACAAAATAATGTTCTACAGTTTTAGAACACATCAATAACTCCACAAAAAAAACAGTAATACGATGTGTACAACTATACGAGTAATATTGTCACTACAGCCAATTTTTATGTCACTATAATCAACTTTTTATGTTTAAAAGTTAATAAGCGCCGGTAAAAACTTTACCATGCCATATCATACCTTGGTATTAATCCTTATCCAAATAAAACACTTCGTAGCCAATGCTGTTTTAGTATATAACTTTTTTCAACACATAAGAAAAAAAAAATGGTCTACTAGTACCATCAGTAGTTATTAGTTATTAGGTCGGTTGACAGAACTACTGATACATCATAACTAATACTGACATCATTGGCTAGGACGTAAACTTCTGACCATTAAAATAATAGGCTATTAATATAAAAATAATAGGGTCAATTACTCATACGGTCAGCTCATTAAATGCAAATAAAGTGAACCAAAGAAGGGCTCTTTAGTCAGCTGATCCCACTCTTAACTTATCCCACGGGGTGAGTTGACTAAATAATTAATTTTGTTAATTTTGCTTTGTCAACTGATCCCACTTTCAAGTAAAAATAATGTAATATTTGAAATATATATACAAACGTGAATAAATTTGGCGGAAAAAAATACACACCATTGTTTGGTTATACTGATAGGTATTAAAAAGAGCCTAAAATACTTTTATCTGATTTTTCTAGCTGACCGTATACAGTCATGGACATCATTAGAGAAACTCAACAAAAATAAGTTGATTACACTTTTCATCCAGTGTTCATACTTCGAGATCTTATCGTAACCTTAAACGATAACGGCAGACTGGTGAGTTCACGAGACGTGTACGGCAAGGTCGTAACAGAGTCTCGGGACGATCTATTTATAGTGAGCAGTGTTCAGAGGTCAGAACTACGCATCAGGAAGCTCGGCAAGTGACAGTTAGCACTAAACCGTAAGAACACTCAAAGCGGCTGGGATAAGGACAGTGTGTCACTATGTGCCACCCAGAGGCCCCTTTCTTACCATAGGTTATCCCTTTTGGCCGTCTACGAAACCGGAGCTTCGTAACCAGTTACGAACTAATCATAATTCGTCCTCGTACGATACCAGTTACCACAAAACACGTATTTTTCCTTACAGGAAACTAGGTTTTGAATTCGTAACCAGTTACAGCGTAAGAATAATCTTTAGTTGTACGTATCTACATGGACAACGGGATTAATAATAAAAACAATGATATTATTAATAGGAGTACTTAATACTCGTATGTGTAATTCATTAGGTAGTATCGGCTCTCTTCAAAAAATATAAATATTCTTGTTATAACAAAACTTTATTTCATTTCGAGCAGCTCGATCCGACATTACTCGTTCATACCGAAACTGGGATGATGATGCAAGTTCAAAAGTACTGTTCACCGACGAGTCCCGGTTTGTCTTAAGTCAGCTAATAGAAGGGTTAAAGTTTGGAGACGACCAGGAGATATATACGCTCAGTGTAACATTGTCGGAAGAGAGCCGTATGGTGGAGTCAGTTTGGTGCGTCCCGCTATGTGCCATGAGTGTATTGAAAATTGATGACAATAGGCAACAAAAAATGTTTAGACCAATGTCAGTATTGTCAAAGTCAATATCCGTATCGGCTGCCGGTCCGCCATTCGCGAAATGCGATGTAAGACGTTGGTCTGACCAATGTGTACCACACGTCGTTGGCCACTACGACATTTTCTATCAGGCGTGTTTGTAAGGCGTAGGTCTATGTTACTTTAAAAATAAAATTTTGATTAGTTACTGTGCTGTGATTGTGATTGTGAGACGTCAGTCTCACCCGAGAGCCAAATAATGTGAAGCTTGATAGTGCCTCTGAATCGCTCTATGCTCAGGATTCTAACATAAGATCATTCGTTAAGCTCATAGTAGTTTGTTCAGGATTCAAAACAATCTTAACAAGCGACGGCACGCGGCGGATTCTATTTTTTTCAGTCCAAAACAAAGATCATGTGAACTCTGAGTTAAGTGCCCGGTTAGCGATCAAGTTTGAAAAACTTCACGTTTCAATCGAACGATAGCTAATTTACCAAACTGAAAGACCTTGACCTTCTCAAACTTGCCCGTAGTTTCCTCATTGTCGTGAAGTAACGCACTTCTAAAACTAAAACCAGACTATTGAAAAATCACGCTCTAAAAAGTACGAACCAAAAAATATTCTTACAGAAACTATTCATATCTATAGTCTAATAATTAAAAAAAAAAAAAAAAAAACAAAGTACAATTAAACTAACTATGTACAAAGGAATCAGTCAGATTACCTAAGGACCCTTACAAACGGCCTATATAGGTAACTCAACTGTTCCAGACCAGTACCAGACGGAAGCGTGCCCAAGACACTGGCTGCATTGCCACGCTGAATAGCTATGCTAATTCGCTGGCCTAAATAAGAGCCAGCTCTTGGGTCACGTGTCGCCTCAATCAAAAGCCCCGCAAGATTTTTGAAAACCCGGAGGGCACCGAATTCAATAAACATTGTTTTTATTCAGTGTTCACCCGTCAAGCTTTTTGGCCTTTCAAAGGTTTATCATCCCTCAAATTGCGAAAGAAAATGCAACTGCTTTTCGCTGGAAAAAAAAGAACACTCATATCCCTAAAAACTTAAAATAAACATACCTATTGCATATTTCGATATTCAAAATCAGATAAAATTTACCTAAGCAAACATGAGGCTTAATAATACTCCTGATAAGTCCTCTGAATGAATATTATTTGTTGAGTTATAAAGTCAAGCGATATTTCACACCTGATCAACTTTTGACTTTATATAAAGCTCAAGTTCGATCCTGTATGGAGTATTGCAGCCACCTTTGGGATGGTTCAGACAAATATCAACTTGCCGCACTTGACTCGGTGGAGCGCAGAGCCAAGAGGCTCATAAATGAAGAGTACCTTGCCAAGGCAAGGCTCGACAGCCTGAGCCATCGTCGCAAGGTTGCGTGTTTGTCGGTGTTTTACAGATTGTACTTCGGTGAGTGTGCTCAGGAGCTTTACGACCTTATACCGCCTTCGCCGTTTTTCAATAGAAATTTCAGACGCACAGCCTATTATCATCCTCACCTGGTTAATATCCCACGCATAAGAACTAAACGCTTTCAAGAATCTTTTATTGTGCGCACTGCAAGAACTTGGAATAAGCTCCCAGCGTCTGTTTTTCCGCTGTGCTACGACCCTAATGTCTTCAAGAAGAGAGTTAATAGGAACTTTCTGGGTAGGCTCGCTCCATCGTAGATCTCATTCTTACCTGTGTAAGTTTCGTGGTCAAGAGCCGACCCATCGTAAAAAAAAAAATGAGAGTTTGATTCATTGGATTAGCAAATAAATTATAATTCCATCCAATTTACGCTCTTTATACTTGCTCACATTATTGCTGTGAGCGCGAATCGCTGGTATCCAGTATCGCAAACCAACTGGAAGCTGGAATGCTATGCGAGCAAGTCGAGCATATTTTAAAGTGACAGTGGCAGCTGCTAAAGCCGAGCATACACCAAACTAGTAAAATTTTAATATCTTCTCGAGTCCCATTTTGTCAATTATTACAATAGAACACTAGATTCAGTTTTAGCCGCCTCTGTGGTCTAGTGGTTCAACACGCCGATTTTGAAACCAGAGACAGGTTTGATCCCCATGGGGAGTACAATATATTGTGCTTGGTTTGGTAGGTGGTAGGACTTTGTTTAAGTCCGCCTGGCTAGCTACCACAATCATACCTAATTCTGGCGCCATATCAGCGAATCTAAAACTTGTTGTGTTCCGGCATTTAGAGGTAAGATAGCCAGTTGAAACGTAAATACATTTTTTGAGCACTTTTCTATTAGCCACTATTATCACTAAAGGGGGGCGTTTTGTTCAGCGATAGACTGGCTACGTTGGACCACTTACTTCAGGTCGGCTGCGCGCTACAGGCCAGAAGTGCGCAGACCTTTTTACCAAGCTTTTATTTAACTTGCTTAATTCGTATTGTCTGTCTGTCTTTCCGGTTGCAAATTGTAATCCATTTTACCTACAAGCACTTGCTGACATTCGGGAGATTACTTTTGTTACCTTGATGACGATGCAATAATATGGATTAATATATTAACACCCAGAATAGTTGAGTAACCGATTAAATGTGATATGAGTTAAACTATTCCGGTCTTATTACAAAAAATAGCTGGCTACAACTTGAGGTTTAACCTGGATTTATCCAGGTTAAACCTCAAGTTGTAGCCAGGTCTAAACGGTGATCTTATTACAAAACAGGGTTTAACGGAGGTTTACTTAGTACCAGAGATTGACCGTGGTTTAAATAAAATCCATAGATGATATGAAAATATTAGTACAAATAATTTATTAATTCGCTCATTACGATCATCGCTGGAAACATCTAGCACAATTTTATGCCAGTTAGTTTCCTATCGCGCGATATTAGAAAAAAGTGAATTGAAAGTTTTGTCGAAATTCTATAAACATTTAAAAAAGTAGGTAATTCAAAGAGTAAACGAGCTGAATATTTTTTCTAGCTTCAATGAGCTGACTGGGAAACCCCGAAATGAGGTAGAAATGAAACTAGTGTAGAAAATAATGAAATTGACTGCAAAGTCCAGCCACGAAAAGCCCCTTCACACGAGGATTTGGCAATAATAGATATTGCTCCTCATTACGTTATAGTCGAAGTCAATGACTATGAAAGTGATGCACTGATCATACTTGCTATATTATATTATACCAAGTATAAAAATGCCTACTTATTTATATGAAAATCTCATTCTAAATACTTACTTTATTCCAATACCAACAACACCAAACTCCACACCTACGGCAGCAACTCATCCAATTTCAGGCCCTAGCATCGATTTTACTGACCTTACTATCAAGGAACCTATTGTTGTAGAGCCGGTATTTTTTTAATAAAATCCATATACTATTTACCATTACCATTAAATTGATTAGTTTGTTTGTGAAATTTAGCATACCTAAAGATAGGATATAGGCTCCTTTTTATTCGGGTACCACATGGGCGAAGGGGCATAAGCTTGTATACAATAATAAGAAAACACAAGCATTCATTTTGTTTTTTGGATTATACTTAGAATGGTAATAAAGGTTGTTTTATATATTTAGTGGTATCCAGCAATCACCCTGTTGATAGAAGCCGACCAGTGCAGCTTTGCTGACTACCGGCTGCGACACACCATGCAAATCAGCAGTATCATCTTGAATCTACGAATGAAGTAACAAGACGTATTAGTAAATTAGATATTTTACATTACAAAGTACCTAGTATAATCAGCATAGTAGGTATATAGCATTTACTTCGTTGCGAGTCCTGTTGCGTAACGCGCAAACTAACTTGAACTTCTGGACTAAGGGTTCTTCCTAGAGGATCATTTCTGTGACAAATCCTCGCGCAATAGGTCCACGATTTTTGCACAAAGCGATTGGTAAACCTATACTTGTACCGGAATTCTTCATCACTCATTTCAAAGGGGTTAACTTGATGACGAGTACCTATTGGGTCGTCGCGTGGGTCGTCTCCAGCATATTGAGATCTTCGAAATCCATAAGGTCAATGGTGTTTATGTCCATTTAAATTTAATTCATAAGACATTTCACTTCAAAAATATTAGCAACGCAAAACGAAACTCGATAAATTGATTGACGTTTGTTTGTTGATATTAATTTTGAGGTTAGTACCAAAGATAAACTAGGGTCTAGCAGGTTTATCTTTAGACCATAGATGAACCATGGTTTTGTGCTAAAACGGTCTCTTAGACCTTGGTACCAGGTTTAAACTAACTTTAAACTTCGTTTTGTAATAAGCCGAAGTTTTTATTAGTACATATATTTTATTTTATTATATATTTTTAATTGTTTGTATAAGTATTAATATATTAATTAACTACATCTTCAATTAATATAATTATGTGAGGGTAAAAGTTCGTCTTTAATGGGATTTATCTCATATTTACGGTACTATTTGAACAACAAACTAGACAGAAGTCTTTTTTTTTCTAAAATGAACGTTTAAAAAAACAATAACAAATTAAACACTGTTTGGGCTGCGTATAGATTATAGCTCAATTTGTTACGATTTCGTACCTGAACTGTTGTGTACATTTGAAGAAGTTTAAAAGTAGCGTCAGTTACAAAAATAATAAGGAGTAGAGGGAAGAAAGCAGAGTTACTAAAATAATGCTAGATTTGAATGTAATGTTAGGACGTAGGATTCGTAGGATACGTAGGACGTAGGGTCAGGCCGAGGTGGATGGATTATGTGAGTGATGATATGCATATGTGAGGAGTGGACGCTGAGGTGGCGGGTGACAGGGGGGGGGGGGAGGAGAATGTGCTGCACTAAAACGAGATGTGCACACTCTCGTCTCACACTTGGAGTGTCAGATTATGCCAAGAAGGAGAAAAAATACCCTACATATTGTGTGAAATTAAAGTTTACATCAACGTTCATACAATTAGTAGTTGAAAAACACAAACATCATGTTGGTAATTTTAGTATTCTTGGTAGCAACATTATGTCAGCCATTTTGTTCTCATTGATCAAAAACACAAAAATGACTTTCATACAAACTATCTGCAAGTGCGAGTTACCCTGATCAATTATTTCTCTTATACACATAATTTGGTATAATTTTGAGTTACAAGTACAACCTGCGTGAAAAAAAGTTGACTGAAAGATGCTTCTACAAAACTGTTGTAGCGGAGTACGACACAATTCGTGATGGCAAGAGGGCTTCAATTTGATCACCCCACAATTTGTATTCTGTGTACCTAGACACCTCGAACAGTCTGTATTTGAGGCCGAATGAAAGTTAAAAAGAAACTGAAACGACGCTTCTTCAGAACAGTTGCTTCGGAGTAAGCGAAACTCGTGAAAACAAGGGTTTCCTTCCGTTCCGCGAGCATTAGCTTTAGAATTTTTTCGCCATTTTCAAATTCGCATCTTCCTTAGCCACAATAAACGTTAGGGGCCCGTTAAACAGTAACTACGGGCATCGATTATCCGTCGGGCTTGTTTTATAGTACGTGGGTCACGGCGGCTCCACCCCTCGGGGCGTGTCTAAGAATCAGACACCGATCCTTATTTTCCTTAAGGTGAATCCTCTGGCAGAGGTACGCGCGAGATGATTTTTGGTAAATTGTTAATTCTAAACTCACCATGAAAGTCACAATCGTTACTATACCTTTTTTTAACGTGAAAAAGTATTTAGCCATGTTGAGAGAGGTGGGCGTAAAAGTAATGGGTTCGACATCGATATGCTAATGTGACGTGTTGCGTCAGACTGGCAGCTGGCGTGCTTAAACAGATTTCTTGTTGGTTTTAGTTTAAAACTAAAAAAAATAAAGCATTCAATTTCACAATCGGAACTTACAAAACTTACTTTAAATATTAAATTAGCATATAAAAAGTTATTGTAAATAACTAAATTATCAATATAGTGTTTCTCCGATATCCATTTTTATAACTGTGTGAATAGTGATTTAATAATGAATAATTTAAATAATAAATATTAATAAGTTTTCATTTTTGCCGGCTATCTCACAATTTTTTATTGTACGACGGAGAAGGGCTTGGCTTTCATATCACTTGGTGTCAAGTTATGATAAGACCGAACGTGGAAGCGCACTAATCTCAGAGCAACATTTGTGTGTTTTTTTTTAGGCTAACTTCCTCATCGTTTTTTTTTACGAGTACTTTTTATGGTGGCTTGGCGCGTGTTTGTCTCATCTCGTTTACAAATGATTTTTTTTTCTAAAGGAGGATAGCTAAACCAAATAAAAAAAAACGTAATGTACAAAATAATGTTGCTATAAATACAACTTGCTGATCTCAAATGCTTGGTGAATTTCATTGTCCACAATGTGCTTTGAATTTACAATGTACCAAAAACCATCTCGTGCGTACCTAACCCAGAGGATTCACCTCAAGCCATTTTGATTATACATATCTACAAATACCTGTAGATATGGGCTGTAGGGGAGCCCTTGCGAGCTAATCGATACGAGAGAAGATGCAAGTGAATTTCATGATCCTGAATAACGATAGCAAGTTGATCGTAAGCTCATTTTAAATGAAAAAGGATATTCAAGGTTTTCGTAGATACCTATCTACGAAAACCTTGAAAACTGTTACATCACACAACCCACGAAGAGCTAGTATCCACTATTCTTAAGGCAACAGTCTGCAACTATTATAAGATATAAGAACAAAGGTAGGTAATGAAAAAATATTGATGTAAGTGGAATTTCTCGAAATTTCCTGTAGAATATGTAGTAATATCGAAAGCAATGACATTCACGCCCATCCTCTTCAGCTTTACCTACGTAATGACCTGAGGTAAGCCTCGAGCTCAGAAGATGACCAAATTTTTTTAACTTGCTTATTTTCTGGAAATGCTTGTTATTGACCCGACTGCCTCAGATAGAGGGTAATGTTTTTCAAGAGTATGGTTTGTATGTATGTATGTCTATTTCATTGTAATATACTGGACACTAGAGGTGCGAATAGAATAATAAAATGTTTTCTTACAACAATGTGGGTATCAAACTACAGGAAATATGTTTCAACATTCGGACCTACATTACTGCAGCGGCCAGCAAAAGAGGCATTGATGGACGAACGTGTAAGGCCGAGTTGTGGCCAAGGCTGGTTTAGTATCTACTTTTCTCAAATAATGCGCGGAAATTAAAACTTAGTAGTGCCTGGGCAGAACTTTATATTTGAAAATACAGTTGTCGAATGTGCAATTTTTGAAAATTTACTTACTTACTTTACTTTTCTATGACGGCTCTTGCCGCCTCTTTGTGGCATTAAAGTTCATCACACTCATTGTCTTCACTTGAACTCATTTTGTCAAATATACTTTTCAAAATCAATGACAAATAACGAACAACAACATTTTTTCCCGCATTGTCATTTGTTTTTTTTTTCAATAAACAGATACTTATTATAGAAAACTATTGGCAAACCAGTTCAAAATTAAAATAAAACCTTTGATAAGCTACCTACTTGGATGCCATGTTTCGGGGTAAAAGATCGCTCTATTTTTAAATTACACGACAGATAGGTATGGATTTTTATTCAACTTTTGCCGGTCGCTGCTGCTGATTGCCTTCATTTGGCCAGTACAGCCATTTCGATTAACTAAGGGCGTGTTCTCGTAAAACTATCAACTTATTTTCTCTATTTTATTTCCTAAGCTTTCATTGTGCCTTAACCTAAAACTTGATTTAAAAATAAAAAAGAATACATTTGCAGTCCTAGCTCGTCTTTGACCTCTTCTGATAAAAACAGGAGACAATCAATGATACATTTTCATGAAATATAAACGGGTGAAACCATTATTTAGCCTGCAGTGCTAAGCCCGCCGGACCAGCTCAAAAGGATCAATAATCCTTTGTTTCGCAAACATTCGCGTTCCGCCCTGACATTGTTTGCTGATTAGACCGATTTGAGCATGTTACGCACCTCAAAGCATTCACATCGCTTTTTACACCAAGCCATTGTGCTTTTTAGAACTATTTGGTATTCCTGGCCGGTTGTTAATACTCGTCAATACATATTTACTTACTAACACATACTAATTTATTTTATGACACATTTCACATCTATAAAAATAACTGGAAATATCATACAACGCTATCATGGCCTAAGCTAAACATAGCTATGTTTAAATAAAATAGGTCTAGATTACTTATTTTTTGAATAGATTATGAAACTATCCCCAACACAGAATCATATATCACACAAATGCTTGTCCAGGGTGGGAATCGAACTCAGAAACTACAGCGCAGAAGGCAGAATTACTACCAACAGAGCTCTATACCAAAAATACGTAGGTAAGTATTTTAGGTGTGGCACACACGACACTACCAACCACGATGCCAAATGGTCTTGGTACGTGTCACCTCTAGAGCGTTTATTTGGCAGGTGATGTAAATGTGATTTTTAAATTGGATAAACCCGACTGCCTCATATTGAAGGTACGCCAGTTTCACTGAGGGGATGGTAAGCGATTTTTTTGTAGGGGTTTGTTTAAGTCTTCCCGATTAGCCAACTTACCAATGTCTGTTGCCATAATATCCATACTAAATTGTAGTATTCCGGCATATAGAGGTAAAATAGCCAGGGCTTTTACCACGAAACCCGCAAGAACGAGGTACGGACCGAAACGAAAGACGCAACGACGGACTTGCGCCTTACCACGAAGTTGTGCGGAAGCGACATCGACAGACAACTTTCGTTTCAGATCCACAGACAAACAAAAGGATGATTTAGTCTTATGATCATAGTTGCTCTGTGAAAAATCGTGAACTAGCTAAGTGTTGCCAACTTTAGGATCTTTGGTCAAATCTTTTGTTTCGTCTTGTTGATTTGCATGAGGGCTTGCTAAAATGTCCGTAAATTTTTAAAGGTTTTTTTATCCATGCCATGCAATGCTTAATTATTTACAGTTACCACAAGCATTTATAACGAGGAGGAGAAGGTTTTATAGAAACTTAATGTAAAACCAAGTATAACCAACGGAACCCTATTACTGAGATTTGTTATCCGTCAGACTGTTTATCTATTAAACCTTGAAACCTTTTTTTAAATATTGCGTACCACAGAAGGTACCATTTCTAGAGAATGGTTCATTACAGTATTATTTAAATATATATCTAACAATTCATTAAAACAATTATTTTAGCTCTATCACACAAACGGTGAAGCTTACAAAATTCAAACTTCATATAATAACAGGAAATAGCTAGCGTTCGAAATGGACGAAGTTTAGGACCTGTTGCCACCGTTTGGGTACGGAGCCCTAAATTTGAATGAATGTATAGGTTGTATGAGCATTAATTTGCTCAAAACAAAATCGGTTTTAACTTTTATCAGGTTATCGTGCTGGCAGCATTAAATGGCGTTTGTGATTATAGACAGTAAGTCTAAAATGTTTTCAAAGTAGGGTTCATCGAAAGTTTTTTTGTCAAAATGACGATCATTCGAACAACGAACGGATCGAACTACGGACACGTAGGGACTTCGTGGTAGGGAAATTTGCGATCCGTCACACGTTACGGCGGGTTTCGGTTTTCAACGTAGACCCCAGATTCTAAGTCTGTTGCAGATTCCGGGTGAAGTACGCTTCCACTTTCAGTCTTATCACAACTTGATAATTATAATAAGACCTATACCTAAGTCTTATGTATCCATTAACCCCCCTCCCACCCTAAACATTTAATAGGCATTTAATAGTATAAATGCCTACTTTGGACGAACTACATCCGTTTAATACTAAAGTTAAATACTACCATACATGTGCATGCAAATGAAATAGTAACACACATACAAATATATAGTAATACATAAAATAATAGTAGGGCCTAGATGACGCTGTATGAAATTGATGTCCTGCAATATTAAATATTTATTAATATTATTATTATCATCATACTTCCTCTCTTAAAACACCTAACCTAACTTCTAAGACAGTTGAGTCATGATCTGGACTTTTATACCGTAGTGAAACTGCAGAACAATAATTGGTACGATAGGCACTTGAGTAAATAGTAGTGATATAAGTTATAGTCTCAGTGTGGGCCGATAATTACTAGCCACCGGCACAGAATAGTAACGTAGTATCGGTTTAAAATATATTGTATGCCTTAGCGAATTACATTCCTGTTTCAATTAAAGAAATCCTAATTTGATTTACCTTTACAATAAGATAGATATAAACTCTTAATTGTATACCAAAAAACTATATGAACAGACAAGCAAAGAAAAATACTTAAACTAGGTACAATGGGCGGCCTTATCGCTAAAAGCGATCTCTTCCAAGCTACCTTTAGATGGAAAAGATAGTTATGAGAAGACAAAGCGGTGTTCCAAGGAACTAAAATTAACACGCATTTATAAGTAAAGTAATAGTAATAACAACAGAATATAAAATACAACAAACATATAAATTACAACAATTTGTAATGAATTTTCACGTGTATATGGACAAAAACTCCAAAAGTTTGATAATTTTAACCAATAATAACAAAATTACCGACAGATGATATAACAGTAGAGTATCTACTAAGTACTAGTAGTAAAATATAGTAGTAAATTATAATAGTAGTTAATAGTAAATAACATATACAAAGCAGAACCATTCGAAGTTCCAAACATTGAGCGCCATCTATACAATTTGTTCCCATTCTCTGTCGGATCCTTCAGCAACTAACAGAAAGTTTGTCATTGTAATGTTGCGATTGTTGTGAGGGCATTCAAAGTATTAAATGATGGAAAATATTATAAGATTATTCAAATGAATGACATAATAAACATATGAAAAACAACGTAAGGAGACGAAAAAAAATAAAGACGCCGAAGTATATACAGAAATGAACATATAACGTTTAAAAATATGGAAAAAAGCAGTTAGTTAATCTATAAACTACCCGCTCAATACTTCGGACACTCACAGTAACGTATACAACACCACTCTTTGAACAGTACAAGCAAAACAAATTTTCTTGGTAAAATTAATAGTGAAATTACGTTGAGGGCGCAAGGCAGTACCGTGTAAGCTATTTGCTTTGCGGATGTGGCATATGCACATCCGCAAAGTTGACGGTAAAAATCGTTTCTAGTTCTCATGAAGCTAATTTTAAGCCAATGAAGATCGGCTTCGCCGTTGGCGGTAGCGTCCCAGGTCACGCTATCGGCATATAATACCGGCTCTCCTTACAGAACTGAACGCGAGCATCAAACGCGAGAAAATAATAGAAATATGCGAAGGATGCGGTCTGAAGATCCAGGACCGCTACCTGATGAGGGTGGGAGACCTCTCCTGGCACGAGCACTGCCTGTCGTGCTGTGTATGCGGCTCACCACTCGCTCACACATGCTTCACCAGGAACGCCAAGCTGTACTGCAAGCCTGACTACGATAGGTAATACAAAACTACACGTGAATGTTACGCACCGAGTTTCCTGCTATCAATTCGATCGTTTGGGATTAATTAGAATCAAACAATCAAACAATGTTGTTTTCTGTTTTCTCATAAACCCCGGAATTTTGTACATTTTTTTCATTGATAATTGAATGTAAATTTTCGGCCGTAAGGCAATAATAACAATAAAATAAGTCCATTATATTATACACATCTCAACTCCCCTTATCAAATTTCCTTTACCTGCACAGATTCCAAACAAAACGCCCTTCAAAAAGTCGACAACCACCGAACGATCGGAAGTAGGCAGTTGAAAGCACTCTCATTCACACAAACTGTTGTGCTTGTAGATTCAACCGTTTCTACCTCTTTTCTCTGTCTGTTGAATTTGCCATGGATTGGGTGTGTATATTTAATGTTAAAGCAAGCGATGCGAGTTCTGCAATGCGAGTGGCCATGCGATTGATTAACATAATCATGAGCACGTAGTTTGTACGTAATTCTGTCTTCTCCGTAGATTGTTCGGGGTGAAATGCACGCGGTGTGGCGACAGGCTCCTACCACAGGAGATGGTAATGCGCGCGCAGCAATACGTGTTCCACATCCAATGCTTTGTCTGCGTGATGTGCTGCCAGCCGTTGCAGAAAGGAGAGCAGTACGTCATGAGAAGCGGACAGATCTTTTGCCGACAGGACTTCGAGAAGGAAATGTATCTAATGCAGCACGCCGATGACGACATGATCATAGACGATTCCGAGCGACCTCGAGACGGTCGTCGAGGTCCGAAACGGCCTCGCACGATCCTCACCTCAGCTCAACGCAGACAGTTCAAAGCCTCATTTGAAGTCAGTCCGAAACCATGCAGGAAGGTTCGAGAAGCTCTCGCTAAAGACACGGGGCTGAGCGTCCGAGTTGTGCAGGTCTGGTTCCAGAACCAACGCGCTAAGATGAAGAAGATACAGCGCAAGGCCAAACAGGAAGGTGACAAGACCACTGAGAAGGACAAAGACAAAGATGAGAAGAGCATTAAGCAGGAGTCACCGTCTAGCGAGCACGGGAATTACCTAGGTTTGGACGGATCCTTCTCCGCTTCAAGCCAGCCGCTGAACCCGAACCTGCCCTATTCCCCAGATGGTAAGACTTTGAATACAATATGGCATCCTGTGTTCTGTTGGGTCAACAAAACTTAGCTAGCGTGAAACTATTGATCGAGAAATCCGGCACTGTATGTATGTGGCAATGTTTGTGACGGCATAACTCTCAAATATATTGGGGTGTAAAGAAATACCATTTATCACCCATATTTTTGAACGGTTGATTCGGGTTGGTTAAAAATTTTGAATTTGTAGAGAATACATTAATACTCATGCATCGGTAAAAGGGTATTTTTGACACTAGTTTTTGAGAAATAGGGGATTTTAGCGTGACAACAAGATTTTTGGCTTATGGGGTGTCATTTGAAAGAGTATCGGCTGCGTATTCAAAATCATATATTTTACTTTTTAAATCCAAAAATTTCTTTTTGGATGTCATGAGGGTTTGACTGCGCATATCCCATATAAATAGCACATTATTGTCTAGAACAATGTGGAAGAATTTGTTACACTAAAACGAACAGTAAGGTTTGCCGTAATCATCACGCTTGGTAGACAGTTTGGTGGTCACTGTTAAAGCTTTGTTAACACAAAAAAACTGGTGACTTCTTGGTGAAGCACCTTGGTTTGACTTTACGACATCCGTGGGCTGGAGGGGTAGATTTTTAAACCACGACTACTAAGGCAACGGTATTGAGAGCACGTTTTAAAAAGATATCAATCTTTTCGTGTTAACATGGACCATTGGCCCATGGTGTTAGTAAGGGCATGGACCAAATATTTTGGTCCATGGTAAGTGACGACTTATTCACTTATTGTATTCTGCCCACCCACTATGACATACGGTCGGTACTTTGCGCTCATTCTGGATTTGCACTAAGCTGAATAGAGATTGAGAAAAAAATCCGTGGTCCCTCGAGTTCAGTTGACCTAATGCATGTTTTGAATTACCTAATAGAAACAAGACATCACGAGATCTCAGTTCGGGGAAAACTACTAGTCTAATTAGTCTTTATTCATTTATTTAGTTAAAGGAGATTGCCCAAGTGACAATGGGATTTGTATCGCTATCAAACTGGTTTCACAGAGAAATATAGCTAAATTTAAACTTTAATCATAGGATTTTTAAATATTCAACAATTTGAAGATAATTCTCCGTGTATCCCAGTAATTTATTCATGAAATATTAACGAGTCTCTGCCTCACTGTTCACAAAATGTTTATCGGAGTCCATCTTACGACTCTCCCGTTAAAAACTGAGTTTCTATTTTACAAAATGAGTCTCGTATTTCAAACGAAACAATATAAAATATAAATTGTGAGAAGAAACAAAAGTAAGCAAAACAAAACAATCCATATTTTTTTTACCTTTTTAAGTTTTTCAACCATACCACCATGTCTCACGTTATATATTTTCATGCGTAAAACACTCAAACAAAGAGAAAACAAACAATAATTATTTATTAGTAAGGTCATTTTTAACAGACTTTTTTATCATAGTGCAGTTTTCTAGTTGTGGAGGTAAATAAAGAGAAAAGCATCTGGACAGTGACTGATGATCTTGTGACACAGTAGGCAGGCCCTTACCACTATCGCAGATGACTCGCAGATTGGGTTACGAAATCCAAAACAAAATAATTTTTTAACATTTCTATTATCCCAAGAAGCTTTTCTATAATCAGTTCGAGTAATAATAAATTATAACATGAATTAATTACATTACAATACAATACAACGTGTCAATCTGAAAAAACCAACAGCGATTCACAATTTTCTTAAAACATAAATAGAAATAGTTAGGCACTAACATAACTAACTTCAATAATAGTATAACAATGCAACAGTTAAAATACTCATCTTACTTAAATGTACAAGCAGTAAAAATAATGTGGAGCTGCTCAAGAAAATAAGCATACATTCTAAAAAAAGTTGAATCATGTTAAAAATGCGCAAGAGCACGTCACTCGCAGCATATTCGTAAAGGCGCAAGCGTATTTAATGACTGAACTTGTGGTGGACTTTGTGGGTTGATTTGATGCAGTTGCAATTTACCAAAATAACTCCTACGCGTTCCGATTTCAACCACATTTAGTTCGATTAACCCATGTCCATCATACAGCTCAGTAATATAGAAATACATGTACATGTACATGAAGCTAGCCTTCGACGTTTCGGAAGGGCTCTCAAAACATCAGAGTGTAACCGAGCGTTTAATTTTGCAGACTACCCAGCCCAATCCGGGGACAGTTTCTGCAGCTCCGACATCTCCTTAGACGGGAGCAACTTCGACCAGCTCGACGAGGGCGCCTCCGACACGATGAGCCTGCAAAACCTGGAGGTCCACCACCACCACGGCCACCAGACCCACGAGCCATTGAACCTGGGAACCGGAGCCGTTGTGAACCCTATCGACAAGTTATACCTGATGCAGAACTCTTACTTCAGTACGGACCACTGATCAGCGGGTAGACGTGCCCGCCGGCAGGCCCCAGCGATGGACCTGTGCATGCGGCCCACGTCTACCTCCGCAAGCTTCAGCCCAGCACTCACCCCCACTAGTGCTCACACGGACTTCTCTTTAAACGGGTTCTTTGAACACCAGTTTATTTAAAACAATTTAGTTCTCATTTCCAAGCCTAAAGCCCCAAACGAAGCAGAGCTTGTTATACGGGAATCGGGAAAATCATAAATTGTGGATATAATTATATACAAGCCTTTCGTATTCATATAATACCGTCGAAATTAAGTAAGTGGCAAGTAGGTTGCTTACACGATAATTTGTAAGCACATGAGTGAATTCAGTCTACCAAGTAGGTCACCAACCAAAGTATCATGAACGCATCCGGAAATGCCTTGGGTGAATCCAGTCTGCTAAATAGTGAAGGTGCACCTCAGTGTACCCGGGAGAATTACCCCAGGTGAATTTGGTACTCCGCCCCACATTTTCGTTTTGTAAATTGATACAATATAACACCCAAACATAGAGCAAATATCTTTGTTCATCTCGTTAATATAAGTCGCTGATAGGAACCGAACCGACAACCTACAGAGCGAAAAGACACCCTTTTCGCTTTACCAATGTACATGGTCTGTTAAACTATTGGGTAAATTTCTCTTATCATTACATAAAATGGCTTTAGTTTTGCAGCTACTCGTATGTTAGATTTATATCCGTTTTCATTTAAAGATGTTCCATGACAAAGAATGACGATATCAGTTCAATGCGTTCAGGATTCAAGGGTAGCCTATGAATATTAAAATAATTATTTTTACGTGAAAGTGTTATGTCGCAAATAAATCTAGTGCATACCTACCGTGGACCACCCATAATGTGTAGTATTTTCTCATAGTATTCTCTCATTCTCGTCGTGCCCTTAGACACAGAAAGAAAACTGTAGATATAGAATTCTTCTATAGCCGTGTAATCTAGGTAAGTTTTGGTGTAGTGTATTATACTTAGGGCCGCATTCTGAAACTGTCATCAACCGTGAATGACTCGGTGACGATTTTTACACATTCTTAAAGAAAACGATCAACAAATCTACACCTGTATTTTGATTCGGTTATGGAATACGATGCTAAGTAAACTCATGTAAATAAAATATTTATTGGTATGATGTTGTTATAATCATTGTATACTTACCTATATTGTATAATGTAAATGTGTTTCTACATAATGGTTTAATTTTATAACCAATGCTGTATAAAATTTATTATCTTAGAAGTTATTTTACCCTTGGCAAACAATTAAAATAGTAGTTGCAGTTTAGATACCTACTATAATTAAAATAACTTTTACTAGTACATAATATTTTGAAAATATCTTTTAAAAATAATAGTCATAAATGTGTTTTAAGCATAGGTGTTATTTAAATGTTATAATATATAGCCCCTACATAGATTTAATGATTTTGGATAGCTAATACCAAAATAGGTTTATGAGTAGTAAATTGTTGGAACAATGATCTACTATTTAGAAAAAGTCGTTTTTCATGTATTGTATATATGTATAAATCTATCTATTTATTTTCTAGTCATTTGAGATGTACCTGTACCTGATCGTTTCCTAAATTTTCGATTTGCACCTCCCATACACAAATTATATATAACTGGCCTTTAACACTTACATAATTTAAACAACCAAACGGCCAATAAAATAGACATACATACATACATTATCTCGAAAAACATAACCCTCCCGAGGCAGTCGGGTAATAAAGTGCAAGGTTGTTTTTTGTGTTTAATTGATTGTCGACAAAATAAATAAGCACACGAAATGCGAGTTAAACTCACGTGCCGAGGGTTTCGAGCGTAAACAACCATCCACCACCGCTGGTCCAAACCGATGGGTTTTACCTTAGTCTCCAACTCTCCATACATCATCACACCAAATGAAGCTGGCAAGTATTTGACCTGTTCTTTAAAACCGCCTCCAAAGCTAAGGATTTTTCTATAATCACCGAGTGGTGTACATAGCAAGCCTATTGTTAATCTTGTAATTGATTTAAAATGTTTCATATGTGTGTACGTTGAGTATGAATAAATCAAATATAGCACATAATTGAGTTTTTATATACGTTTGTTTCACAGAGAACCCGTTTTTTTAATGATACAAAATACTAAGTTATTTTAAAAAAATGGAACCGGATAATAACTAATTTTTAGCTTTTTAAATCTTTTCTTGTTCGTTGTTAAACCTAAGACACCCCACGACGTCTACGATACCCCCGACACATTTGAGAGTCGTGTGAGGGTGCAACAATACGGGATTCTGGGAAATATCTACGCAATGATGGGAACTAAAACAAATACAGATGACCTAAACATATGTTAAAAATCGGTTCATACTATGGTGCAGTGCATCCCTGGTGCATTATGTCAGGATAATCACTCCAATTATCCTTATTTTTATTAAAAACCCAAACTACGGGACCGATTTTGATAAAATTTCTATAGGACCACTCTGGACCCATATGCTTTCAAACAAAAAAAAAACTTCAAATCGGTTGAGAGTAAAAAAAATTTAGTCGATTACAAAATTAAGAAATCTATAGAGACTGTGTGAGTTAGAACAATAAAAATAAAATATCGTAATATCTATCGTCGTACTTACATTTGGCACCAACGATTTCAATTGAACAGGTGAATCATCATCATCAGGGTGTGTCACTGACTGTCATGTGAGATCGCTTAGTTGGCTTTTACAGAAAACTACCCACATGCTTCTAAAATAGCTTCAGTTTTCGTAGCACGTAGAACAGAGTATAATCTCGAATTTTGAAGCTCTACGTGCTACGAATGCTCGTATCACTTTGTCTCGTAGCACCTTATCCCGTAGCTCTTCTACGAGCTCGTAGCAAAACTTAAAATTCGTCGTAACCAGCGCCCTGCTACGTACATTCTACGTTATTTTCATATACCTTATTTATTGTCATTTAAATAAATAAAGACTTCTGTCGACGAATTAAAGCATACATGATTTAGTTAGCCGTGTCTCTTGGCAATTTAAAGTCTGAAGACTTAGGTAAAATTTCAAAAACTGACAAAACAATTTACGCTTTGATATGATAAAAACCAAAAAAAAACTTCACGGTTGCCACGATGTTTCTTCCGTAATGAAGCCTACTGGGCACCTACTTTGCGTACTTTGTAATGTTGTCAAGCGTCCATTGTCAGATATTATGAGAATCTATTTCTTCCGCATTTTGTATTCCAGTATGAACCTGGTGACCTCTTGTAGTATTACTATTAGGTATATCTAAAAGTGTCTTAAATGAATCAATCAGATGCATTGAGCATTGGTAGGTTCTATGTAGATGTGCATTTGAACAACAATCTAAAAATATTTTCTTTGCAAGTTACATGGATATTTCAGAGTTCAAAATCATTTTTTTTTTGTACGACGGGGAAGCGCTTGGCCTTCATCTCACCTAGTTACAAGTTAATCTTCAACAAACTGAGGAACTGGCTATTTTACCTCTGAATGCAGGTACACAACAAGGTAAGATGGTGGTAGCTAGCCAGGTGGACCCAAAAAAAGTCCTACCACCAACCAAACCAATTACAATATATTGTATTCCACATGGGGATCAAACTATTTAAATTATTATAGATTAGTACGAATCACAGATCCAACTATGTACACATAGTAGCTCTGTTATAAGAGTAATATATATAAGGTACAGATAATAATGTAATGCTTATAGCACATCACAATGTGTGTAGATAACGTCTAAGGTGAGATGAGTTAATTGATAGCGTTCAAAATAGTCATAACGTTTATAATTTATTGTTTATTTTAAATAATCTCTTCACTTTATTTTTATTAAGTATTCATATTTCTATATTGTTTATATATCATAGTCTTCATACATTAATGCTATGTTAATATTGTTTAAAGAAATAAATAAATTCACAGCCCACTCTCGTGATCTGGACGTGGGTTCGATTCTCGATTGGATAGGTACTCAGGTGCTCATTTCTACAACGATAAATAATAATATTCATAATATTTATTTATTGTCTCTCACAATCGGGTCCTAATAATAGTAAATAAATATTAATAACAACTAGGTAATAACAACAAATACATAAAATTGGCTTAAGTGACATTAAACCTGTTTAGTGAGGGACTGGTGCCTCAGATAGGTTTTCGAAAAAAAACCTGTATTTCAGGTCACCAGGTATGCTCACTCCACGGACTCAAAGAAGACCGTAACCAAGTACCGATAACCTTAATAATCTGTTATAAGATGGTCAAGTGAATGTAGGTGTAGGTAAGTAAGAGTATGTACCTATTAGGCAGAAAATTGAGGACGAAATAAAGAAAAAGAAATTAAAACGTACATTTTACTTAGAAATTGTCTTTTAATACTACAAATCATCCCTCTTTCCAATTATGTAATCAACGGTGCAACTTTAAGGCGTGGTGAATATGCAACAGGATTAATTATCAGAGTGAATCATCCACCAACCATCAATTATTACCCCATGTGAATGTGATGTTATGTCGATAAAAGAGTATGGTAGGTAATTCTCATCACCAACACACTGCGATTACATATCCGCTTGCTAACCAGAAGATTCCAGTGATCGCAGCAAAACAGAAAAGTATATGGTAACACATCCGCTCAATTACTTTGAATAAACCAAATCGACACGTGTATCGCCTCTGTGGACGTTTTGCCGATAATAGTGCAACACGTCAGCCGGGGGCTTGTCAACATATTTCATTAAAAAAAAACCTGATACACAAGATACAATAAATTAAATTTACTTTTAATACAATACCGGTACACTTATGGATCCTGTAACTTTCCGTATTGCCACTTGTCTTCGGTTGGGTGCAAGATGCTGCGCCTCTCACCAGTGCCGGTGCGGCGCGGCTCGATCAACTTGGTTTTCACGAACTTTCATGTACAAGGTCTGCTGGCAGGATTTCGCGCCACGCAAGCTTTAATGACATTATCCGTCGAGCTCTTACCTGTGTCAATGTTCCAGCCGTTCTTGAACCGAATGGTCTGTTACGTGATAATGGTAAGCGGCCCGACGGTATGACTCTTGTCCCTTGGGAAATAGGTAGGCCTTTGGTGTGGGACGCTACCTGCGTCGACACCCTGGCGCCATCTCATCTGCCTGGGACATCAGTTAGGGCTGGTGCGGCGGCTGATTCGGCCGAGGGTAACAAAAGGCGAAAATATAGTGGTCTGCACAGAGATTACCTATTTGAGCCTTTTAGGGTGGAAACCTTGGGTCCGTGGGGAGAGATAATTTATTTCAATATTATTTTACAATACTAATACACTTTATAACTTAATTTTTCTTCTTTATAAATACTTAAAAACAATAAAATATTAAATTCAATTTTTTTATATGAAAGTGACGGGCAAATGTACAAATATTAAATTTAAATCATTTTATTATACCTATTAAATAAAATTACATTTAAATCTATCTTCAATTAATTAAAAAAAAATGTTATCCATTATATTCCATCATATTATTCCATTATATTATATCATTATATGCAGATTATAATTATTCATTATAATTATAATCTGCATGTTGATCTGATTCAATTTTATTTTTTTTAAATTATTTTTATAAAAAAAAGGTATTACAACGATATACAAAATAATAAATTAAGTAAATTTAATCGTTGATTATCAATTAATAAACAGATTCCAATAGCGAGACTGCGGATTCGTGGTCACACCAGGTCATCACACTAGTGTGTCTATTAATAATTTATTAGGAGTTAGGGACTAATCACCGAAATCCTTTTTCAGGTTAGATATTATGTAGTGATTCAATTCCCCACACAAATAGCGTGACCACGAGTCTTATGTTTAAATAGCTTGCTATTGACATGGACGAAATATACTAGTATAATTTCGTCCATGCTATTGAATCACACCACATAGTGTGACCACGAGTAAACTAAATTCCTATTAGTCACACCAGTGTGTCAATCTGGTGAGACCACGAGTTCGTAGGAAACTATATTACCAGAGGACGCCTTGTGTTGAGACAAAACACGTGTCGATTTGATATTTAAAATATTTTCAGATTTCAGGTTATTATCAAAATGGGTCCTCCGCAAAGTCACGCCTGAATCAATTATATGTCTTCTCAATACTCTTTTGAGTTGTGTCGTGTACTGCGGGTTATCATGCTTGACATACCGGTGCCTTGATAAGGGCAAATAACTTTATTATTAAAAAACTATTAAACACCAAAAAAAATCACATACAATCAAAATAGCACTAAAAAAGCGGTACTAGCGGTCCATGTCTGCGATGTGCTTGGACTGAGATGATGATGCCATGATAGTGCGCGGTGCAAAACAAGTTCCTCAACTTGATTCAACGTGGTCAAATATGATCCGAAGTTCCCTTAGGCGCTCAGTGAACATACAGCTAGCACAAGGTAAGGCTCGTAGTTTTTGACCAAGACTATCCTTATTAGCTTCAATGTGTTAGGGTTCCGCTCCCAAAGGGTGCCTACAGGACCCTATTACAAAACCTTCGCTGTCCGTCCATCTGTCTCCGGGCTGTATCTCATGAACCGTAATAGGTAGACCGTTGTAATTTTTCTCCATAAAACTCACTAAACTCACTCTACAAAATTCACTCCATAAAAATGTATATATATAAAAAAGCGGTAGTGATGGGTCTATCACTACCGCTATAAGCAATTAATACAATTGATATAAAATTAATATAAGAAACGTTGAAATGTTGATCGGAACTCACGGTGTGCGTGTCCGCACGTAGCTAGTTTATTAATTTGTTTCACCAACAGTATCAACATGAGTAGGTAAACATATTGAATACCGAGCGTATTTATTACGCAACACGAGAATCTATGTTTACACAACATGCAACAGATCTAAACACAGGGTTGTTATTTAATAATGACCTTAAAGCACATCGTGTGTTTAATATAAGTAGTCATATTCAAAACGTTACCAGAGTACATTGTAATTACAACCAGTTGATAGTTCGTTTACATTAGTATCAGCCGTCTATTTCGTTCTTAAGAGATTTTAAACTAGATTTAGTTTAAAATCTCTTAAGAACGAAATAGACGGCTGATTTGATTTTTGATACTATCTGACGGTTACATATGTATTTCACATATGTGTTACGCATATAGATGTTTGTTTTGAATTTGTTATGTTTGATAAGTCTGTCATTGTAATTACAAAAAAACAAAAAAAAACAGTATACAAGTTATACTCATCCGTAATTTAGTTCCCATATTACCAACTTTGCTTAGTTTGGGACTAGATGGCTCTCTGTGAAATTAATGGCATATCATTTATCTTCTAAATATATAACTCAAAGGTGACTGACTGACTGACATAGTGATCTATCAACGCACAGCCCAAGCCACTGGACGGATCTTCTGAAATTAGGCATGCAGGTAGATGTTATGACGTTGGCATCCGCTAAAAAAGAATTTTGATTAATTATACCCCCAAGGGGATAAAATAGGGGATGAAAGTTTGTATGAAACTTTGTTAATTTTAAACCGATCCGGCTGAGACTTTGCATGCATAAAGCTACGTAGGCATCCCCTAAGAAAGGATTTTGAGATTTTGCATTTGTTTTGTTTCGTTTTAGTAGTTTTGGCTCTAGACTCTGCTTTGTATTTGGCATTTGTTTTGTTTTCGTTTGGTTTAAGTATAGGTTTTGTCGGTAAGACTTTTTTAAAATGGCTGAAGAAAATCTGAACGTTAATGGAGAATTTGAAGAATGTACTGTCGTTTTTAAGTTTTGTAGGACCTAATTTTTTACACACTTTTAAATACTTCTTAACGCGAGCGAAGCCGCGAGCAAAAGCTAGTTTATTTATAATTTACAAATTGATTTATGGCTTTAAAGGAATTATTATATAAAACCCCATTAAAGTATAGCTAAGCATCTACAAATTGAGGTTTCATATCAACCACTCATTCATCCGCTTTGAAAAATTGGAATAGTCAATCTCTCTACCTATATGTACCGTACGTAACGTGTGTCCCGCTGTCTGTGTACGTCATCCAGACAAACGAAATTGTATCACATTTTTTATTGACTTCGGTTTTCTTTTTAGTTTTTATTCGTTTTTAAAACGTAATTATTACGATCAGAGGCAACCGAACCGTAGAACGCTTTGCCGCGGAATCGTATCGTATCGAAGCAATTTGCATCGCGCCATATCGCAGTTTTGTGTACAAGCCTTTAGTGTGCGTCCTGAGTGACGGCGCATCGCGATCGCGCAAACGGATTGCGGAGCGGATTATACGCCGATACCTGTCCGTAGTGCACGCGGAAAAGTTGACGCGTGCGAGTGTGTTCAGTGTTGTGTTTATTTTACTGTGGTTTAAAAAATGTCGATATCAAAACTAAAACGTAAATAATATTTAGAAAGAAGCAGTTTCTGTATCGAAGATATATTTATTTGTGTAAAAAAAAAAGAAAACACGAAATTCCGTCTACAGAAAAAAGACTCAGTGAATTTGCTAGACTGTAGTGTGCGTTCTCCCAGCGGAAAAATGACGAATTTCATGAGTTTGTTTTGCTAAATAATTAGTTAGTGACATCGTGTAAATGTGTATGGCACTTTTAATTTTTTGCACCCAGCCGTTTTTGAGATAATTGAAAAAAAATCGCTGGATCTACTAAACGGTAACTATAGGTACGCCACCTATAGTTACGATTTTTATACACGTTGCTACCAATTTGTTTAATATTTTGATTGTGAAAATAGAATAAAAAAAAACGTGCCGTTCATAAAAAAAATTATACATAAAATAAGGTTTTCATGTTCATATGAAGTTGCATATGAAGACTTAAGACGATACCCGGATAACACACAACACGCTCGCACGCGTCAACTTTTCCGCGTGCACTACGGACAGGTCTACGAAGTCCGTGTCTACACGGACGGTTCTAAGATCAAACAAGGCGCTGGAATCCACTCTCTGGACCTCAATATCAGCATATCCATGTCACTAGGCATACGCAGTTCCATTTTTCAATGCGAATGTGCAGCCATCACCGATGTCGCAAGAGCAATATGCAGACGAGGAATCAATGACTACATAATACGAATCCTCTCTGATAGCACGGCCACACTCAGAGCCTTGGAAAGCAAAAACTGTAATGCAAAGTTGTTCTCATTCACGAATGCCACTTACCGGGCTGGTAAGGGCCGTCACTAAGGACAGGGTGACCCTTCAATGGATTAAGGGACACAGCGGGTCACTGGGTAACAACGCTGCCGATGAACTGACTAGGAGAGGGTCGGAAACCACCACAGAAGGCCCGGCCCCGTCCCTCCCCCTGCCATTCTCACAGATCCGCACATGGAAAAGGCTTCACACCTGGGACCTACACACCGAACGCTGGACCAACTCTACCGAATGTCGACAGGCCAGAGCAGCGCTACCGACTTATTCACCAAAACTAACACGAGGACTCATAAACCTTAAGAGACAAGATCTCCGAATCATAGTGAGGACACTAACGGGCCACTGCCCACTAAATAAACACTTTTTCACCATTGGAGCAAAGGACAGCCCCCTAATATGCAGAGGGTGTCTAACCGAAGAGGAATCAGCTGCCCACGTAGTCCTGGAATGTGTGGGAGTAACAGCACAACGCAAGGAAACCCTCAACAACCCGAGGTCACTCCGTGAAGCCTTTGAAGACCCCAGGAATATTCTGCGCTTCTGGTCGGAGTTAGGCTGGCTTTACTAGCCGGACATTCCTCACGCACAATGGACCACTTGGGAGCCTTAGTGTGGAATTGGGAGTCTTTTTACATTTACATTTACTATGGACAGGAATCGGCGTATAATCCGCTCCGCAATCCGCCTGCGCGATGCGCCGTCACTCGTCACTCAGGACGCACACTTAGGCATGTCCGTCCGGCGTCCGGCGGATGTTTGTTCTACTTACAGGCCGTAATTCTCAACCGATTCTCATGAAACTTTGTGAGCAGATTTGATAATTAGGTCTGTGGTTCTCTGTGGTCTATTCAGTTTTTGTTTTTATTTTCAAAATGGCGGGGATATGTGTGGTAAAAACGTTGAAAAACATACTTTATGTAATTTCGAGAAATTTTCAAAACTGTCACATAACTTTTTTTTTAAGATACCCTTACTAAGACGCAACTTTCTGGTCCAAACGCAAGGAAGGCTAAGACGGAAAGGCGCGGTGGGAAGCGCACCACCACAGCTTTTTAACCCACTTCAAAAAAAGGAGGAGGTTCTCAATTCGGGTGTTTTTTTTTTTTTTTTGTTTGTTTGTTACTTGATTTCTCCACCAATTCGAAATAGATTTTGATGATTCTTGTTACGTTTGGTAGGCCATAGCTGATGATTTCGAGCTGGTCCCATAGTCCCATATCAAAATCGGTTCAGAAGTTTGGTTTTTATATCAAAATAACTGGAAAATATATGTCATCCAAGTAAAATTCCGAGTATTGCGTATTCTGCTTTCCTGTGGTGTTTACGGTCATGTTTAGAGAAGTAGACCTTTTTAACCTCTTACCTTCCAGTATCATCATCATCATCAGGCTTTTGCCATAATCACCACGCTTGACATGTTGTTGATCGCAGTAATGATGATACGTAGTAGTAATTGGAATTGACTTTGAAGCATTCTGGCTATAAATGCATCATCATCATTACAGCCCAAAAAAGTCAACTGTATAGGACATGGGCCTCCCCCAATGCTAAAGAAAGCAATGGAGGGTTTTTCCATAATACTCACGCTTGGCAGGCATGTTGGTGATCGATGACTCTTTAAAGACTACTATTGCAGACTACTGCTATATATCTACTGCTAGTATTTGGTCACCAAATAATGCTATGTTGTAATGTAATGGTGCTATGTTGTGTACATTAAAATACTTTAATCTATAAAAAAAAAAAAAACTTAAGTTATAAGGATCATCGCACATTTAAGTCATACTTAAAAGCATGTGAATTTTATAGAATAGAATCTTTGGAGCAACGACGAAAACATACTTGTATGAAGTCTTGCTTCTTTGCGTTAGAATATTAGTTTTCTGTGTTGTAAAATGATAATATCATATCACCGCATACGAATTTATCAGTCATATCATATTATAATATGACTGATAAATTCGTTAGCGGTTCTCGCGGACGAAGAAGATAAATAAATTGATAAAGAAGAGTGTAACATTATTTTTCGTCGAATTTCGACCACTAAAATGGCTTCTAGTGAAAATAGTAAACCTACGAACTACCTATTCTCTGTTCAGTTCAGCAAGGCAACCGCTGAACGGCCCCATTTACAAGCTCTCTGATACAACCTACATTATGGGTAGGTAGGTACTGTCGTTAAATAAGCTGTTGGTTTTTCAATTAATATTACTTATATAAAAAAAACTAGCTGTATGTAACACCACAGCTTCGCTCACGCTATTTTTGGATTAAAACACCGTACCAAAATTTAGTTAAATCATTATTTCAGAACTGGCCATACGGAGCAGAAAATGTGTAATGACTAATTCATGCAATCGCAATAATAATCGGCCACCGCATTCTGTCCGGGTTCTAGCCAGGCGGACTTTAGAGATCAAAGTCCTACCACCAACCAAACCAAGCACAATATTGTATGAATTCCCCTTGGGATCGAACCAGGGACCTCTGGATCTGACACTGGTATACGACCCACTGAACCAAAGAGGCGAGAGAATTACACTGACTGCTTTTTCGACCACTTTTCTCGCATGAATTCATCCTTAGTACCCTCCTTCGTGTGAGTGGTAGTGCGTGTGGATTGTGATCCAGAGGTTCAGGGTACAAAAGGATATTAGTTCCACAATTACCGATCATGAGTCTGTTGCATTCAGTATAGTTTTGAAAACGAAACTAGACTACAATAGTTTTAGTAGATTTAGTAGTTTAATAGTTTTTTTTTACAACACAATTAATAAAATTGATTTCAAACCTATACCTGCTGAATTGTAACGATGTAAACCTGGATACTGATACTCTTGTTACGTATCTAAAATCGGCTATCAGTCAAACACCAAAGTGACTAAACTACCTAGGCGGAAAATAATTATTAAACCCTGGATCACTAAGGGTCTACTTCGCTGTATGAGGAATAGGGATAACCAAAATAAAAAACTTAAAAGAGATCACAAGCGTGACAAACCTTTTGCAAATCATTTAAAATCTTTTAAAAAAGCCAAAAGGAATTTTGAAACACATGAAATTGAAAAAGCCAGTGGAAGTAAAAATAAACTCTAGGAAATAATAAAAGATGTAAGTGGTCAAAAGAAACCAACTGACACATTCTCTTGATCTAGGTACTATCCCGAAATGACCAACTTAAAAATATCAACGAGGTTAACTACTACTCCTCCAATATTGGTAGAAATCTGGCTGATGATATGCGCAAAATGAACCCTCTCAGTCACACTTGCAGTGAAATTGATGCGACTCCATTCATTAATTCTATTTTACTCCTACCAACGGATAAGCAGGAGGTCCACCAAACTATAACTGACCTAAAAAGTGCTTATAGAGAGTAGAAATTCTATTTGGCTTTCACTTAAACAGATCCACTAGTGACGCAGTCCACCTACTGACAAATCTTATCGTGACTAACCTTGATAAGAGTAGAAAGTGTCTTACTGTGCTCTTAGATTTAGCCAAGGCTTTCAACATGGTCACCATTTCTATTCTAATTAAAAAACTAGAAATTCTTGGCTTAAGGGGGATTCCGCTACAGCTTTTTGGTGGTTATTTGTGTGACAGGAAGCAGCGAGTAAAAATAGATTACCTAAACAGCAATGCCCTTTCAATACACTACGGAGTTTCCCAGTAAAGTATTTTTGGCCCCTTGCTATTTCTGGTCTAAATTAATGATTTCTGCGATTTGAGCTTGTACAGTGGAAATAATATTAACTTTTGCTGATGATACAGCACTACTCTTCAGTGGAACGTTTGGGAAATCTTCTCCGCTGCACAGAATGGCACGAACATGGTCCTATCATGGCTCATGAAGAACGTACTAACCCTCAATGTTTCAAAGACTAACTATGTAGCATTTGCCATGAGAAGTAATCACCTCCCACCATCTACCCTAGCACTCAAAGCACACAATTGTAATCCTGCATCTTCAATGTGTGTTCCATCACTACAAAGAGTTGTCAGCACCAAATATATTGGTGTGCTCTTTGACCAAACTCTTACTTTTAAACCTCATATAATAAGAAAATTGCACTGATTGTCCGAACAATACGATTTTGTGTTTCCCGGATAATGGATACAGTATTTACGGTTGTAGATTAAAGATGTCCGACGCTTTGGGTGGCGAATCTTAAAGTCTGATACCAGGGCATAACCCACGAACAGCTACTTTATGTGGTCATTTACCTAGCTACTTTTTATTTTCAGGTTTCAAGATCAGCAGCGAAATGCGACGCTTCAGATTTCAATTCTAAGTAGTTTTTTGTGAATAAAGCCTTTAGAAGTTGATTCGTTATTCCATGTCTTCTATTATCTAATTAGGCCCCTTCAGAGCAAAATTGACTTGCCTAATACTTGATCAACGTACGTACTGAGCACTATTCTAGAATAAAGAACGTTAGGTACCTAGGTCATAATTTATTTTGTGCATGTGTATATGAAAATACATAGAACACGACGCAAAAGTTTACCGCTTCGTAACACTGTCGGAGGTATATATATTTCATTAGTGGCTCTATCTGCTGCTCAGTAGCAGAACTTCAATGACAGTCACGCATGCGCTGCACCACATCAAACAACCACCAACAGCGCCATCTACTAGCTTCGTTTAGTAGTAGGTTGCTACACCGAGTACACACTACACAGTGACTTTTTCTCGCAGTGTTAAATTAGTTTGCAGCCCAAACGAAAGATAGCGAGGGTAAGTGTTACATTAGCAACACGGGTGCAAGAAGATTTCTTGAATAATTGTTGCATAATAATGTGGGAACTGTAGATGTCAATGATGATGATGAATTTTAAGATGAAGAAAAACCTGCCTTCTTTACTGTATTGTAATTGTTCATGTGTTGCCAGCTACGAACAAATAAAACATGTTGTTTTATTTGTTCGTAGGTTGCCAGACCCAGTGGTGCTGGAATTGTTTCGACGAGAAATAATATTACATTTTTTTTAAAAGTGATACACTTGTATCATTTAGATTTATAAAAATGACTTCCGTATACAGTCCAAACCCAGAATCGACGAACTGAGAGAGTAGGTAACGGTGGTGGCGTTGGTGGCATTATAGCGGGTAGGGTAGGTACCTACTAGTGAACGTGGCTTACCCAAAACTAGCTTTTATCCAAGACTTCACTCGCGATATTTTAATGGGCTACACGCTTTTAATATCTTCACTTATAACTAACAAACGATGGAGCCAGGAAATGGATCGTGGACCAGTGGCTACAAGTAAAGTTAACCCCTTTATTGTGGTCTCATATGACTTATTTCGACGAGCCCAATTTACGTTTCACGCGTGAGCACTTATTTCGGCTCTTTAGTCAACTGGCCCCGCTCGAACTGGCCCCTCAAGTCCAGTTGACCTAATGCATGTTTTGAATTGGTTAACTGGGCCTTACACGATTTGTTATTATAATAGACAAGAAGAAAAGTGTTTCAACTTTAAAGCTAAAGCTTTTGCTTAAGTACCTACCTACCTAAAGTAAAAGGTAATATATAAAGTGAATATTGTCCCTTACTGGGTAAGTCTAGCACAGTTTTTAACACAGTTAGGATTTTTAACCGACTTCAAAAAAAGGAGGAGGTTCTCAATTTGGCTGTATGTTTTTTTTGTTTGTTTGTATGTTACTCGATTACTCCTCCAATTCGCAATAGATTTTGATGATTCTTGTTATTCTTGTTGGTTGTCCATACAATAAATATGTTATTTTGCTTGGCAATTCGGCACTAACTTCAATTTATATGAAGTTACCCTTAGAGTTATTTTCAAGTTTATACTGGTGAAGTCGGTTCCATTTTAAAAAAATGTTAACAAAAAGTTTATTAAGTAGCTATTTCTATTTCATTGAAGTATATTGTTGATTTTGACTAGTTCTAAGTAAAGCAAAAGAACACAAAAAACATAAGTATCATATTTATAACCATAATGTTTCATTTCTGTTTATCTTGAGTATGTTTTGTACACATCTGTACACGGATTTGAATTTAGACATTAGATTTTCTGTTCAAATTAGTAATGGGGCCAGTCGACTAAAGGAAAGTAATAAATTAAATGCATTAGGTCAACTGGCCCCGTAGGGCCAGTTTTTTCCGGGGCCAGTCGACTAAAGAGCCCGCATTTCAGGAGTAAGCATCTAAACGTTTACAAATGTCAAAATTAACAGATGTTTTTTTTTTGTTTTTTGAATTACATATGAACTTTTTCCAGGTGGTCTTAAAGTGGACAAAGGGTTTTGGCAGAATGTGACCTCTGCATGCAAGCCCACCAGGCATGATAGAGCGAACCTCCCTTAACAAGAAAGCCAGCTGTGTTATAGTACGTGCACCATTTGGCCAGATCATCGGCGGCGCAAGTTTAACTCGAATCTAATAGATAGCATCTGAACAGATGGTAAATAGGTAGGTAAGTATGTGTTTTTTTCTATGCAACGTTCTTCTTATTTATGGGATGTGTCAGCTCTCGACTTCGAGGTCTTGCAAAGCTAAATCTGGTTCCATGTTTGCAGATTGGGCAACAGCCGGTATCTATAAAAGTAGGAGTAGATTGTATGAACTTTATGCAGAAAGAGAGTCAAGGCTACACGATTTATCATTTGTTTCTTTTGTCAAAAACTACTCAAAAGTCTTTAAAAAAGTATGTCATGCTGCGAAATCATTGCAAATAAAAAGGAAAATTGAGCAGTCATCAAATAAAATAAAGGCTACCTGGAAAATGATAAATAATCAAACAGGTAAAGCAAAACATTTGAAAAAGCAGATAAACTTAAAAGTTGACGATAGAATTTTGACTGATAACTATGAAGTTGCTAATGAATTTAACCGTTTCTTCTCTTGTGTACCAAAAATTGTTACTCGACCATTAAACTCCTCTGTTGATTGTGCTTTAGCCTTTCTTGAAACAAGTGTTGAAAGGTGTAATGCTTCTTTTAGCTTCAGACACGTCAATGCTGATTGTATTCTAAAAACTTTTAAGTCAATAAATATTAAAAATACTGAAGATCTCTGGGGGATGTCCGTAAAGATCTTAAGCACGATTGTTTTTGAAATAGCACCATGTCTAGCATATATATTTAATAGAAGCATCGACGAAGGAATCTTTCCAGATCTTATGAAATATAGCAAGTTGATTCCTTTATTCAAATCTGGAAATGAAAAGGATCCAGGAAATTATCGACCAATCTCAATTCTGCCAGCATGTAGTAAAATATTTGAAAAACTTATTCTTAACCAGTTGTTGTCACATTTTAACTGTAACAGGCTACTTCATGAAAAACAATTTGGGTTTACTAAAGGTCGTTCAACCACTGACGCTGGTGCCATGCTGTTGAAGTACGTTTTTAAAGCCTGGGAAGGAAAACAGGATGCCATAGGAGTATTCTGTGATTTATCTAAGGCTTTCGATTGCGTAGATCATGACACCTTAATCTCAAAGCTAAAACACTATGGCATTCAGAATCAGGCAATAAGCCTCATGCGTAGCTACCTATCGAATCGCATTCAAAAAGTAGACATTAACGGTAGCAAATCTTCGGGAACATCCACTAACATCGGTGTACCACAAGGGTCAATCTTGGGGCCTTTCTTGTTTCTAGTCTATGTCAATGATCTGCCTTCCTGTGTAGGGGATTTATGTGATATTGTATTGTTTGCAGACGATACTTCATTAATATTTAGAGTTGATAGAGCTAAAGATAATTATGATTGTGTAAATGCTTCTCTAGCTAGAGTTCTTGATTGGTTTACGGTAAATAACCTCTTATTAAATGAGAAAAAAACGAAATGCATTAGATTCACCTTGCCTAACGTTCAAGTCAGCAATGCTAACATTATCTTAAATGGGGAAATACTTAACTTTATGGAAGCAACTACTTTCTTGGGTTTAAATATCGATGCAAAGTTGCAATGGGGTATTCATATTAATACATTAGCTAGCCGGCTAAGCTCGGCAGCTTACGCAGTACGTACCATAAGGCATCTTACTGATGAAACCACGGCGAGGTTAGTTTATTTTAGTTACTTTCACAGCGTTATGTCCTATGGCATATTTTTATGGGGAAATGCAGCAGATATTGAAAGCATTTTTATCCTGCAAAAGAGAGCTGTACGGGCAATTTATAAATTGAAAACTCGTGACTCTCTCAGGGAACGTTTTAAAGAGATTGGTATTATGACAGTCAGCTCCCAATATATTTATGAAAACCTAATGCACGCACACAGGAACATTGATGAGTTTGTTAAAAGAAGTGATGTACACAGTGTTAATACTAGAAATAAAAATAAACTTGACATACCTAGGTATCGCTTAGGAAAAGTAAATAATTCATTCTTAGGAAACTGTGTACGATTCTATAATAAGCTTCCTCAAAGCGCCACCAAACTCTCTGCTCGTAAATTCAAATTGTATATAAAGAATAATTTAATTAAAAGAGCCTACTACAAAATAAGTGACTATATCGACGATAAGAACGCGTGGCCCGATGTTGCTATACCAGTTGACAGTTAAATGGTGTTTTTCAATGTCAAGAAACTGCCCATTAGATAGTTATGTAGTAATCAATGTTTTAAGATAATATTAAGTTTTTAGTTTTATGATGTAGGTAACACTTGTAATGTTATTAAATTATTCTAAACAATGTACCTAAATGTTAAATGGATTTTCAAAAAAATTAATCAGCCCGAGGTTCTTGCCTTTCTCCTTGTGTGCTGGTCGCGATTCCGAACAGGCGGTAGATTTGACGTTTCAAAATGATCCTAAAAATCTTAATGAATAAAAATATTTGACTTTGACTTTGAGGTATAATAAATAAATAAATAATAAATATTACAGGACATAAATTTTACACAGCGCCATCTAGCCCCTAACTTAGCATATAGCTTGTAATATGGGTACTAGATTACGGATAGAATACTTAAATACTTTTGTAAATACATACGCAAACACAGAACAAACATCTACATTCATCACACAAATGTTTGGCCTGGATGGGAATAGAACCCACAGCCTACAGCGCAGAAGGCAGTTACTACCAACTGAGCTACGAGGCTTGTTAAATAATGTATAATGAAATCTAACCATCGAGCGCTTTCCCAGCAAATGCATATCAACTATACCTACCTATGACCTTTACACCATCAAATGAGTAACGGTCGTACTTAGGTACGATGTGTAAAAACGCTCGCTGTTAGTTGATTTAAAATAGTGTTGGTTATTTTTTTATTGTAAAATTCTGACACAGATTAGATTTTTACGATTAAACTTATTCATATTCATAGTTTTTATTTTTTATCAGCAGGCTTTGTCCGTAAGTAATTATTTTGTGGATTTTTTAAATTCCTAAAGAGTCCTTACAGAATCCTTACAGAATCCTTACAGAATCCTAGGAATTTTCGTTAAATTCTTATAATTCTTAGAAAACCCTTCGTTACCTGAGATTTCAATTGAATTCGTTTGATAAAATTTACAATAAAATTTACATGGTGTAAACCAACCACAAAGCCTGCGTGTCACTTCTGGAGTGGCCTGTTGGACGTGGATGGGTGTGTCCTGAGAGTGCCATTTAGACACATAAGGACGATGGCACTTTTCAGGGGCTCATTGCAGGGTCTGTCTTATCAAATAGACACGTCTGAGTTATGTCTGCAGGAAGTCGAACAACGAAATAATGAACCCTAACCCTATCTCACCGATTTGCGCAGCAAGGTTGTATTGGCTGGACCTAAAAGACAGAGATTAGAATGATCTACTATCAGACCTCGAGATAGCGAGGAGATGGATAGATAGATAACTCTTTATTGTTCATCATTTACAAATAACATGACAAAATACAGATAATGGAAACTTAATCTAAGCGTCACTGGTAGAACAATGGGCGGCCTTATCGCTGAAAGCGATCTCTTCCAGGCAACCGCTGGATGGACAGATAAGGGCTTTCAAGGATGGCGTACTATACGCGTAACGAATATAAAATATACATACATAAAATTACATTAATAATAATCATGATGATAATAATAATAATAATAATTAAGGATAAAAATGATAATTTAAGAATAAACTGATGGATAATACTGATAAACTTTCAACTTAAAAGAGTGTTGCGATGTCGTCTTTTTAATATTATCAGGTAATGCGTTCCACAGTCTAACAGCTTGAGCTGTATACAAACCACTATAAAAAACTAAGAAGTACTTTGCGTCGGGGTTTTTAACAACGGTGTCAGATGACCTAAGAGAAAAGTTGTGAGAAGAATACAGAAACTCGAATCTGTCCTTAAGATAGGAAGGTGAAAAGGGATTGAAAATTATTGAATAAAGAAGAGAAAGAATATGCAAATTCCGAGAAGGGAGGAAGCGTGGTGCATACTTACTGCCATCGTGCTGGCGGCAAAGCTCAGCGTGACATTGTTTTTGGGGAGCGTGTGGGCAAAACGCAGGGTGCGTGGTTTCATGGCGAGCCGCCGCGCCCCCGACAGATCGTGGTACTTCTGGCGCGACGACTGCCTCTTCGCCGTTCACTAAATTCTTCAGATGTTAGTGAGCGGCTTCAGATGTTTATTTGTTTTCGCCTCTAATGCCGACCTGCCACAACCTAAGTAAGCTGGTGGTCAAACGCTTGGCTATCACCAATATAAAATAAAACCGCCTCCAAGGATCTCAACAATACTTATATACTTAAATATAAACAACAATAATTATTTCTCAACAATTGCAAGCCATTACAGCTATTATTAATAGTTCTATCACTACTGGTACTTTTCCAGATTACTGGAAGGTCCCTCAAGCCCAAAAGCCCAAAGGAAGGCAATCCCAGTTCTGTCAGTGACCTCAGACTAAGTAAGCACCTACCTAGCTTGCTTCCGTGCTTGTCTAAAGTCCTGGAGAAAGAAATAAATAAATAAAACTAATAAATCACAAATAATTGAATAAAGAGTGCTTACACACTTTGAGGTAAATACGTAATAAAAACTGGCCAAGCGTGAGTCGGACCCGCACAAAAACGAAAAAAAAACCTGCATATTTTGTCTGGAAATGTGGGTCGAAACCATCGGTGTGCGCACACTACCTACATGGGTAGGAGCTTAGGTATTGGTAAAATCATCCAGATATCCAACAAATATACATTTTGCTTAAAAATAATGCTTGCGCCAATTTTATAAACCATTACGCGGACTAAGTCACGAGTAAAAGCTAGTATATCGTCCACTCGGATCAAGGAAAAAAGGATCGTCCACGGAAATCTCAATTGACTTATGTAAACGAAAAAGCCAACTGTTAAGGAGAACCAAAAAACATTTTTTCACACAAATTATTTTTTTTACTTTATAAATATTGTAAGTAGGTAAGTGGGTACTTATAAAAAACATTTCCAAATAGGCTATTTTTTTTTTGACAAGCTCTTTTTATTGATTTTATATAAAAATACTCTACTAGGTGCGTTCCGTTACTAGCCACATTCGCCGTGGTCATCCATTTTGCCGTTCCGTTTGTTGTCGCAATCGAGCTCAAGAAACTTCACTGTGACGTCACCGACGTCGACTGCGACGAGTCCACAAAGCCCGTGGTGCGAGGTGGGTGGTCGGCGGAGGCGTCTAGTGACAATGACAACTGAAGTGAGTGAAAAGAGCGTAAAATGCAAATCATACAAAACATAATAATGCAATTTCAGATTATTACTTTACTATATATATATTTCTCATGATACGTTTATATATTCTAAAATAATAAGTATTTCCACTTAATTTTTGGTTCTGATGGGATAGTACTTTCATAGTGCATAGATAATTATAATTATAAATTATCTCAAGCGGTATAGCAAGGAAGACCTCGACTGTCTATAAATTAATAACAACAGGTACCTACAGATAATATGTAGGTACATATTTTCTATGAATATTTGATTTTTATTATAGTAAAACTTGTGGGTACCTATGTACCAAGCAAAAAACACAATAAATAAACCAAAACAATGCTGTTTTATTTCCTTAACTAAGAACGTAACATACTAATACATATAACTAGGACTCATTGTAGTTTTACAGGTTGGTATTACAGTTGATTTCCTAGTTAGACAAAGTCTGTGTTTACCAACATAAGACCTAGACAACAATTTGTTGGGAGTTCCGTGCTCTTACCAAGTTAAAACTTATGTGTAGAGGCGAGGCGAGGGCTACCTGACTCCGACAGTGTTCATAACCTGAAGCCAGGCAGCTATCGTACCAGGGCCGTAAAATTATCATATTTGTATCAAAATTATCATAGCTTTTAGGTAAGTATCAGACTATAATACGTTAAAAAACCAGCCTATGTAGCCTATGTGTAACACATAGGCTACATAGGCCGTTTAGGCGTGAAGGAGTAACAAACATACTCACATTCACACAAACTTACTCTTTTATAATATTAGTAGGATGAAAACTATTTTTCTGGCGTCGTTTTAGGAAATTTTAAACATCATTACAATATTTTTTTATTATTTTAAGTGATTGCACTTGGTCACAACATTTACAAATGTTATAATGACACAAAAATAATGTACTGAAACCACCAAAATTTAGTTTCATTTCGTTTTTTTTTCGTTTTTCTATGCTTGCCTCGAGTGTAGAAAACGTATTCTACAAAGCTAGGTTACACATAGACAATACTAGTTTTACATTGGCATTGACATCCTGTATGGCCGGGCTACAAACCTTTTAGCCACAATGGGACATATTTACACATTTAGCGTTAACATAACTGGGGCTAAATTTGCAATTATTTTGATAAAATCAGTTGACCCTTTAAACTCTACCTTTAAAGCAAGTCAGAAGGACCCCTTACAATATTTTCGACTTGAGTCGGTAGGACAATATGCCTCCAAGCCTTTAAACAGAGTCAGAGGGACTCTTTACAATATTTTTGACTTGGTTGGTTGGACGATGTGGCTCCAAGCCTTTTAAGAGAGTCAGAAGGACTCTTTACAATCTGAAGGTAAGATATATTATATTATTATTGTTAGTTATCGTCTTTGGGAAGTACTAAAATTTTCGAGATAGCTCTACAATATGTACCAGTTTTAGTTTTAACCTCTGTAACTCGAATCTTTTGATCGGAACCAACAAATACCTTTGAGACTCTACCCACCGGCCAATGTAGACGAGGTGCATTAACAGATTTTAGTAGAACCAACATACATCTTTCAAATTAGGAAAAGATTTTATGCATTTTGTCCTTTGATTAAGCAGATAGGTAATGAGTAGTCATAGGTCTGGAGTAGTCCAGACCTTCGAAAAATGTTGCTTCAGGTTTTGTTCCGGACAACTGGACACCGCTTCCCCCGCAAGAGACCAGGGGTAAGTAATACCTACTTACCCCTGGTCTCATTCTTGCGGAGATTCACCATTATTGAGTCCTGTCATCGGACTGTTATTGGACAGCTATTGAAAATTCCTTCTATCTGAGCAATCAGTGTAATAAATTCTTCATAAGTGGTATATGGTGTATATGGTGTGCTATCTATGATTATTTTTAAATTGATTTGAGGCTTTAACGGCAGACTCTACCAATCCTTGAAAATTAGGGGAGTAGCTGGGGGCAAAATGAATTGATATTTTCCTTTTGAAGGCGTATTCAAATACCATAGACTGATGATTGTTTGTTTTTTGTGAAGGTCATACAAAGCCTTAAGTTCGTTGCTAGCTCCCTTGAAGATTGTCACAAGTCGCATCGCTGGGACACCCTCTACTTGAACAAAATCTTTATAAGGCTGCAAGAGAACACTCCGTAGCCATATTTGTCACCAATTCCAAATGTACCTACTCTTGGTAGAGAAACACACAAACGCAGCAAAATAGCCCTTGGTCGTGAAGCTAGGTACTTCTAATACGGGACTGTTTGATCTGAAAAGGTCCGCAGTAGTCAATACCACACTTTGAAATGGAGTTACACGACCGGTAGGTAAAGATCTCATCAGAAAAAAATTTAGACATTTCTGTATAACAATTTTGATTTGGCGACTGGCGCTAACTCTCCTATAAATTTGAAGCAGAGATTCTAAAGTAAGCTTTAGTCCTGAGTGTAGCCATGTTAAATGTTCTAGTTGTACAATGAGATTTGTACCGTGAGCATCACTAGGCAATATCATGGGATGTCGCAGTGCAAAGGGAATTTCAGCCTTTTGTAATCGCCCCCCTACGTAACATAAACAAAATTCAGATTCAGAATAGGTTTCATCTGCTGAGAGGTATTTTTTTAGTTTCCCAGAATTTTTTTCTTTATTTTATGACCGGTGAGTTAAGTTCTACATCAACATTCAAGCAATGATTTACAACTCTATTTGAATCATAAATGCGTTGATAAAGAGAGATTTCACCATATACGGTGCACCCGAAGCGGGTGTTGATGAGCAGATCACCCGGAGCCCCGTCGATCTTGCCGTCGATGACAATCTTGAAGAAGACATTTTCAGCAAGCAGCACTTCAATCTCTCTGGAACATTGTACAAGCTGTCTGTGGTGTGGTGTTTCTGTCTATAACTGAACAACATATTTTTAAGTTGTAACCACTTCTGACGGATTTGAACTCCATATCAACAGCCTTGATTGTGCGACTGTTGTTTTGATCCATAGTTATTATGTATAAATTGTGGGAATAGAATAGTATGAACCTAACCTCTTAATCGGTGGTCACAAATGATGTTTGACTACCACAGTCGAGAAGCTCTCTAACCAGGTGTCTTTTAGTATTTACATCTGTAACAATGACTTGAATGGTGTGCAATAGGACATTACCCTGTTGTTTGCTGCAGTGAGCTATGACATGGGAAGGCGGAGATTCCTGCTCTTCCTCTTTGGTCGTAACTTTAATGTGCAGCAAGAATTGATGCTCTACAGAATTGCATGTTACTATCACATTGAAAATTTTACATACAGTGTATTTTTTTTTTGAAATTTAAAACAAGAGCTTACACAGATTGTGTTTTTCAATAAATGCCAAACGTTGGCCTGGGGTGCAAAGGATAAAGCTAGAACATTTGTCTTGTAAATGCTCAACTGACTTACACATTTTACAAGAAGACCTAGTTTTTCTTTTAATTGACTGGTGTGACTGGTTTGCTTCTAGATGGAATGGCTCTTTCAATTATTGGTTGCGAAGGGCTAGCTTCTAATGCTGAAGCTCTTCGATCCAAGAATTGACGTAAATCCTATAATTTAAACCTATTCTAGTTTCCTGATAATAATGCGTGTAAATAACACTGCCCAGAATTCAGTTAAATTTTAACCGCCTCTTTGGTCTAGTGGTTTAACCCACTGATTTCAGATCCAGAGGTCCTGGGTTTGATCTCCATGGAGAGTACAATATGTGTGGTTGGTGGTAGGACTTTGTTTTCCGCATGGCTACCATCTTACCTAAATCTGTCGCCATAACAACATTTATAAAATTGTTGTGTTTCGGCATTTAGAGGTAAGATAGCCAGTTCCTCAGTTTGATGAGGATTCCGGGTGAAGTGCGTTACCTTCGGAAATATCTCAACTTGTAACCAGGTGAGATGAAAGCCAAGCGCTTCCCCGTCGTACAATAAAAAAAATAAAGTGGGCTCACACATGTTTTTCAAAGCCTTAATCTGCTGTTAAAACCATGAAACTAACTCCCGCAATAGCTGAGCTGTGCCTTTTACAACAGTCGAAAGATCAAGGGCCGTGTAAATATGATTCCTTATTAATACGAGTATATTGGGCGCGGAAGCGGTCTTTGAGAAGCTGTAATTCTGCATCATACGTGTTATGTATTTGAATTGATTGTTTGTTTCTATTGTTTTTAATATGAGGGTACTTCAATAAAGGACAGTATGTTACTGAACTTGAAATGGCGTGTATCGTTAAGTGGCGACTGCAGAAAATTAATTGTAAGTGTGCAGAAATGGCATTCAATATGAAGAATATTGTGTCCCTGGCAACACAATATTCTTCATATTGAATGCCAACGCGAAAAATGATGTGCGGCGTGATTATAAGGAAAAGTTACTATGCGCTCTCGACGCGGCGGGTCTCGATCGAACGTTGACGAAAGAGAAGAAAAGACGAAGATAAATCGCGCTCTTTGTTTTTGTCTCAATGCGGGAAGGACACGTACACTATAATTGCATCCCTGTTAGTGCCATTACGCCCTGCGGAAGTGAAGTTTGCTGACATTTTGGCTATTTTAGACCAATTCTACGGACTGAATTAAATTTTGCAAGCGGGAAAATTTCATAAACGAACACAATTACAAGGTGAAAGCGTGCAGGATTTTGTGGCCTCTATAAATGCATTGTTCATTGCAACGCCAAGTGCGGGACAGACTCGTGTTAGCGGTGCGCGATGAATGTCTACGCCGGGAGATGTTGCTGTCAACATTTCATTTGTTGTTCAACCATCAGGCAACATTAGAGGACATGTATCCCGGTCGGAGTACTGAAGCGACTCAGTCACAGCCTAGTCCTTTCCAGGCAGCAGAGCCAATGAATATTGGCAGAATAAAGTCCATCAAGAGCAAACATTGTACTAGGATGCACAAAGCTGGGCGGTGTATCTTTGTGAAGTCAAAGTGCTATAAATGCCAAAAATATGGGCATATCGCAAAAGGCTACGACAAGAAAGCAAAAGTACACCAGGTGAACCATCATCAGAATATGAGGAAATGATGGGTGTCTACGTGTGTACGGACAGCTATCGACCTCCGATAAAAGCCAATGTGATCATCGATGGCGCAAGTTTGATGATGGAAGTAGACACCGAAGTATCTCGCGGTATCGTTATCGTTTCTGAAAAGCTTTCAAGAAGCTTTGGTTGACGCCTCCAACACTCCAGGGCACTACACTGAAACTTGTCACATGGACTAGAGACTGTTTAAAAGTAGTAGGAGTGGCCAATAAATATTACAGGATATTAATTTTACACAGCGCCATCTAGCCCCAAACTAAGCATAGCTTGTAATATGGGAACTGAAGATTGCGGATAGAATACTTTAATACTTTTGTAAATACATACGTACTATATGATACAACACTGAAACACAGAACAAACATCTATATTCATTACACAATTTTTTGTCCTGGGTGGGAATTGAACCCACAGCCTACAGCACAGAAGGCAGAGTTACTACTAACTGAGGCTTGTTAAATGTTCAATGTACGAGTAGTCTTGGGCGAGAAAGTATGTGAACTTGTGGTTGTGTCTGGCGATGGACCGAGCTTGTTGGGTCGTAATTAGTTTCGGTCATTGGGCCTACAAGTGACTGGCTTATACTGGGCTAAATAAGACTTGACGCCTTTTATGAATTTATTTCCCAATTTGTTCAATAAAGATCTAGGGGTATACAAAGGCCCAGAAGTGTCACTTCATCTTCGTGCTGATGCAAGAACACGGTTTTTGAAAGCTCGAGGAGTGCCTTTTCCTATAAAGCAGCAAGTAGAGGATGAACTAAACCGATTAGTGGAACAAGAGGTATTGAACCCAGTTACATACTGGGAGTGGGCTACTCCGGTGAGGATAGTGAAGAAAGAGGATGGAACTTTGCGCATCTGTTGGGATTATCGATCTACAGTCAATATATCTATAGACAGTTACCTACACACTCCCAACACTATTGATAACTATTGGCCTGATGAATGTAAATCGCCAGACACTTGGTGTTAGTGCGGCGCTATTTTGTGTATTTTTCAACGTGTAATGTCTTCTGCTCTAGCAGACATTGATGGAGTGGCGTGTCTACTGGAAGACGTGGTAGTGACTGGGGCGACGCTAGAGCAGCAAAATCAGAGGCTTCGTCAAGTGATGCAGAAGCTAAATGAGCTGGGCTTTCAACTGAATGTCAAAAGTGTGTCTTTGCTGCAAATGGCATCACATTTGGACACATGATTGATGGCGAAGGACTTCATCCAGCACCCGTAAAAGTCAAGAAGATGAAAGGAAAACCGGCACCTACAAATAAGGAAACATTGAAGACTTTCCTTTCCAAGCAGTATTTCCAAGCTTTTTGGCACTTACTTAATCTGTAGAATACATTCATAGTTATTTTTCTGTGGCCTGGACGAGTTTTTCTCACAGATCAATAACTATAACTCCTAGACTCCCACGTTTTTCTTTTTTCTAAGTTTTCGAGTTCGCGCCACCACTGAAGTCCGTTAGACGCGGCGCTGCTAACGCAGAACTAAATGCTGCCAGTGCAGCTTTGCTAGATGTACGATTTAAATCGTATTCATACGATTTTTTCCCCGTTTTACTAAGGTATGATCGAGTCACTGAAATCTCACATAATTTGCACGATTTTTAAGATTTTGGTTTGTTTATCGATTTTGTGCCTTTATCAAATGGGTTTCAAACGGCGGTCCTAGAAAAGTCAGCTGTCATTCACGTCACGTCAGTAGTCACGCCTTAGAGGAACTTTAACAATCCAATAAGCCGCCAACCAATCAAATGTTATTTGCCTATTACTACTGACCGAATACTCCCATCACTAGTCGGGGATTACCCTAAAGGAATTATTATTATCCTTTATAATAAAATATAAAGGAAGTTCATTCAACACTCGACAGTTAGTTTCCAATCGATTTCTGAATCATGTGCTAGTTTTAAGACAGGGTTATTTTACGGTATTTGCAATTTATAAAGTTTACTTGTTTGAAGACCTAGGTACTTTTCATTAAATATTCACTGGTTACTGATGGTTTAAGCCAAGAAAAAAGTGTGAGTGGGCATAATTAAATACAGTTGTTCCCAGCAAGTGTAATGCTTAATTAGATGAACAGTAAAAAATTAAAGATAATTTTATTAATAATCTTTCTTACCTAAAAATATGTACGGATTTTTTTTTCTCCCTAGAAAATACGTTTTTTTTCCATACAAGCTTACGATCGCTCATCAAAAACATTTATGGCAACACTGTGCCAGTGTCTCGTGCGAGTTTTGTGCTTACTCAGTACCTGATCGAACGCGTTTTCGCTTATTCTTTCGCGGCGCGCATATACCGTGAAAGGTGATTATGTATTATTTTTCATATAAATCCCCGTAAACGCAAACGCGTTCGAGCAGGTATTGACCAACTATAAAACTCGCACTAGGCACTCGGTAAGTTAGGTTAAATATTATACTCATTCAACAATTATTATGCAAGTTTGTATGTCCGTTAACTCTGCAACAACAACAACAAACAGCTGAATGACCTTGAATAAAAGAGGAGAAAATAGTACACTCAGTGAAAAATAAAACATAATTTGTAATTATTTCGTTTTATTGTACAGGAAGCCTAACTTTTTCAATATTCTTCATAGCGTTGTATTACTTTCTTGATAATGTATATATTTTTTAGTTCCAAACGTAGCTTGCTTACCGTCGGCACCTCCTTTATAACCACGTAGAAAAAATAGTTTTTGACGTATGACACTTATGTCAAAATCATCCAAATTAATGTTTTTCGGTTGCGGTCGTCTTTTTCCGGGTGTAAAAATTTCCATTATGGTAACTACTTTTAGGTATTCGAGAAACAGTTCACGGAAACACCTGAAATATACAAAACGTATTAGTTGTGGTAGGTCCTATATCAAATGATATTTGCGAAATTACGTATTTCTGTATAAAGAAACGATTAAAAATTACATTAATCTGAAAACTTAAATGTTTCCTATAGGATGCCTTAATTATTTTATGGTTAGTTTTTGTCAAAAAATATATATTTTATTAAATATTTTGCTATATATAGTACTCAAAAATTAACGGCTATGACATCACTACCTGTAAGTAATGACGGCTACTCTCATTTGCACTTAATTAGGTGGGATTATTAGTTCTTTAGTCTTCTGTTCCAAGTTACAAAATTCATTAAATTTGAGGATCAGTGCAAGGGCTGTACTTTAAGTTCAATAATTAATACTAATAATTCGTATAAAACAAATAACAATTCCACGACTGATACTCTCCTCTCCGCACAGTCTAACAGGAAGCTAACGCTTCCTCTGAGCAAGAACTTTAGTTCCAGATTACGCCGTAAGACTTCAGTGTGGTAGTGGTAGAATACATATTATAGATCAGTGGGTGGTGGTCTGGTGGTGGCTCGGCTCGGACCACAGAGTACTTTATTATATACGGAAATAGAGAACTATCTTTAGCATCAAACGTGGAAATGATCACCCAGCGCCATCTGATACTTCTATTCCGAACTACTTGATATCGATATACATAGATAAAATACCGTTGTAGGTACCTATAGGGTAGGTATAGGTATACGTAGTATGTTCTAAGCACCTACTATATAGCTAGGTACCACTAGGTACCTACGTGTTTGCAATATTACCTAGGTAGTATATTTTTCTTTTGTTACAATGAAAATACGATGTTTATATGTATAATATTTATATGTATAATAATTTATAAACGATGATATAGACAAAGAAACGTAAATGTAATCACAATAATAGAATTAGAGTCCGATCTCAGTCTTTGAACACTAAAGTATCAAGTCGAGATCAAAGTAACACAAGTCCAACTCGGTTCTTTCACAATTATCCGCACTGTTCAGTTCTTTCACAATTATCCGCACTGCAACGAATTTGTAGCCGTAATTATCCGGAGGAATAACAGTTCAACTCAACGGAAAACTGAATAAAATCAAATTAGTGTTACGAATTTACGAAATTTCAACGGACGGACTACTACTACACAGACTACCACAGAGAAGAAATCATAGAGTGCAACTCACTAATACTTTTTTGAGGATGCACGCCATCTCTTCAAATCTGTGAGAATTTATTGCTAAAATAATCTCTAGAACTGCCATCTATATTTTTTATGACAAATATACATCGGTATAACGCTACCAAATACGAAACTGTTCATTATCTCACAACGTGGCTTATGGAGCTGTGTTGCATAAATTAGTAGTATTATATCCAAAGTATTTCTCATTGTCTTGTTCTGAGATTGAGCTCACTGGCTCGGACTCTAAGTCTACACAGAGTTTGTCTGTCTACGGTTTTCCAGGACGGTTCTGCCCTATGACAATATTACCTAATTAATGCTTTAAAGTCCTAATAATAAAAATTTCACCAATTCTTGATGAATCTTTTCCGGGTTTCGTCGACGACAAAATTCAAAATTTTATGAAGGTTTCGGACAGACTTTCAAAAATTAACTCACATATGGCTTTCACCATTATAAAATTTTGCCTTTTTGTCCCAAAATTTACTTATGCTTTACGATGTTGTCAACTGTGGAAACACAGTGAGCTGGTGGAAGGCTTAGACAACATAATAAAGAACACCCTTTCCACGGTTTTGAATATTGAGTTGGATGACAGAGCATGGTCGCAGGCCTCATTGCCTATTCGATTGGGCGGCTTAGGTATACGCAAAATTTCTAGTGTTGCTTTCTTGTCTTCCGTCTATAGTACACATTCTTTGGTTGAGAAAATTCTAACACCATCAATTTCGGCTGTTCCAGGCAATATACTCCAAATTTATTATCTTGACGAGGCTCGAAATGCTTGGCATAGTGCTTGCCCTAATACCGATCCCCCAAAACACCTTTCGGCACAACGGCAGTGGGACGGGCCTCTGTGCGAGTTGACACGGAATTATCTATTACATACGTGCTCAACCTCCACAGATCGTGCTCGTCTCTTAGCTGTTTCAAAATGGGAATCAGGTCTTTGGCTGCAAGCACATCCATCCTACAATACCGGTACACTTATGGATCCTGTAACTTTCCGTATTGCCACTTGTCTTCGGTTGGGTGCAAGATGCTGCGCCTCTCACCAGTGCCGGTGCGGTGCGGCCGTAGATCAATTTGGTTTTCACGGACTTTCGTGCGCAAGGTCTGCCGGCAGGATTTCGCGCCACGCTAGTCTTAATGACATTATCCGTCGAGCGTTTACCAGTGTCAATGTGCCAGCCGTTCTTGAACCGAATGGTCTGTTACGTGATGATGGTAAGCGGCCCGACGGTATGACTCTTGTCCCTTGGGAAATGGGTAGGCCTTTGGTGTGGGACGCTACCTGCGTCGACACCCTAGCGCCATCTCATCTGCCTGGGACATCAGTTAGGGCTGGTGCGGCGGCTGATTCGGCCGAGGATCACAAAAGGCGCAAATATAGTGGTCTCGACAGAGCTTACCTATTTGAGCCTTTTGGGGTGGAGACCTTGGGTCCGTGGGGAGCCGGTGCCCTCCGGGTTTTCAAAAATATTGCGGGGCTTTTGATTGAGGCGACACGTGACCCAAGGGCTGGCTCTTATTTAGGCCAGCGAATTAACATAGCTATTCAGCGTGGCAATGCAGCCAGTGTCTTGGGCACGCTTCCGTCTGGTACTGGTCTGGAACAGTTGAGTTACCTATAGGCCGTTTGTAACGGTCCTTAGGTAATCTGACTGATTCCTTTGTACTTAGTTAGTTTAATTTATTGAAAAAAGTTTGTCTAAACAAAAAAATAATGAAAAGGTCTAAATCTGTTTAAAAGTGCTCTCAGCGCCTCATTCCTGTGGCAGACGTGGTTTAAAAATCCAATCCACGGACGTCGTTAAAGTCGACCAAGAGCTTTCACAAATATGACAGCAGCTTCTTTCTGTGTGCGATCAATGCTTTAACTTCGAACACCAAAACTCCCACAAGATTCTCCTAATATGGTCGCCTGGAAAATATCGTCTTATTATTACCTAAAATAGTAGGTTCTGTGATGCTACTAGTTGTTCTGGTACCTATGTAAAGGTAAAACACAGATTGAACTGTTTAAAAATGCTCTCAAAACCCGTCCTGTGGTAGGCGTGGTTTAACAATCCACAATAACAATGAACTAATTTGAAAGTTTTAACCCGTTTGTTTTTTCCATGATCTGAGCCTGTTGTTATGGCATTTCCCAAAACTCCAATTATTTTTTTTTAAATAGGAAAAACCTACTTTTTCTTATTTGATCTGAGGCCTACCTACGTACCTACCTTTATTTTTTGTATCTCGTTGCTAATAGACTCTTGCGAGTTGTGTGCTGGAGTACTAGTACCTACCTACTAGCACTCGTCGGCGCAGCCATCGTAATAAAAAACAACACAAGGGATCAAAAATGTTTATTATATGAGAAAGTTATTATTAGAATGCTCAAACACATTAACAGACACAAAAGTTACATAATAACTAAATTAAATTTAGGTTAAGGTAAATAACCAAGGACAATGCTATAGAAAAGGTAAGGCTGATTGGTATTGGTAGCCACGCTGACCACCGTGTCGTCGACGGCGCTGATCTGATGAATAAAGTAGCAACTTTGGTCTATATGTCTTGATCCTACGGCCCAAGTGCCAACAAAGGATGCATTGCAATGCGACACAGAGAATACAGGTGTTAGATATCTTCTGTTCGACATACCAACACCGTTGACGGTAGATGCCTTCGAACCAGAGTCACAAGTATTCTACTCATTTCTCTCTCTCTACTCACATGTATAAAGTAGTTAATTGTTTATATGCGATATAGGTAAATAACACACTAACACTGATTTGATTACAAATCACAATAGGTACAAACACTGATAATAAGTAAATGGTTCCTATTGCCTGATATTTAGGTAATTAGTGTATTCAGATCATAGTCAAAGGTTACATCGAGACCAAAAGATTTTTGATGTAGGTACCTAATAATCATAATATTATTAGGTAGGTAATACTTATTGGTTGTTATTTATGTCAGTGTATGTAAATGAATTTTCATCCATTGTTTAAGTGCAGAGCGATGAACACTAACGCGCGTGTCTGTCGTTGGTGGCCTCTCAGCGTGACTACAATCAGACTGACGTAACATATCTGAACGGTAAAAAATAAATCATAGCCATAACTTAAGTACCTAAATAAAAGTTCGCTTCTGAACAGTAAAATTTACCAAAGTAAGACAAACCTTAGCTTAGTTAAATTGAAGATAGATACTTAATATTCTATAAGAATTAGTGATAGGTTCACAGATTACTACATTACCTTCATACACCAAGATTTATTTTTCGTCGTCTATGATGTTGCGAAAAATAGGCAGATACGTTTTAAATGTGTTAACTTATTGCAGCTGCGGAACGCAATGGTAACAAAACACTTTCATATTCCTGATCTTGATGTGTGTAACCAACGTTATACATTTTTACCCGTGGCATCTGCCACTTTCTTTAGCCACTGCGATCCAAAATTGATAGTTCGCCGTCATAACGGAACGGCACGACAAGATTAATAGGTGACGAATCTTATTATAGGTTCCAATTTCAATGACAGAGGTAGTACTTCTACGGAATACCTAGCCTGGGCGTACTCGTCTCTTCTATTTCTTTTGAACCTCTACTTGAGATAACGATACAAATCAGCGACCAATAATCATCTGCCTTGCGAATCAAAAAACACAAAAAACGCACCTGCCTACATTCTGATGCTACTCACTCACATTTATGAACTAGTTTATTGTTGAAACACGAAATAGAATATTGATTATAAATGACACACACTGATTACAATACAAAGACAGAATAAATGGTTCCTATTGCCTATTGATAGGTATTTTTAACAATAAATAGTAACTACCCAATAAGAATAATTTTATTATTTATTATGAGATTAGATACGTTACAAAACGTGTGTTTAGGTTATGTTATAAAATAAAACTAAATAGTAGTGTAGTGACAGCGAACTTTTGGATTTCGAAGGATAGAGAAACATAGAACGTCTACTCATTATCAAATGATATTAAGGTAGGCATACACCTCCAGACCAAAAGAGTTACAACGAACTTTTGGATTTAGAAGGTTAGAGAAACATACAATGAGTAGTCATTACCAAATAATACTAAGGTAGGCATACACCTACACAAGACCAGACTAAGATAGGTATCGATTAGAAAATACAAACTACTATCACAACATTTACTACACATTTATATTATACCAGTACATACATTAGGTTATACATTACAAATATGTAGAATAATTAATTGCTAAAACCTTATACTATAATAGTAGGTAATAAAGTGTTTAAAATTCCATTCGCGTAAATGAAGATAATCAACCGACTACAGGACACACTTTCATAATCATAAGATAATCATTTATGAAGGTGGTCCCAATGCCACATTAGGTAGGGTCGGCACAGCATGTTATCATCTTCTACTCACTCCTATGTCAGCCAACTTATATCCTGATCCTGACCTGACTGACGATAGCAGCTAATGATAGGAATCAATACAGGGTGTATCATCTGCCCTGATCAATCCGCTGTTACGTTACGACTGAAACATTTTGGATGGAGGTCTACCTGAAAAACCTGTCATTTTAGCTCCTTCACGAAAGTTCGTAATGTTTATGTAGGTTGGAAGGTACTTCCTATCCTATAGCTAGGTGATTGAATTTTAATCACCAATATGGGTTAAAGGTTGAAGTCAAAAATGGTAAGGGTCATCACACGCACGATACTTTGATCAGCGATCAGTGATTCATTCAGACGCGGTTTTGGCAGCAGACAGCCGTAATCGAGTTTGCTGATGTTTTTATAAAGTATAGTGTATGTCAACCACATCCCTAAGTATGTAAAAGTATATTGATATTGATAATATTGAATAATATTGACATATAACTAATAGGAAAACAAACTGCAAACCTAAAAATTGTTTGAATAAATAATATGTTCCGCCTTAAAAAATCTTCGTAAGTATAAAATAGTCGAAGAAGATATAGAAGAAAATAGTAAATAGTACCAAAAAATATTATTCAGGTGAATACCTACATTAAATCGAAAAACTGAGCCGTCGTAAGTATTTGACGTCAAAATAAATGTTGGCAATCATTAATAATTACCCTGGTCCCGCAACCATTCTAATTTGGAACAAACATTGCAATAAAAATACCTATCAATTTTAATATGGTAACACTTGTCCCAAATCAAACCCTTCTTCCCCATTTCTCAAATAAGTAGGTACCTGAATGATTATGTACAGTTCACAACTAGGTTTTTTTCCAGGTATTTTCATGTTTGGACAGAAGTCAGTATTCGGTTATCTCCCGTACCGTAGGTAATATCAAACTCGGATATTTATTTCCACTGTGACCCTAAATTCTTAGCTCTTTCCTTCGCCTCAAATCGAACCATGTCAGATTTTGTTAACTTTAGGGCTTCCAACTAGTACATATACTTTTCCCGTTATTAGTTAGGTACCTACTCATTATTTCCTACATACAAAAACTACATCATCCCACTTACTATGCTTACCCAACATTATCATTCCTGTTACCTCCCCGATTCCACACCACATCCACACTGCCCTGCACGCATATATACCTACCCGATTTTGTCCATTATTTAGGTAAAAACTATGTAATGTATGAGCTATGTACTCACACAGACATACACAGCGTCTAGACGCCGATTTCTCCGGCTTCCGACGAATTTTCTTCTATTATTTCATTCACAATGTAAGGTAACTCAATATTTAAGTTATTTTTCGATTCGAAAATATTATTTAAAATTAAGAAAAAACAGACTCAAATTAGCAAAATCTCAAGACACAAAACACAATTCCTTGTTATCACCACTATTCGAAATTAATCTTCTCTCACAAGCTACCTCAAACTCCCCAAACTACCTTTAGTATTACCTAGAAAATATTGCAGACCCCAAACACACCTCGAAATTATCCACCAAATTTCAACCACTTCTTGCCCAATATTAATATCTCCTTACAATGTCCTGATTTCACATCTACCTACAAAGGCAGGTTGATGTTGATAATGAAACCTTCTCAGCATGCTTAAAATTAATCTCTCGTGAAATAAAAATCCTTGATATTAACACTGCTTGGATTAAATCTTTCTTCGAAAAAATGACAGACCCTAAAACAACCACAGTATTCAATCCCGTATCTACCCTTTTGGAGCTCCTGCATCATAAGATCTAATTAATCAATAAAACGAAACTTAATATTCTATACTCGAAGATTTCCTTCCTTATTTCGAAACAATTTTACCCCACTGGACCCAAATAATCTCTCAAGACAAAAACGTTTCTCACCTCAATAGAACATAATATCTATTATAAATCGGTATAAATCGTTCATCGACCTTACGGTGCCTAGATTCATTAAAATTATACCAAAGAGAAACTTGCATATTTTAACCTAACCTTGCATAATCTCTTCCTTGTGTTTAACGTATTATGCCCCACTGGCCCCATAGAATTTCTCCAGTAAAAACGTCTCTGATCTCAACATTACTTATTAGGAATAGATCGTTCCTCGACAATATCTCTTATTTGTACAATATCTTCCACGTTTTTAACTTATTTTGCCCCACTGACCTCAAAAAATCACTCCAGAAGCATCTGACCTCAACAGTACTAAATTTAAGAATAAACCGATCCCCGACCTCATGTTGTCTCAGTTCTCTTAATTCAAACCAAATAAAATGCTGCATTCCTAAACCTCATTTATACAATATCTTCCATGTTTTAAACTTATTTTTCCCCACTGACCTGAAAGAATCACTCCAGAAGAAACGCATCTGACCTCAACAGTACCTAATTTAAGAATAAATCGATCCCCGACCTCATGTTGCCTCAGTTCTCTTAAATCATACCAAATAAGATGCTGCATTCCGAAACCTCATCTTGTAAAGTCCCATCAACGTTTTTAACACATTTTGCCCCACTGGCCCCCAAAGAATCGCTTCAGAATAAACGCCTCTGATCTCAACAATAGTTACTTTTTGAGAATAAATCGTTCCCCGACCCCAAAATGGCTCGGTTCTCTAAATTCATTTCAAAGAAAAAGCTGAATTCCTAAACCTCATTTGCACAATATCTTCCACGTTTTAAACTTATTTTGCCCTACTGACCTCAAAAAATCACTCCAGAAGCATCTGACCTCAACAGTACTAAATTTAAGAATAAACCGATCCCCGACCTCATGTTGTCTCAGTTCTCTTAATTCATACCAAATAAAATGCTGCATTCCTAAACCTCATTTATACAATATCTTCCACGTTTTTAACTTATTTTGCCCCACTGACCTGAAAGAATCACTCCAGAAGCATCTGACCTCAACAGTACTAAATTTAAGAATAAACCGATCCCCGACCTCATGTTGTCTCAGTTCTCTTAATTCATACCAAATAAAATGCTGCATTCCTAAACCTCATTTATACAATATCTTCCAAGTTTTAAACTTATTTTTCCCCACTGACCTGAAAGAATCACTCCAGAAGAAACGCATCTGCTCTCAACAGTACCTGATTTAATAATAAATCGATCCCCGAACTCAGGTTGCCTCAGTTCTCTTAAATCATACCAAATAAGATGCTGCATTCCTAAACCTCATCTTGTAAAGTCCCATCAACGTTTTTAACACATTTTGCCCCACTGGCTCCCAAAGAATCGCTTCAGAAAAAACACCTCTGATCTCAACAATAGTTACTTTTTAAGAATAAATCGTTCCCCGACCCCAAGTTGGCTCGGTTCTCTAAATTCATTTCAAAGAAAAAGCTGAATTCCTAAACCTCATTTGTACAATATCTTCAATGTTTAAAACTTTTTTTACCCCACTGACCTCAAAGAATCACTTAAGAAGACACGCATCTGACCTCAACAGTACCTAATTTAAGAATAAATCGATCCCCGACCTCATGTTGCCTCAGTTCTCTTAAATCATACCAAATAAGATGCTGAATTCCTAAACCTCATCTTGTAAAGTCCCATCAACGTTTTTAACACATTTAGCCCCACTGGCCCCCAAAGAATCGCTTCAGAAAAAACGCCTCTGATCTCAACAATAGTTACTTTTTGAGAATAAATCGTTCCCCGACCCCAAGTTGGCTCGGTTCTCTAAATTCATTTCAAAGAAAAAGCTGAATTCCTAAACCTCATTTGCACAATATCTTCCACGTTTTAAAATTATTTTGCCCTACTGACCTCAAAAAATCACTCCAGAAGCATCTGACCTCCACAGTACTAAATTTAAGAATAAACCGATCCCCGACCTCATGTTGTCTCAGTTCTCTTAATTCATACCAAATAACATACTGCATTCCTACACCTCATTTATACAATATCTTCCATGTTTTAAACTTATTTTTCCCCACTGACCTGAAAGAATCACTCCAGAAGAAACGCATCTGACCTCAACAGTACCTGATTTAAGAATAAATCGATCCCCGACCTCATGTTGCCTCAGTTCTCTTAAATCATACCAAATAAGATGCTGCATTCCTAAACCTCATCTTGTAAAGTCCCATCAACGTTTTTAACACATTTTGCCCCACTGGCCCCCAAAGAATCGCTTCAGAAAAAACACCTCTGATCTCAACAATAGTTACTTTTTAAGAATAAATCGTTCCCCGACCCCAAGTTGGCTCGGTTCTTTAAATTCATTTCAAAGAAAAAGCTGAATTCCTAAACCTCATTTGCACAATATCTTCCACGTTTTAAACTTATTTTGCCCTACTGACCTCAAAAAATCACTCCAGAAGCATCTGACCTCAACAGTACTAAATTTAAGAATAAACCGATCCCCGACCTCATGTTGCCTCAGTTCTCTTAAATCATACCAAATAAGATGCTGCATTCCTAAACCTCATCTTGTAAAGTCCCATCAACGTTTTTAACACATTTTGCCCCACTGGCTCCCAAAGAATCGCTTCAGAAAAAACACCTCTGATCTCAACAATAGTTACTTTTTAAGAATAAATCGTTCCCCGACCCCAAGTTGGCTCGGTTCTCTAAATTCATTTCAAAGAAAAAGCTGAATTCCTAAACCTCATTTGCACAATATCTTCCACGTTTTAAACTTATTTTGCCCTACTGACCTCAAAAAATCACTCCAGAAGCATCTGACCTCTACAGTACTAAATTTAAGAATAAACCGATCCCCGACCTCATGTTGTCTCAGTTCTCTTAATTCATACCAAATAAAATGCTGCATTCCTAAACCTCATTTATACAATATCTTCCACGTTTTTAACTTATTTTGCCCCACTGACCTGAAAGAATCACTCCAGAAGCATCTGACCTCAACAGTACTAAATTTTGCCCCACTGGCCCCCAAAGAATCGCTTCAGAAAAAACGCCTCTGATCTCAACAATAGTTACTTTTTAAGAATAAATCGTTCCCCGACCCCAAGTTGGCTCGGTTCTCTAAATTCATTTCAAAGAAAAAGCTGAATTCCTAAACCTCATTTGTACAATATCTTCCATGTTTTTCAACTTATTTTGCCCAACTGACCTGAAAGAATCACTCCAGAAGAAACGCATCTGACCTCAACAGTACCTAATTTAAGAATAAATCGAGCCCCGACCTCATGTTGCCTCAGTTCTCTTAAATTATCCCAAATAAGATGCTGCATTCCTAAACCTCATCTTGTAAAGTCCCATCAACGTTTTTAACACATTTTGCCCCACTGGCCCCAAAGAATCGCTTCAGAAAAAACACCTCTGATCTCAACAGTACTAAATTTAAGAATAAACCGATCCCCGACCCCAAGTTGGCTCGGTTCTCGAAATTCATTTCAAAGAAAAAGCTGAATTCCTAAACCTCATTTGTACAATATCTTCCATGTTTTAAACTTTTTTTCCCCACTGACCTGAAAGAATCACTCCAGAAGAAACGCATCTGACCTCAACAGTACCTAATTTAAGAATAAATCGATCCCCGACCTCATGTTGCCTCAGTTCTCTTAAATCATACCAAATAAGATGCTGCATTCCTAAACCTCATCTTGTAAAGTCCCATCAACGTTTTTAACACATTTTGCCCCACTGGCCCCCAAAGAATCGCTTCAGAAAAAACACCTCTGATCTCAACAATAGTTACTTTTTAAGAATAAATCGTTCCCCGACCCCAAGTTGGCTCGGTTCTCTAAATTCATTTCAAAGAAAAAGCTGAATTCCTAAACCTCATTAGTACAATATCTTCCATGTTTAAAACTTTTTTTGCCCCACTGACCTCAAAGAATCACTTTAGAAGAAACGCATCTGACCTCAACAGTACCTAATTTAAGAATAAATCGATCCCCGACCTCATGTTGCCTCAGTTCTCTTAAATCATACCAAATAAGATGCTGCATTCCTAAACATCATCTTGTTAAGTCCCATCAACGTTTTTAACACATTTTGCCCCACTGGCCCCCAAAGAATCGCTTCAGAAAAAACACCTCTGATCTCAACAATAGTTACTTTTTAAGAATAAATCGTTCCCCGACCCCAAGTTGGCTCGGTTCTCTAAATTCATTTCAAAGAAAAAGCTGAATTCCTAAACCTCATTTGTACAATATCTTCCATGTTTTAAACTTTTTTTGCCCCACTGACCTCAAAGAATCACTTTAGAAGAAACGCATCTGACCTCAACAGTACCTAATTTAAAAATAAATCGATCCCCGACCTCATGTTGCCTCAGTTCTCTTAAATCATACCAAATAAGATGCTGCATTCCTAAACCTCATCTTATAAAGTCCCATCAACGTTTTTAACACATTTTGCCCCACTGGCCCCCAAAGAATCGCTTCAGAAAAAACACCTCTGATCTCAACAATAGTTACTTTTTAAGAATAAATCGTTCCCCGACCCCAAGTTGGCTCGGTTCTCTAAATTCATTTCAAAGAAAAAGCTGAATTCCTAAACCTCATTTGTACAATATCTTCCATGTTTTAAACTTTTTTTGCCCCACTGACCTCAAAGAATCACTTTAGAAGAAACGCATCTGACCTCAACAGTACCTAATTTAAGAATAAATCGATCCCCGACCTCATGTTGCCTCAGTTCTCTTAAATCATACCAAATAAAATGCTGCATTCCTAAACATCATCTTGTTAAGTCCCATCAACGTTTTTAACACATTTTGCCCCACTGGCCCCCAAAGAATCGCTTCAGAAAAAACACCTCTGATCTCAACAATAGTTACTTTTTAAGAATAAACCGATCCCCGACCCCAAGTTGGCTCGGTTCTCGAAATTCATTTCAAAGAAAAAGCTGAATTCCTAAACCTCATTAGTACAATATCTTCCATGTTTAAAACTTTTTTTGCCCCACTGACCTCAAAGAATCACTTTAGAAGAAACGCATCTGACCTCAACAGTACCTAATTTAAGAATAAATCGATCCCCGACCTCATGTTGCCTCAGTTCTCTTATATCATACCAAATAAGATGCTGCATTCCTAAACCTCATCTTGTAAAGTCCCATCAACGTTTTTAACACATTTTGCCCCACTGGCTCCCAAAGAATCGCTTCAGAAAAAACACCTCTGATCTCAACAATAGTTACTTTTTAAGAATAAATCGTTCCCCGACCCCAAGTTGGCTCGGTTCTCTAAATTCATTTCAAAGAAAAAGCTGAATTCCTAAACCTCATTTGCACAATATCTTCCACGTTTTAAACTTATTTTGCCCTACTGACCTCAAAAAATCACTCCAGAAGCATCTGACCTCTACAGTACTAAATTTAAGAATAAACCGATCCCCGACCTCATGTTGTCTCAGTTCTCTTAATTCATACCAAATAAAATGCTGCATTCCTAAACCTCATTTATACAATATCTTCCACGTTTTTAACTTATTTTGCCCCACTGACCTGAAAGAATCACTCCAGAAGCATCTGACCTCAACAGTACTAAATTTTGCCCCACTGGCCCCCAAAGAATCGCTTCAGAAAAAACGCCTCTGATCTCAACAATAGTTACTTTTTAAGAATAAATCGTTCCCCGACCCCAAGTTGGCTCGGTTCTCTAAATTCATTTCAAAGAAAAAGCTGAATTCCTAAACCTCATTAGTACAATATCTTCCATGTTTAAAACTTTTTTTGCCCCACTGACCTCAAAGAATCACTTTAGAAGAAACGCATCTGACCTCAACAGTACCTAATTTAAGAATAAATCGATCCCCGACCTCATGTTGCCTCAGTTCTCTTATATCATACCAAATAAGATGCTGCATTCCTAAACCTCATCTTGTTAAGTCCCATCAACGTTTTTAACACATTTTGCCCCACTGGCCCCCAAAGAATCGCTTCAGAAAAAACACCTCTGATCTCAACAATAGTTACTTTTTAAGAATAAATCGTTCCCCGACCCCAAGTTGGCTCGGTTCTCTAAATTCATTTCAAAGAAAAAGCTGAATTCCTAAACCTCATTTGTACAATACCTTCCATGTTTTAAACTTTTTTTGCCCCACTGACCTCAAAGAATCACTTTAGAAGAAACGCATCTGACCTCAACAGTACCTAATTTAAGAATAAATCGATCCCCGACCTCATGTTGCCTCAGTTCTCTTAAATCATACCAAATAAGATGCTGCATTCCTAAACATCATCTTGTTAAGTCCCATCAACGTTTTTAACACATTTTGCCCCACTGGCCCCCAAAGAATCGCTTCAGAAAAAACACCTCTGATCTCAACAATAGTTACTTTTTAAGAATAAATCGTTCCCCGACCCCAAGTTGGCTCGGTTCTCTAAATTCATTTCAAAGAAAAAGCTGAATTCCTAAACCTCATTTGTACAATATCTTCCATGTTTTAAACTTTTTTTGCCCCACTGACCTCAAAGAATCACTTTAGAAGAAACGCATCTGACCTCAACAGTACCTAATTTAAGAATAAATCGATCCCCGACCTCATGTTGCCTCAGTTCTCTTAAATCATACCAAATAAAATGCTGCATTCCTAAACATCATCTTGTTAAGTCCCATCAACGTTTTTAACACATTTTGCCCCACTGGCCCCCAAAGAATCGCTTCAGAAAAAACACCTCTGATCTCAACAATAGTTACTTTTTAAGAATAAACCGATCCCCGACCCCAAGTTGGCTCGGTTCTCTAAATTCATTTCAAAGAAAAAGCTGAATTCCTAAACCTCATTTGTACAATATCTTCCATGTTTTAAACTTTTTTTGCCCCACTGACCTCAAAGAATCACTCCAGAAGAAACGCATCTGACCTCAACAGTACCTAATTTAAGAATAAATCGATCCCCGACCTCATGTTGCCTCAGTTCTCTTAAATCATACCAAATAAAATGCTGCATTCCTAAACATCATCTTGTTAAGTCCCATCAACGTTTTTAACACATTTTGCCCCACTGGCCCCCAAAGAATCGCTTCAGAAAAAACACCTCTGATCTCAACAATAGTTACTTTTTAAGAATAAACCGATCCCCGACCCCAAGTTGGCTCGGTTCTCGAAATTCATTTCAAAGAAAAAGCTGAATTCCTAAACCTCATTAGTACAATATCTTCCATGTTTAAAACTTTTTTTGCCCCACTGACCTCAAAGAATCACTTTAGAAGAAACGCATCTGACCTCAACAGTACCTAATTTAAGAATAAATCGATCCCCGACCTCATGTTGCCTCAGTTCTCTTATATCATACCAAATAAGATGCTGCATTCCTAAACCTCATCTTGTAAAGTCCCATCAACGTTTTTAACACATTTTGCCCCACTGGCTCCCAAAGAATCGCTTCAGAAAAAACACCTCTGATCTCAACAATAGTTACTTTTTAAGAATAAATCGTTCCCCGACCCCAAGTTGGCTCGGTTCTCTAAATTCATTTCAAAGAAAAAGCTGAATTCCTAAACCTCATTTGCACAATATCTTCCACGTTTTAAACTTATTTTGCCCTACTGACCTCAAAAAATCACTCCAGAAGCATCTGACCTCTACAGTACTAAATTTAAGAATAAACCGATCCCCGACCTCATGTTGTCTCAGTTCTCTTAATTCATACCAAATAAAATGCTGCATTCCTAAACCTCATTTATACAATATCTTCCACGTTTTTAACTTATTTTGCCCCACTGACCTGAAAGAATCACTCCAGAAGCATCTGACCTCAACAGTACTAAATTTTGCCCCACTGGCCCCCAAAGAATCGCTTCAGAAAAAACGCCTCTGATCTCAACAATAGTTACTTTTTAAGAATAAATCGTTCCCCGACCCCAAGTTGGCTCGGTTCTCTAAATTCATTTCAAAGAAAAAGCTGAATTCCTAAACCTCATTAGTACAATATCTTCCATGTTTAAAACTTTTTTTGCCCCACTGACCTCAAAGAATCACTTTAGAAGAAACGCATCTGACCTCAACAGTACCTAATTTAAGAATAAATCGATCCCCGACCTCATGTTGCCTCAGTTCTCTTATATCATACCAAATAAGATGCTGCATTCCTAAACCTCATCTTGTTAAGTCCCATCAACGTTTTTAACACATTTTGCCCCACTGGCCCCCAAAGAATCGCTTCAGAAAAAACACCTCTGATCTCAACAATAGTTACTTTTTAAGAATAAATCGTTCCCCGACCCCAAGTTGGCTCGGTTCTCTAAATTCATTTCAAAGAAAAAGCTGAATTCCTAAACCTCATTTGTACAATACCTTCCATGTTTTAAACTTTTTTTGCCCCACTGACCTCAAAGAATCACTTTAGAAGAAACGCATCTGACCTCAACAGTACCTAATTTAAGAATAAATCGATCCCCGACCTCATGTTGCCTCAGTTCTCTTAAATCATACCAAATAAGATGCTGCATTCCTAAACATCATCTTGTTAAGTCCCATCAACGTTTTTAACACATTTTGCCCCACTGGCCCCCAAAGAATCGCTTCAGAAAAAACACCTCTGATCTCAACAATAGTTACTTTTTAAGAATAAATCGTTCCCCGACCCCAAGTTGGCTCGGTTCTCTAAATTCATTTCAAAGAAAAAGCTGAATTCCTAAACCTCATTTGTACAATATCTTCCATGTTTTAAACTTTTTTTGCCCCACTGACCTCAAAGAATCACTTTAGAAGAAACGCATCTGACCCCAACAGTACCTAATTTAAGAATAAATCGATCCCCGACCTCATGTTGCCTCAGTTCTCTTAAATCATACCAAATAAAATGCTGCATTCCTAAACATCATCTTGTTAAGTCCCATCAACGTTTTTAACACATTTTGCCCCACTGGCCCCCAAAGAATCGCTTCAGAAAAAACACCTCTGATCTCAACAATAGTTACTTTTTAAGAATAAACCGATCCCCGACCCCAAGTTGGCTCGGTTCTCTAAATTCATTTCAAAGAAAAAGCTGAATTCCTAAACCTCATTTGTAAAATATCTTCCATGTTTTAAACTTTTTTTGCCCCACTGACCTCAAAGAATCACTCCAGAAGAAACGCATCTGACCTCAACAGTACCTAATTTAAGAATAAATCGATCCCCGACCTCATGTTGCCTCAGTTCTCTTAAATCATACCAAATAAGATGCTGCATTCCTAAACCTCATCTTGTAAAGTCCCATCAACCTTTTTTAACACATTTTGCCCCACTGGCCCCCAAAGAATCGCTTCAGAAAAAACACCTCTGATCTCAACAATAGTTACTTTTTAAGAATAAATCGTTCCCCGACCCCAAGTTGGCTCGGTTCTCTAAATTCATTTCAAAGAAAAAGCTGAATTCCTAAACCTCATTTGTACAATATCTTCCATGTTTTAAACTTTTTTTGCCCCACTGACCTCAAAGAATCACTTTAGAAGAAACGCATCTGACCTCAACAGTACCTAATTTAAGAATAAATCGATCCCCGACCTCATGTTGCCTCAGTTCTCTTAAATCATACCAAATAAGATGCTGCATTCCTAAACCTCATCTTATAAAGTCCCATCAACGTTTTTAACACATTTTGCCCCACTGGCCCCAAAGAATCGCTTCAGAAAAAACACCTCTGATCTCAACAGTACTAAATTTAAGAATAAACCGATCCCCGACCCCAAGTTGGCTCGGTTCTCGAAATTCATTTCAAAGAAAAAGCTGAATTCCTAAACCTCATTTGTACAATATCTTCCATGTTTTAAACTTTTTTTCCCCACTGACCTGAAAGAATCACTCCAGAAGAAACGCATCTGACCTCAACAGTACCTAATTTAAGAATAAATCGATCCCCGACCTCATGTTGCCTCAGTTCTCTTAAATCATACCAAATAAGATGCTGCATTCCTAAACCTCATCTTGTAAAGTCCCATCAACGTTTTTAACACATTTTGCCCCACTGGCCCCCAAAGAATCGCTTCAGAAAAAACACCTCTGATCTCAACAATAGTTACTTTTTAAGAATAAATCGTTCCCCGACCCCAAGTTGGCTCGGTTCTCTAAATTCATTTCAAAGAAAAAGCTGAATTCCTAAACCTCATTAGTACAATATCTTCCATGTTTAAAACTTTTTTTGCCCCACTGACCTCAAAGAATCACTTTAGAAGAAACGCATCTGACCTCAACAGTACCTAATTTAAGAATAAATCGATCCCCGACCTCATGTTGCCTCAGTTCTCTTAAATCATACCAAATAAGATGCTGCATTCCTAAACATCATCTTGTTAAGTCCCATCAACGTTTTTAACACATTTTGCCCCACTGGCCCCAAAAGAATCGCTTCAGAAAAAACACCTCTGATCTCAACAATAGTTACTTTTTAAGAATAAATCGTTCCCCGACCCCAAGTTGGCTCGGTTCTCTAAATTCATTTCAAAGAAAAAGCTGAATTCCTAAACCTCATTTGTACAATATCTTCCATGTTTTAAACTTTTTTTGCCCCACTGACCTCAAAGAATCACTTTAGAAGAAACGCATCTGACCTCAACAGTACCTAATTTAAGAATAAATCGATCCCCGACCTCATGTTGCCTCAGTTCTCTTAAATCATACCAAATAAGATGCTGCATTCCTAAACCTCATCTTATAAAGTCCCATCAACGTTTTTAACACATTTTGCCCCACTGGCCCCCAAAGAATCGCTTCAGAAAAAACACCTCTGATCTCAACAATAGTTACTTTTTAAGAATAAATCGTTCCCCGACCCCAAGTTGGCTCGGTTCTCTAAATTCATTTCAAAGAAAAAGCTGAATTCCTAAACCTCATTTGTACAATATCTTCCATGTTTTAAACTTTTTTTGCCCCACTGACCTCAAAGAATCACTTTAGAAGAAACGCATCTGACCTCAACAGTACCTAATTTACGAATAAATCGATCCCCGACCTCATGTTGCCTCTGTTCTCTTAAATCATACCAAATAAGATGCTGCATTTCTAAACCTCATCTTATAAAGTCCCATCAACGTTTTTAACACATTTTGCCCCACTGGCCCCCAAAGAATCGCTTCAGAAAAAACGCCTCTGATCTCAACAATAGTTACTTTTTAAGAATAAATCGTTCCCCGACCCCAAGTTGGCTCGGTTCTCTAAATTCATTTCAAAGAAAAAGCTGAATTCCTAAACCTCATTTGCACAATATTTTCCACGTTTTTAACTTATTTTGCCCCACTGACCTAAAAAAATCATTCCAGAAGCATCTGACCTCAACAGTACTAAATTTAAGAATAAACCGATCCCCGACCCCAAGTTGGCTCGGTTCTCTAAATTCATTTCAAAGAAAAAGCTGAATTCCTAAACCTCATTAGTACAATATCTTCCATGTTTAAAACTTTTTTTGCCCCACTGACCTCAAAGAATCACTTTAGAAGAAACGCATCTGACCTCAACAGTACCTAATTTAAGAATAAATCGATCCCCGACCTCATGTTGCCTCAGTTCTCTTAGATCATACCAAATAAGATGCCTCATTCCTAAACCTCATCTTATAAAGTCCCATCAACGTTTTTAACACATTTTGCCCCACTGGCCCCCAAAGAATCGCTTCAGAAAAAACACCTCTGATCTCAACAATAGTTACTTTTTAAGAATAAATCGTTCCCCGACCCCAAGTTGGCTCGGTTCTCTAAATTCATTTCAAAGAAAAAGCTGAATTCCTAAACCTCATTTGTACAATATCTTCCATGTTTTAAACTTTTTTTGCCCCACTGACCTCAAAGAATCACTTTAGAAGAAACGCATCTGACCTCAACAGTACCTAATTTAAGAATAAATCGATCCCCGACCTCATGTTGCCTCAGTTCTCTTAAATCATACCAAATAAGATGCTGCATTCCTAAACCTCATCTTATAAAGTCCCATCAACGTTTTTAACACATTTTGCCCCACTGGCCCCCAAAGAATCGCTTCAGAAAAAACACCTCTGATCTCAACAATAGTTACTTTTTAAGAATAAATCGTTCCCCGACCCCAAGTTGGCTCGGTTCTCTAAATTCATTTCAAAGAAAAAGCTGAATTCCTAAACCTCATTTGTACAATATCTTCCATGTTTTAAACTTTTTTTGCCCCACTGACCTCAAAGAATCACTTTAGAAGAAACGCATCTGACCTCAACAGTACCTAATTTAAGAATAAATCGATCCCCGACCTCATGTTGCCTCAGTTCTCTTAGATCATACCAAATAAGATGCCTCATTCCTAAACCTCATCTTGTAAAGTCCCATCAACGTTTTTAACACATTTTGCCCCACTGGCCCCCAAAGAATCGCTTCAGAAAAAACACCTCTGATCTCAACAATAGTTACTTTTTAAGAATAAATCGTTCCCCGACCCCAAGTTGGCTCGGTTCTCTAAATTCATTTCAAAGAAAAAGCTGAATTCCTAAACCTCATTTGTACAATATCTTCCATGTTTTAAACTTTTTTTGCCCCACTGACCTCAAAGAATCACTTTAGAAGAAACGCATCTGACCTCAACAGTACCTAATTTACGAATAAATCGATCCCCGACCTCATGTTGCCTCAGTTCTCTTAAATCATACCAAATAAGATGCTGCATTCCTAAACCTCATCTTATAAAGTCCCATCAACGTTTTTAACACATTTTGCCCCACTGGCCCCCAAAGAATCGCTTCAGAAAAAACACCTCTGATCTCAACAATAGTTACTTTTTAAGAATAAATCGTTCCCCGACCCCAAGTTGGCTCGGTTCTCTAAATTCATTTCAAAGAAAAAGCTGAATTCCTAAACCTCATTTGTACAATATCTTCCATGTTTTAAACTTTTTTTGCCCCACTGACCTCAAAGAATCACTTTAGAAGAAACGCATCTGACCTCAACAGTACCTAATTTACGAATAAATCGATCCCCGACCTCATGTTGCCTCTGTTCTCTTAAATCATACCAAATAAGATGCTGCATTCCTAAACCTCATCTTGTTAAGTCCCATCAACGTTTTTAACACATTTTGCCCCACTGGCCCCAAAAGAATCGCTTCAGAAAAAACACCTCTGATCTCAACAATAGTTACTTTTTAAGAATAAATCGTTCCCCGACCCCAAGTTGGCTCGGTTCTCTAAATTCATTTCAAAGAAAAAGCTGAATTCCTAAACCTCATTTGCACAATATTTTTCACGTTTTTAACTTATTTTGCCCCACTGACCTCAAAAAATCACTCCAGAAGCATCTGACCTCAACAGTACTAAATTTAAGAATAAACCGATCCCCGACCCCAAGTTGGCTCGGTTCTCTAAATTCATTTCAAAGAAAAAGCTGAATTCCTTAACCTCATTTGTACAATATCTTCCATGTTTTAAACTTTTTTTGCCCCACTGACCTCAAAGAATCACTCCAGAAGAAACGCATCTGACCTCAACAGTACCTAATTTAAGAATAAATCGATCCCCGACCTCATGTTGCCTCAGTTCTCTTAAATCATACCAAATAAGATGCTGCATTCCTAAACCTCATCTTGTAAAGTCCCATCAACGTTTTTAACACATTTTGCCCCACTGGCCCCCAAAGAATCGCTTCAGAAAAAACACCTTTGATCTCAACAATATTTACTTTTTAAGAATAAATCGTTCCCCGACCCCAAGTTGGCTCGGTTCTCTAAATTCATTTCAAAGAAAAAGCTGAATTCCTAAACCTCATTTGTACAATATCTTCCATGTTTTAAACTTTTTTTGCCCCACTGACCTCAAAGAATCAATTTAGAAGAAAGGCATCTGACCTCAACAGTACCTAATTTAAGAATAAATCGATCCCCGACCTCATGTTGCCTCAGTTCTCTTAAATCATACCAAATAAGATGCTGCATTCCTAAACCTCATCTTGTAAAGTCCCATCAACGTTTTTAACACATTTTGCCCCACTGGCCCAAATAATTTCTTAAAATTTTTAAATAAATCATCACCTAACAATGCTAAGAACAAATTGATCCTCGTCAGCGGCTAGCCTAAATTCACTAGATATCTTCCCCTATAATGTCCCACTCTTGCAATATAATAGGTAACATTGTCTGATCACATTACCACATAGGTTATTACATAAATCATCCATCAATACGAACTTGCCCTAATTAACCTCTCGAAAAGTCGAGAGCTTATTTTGTCACGCAGATCTTAAATTATTATACCGAAAATTATTTCAAAGATCTTATCCCTTTTTTATAGAAATACTTAAAACCTTTTTTCGATACTGTAAAATTAATCTCTCTTAAAACTGCAAATCCTACTTCAGCTCCACAAAATGGCTTCCCCATGACGTACCCAAATCCAGAATTTATCACACTGGACTATAAAAAAATCTTTCCAAAACAATCCTACATTTTCATTTTACGAAAATAATATGAGGCAATAGCTGATAAGCCTCGTGCGCGTAACATCAGCAGCGACCAAACCACCGGTCTTAGCAATAAGTGTGTTTGTTGATGACCATTATTGGAATGGTGGTAGTACTTCCCTGGTCGAGCTCCGCAATAAGCTCTCCTACTTCTACGTCCCTTGCTTCTCTGCTTGAACGTTTTTTTTTTATATACCTATATACATACGTACACATAATAATATAACAAACAAACATTTTTTTATGGCACGTCATTCCGCGACGTGCTTCTTGCTGGTAATGAATGACACATGCTTATCTCGTATTTGTTAGCCGATTAAACACAAATCGATCATAATTATAAGCATTACCATTATTTATTAAATTTATTATTGATAAAGAAACAATGATTTTTGAACGGCTGTTTGGATAAAGTCAAAATTATATGTGAAGGTGTAATATTCTGATATCTGTGGTGTAGTGCTTACATAGTGTCGAGTACCTACATTACATACCTAGTACAGAATTATAAAACATAAGGTTTCAAAGTTTGTAAAGAAAAACCTAGGCCCACATTCTCAACTATTAATATTTAATGTTTGGTTATTTCTATATTTAAATAATGTACCTACCTATAGGTTGAAAATTTACTTATAAATTACAATTTAATTTCATTAACTCGTTGAATGCTGAATCTACTAAAATAAGTATTAGGTTTTTTTTATATATAAAAGACCCTATTTAGCTATCTTAATTATCTATATCATATCTACTGTTGCTCCCCTGCAATTTACGTGTCGATTTATATATTTACATGGCTTTTTACACTGTAGTAAATTTAGCATCGTAAATTATTTTGACACTAAATTTAGGACAGTGCATTTAGCACGTTATGATCCTTAAAAGTATCCTAATTAGAAACAAATTTAGTCACTGAATTTAGCATCCTACTAAGGAAAGGATTTTGGAAGGTGTAATAGCATTTAGTCACATTATCGCTTTTTTCTTTTTTTTTCGTTTTATGATTCGTCGGAAGATGTGATCGGTAGCTTCAAAATTGCTTCTTTCGTGAATCCTGGTTAGGGAGCTAAATTTAGGAAGGTGTAACGTTGTTATAAGACTATTTAACATAGGTTAATTAGGTACCTACTACATTTTATTAACTGTGGTACTTACATACTACTTACATCTTACAAAAAAAAATTGTATCAACAATAATACTAATGGTAGGTATAATCGAACTGGAAATTTTGAACGTGTCATCAAACTCGGTAGGTAACTAATATCCAACCCTACCCTACCTTATTATTAGGATAATAAACTCTGCAAAGAGTGCCTAACTAGATACTCGACGCTTAGACATACTATGGGCAGTGTCGTAGTTATTATATTAATTAGGTAGGTACCTATATATGTACCATAATCCCATATAGCAATACGGCTAGGTACTAGGTACCTACTAGCAACCACTATTACCTAGATACTTTTAACTATACCTACTTAATGATAACATCTGTGAGGTATGTATCGGCTAACTATTATTCGAAAAATACGAGTAAGAGTAGCAAAACTTACCTAGTAACTATAATACCTGGCTAATTTTAAGTACCAAGCAACTCGTAAAATGAAAAAAAAAATTTTTTTTTCGGCTTTGTGCGATTCAGACATCCAGAACAGATATAATTTATAGGTTTTGTTAAAAGTATGTACTATATGTAGTAAGTATGTGTTACAGACTCACGACTTCTCTTCTTGATGGATTCACCAATATCATTCACAAGTGACCTAATGATCAGAATAACAGGCCCAGAAAAAAGGCTTCTACTACCAAACTCTCACGACGCCATTTTTTGTTTGACCACGATCTAAACTGATGGGGAGAGATGATATGGCCTAAAAGCACCGGGGTTTCAAAGTTTGATGGGAGTAGCCTGCCCAGAAACAGTAAGTAGGTATGTCTTTTCCCGCATAGGTTTTAAACAAATTAATGTAAAAAAGTTCCATTGACTATATATAATATGCCTAACTCGCACTCGCCGTATTATTTTTTTATACAAAATCTATCCTTATGTAGGTACTAGGTACCTACTACCGAAACCTAATAGCACTTACCACCTACTGTATGTAGAATTAAATATGTAGATAACACTTAAGTTAATCCCTTTTATGAAACCTCATTCGATTTAGAACTCGTCATTCTAACTGTTTTACGGGTAGGTAAGTAGATCGTAGGAACCTTATTTTATTCTCGAAAACAACGTTTCGATTGGTAGTTACGTATACTATGTTGGTAGGTGATACCTACTAGCTTTTGTCAGATCCAGGGGTCCCAGGTTCGATCCCCAGGGGAGTACAATATTGTGCTTGGTTTGGCTGGTGAGGACATTGTTTAAGTCTGCCTGGCTAGCTACCACCATCTTACCTAAGTCTGTCGCCATAATAACGATTCTTAAAATTGCTATGTTCCGGCATTTAGTGAGATAGCCAGTTCCTAAGTTTGTGGAAGATTCCGGGTGACGTGCGCTTCCACCTTCGGCCTTATCATCACTTGGAAATCAGGTGAGATTAAGGCGAAGCACCTCCCCGTCTTACAAAAAAAATAATGTTCGAAATGACGTGAAAAATGGACGCGGCATCAAATCTCAAGAATCATCTTGACTACACTAGAGCTAGTGTAGTTGATCGTCTACCTAGTTTCATTCTCCCCGCAACCGCGGTTGGCTGGTCCAGCCGGAAAGCCGGAACGTATGCCAACGGGAATACTACGAGGTACCTACCCTACCCATATAACGTGATAACATGCACCATGTCTTTACTCATGAAATCTCACTGTAATCATAGCTCAACACGTTTTTTTAGCTTTGGGTTTTCCAATAAATACCTACCTACCCGTTAAACGTTTTAGTGGTTCTGAATCTAAATACTTTTTTACATAACGTACATACATTAATGAAATAAAACGTTTAAAAATATAGGTGCCTAAATTAAGTACTACCACCTAGTACCTACTTAGTATTTACACGTATAGAGATAGGTACTCGTAATCTAGAACTTGATTCATATTATTTACTTATTATAACTAAGTATATTTCAAATGTAAAGCGACTGTATTCTACTCTCTCGTTGCTAGTTGCTAAACCTTAAAATCTATTATAATACCTACCTACATAATACATTGCGAATTTTAAAGGTACATATAAATACAAAGAAATTAAATAATTATCTACAAGTAATTATAAATTTTGTAGGCGGTTCTCAGATATAAATTTATTTAATTTTAATGATATATCTCCGAAGTATGGGTTTAGTCTCTCCTTGTTAGATGAAATGCTCATTCAAGATAAATGTAGGTACAAACGCCTAGGTTGGTGCAACGGGTATATCACGAATCTAAATTATTACTATAACATAATGCCCAATTAATTAATTATAAATTAAGCTTGTCTAATAAAATAATACCTACATTAATTGTGTTCATTTTACTTCCGTTGTCTAATCTTATCATAAGAGTAACTTAGGTACTACTTAGCATCTAGAAGCTGCTTCTAACTTAAGATTATAGGTATTACGGCTTTGCTTCCGTGAAAGGTGAATAAAAAAATAACAAAGAGAGCGGACATTTCCAAAAGTATTACTTCGAGGTGATTCGATGATTGATCTAACCAAATCATGATTTGCTTTAGTTACGAATTAAGAAAACAATACAGTATTTTTTTTAATAGTAAATTATTCAAGTAATAAGAAAAGTATGAAACAACTATTCGAAATGTTATGATTTTAATAAAGGCTAACTAACAGTCTTCTCGCCTTTCCAAGTAACAAATAGCGTGATTATCATAATTAATAAAGCATATGAAATGTCATTTTATTTATTCTAACTAATATAACCTTCTTTACCACAAATAAAAGATCGTTGAAGTGATTCAAAATTAAAAAAAAAGTCTAAATTGTTTCTCTTGTCAGATAATATTGTAAAATGACAGTAAAAATATACCTGATAAATGTCTTAATGATTGAAAATTTCGAATGAACGACTAACTCAACCATTTGTATGTTCCTTTATAATACAAGTTGGTACTTCGTAGTCCGCACCCCTCATATGTCTTAGATTTACCAGTACAGTCTTGATTTTGAAAATAAATGTTGTATATCAAGGTATTCAAGGTTTTTTAAAAACAACGAAATTATAGATTTAAATAGAATACTATCATTATTTTACAAGAAGCTGCAGAATACGCAAGGCACTTGCCTATTAAAAAAAGTAATCTTAATCTTAATGTATTTTATAGATAATAATAATATATAAACTTTAATAGCTAAGGCATTTATATACAGAGCGAGTTTTTTTCCAGGGCCACACGAACAGCAATATATAATTTAATAGCTTTGCTTACGCATTTCAAACTATACGTATGACCTTTACAAAATTCATAGTTGAATTTATAAAAATACAATTTTGAAAGTGTCCCAACAACTTTGGGCACATCCCACAGTCAACATACATTATTTATTTTATTATCAAACAAAGAACTCAAAATGCTTTTTTTTTTTAATCTCACTTTTCCAGTAAGTGAGATTATTAAAAAAAAAACAGTAATCAAAAAAATATTTTTTCTTCAATGCAGAACTTATTTTTTTAAAAATCGAACAGTAACTCCAACATGACTTTTCGATAACTCTTACGGTTTCAGACTTGGCCTCAGTGGCTCTAGAAAAAAACCCACCCGTATAACAATATTATTACGTAATTATTATTTGAATTGAATGGTATTTAGGTACATGCTACGGTATTAAGGTATATATTACGGATAATTCATACTTTTACTATTTCTAAATTACCCTAAAAACTACGTCTGTAAGGCATTCAAGTGAAATTTAATTAATATTAGGTAAGTAAAAAGACTAAACTAGGTACCTACACAAAAAAAATATGATAATTAATTTACCTATTAATAGACACCTATGTTATATAAGTCTACCTACTTTTATTACATACTTAGCCTACTCTAAGTCCTTAAATTATTAACTAAATTATGTTTGAAAATTATATTTAAAGTGATTAAAATACTTATTTACAACTACGTTTTTTTGTATTTTTTTTTATTGATTAGAACTAGGCAACTGGGTACAAAAATAATATTTTTTAAACTTAACAAATTTCAATAGGCCCCCGCAATATAATGTTCTTATAACTTGCGGTGGTTATTGAAGGTGTTAATATTTTCCATGTACCTTAGTCGCCTCCTACGACACCTCAGTCAGTTAGAGGGGGGTCTTATTCTAGTCCACAATCGTAAAAAGTTGCAGTACGCAGACGTCCAAAATAAAAACTTGCTTTGTAAAACAGAAAGATTTTTACAGAGCCCAAGATTTGGACGAGTGGTAATTGCAAATTTTGACGAGTGGGCAGGTACCATAAATTCATACAAACTATGGTTCTTGTTTTCATATTTTATAATTCGCAAATAAAAAGTAAGTATTTTCAAAAGCAATTAGCGTAAAACTGACAAGAAAAAAGTTTAGAAATAGATACATCCCAATTAAAAATGAAACCCACTACACACACGACACCCAAAATGATTTGAAATTGAACAGGTTTGTGTCATTCTTTGAAAAAAAGTATATATATAAGTAGTTAAATAGCTGTCTCCAGTACCATTAGCTGTCTGATTTTACGGTACCTATGAGTCCACTGCATGACCAAACTTGTGGGTACGGTCATGCAGTGGACTCATTGGCCGAGAGCCCCACGGCCAAGCCAACGAGCCCCTGAAGAGCTGCCTTACCGGGAATAACGAGTAGAATATACTAACGATTAATTAATCTCTTAATTATCAAAAAGAAGACGCTTACTACCACTTACCTATTGGCGAAAAATATTTGTAGCCAACGATATTTTATGATTTATACCTATAATTATATCTATGATTATTGTACGATACGGGATCAATCCAAGAAATACGAAATAGGATGTAAAAGTAGTTTGCTACACGAAGTTTTGGTCGATATATATATAGGTATATACGAGTATAACATGTGAGCCTAGGTTTTACATAAATATAAAAAAGAGCGTACTTTGCTGGAGCTAATTGGCGAAAAATATAAATGATTTATACCAGATTATACGACACGAGATCAATCTAAAAAATACGAAATAGTATGAAAAGTAGTTTCTACTCGAAGTGCTATTGCTAGAAGATAATAGAAGTTGTTTACCTATGTAAGTCAAAATATATAACATGTGAGCCTAGTTCTAGTAACACTTAAATACTAAAAATGAGTAAAAGGAGTACTTACATACTTACTACCAGCTTATTGGCGAAAAATATAAGATTTATATAGATACAACACGAAATAGTATGGAAAAGTAGTTTTTACTCGAAGTGCTATTCTAGAAAAAGTAGAAGTTGTTTACCTATGTAAGTCAATATTTATAGAGCATGTGAGCCTAGTTTTTGTAATACTTAAATATTAAAAATTAAAAAAGGAGTAGGTACTTGCTACAGCTTATTGGCGAACAATATATGATTTATCTATACGATTATTAGATACGAGATTAATCTAAGAAATACGAAATAGTATGAAAAAGTAGTTTCTAATCGAAGTGCTATTAAGAACAAAAAAAGTTGTCAATCTATGTAAGACTATATTATATAACATGTGTGCCTAGTTTTAGTAACATTTAAATATTCAAAAAATACTATTCTACAGCATAATGACGAAATATGTATGATTTATAAATACGATTATAAGATACGAGATCAATCTAAGAAATACGAAATAGTATGTAAAATTAGTTTCTCCTCGGAAGTGCTATTCTAAATGAGAATAGAAGATATTTACCTAGTTTTTATAACACGAGTGATAATGTAAATGTAATACCTACAATCTACTTACCTACCTAGTTATATATTAAAATCCAAATAAAACCTAATTACTACCATACTTTGATTAATGTAGCTACTATAACCTATATATGTTTTTTTTATAATACCTACCTAGACAATTTTTGATTAAGACTATTATATAAAAGGATAAGTACTGTATTAGTTGTGTTTGCCCCATAGATGCAAACGAATAATTAAGAAAATAAAACATCGTTTTTAATCAAAGTGCTATTAAGAACAAAAAAAAGTTGTTAATCTATGTAAGACTATATTATATAACATGTGTGCCTAGTTTTAGTATAATTTAAATATTAAAAAAAGTACTATTCTACAGCATAATGACGAAATATATATGATTTATAAATACGATTATAAGATACGAGATCAATCTAAGAAATACGAAATAGTATGTAAAATTAGTTTCTACTCGGAAGTGCTATTCTAAATGAGAATAGAAGCTATTTACCTAGCTTTTTTAACACGAGTGATAATGTAAATGTAATACCTTCAATCTACTTACCTACCTAGTTATATATTAAAATCCAAATAAAACCTAATTACTACCATACTTTGATTAATGTAGCTACTATACCCTATATATGTTTTTTTTATAATACCTACCTAGACAATTTTTGATTAAGACTATTATATAAAAGGATAAGTACTGTATTAGTTGTGTTTGCCCCATAGATGCAAACGAATAATTAAGGAAATAAAACATCGTTTTTAATCGAAGTGCTATTAGGAACAAAAAAAGTTGTTAATCTATGTAAGACTATATTATATATCATGTGTGCCTAGTTTTAGTAACATTTAAATATTAAAAAAAGTACTATTCTACAGCATAATGACGAAATATATATGATTTATAAATACGATTATAAGATACGAGATCAATCTAAGAAATACGAAATAGTATGTAAAATTAGTTTCTACTCGGAAGTGCTATTCTAAATGAGAATAGAAGCCATTTACCTAGTTTTTTTAACACGAGTGATAATGTAAATGTAATACCTTCAATCTACTTACCTACCTAGTTATATATTAAAATCCAAATAAAACCTAATTACTACCATACTTTGATTAATGTAGCTACTATAACCTATATATGTTTTTTTTATAATACCTACCTAGACAATTTTTGATTAAGACTATTATATAAAAGGATAAGTACTGTATTAGTTGTGTTTGCCCCATAGATGCAAACGAATAATTAAGAAAATAAAACATAGTTTTTAATCGCAGTGCTATTAAGAACAAAAAAAAGTTGTTAATCTATGTAAGACTATATTATATAACATGTGTGCCTAGTTTTAGTATAATTTAAATATTCAAAAAGTACTATTCTACAGCATAATGACGAAATATATATGATTTATAAATACGATTATAAGATACGAGATCAATCTAAGAAATACGAAATAGTATGTAAAATTAGTTTCTACTCGGAAGTGCTATTCTAAATGAGAATAGAAGCCATTTACCTAGTTTTTTTAACACGAGTGATAATGTAAATGTAATACCTTCAATCTACTTACCTACCTAGTTATATATTAAAATCCAAATAAAACCTAATTACTACCATACTTTGATTAATGTAGCTACTATACCCTATATATGTTTTTTTTATAATACCTACCTAGACAATTTTTGATTAAGACTATTATATAAAAGGATAAGTACTGTATTAGTTGTGTTTGCCCCATAGATGCAAACGAATAATTAAGGAAATAAAACATCGTTTTTAATCGAAGTGCTATTAAGAACAAAAAAAGTTGTTAATCTATGTAAGACTATATTATATATCATGTGTGCCTAGTTTTAGTAACATTTAAATATTAAAAAAAGTACTATTCTACAGCATAATGACGAAATATATATGATTTATAAATACGATTATAAGATACGAGATCAATCTAAGAAATACGAAATAGTATGTAAAATTAGTTTCTACTCGGAAGTGCTATTCTAAATGAGAATAGAAGCTATTTACCTAGTTTTTATAACACGAGTGATAATGTAAATGTAATACCTACAATCTACTTACCTACCTAGTTATATATTAAAATCCAAATAAAACCTAATTACTACCATACTTTGATTAATGTAGCTACTATACCCTATATATGTTTTTTTATAATACCTACCTAGACAATTTTTGATGAAGACTATTATATAAAAGGATAAGTACTGTATTAGTTGTGTTTGCCCCATAGATGCAAACGAATAATTAAGGAAATAAAACATCGTTTTTAATCGAAGTGCTATTAAGAACAAAAAAAGTTGTTAATCTATGTAAGACTATATTATATAACATGTGTGCCTAGTTTTAGTATAATTTAAATATTAAAAAAAGTACTATTCTACAGCATAATGACGAAATATATATGATTTATAAATACGATTATAAGATACGAGATCAATCTAAGAAATACGAAATAGTATGTAAAATTAGTTTCTACTCGGAAGTGCTATTCTAAATGAGAATAGAAGCCATTTACCTAGTTTTTTTAACACGAGTGATAATGTAAATGTAATACCTTCAATCTACTTACCTACCTAGTTATATATTAAAATCCAAATAAAACCTAATTACTACCATACTTTGATTAATGTAGATACTATACCCTATATATGTTTTTTTATAATACCTACCTAGACAATTTTTGATTAAGACTATTATATAAAAGGATAAGTACTGTATTAGTTGTGTTTGCCCCATAGATGCAAACGAATAATTAAGGAAATAAAACATCGTTTTTAATCGAAGTGCTATTAAGAACAAAAAAAGTTGTTAATCTATGTAAGACTATATTATATATCATGTGTGCCTAGTTTTAGTAACATTTAAATATTAAAAAAATACTATTCTACAGCATAATGACGAAATATATATGATTTATAAATACGATTATAAGATACGAGATCAATCTAAGAAATACGAAATAGTATGTAAAATTAGTTTCTACTCGGAAGTGCTATTCTAAATGAGAATAGAAGCTATTTACCTAGTTTTTATAACACGAGTGATAATGTAAATGTAATACCTACAATCTACTTACCTACCTAGTTATATATTAAAATCCAAATAATAATAATTACTACCATACTTTGATTAATGTAGCTACTATACCCTATATATGTTTTTTTATAATACCTACCTAGACAATTTTTGATGAAGACTATTATATAAAAGGATAAGTACTGTATTAGTTGTGTTTGCCCCATAGATGCAAACGAATAATTAAGGAAATAAAACATCGTTTTTAATCGAAGTGCTATTAAGAACAAAAAAAGTTGTTAATCTATGTAAGACTATATTATATATCATGTGTGCCTAGTTTTAGTAACATTTAAATATTAAAAAAAGTACTATTCTACAGCATAATGACGAAATATATATGATTTATAAATACGATTATAAGATACGAGATCAATCTAAGAAATACGAAATAGTATGTAAAATTAGTTTCTACTCGGAAGTGCTATTCTAAATGAGAATAGAAGCTATTGACCTAGTTTTTATAACACGAGTGATAATGTAAATGTAATACCTTCAATCTACTTACCTACCTAGTTATATATTAAAATCCAAATAAAACCTAATTACTACCATACTTTGATTAATGTAGATACTATACCCTATATATGTTTTTTTATAATACCTACCTAGACAATTTTTGATTAAGACTATTATATAAAAGTATAAGTACTGTATTAGTTGTGTTTGCCCCATAGATGCAAACGAATAATTAAGGAAATAAAACATCGTTTTTAATCGAAGTGCTATTAAGAACAAAAAAAGTTGTTAATCTATGTAAGACTATATTATATATCATGTGTTCCTAGTTTTAGTAACATTTAAATATTTAAAAAAGTACTATTCTACAGCATAATGACGAAATATATATGATTTATAAATACGATTATAAGATACGAGATCAATCTAAGAAATACGAAATAGTATGTAAAATTAGTTTCTACTCGGAAGTGCTATTCTAAATGAGAATAGAAGCTATTTACCTAGTTTTTATAACACGAGTGATAATGTAAATGTAATACCTACAATCTACTTACCTACCTAGTTATATATTAAAATCCAAATAAAACCTAATTACTACCATACTTTGATTAATGTAGCTACTATACCCTATATATGTTTTTTTTATAATACCTACCTAGACAATTTTTGATTAAGACTATTATATAAAAGGATAAGTACTGTATTAGTTGTGTTTGCCCCATAAATGCAAACAAATAAAAACAAATAAAACATAAAATCAACTTTTTAAAGTTTATTACGAAAAAAAAACACCTTAACTAGGAACAAAATTTACGAAAGTAAATAAACCAAAACATATCTAAGAACAAATAGAAAATCAAATTAGCAAAAAATATGAGAAAACAATGTTAGGACAACCAAATAACAACATTGGTATCTTCACAAAAATTAAACACGCGTAAGTAGGAACTATCTTAAAAAAACAGAACCTACAACGTGATCACACATCTATGAATGATAGTTTAATTTTGATAATTTACGAGTATATCTTAGATTAGACCATAGTCTGAGATAAACCAAAAGAAACAAACAAGGAATGAACATAATGAATAATATGTTTTAACAATGCCACAGATATCAGAATATAAAAAAACACATCTGAACGAATACATACTGTCGATCTAATAACTAACCAAAGTAAGGGTGGCCTAATTCTATTTCACATTAGCTTCTTATTATTTGATGATACCTGAATACCTTCGCATATACAAAAGCCGATTCTTCCCAAGACTAACTTCTTAGCATATATCTACCTTACCTACCTAACATAAATAGGTACTTATAATATATGTAGCGAGTAATAAGTTTATTTACTGCATCACAAGCAAGCTTTCGGTTCCATTTTCACAGGCATGCATATTTTCGCCAATCACGCTGAACGAGTCGGCCCCACATTAAACTTTAGTGTCGATCATACTACCCTCATTCCCTCATTTTCGATCTTATAAATGGGGGTGCAACGTAAAATTGATAGTCCCTAAACTTGCTCAAATGTGCTTGAATATTTGTCAGTAGATCATACAAATCCATTCGGACCCTTACTATTTATTGTATTAAGTATACCTATATAAGTAACCGGGGTATGTAACTGTCAGGTATACCCAGTACCTACCCCGCGCCGCCGCCGCACTTATTCGAATTGAAACCCCCGCTACTTTGCTTCACAAAAACTAAGCTACATGACGTTTCTTACAATAAGAATCGACTGATTTTACGCTACAGTCACAGTGCATTATTATACAAACCTGAATCTAGACAAGATTACAGTAACCTAAATCACAAAGAGTTCTTGCTTACGACTGAAAACCTCAAGTGGTAAAATGTTGGCGAAAACAGAGGCATGACCTTTCAACCTCGAATTATTATTGATTAGAAGAGTATAATTAATTTGTTAATCAATTAATAGTAAATAAAAGGCTACGAGTGGCACCTAAATCTATGAAAAACTGCAAATATATGCAAGAAAATCTACTTTATTCGTTTTAGTTTTATTAGACAGTGAAAATGTTATTACTTATCAGCTTTAAACTAATGAGACTATATTACACACGTTCCATATCAAGAATATTATGAATATTATATTATATAAGCAATTGTACTACTTACATTAAAGAACACTGTTATATTTCACCCCCTCAAAACTGCTAAACAGACATTTAAAGTCAAAGATCGGCACCGAAGCAAATAGTAACTATATAACTTAGGTTATTGAATATTTATATTTATACGCATACCTAAGCCTAACTTACTATAAACGGATCTACACCTAGTATAGACAAACAAAAAGAAAAATGATTTAATGAAACTAATATGTGTGTAATTGTTAATTTGTATTTATAAACCGGGTGTTGCGTTTGAACTGGATCAAACGATCATGCTGACTTCAATAAACTGACTATTGTGACGTATAAGGAGAATGACCAAACAGGAAATTTGTAAACATAGCCATGTTGTTAGCAAGAACATAGTAAGTGGGCTACTGCTAGTGTTTCACTGCCTCACTATCATACATCACAACGGATGGATCAAAAGATGGGCCTTGTAATAAATGCCACATCATACCAGAGTCCAGTTTTATCCATGCGTTGTGATCTTTCCTGTATATATTTACAATAATTTAAGAAAACTAGCAAATGAAAAATTTCGAAATAATTGAAATGAAGGACACACCTATGCATAATAATAAACACACATTATACAATAGACTAGGTGGATTTTTATGAATGCAAACATCTACAATTCTTGAACATATGATGACATCAGCAGACGGTCTGGATTTGGGGCTACACACCATACAGCGGTAGGTCCACGCGATGGATGACGGAACACGCAACCGAAGCGTATGGAAGTGTTATAGAGGGAATGTATTGTGACAGATACGATTTAGGGTTATCATGCCTTACCTTGATGCCGAATCTTAGATACAGTTGTGCACCATTGGCACGCTGACAGCAACTATTGCAGAAGTCGTAGAATAATGTTCACAGATGTGGATTGTGAGCTGGGTAGTGCAGATATGAGACGCCATAAAGGCCAGGTGTCGTAAATATCTAAGCTTTATATGAGTGCTGTCGTTGTCGGTTTGCTGGCAGAAGCCTCGCTTGGACCGACGCATGCCCTTAGCGAGACTGCCAAAGCCAGCTTTAGGTGGACACATCGTCGTGGTTATCAAACTCCAGCTTGACCTCCCCGGTGAGCCCTTCGACGTCTACTTCATTCTCGGTCGCGTTCAACATGTTCAGGGTTACCTGTAGAGTATACATGTAAATCATTTACCGGTTAGGTTTAAGTTACGGATTTTCTTCTACTTCGAAGCAGTGAGAATCTGCAGAGCGTAGCAAAGGTACATAGATCAGATTTTATGGAGTATGTTCTTGTTAACTTCAAAATTGGATATAATGTGAAAGAAGTTACTGCGACTACGCTTTACAGCTTACTGACTCCTTCATTATTTCTACATATATATATATATATATATATATATATATATATATATATATATGCATATACAGGGTGGGTGGATGGCTATTGGTGGATCAAAAAGCAAGACTTGGTAAAACGTGGTACACATGGTGTTGACTTGTGGTTTTTTTTAAAGATAATTTGTATTCTAGCATTATCTTGGACATAGAGACAATGATCACAGCAATCGTCTTTTGCTTGATCCACAAATTATCATCATCACAATAAACGGAACTAAAAATAATAAGCAGAACTGAATATTTGTTGCAATAGCGGATATCTGATACTGACTAATTTATTTTCTCGACGGAACACACTTCCGTCAATAGAAAATAAATTATGACGAATGCGGAAAATGATACCATCGGACAAAAGTGGAATCGTTTTTAATGTTTTAATTGTTTGAAATTCGTTGATATAAATTGAGATTGTGAACTATAATTTAAATTCCAGAAAAATGAAATTATATAATATGATAATTACATTATGTAATAAAAGTGTTATAGTAATATAAATTGATGTTTTCTACAACAATTAAAATAGGTATTGATGTATAACCCATATATTTTGCCCAGTGGCGTATCAAAGTATTAATGTATCGATAAAAAAAAAATGGATTTTATAATTTTTTACCACCCAGTTATTTATATAAATAATAAACTTAGATCCCTATCGTGGATATAATAATGGTAATAGTCAGGCTTATCTGAATGGGTGTAATAGAAATAAATTACTAAGGTGAACACCAAAACTAGCAAAGTATATTTAAAAAACCACCACTAACCCAACTAGCTAACTACGGCGAACTGAACCTTAAGCATAGTAAAACACTCTTGAAACCATTAAAAACAAAATTGACACCCTCATTTGCTAACTAACCCTTTGAATGCATTCAACGCTCCCACCCCTACCAGCTGAGTATAATAATTGCTGTATTTTATGCAGGATATACCTATGTGTATTTATTGATTTCTAAAAGTTGGCTTGTTACAGGGATCACAATTAGCAAAGTTATGTCTGTTAGTTGTGACGCGGCGCCACAGTGGTGGACAACGAGAATATGTTTAAAGTTGTTTCACTGTCCCCCAGTGCTGGCCAAAAAACTGATTTGTGTATAACGTAAGTTAAATGAGTATTGCTTTCATAAACATTGAGAGTGTATCTATCTATTGTTTCATTCTTACTTATCACTGTAAGTGTAAACGTATCTGAATGTTGTTTGAAAATGCAAAAGTGGCATGCACTAAGAACTAAAAAATTCAAAATTCACTAACACGACAGCACAAAATTAACTAATAAAAAACGTGCTAAGTAAAAAAAAAAAGAGTAGTCAGTGAATGTTTGAACCTCCGCGCTGTTCCCTAACACGCAGCGGGTGTTGACCACCGTCATGGGTGATACCTGATGTGGTGCCGGCAAATGGTTGCTGGTGTGATTTGGCACCGAGCTGCTTACCGGTTCCACGGGTATACCTGCGTCTTCGAACGCGTTCTTCTTGATCGTCAAGCAAATTTGGGAGCTGCAAGAGAACACCTGTTTAAAAGCGCAAGTCGCACCACAACCCAAGTGCGCGTTTAGGTCTCGAACGACGAGGCATACGGCGTAATTCATCGATAGCTGTGAGATTGAGTGTTACATTGTTTAGTACAATACTGTGCTTGGTTTGGTTAGTGGTAAGACTTTGTTTAAGTCCGCCTGGCTAGCTACGCTCATCTTACCTAATTCTGTCACCAAATCCACATTGTTCATCATAAGTTGGTAGGTATAGGTACTTACGTAGTGCGTTTTTTGATGTGCTGGCTTAGCTTATTCAAATCGAGGGCGAATCGATGAACGCACCCACGAAGCATATCTATCTCCTCTTCGGTCCACTTGCCTCTGTTAAGAAACATATTTGATTTAGCGTCAGTGTTGCTATTTACAGTTTAGATTAGATAAACAAACAAGTTGAAAGTTGAAAAAAACGAAATCCCGTCTATAATAAATATTTTAATAATTTGACAACGCGTGCAAATTTTTCCTGTATTCATGTTTCCTTTCAACCCTCCTTCTGAGGCAGTCGGTGAAAAAAGTCTTCGATGAACCTACGCCTACATTGAGTGGTTTACCATAATATTTAGGGCCTGTCTATAATAACTGGACTACAACATACTTATAAAGGCTCGAGAAAAGTCCAGAAAAGCAACTGCAAAACAGTCCACAAAATCTTACTTTTCAATTATCGCGGTGAGCTTTAGTTTTTGATCACCAAATATGTGTCCGATTTGGATATCACAAACACGATCCCTGTTGACAGACATTGCTAGTTTTTTTTTCGAGATTCAGTTATTTATCAAAAGGCTTAGGTATATTAAGGACTTCCGTGCTCGTGCAGCTCAAGAGCATTACTAAGGCAGTGCGCAAGGTCAGCTGTCCATCGGCCTTGCCTTGGCTAGTGTTGAATAAATAGGTACCTCAATCAATACAATGCATCGATCGACCATTTCTTGATACGCCAATTAGTTTGCCTATACCAGCTTACCAATGACGTGGCCGTCACCCGCGACTTCGTAGTTACAAATGCAAGATAGACAGTAAGTATAGCCTATGTTGCGTGTTGGCTCCCATTTCCATGGCTTAGCCTTGGCTGTATGCCAAGGCTCATATCCATGCAAATTTAATTAAGAGGGCCCAGTAATCCAGCTTTCCCATACAAACACTCGTTTATTTTGAAATGGCAGAAAGATTCCAAATATTTTTTGCAGGTATACTCAGATAGGGATAATATGCGTAATTATTTCTAAATCCTATATCCAAGGTTATTTTTAAGGTTTTAGGTTATAGCACACACCGCGCATCTAACGTTGCTCAGCTTCATAAGAGAGTGAAGCCAACACAAAATAGCGGTGCGCCCCTGCTAAAGCATTCAGCCAAATGTAGGGACGCAAAACGGAACGGATACGTTTTAAAGCATGTCACATACATACCTTACCTTACTTCACTTTATCAATGTAATCAAATAACAAAGGTCAGACCACTATCGCCCTAAGTAAGTAGTACTGAAACGCACACACTGCGCATCTAACGCTGCCCAGCTTTAAAATCAAGTGAAGCCAACACAAAATGGCGGCACGCCCCTGCTAAAGCAATCAGTCAGGTGTTGGGATGCAAAACGGAACGGGTACGTTTTAAAGCATGTCACATACATACCCTTACCTTACTTCACTATATCAATGTAATCTAATAACAAAGGTCAGACCACTATCGCCCCAAGTAAGTAGTACTGAAAAGCACACACCGCGCATCTAACGCTGCACAGCTTTATAATCAAGCGAAGCCAACATAAAATGGCGGCACGCTCCTGTGAGAGTACCTACTTGTGGGGGTTTTTACATATCTCCTAAAATGCTTCCGTATTTAGTACCTATTCGTACCTACATCACGACTCACGACACCGGCAAAGGCTAAAGAGCAATTAGCCAGCTGGGCCATAAAGCGTAACGGGTTTGTTATAAAAGCATATTACCTTCATTTAAAAAAGATAAAGTTTTTTTTTTATTGTACGACGGGGAAGCGCTTGGCCTCCATCTCACCTGGTTACAGGTTAAGATAAGGCCGAAGGTAAAGGCGCACTTCACCCCGAATCCACTACAAAATGAGGAACTGGGTATCCTAACACAAAATGATCTTATCTTACATCTCTATTTCAATATAATAAAATAACAAAGGTCAGACCAATGCCCCAGTGTCCCCAAGTAAGTAGTACCTACTGAAAAGCACCCACCGCGCATCTAACGCTGCGTAGCTTCATAATCAACTGAAGCCATCACAAAATGCCGGCTGGCAACTTACAAAAGGAGAAAAAAATGGTCCGGCCCATTACAGACTTGCACACCAAGCGTTAATTAATTTCAAAACAATACATTTGTTTTTATGTACGAGGGAGCAACGTGTCTATTACGGTTCAGAGATACGAGATACATATTACAGACGAAAAGACGGACGGACAGCGTGCTTAGCAATATGGTGCTATTAACACCATTTGGGTACGAAACCCTAAAAATAAAAAACCACCCATGAGTCGAGCCTATCCTTTATTTCGAAAAGAAAAAAAATATAATGTAATTATGCGGTAGCACCTTATATTTTATTGGCATAGCATCCTGTTACTATTCAGCAGCGAATCCAAAAAAAAAAGTGGCCCTTACCTTAGTTCTCTATTTTACTGAAATCAAATAACAAAGGTCAGACCAATACTGTCCCCAAGTAAATGGTACTGAAAAGCACACACCGCGCATCTAATGCTGCGCAGCTTGATAATCAACTGAAGCCAACACAAAATGGCGGCTGCCAACATACAAAAAAAGAAAAAAAGGGCCCAGCCCAGTGCCGTCATGCACACACCGCGCATCCAACGCTGCGCAGCTTCGTCATCAACTGAAGCCATCATAAATGGCGGCTGCCAACACACAAAATAAAAAAAGTGACGTATTTCACACACCGCGCATCTAATGCTGCGCAGCTTCATAATCAACTGAAGCCAACACAAAATGGCGGCTGCCAACATACAAAAAAATAAAAAAGGGCCCAGCCCAGTGCCGAAATGCACACACCGCGCATCCAACGCTGCGCAGCTTCATCATCAACTGAAGCCATCACAAAATGGCGGCTGCCAACTTACAAAACGAGAAAAAAGGGCCCGGCCCAGTGCGAACATGCACACTAAGCGTTGATAAATTTCGAAACAAAGCATCAGATTTTTTGTACGGGGGCACAACGTGTCTATTACGGTTCATGAGATACATATTACAGACACCCTTTGGGTACGAAACCCTAAAAATAAGAAACCACACACGAGCAGAGCCTATCCTCTATTTCGAAAAGAAAAAAATGACAATGAAATTATGCGGTAGTACCTGATATTCTATTGGCATAGTAGCAGCCAGTTACTATTCAGCAGCGAATCCAAAAAAAATGTAGCCCTTACCTTACTTCTCTACTTCAATGTAATCAAATAACAAAGGACCAATACCTACTGTCCCAAAGTAAGTAGTACTGAAAAGCACACCAGAACCTATCCCTTATTTCGAAAATAAAAAAACATTCATTATAATTATTAGGTAGTACCTTATATTCCATTAGCATAGTAGCAGCCCGTTACTATTCAGCAGCGAATCCAACCCAAACACCCATCGCTCACATAGCACAAGATTAGATTTTGATTAAGTAATAAGATATTATAAAAAAATTGTTTTAATAATGACCAACAGTTCATTTATTACAAAGGGACGTTCTAGTTCTTTGCTTTTAATGAGAATGAACGCAAAACACTGAAACCGAGGTCCGCACACGACCAACGCGGTAGCACTATTGATTAATTTCACCTAGGCTAGAGATGAGGAGTCTGCGCTGCGTACCTGTACTGTACCTAGATACCCTATAGGGAAGCTATACCAAAAATGTTTACTACGCAGGTAACGCTACGCAGATGGCGCAGTCGTGGTCGATGGCGATGACAGCCGCCAATACAAAATGGCGGCATCGATGAAAATGTACGAGGAAGCTGAACCAGCTACCAAAAATGTTTACTACGCAGGTAACGCTACGCAGATGGCGCAGTCGTGGTCGACGGCGATGACAGCCGCCAATACAAAATGGCGGCATCGATAAAAATGTACGAGGAAGCTGACCCAGGTAATAAAAATGTTTACTGCGCAGGTAACGCTACGCAGTTCGTTCAATTAAGGGAGACGGTGGCAGCCGCCAAACAAAATGGCGGCAACGACGCAAATCTAACCGACGGATAACATATTCAACCATATGATGCATATTGGTAAACCTACCTTTCGCAAAATAGACACGCTTTTCTATTTCTAGTTAATTATGCATGAATGCTTGAAATTAATACACTAGGTACAGGTAGTAGGTATCTAGTTTTTTAATTTAACAATAACAGAAATGTGATATTCTATCAACCAATCTAGAACAATGAATTACATTGCTGGCACACAAAATGGCTGACTAGACTACTGACATCACTACGAATCGCTATGCTCAACTGACAAATCTTTCAGCGGACGTACTTAAAGCTTTGTTATATAACGGAAAAACACAATGGTACCAAGTCATACCTACTGAAAAAGACTTTGCTGGCCGCTACCCAGAATCGAGCAGACGTGGTAAAGATTCGAGCACGCACAGTTGAGTATCAATTAATAATAATGTCTTTGTCTTGTTGCACCTACCACTTAGCCCGTGCTTTTATGTGCATCTTATTCAAATAAACTTTACTATAATCACTCATATCACTATGATCTTAACGCAAAAAACTGTAATTCAGATAATTGGAGATGTAAAAGCCGCTAGCTAGGGCGGGAGTCGCGGGTGCACTGCCACCCCTTCCAGACTATTCCAGACAGGGCGTTGTCCAGTGCAAGTACTAAAAGCCTGCAGTCCGCATGCGTCATTATCGACTGGGAATTCGGCGTCGCACAATTTGCTATTAGTACCTAGGTATTGTATCGGTTAGTAATCAACGTAACTCACCCCACAATACAAAAGGATAAACACCATACGAACACGCCACGCGACAATATAACCAGCATGTAGCCGCGAATAGCAATTATCTAAACTAAACCAATCAAAAAAAAAGTTCATATTTGAACTGGCTAAAAATTAAACCAATTCGTCTCACGTCACGGCCCGGAATCGACACACTGCTTGTAGTTTACACGAAACACGAAAACTAAGGTAGTTTACAAATACCACACAATAATTGGCACCGATGTTAATACAAGTATTTCAATTCTCACAATAAATGCGAATGCAAGCTCGCCTGCTACATTTTCACGCCACAGCTACTGAACAGATTGAGCTGAATAGACCGGGAATGAGACTGGCTACTTTACATCCCGTATTTCCCGTGCCTGTGGAAAGGAAATGACTCGTTCCAAACTGATTCGTTCTTTGTTGCTCATTCACGCAAAAACAACTGAACGGATTGAGCTGATTTTGCACAGATTTAAGAGATTCTAGGCTAGCAAATCATTATAGACTACTCTTTAGTACCTATCTCAGAAGAGCAGAAACTACAGAGAAATGGTATATTCCGAGAAAAAACGTATGCGTGGTGACGATTGTTTTCAAACAACCTTAGGTACCTTTAACCTTAAAAGCAGGAGTTTCTAAATATTCATCGTTTTATGTGTTTTGTTTTGTATGTTCACGAAGTTCTTGCAAAATCCGGGATCAATTTGAATGAATCTTTGATAATAATTACTAATATCATTGGCAAAACTTATTATCTCCCCTCACATGATTTTGACTGGAAAGGATTTGGAACATGAAACGTAGTGCAAATATTATTTACGGTAAACGATAATATTTTACGTTGTAGTACTAGGTTGCAAAGTTTTCTTTAATAAATTGAATATATTGATAGATATTATGCCATACCCCGACGTCATGACACTTGTGCCTTGGGAAATGGGTAGGCCTTTGGTGTGGGACGCTCGACCTGCGTCGACACCCATGAGCCATCTAATCTGCCTGGTAAATCAGTTAGGGCTCGCGGCGGATGATTCGGCCGAGGATCACAAAAGGCGCATAAATAGTGGTCTTGACAGAGCTTACCTATTTGAGCCATTTAGGATACAGACCTTGGGTCCGTGGGTGTCAGTGGGGAGACCAAAATCTTGCGGCGGGGAATAAGCTGGTTATGCATACATTATAGTACAAATATATGCCTACTATTAAAGGGTTGACATTAAATACATACTAGGAATATGAGAAAACTTCCAGTTGATTCTTCAAAAAACTTTGCAGCGTAGCTAACCTGATATTCAGTGGTCGAGCCCTAATATTGGGAAATTATACATAAACACCACATATAGTAGAAGAATTGGCTTTGAGTGGAGTCAGCTAGTCTACTTTTGTAATTTTATATACTGGCTAGTCAGCCAGTATAGCTAGCGTAGTATTAGGTTGTGCGTCGTCGAACAGTCGTTCGACGACGCACAACCTAACTGTTATATGTAGTAGCAATTAATTGGGATAGTTCATTTTATAGTGAAAGTGAGGACTAAGAAAGGATTTTTGAAAATTTAATCCCAGTAGAGTAGTTTATGAACATATTTATGCAAGTTGTCCTCTCATTGAAGTTAAGAGACCTAAAAATGTGTATCCAGGCTTTTAAGTAGGTACAAGACAACGTTAATTGTAAAGTAAAAAAATTAAAGGACATCAGTCACTCGTCCTAGGAGATTGCCCAAGTGACTATGGGGTTTAGTATCGCTCTCAAACTGGTTGTGTCACAATGATTTATAGCTTAATTTAAAGGTCAATAATATAACTTTTGAATCTAACAATTTGATGATAATTCTCCGTATCTCCGTAATATTGTAACAATTTTCTGCTCTCACTATTCACAAAATGTTTATCGGAGTCCATTTCACTACTCTCCCGTTACAAACTGAGTTTCTATTTCACAAAATGTACTACAGTCACGTATCTCAAACGAAACTATAGAATATAAGAAATAAGAAAACGAACTAAAATAACCAAAACACCCAGACAAAACAATGCTTTTTTTTTACCCATTAAGGGAAGGCTATCAAGTTTTTCAACCATACCACCTTTTCTCACGTTGTATATTTTCATACGTAAAACAATGCATAGACAAAACATAACAAATAATTATGTTTTATTAGCAAGCTCATATTTTTTTGCGTACAAGGGTTGAAGTTATTTTATATTCATAAGGGGTTATAGGTTATGGAAACAGGTGTTAGGGTATTTAAAACAAATACAAATTAATCGTACCAACATTATCTTTTAAGGTGATAAAATGAGTAAGTACACCTATTGTTTTAAGTCTTCTGATCAATTTGAGCTTTTTATGGCAAAGGGCCTGTGGCCTGGTGACCTGTAATACAGGTTCTCAAGAACCTACTTCAGGCACCGGTCTCTCACAACGTAACTAGACGAAATTCCTCTGACAGAAATTGTTTAAAATTTTCCTTTACATTTTGTGTTCTAATGTTGTGAGAGAAAATAAAAGTTTTAATTATTTATTTAATAATGTAGGCGAAATTTTGGACATTTTGACGATTTTCATTGAATCACATAACCTAACAACAAAACCCCAGAAAAAATCAAATGGAATTTGATACAGAGGAAAATTTCTTCTAAATTCTTCTTGCTATATATTCTGGGGTACACCCCAGAATATATAGTACTTATACTTTAAATTATTATATTTAATGTATACCTTTACAATACTTTTAATTCCGAAAAACGGTTCTTAAAAGTATGAAGACATATCTAGGAATTTACTCGATACTAATAATTTACTTAGATGGTATATTTCGTTTTCTTAGATTTTTTTTTATTTAACTAGGATACGGAGCAAGCAAGTAGCCCACCCGTTATTAAATGCATCTCTTGCCTATAACAATGCCTTACTGCGTAGATCACATCCTCAAAGAACATAGCCTACACGGCACTGCATTGTACCCGTCAACTTGAGGCATAAAGGTGTTAAACCTCGCGTGCCCATAATTTCAACGGCAACCATACCCTACAAACCGGAACACAGCAATGTTGCTTGGCAGCTGTAATAGGTATGGTGGTAGTAATTCCCCGGACGAGCCCTTTCACAAGGGGCTCTACTACTCTTTTTTATTGATGATAGCCTAGCATTTGACACCAACTTACTTGAAAACAAGTAAAGACGTAGCCTAAGATGCTTCTAAGCATCAGTCCAACTTATCATATCGATACAAAAAATATTTAAGACTCAAGTATGCTGCTTGGTCTGAATAATTGTCTGTGGGCCAGAGGTTTCACACAAACATTTTTAGTTAATAAAATAAGCATGTTGCTTGAAAGAGCACTTACGCACTAATTGTTCCTACTTTACCACCTATCATATCATTTTTCTGTTCTTAGCCCACGCTAGGTGGAGCCGGCGCAACAGTTTTTCCGCTTCGACTAACCATGAACTCTGCATCCACACCGTGTGAAAGAAGACATCTTCTTTCACACAATCCATCCATCCCTTCTTCAGCCTTCCTCTGCTTATATCTAACTATATTTATGATTTGGAGAGTGGCGGAGAAGTACTCTGCACTAACACCCCGTATTGCCTTACCCCCAGTTGAGCTTACCTGACCCTAGCCAGCTCAGCTCCGCAAAGTAGAGGAGCAGGACCATGGGTTGATGGCAAAATTACTCCAGAGTACAAACAGAGTACAAAATTACTCCAGAGTACAAACAGAGTACAAAATTACTCCAGAGTACAAACAGAGTACAAAATTACTCCAGAGTACAAACAGAGTACAAAATTACTCCAGAGTACAAAAGAGTACAAAATTACTCCAGAGTACAAACAGATGATCAATGTGCGACTCTGGATGGGACTGCAAGCTACGCTGAGTGAGCTCCTGTCTAGATTTTGTCCAAGATTCGCTTGTGGCTATGCAATATAAAATAAAACTATTTTCTGGAGTCGTAAACATCATAATCGCAGGTTGCATAAAATTATTATTTATTGTATAAATTACCTCTATGTCTTATGCACCAGACCGGAGGCCATCCATCAGTTTATTTTTATAATATCTATAAGAGTATTAACCGCAATGTTAGCATCCGTAGAATTAAGTTTCTCTGAAGTCGGATGACTCCATATCAGTAACTATTTCTGTACGTTAAGGACGCATCAACAAATGTCAATGGTTATTAGGTACCATTTAATAAACCAGGAAACACAACTGCAGAGATGTCATGGTAAAAAAATAAAGCTTATATATTCATCTACAATGATAGCGAATAAAAACTGGGCAGTTCAATACAATATTTTCACATAAATACGTGTTTACCGTAGCAAGAATCGATGAAAATGACGAAAAATGGTGTCTGGATAGGTACATAAATAGCTAAATCTGCTGCATATTTTACAGTGCAAAATTATATTAAAATGTGTTTTTTATAGTCCTCTAAACGTCTATCTTATTATTTTGTATTCAAATAAATTATTTTTCCAACTATGAGAAAAAAATAATCGAAAACGCACTAAAATTTCTCCATACATTTTTCAAAGGAAATCTTTGTAAAGACTATTACGTTTCTCAGACGCGAGCGCGGAATGGTGAGGATTCCGCGCTCGCGTCTGAGCGCGGAATGGTGAGCCGAGCATTGGAAGCACGGGTGTTCGCATTTTATAATATAGTATAGGGTTGTCAACCATACAGTAGTATACTGTTTTTCACTACGTTATACTTTTACTGACATTTTTAACTGTCAGAACAACCAATCGATCAACCTATCATGTACGGTTTCGAAAATATGCAACATTTCACTCCGAACTTTGAGTCCCAATTTGAACCCCTTGGGGTGAAAATTGACAAAATTACTTTCTTAGTAGGCGTTTGCACTCCAAGACAAACATACCCTCCAAATTTCATGTCTCTAGGACAAGTGGTTTAACCTGTGCGTTGATAATATATACCAGTCAGTTAGGACTTTAAATTTTATAAATATAGATATAGGTATGGGTATAGAATAGAAAGAAGAAGAAAAATACTCGTGTCGCAAAATTTTACATGCTATTGCAAAATTTTAACACCTAATTTAATAGTTTTATAAGTTTTAAGTTTTCTTTTCTTACTAACCCATATGGACTTTTACTATCTGTAATAATCAATTTTTATTTCTTTTTTTATCCTTATGTACCCTACTTAACCTTCAAGTATCAAGATTAGTTTGTTTATGTATTAAATCGGGCGTCAAGCAGTTTCCGTGTGTGCGTGGGCTCTTTACTGGTACTGTGCTAGATTAGATACCTAAATTCAAGCGCGTCAAAAATGTAATTCCGTCCTTAAGACGACGAGTCAATTGGACTGACTTCTAAAAAGAGATAAAATACTGTCATATATGTTGCCCATGTGACAAAACACGATCGTGGCAAAACGCGATAAGGCATAATTACGTTTTAAAAACTAAAAAGAAAACCGACTTCAATGAAGAATATGATACAATTTCGTTTACCTGGATGACGTATTATTTCCATTTATTTTGATGACACATGGACTGACAAACAGAAATACAGACAGACAGACGCGTGGTTTTATCTGTGGTCCACGTTTTCTTTACTTTTGAGGTAATACACTCAAATCGCTTCAAGTGAGTCTATACTAATACTTGAAGAGTTCCCTCGATTTTTCCCTGGATCCCATCATCAGATCCTGACCTGATGACGATGGGATCACCTGGAAAGTATACCGACCCTAAAAATACCCAAATCACTTCATGTTTGCATATAATATTTGAAGAGCTCCCTCGATTTCTCCAGGACTCCATCATCAGATCCTGACAAAAAAATAATTTTCGAAATCGGTCCAGGCGTCTTCGAGAAATCGGGAAAAAGAAACCTTGAGAGAATTCAGAACCTCCTCCTTATTTAAAGTCGGTTAAAATGGCCCACCGATGAGAAACGCGTTTGGGGCACCAATCTAACTAATCGTTGGGGCCATGTCTCCAAAAACTGAGACTGATTTAATTGTATATCAGTTAGAACTGATATATCTAGACTATTTATAAATGGATCAATTTTGTCATAAGAGGATGAACAGTAAAGAACGACTAAGGAACTAATGACTAAGTTTTTCTGAAAACTTTAAAATTAGGCAATTTGCATCATTAAATATGGGGTAACCGTGGCATCCCTTAGGGAAATTTGGAAAGGGTTGGAGCCATTTTCAAAACTGACAAACAGGTAGCTGTCTAAAATGAGATAACTAGTGTAAAATAATGTAACAAAGTATGATGGTACCGGAAATAAAGGCTCTTATTATTATTATTAACCGTGCAGTTAAGGCTTGTAACATAGGCTACAGCTCCATCGTTTTGTTTTACAAACAGTAGAATAAGAGTCATATCTGCTAAGAAGCAGGAGAATTGGACACTTGCTTCAGCAGTCCGTTAGCAGGATGATATCAAACTGGACTTTAGATATATGCAACAGTATTTGTAGCTGGTTGAAGTTGCAATTAATACTGCGGATATTAAGTTTATTTTTAATGTATTACTGGGAAGCGCTTGGCCATCATCTCACCTAGTTACAAGTTAAGATAAGACCGTAGGTGGAGGCGCACTTCACCCGAAATCCTCAACAAACTGAGGAACTGGCTATCTTACCTCTAAATGCCGGAACACAACTATTTTAGAATTGTTGGTATGGCGACAGAATTAGGTAAGATGGTGGTAGCTAGTCAGGCGACCTTAAACAAAGTCCTACTACCAAACAAACCAAGCAAAATATTGTATTCCCCCTGGGGATCGAACCCGGGATCTCTGGATCTGAAATCGGTGGGTTTCAACCACTAGACCACAGAAGCGGTTAAGGTATTTGAAAGAGTATCGGCTGCACGTTATTAAAAAATATATATATAATAAATATTGTTTTTGGGGGTCCTTCGATCCTCATGTGTTCGGTAGTAAGACTAGAGCCTTCCTTACCATAGCGTCTGTACATGTCAACGAACTTATCCCAAATAATAAGTTCAATTATACGAGTATATATTAACTACATATTAAATTTGAGGACAACGAACTTATCCCAAATAATAAGTTCAATTATACGAGTATATATTAACTACATATTAAATTTGAGGACCTTAGCAGCTTGCATGACTGTATTTGTCAGAATTGTCGTAACTTGGGACGTTTCTGAGCTCTAAACAAGCAGATCTAGAGCGACGCTCAGAATTTCAATTTTATTTTTCAATAACCGAGTACGCTGAAGACATTGTTTGTTGAGTTTCTAGCTTTTCGACTCTTGTTTTAATTTCATTGTAACTTTTGAGAGCATCAATAGAAACCCGAATTTCATTGACTGGTACAATAATAATTGACAAACTCATTATTTTGTTCTTCTTTAAACATTTTGCTCATATTGATCATGAAGTCTTTCTTGTAAATCGTCATCACAAAAGATTTTGCTTTTAGCGTTCAGAAAGGCGTGTTTAGGGTGTTTTTAGTGGCAGACTGTGCACTGTCCAGTGCCGGCGGGAAACAAGACCGAGGAGTGCGCCGGGTAGACGTGCCGTGAGCGGTGGTAGACGGAGGCGGCGTTAGCACGATGCGTGGTGACCACAACCGGATACTTTGGGCGCGGCGCAGCGTAGTGGGTCGAGGTATGAACGCGAATGAGTTCCTGTTGAATGTAACGTGTACGCAGCTCACCTCGTTTGTTGAATCCTGACCTGACGGGAGTGATTTATGGTAGCCTAGTTTTGGAGCAATTTGGAAATATTTGTGTGAACAATATTAATTAATATAGAAAATAAAGTAACGTGGAATATAGACGGGGTCCGGGTATAGGGTAAGCTACTAAGCAAAGTAAATAATGAAACATTTGTTGCACGGGTTGGTGATAATCATCTTTTTAAAGTCTTAATTAATAAAAAAACTAACCTTATATGAGTTTATTTTACCTATATTTATTACGACGTTTTGGCAGGGTTGCACCAGCCGTGGTCGCGGGCAGCCTGGAACTTTGGAGCCACCGTCGAGAAGTGAAGCGTTTATAACAACTACCCTCTACTCTACCCTACTAGGTCTTGATTATTAGAATAGGCCACATTCACACTAGGACGACAAACAACACTAACAGTATCAACACATTTTTTCTTAGGATCACACCTAGTGCACCGTGCTACCACTGGATTTCAAGAGGCAGAGAGACTGAAGCCGTCTTCGCGATTAAAATTAGGATATTTTTTAATCTCATTTGCTTCCCGAACCATCCTCGTATAGTAATGCCGCTCATTGGAAATCACTTTCGGGTTATGCAGCTCTATCCAGTGATTAGGACCTGAGTCCACTAAGTGCTCCGCGATAGCTGACTTGTTGACCTGGCGATTTTTCACAGCTGCTATGTATTCCTTTACGCGTTCAGCTATAGTACGCTTCGTTTGTCCTATATAAGAACGACCACAGCTACAATCGATCTTATACACACCAGGTACTTGCAAGAGCATAACATCCTTCGGTGTCCGTAGCTGCTTAGCAACCTTAGTGAGTGGGGTGTACACCGACTTAATTGAAAATCTCTTTAGGATGTTTCCAATTTTATCCGTCACCCCTTTCACTTAAGGCAAAAACGCTGGTTGCCTACTAGCCTCAGTCAGTCTATTTTTGCGTCCATGGTTATTTTTCCACCTACGCGGTTCATAGCCATTACGTTTAAGTACCTCCTGAACATGTTCTAACTCCAGCTGCAAATGCTCAGGGTCACTAAGGTCGTAGGCTCTGTTCACGAGGGTTGACACCACTGACTGCAAATTACGCGGATGATGATGTGATGCAGCGTGACGGTATCTGTCCGTATGTGTCGGTTTCCTATATACAGTGTGGGACAAGGTACCATCCACTCTAACCATAACTTTCATGTCCAGAATAGCTAACGACCTGTTTTCTTCTAACTTGTACGTGAATCTTATCTTTGGATGTATGGAGTTCAGGTATTCAGTAAGCAGCTCAACTTCAGGCTTACCTCCATTCAACACACAGAAAACGTCGTCGACATACCTTTTCCACAATTTTATACCGTAGGCTGTATAATCTATGAAAGTTTCAAAATGCTCCATCCAGATGTTAGCGAGTACAGGAGCCACAGGACTAGTGTTGCCCTTGGTATAAAAAGTTAATTCCATTAATTTTCTCCTCCTTGCATCTGAGGGTTGTGACCTCCACCTAAGATCTTTTCTTATATAGATAGCGCGACATCGAACTCTATCTTTTGCTGCATACAGAGCATCATAGAGGGGTGTGTCAAGTGTAGTGCGGATCTGATCAGACCAACGTATCAGGCTATGGCCTCGCGATCTTTTCCCTTCCACCTTGCCAGTGACTACAAGCTTCTCCAGGTTAGCATCGTCCTTTCTGGTAATGTGACCATAGTAGTCCAGAGTTTGCTTAAGGCAGGTAGATGAAAGCCTTGTCTAGGTGCAAATCTTTAGTGCGGTCAACCACCATGATCTTGGTTTTAGGTTAATTGGTGGACAAACCAAGACTGTAGCTTACTCCATATATATATATTTTTAAATTAAATTACAAACAAGTACTTAGATTGACTTGAATATGAATTTGGGAAAGCCCCCAGTGGTTTCTTCAACATTTTTGCAGTGTATACATTGTAACCTTTTTTTTTTTCATTAAAAATTAGTGATATCTTGAACTGGGTACTATACAGTGTTTTTTTTAACTGGGGCAGTACGCGGGCACCCATGTCCAGAGGAGATACAGGTGCTATTTTTTTTTTAAAACATAATCTTCATTTTGGAGAAAAACATTTTGGCATTCAAAAGTTTTTGTAGCCCCTTAAAATGAATTAAATATAATAGTATTGCGATTAAACGGTTTTTAGAAGAACATTTTCCTTGCCATTGGATGGGCACATAATAAATAATAATAAATAAAAGTAAGGGTCGTATTTACGAAACTCTGTACAAAAAACGCAACAATCCATTTTCACCTCAACAAGAATCACCACACATGGTTGTATAACGCCACTAAAAGTGTATAGAAACATGCTCGTACCTGCATTTAGCAACATGGGGGTTAAAGTCAAAAATATTTTGGATTGTTATGAAACGTCAAATCTACTACCTGTTTGGAATAGCGACCAGCACAAAAGTAGAAGGGCAAGAAGTCGGGCTGGTAATTTTTTTTCTAGGATAGCATTCTAGGATTTACATTAAGATAGTATTAAGTATTTAGGTTTATGATGTACCTAATTATAAACCTAAATACTTTAATGAGCGGTTTGTTATTATTGAGAAATCACCATTTAGCTTATTTTCATTTAGCTGTCAACTGGTCAATGGGGGCCATATCAAACATCCATTGAAATAGTTTTGATACAGTTTTTGAACCGAATTCCGGAATCTGCATCCGGACCCTCATGGCTCACTCAGTTGGTTAGTGTTTGCGGCTTTAGGAAAAGATCGGGATAGAGTCCTATCGCGGGTTGTGAATTTTAGTGTCATTAATAATTTGCAAATGTTGTGACCAAGTGCTAAGTGCAATCACTTGAAATACAAAAAAATATTAAAACTTCATATCTTGCTACTGATTTTGACTGTCATTCTAAACACTAGAGCAGACCACAGTTCAATAAATCTCTGCTAGATGGGGTAAACAGACTCAAGCTGAGTATGACACAAAATTCAGAATCTGCATCAGGACCCTCATGGCTTGGAAGACTAAGATCTTATGCTTAAGTGGTCTTCATATTTTACCATCAATTAGGTTACCTACAAGATACAAATTGTGATTAGGTACTGGGTATATTTGTTTAAATGTTAATTAGAGGAAACAACTCACATGTATTGTTCTACACATGTATTTTGTCAAGGCCTAATATAGCATTCGCAAGCAAGTAGTGCCAGAACAATAACTGTAGCATCAAAATAACATAGTATACAGTAACATTAGAAAAATATAGGTACCCTAATCATTGAATGTAGTCACAGCAAAACCACAACCTGCCTGCTTTTAGATATTCGAATGGTGATTACAGCATGATAAGCACTTACCCTGGTTGAGCTTCCACCATTGGATGTAGAAGCAACGTCATATCCGACAGCTTATCGAAGGCTTTGGCAGCTTCCCGGAAAATCTCCCCAACCTAAAACATTGACAAATAATTTGCATGATGACGAAGTATCCTCAAGTTTTAAGTAATTAAAAGCTGGAAATCTTGTTGCAATACCCTTTGGGCCGGAGAATTCATCTTTCAACAATAGAAGCTACTAGACACTAATGAAGTGAGTATCGGCGTTTTTTGCCTTCTTCCGCGTAGGATTGGACTGAAGATGTTGTCGCAGAAAGAAAAGAAGCTGCAATTAACTGCTAGTCCAAAGCCACAATAGTCTAGCTTTATTTATATAATTATTGTTAAAATCAAATCGTAGGATGGATGAACACACTACGCTCAAAAAAATACCAAACAAACAAACCAAAGAGAATAATAAACTGTATAGTTCTACTTAACTTAACACGAATTAAATTATGGGGAAATGGAAAGAATGAATACGATGATTTTGTCAACCTAAGATATGTGATTCTATACTCTTTGTCTCATTTTTGGCCAGGAAGGCCAAAGTTTTACAATGATACAGCCTCCTCCACGTACAAGTTTCACGTAGATAATAATAATATTTCTTCCATTTCACTTATACTTATCAGGCACGCGACTTGAATGCAGTCGGGGGTCATAAGAAATAAACGATCTGTTCTGAAGACATGTATGCGTAACATTCAACATCATCATTTCATTCTTAAGATTTATTGATTATATCTCAACTTAAAACTTTGACGCTGAATTACGATGACAATTGATATTTCGTGGAAAAGTTCTGCAATGAATAAGATTGTCTTTTGATTAGTATTTGCATTCAGAAATAGCTGGATTAATTTGGTGTTACCATATGAAGACAAACAACAATATTTGAGGTGGGAAGCATAGCATGATGAGAATGGCGATGATGATGATGATAATGGGATATATTTAAGCGCTGTCTATCATCGACCCAAGCAGGCTCAGAGCCGTCAGGTTTTCTTGTTCCGTGTTTCCATTTTCATTCGTTTGATTCAGAAAGAGAGAACGACTCACGGAACAGAACGAACATTAATATTTTAGAGGAGTAACTAACGGACCGAGGACCGACTTGTCTGTCGGTCACAGAGCATATTCACTCATAAGTTTATTACCATAGATTTAATTTACATTTCGTAACCGCTTCAATAATATAAAATGCTTGCTTTATCCTGATGACCTCATTTAGATCATAATTACATTAAAAAACGAAAAAAAAGTTCACTGACGTATGATGACGTATTTTTTCCAATTATTTTGATGACAGACCGACGCGTCCTATGAGGGGTCCATTTTTTCTTTACTTTTGAGGTACCTTAAAAATACCAAAATTGCTCAAGTGTGCCTATAATATTTGAACAGTTCTCTCGATTGTTCCATAATCCCATCATCAGATCCTGACCTGATGACGATGGGATCAACTAGGAAGTATACCTACCGACCCTAAAAATACCCAAATCACTTCAAGTATGCATATAATATTTGAAGAGTTCCCTCGATTTCTCCAGGATCCCATCATCAGATCCTGACTTGATGTCACTTGGACCACCTGTTAAGTGAAGTATAGCCTTTCAAACAAAAAAAAATATTTTCCAAATCGGTCCAGGAGTTTTGGAGTAATCGAGGAGCATACATAAAAAAAAGATTCCGAAGAATTGAGTAAAAATAAGATCCTTTGATGACTGCCGTGTTATGCAACGCGATCTAGAAGCACTGCAAATGTGGTGTGATTAAACCACCTAACTCATAATGCTATCAAATGGCAAGTAATAAAATATTGTAACTCGCACCATGTAACCCATAATTATGCCAGTTATCAGACAAATTATTGGAGTGACCGCGAACTGTCAAGAATTTTTTTATAATTAACCTCGAGCTCACGTTCCATGACCACGTAAAGAATCTTACTTATTAAAAAATTCAAATCAAGTTCTAGTGCAGAAAAAACGCCTGTTTAAAAAAGCCTATGGATTATTTCTTATATCCTACCAAATAGGGTTATCTAAGATTCCATTCCCTTGAAACTCGATTGCCATCAGCGGTGGTGATCGATGTGATGGCAACCAGGAATAGACGCAGGTTTGTGGAATTTTCGTAGTAGGTATGTCCCAAACTAAAATATGGCACATGTGTGCTCTATTATAACTAGTGGTTTTGTAAGAACCGTAGACCTCGCGAGCCCATATAACCATGCAATAAAGAAGAAAGCATCGGTGATTTCCTCTTTCACTTTTCCTTTAAGACTTTTGAACAAAAAGGCGTTTTAGCGATTACTCGCTTTCCCTCATTCTGAGGAGATCGAACCTGGTATCTACGGCTTTGTCTTGCAAAGGCGGAGAGTAAGAAAAGTAAGTACAAATTTTCTGAAAAAAAAAACAAACAAATTGAAATCCTGCAACAAACTTCTCCCCTTTTCCCCTCCTCTTCCCCCCTTTTTTGACAATATCTTGTGTAGAATTAAATCCTTAGTGTGTCTTTCAAATTCAATTGAAATCTGTTGATAAATAACGCTACAGCAAACTTCCCCACTTTAACCCTATTTTCCCCCGATCAAAAATCACGATCGACTAAAAAACTTTTATTAATCAATGAACATGTGTGCCAATTTGTGCCAAAATCGGTTGAAAAATGCGACCTGTAGGCGAGAACAAACCGACCGACAGCCGACAGACAGCGGTTAAAAGCATTTTTACCCAATCTCAAAACTGAGACGCTTCGCTCGCTCGATCATGTAATGACGAAACAATGTACGTGACATGTCTTTTCACAAATTCAAAACTACATTAATCATAAATTGTGTGGCACGGCTTATTAAGCTACGTCGTCTTACCTTAACGATAAAAACCCAAAGAGATATTCTAATTGCTCCTTTTCAAATAAATTTATGGTAAGTTTAAAGTAATTGTAATTGCAAATGTCGTTTATTGAAATTGACTCCTCATGAGAAGGTGCCTTCTGCAGTCTCACTTAATCTTAACTTTGTTATAGGACTTGTTGTAAATGGTCAATTGTTTTTTTTACGACAGTGGGATGTTATGCAAATAAAGAAATTTTGGATTTGAATTTTATAGTAGCAAGCAAAGTATACAAGGTTCCACCAGGGGCGTGTTCCTCTATTTAGCGATATGCAAGCACAAAACTATTTGAACATAATGTTGTACAGTGAGCTGTACAGTTTTTGAATGGACTAAAACCCATAGACTAATACAACTGTAGAACTTTTTATTCTATCCATTTCAGTTCAGCTTATCTACAACTGTACGAATCTCCATTCTCCAATCTCATTCACTCTCACTCTTATAATAATGGCGATGTGTGAATTGTGTGTTTTATGTTGTTCGTAAACGAAATAATGAAAACAAAGTTATGTACAGAAAATAGATCTAAAGTTGCAATTATTGATTTACAGCTATTTATGCTACATTCATGTGCTTCTCAGGTATTCGCTACGCCACGACTCGTGGTAGCGAGATGTGACTCCAGTGATATACAAGTAATATCTTGGAAATATCAATAAAATATTGGTCAAGAATGTGCTAAATATTCGATTCTTTGAATTATCGCCTTTTGTTCATATGTTTACCCCCGTTTCAACATGGAACTGTTTATTATGTTATCCTTCCTTTCCTTTGGGCTGGCCTATGACAAAGGTAAAAATTATGTTGAATGTGTGTGTTAACTAATAAAAATTCCTGCAGTACTGGGCTTGGGCTACTAAAACATTAACTGTTTTTCTGATACTGTTTTATTGTTCGGAATCCCTGTAACTTAGGGGTGCTGTGGGTATAGAAAAAAGACAGCTCATCATTGTAATCATGTTCCTTAAATTGTTTATTCATAGTATTATTAATTTGTATAATTATGATCTTGCCTTAATTACGAGAAAAAAGCCATGTAATGGGTCATTATTACTATCTTATTATATTGGTGGTTGTCCAGGCATGTTAAATGAGAATTGGGTGGTCAAAATCGGCATTTATGAAGTACTAAGCACATAGAAGAATTATTAATCTAAATGTATATAAAAATGTTTAGTTGATATCTAAGCTTACAGACAAAAAAAAGAGCCAATTGGTTCCCAATAAGGATAACAAACCTATTGTATATTTTTTGCAGCATCATTCTATGGCGCAAGCTACATATCCTACCCACTTCAGGAGGCTAAAGGAGTGACTGATATCAGTTTCCGTTTCCGAACTCATCTCTCAGATGCATTGTTACTCCTTGCTGCTGGTAAAACTGATTACTGCATGGTAAGTTACTTATGACAAAATCTTTTGTCAGGGATTCTTTTTCAAATGTAGGAATCTGCAAGAGACACCTGATAAAAATATAACTTTGATAAAGAATTATATTCATCATCATCACACTAAATTATCTTGTATGTTTTTTACAGATTCGTCTTGAAAAAGGAAAATTGAAACTGAATATTAATCTTGGAGCTGGTGAAAGTGAATTGTTTTCACCAAAAGGATCCTTAAATGATTCTCAATGGCATTATGTCAGTATAATTCGGAGAGAGGCTAACCTGACTATGAAGGTAAATACAAGACTTTAGTCTGTTAGTTTCATCATCCTGTGGGAATTTATTAAAATCCTTTCTTCATACACATCTTCAATGTTGATTGCCAGTCAACCAGTCAGTCAGCTACTACACCAATTTGATGTATTAAGGTGGTATTGTCTTAATTTTTAGTAAAATGGATCTGAAATACCTACAATAATCATTGGAGATAATTTATCACCAGTGTATGTCAATGTAAGTCAGTTTGGTTTTTACATGTTGTGCAAATCATAACTGGTCAGACATTATTTTGTCAATGCCTCTTTAAACTGGAAATTACTTTAAGTAGTGAGAAAGTCATGGTTCAGAGAATCCTGATTCAGATTAATCCATCACATCAAAATATAATGACCCTATACCATGCATGACTTAACTCGGCAAGAACCAAGTTTAGTGATATGATAACCATAATTTGGTAAGCTTTATGCAATAGCTTGATTATATATAGATGTAATTTAAATGTCCTTGATAAAAATAAAATTACGATTTGGGTTGCGTTTAATAGATTTGTACAGGCACAGGTCTACCTTATAGAATAGAAGTGATATAAATAAAGATCTCATAAAAATTTAGCCTTATGTACAAATCCACTATCTCATGAGATTTTCTATTGTGGCAAACAGGCATACATGCGCAGGGCTACATGCTTGTCCTTGTCCATGCTTGTCTAGTAGTTGTATAAAAAAATAAATACAGCCCACTTAATTTTCACTTAATTGAAAGAATGGCTGAACTGTGTTACCTAAAACTAGCTATTGCGCCTTGTGCTATGATATTTTGGGGCTAGATGGCAATGTGTAAAATTAACAGTAACAGTTTGAAGGTATTATTATAACTTTTAACATACTGTGTTCTTTCAATCACACTAGATCGACGACAGTGCGGTAAAGAAGCGACTTCCAGGAAGATTCTTTGAACTGAACATACACTTTGGTATATTCCTCGGTGGGCAAGGACATTTCTCAGAGCTGTTTCTTGGACACATGGAGAACTTTCGGGGCTGCATGGAGGATGTAAGAAAACATTTTTAACAGTAAATAAAAATGATTAACTCTCGGTCAAATATATAAAATCGCTGTGTAGCTGACAAACTGACTAACAATCCTTGCAAAACACAGAGCAAATGCCCAAAATTTTAAAATTACTTTTTGCAGAAGTGGTGCACAAGAGTTATAAAATAAAATTTACTCTTTGCGAGTGTTTTACTAGCCATGTATTAATGACAATATACTACACACCCCCTCTGTTACACACCCCCTCTGTGGTCTAGTGCTTCGCCCTATGGTGTCAAATCCAGTGGGGTACAATATTGTTTTTGGGTATTGGACTTTGTTCAAGGCTGCCTGGCTAGCTACCACCATCTTACTAAAGTCTGTCCCCATAGCAACAATTCAAAATTTTTGTGTTCTGGCATTTAGAAGTAAAATAGCCAGTTCCTTAGTATGTTGAGGATTCTGGGTGAATTCCACTTTCACATTCAGTCTTATCATAACTTGAAACCATGTGAGATGTGAGATGGAGGCCAAGCACTTGGTTGGTGGTAGGACTTTGTTTAAGTCCACCTGGCTAGCTACCACCATTTTACCTAATTCTGTCCCCATAATAACAATTCTAAAATTGATGTGTTCTGGCATTCAGAGGTAAGATAGCCAGTTCCTCAGTTTGTTGAGGATTGCGGGTGAAGTGAGCCTCCACCTTTGGCCTTATCTTAACTTGTTACCGGGTGAGATGAAGGCCAAGCGCTTTCCCGTCGTATAATAAAAAAAAAACCCTGTCGGACATTAAAAACGATCAAGGAACCTTACTTTAAAACTTGCAAAATTATAAGACTTAATAAATAAATAATAAATAAATAAATATTACAGGAAATTGAAACCACTGTGTTTATAAGTGAGTGGATTTGTGGGCAGTCTAGATAATTATTATTCAATCCATATATCCGACCATGTAAGACTAACTTAGACCTATCAGGCCTCTGATTACAATTAAAAGCCGTTTTTAAAAACCATCCCATAAAACGCTGAGTAACAGGCGCAAGTTTGTACAAACTTGAGAAGTCTCGTTGCTTTATTGTTCCAATTTAAAATATCTAAACATTTCACTACAGACATTCTAAATTTTAAAATTTAAACCCAAATATATAACCTAACATAGTTGCCTGTGCACTACTTAATGACTAAATGGATAGTAATGAAATTTGACATGACATTGTGAACGTTCAACTTTCAGGTATATTACAATGGAGTAAAAATAATAGAGAAAGCGCGCAGCCGCATCGGCTCAGTCCACGTGGAAGGCGTCACGTGGAACTGTGCACCCGAGTTTGATGCTGACGCGAGCGCTGATATCAGCTTCGTGGACGAAGGCGCTTACCTTGTCTTACCGAAGATTAACTCCAGGGCTGGGGGCAGGTAAGAGAACAGGTGGAGAATGTCTGCACGAGATCCGTGCCGCTAAGCCTATAGATCTGTTTTGCTTTGCATTTTCACCAGCTCACTAAACAAGTAAAGTTGTGGCCTAAGATAGAGCACGCTCTTAAAGGAACCTATCGCTCTGGACTAGAGGACACCAAGTTTGTACTGTTACAGCGAGGGGTCCGAAGTTCTCTCTTAGCGTTTAAATATGCAGATTCCAGGCTGTAGCCAAACTATTTCATTTTCAGGTGGCAAATCGAGTTCAAAACTATAGCACAAAACGCCATAATACTATACAACGCTGGTGGCGGTCGTTCTGATTTTCTGGCCGTTGAGATTTTGGATGGTGCAGTCAGAGTGAAGATGTCTCGTGGGCAAATAGTTCACTCTGCGCGGGTCAGCGATGGGCAATGGCACAAAATGCATTTGCTATTCAACCCATCGCTTATAGAGGTGAGGTCACTGCAAGAGTAGCTGCTAAGGAATTGCAAACCTGCAGGTCTAAAACACCACATCCACATCCACATCAATTCACATGCCTATGACTATAGAATTGAAACTTGTGTGGCTATGCAACATAATTAAATAAATGAAACGGTTATTACCACAAAATTTTTACGTCGATTTGCTGACGTTTCGAGACTATTTTCATTGATTCAGTTTGCGCCGCGCGACCGACGAACGTGCACGCGGGCGAAGCTCGTGAAGAAGGGATCTCAAAATGATCTCGAAACGTCAGCAAATCGACGTAAAAATTTTGTGGTAATAACCGTTTCATTTATTTAATTATGCCTATGACTAACATTATCGACCTCGTATGGTTGTCGTAAAGCATAGTTGAAAAACTTGTACATCTAATCGAAATAGGTATACAGTGTTTTTACTCTGGGAACATCTATCTGTGCTAATTTTCTGTATGTATATAAAATAAATGTGCAATGCATATGTAATAATTACAAACTGTTCATTGATATTTGATCAATCAAATATGTTCTGATCCTGCCTAGCAAATGTATAACTACGCTCAAATTCTGCTCAAGCAGCTGCTTGCATTCCACCCAGATACTATTTACGTGATTAGTTCTATCTCTGTAATATTATCAAATAAAAATTAAAATCATTAAACATATACAATAATCAACAACTTGATTAATCAAATTTAGTCAAGTTGTCATCAATATTAGTAGTTCAAGTTTAACTAATTAATACAAAAATTGTCCGATAATATCCGATAGATTTCCGTTACATAGATTTTTTTAAACTTAGTTAATGCTATGCTGTTTAAAAAAATAAATGGTAGGTTTTTTAAAGCGCTATAGCGAAATTGATATTGTGCAATGCTCAGCAGTTATGCTAGTGAATATCTTAACCGCCTCTTGTGTAGTGTTTCGCCTAGCGGTGTCAGATCTAGAGGTCCCGGGTTCGATCCCCAGGTTGAGTACAATATTGTGCTTGGTTTGGTTGGTGGTAGGGCTTAGTTTAAGTCCGCCTGGATAGCTATCACCATCTTACCTAAGTCGTCATAACAACAATTCTCTCAATTTTGTGTTCCGGTATTTTAAAGGTAAGATAGCCAATCAGGTGAGATGAAGGCCAAGCACATCCCCGTCTTACGAAAAAAAAAGAGTATCTATGAACAATAGCTCGCGGCCGTTTCCACAGTTTGACATAAGCTCTTGCTTTAGAAGACTCGTGACCTAGAAAATTTAAAAGAATTAATAGCTTGCTCTCTTTAAGCGCCCATTGGTCGCGTTTTCGAAGATGCCATTAGTTTTGATGAGTGAAAGTGATGATGATTTACCGCCTCTGTGGTCTAGTGGTTCAAGCCACCGATTAATTTAATATAAGACGCCACAGATCCAGAGGTCCCGGGTTCGATCCCCATGGGGAGTACAATATATTGTGCTTGGTTTGTTTGGTGGTAGGACTTTGTTTAAGTCCGCCTGGCTAGCTACCACCATCTTACCTAATTCTGTCGCCATAATAACAATTCTAAAATTGTTGTGTTCCGGCATTTAGAGGTAAGATAGCCAGTTCCTCAGTTTGTTGAGGATTCCCTTTCCTTCGGCCTTGTCTCAACTGGTTACCATATGAGATAAAGGCCCAAGTGCTTACCCGTCATACAATAAAAAAAAAAGATGTATTTCTTATACAATGTAAATAAATAGTGCAGGACATTAATTTCACACAGCACCGTCTAGTCCCAAACTAAGCTAAACTAAGCTTGCAAATATTTTTTTTGTAAGTCACTTATCATACGATAAATACCCAATTGCTACTAAGTAATTAGATAAATCGAATCTTGACTCAGAACTTTTCTGATTCGATTTCAGTGTAAATTTTGATTTTTTGATTTAAACATGTTTGAGTTTAATGGTGTGCCAAAATCACCTCTTGACTGGGGGGTTGGTGAACGCATTGTTGAAAATACATAATAAATTCTGCTGCGTATATTATGTTACAAGACTGTCTATCTCTAAGACATTTGTGGCCTTGTCAGACGCTATTCGGCGAATGTGTACAAGTATTGGATGAAAAGAAACCCCGTTATCCCTGTATTTAAAACGTGGTTTAGTTTAATGGTATGCCATAATCACCTCCTAGCTGGCGGGTAGGTGAACGCATTCTTGAAAATACACAACAAATGCCGCGGCGTAGATGTATTCATGTTCTAAGCCGGTCCAAGACGGTCAATCTCTAAGACATATGTGGCCTTGTCAGACTTTGTACAAGTGTTGGACGAAAAAAAAAGCACGTACTACCTTTTAATAGCTTAAAACTAAACATCGTTACTTAGCTGCTTGACTGGCTGAAAATAACTAAATCGGAATATTTCCACCACCAAATGACAGAATGCTACCATTATGCTGCAAGTCCTAAGCGAACATTATTTATCGGTAAGCAGCTATGCTTATCCGAAACTGCATTATTATACACACAATAAAGCCGTGGCGCTTTCAAATGTGTGAATTTTAGTTAACTTGATGGTTTTGAATATTCACTTTATTTGTTATAATGTATGCTTTTAACTTTCGTTCGCGTACTCTCGGCTTTCCATTCTGGTTCAAAATATACATCATATAAAAGAAATAATTTTAACGTTGAATGTCCGCTTCGTCCGCGGTCGCGCGTCAGTTAAAGTCGTAATTTTATGTAAGGGATACCATCGTCACTTGGATGCAGAGCCCTAAAAATTACCTTTTAGTAGTTTGAAAGTTAATTTCTAACAGTATAAGGGTATAAGGCATAAAAACTATACACACCCGATAAGGCATAAAAACTACACACAGCCGGTGGTCGATGGTCACGGGTTTCGCTTGCACGGCAATAGTTGCCGTAAAGCGAAAATAATAAAATAGTAGTTAAAGGCGGCTCGTAGAAACTAGGCGACTGTGATGGAAACTCCTGCGAAACGATAATAAAATGTTTGGATTTAAAATTAGCATCAGAGATAAGCAAGCAAGAAGTTGACCTTTGACCTTGACCTTTGCAAACAATTTGACTTTATTTTTTATTTTTATTTAACGTCATAATAATGTGGGTTTTGTCTAAAGGGGCAGGGTTATCACTTTCCCAATGACAAAACAGAAGTCGGTAACCTCCAGCCTCGGACCCGCCTTCCAAGCGATACATCCTGCCGGGAGGAACCTACCACATCATAACCTTACGCATTTCAGTTAGCCGTCGACAACGTCGCAATGAGCACGCGAATCGAGAGCGGCGGAACGAGATACCTCGATCTATCTGACTCTTTCTATCTCGGCGGAATAGAGAGCGAGAAACGGCAACGGGCCTTTGCTAAGGGCATCAAGGCCGCTGATTCTAGCATCATGGTAAGCCAATATAAACTTATTTCGAACAAGTTACATGTTAAGAAGCTAAAACCGGGCTGCAAATTTTCAAACTACGGTATTACGAGAAAATAGCCTTAAAAATATCACAATCTGTGTACATTAAGAATGGATATAAATATATTTCGTTTGACACACATAATTCTTTTTCTCATATGCATATTGGTCATCTGTAAATGTTGACAATAATCCAATCTGGTGTCTGATAATTTTGTGTTGTATGAGAGCTGGCCTCTCCAGTGTCCAGTGACTCTTCTCTCACTGCTGTGACGTCAGTATTGATATGTATTGTATGTCTATGTATATGTATCTATATAGTTAAACAGGAAATAAAGCCATAGCTTTAATTCCTGTTTCACTGTTCTCAATGTTATGCCATGTATATAAACTTGTTGCTGATATGTTGTGAATGTTTCTTATTGTTTTGCTCTGGAACCTTGCCAATATTTCGATTTTGCAGTTAATAGCTGAGCCCCACAGTTGGATCCCGTATGTCCAAACAGGCTTTATGATTGTTTTATAGATGGCCATTTTGCTGTTACAAGTCTGTTGGGATTTGCGTCCAATCAGCCAATTCAGGCTAGGGACTTCTGTGGTTGTTTGCGTTTGGTCCAGTATCCACAATATAGGTGTGTCTGCATACGTGGCAGTGATAGTAACAGTAGTACAGCACCGGCCCCAAGACCAATCCGGATTTGATTGATTCCTTGAATTTCATGTAGTTTTGATAGCTCGTTGTTGTGCTTTTTTCAAAGCATCTTTTTTCAAGGTAGGACTTGATGATTTGAAAGAAGGAGTTTGGGAGTTTTTGCAAAGTAGTCCCTCCTGCCAAACCTTGTCAAATGCCTGGCTGATGTCCAGGAAAATTTCAGAGCATTACTTCTTATTCTCAAGGGCTTTTTGATTGATATTTACTAACCGACGAATTATCTCGATGGTTCCATGTCCCTATTTAAATCCAAATTGTTTGGGTATGGTTTCTTCGCGGTGTTGTCTAATTCTAAATAATACTACTTTTTCGAGCAGTTTTCCAGTAACAGGCAGCAGGCTTATGGGTCTGGTCAGTCAAGGGTAAAAGAATCATATATTTTACACTAGTGTTAAAAAATAAAATGGTTCACTGACGCCACTGACACACAACGAAGGTCCGTTCTTTAGAACAGTAATTGTTTTTAAGAATGGTTTGTTAGTGAAAGTAAATCGTAAAATTACCTTCTGTGGTAATTATTACAGTAAATATGTAATCGCAATTGATACAAGTGAAGCAATTTTGCAGTTCTAAAAAACAAATAATATTCTATGGCCAAGCTTGCTATTGCAAGGTTACGTATAAAGTATCAATAGATGTCAAGATGTGATCTCATTTAAATTGCAAGCTTTTTCTTCATCAATTTAATGGATGTTAGCATGTGTGGTGTCTTTTGGTTTATCTTAATAGTTGAGGTGACATAGGCAATAACAACTTTTAAATGGGGTTGTTAATAAAAACATAATATGTCGCAAACAATTGATTTGTATTAAAGGAAAGGTCTCGTTAAATTGTGAGCGTTGAGGAATCTTCAAGTTACATTGGCAAAACGCATCGAGGGCAACGAGTTCCATTCCTTTTCAATGATAACGATGATAACATTGTAGGAGATTCGCTGGGTTTGGAAAGGTATGCGTAGTACCTGCGCTACGAGAGCTGGAAAAGGGGTGAAGCGTCGTGGAGCATGTTCACCAAGGCACTTGGCAGTTCAGGCAGTTTTATAGGCCTAGCAAGTTGGCTAAGCCTGTTTGAGCAAAACCTTCCAAAATCCATCATGACTGTGTACTTTCTAGGGTTGTATAAAACCGATCGAAGTGGACGACAAAGTATACGGACTACCCAACGCTGTAGTAACATACGGGGTCAGTCCTAAGTGCGTGTGGTTCTACCCATGTGTCGCGAACCCGGGAAACCCGCCGTGTGTGCGGCACGCAGCCTGCGACCAACGAGGCATCGACCACTTCACCTGCAAGTGTGACCAGGACTTGTGCATCAACCCTGACTACGCGGAGAACTACAAGGTAACAGACGCTGGCATATCTATTGAAATAGGATGTTTTTACAATTTAAAAGATATCGGCGAAACATTGTATTTCTTTTCACCCCAATATCCTAAAAACTACCCCACTTATCAAAAATACCCCGCGACAATCATATTATATTTGTGCTATCTCTATTCAGTTTAAATTTAATGAATATCGGATAATCCGTTCGAGAGTTATGCCGTCACAAACATTGCCACTTACATGTATACATACATGCATAAATACATACAGTGCCGGATTTCCCAACTTAACTCGGAGATAAAATGATACTTGCGCCTATTTTAAAATACCAGTACGCGGACGAAGTCGCGGGAGGAAGCTGGTTTATTATAAAAGGGTTCAGAAGCAGTACAGCGTAAGCGTTGCCCTGCGTTGTTATTCTTATTTCTAGTATGATAATTATTTTTCACAGTTTAATTCAAGCAAGTTATTATTTTTACGCGCGTTCACAATATTTTCACAAATATAATGTCTTTATTTGTTTGCAAAATTACATTCTTAGTTTACGTATCTTTCCCCGACAGGTTTACTCAAAATCCAGCGAGCTCGAACTGGTCGGCTTGCATCCACTAACAGTTCAAGAAGGCGGGGTGTCTGTGATCACCACTCAGAACATAGACGTGGTACTCGACCACCATAAGTACGGCGTGAGACCGTCGGGTGTCGTGTTTTACGTGAGCCAATCTCCGCTCCACGGCCGGATCGCTATAGACCTGTCGCTGAGGACACAGCATCAGAATTACGTGGAAGAGGGCAAGAGCAGGCAGTCGCTCACATTGATGGATCTCTCTAGAGACAAGGTTGGTATCAGGCATCGTTGGCTTGTTGGTTGGGGGTAGGACTTTATTAAAGTCCGCCTGGCTAGCTACCACCATCTACACGAATTCTGCCGACATTCTTGAAAATAGCCAGTTCCTCTTTTATTTGGGGATTCCAGGTGAATTGCGCTTCCACCTTCAGCCTTATCAAATTGAAAAATCAAGTGAGATGAAGGCCAAACACCTCACCGCCGTATAGAAAACAAATGTTTTTTCTACATTAGCCGTTTTTGACTGATCAATTCGATTTGCCGAGCATAAACATCGACAATCTATGTGACCGCTCTGCACTAGTCATCCATACTCAATGAAACAGCTGTCTGTTTCACATGTGACGTGCTTGCCCCGCCTAGGGCTCCGCGCTCGTGCAACACTATTTAGTGATAATCATAATGAATGTGGCAGTAAATGGAACTAAGGTCACTAATGCAGTTTCACGTAGACACAGGCGCCCTCACCCACTTTCATTATAATAATAATAATAATAATAATAAATATTACTGGACATTCGTTTCACACAGCGCCATCTAGCCCAAAACTAAGCATAGCTTGTAATATGGGAATTAAGTTACGCATAGAATACTTAAATACATATTTTTTTTGTAAATATATACTTATCGTACAATACAACACCCAAACAGACATTATGATCGTGTGCAGGCTGTAGTAGTGTGGGGTGATTTGACCAGGTCCGCTACGTCCACGATGGCTCCGAGAATCACCAAGATGCGATAGTCCTCGAAATGGAGCTGTTGCCCGAAGCCAAGTTCACACTCCCCAGCTACCTTCAGGGACGCAACTCGTTCGTTCTCCACGTGAACGTCACTCCGGTCAATGACCCGCCTGTACTGAGTCTCCTGCCGGGAAAGGTGCTGAGACTTACACAGGTATGTATACTTACCTCCTTTAAAACTTAGCACCGTAATAATCTCCCCTAAAGACATGTGTGCAAAGGATTGTCAATTCCACCACTTAGATTTTATACATTACAGGACATTAATTTAACACAGCGCCATCTAGCCACAAACTAAGCAAAGCTTGTAATATGGGAACTACAATACTTGAATACTTTTTTTGTACTAAATATTTTCTTTTGTAAATATATACTTACCATCTGATGCAACACCCAAACACAGAAACTCTCTTAACCGCCTCTGTGGTCTAGTGGTTCAACCCACCGATTTCAGATCCAGAGGTCCCGGGTTCGATCCCCATGGGGAGTACAATATATTGTGCTTGGTTTGGTTGGTGGTAGGACTTTGTTGAAGTCCGCCTGGCTAGCTACCACCATTTTACCTAATTATGTCGCCATAATAACAATTCTAAAATTGTTTTGTTCCGGCATTCAGAGGTAAGATAGCCAGTTCCTCAGTTTGTTGAGGATTCCGGTTGAAGTGCGCCTCCACCTTCGACCTTATCTTAACTTGTTACCAAGTGAGATCAAGGCCAAGCGCTTCCCCGTCGTACAATAAAAAATAAAAAAACATCTATTTATCAAAAAAGTTTGGGCTGGGTGCAGTTCGAACTGACAACCTACAGCGCAGAAGGCAGAGTTACTACCAACTGAGCTATGAGGCTTGTTGTTAGTTTAGTGATCGCTAATTGGTGTTGTTAAGTACAAGCTGCTCATACCTAGTAACCCTTGAACCTCTAACAAAATCTACAATAGGATTAGGAGAATAAACCATCCATAATATCCGTTGTTTGCATTGTAAGTTATTGTCTTGTGTTCATACAAAATTCCCATTTAAAAACCAACTTGAGATATGCCGGAATCTCAAATATTTGCTTAGCACTTCTGTCATATTATTTCCTACATCTTTATTCGGAATAAGAGCAATTAAAATTGACAAAGGTCCAGCTGTCCTCGAGTGCACTTACCAACGGTCCTGTGTCAATATTCACTGACTATTTTGGTCTCCATAGCCTGGTCAATACCAAATCTTTTACTATTTCTGTATATTTTGTTGGCTAGGCCATGCGACACAATGTTAGTGCCGCATACAATGAGTTAATATTGTTTAGTCATTGACAGATGAAAAAATATGATAAGATTTATTAGAATTAGAAATATGATAAGAACAGATAAATAAATATTACTAGATATTTTAACACAACGAATTTCAATCAAGCAAAACTAAGATAAAAATAAGTCTGAACTTCGTTTGCTGCATGTTATTATTAGTTTACAATTAATTTAAACTGACATTGTTTGAACAGTACATTTTGAGCTAACTATTTAGAGCATGCCCCCTGATTAAGGCACGTATTTTTGTTTAATTTTATTTGATTTTGTTATTTTTTCAGAGAGTGAGCAGCGCTTCGATAGATGTTTATGATTTGCTTGTGTGTAGTTGCATGTTATTAATATCACGTGATCGCAGCGGCATACATAACCCGTAGATAATCTCGTAAGTACTGCTTTTATGTAATTAAACCAAATAATTTACACCTTGTTTTGACTTGGTAGCTCAAGTACGAGCTGGCTCCCAAGTGCAATTACGCAATAAATACGTGCATGATACTAAGAAATTGAGCATCCCTGTTAATTGAAAATTAGTCATTAGGCATACCGTGATTTTCATCGAATTTTTTGAAAATTGAATATAAGCTTCAAGTAAAATCCATTGGCGCGTCTCACAATATACATGAACGCATAAAGTACGTTTTGTGTATGTATGACCTTTCCTTTTGCCACGTTCGGCAGCCTGAATGGATGGATTGGTTTCAAAATTTAGTTGTTGGCTTGAGTTTTTTCAACTTTTAGCTAGTTTTTTCGCGGTATGCCTTTTTAACTCTGGTGGCTGATGTTATTTTTTGCCACGGTCGTCTGAGACAGATCATGTATTGACTAATAACTTTTACCATATAAATCATAAAATTATTTTACTTTTTCCATTGATCTGGTACAATGTCTTAGCCGAGTTGGTAATAACTTTAGTAAAAAATTATCATCAAAAGGAATTTCAGACACAGATAATTATCATCTTTACCTAGGTTATGTTTAATATTACGAGGATAAAGCGCTCAATACAAAATATTTTATCATACGCACTGTAAAAATCTGGGGTTAGTTTCCAGCATCTGTATTTCTGCTGTGCTAGGGTTGCAGCCTAATGTTTTTAAGGTGATAATTTATAGGCACCTCTATTGCGATGATCTTTTGGACTGATCCTCATACTTGCATGTGCAAGTTTTGAGGTCAAGAGCTGACCTATACTAAATACACTTCGGGGATAGAGCCGATCACTATCACTATACCACGGAGGCTGTTTGTTGTGGTGTACAATTGTTCAAATGATATGTTGTTGGGTTTCAGGGGACGAGGAAGGTTATAACTTCAGACATTTTGAAAGCGGAAGACCCTGATACATCGCCAGAGGACCTGCTTTATACCGTGCTCCATGGAAAAAACGAAGCTAACATGTAAGGCTTTGCAATTATCAACTAATTAAAGCCGTTTTCCCCCCGAAGGGAAGAAAATGAATATTTAGGTTAAGCCTTCGCTTGACCCACTTGTGAGATTACCCCCTTTGAATTTCACGAGGTTGCAGTGCGGTTCTACCCTCAGATTAAAGTTATCACGTGACGTTGCGGGTAGTCGCGCCGTGGCGTCGCCGCTATCGCTAGTTACACGTCAAAAAATCAGTCGAATAAAAGTAATAGGAATCCCCTCATTACTCTCACAAGCCGGCAAGTAATGCAAGTTTAGTGGGTCACGCGAAGGCTTAACCTAAATATTAGTTTTTTTCCCTTCGGGGGGAAATTGGTTTATTTATTTTATTTTTATGTTACATGGAACACAAACAGCTTATAGCTAACATCTTGTAAACTGAAACATTATGAACAAATAAAGCCTTATACAGTTTTCACTTATAGAATACCGATTGATACAGATGTGGAGAAAAAAAAAAAATAATTTCATGAATTAAATTTAATTAATTTAGTTAGACTAGAAATATAATACAATAGATAAACGTTTATTTACCCAAAATAGCAGACCACACAACATATAAAACGATGAAAAAAACACAGTAAGTACAATTACATATACATTTCTTGAAAAAAAAAAAAACAATGTACTCAGACAATAAAATACAAAATAAGTGTGCGTGTGCTACAGTAGCAAATAGGCCACGGCTCGGCATAAATGCCCGCTGCTGGTAAACAGTGGACGCTGTTTTTCAGCCGAGACCATTTCGGTCCCTAGACCCGAATGATGTGAGAAAAGATATAATATTATAAGATATAATATTAAATTTAAAAATAATATTTCGCTTGGTTCAAACAGATAGGTAGTCATTATACATACACACATATACATAGTACTACATAATAAAAAAATAAAAAAAATTGAATGTCTTTATAAAATAGTATTAAATATGCTAATGATAAAAGTAACATTATTCATGAATTATATATAATCACACTTACTTAAATTATGACAAGAATGAATCAACAAATTAAAAATATGAAAATGATAATTACGACAATACGATAATTTTCATAGATATATCAATACATTTAACAACAAAAAGGAGCATCTGTACCAAGCAACCCAGACTTTTGCTGATCAATAATTATGCATTTAATTTGTTTTTTAAATTAATATTTCGATTTTAAAAGACGCAGAGCACAGAGACAGCATTCGTTTTGTATCCTTTATTGGATAAGATGGCTTGTCATTGACGTGAGACACGGACCGTACACCAGATCTCCATAACTGAGCCGTGACAGAATCAGTGTTTAACAAACCTTTATGCGTACTTCCTCTTTAAGTTATTTCCTAACCTTGTATAGTAACTTTAGTCTAAAGAAACAGGTTTTTACTAGATTCAGTATATGAATCTCAAAACGCAAGGAATTGAAAAAAAAATGCCGAGGTTTCTTGCTTCATGTACCTGCTCTATATTATGGTCAAGTATTTCCACATCAAGCATACAATTATTAAAAACATTCATTTGATTTCTTGAACCTAACACTAGGGATTTTGACTTGGAGGGGTTTAATACAAGAGCATTATTGTGTGACCACAAAGCTATGCGACCAAGATCTTCATTAGTATTATTATTATTATTATTTGTTAGGCCTTGACCCACTTGTGAGACGTGTTTAAATTCTGCCGGCGATGGCAAGGCGTACTATGATAATTTTTTGAACGAGGTTAATAGTAGGAACATTTTCCTCAAAAATAATCACGTTTGATAAGTACTTATGTAGTTACTTAATTAAGTTAATTAAACGCAAAGTCTCTTACTATGTGAAAAGTATTAAAGTAATATGTTGCCAATTTACAACGGTGTAAATGATTTGCTTATACGGATCTGATTATGCTGAGTGGTTTTCTGATGAATCATCTTAAAATAATGTTTTAGGAAAGTATATTCACTTCTCCAATTTCCCCGACAAAGAACCTCATCTAGATTTAGGTTTTTGTTTGTCCAATTATCGGAATTACGTGCATCTCTGCAGTAGTAGCATCTATTGGTTCGTCGTGCTTTACCAATCAATATTAACTTATTAATCCAAAATACCACGACTATGTTTTATATGCTGTTACGCACAAGTTTCCATCCTGATTGCATAAACCTGGATCAGTTTTCGACCCGAATTGAGGCCAGAGTTTAATGTAATCATCATGTACCTCAAGATGATCAGGACCGATGTCAAGCAGTGTTAAATCGTGTATTCTTCGTCCTGAGGTTTGAAGGAGTAGAAGTAATGCGGACACATGACGGGATATCTGAAATAAGCTACTATGATCAATCTCATAGCTATTTAGGTATATCAGCTGACCAACTTCCCAAGTTAGCGGTATTGTAGGCGGTGGATTACTTGCAAAAACCGCTTTTAAGGTCCGTTTAACCGATGGGTGACTGCTAAACTTTTCGCTATGTTCAGGGTTAGCAAATGTTGGTGACTACTGATCTATGCAAGGCAATGCATCTAGCCCATCTAAACCAGGCTGGGCCGAGAGTTTTTTAGGTTACGATTTTATTCCGGCCAAGTTTATGTTGCCGAGCAAAACTTTTGCTTGCCTATTTGCAAAAGGTGTTTTTAAACAAATTGATTTTCCAACAGTCCATATGTTTGCTGATAGGAATATGGAAATAGGCCTGTGATAAGTCTATATTAACCATGTTATCAAAACTATTCATACAAAGAGGAATTCTTTAGGCTAAAGGCTACTGGTTGAGTAACCTAAGGTTAAATGGAAGCCAGATTCGTTTGGGCATTCAACTATGGCCGTGCCTTCCAGCATTTTATGCGCTTCTGTAGACATATTAGAATAGGATTTTATTAATAGCCTTTGTGTTTACCCTCATATCTAGGCTTTTTGCTTGCATATGATCTAGGTGCGGATCCTGCCTGAGGGTTTTTTAGTTTGGGTCGGGGCTCGGTTATTAAATCTTCTTTCATAGGGTCGTTTGAAGCCCTGGTTATTTGCATGATTTGCAGCTGCTTGTGGCTTAGTCCTGAGTTTGTTAATGTCTGTGTATTGCTTCCTGACAGGAAAAAACTGGACTCCTCCTTGTTCCTTAAAAAGGTCTCCTAGCTGTGATTCTGCGAATAAATGGGTGTTCGATGGCGGGATTGCATGTAGGAGCGCATTAAGGGTTTTGTTTGCAGGTTTGTAAGTATTGCAGCAGGGAATCAGATGTTCGGCGGAACGCACAGTCAGTGATAAGAAAATTCTTTTTTAGATGTGACTTCATTTCTAGGAGCGCAGCATTGTATAGGTTTGAAAGTTATTTCTCTGTTGCAAGATCCCATGGATGGTGGCGCCTAAACAGGCGTCCATTGATTTAAGAATCAATGGACGCCTATTTAGGCGCCTGTTTAGGACTTATGAATCAATGGAAGACTCCTAACTGGCAAACAGTAACACTTCTACTTGTTACTGTGTTGCTAGAATGTTGTTAACTTTCAGGTTAGTGAAAACTGGAGAAGCCTGGAATGGTTTTTGTACATCTGCATAACGGATGTTTTACCAGGTCGATTCTCCGAGCCTTGAACAGTGAGAGCCCTGTTTTACGAGAGTTTCTTCCGCAATTCCTATTTAGCTTTCGGATTCTTTCGTTTCAGGAGCGAAATCAAAGAAGTGTTATTCTTGTTCAGTTGGATTTGCTTCCTGTGACTCAGTGGGCTCAAGGTCTATAATATCCGGGGCAATCCAATCATCGTTTTCATCTTCTGATTGCCGATCAGATTCTACGTTATTCGTCGCCCCTTGTTGTGATAAGTCAGTTTGTTTGCCATATTGCATTGTTAGATGTGCTTTGTGTGGAAGCAACTGATGGAGATGCTGTTCCCAGGGAAGCTGTGGCTCGATTTTTGATTGCCAGGGAGGCTTCTGAGCGCGAGAGCAGTTGACTTTTAATGGTCGTTACATTCTGCATATATCCGCTGTAGGATGTATCTTTTTCATTGTGGCAAACGGTGAGTAGATGAGTGCCCTGCCTACAGGCCAGTTGAGGAGTATTCTCTTTAATGCTTTATACTTTCGTTTACTCGGAGAACCTGTGCAACCGTATGCGTCGGCTAGATGGAGGATGGAGGTATCGGAAAGTTGAGATTACCTTTAGAAGTAAAAACTGAGAGCGTAGCCTACTTGACGGCTGCGAAAACTTCTAATAGCTGTCAATACATAAAGTCATCATTCTGACGGCTGCGCAGCCGACAATTTTTTTTAATTTGATCAGGATTAATCTGAACAAGATTATTTATGCGAAAAGCACTGATCTAGTACACACGTAAACTCCAGACGGAGATGATATGTGTTGTGCTTCACTTTATTTTAACACTTTAACATACAAATATACTTACATTTTTGTATTCACGCCTGTCTTAATAAAATATATTTATATGTAGAACCATTATTGGCACTGCACATGCACCGTCAAAATTCAAAGACGTACTGAGGAACATTCGACTAGCCAGCGATGGCGGCGACGTGACGGCGCGACTACCCGCAACGTCACGTGATAAATTTAAGAATCTGAGGGTAGAACCGCACTGCAACCTCGTAAAATTCAAAGGGGGTAATCTCACAAGTGGGTCCTGCGAAGGCCTAACACTTAAATAACAACATTTATGTTTTGTTTCATAATGGTACTCAAGGGTGAATGAGTGATTGTATGTGAAACCTACGGGAATGACATAGTCGATATTTAAAGTCCCTAAATCTAATAATATATAAATATGAAAAAAATAAACAAAAAAAGTATTATGATTTTTTAAATTGTAGGACAGGTATGTGCTTGGCCTTCATCTCACCTGATTTTTCAAGTTATGATAAAGCCGCCGAAGGTGCGAGGAAGCGCACTTCACCCGGAATCCTCAATAAACGTCCCTGGCTATCTTACCTCTATATGCCGGAGCACAACAATTTAATAATTGTTGTTATGGCAACTCAATTAGGTAAGATGGTGGTAGCTAGCCAGCCAGACTTCAACAGACCTACCACTAACCACACCTAGCACAATATTGTCCCTCTGGGGATCGCGCCGGGGACCTTAGATCGGACACCGGCAAGCACACCACTAGACCACAGAGGCGGATCCATACATTGTTTGACAAGTTTTACTGTTGTTATGTCAAACGTCTATCCCTTGGAGGCCAAACAATAAAAGGCTATTGAATACGGCCGTTAGTGAGGCTATTGTAGCAATTGAATGCTGAGACAGCGACCTTTTTAGCCCACACATAATTATTGTTACGCGTAGGTAATTTTTTTATGACTTATTGTGTAGGTACGTAATGATGTTAGGTTGGTAGGTAGGTACATTTATTTGTTGGTGTGTTTTCTGTTTATTTCATTAATTAAGTAGGTATCTATTTGGTTGGTACCTACGTTACCTAATTGTTTCTACTTATACCTATCTTTACTAGTTTATGTGGGATAAATAAATGTGTATTTCTTTCTTTCTTTCATTAAGTGAGTGAGGAATATGACCAATAAACGCTGAGAAGTAATTTTTTATAGATGGCCATGGCAAGTCACATCTTGTCCGAAACGGGGTTTTCAACTATGTAGCATCTTGTGCCCACATTTCTTGCCAATAACCAAGCAGTACGTCTCAACAGAGAATTCCAAGATTCAGGATTTCGAAGCAAAATGTGTAAATTTTGGTCATTATTCGAAAATGGCAAATACTCACATATTGATTCACACTTTTGTTGTGTGTGGACAGTTAGCAGCCCTGGTGTCAGCTTAACCTTGAGTCAGGTGTTACTACTATCACAGCAGTACGAAATTATCTTACTAAATATTTCGATATCTTTGACTTTTTTAACGGTAAATTATGAAAAAATATAAATAATGTTTTGTAGCTGGCTTTGAAATTTAGCTACGAAAATGAAATTTACCATTGCTTTCAGAATCAGCTATATGTAAGTAAACTATTTTCCATGTTCGTAGCTGTTACGAATCTCAGCTGTGAAACTGGAAAATTATTTCTTATTCAATAACCGGTTACGAAAGTATGACTAAAATTCCATTTTCGTAGCTGGTTATGAAATCTCAGTTACGAAAATAGACAAAAGGGCAAAAACACTAATAAATTTCACATGTGCTTTACTCGAAAATGTAATGTAATTTAAAATTCCATGACAGGATCGAGACTCGCACGTTTTACCATTAAACCATGGAAATGGTACACCCGTTGCTTAAACATGCCTCACAGCTCAGTCGGTAGTAGCTCTGCGTTCTGCGCTGTAAGTTGTGGGTTCGATTCCCACCCAGGACAAACATTTGTCTGATGAATACTGATGTTTGTTCTGTGTTTAGGTGTTGTATTGTATGATAAGTATGTATTTAAAAAAAAAAGTATTTATCTGAAGTATTATATCCGTAATATAGTTCCCATATTACAAGCATCGCTTAGCTTGGGACTAGATTGCGCTGTGTGAAATGTCTTTGTAAAAAATATTTCTTATAGTCTTCAAAAGGACATTGTACGAGCCAGTATGCTTCGTACATTAGTACAGTATTATTACATGTATTTAAGTTGAATGCTAGATGATGATAAGGAGAAACACTGTAGACAGTACTGTAGTCAACGATCAGTAATACGTCGTTATTATTACGTAATTATATTAAGTAGGTAAGTTTGATCATTCGCGACCGTCACGTGGAATGTTTTACTCAGCACTGCTCTCCATCTAAAGTACGTAGCTGAGGTGAAGTGCCGACGGCAAATGCATGTCATCATGCAGACATTTTATTTATTATTCCTCAGTGGTCACATAGAGATGTCGGGCCAGCCAGTGGATTCGTTCACGCAGCGCGACATCGACGCGGGCATCATTTCGTACGTGCACCTCGGAGCCTCGGGAGAGAAGCAGCTAAACAAGACATCGCTCCGGCTCACATTGCAGGTAATTTAAGGCCTTCATCTCAGCTGGTAACACAAGTTGAGATAAAGCCGAAGGTGGAGGCGCACTCCACCTGGCTCCCTCAACAAACTGAGGAACTGGCTATCTTACCTCTAAATGTCGGAACACAACAATTTTAGAATTGTTATTATGGCGACAGAATTCGGTAAGATGGTGGTAGCTGGCCAGGCGGATGAACAAAGTCTTACCACCAACCTAACCAAGCACAATATATTGTAGTCCGGAGGATCGAACCCGGGACCTGTAGATCTGAAATCGGTGGATTGAACCAATAGACCACAGAGGCGGTTAAAAAAAAAGGCGGGTAAAAGGTGCCAGGGGCCCAACCATAATCTCTTTTAGCATTCTCGTTTTTTCTACACTGGACATATTTTTTTTTGTGACGTCAAATAAAAAAATAATTTAATTGTACATAATTCTCTGAACAAAGAGAATTATGTACAATTAAACTGGAACGGAACTATGATTAAAAGTCTGCTCATTGTTTGCCAGTGTCATTTATTCCTGCTTGTTATCCCACACCAGGTGGGGTCGGCATCAGTAATGCAACAATCGTTCTTATCGTTTCATATCGTTTGCTTATTTGCGAATCGCAACGGTCGATAAAATTGACCCAATCGTATCGTTCCTTGCGAGTATGGAACTCTAGTTGTTACCTCATATCAATGCTTGTCATTGTTATGTAATAAGCTCGCTCAAATCGGTAACTTTTACAAATACCTTCTTCAAAGTTGAAAATACAAACGTAAAACAAAAGTTATATGTGAATTCGATAAAATTTTAAAAATGTGTACCGATTTGTCTAACGAAGGTTAGCACGGTTATATAACCACGAATCGAATTGAATAAAAATATATTTAAAAAAAAAACGAATCGAATTGAAATTGAATATTCTAAATGTCAAATTATGCGATCAGTAAGAACGATACTTGTACTGCCCCTTTATTCTGTATGACCAATCGTGTCTTTGTTACGCGCCCGTGTAACGGTATGTCAATACGACGATTCTATGCAGATATAGTAACGCGGGCGCGTTAAGACACAATTGGTTATACAGAATAAGGGCGCTGCAGTGTCCAAAGTCAAAGTCATTTTTTTTTTCATTTTTGATCATTAACTTCAAACATCAAATCTACCGCCTGCGTTCGGAATCATGACCAGCACACAAGGAGAAAGGCAATAAACTCGGGCTGGTAATTTTTTTGATGATCCATTCAACATTTAGGTATACAGAGTTTATGATAATTTATATAGGTAACATTAAAAGTACACCACAAACCTAAATACTTAATACTATCTTAAAATATTGATTATTACCTAACTAGCAGAGAGGCAGTTAGTTTGCATTAAGAAATCACCATTTAGCTGTCAAGCTGTCCAGTTGGTAGTTTATTTTATATACACTCAAATCGAAAAAATCGTATTACGTATTCAAAGACGGTTCTATACAGACGCACTTTTATAGTACCGCTATCTTTTTTTTATTAATTCATTAAAGTAGTCTATGGTTTTAGGCTGAATATGAAAAAAAAGCGCACGCATGCGCAGTTCGAACTGTGAAAAAAATTGCGCACGCATGCGTAGTTTGAACTTAATTTCCCGCGCTTCCCATACATTTTTTTGCCGATCGTGTTTTTGTATTCGGGATTCCAAAAAAGTTTACTAAAATCCTGTAAGTGATTAAAAGATGATTGGAGAAGAGAGTAGTGACGGCGAGATTTTCACTCCGCCAGATTTTCTAGACGCGGCATTGGCGTTAACTGAAAATCAAAAAAATTGTACGACAAAATGTACCAAGAATTTATAGATTGAAAATTACTTCCTTGTAACCTACCTACTTTGTTTAATATAATTTTTTCCTATAAGTGAAGATAAAGTAGTGTATGAAACTGCATATAACTTAGGTATTAAAACACTCGAGTCAACCTATTATCGATAAACAGACTCTCGTGTTTTAATACCCCTTCTTATATGACAGTTGCATAAACTACTTTTATCTCATTTGTAATGAGAACAGTAAAGAGTTATCTGTGTGTCAGGTGTCGGATGGCATAGAGACGAGCGGTCCAGGCATCCTGCGCATCTCAGTGGTGCCATTGCAAGTCCGGCTGGTGAACAACACGGGTGTGCAACTCGTGCACAACTCGTACGCGATCATCACCAGCGATAACCTCACTTGCGCAACCAACGCGGACGAGACCAGTGTCCCAGTCAAGTGAGTAGGACTTATCTGATGCCCTTTTTTATTATTGAATGAATGAAAATACTTTATTGTACTTAACAATAGAACTAGATAACTAAAAAAAAATATGTATAATTGGCGGTCTTATCGCTAAGAAGCGATTTCTTCCAGGCAAACCTTTGGATGGAGAGGTTTTCATGGCTAAAGAGGTGGCTGGTGGTGCACATATTAATTAGGGGTCTAGCTAAATTAACTATATATCATACAAGTAAAAGCTATGCTACAAATATACACACTGCTTATATAATATTGTACTACGGGGATTTGCTTGACCTTCATCTCACCTGATGCGGAAGATGGGAGCGCACTTCACACGGAATCCTCAACGGTCTGAGAAACTGGCTATCTCAACTCTTAATGCAGACACACAATTTTAGAATTGTTGCTATGGCGACGGAATTAGGTAAGATGGTGGTAGCTAGCCAGGCTGATATAAAAAACAACTACCACCAACCAAATCGAGCACAAAATTGTACTCCCCTGGGGATCGAACCCGGGACCTCTGGATCAAAGCTAAGCAAACCACTAAACCACAGAGGCGGTTATATGTCATAGATTTAGCTAAGCTACAACTTATCCCCAATCAATCATTTTCTATAATGGACAGGACCTGTTTTACCTGTTGACCTGTTGCTAACATCCCATACTTCTGGATACTTCATGGATTTTTAAGTCCGTCTGGTTATCTACCACCAACATACTTGATTCTGTTGCCATAACAGCAATTCTAAAATTGTTGTGTTCCGGCATTCAGAGGTAAGATAGCCAGTGCCTCAGTTAGTTGAGGATTCCGGGTGAAGTGCGCTTCCACCTTCGGCCTTATCATAACTTGAAAATCAGGTGAGATGAAGGTCAAGCAAATCACCGTCGTACAAAAAAAAAACAATAAACTCCATCTGGAACAAAATTTTTCGTAGGTTTCTATTTTTCAAGCTTAATAATTATAGGCACATTTATTACAGATACGATATAGTGAAGCCGCCTCAGTTCGGCGTAGTGGAGCGGTTGAGGGTTCTCGACGGCACCTGGCAGACTGTGGACTCGTTTACCAGCGAAATGGTGGCGTTTGGTCGCGTGCGGTACATGCATCTACTCGCCAGACCCTCGCACGATGAATTCAAGGTATTTACCTAACACATCTTATACGAGTATAAGTGTCGCAGAAAAAAAAAACAGAAAATGAACTTATCTTTAACCTTGCTGGTATAATCGGATAGGAATAAGCAGTGGCTGTGGTGAGTTACTTTTTCTAAAAAACGAATACAAACCAAAATATATGTAAAAGAGTTTTTCCGTACCAACACTCTTTTCCATACCTTCATAGTTTTTGCGTTTTAAAAAATGGTAGCGCACCACAGACGCAGATTATTTCTATTTACCGTTTATTATACCCGAAAAATTGAATGTGAATCGGACTTACCACTTAGAAATAAAAAAGGAACTACGTTTGTACTGGAGAACGAAAATCAGCGGCCGGAGTACCGGCCCTCTTAAGAGACCATGTTGCGATAAGTTTCCTGTCTAGGCGTTGCAAATTTAAGACAAAAGTATTATTCTATTACCAAGCCTCATAGCTCAGTTGGTTGTTACTCTGTCTTCTGTGCTGTAGGTTGTGGGTTTTATTCCTAACCAGGACTTTTTTTTGTAAGATTTAGAGAGTTGATTTTAAGGATGTCTTACAGTGTTTGTAATAACTTTTTGTTAGAAAAAAATCTTCAGGGTGCTGTTTTGAAAGCGTGGTTTGATATTGATATTAGGGTTGCAGGCTGAGAACTACAGCTGGATGCCATATTTCCATATAGGTTTCAGTATCGCTGTGTAGATGAGTAGTTTATTAGCAACCGACAGCTTCGCGTTTGTCTAGTGGCCAGTACATGTCCCTATGTTTTAGAGTTTGAGGATGGTCTTCGTTTATTGAAGATTTTCACAGCGACTTATGTAGAAGCCGCGATGTTTGAGTCTACCTTTGTAAAACCTTGCTAAACGCAAATAGCAATTCGACAAAAAGATTGAAAAATAATTATAATAAACAGGCCGAGGTTCTTGCCTTTCTCCTTGTGTGCTGTTCGCGATTCCGAACAGGCGGTAGATTTGACGTTACTAAATGATCCTAAACAAATCTTAATGAATAAAAATATTTGACTTTGACTGGGTATTTGACTGGACATATCTTGTCATAATTGTGCGAGCTCGGGACAGGCGGGTTCAGTGACTGTCACTGTAGGCTTGCTCCGGTGGCTGAATTTGACGATGAATTGAAATACTGGTCACCGTTTACTGAATTTATTGAATTATTTACATTTATATTACAAATTGGCTGACCGCCTTCCAATTTGTTTCGAGACCAAGCGCATGAATGAATTAATGAATGATTACAATACTTCAATACTGAATGAAATGATACAGAACATATAACAATTTGAAAATTGGCGGAAAACATGTTTATTTTGAATGAACATTCTTCCCCCACCAAGGGAATGAAAGAGCTAACTTGATCTGAAATGACTTAACAATATTAGGTACTTAGGATTATAAATACAATTAATTGACCACATGATTGACATCACTATCTTCCTGATCTAAGATAGGTAATTTACATAATTTGACCACTGGTCGAATGAGATCACCAAGTTGAGTTTTGAGTTTGACTGATCTCATGACATTATCTGAACCTTTATACAATTCTATGACCCTACCTCTTCTCCACTGGAGTGGAGGTGAATTCTCGTCAACAATGAGTACCAAGTCATTCAACTTGAGATTATTTACATGTTTGAACCATTTATTACGAGCCTGTAATGTATGAAGATATTCAATGTGCCAACGTGACCATATTGTTTGGTACATCTTTTGAATGACTTGAAATCGTGACATTTCCGTATCCTTCCAATGGCTCTCGGGTAAAGCTACTAAGGGTTGACCTATGATGAAATGACCTGGTGTGAGTACCTCTAGATCACACGGATCGTCTGACATTGGGACGAGAGGGCGTGAATTGAGAATTGCTTCAATTTTAGTGAATACAGTTGACAGCTCTTCGAAAGTCAATATGGCATCCCTTACCTCTCTTCAGTAGACCTTTTGCACACCGGACGGCTGCCTCAAATAGACCGCCCATGTGAGGGGAAGTAGGAGGATTGAACTCCCATCTGATTTTTTGCTTCTTGAACTCCTTGAGAATGACCTCTTGATCCAATAGGAATTGATTGACTTCCTTGAGGTAATTATTAGCTCCAATAAAATTCGTACCTCGATCTGACCTGATAAGTGCCGGCAGTCCTTTACGACTGACAGGCCTGGTGAATGCTGCAATGAATGCTTCTATGTTCAGTGATGATACAACCTCCAAGTGTACCGCCTTCGTTCCTAGGCATACAAAAACACATAGGTAAGCTTTAACTGATTGAGCATTCCTTAGTAAACTACTCTTGACTAAGAATGGCCCCGCAAAATCCGTCGCGACGCCTGAGAATGGTCGTGCTGCTGTGACTCTATCAGCTGGTAAGTCCGCCGTGAACGGTAGTTGAATTGATGGACTGAACCTGAAACATACTAAACAATTTTTTATTACTCTTGATACTTGACGTCGGATTGAAGTGATCCAGTTTTCTCTTCTCAGAATACCTATAAGTGCAGTAGTAGCAGCATGACAATATGTCCGATGATAATGTTCTATTAACAATTGACCCCACCTATGATCCTTAGGAAGGAGGTATGGATGCCTAGCTCCATATGGCAGTGATGATTTCCTAAGTCTCCCTCCGACTCTGATAAGACCCTCATTGTCTATGAATATACTGAGTTTCTGCAATGATTTATTTACCAATTTTCCTTTATTAAGTGATATGATATCTTCATTATATGAATCCGATTGAATTTTCTTAATCCAGTGTTTATTGGCTTCTCGCGAGTGAAAGTATTGAATCCAGATTTCTCTTGACCTTAGGCAATCTGATATTTTGACAAAATCTGAGTATGAATGCAGTAATATTGATAATTGTGTTATATGAACTGAAACGTGATAGTAATGAATCTTCCCATGATTCAACTTGAGTTGTAGTATGAATGAGTTTCTTGAAACCAGGTAGGTTATCTGGAACAGTGATAATTGACTGAGGCCACTCTGATTCCCTCTTAGATAACCAGTAGGGTGACCACCAATTTTTTGAATTGAGAATATCCTTAGCTGACATGCCTCTGGATACCAAGTCCGCTGGATTGAGTTCTGAACGAATATGCTTCCATACCAATTGACATGATGAATTCTGAATTTCTTGCACTCTATTGCATTCGAATGTTTGAAGCATATGTGGTTTTGTATTTAACCATGATAATACTATGGTACTGTCCGACCATGCATTGATACTTTGAAGCTGAATTGATGTTTCATAGGCCTCTGCTACATGATTGAGTAGCTTGAATACTAGATGAGCTGCACTGAGTTCTAATTTTGGTATAGTCTGAGTAATTTTCTTAGGTGCAACCTTTGACTTTGCCATGACCAATTGAACCATGATGTTCCCGGATGAATCCACTGTTCTGAGGTACACGCATGCTCCATATCCGAGCTCTGAGGCATCTCCGAAACCATGTAGCAAGTATGACATAGTATCTGGTAATGACACACATCTTGGTATCTGTAATTCAGATAAATGATTAAGATCTTGAATAAGATCATTCCAATGACTATTAAGTTGATTACTGATTGGTTCATCCCATCTGTGAATAATGACTGAAGAAAGACTTTAAATTTGAATATGACTGGTGCACAGTAGCCACATGGATCATACAATCTTGCTATTGTACTGAGTATATCCCTCTTGGTTGTAGCTTGACCTGTAGGTATATTGATTTGGTATGAAAATGTATCTGAAACCGGATTCCATTGAATTCCCAGAACCTTGATGAAGCTTTTATCATCATTATCAAATTGATGAGGTTTTTCACAATGATCTTGTGGTAGATCTTCTAATAATTCCTTACAATTAGAAGACCATTTCCTGAGTTCGTAGCCTGCGCTTTCCATGAGTTGAATGAGTTCTGACTTTAGTTGTTGAGCTTCTGATATTGAATCCATGCCCGTCAAAATATCATCAACAAATACACTTCTCCTGATGATATCTGATGCCCTAGAAGCAGGGTGATTGACCTCCCAGTCATCCGCTAATTGAAGTAACATTCTGATTGAAATGAAAGGACTTGACCTTAGCCCATATGTATTGGTATTGAGTTCATATACCTTGATTTTGTGTGAAGGATCATCTCTCCACAAGATGAGCTGATATTTCCTGTCTTCAGGATGAATCCATGTCATTCTGAACATCATCTTGATGTCCGTCGTGAAGACTACTTGATGACGTCTAAAATTTAATAATATTTTTGTGATATCATTCTGAAGTGGAGGACCTGAATGAAGACATTGATTGATTGATGTACCTGATGAACTTTTACCACTGCCATCGAAAACTACCCTTAGTTTATCGGTGCCCTTTTTGAATATTCCGTGATGAGGTATGACATAGTGTTCTGAATTAAACTGAAAGTCTGACTCTGTCATATGACCTAGAGCTTCATACTCTTTCATGAATTCCTTATATTTCCTTGCAAGTCTGGATTCCTATCCATTTTCTTTTCCAATGACTTCAGACGCTGAATAGCTAAAGCTTTTGATTCACCGATACTCGGCCTTGTTGACAATAATGGTAACCTAGTCATGTATTTACCATCCGGTATACGTTTAGTAGTAGATTGATACAACCTTTCGCACTCCATGTGATCTGGATGCAGAGTAGGTTTTGATGGTGGTTCCTCTTATAAATTATTACTATAAGACTGTTGGTGCAAATTTAAATGATTGACTAATGATAATTTGATTGCAGTCACACTAGCCCCTGTGTCTAGTAATGCCCTACATGTGACATATTGACCATTGTTCGATTTAATGTCCACTAATGCTGTTGGACATATAGTGACGGGTAGTGATTCCTTGATGACACCAACAGTCGACCTGTCTCATTCCAGGTCTGAACTCACCCGCAAACCGTAACGGAATTGCTCCTGTGATTGAGAAGCTTTCGCACCAACCTTTGGTCGAAGCTGTTGATATGAGATGGGTTGATAGTTATTAGCGCTCGAAGATACCATCTCAGGTGGTGATGACCTTCCACCCTGAATAACATGAGACACCTCTGATGATGGTGTAGCCTGACTATCTGTTCGAGTCTTCCCTGACCCCTTGGGTTCGAGACAGATGAGTGAATTATGACCCTTTTAAGTTTATATCTATATTATATATTTGTTTATATCTTGATGTTTATGATTTAAGAGTAGCATAAAGACAAGTATGTTTCTATGAAATATATTTGTACACATTTCATTGAGCCACAATGATAACACCAATTTGGATGTTGACAGTCATTGGCATAGTGCTTCCTCAAGCACTTGAAACAGTGACCAGAATTCCGTGCCCATGACTTCCGTTGACTGGGAGTCATATGCTTGAACGTTTCGCATTTATACAAGGTATGATCTGATTGATTGCAATATGAACATGTTGACATTTCATTGAGCCACAATGATAACACCAATTTGGATGTTGACAGTCATTGGCATAGTGCTTCCTCAAGCACTTGAAACAGTGACCAGAATTCCGTGCCCATGACTTCCGTTGACTGGGAGTCATATGCTTGAACGTTTCGCATTTATACAAGGTATGATCTGATTGATTGCAATATGAACATGTTGACATTTCATTGAGCCACAATGATAACACCAATTTGGATGTTGACAGTCATTGGCATAGTGCTTCCTCAAGCACTTGAAACAGTGACCAGAATTCCGTGCCCATGACTTCCGTTGACTGGGAGTCATATGCTTGAACGTTTCGCATTTATACAAGGTATGATCTGATTGATTGCAATATGAACATGTTGACGAAGTCACCTGATATGTGTTCCGTGATGAATCTGCCTTGCGCAGTGAATTATGACCCTTTTAAGTTTATATCTATATTATATATTTGTTTATATCTTGATGTTTATGATTTAAGAGTAGCATAAAGACAAGTATGTTTCTATGAAATATATTTGTACACATTTCATTGAGCCACAATGATAACACCAATTTGGATGTTGACAGTCATTGGCATAGTGCTTCCTCAAGCACTTGAAACAGTGACCAGAATTCCGTGCCCATGACTTCCGTTGACAGGGAGTCATATGCTTGAACGTTTCGCATTTATACAAGGTATGATCTGATTGATTGCAATAATGTATTTGTATGATTGTAAACATGTTGACGAAGTCACCTGATATGTGTTCCGTGATGAATCTGCCTTGCGCAGTGCTGCTGATGATGACACTCAATTTGATGAGTGTGAGGTGGCCGGAGTACCCACTCCCGGTGATGATCTTCCACGGTGTGAAGTTGAAGGCCTGGGTGTCCTGACCCAGGAGGTTTCGCTGACAGCTTGATGAAGGCGACACTGCTCATCCAGCAGGTCCACGAGTTGATCCAATGTAAAATCATCCCTAGACTTCCCATAACGCTCCTCAAACAATGATCTGATCCTCACAGGCAATTTCTGTAATATAATGTACAGTATGAAGTATGACCACTCTTTGACCGGTACCTTTAGTCCCTCTAACGCTTGAATTGATTCTCTGAGTGGGTCAAAGAAGTCAGATCGTAATGAATGATTTGGTTGAACTACCGGTAGATTGATGATCCTATCTAGATAGGTATCTAGTAGAAGGCGATGATTCTGATACCTTCCCTTGAGTAAATTGAGAGCAATCTCATAATTGGTCTCGTCCATAGGTAACTGCCTGATGATAGAAAGCGCCTCGCCCTCTAATGACGCCCTGAGATAGTAATGCTTTTCAGCATCTGACATGTTTTTTCTTTCATGAACTAATGACTGAAAGAGATCGAAGAATGGTACCCAATTGATCATTTTTCCACTGAATTTTGGAATTTCAATGAATGGAAGGCGAGCTCTTACCCGACTTTCCTTCGCGTTTGATTGTGTGGTCTCCAACACCGGAGAACTCACCCGATTGCTCAGCAGCTGTTCGACCTTGATCATGAGCAAATTGATTTCCGAAAACTAAGCATTATATGGATCGATATCGTCGCTTGAAGCATCCTCAATAATAATAATAATAAAACGTTTATTTCAGACCATTGATCCATATTATACTATACCTATGTTAGTAACAATTAACAATTAAATAACTTATAATAATCTCTGCTCACCACCGAGTCGTAGGCACTGACAAAGTCAGGATAATGTTTATCAAAGTGTCGCTTCGCGACTGTTGACGCGATTGTCGACTGACTATCGAGAATCGTATTACCGAAATCCGCGAGCATTCGATACCTAGTTTTGACCTGAATTTTAGGTGATTTACTAGCCATATTGATTTATAATGAATTACATTTGAGAGAAATAACAATCAAATTAAATGTAAACAAACCCGATTGATTTGCTTGATAGATCGTTTTTTTTTTTTTAAGAATGATTGATTAATGTCCAATAGAATAGCACTTCAAGCACCTGAAGTTGTTGATTATTGTCCAATGAGATTACAAGTCCGTATCCGTCGATAAGTGTTGGCCTATGAATCCAACCAACTTCACTGACCGGAACCAGAAATACACCAACAATATGGCGTCCGATGAATTTTCTTGAAACGAAATAGTTTGATGATGATAACACTTGATTACACTTTTAGGTATGAACACTTGAACACACCGAAATTGACTTATTGACACGGCGGCACTAACACGTCCGCACACTTGATGATGATTCCGCTGACCAAACTTCAGCGTCACGGCGCGTGACGACGCGACGCCCGTTGGACCGTTGACAAGTCCTGACTTGAACTTGAATTTGGAAGTGTCTCACGTTCCCCGCGATGAGATGCTTCGTTGACGACGTGATGAGATGACCGTTGATGACTGTTGATAGCGCCTGACCTGACCACGCGTTCCCTACACGTGGACTGCGCAGATTCCCCTCATGGGCCACCAAATAATGTGCGAGCTCGGGACAGGCGGGTTCAGTGACTGTCACTGTGGGCTTGCTCCGGTGGCTGAATTTGACGATGAATTGAAATACTGGTCACCGTTTACTGAATTTATTGAATTATTTACATTTATATTACAAATTGGCTGACCGTCTTCCAATTTGTTTCGAGACCAAGCGCATGAATGATTACAATACTTCAATACTGAATGAAATGACACAGAACATATATAACAATTTGAAAATTGGCGGAATACATGTTTATTTTGAATGAACAATAATAATAGTGTTTTTTTTATTGTTTGACGGGGAACCGATTGGCCTTCATCTCACCAGGTTTTTTAGAAGACCACCGAAGGTGGAAGCGCACTTCACCTGGAATCCAATTTAATAATGCCCGTCAAATGTATATCTCGTAACTGTCAATTGCCAATACAAGCTACGCATATATGCTACGTTATATTGATTATAATAAAAATATAAGATCTTGAAGACCTTGAAGTCCATTTTATTATTTTAATTTTATTTATTTACTAAATCAACAGTCCTTATTCTAAAATAAACTTAACACAGTTTTATTGATGTGTTTCACGAGTCATATAGGCCGCTACATTGATACTTTTGGCTAGAAGAAGCTTTTTTCATGTTACACGGCGATCCCGGCGCATGCAATAAATAATAAGCAACAATAAATATCAATCTTAATTGTTAATATTTTTGTTCCAGTTCAAAGCATCCGTCGGCACGATACGAACGAACACGCTCTACGATTTCCGGCTGACGTTCATAAAACTCGAGCTACATCAGCTGGTCAAAGCAGAACTAATACTGAACAATACCAGAGAAGCCTTCATATCATCCCAGCACCTCAAGTTCACGACCGAACCGCTCGCGCTGCCCACCGACAGAATCGTGTACACGATCGCGCGAGCGCCGAAGTACGGGATCCTGCACCTGTCTACGGGGAAGCATCACTTGCAACTGCACAGTTCTTTCACGCAACAGAACATCGACAGCGATCAGCTCTGGTACAGGCTGCACAGGCGCGCCTACTCGCACATACAAGACGAATTCTCGTTTGTCGTTGGAGCAACAGAGTGCGAGAACAACACGGGTGTCGTGACTATAAAGCACACACCGGGAGACAACCCGTCTGAGCATTCGTCCAGCCGTGTGCACACGACGCTAGAACGTCTCCAGGTCATGGAAGGCTCCAGAATGGTCATACCGGCCACGCACCTGAACCTGCGAACCGATGCGGTAACCAACCTCATTTTCAACATCACACATCTGCCGAAACACGGGAAAATCGAAGTGATGAATGAAAACTTGAAAATACAACGCGACAACACGACGTACTTCACGCTGCAAGAGCTGAACTCGGATAGGGTTTACTACGCTCACGATGACTCCGAAAGCAGACACGATCTGTTCCACTTCATGGCTCTTAGCCCTGAACCAGAGGATTTCCAGTACGTCGGAGTGTTTCACATAGATATCATACTGAGGAACGACAACAGTCCGGTCAGAGCAAACAACGATGTATTTCACATAGTCCACGGAGGGGCTAGGCTGATAACGGCCAGAGATCTCAGCTACTCGGACGCAGATTTGGACACGAAACCAACGGACATTGTATACACGGTGCAACGTTTCACCAAAGATCCGCCGAACGGTGGCATATTCCGAGCGGACAGTCCCTCCGAGCAGATCACTCAGTTTACCCAAGAGGATATAGATAAAAACTTGGTGCTGTTCAAACATCAGGGGAAGGAGTATGGGAAGATTGCATTCTGGATATCCGATGGGTTGTTCGACGTGAACGGGAATCTGGAGGTTCAGGCGTCGCCGCCTTTCATAAGGATGTTCCCGAGCAACGGATCGCTAGTAGAGAATGGGAAGGGCGTCGTTATCACCGCGAGGAATATGCAGGTAAAATGTTATACTCCTTGGTGAACAGATATTTGTGAAATTACTGGTTCTGTTTTCACCGCCTCTCATGTCATCTCTCTCGCCTGCCCATCGGTGTCAGATCCAGAGATCCCGGGTTCGATCCTCAGGGGGAGTACAATATTTTGCTTGGTTTGGTTGGTGGTAGGACTTTGTTTAAGACCACCTGACTAGCCACCACCTACCACCATCTTACCCGAGTCTGTTGCCATAGCAACAATTCAAATATTTTTTCGTTCCGACATTTAGAGGTATGATAGCCAGTTCCTCAGTATGTTGAGGATTCCGGGTGAAGTCCGCATTCACATTTGGCCTTATTATAACTTATAACCTTCCCCATAGTACAAAAAAAAAAAGTATCTTCTTCGGCAATCTACAACTCAATGCTGTGTGAAGGTGCAATATGCAAGCCATCTTTCTCTGATCTCTTGCATCCACCAACAATCTGTTGAAACGGGGTCCACTTTAGAGCTCCACCTCATATCAGAATCAGAATCAGAATCAGAATTTTATTTATTCACCATTAGGGCACACAATATTTGAAAATAACATACGAAATATACCCAAAAGAAAAACTTAAATAACCAATAAACATAAAATCTTAAAAAGAAACCATGAAGTGAAACAAAAAAAAGAACAAAAAACAGGATAATTACATAAATATGTAGGTAATCGAATTGTGAGTCACAACAGCAAAAGATACCTCGACTTACTACTGGGGACTCTTATATTACTACGACTATATTAGGCGCTGGTATTCTGCCGAAATCTGACGAGATCCACTAGACGCTGCGAGACAAGTCGTTGTCGTCATTATGCTGTTTCATTTCGGTTTTCATTTGCATTTCTGTAACCTCAACATTCTGTAATTCTTTATTGTACACATAAATATGATTTTAACATGTCATATGAAAACATATGTACAGAGGCGAGCTTAACCCTTAAAGTGTTTTCTACCAGCAAACCTTGAGAGAGTGAGAGGTGATACACTGAAAAGGTAGAAAAGTGTACTTGAATTAAAATAAAATGTTAATAGACAAATTAAATATACATACAGATATCAACATTTACGTTTTACATCACGATTCATTCGAATTTTTCAGGTGGACACAAACATGAATTGCCTGGAGGAGGATATCCGTTATGAAGTGACACTGGAACCCAAGCACGGGTCAATAGAAGTGGGCGAAGGGCAAAACGCTTTCACCTTTACACAACTAGACGTGGCCAATGGCAGAGTAGCGTACACACACCGCGAGCCTAACACGCCCAGCGACCAGTTCAGGTAATTGTGACCTCGGCTACTTCGACAATAGTACACACACACACACATAACACACACACACACACACACATAACACACACACACACACACACACACACACACACAAACACACCGGTCAATACCCATATCAAATTATCTTATTATTATTACTGTTTATCCGGATATGTGGGTGAAGCCGTGGCGGGCAATAGCTTAATGTATTGTTATTATATATTATCTTTACAGATAGTAAAGCTTCGTTAAGTTAGCAAAGCTTTGCTTAGTTTAGGTCTAGATGGCCCTGTATGAAATTAATATAAATAGCTACATATCGTAAAAAAAAAATCAAATGAACACAACTAAATGTGATTAATGGCCGAGTATTGCTTGTGTGTGCTCCCAATTTGCTTGGCCCAATACTGTACTGGTGGTCCTAATTTTTATAATACATACATACATAGACTCACACTTGTTTCCCAAAGGTGTAGGCAGAGACAACGGAATTCCATTTACTACGCTTCTTGCAAAACTCTTTTGCCTCATTCACTCTCAATGAAATGACCACACAAATGCTTCTCAAAGCTCTCATCTTTACTGCATTTATTCTACTTATTCCTTAGTCTTATTCGAGACTTTCCGGCTACTCATAAAGGCGTGAAGTGCTTCATTCACCTGGTTACCCATGATGAATCAACTATTAAGTATGACAGATAGTATACCGAAAAACAGTACACAAGTGACTAACACCAATATAACAGTACCAAACAAAAATATTACACTCAATTTAAATAACTGTAGCAACGTTACTTTCAAATTTTCTTAATTATACCTTAGTATTATTTTGTTATAATTTAAAGATTATTCTGTAATACTTACCTGTCATAATGTAGTAGTTAATACCTAAACTGAAATAAAAGTACCTATCTTGTGATTGTAAACGTTTTTTTTTGCATTTAGTCATTTCCTCGCTGAGGTGGAATGAAAAGTTACGTGTTGCACTCGAGTGCAAAGATTTTTCACCTCGTGCTCTTTTGATTCCCTCGCTAACGCTCAGGATTCTAATTTTGAATCACGAGCGCAGCGAGTGATTCAATTATAGAATCCTTCGCTTGCTCGGTCATCAAAATTGAACACGCGGTTAAAAAGCAACTTTGCACTCTTGTATAACAAATAACTATACAATCATGTATGACAAACTTGTATACTAACGTTTAACCATTACTTTACCCATTTAGCAAATGAATTTTCAAAATTAGCTTTTAGTCAAATTTCATGATTTACATCCACCGTTTTGGGCTGTGTGGTGTCAGGCAGCCAGTCAGTCAGTCAATCAGGCAGTCAATCAGTTAGAATTTTTAAATAAATATCTAATCAAATCTCATTTCCGATTCTTCTTATATCATTTCATTCGAAAATAATAATGGATTTTTCAATTGTTTTTCCACTAAGAAATCCTATTATTTATTTATTTGAGTAACACCAATCACTTTTGAATAACTAACAAACCTCATAGCTCAGTTGGTAGTAACTCTGCCTTCGGCGCTGTAGGCTGTGGGTTCGATTCCCATCCAGAACAAAAATTTGTGTGATGAATATAGATATTTGTTCTGTGTATGGGTGTTGTATCATATAGTACGTATGTATTTACAAAAAGTATTTAAGTATTTTATCCGTAATCTAGTTCCCATATTACAAGCTATGCCTAGTTTGGGGCTAAATTGCGCTTTGTAAAAATTAATGTCCTGCAATATTTATTTACTTGTAATATTCCACTTGCATTATTATTAATAGCGATTTTTAAGCTAATGTTACTAACTAGCTTGCTTCAATGATGAAAAATGTAATATGCTTTTTTGCAGGTTCAAAGTTATTTTTCACTTAGAATAAAATATTGAAGCTACTACATGTACACCAATTACTTTTGTATCACATGTAGTATTTCATTTGCATTATTATTCATTTCGAATTTTTCGTTCGGGTTATGAACTAGCTAAGAAAAATGTGATATGCTTTGTTGCAGGTTCAAAGTGACGTGCCTAGACACGTGGGGTGAAGGAGTGTACCACATTCGGATATACCCGTCTAGTTACTGGGAGCCTCTGCGAGTCACCACCAACCAGCCGCTAGTGGTCGAGGAGTCTACTAGTGTCAATATCACTAAAGATATCCTGGAGGTAAACCTCTTTGGTCTATTGGTTCACTCACCGGTGTCAGGTCCAGAGGTCCAAGGTTCGATCCCCAGGGGGAGTACGATTGTGCTTGGTTTGGTTGGTGGTTAGACTTTAAGTCCGCCTAGATGGTGGAAGATGGTGGAAGACCATCTTAGCTAATTCTGTCGCCATAACAGCAATTCTTAAATTTGTGATGATAGCCAGTTCCTCCCATATTAACCAAAAATAAACATTTGTGGATCTGACACCAGAAGATGAACCACTAACCACAGACGCGGTTAGAGGCGGTTAAGTATTGCAGTGCGCCATAATCAATATGATTGTTATCTCTTTATTTTAATTTATATTCGATCATTTACTACATACTATTATACTACCCCTTTTTTTAGCAGCTTTTTCAAAGTCAAAGTCAATAATAGATGTTGTTTATATTATTTCGCTTTAAAAGGGGTCGTGAGGTTATCTCGTACAGATACGCTGTACAGATACATATGTATCATGTTATTTCAGGTGATGCACCCGCAGATAGAGCCATCGAACATAGTGTACCGAATTAAAGAAGGCCCGTACCACGGCTGGTTGGAAGTCACCTCAACACCGGGCACCCTCGAAGTTGACAATTACGAAGAACCCACTCGCATACAAGTCTTTGACCAGTTCATAGTAAACGCTAACAGGCTCCTCTACGTTCAATCGGGAGTCAACAGGACCAGAGATAAAATACGCATGGACGTAACCAACGGGATTGTGTGGCTTCGAGACGTGGAAATTACCATAATAATTATACCAGAACACTTTTATGTGTCAACTACGAATCTCACAGTCGTAGAAGGAGGCTCGGTCAGCATTCGACCGGAGCTGTTTGTCACCGAGACGGAGTATTACAGAGGAAAGGTGGTGTCGTACAAGATTGTGAAGAAACCAAAGTTTGGAAAGGTTGTGATGGGAGACCAGGAGTTGGAGGCGTTGCCTGTGCTAAAGCTCAATTCGGGGAATATTCAGGTAAGTACCCATTGTTTTTGTGACATTCATTCAACATTCTCCTGCCTTTGCCTTCGCAAGCTTTCAAACCTTTCTAGTTCAATCACTCAAGCCCTCAAGTTTGTATCCAGTGCTTTCAAACTTCTGTGACTTGTTTACACATATTTATTACTTTTTTTAGTTGACCATCAATTTTAATTGTCCACTTTTAATAAAACAAAATATGAAAATTACGTGCTCAAGCTATCCGGGCTGGTGCCCTACCATCTCATGATTAAACGCCACTCAATTCCGATGCAGTTCAGTACTGGGATCGCTCAATTTGGTACCCTGATCGCCCCTACGTTCCTGGCCTCCAAGCCCCCATCTGACCCTTCACTGCCCGACAGGGTGGTCGAATTGACCCTCCCTGCCGCGCCGCCAGCCTTGAAGGCCATCCCACGACCCGAAGGTCCGCTGAGTCCCTCAATGGGACTCCCAGCCCCGCGGAAGATCTCTGTCCATCCACTGTGCCCTATGCTAACTTCATAGGGACATGCGGAGGACACCCTCGTGTCAGATTATTCGCTGCCGTCGATAAGTCCCCACAAGTGGGAAGTGATCGACGGCACCCAGGGTACACCACGAGGAGGTTATCCGACCCAGTACCCCTTTCTAGAACTGAACCTACGCTGACACGCGTAAGCAAATTCGTGTTACGAAAAAGCGATTCAGCTCAGTTTATGTTGACAATTGAATCGCAATAGGACTTCTGTCTGTCTTTAGTACGGCCCCTGTTGTTCAACAAGAGACAATAACAGCTTGATTGATTTACAGTACACCCATGACGGCTCAGAAGAGACTTCCGATTCGTTCTCCGTGGTCGCGCTAACGGAAAGCAACAAGGCCAGCCGACCGACTTCCGTGGCCGTTCTAGTGACGCCGGTCAACGACGAGACGCCTATAGTAGCCGCCAACACCGGCCTCTGTGTTTGGGAAGGTGGCAGCTTCGCACTGACTAGAAACGAACTCTGTAAGCTATTTATGCAAGCATTTGTATGTTATTGACCGTGACCACGTGACTCGTAAGAGGATTTTGAAAAAGTTTATTTTTTAACTATATTTTATACTGTATTCAACTAGCTCAGCCCCGCGTTTAAGTAGTATGCGACGGTGGGAAAAAAACTAAAGTTTAAAGTGTTATTTTGCAACTGTGTAATACCGTCACTGTGTTCACGCCAAGGCTGCCACGAAGTTGAACCGCTACAGAGTACTTAATTTTTAACAGGCCAAAATTTTTTTTAACCTCTCTTATTATGTTGGTTTAAGACTTGTTTAATGTAGAGAAGTTTAAAAAAATAAAAATAATGGACATTGATTTCACACAGCGTCATATTTTTATTTATTTATACATAGAACACATAGCACATCATATTAAAACATATGATGTGTTCTGATCGTGAAATTAAAAAAAGACTTTCCTTGCATTGTTACAGATGTCAACGATATTGATACGCCGCTTGAGAACGTGACCATTATAGTTGTAGACATTGTATCAGGCTTCATGGCTATGAAGGGGGGTCTTGAGACACCTCTCCATCGCTTCACTCAGGCTGATATAGATAAAGGACTTGTCATATTTGTGCACAACAGTAAGTAAATATTCTTCTAAGACTTAGCTTGAATCTAGTCCCAAACTAAGCGAAGCTTGTAATATGGGAACTAGGTTACGGATATAATACTTTGATTTGTTACTTTTTTTTAATAGGTACTACTTATCATACATACAACACCCAAACACAGAACAAACATCTATATTCATCACACAAATGTTTGACTTGGGTGGGAATCGAACTCACAGCCTACAACACAGAAGGCAGAGCTCCTACACTGCCAACTGAGCTGTGAGGCTTGTTAAATGGATGTCCAATGTCATAGCATGATTATTATTATTGTTGTTTATAAATTGCGTTTGATTAATTCGCGTAAAATGGAAACAAAACGTTTATATTCTGTTCCTATTCTTGTTCTACTCCAACTTCTAGCGACCAAAAAGTTTGAATGTAAAGTTTTATTTGTTTCGATGAATCATTTAAGGAGGGTTGGAACTATAGCAAGGAGTTGGAAGTCTTTGAAGTTCATGCATTTGTTCAGAAAAATAAAAATAGTAGTGGTGTTATTGAAGCCCGCAGGAATCAACGGCGATTTAACTTTATCTCTTTTCTCGCTGTAGTGTTTAATTTCTTATTGCACTCGTGTTTTAACTAACACTCGACCCATGGATGAAATTAAGGGTCATACGATTGTTTACTTTTTAGTTTTATGCTAGTTTACCTAAATAGGTATTCATGTCTGTCTTTTGTCCCATGTAAATGAAATAAACACTCGATGCAAGAAGACACTTTCACAGTCACTTTGTGCTTGGTGCAGCAACCTACTACTACAAGACAAACATTTGTGTAACGAATATTGATGTTTGTTCTGTGTTTGGGTGTTGTATTGTATCATATGTATGTATTTACACAACAAAAGTATCGTATGCATTATTTTCGTAATCTAGTTCCCATATTACGAGCTCTGCTTAGTTTTGCAAATTTTTATTATTTACTTGCTCGCGACGTGAGTGATCTGATAGAACTGTCTAGTTATTTTCACGCGTTAATTGATACTTTGTTTGTACTTCCAGATGGCACAAAAGGCAAGATGATATTCAACGTCACAGACGGCCTGCACGAGTTATCCAAAATCACGTTCCTCATATCCACCAAATCGGTTTCCCTCAAATTGGTGCGCAAACAAAACCTCCGCGTGTTTCCTCTCATGAGGGAACCTCTCACCGACAACATTCTCATGTCGAAGTGCTCCGATCACACCAGGAACATCGTCTACAAAGTGGAGCGAGCGCCGACCCTCGGCAGACTCATAATGGTGAACGGAGACAACCACCACAGATCTATAAAACAATTCACGCAGCAAGACATCAACGACACCGTAATCTACTACGAGCACACCCACCCGTTCTCGGACCTGCAAACGAACGACTCCTTCGTGTTCAGCGTCGAAGCCGCTCTAGCCAAACCCCTCGCCGATATCACGTTCAGCATCGACATATCCGTGTCGTCCGGTGGTCTGGCCAAGTACGTGAACGTACCGGAGGTGAAGGTTCTCGAAGGTGATAAGGTGCCGGTTGTTGTGAACGTGACAAACGTCATCACGTACTTGGAAATACAGGCCGGGGTGAGGCAACCGCGGGTCGAGGCCCAGTGGTCACAGCCCTCGCACGGGGACCTCAAGCCTTACATGTCATCGCTGACACAGTCTCAGCTAGAAGGTGGCGTCGTGCACTACGAGCACGACGATTCTGACTCGGTGCAAGATAAAATCGAAATGGCGCTGTTCCTACTACCGGACTACGTGCTACTATGCAACGTTACGATCCCGATCACGATCGTCCCAGTCAACGACCAGCCGTTCAGGTTGCTCACCGACACGCCACAGATACAAGTAGTCCAAGGAGAGAACTACACGATCACTAGAAGCGACCTGCTGACCGAAGACGCCGACACCGGCCCCGCGGGCATCCTCTACGGCATCATCAGCGGACCCACCCAGGGCCGGATGGTCAAGCTCGACAAGAACCAGACCATCGACGAAGCTCAGTCCATCGATAATTTCACCCAAGACGACATCGATAACGGCAGAGTTATTTACGAACATTCGGGGGTACTTCAGACGGCCACCTTCTACTTCCGAGTTTGGGACGGCCAGTTCCAACCGACGTACACGGTGTTCACCATCGACGTTGTGCCTGTGATACTGAACGTGACTTCCTCCCATCCGATATATCTGCAGCAAGGATCGAATGTCGCGACGCTTACCACAGACCAGATCTACGTGGACACGAACGCTCAGAAGCGAAAAGTGTGGTATAACATCACACGGCAACCGACATATGGTATTATATACGTAGGCCGCAGTCCGGTCACTTACTTCTCGCACAAAGATTTGATGGACAAAGTGGTGATATACATGCAAAATGATATGACGGCGGCGAGCGACGCGTTCGACCTAATAGCGTACGTGCATCACAGCAACAGCACGCGGCCCTTCACGATAGACGTGACCGTGCAGCCGTTGATGGCACTCGGCGACCTGAAGGTCGACAGCGACAAAGCCAAGATCACGCTAGCTCACATGGACGCGACGGGCCTTGCGAAGCTCACGGCTAGCGATCCCATATACACGTTGCTCAGGAAGCCGAGGTACGGCACGTTGAAGAAGATAATCCGGTCGTCGGGTGAGACGACGAGCGCTCGGGAGCGCGAGGTCGCATTCTTCACGCACAACGACGTGAAAGCTGGCGTCATTTACTACGTACCGAGGAAGAAGACGAGTGACATGAACGGGTTCGAGGATAGCTTTCGGTTCCTGCTGGCCGCGACTATATTCCAACCGGCGGCGGGCGACGTCAAGATATTGATCGGGAATCGACAGAAGAAGAATCTACCGGGGCCTAACGACCCGGAGAGCCATGAAGGTATTCCGGTAAGTTGACTTTTATTCACAGCTTAGTGTTTTAATTGTTAAAAATACAATACAGATGGTCCCCGACATTTATTTGGATATCTATCATTAGGAACAACCTGGTAAACTTCCATAAATACACTTATGTTGAATTGAAACCGTTAGCGCCTACATCAACTTAAGTGTATGCTTTGCTTAGTTTGTGGCTACTTGAAAAAATATTTTCCGTTAATGTTTAAATCCAGAAGCCTATTTGCGTAACTTGAAATACATTACAAGTGAACGTCGAGTCGATTACCAATGGACAAACCCAGACATTTTTTCAATTTGTCCAAAATAAAGACAATCGCTGTGTCCATATACACGGTAGTTACCGTAGATGCACCGTAATCTTGTGTAATTTACCGTCTACGGTAATGAAGCATTAACGTGTCATAAGAATTACCCTTAATTATTATTGTGTAGCACTTTTGGTTTTACAAATCACTGGTACTAATCACAGCAACAACTGTATCAAAAATCATCAGTCGGCATTTGTTTCAGGGATCATTTTGGTAAAGTTAACATCGAATGTCCACTTTTTATGCGTAGGTAGGTTATTTTCACTTACAATTACAGTAGTAATAGTAACCCTGGCAGTAATATATTGTTGTCCTTACTCCTTCTGGAAAGAATGAAACAACATTTTCAAGTTAATCTATATAGCTATTCTCAAACATTCTAAAAACCGTATCGGATCTAATTAGGAAACTTCCGATAAAGATACCGAGAACACTATTCCGAAAATTCAAAATTTAAAAATTTTGACATTAGTATTCGAGACTTTCACAGAAGATTTTCAAAAACGGTTTGAGAATAGCGTTGAAACTATTGAATCTATCGAATAAGTAGATAAAAAGTTATGTTTCCGATACGAAAACTTTACGTGTGGTTTAGAATCGCTACAATGGTATCCGTGTGATGTGAGTAAATGGCGCAGACAGGTTCTCAGCATCCTTTTTTAGATAAATACTTAGTTTAGATAAATACTTAGTTCAGATAACATGGTAATTTACACAGTATTTTTTTAGATACACCGTAATTTACTGTAAACACACCGTATTGTTACCGTAGCAACACGGTGATTCTCAATTTACATATGGAGACACTGGACGATAGTGACAGTTTAACTCAAGTATAGGTTTCAAATGTCAAAAATGAAGTCGATGTTGATTACCAATGCCATGTATTTAAAGGATCATTTAAATTTTGCAAAACAGCAAGCATAAAATTATGTACAGTGATCTTTTTTAATGATTGATCCTCTCACACAATAAAATAAATAATTTCAATCGCTTTTTAATATGTTTTGAGCTACGCAAATAAGTAGTAAGAGATAAAATGAGACTGTTTTTCTCGATACAGTCTCACTTTACCCGTTAGAAGTAAAAAAGCCAAGTATTTCTGGGTAATAATAATAATTAAAAACTTAACAACCTACTGATTTACTCTGTCATATGATCCCCAATCATGAGGCCGTGCGTAATTTAAATACAGTACGATATATTTATTGATAACACCAAGTTATAAGTCGAGTACAATAGTGGCTGATTATATTAATACACTCATAATGTAATATTATTAAATAATATAAAAACAAAAGATTAAAAGTATTGTTGATTGAATTATACATTTCAAACTATTAATCACCAATTGGCAGTTCGTAGAACTTGTTAATCGAGTAGAACGAGTTATCCAGGAGCCATTTCAAAGACCAAGAATTAAGAAAGATCTTCAAATATTGGTTGAGATATAGAAAAGAAAATTCGACTGTCAAAAATCGCTAAATAAATAGTAAATAAAGAAATATTACAGGACATTCATTTTACACAGCGCCATCTAGCCCCAAACTAAGCATAGCCTGTAATATGGGAACTAGATTACGTTTAGAATAATTAAATACTTTTTGTAAATACATACGTACTATATGATACAACTCCCAAACACAGAAAAAACATCTATATTGATCACACATATGTTTGTCCTGGGTGGGAATCGAACCCACAGCCTACAGCGCCGAAGGCAGAGTTACTACCAACTGAGCTATGAGGCTTGTATATAGTTTGTTCCATTACAAATAGAGTGACACAATCACCGACAGGTGGTAAACGGCGACCGCGCCTATTACTACATGACAATCGTGATGGCGCTGTCGGGCGTGGTGGTCGCGATCGTGTTCATCCTGGGCGTGATCAAGTGCCGGCGCCACCTGATGCGCGACCAGAACGCGCTGGTGAAGATCCACGGACAAGCGCAGGGCGTCGCGCCCATCCCGCTGCCGCGCCCGCCCGACCATCTGATGCCGTCGCCGCACCAGCACACCCCGCCCAACAAACGGTAACTGGCATCTACATACATACACACATACACACATATACACACACACATACATATATACATACTGGTACCGGTGGACGAACCTCTGAAACAACGGTGGTCTCGCTCGAAAAAGGCAGCGGCTTTCTCAGCGATTACTATTTTTTATTTTTTATTGTACGACGGGGTTTCGCTCGGCCTTCATCTCACTTGGTTACAAGTTAAGGTAAGGCCGAAGGTTGGAGCGCACTTCACCCGGAATCCTCAACAAACTGAGGAACTGGCTTTCTACCATTTAGAGGTAAGCCGGGGCACAACAATTTTAGGATTGTTGTGATGGCGACAGAATTAGGTATGATGGTGATAGCTAGCCAGGCGGACTTAAACAAAGTCCTACCACCAACCAAACCAAGCACAATATAGTGTACTCCCCATGGAGATCGAACCCGGGGCCTCTGGATCTGAAATCGGTGGGTTGAACCACTAGACCACAGAGGCGGAGGTAGCAGTAACTACACTGAAATGAAACTGTAATTACCATAAGTTTATCTCTGTGTACATAATCTCGTTAAAAAGTCTTAATTATAATATGGTTTGTTAGAAGGTGCCAATCAATATGTATATACAGTCCTATATTCTATTGCTTTTGGTACCATTGTCATTGTGAAGCGATTGGTTAAGTAGAATTGTGGCCCAGGTGAGATAAAAACCTGGATTCGAGATATGTATAGTACCTAGTATTAGTCTTTGAGGCGGCAGCCGTGAAACCACTTGCGATGAAAACCGCTGCTTTACGTAAGTGGAGCAGCATTTAGGCTGAGTTGGTGCCATTTCGCACATAAACTACACCAGCGCAGACTATTTAGCACCTCTTTGCAGTAGGTGGGTTGAGTGGGTAGGTATCTATAGGTATAATGTTGTGACGATCACAGTGTTTACATTGGCTGTGCTGTTGCTGTGTGTCAATAAGATGTTTTATTTCTTTCTTCTTTCTGATTGTGTTCCTGGTTGACAAACACAGCGATACATAGCGTGCGGTTTCTGTTTAGCTACGTTCCATCGGAGCCTTCGGTTCACACGGGCGGCACCACGCCTCTGCCGTCCGCCGGCAGCGTGGCTTGCAAGGTCACGCCGCTGGCCGACGCCCTCCCCGACCTCAACGCGCGCTATCCCTACGGCACTGAGGATCATACAGATGTAAGTGCACTCACACACGAGAATTCAAATACTGCCATTGTTATTGCTATTAAATATATTCATATTGCGGGACATTCATTTCACACAGCGCCATCTAGCCCCAAACTAAGACTAGATTATTTTAGTTGTAAATACACACTTACCATATATGGTACAGCACCCAAACGTGGAACAAGCATCTATATTCATCACACAAATGTTTGGTTTTGGTGGGAATCGAACCTTATTATCTTTTTTCATGTGCCTTTGTTATACACCAAACAGTATGCCTGCCCTCAATGAACATTTACGAACCAACTCCAGCCACTGACTCCTCTTGAGCATGTACAATATCAATACAATATCTATAGAGCTTTTCCTGTAATATATACGGTCTGCAGACAGAATAGCCTGCAAAATATACATTGCCATTTTGTTTCATAAATTCCCTGTTTTTGGTTCGTGGTGGCTTAGGCAATGTATATATGAGTTCCTCCATATTGACAGTAGCATCAATGTGAATTTAAAAAAAGGACATTAATTTCACACAGCGCCATCTAGCCCCAAACTAAGCATAGCTTGTAAAATGGGTACTAGATTACGGATGGAATACTTAAATACATTTTTTTTTTGTAAATACATACTTATCATACAATACAACACCCAAACACAGAACAAACATCAATATTCCTCACACAAATGTTTGTCCTGGGTGGGAATCGAACCCACAGCCTACAGCGTAGACGGCAGAGTTACTACCAACTGAGCTATGAGGCTTGTTAATACAAAACTAGCTATGTGATCATCAACCTGCCTTCAAGTATGATGCTAAAAGCAAATCCCTAATCGTACTATTTGAGCACATGTTATGCCGTAGTCTTTTCGGGTTGGCTTAGATGCGACATCACTAAGCTAGAAATGGTGATCGTTACAAAATAACGAATGTAAAGCCCTAGTAACAAAATACGGATATAATGTGCCATGAAATGACATGTTATTCCAGGCCGAAGACTGGAGTAGTTACGAGGCGAGTGAGACTGCGTACCCCGTGCGACAACCCGCCGCGGCAAACCCAATGCTGCGGCGCAATCAGTACTGGGTCTGACCCCAGCACACCCACACGCTGCCTAGAGTCAAGCCAGGTGAGCGTACCAGGCAGATTCATAACCCCGTACGTGCAGGCCTGTATATTACACTTGAACATAGTTTTGGTTTGATAATGCTTGCATTGATATAAAGTAGATAATTAACTCACTTAGCTATTGTGATGTGATATTTCTTGGCGTAACATTACATTATGCTCGGTGCTTCAGCGGGGATGGCGAAATCGTTTCCTTGAGCTGCTGGTAAATGAAGTCTCATCAACGTGCTTATTGCTTAACGTTGTATGCTGTAAATGTAAGCTTTTTTCATTGACTTTAAAGTTGACCAGTTAACAGCTGGTTAACAAAATTCAGCCCACACCCTTGCTCTGAAATCATTGAAGTAATTATACATACAGACTTGACTTTTTCTCCTTCGAGGGGAATTGAGAAATAACGAATAAAAAGAACTTAGGTACTTCAATGGGCCATGTTTTCTGGGTAAAGGAAATCTGTGAAAACGCAAGCTTGCATCGTCTCTTGTTTTCTTGATATATCACTTTGAACACTTCTTATCAAGTTTTAACAGCAAACGTATGATCGCAAAAACAAAACAAACATGGCGGATAGTGTTATTTAAAAAAAGCAAAAGCATAAAGAAATGATTACGTTACCGACCATCTTCAGATTTAAAGCATAATATAAAAGCATATTGTTGTCTTTTTCTCACGTTTAGCTCTGTCTCATTAAAGCGTGCTATGTGCACAATGTAAAACTTAAACTTAAAAAAAAAAAAACAAGCTAAGGCACTTGTCACAGCCTGATGCCCTGCGCCGAGAGCGCGCACTGTGTCCATAGGCTCGGTGACGTCACCCAAGCTGTTTACTCACCGCCGTCGTTTTGTCGGCGTGATGCGATCACGCCATGCTAGGCCCCGCCCCCTCCTCGTTGATTATTTCTAAGAATGTTGTATCAGTATTTTTCCCGAATAAGAAAAAACCCGTACTCCCCTGGTGATCGAACCCGGGACCTCATCTTACACCGGTGGTTGAACCACGGTACCACAGAGGCGATATTAAACATTCTGGACTGTATTGCACTCCATTTTAATATGAAACTCGAATAGAATGTGGCGCTTGGGCCTAGAGCAATGATCACCGCTTAGGCATCGCATCTCTTTTTCTTCTCTGGGGTGGGGAAAGGGCGTTCAGGGCAAAGCCCCATGTCGCTGGCTATTCTGCGCCCATTACTATGGGCGCGTCTTTCCGGTTAGTGGTAGCCTTGAGGGAGGTGCTTTCTCCGGGTCCACTTTACGTGCCGGTGCGATCTGGCCCTGCCAGGTGAGATCCTGGTTGCCCAGGGAAGGCCCAGCGAGCCGATCAGCGACCGCGGCAGTGGTCACCGCAGGCGGCACCCCCTTCGAGGTATGGTCTTCGGTTTCTTCTTCTCGCGTGATAAAGTCACGCGAGTAAGGTTTCATGCTCCTCTTCCCGGGCTCGTCTGGCGGTCTTGCGTGCCGCTTAGGCATCTCACAGGTAATACAGCTTAAATACGGGGGACCCCAAACATATACTAGGGGTTACAGAAGGTAACATTATTTTTTTGTGTCTTTTCAGGTGCCCTGGTGACTGAGGCAGGCCGCAGCGCGACGCTGCACAGGCCGAGCCGGCGGCGTGCGCTAGTGCCAACCCCCTTCCTACTCAGCAGCTACACAGTTAAGCGAAAATACGAGACATGTGAAATTACTGTTTGAAACTCACTTACATCTCATAAAGTCGGTTCGTAAAGTGAAAAAAAAAGAAAAGTGGCCAAAGAGGGAACTAAAATGATCGCATATTCTGATTTGTGGGTGCCTCCAAATCTATGGCGGCTTTTTACGAACAAGTCCAACCTTATTATGCGCCTCGGCAAATTTCGTCGCTTTAAAGGTATGACTGCTGCCGATTTGTTGCCACGCCTAAATAACTTCAATCCTTTGTGACGTAGAATCGTATTTTGAAGATGATGGTACTACTGGAATGCGGATAAAGCGCGACATTCGCTTTCGTTGATTGCGGAAAATCAATGCAATCGGAGACTAAAACTTATTTAGTATAATAAATAGTGCGCTATTTTAAAACTGTCAATTTGAATGTTACGCTTATTTAGTTATAGGATGCGGCCACATCTGCGTATCTTACGCGCTGTCAATTCGGCACTTTTATTGAACATGTAGGTATATTGTCATCTGAATTGCGATTCCACACCCAGTTTTGTTTTTTTTTGTGTGAAAAGTATCTGCAGAACAGTTACTGGTCAATGGGTCAACGCTATACAAAGCCACTTATTTATTAGTGTAATATTCAAGCTGTGCTGAACAACTGCCAAGTGTTTCGACACTTTCACTTCACTTTTGTAAGTTCATGAGTGCAAGTGTTTTATATTCTAGGTGATTTGGCAACACGAAAATTGCCGAGGCGTATATACTATAAATCGTAATACTGTACGTACAAAACTGAGATATTCATTCAAAGGGAACCAAAAGATTCACCTTAGCGTTATCTGAATATATTTAATATCATCTGCAAGCGGACCGTGATTCTTCCTAGATTAGTACAATCTAGGAGATTTATGTGAATTATTATAATTCTTCTGCCCAAACATACTCCATCTAATAGTACAATATACTTGCAATAATATTAATAGTTTAAAAGAAAAGGAACATCTTTTGAGTTCTTTTCACTGTTCTGCTGGCCTATTACCTAAGTCTGTTTCATTTTGGTTTCAATCCTTAAAATGACGGCTTTTCTTCTGAATAAATCTTCGGTGTTATTGAGAACTCGAAGACGAAGCCGCCATTTTATTGAAACCAATTGCCAAAACCAAATGAAACAGTTAGATAAAAGGCCAGCTGGTGTCAGACATAAAGCAATGCGGGAAATCTATGAGACAGCCACTTTCATTATCCCAATATAATACCACTTCTAGTTTCATAGCTCTGTCCAACAAACTGGTATTTCATATGAGGAAAGACTTGATTCTCCGTGCTAGTAGTCAAATGCAACTGTATATTGTCTTGTATAAAACCACGTGACCTCCCAAGGTCAAAATGTCATCGCATACATTGTTATGCTGGAGAAAACATTTTGAAAGTTCTACCTTTGCATTTGGCCAACCGTACAGAGCGTAATTTTTCTATATAAAAAATTATAATGTTCGGTATCATGTCATTTGATACCCTGCCGGGTTAACTCATCACGTGTCACAAAATAGTGCCAATCTATTTTTAAACAATGTAAAATAAAGAGAAAAATATCAATTTAGCCGTATTAGATTTGGCTCATAATACAGTAACTACCTATAGTTACTATTTTATGAGCCAACATTTCTATTCATAAAAATTAACTACCTATAGTTCCACCTTATTCACCAACATTAAACTAATTCGACGCAATTGATCTGTTTCTCTTCTTTTACGTATTAGTTTATTTTGGCTCATATAACAGTCACTACCTATAGTGACTGTTAGTAGTGTATGAGTCATAACTAAACTCACACGGCTGAATCGATTTGGTTGCGACATCAGCCGCCAGCAATCTACACAACATACAGAATTATAATGTGCCAAAGATGATAATTATATTAAAATAGTTAACTGTGAGAGATGCTTCTTACTTTCGCCGAAATAAGTTAATATAAGTTTTGACTGATTTCATCTACTTCTGCTCCAAACAGGTGTACGTTCACCGTAAAGGAACTTCTGGGTACGCGTGAGGCGGTTTTTGTCAATTGTACATTCACATTTTAATGCACGATATGTACTTAATAGTACCATTCAAAATGTTTCTTATTTATCCTTTTTTTATTGTCACCCCGAATTTTTTACACATTTACTTTTTAGTTTAACCCTTACTTATCTCTTATTTTATATTATACACACTATATATACTGAAATTTCCTATTCCTACTTTAACCACTTACCTGTTATATAAACATCAAATAACCTACCCTGTACCCATTTTTTTATTATTATTGAGCAATTATTAGGCACAGATCTAAATATCTGGTTGTCTGTCTGTATAATATGTATTATACAGGACTCTTTTCTCTACCGTAACACAGTTTTTTAAACGAGCACGGAGAGAATGTATCCTAGATTATACTTATTGCTATTACCTACTATAATTAGTACCAAAAATTTTGTAACTAGTTGTAAGTGTATATCTATAACATTTTTGTTCCAAATAATCATTTTATCTTATCTATCTTATCTTAATATATGTAATGTTGAAACCAAAAACCACGTCTCGCGTACATAAAGCTCAGAAACCAGCTTACTAGACTAATAATCAGTTTGTGTAATATGTTCTGGAAAGTTCCTAACCGATAAAACGATTGTGCAGGTTTTAGACTAGAATTTGCATTGCATTATGTGGTATCAGCTTGTATTTACGTATTGGATCGATAGTTCTGTACAGCCGTTTGCAATAATAATACATTTCTTGTATGTATAGAAAATTATTTGACGTTACTAAAATGCTTTATCATCCAAGTTATAACCGCGTCTGGGGTCTAGTGGTACGGTTTTGACCTTGGCTTGGTTGGTTATAGGACTTTAAGAATGGATAGCTACCATCTTACACAATTCCAAATTGTTGTGTTCCGGCATTTAGAGGTAAGATAGCCAGTAGCTCAGTATGTTTCTGGGTGAATGGTGCTTCCACCTTCGGCCTTATCATAATTTAAAACTAGATGAGACAGAGCAAGCGCTTCAGTCGTATAATAAAAAAAAAAAAAACAGCAAAACATTTTGCCTTGCTTGGTTTTGTATTCACGTCGGCTACAAGAAAAGGCCCTAATGAAAGAATAGCGCGGGTTGTCACTGCAACCCGCAACTTTCTATGTAATACATCTCGTAGCAAACTCATAGCCATGATTATTCTATTTATTGTGTTTTTATTGATTTTTGAATTTGAAATTGATGTGTGGTACTGATAAACTTTTCTTCTTTACTATGTTGCCTATTGACCAATACTATGGAATGTATTATTATTGCAGGCGACAGTACAACCGTATTTTAAGCGTAGAGTAGATTTGACCAGTAAGGCGATTAGCGTCACATTTTATACCAAGGGTTGATGTTGCTGCGTAGTATAATAATAAACATGGGTATCACTGGTTGAAAAATTCTTGTATCTATGACTCGTTGTATGCTAAATGGTCCATAATTAGCATCCAACGAGTTAAACTAAGCTGAACTAGATATATACTGTCCATAGTGGGATATTCTAAAGTAATAAGTTGCGAATGCCTATTGAAATATTGATTAAGTATGATTGCGTTGTTCTCCGCGCCGAATGGGCTGTAACAAATATGAAACTCGTTTTGCGTTCGGCGCGGAATAGATCGCGTCACCGTTACAATGCTTCGAACCAAGTGATATTTTAATACTAAAGAAACGCATTACCTAAAAATCTGAACTAGTTTATCGATTACGACTTTACAACGATTTCTTGCTATTGTACAAACGTATTTCTTGTTATAGTGGATGCCTTGCGAATTTGCGACTGTTGTGTTTTTTTATAGAACACTATTGGTAAAAGTATTTTTTAAACTTTCGCGATTAGAATACATTTTATATTATTATTTACATTATATACATTAGAATATATTTTAATTCGAGAAACGGGTATTTATCGCGTATTTTACCTATATTTATCCCGACGTTTCGGCAGAGTATAGAATATACTCAAAATATAGGTAAAATACGCGATAAATACCCGTTTCTCAAATTAAAATAACTATTGGTAAACATGTGTTTTAACATTTTTGTTCTAAAAAGTTTCTCCTTGATGACATTTACTAATTAAAGTCCCGTAAAAATCGGGCCGGCCGTTTTGGGAGTCCATAGGGTACATACATGACTTTTATATACTCGTATTTGATGGATTGTACACTCACCTCTCGAAGTAACTTTCTTGAACTTATGCAAAACATAAGGCATTGCTCAAGTGAAGTCACTGATCCACCTGATGTCTACATCGATGGTTATGGGGTCGTTGAAAGCGTGACCATTTGAAGACGACTTGTGATGTACATGATGTCATATTCATAGATAGTAGAAAATTATGTTTGTTACGAAGTTCTATAGTATTATTATGTTAATATTTACAGACTATTTCCATGCGCCATCACTGGGTCATGGTATTAGGTACGTGATTCGGGACAGCACTTAGTGATTCATATATACTTCCTCAGCTTTTGACTCAGCAACTTGCATTGCATGATCTAAGATTTTGTGCATATGTCCTGAATCACCTAAACGTCGGTTGTAGCGTTGAATTTCATTGAAGGTGCCAAAATAGTACTCGTACATACATTCATAGTTTAATTCAATTGTAACGTTATATTGTTACATTAATTTAAGATTAACTTAGCATAAAACGACTAAAATGTTTTGTTAGTGTAACCTATGATTATAAGAGACATGTTATTATTAATAATAAGTATAACTGATGTTTGAAATAGATACTCTTATTACCTATATGACTAAAACCAAAGTTTTGTTAGTTACTAGAAATATGATACAATGCTTAACTAGACTGGTAGTTCTTAATGGAGACGGATACTTAAATTTAAAGTTAATGTAAATGCATTGAGAAGGCTCGGAGAACCGCAAATTTTCGATCTCGCTAAATCGTAGTTTGTAGTTCATTTCGAAATGACATGATCGATTCCAATGAAACTTTGCAGGTACATTTCTATATAATAATCCGTGTCTATGGTGTGCTACTTTTCTATAAACGAGATAAAAATCTAAATAAATGGAATAGTTTTGTAGAAAAAGAAACGCACCACAGACACGGATTTTCTGTGTCTGATAAACCATGCATAATTTCATTTAAATCGGTTGCTATCCCGAAATGACTAAAAAACTACGTTGTTTCTGATGGGTCTTCTTGATACAGCATAGATATTGAAATAGTTACAGATGACTGCTCAATTTGTGAACCACACTTCAGTGTATTGTAATTTTGTGTCGGTTGTCAAGATACCCAGTGCGATTACGCCCAATATCCGTATTCTAAAGACTCACGCGAGCCCTGCGTAAGGTTGTTCCGTAGCTTAAGAGGGCCCCGGAGTACCGCTGATATTCGCTTTCCAGTGCAAACGTAGTTCCTTTTTCATTTCGAAGTGGTAAGTCAAGAAAATATATGTCTATGTGCACTACTTTTTCTTAAAACCCAATAACAATGAAAAAATATGGAAGAGTGTTTTATGGAAAAACAGTTTTCCATATGTTTTGGTTTGTATTAGTTTTTTATTTGAGGTATCGTACCACAGACACAGATTATCCCTATCCGATTATACCTGCAAATAATCTTTTGAATCAGACTTGCCAATTCGAAATTAAAATGGAACTACGTTTGTATGGGAAAGTGAGACTACTGGGCCTTTTTAAGCGCCCCGTTTACGGTACGATTTGTCTTTACGATCGTTTCCCGATCGAAACCAAGGATCAATAGTGTATGTCAATATCGTTAACAACAGAATTCTATATCGAAGATAGCAACATAAACCAAATGCTATCATGAATATCGTAATAAAATTATAGTTGATCCAATCTTTTGGGTTCCTTTAAAACATTTACACGCGAATATGAATTTCTATATATTTCTCCATTATTTAACCCACACTTTTCTAGCGTTTCTTGATCAAATTTACCGCCAAAAGTAATCAAAAAGAAGTTCGTTTTCAATTTTCAAATTTCGGTTTATCTCTGTCAGGCACGTCTTCGGCTGACCGAAGCGATGAATCGCACCGTACGGGACCCTTTGGGTACGCGTAATATGGTTTTTCGCAAATGGTAGTTTCAAAATACACTTAGGGATTCTTTACGAGCAAAGTTTGCTCGGCAAGGGAAACGAATACGTCTCTAAGCATTTAATTTATTAGTTACAACTAATAAGCACTGACTTGTTAGGATCACCACCCGACACATTACAACGACTACAAGACAAGTATTTAAATTTAAATGTATATTTAAAATAAATAGTTATTGAAACTTTGACTCGTGATTCTTCTTTCTAAATTGAATTCAGTTCAGAAAAAGCAAGTGGCCAGTAGTATCATTTTGCAGACTTTGTCATAAAAACTTTTTGTTTTTTGTCATTTACAATGAAACTGTAAATGACAAAAAACAAAACAATTGATTTCCATACACATTTCAACCTACTTATTAGAACAACAGTAATAAAATACATTATGCTTCATTTTCCATCATTATCATTTTTCATCCATCAAGAATAAGGCAGTTTTCCAGACATGTATGACATGAAGCTACGGTTTACCAAAACCATCTCATGCGTATCTACCGCTGGGGTTCCACCTTGCATACATTTGAGCAACTAGGTACTCAGGGCTCCTCAGCGGAGTTATAGAATACGGATTTAGTGTATCTTAGGTACCCGTGAATTATCGCATATTGAAATACAGGGGATTAATTAGATCACGTGACTCTCCAGTGTTTCACACATCGTTTCATGTTCCTGTTTGAGACTGACTTTGGGGTTATTTTCATTGATTCTGCTCGACAACTGTGTATCTACCTCGGCGGTGAGCCAATTTGAATTCGAGCGCTGTGTGAAACACTGAACTGGACGAATAATAGTTAAGCCGTATATAGCGCGCTTTTTTTCAGTTTTTATCGACCAACGCTTTTTGTTATCAAGTATGATATGTATCGAAGAGGCGAATAAGAAATGAGAATAAGGAATGAGAAGAAATGCTTATAATAAGATGAGAGTACCTAAATATATTTCTAAAATTGTTTATTATAATGGTATTGTATAGTAATTATGAATGTTCACCATGTTGCCGCTTAATATATTTGTGACATTGTAAAGAAACATTTTGTGCCAAAACTCGTGCCATACAAAACTCGGGCCAGAGTACTCTTACCCACTCCAGTTACTTACTAAGATCGTACAAAAATCTGAAGCTAACTGGATGAACTGGGTTTGCGTATTTTTCGCTTATTAACCAGAGTTGCATTTTGTTCGTCGATTCGTTCCTATTTCATTTGTACCATGAAGGTAGATCATTTTTAATAAACGATTTAATACACTAAAATACCTTTCATTAAAAGAAAACAACACGATGCTCTAGTATTTTTATTACAAAAATGCATACATTTATTGTCTAAGGCTAAATCTAATCTTAAATCAGTTCGTACCATAAAATTACTTAGTGATCATGTATATTGCCATATGTTAAACGATTCAGTGTTCTTCTAGATAATGTTGGTTCTAATTCGTCTTATCATGGATCACATCAATATAATTCTAGCTTCTTACGTAATATAACACTAGGTACCACACCAACATTTTACTATTTACTTACTAAATACATGCTTATTTATATGTAGGTAATGTACATAGAGTCGGATATCTTATTCCCACTTAATCTGTCAACAAAACTACTGAACTAACTGAATTCGTCGTCGGAAAAACGGATTGGCTGTAAATGCTTTTGTAAATAGTTGCACACATTTGTTTCATTCACAACCCGCGACGGGACTCGAACCCGCATCTTTTCCTCAAGCTGGAATTGAGCAACGTGGGTCTGACGCAGGTTTAGAATTTTTGTACCCAAACTCAGCTTTATCAGCGCTTAAAGTCCAAAGGGCCTACCTACTATTTTGTCGTTCATTCGTGCGATCCGGGTCACGAATCAGCGGAGCGCTTTGACAATCTATGCAAGGAACTCTGTTGCGTAGGATGCGAACCTGTAGACTCGTACCGTAAGACAACAACGTACGTACAGTCCGACTCGGATCATGCCTCTTCGGCAACTGCGAGTGATGTTTCGCTCCTCGGTGTTACTTTAGTTCCTTTTACGATAACATTACAATTTATCTAGGTCGCGCTGTAAGTGTTTCAGGGCTTGAAGTACTCTAAGATAACCTACCTATTACAGGGCCCTTATTCATTATGACCAACCGTGTCTTAACCCGTGTTACGTACGATATCTGGGGAATCATCGTAGCAGATATTGTAACGCGGGCGCATTAACACACGATGTCATAGTGAATAAGGGCCCAGTACGATACGTGAACGTGAGTGACCTGTGAGCGTCGGTCTTTGCTACACTTTCAAAAAGAAGTTCCATGCTTTGCTGAAATTATTAATGCGTAGTGCGTTAAAAAGTAGTAAAATTTTTCCTACGTTCATCCTGGTCGCTTTGTAGTCTAAATACAGGGAAGTTTCTAGTCGACTTCTAGTTTCCTAAAGTTGCCGGTAAGCCCCCGCATGGCGTCGCCGACGGCGTCAGGACCTGCGCAGCCACCAGCCCGCAGAGCCGACACGGCGCCCTCTCGGGCCGCTTCGCTGTACAACTCCAGGCGAACCGCCATTTTGTCGTTGAGGAGCAGGGTATCGCGTTTGCTGGACAGCTCCTTCTTCCATAGCTCTGGAATCAATATTCGGAAACTTTTTAGGAGGCTATAGTGATCATGATATTCGAAACACATTTGAGAATAATAAATGTAGTTAAAGTAAAAGCAATAAAATAAATTCAGTATACACTAGTATTTTATTATTTGTGGGTAAAGTAATAGGTGTCTAGTGAAAATAAACACCGTGTATGTGTTAAACGTGCAAGCCCTCAACTTTTAAGATTTGATATCCTAGCACATATACCTACCTACCCAGTGTTGGCAATTCAAATTCGTGTAGCTGTAAAGTGAAAGGTACCTAGGTCACCTCTGGCCTTTAACGTCATAAGCGTTGATTGATGCGGTTATGGGTAGGTAGATACCTATAGGTACTCAGTTGGATGAGGAACGCCGTTCAAAATATGTTTTGCATGAGCTGGCTCATTTATACCAAATATTCAAGAGAATGAGAATTCAAGTTGTTCCACGAATCCAATGTTATCCTCCACAAGCATGATCCATCTGAAACTCGGGATACCACTACACAGGCTGAACAGCGTTCAATCTCTTAATTGCGTTCTGCTAAGCGTTTTTTTAAACACAACTAGGAGACGGAACAAGCAAGTGGCGCCCCTGATGCATGCCTATAACAAAGCCTTCTTACTGCGTAGGTCATATTCACAAAGAAACATAACCTACATGGCACTGCATTGCGCCCTTCAACTTGAGGCATAAAGGTGTTAAGTGTCGCGTGCCAGTAATTTCAGCTGCTTGGCGGCTGAAATAGGTGGTATGGTGGTAGTACTTCCCCGGACGAGCCCTTATACAAGGGTCTCTTAAAAGCTGTTCTACTACTCTCTTAAGCTGCCATAGCGTCTGTGTTTCCCTATCTCATCTCCTAAGTACTTAGGTAGGTACAAGTATGCTCGCTCGTCGTATAGATCATGATGAGCAATGTGTCCTTCTCCTCATGTCCGTCAACAGTTCGTGATCGTGACCCATTTCCATCCAAAAAAAAGGTACAAATAGCATCAGGATAAATCAACTTACCAATCATTTCCTTCATTGGCATGGTGCCGCCGTACTCCTTCGGAAGTAGGCTCTTATCCAGTTCGCAGTCTTCTACAGCGCTGTGCAGACAGACGCGCTTCCTGATCTTCTCTGATATGAGTGCCATGCCGAAGTCCAATGCAAATTTGATGGTAGGGTGCACGTTTATACCGTATATCTCTTTGTGTCGGAGGGGAAGAGTCCTCTGGGAAATGGAGAAGGACAAAGGCCAAGTAAGGTTACCACTACAGTGTACATTTAAATAATAGATGCAGTGTACATTTAAATAATAGATGAGTCCAGAGTGATTAGGTTCCTTTTAGACGAGTGTTATCTCAGGCCACATTTCGACCTGTTATTCAAGTGAGCACGTGGGTTGGCTATCACCAATGAAAATAATAGGGTCGTTAAATAACCTCTTCGAATAGATACCTACACAGCATCACCCGAAGGAAAGAACTGTTACGTGTACAGCTAAATAAACTTCGGGATTCCTCAAAATGTTCAATGCTTATGCGCACAGAATCGAACTCGAAATCGGGTTCAAGATTTCGAGTTCGATTGAGGCGAACATAATGAGAGCATTTTGCTACACGATTTCTATGTGTGCAAACTGTTGGTAATTTATTTATTTATTTATTTTGGTTTATTTGGAGAACAAACAGTACCTACTCAAAAACAAAATTACAATAAAACTTAATAACTACTGACCATTCAATGTAGGCTTGCTTGAGAAGGATATAAACATACTTATAGATCGACAAATTAATCTAATTAGACGAAGAACAAGGTTAAGAATTATTATATATTTTTCTTTGTACTTAATAATTAAGAACCGCTGCTGAACCAGTGACTTGCCACACTTTTTTTAACTGAAACCGGATTTGTGTTGAAGAGATCGATTTGAGTCTCTGGCTGGACTACTAGTTTGTTGAAGTCGGAAACAGGAATTTTGTTTAAAGTTGGAAAAACTGAATGGTACTGCTAAGGGAGTTGGATGTCTCATTGGTCTATTGGGAACTTTCAACATTATGTTTTGTAAAACTTCGGGACAATCGATTTTACTCTGTGCTATTTTGCATAAGAATATGGTGTCTGAAATGCATCATCTTTCATACAGAGGTAAAATATGATGTCTTCTACATCTCGTGTCATAGTCGTCATCATACAGCTTACATTAAAATTGTAAGAATATTAAAAACTTTTGTTGGATGGATTCTATTATATTTATATAAACATTGTATTGAGGATTCCATACTTGGGAGCAATCCCCAGGGTACTCCGTACATACGAGCAATAAAGTATTTTAGATATTTTAGCACTAGTGAACTGCGAACTAGCTCTCATTATAAATCCCATCAACTTGTTAGCTTTTTTTGTTACGTGATCAATGTGTTCGTCGTATAAAAGCTTAGAATCATGTATGAAAAGATCTCTGATTTTGTTCACTACAGTGAGTGGTGTACCTTTAAGTGTGTAATTGAACTTGGTATGGGGAAGCTTTCTAGTAAATGAGGTTGTGGAACATTTAGCAACATTAAAATCCAACTTGTTTTCGGCACAGTATAGCTCAAACCTTTTGAGATCTTCTTGAAGGAGTACGCTATCATTTGGATCATTGATTTTCTGAAACACTTTCATGTTGTCGGCATATAATAAAAATGTTGAATGAGCAAAACAAGAACCTATGTCATTAACGAGCGGGACGCCTGAAGGTACTCTTGTCCATATTGACAAATATCCGTTGATCACTACTGCTTGGAACCTATTTTCAATGTAAGACGTAAACCATCTGAATAAGTTACCATGAATACCAGCGAATAAAAGTTTTTTGAGCAATAACTGGTGATCAATTCGATCAAAAGCCTTACTATAATCTGTAAAGATAGCATCAACTTGCCCACCAGAGTCCATATTCAGTGTAATGAAGTCAACAAAAGATAATAAATTTGATGCTGTTCAAATATAAAACTAGATGATAACGTAGAAATACACTTGTTCATGGAATAATTTCTCAAAAACCTTAGCAAACAAACACAACTTGGAGATTGGTCTGTAATTCTTGACTTCATTCCTGCTACCAGCCTTGAATAATAGCATTGAATGTGCGCTATAATGTGAGGATCTCGGAATTTTAAATCAAAATTTATCATGATTTCATTTTCTCACCTCGCCGTTCTTGACAATCCTGACAGCTTCTTTAGGAGTGAATAGTGTAAGATGGGGGAAACTGACTCCCTGCCCATCAGCAAAATGCACCAGTCCTCTCACTTGAGTATCTTCATCTTCTAAAAGCGTCTCGTAGCAAGTAGCCATAACCCGACACATGTCTTGGTTCGTGTATTTGTATGGGTCGAATACACCTAGAAATTGAGTAAAGGTATTTGCCTATATTATAACACCATTGCCGCTATTCGCAATGCGTATATGATGTGTCTTCTTTGTCATGCCCGTAAGTAAGTATAAGTTACTGAACTGATACTTACTTACGGGCATGACAAAGAAGACATACGCATTGCCTATGAGTAACTGAACTGATCCACACTGCACCAGGTGGAAGCGTGCCCAAAACACCGGCTGCGCGCCACGCTTTTTTTGAAAACCCGGAGGTCACTGGCTTTCCAGCTTGTAATTATGTGTTATTTGCAAGCAAGTAGGTTCCATGATATGATGTACTTAGGTAAGAATGGTAGTGGTTTCGTTCAGTGTTTTTTTCTATAGCAAAAATATGATCTTATGAAATCGTAGAATAGGTATGTAAGTATAGGTAACTAAGTAGTAACTCAAAAGGTCACAATGAAAATAAGAGATGAAGCGAGTAGGTAGAGAGACTTTTATGTACAATTGTAATGATTGAAGCAATATAATGATTTTTTTTTTTGTAGTAAGTATTCCGTGTAAAATGTCATAGAATGTGCTAAAAGCTTAAAATGTTGCGCAAGAAGCCATGTGCAATAAATAATAAGCAATCGTCAAAACTTACGTGTCGTCGCATTAGGTTATAAGTAAATAAGGTATTGCATACAATAAATAAAGTATACTACTTGTATATCTGTAGCGTGTATTATTATGAGGATATCTACCAGGCCTGTAAATGACTACTCGACGTCCGCCCACGTCTTTGAATGGGCTCACAAAAATGTACCTGAGGACAAAATAAAACGGTGTAGGCACCTCTCTCATAGTTTTTTAATAGAATCGGCAAGCTTTTGACATGGTTATAGATAGGCAAGGATGAGGAGGTCTACGATGGAGAAGCCAGGGGGTCCTGGCTCTCACGCACCAATGGATACAGCGAATACAGCTTGGCGGAGGCCTTTGCAGGTCCTACCATCGGAGTTGGGATCATTCAGACGTACCTAACCGCTAGTAAGTCAGCGATTGCGTACTGTCCTGGTAGGACGCTAGGAGGTAGATCCCACCTACCCCTATATATCTGAGAGGGTACCTAATAGCATTCTTGTTTTGAGATTACTTTATTTTTGTCAATATCTATCCAGTGTAAAAAAAGGAGACAAAAGTAATGTTATATCAAACCGAGAATGCTATAAGACGTTATGGTTAGGCCTCTGGTTATTAGAATCAATCTTGTCATCGACTGTCTGTAACAATCCGCCTAAGCTGTGCGTAAATTATGAAATAATTTTAATCTTTTTCATGGTTGGTTTGAATACAATGAAATAAATTGTCATGATTCTTTTTTACGTTATGTAGGCACACGACAGCAGCTTATGTCTGTAGGTATATTATCTAAGTAATACCACCACAACTGTGATCACCATCCATCATCGAACTCAATCATTTTCGAGCGAAGCGTACACTTTCCATTCATGATTCAAGGTTACTAAAACGTAAAATATCAACAAAGTCAATAAATATGTGAAGCAAGACATTCCTTTCCGCCCCGTCGCGGCGGTAACGTAACAACCACTCGAGTGAAATGAGTAATTTCTACATCAAGCCCACAGGCATTCGCAGATGACCTTGCAGGTTGGTTCGTATCTGCTAAACCGGGTTCGCTACCCACCGCTTCACTTTGGCGTGGAAGTCTATAAATCGCGTCGGCCATCGGATATCCATGTAAGTATGAGAGGTTTATTACTTATGTAACATGACTTTGCACCGGTGCCCGCAGCCTTGAGAACGGGAAATGTCATTAGGCCATGGTTATTTATACCTATGGTGATCGGACTTTGCGTGACTGGTGGCGGTTTTGCAGAACATTTATAAATGAATTTGGGATGAAAGTAAAGATGAGCAACGAGTAGGTACCTACCTATGGAACATGACTCACGGTCAAGTTTTGTTTGCAGTTCATTACATACATGCTGGATCAGTTCATATTAGGTAGGGACTCTTGAGGCTGCATAAGAAGTATTCATAGGTAAATTTTTTGGTTAAAATAACCTAACAATAATATGAACATGATGCTGGAACTCTGTGACAGAAATGCTTCATGACCCTACTTAGGTACAACAACCTTCCAATAGCATCTTCATTATAAGTATTCCTCAGTACTATATCCTCAGGCTTTGGTAAATTGTAAGTTCAAAACAAGTCGTGAATTAATATGATGAAATTTGCTAAAATTTACTAAAAATCGTCTTGTTCGTATATACCTATTATTCTGTTTTTCTAAATACTAATCTGACAATAATTTAAAATTCTGTAAATACCAACTCAAATACAAAATTTAGTTTTTTGCTTGTTGTTGCATGTTCCGTTTCTTTGCGCACGTAATTTAAAACTTACCCCAGATCAACAAGCTCCATCATTGTAGGCAAGGTGTAATCCAGTTGGTTAAAGGCTATGCCCCAGGACTGACGCAGCAAGATGTACCGCTCGATAGCCTCTTGGGCCATGGGCACGCTGAATTTCTTGGCACGAAGGAAACGGAGTAAGAAGCTGGAATCTGCCGGTTTACAGGGTATGATTATTACGAGTACCTATAACTCAAGAGAGAAAATATGACATGTAGAATATTACTGTAGCATTATATGCGAATTTACGACGATTACAGGCAGGGTGGTTCCTCTAAGTTATGTACGCGCTAAATGGTTTTTACTAAATTGTAGAGCTTTCAAATACATTGTGGATTTGAAAAAAGTTGAATGCACCACCATATCGGTTCAGTCATGCAGCTATAGAACACCAAAACCAATAGGTATAGGAAATCGAAACATTTACTTTACAAAAATATGTTGTTACTAGTTATGCTGTAGTCATTTTGTAGTGGCTAATTTTCTTTTTTAAACCCACGATGTGTTTTGAAGCAGGTTAATGGTATTTACCAAAACCATCTCTTACGTACTGAACTCAGAGGACAGCGGGTTAAACCAGTGATTTTACTCTGTTTCCGACACAGATCATGAATCTCTAATATAACCCGGATGATTTCTTCTAAGTCTTCATTCTGCAATCGTATTTATACACTTCCTTGTTAATTATCTATGTACATTTCATAATTTTCAATATGTAGCTATTACTTTTAAATTCACATCTGTTAGATACTAGGTATGTAGCCTGGTAGATACAACACTTGAATCACCAAATTAATAATATATTTACCAAATGTGGACACAGCCCATTTTGAAACGAATTAATTGTATCCTTATATTTATATTATTGTACGACGGGGAAGCGCTTGACCTTCATCTCGCCTGGTTACAAGTTGAGATAAGGCCGAAGGTGGAAGCGCACTTCACCTGGAATCCTCAACACACTGAAGAAATTGCTTCATCTTCTAAATAAATCTTACCGCTAAATGCCGGAACACAACAATTTTAGAATTGTTGCTGTGGCGACAGAATTAGGCAAGATGGTGGCAGCTAGCCAGGCGGACCCAAACTAAGTCCTACCACCAACCAAATCAAGCACAATATATTGTACTCTCCATGGGGATCGAACCCGGGACCTCTGGATCTGAAATCGGTGGGTTGAACCACTAGACCACAGAGGCGGTTATTGCGATTGTATATTTTATTTATTATAATATAATTATGATTAATATTACTACTTGTATTTCAGTAGATATAAAAAGAAGGTATACTAGGTATTCTTGGCTAAAACCATTAAAGTGATTGGGGGTCACTCTAGCCCCTACTGTACTGTCTACATACCCATCCTCACAGCTGCAAACTTAGGGTTCTGTTCCATCCAGCTCCTCAATGCGGCTATGGCCTGGGTCCGAGAGTTGTCCGTCTCCCGCAATTCATCTTCAGCAATCTTCTGCGTCTCGGCTGACAGTGCGCATACGTACTCCTCCGCGTTGGTCAGCTGGCGGATGGTGGTTCTCTTAGCCATTTTACTGGAAAAAATCAAAAATGGATTATGATTCTATGTGCTTTTTATATAAGGTTTCATAAATCAATGGAAAAATGGTCATGGAATTATTGAATACAAAATTTGAGAATGACCTGAAAATAGACACAATTCGCGGTGCAGTTGTTTAGAATAAAGCAAGGCAAAAATACATATTACCTGTGAACCTAATCCATATAATCAAACATATAGCCCTTTTATTCAAGCAAAAACATATAATACTACCTAAAATGATATTTCGTCACAAGCATACCTTTTTGTATTCCTAACTATCGATTTCCCAATAGCATTTTCATAATGTAATTATCCATATTCTAAAGCGAACCCACAATCATGAGATAAACGTGAGTGGTCCGTCATACACAGGCCGTTTCCCAACTGACTTGCAAAATATTTGAGCTTACGTACCTACCTATATATACATCCATCGGTGTCGAAATGTATGGCGTTCAATCAATGAGTCTGGCCTACCCAGCGCCGAATCAAGGACGCAATAACGTACCTTGTTCTCCTCGACAATTTTGGTTTAATTTCTTGTAAATATGCATTTTGTCATTAACTTATCAATGTATGGCTAATACATAAAAACCCACAAACGGGTTAGTAGTATTAAATGTACATATAAATTATTATATATGTGATATGCGGAAATTCCGAGTAATTAAAACAAAAAAAATAAAAGCTAGGGTAAAATTTGATATAAACAGAACCTACCTATGACTCTTATACCGCTTTGTTGCCAACCCGCGATTTTGAAATGGGCGATTAGACGTTACTCTAATATAACATTATATATAGGTACCTACATAATACACAGATCAAATGCGCATTCTAATTACAAGGGTAAAGAATCAGTTTTCTGCAGAACTCGGAACTCTTTAACCCTTTTTCTAGATTACCTATATAGGGACTAGCAAAAGTTTCGACTCAAGAACCGAGAGTTCTAGAGTTCTGAATTGTTGAATGTTTAGTAGCCTAAGTCCATCCCTGTAAAAGCGCAAGTCTGTTGCACTATGGCAGACTAGCTCATTGTACCTTGAGGCAGGTTTGGCAACGCGGTTCTGTTGCCCAACGTAATTATTTAGTGATTATGTAACGAGATTCAGATTTAATCGTTATCTTGTTCTGCACGTGTTCCGTCGAGTTGACTTGCCTTAATGTGCTATAATGGAGCCATTTGTTATTCTCGCTACCGAGATGCGATTATTGGCACGGATCATTGACAGAGATAAACGCAAATCGTGCCGCTTTTGTTGCACTACATGTTCCTGCTATGTGAAACCGCATTTTATCTTGCTAGCCTCACAGCTCTCAGCTGTTAGCTGCATGTTGCACTGTAGTTTGTGTGTTCGGTAAAAAAGAAACGAAACGAAAACATTTTTAAGATGAATGTTGATGTTATATTTATCTATCTATGCTTGTTCAATGTGTGGGTGTATATTGCATCATTATCTATGTATTAAAGAAATAAAAGTGTCATATTATTATCTCAGGGCCGATTCCAATAAGCAAATCGCTCCATTATGACAATGGTATAATTGCAGGATGGCCATTAGAATACCAAAAGGCATCTATAGTGGCCATTCTGCGACGATACCATTGTCATATTGAATCGATTAGTTCAGTAAAATCGGGGCCCAGTAATCTTGGTTCATGGAACCACTCTCGCGGGTATTATGAAATAAAGCGTCACCGCTTGAATGGCATTAGGCAAGCAGAGCTCATGAAATGATTTGACGTGATTAGAATGCTAATCAGTTCATGGTAATACGATTATCATTTATCTAGGTCCCATATTAAAAGTTTTGCTTTGGTTTTCGACTAGATGGCGCTGTGTGAAATTAATGTCCAGTGATATTTATTTATTGTTCATTTTATTTATTTATTATGGTGCAGTGGCGGTCGCGGCTTGAGAATTGACCCCTCCAATTTAGCCCATGGATGTCGTATAAGCCAACTAAGGGATCTCACTAGAAGTAGGGCAGTTGCTTCCGTAGAATTAATTAACATATTTTGATTGATTCTTATTGTTTATTGTTGATTTACAATTTATTTTTCATTCATATTTTTAATATTAATTTGAAATAATGTCAATATCTTTAAACTGTTGTTTTTATGGTTTATAATTTTTTTATTGTGTAACTATGTTTTGGTTCGGTATGTTTGATTGATGTTTTTTGTTTTTTTTGATGATATTTTGCAAGCTTATTTACAATTTTTTATTATTATTCTTTGTATTCAAGTCCGCAATAGGAGAAGGCCCTTACAGAAGACCAGCGCGGGTTGTCTCTGGACTATCCGCATCATGCTGAGTAATGAATGGACCTTTTCGTGCTAATCTAAATGCGCAATTTTTATATTCTGTATCTATGATGTTCATGTTGATTTTACTACGAACAAAATGTTATTATATAATATTACTTTTGTGTATTACATAGGTACACCATTACTTCGATCACCAATCCAACTGCTAAGCGTGGTGATTATGGCGAATCCTTCCAGCTTTGGAGGAGGCTCTGTCCAGCAGTGGACACTAATCGGCTGTTTTTTGGAATTGCCATTTGTTAGATATGGAACAGCAGGTATACTACCCATTCATTTAACATTTTTATAAAACAAACATCGACCTTGACCATTCGATAACATGAAATATAACAAATAAATAAATAATAAAAAAATATTACACGACATTATTTTTTACACAGCGCATAAATATAGTTCATATCAGGAATAAACTACTAAATAAATTATTAAATATATGGGGACAAATATTTTACACAGCGCCATCTAGCCCCAAACTAAGCATTGTTAATACTATATGGGAACTAGAACACTTGAATACTTTTTTTTTGTAAATACATACTTATCATACACTACAAACCCAAACACAGAACAAACATCTATATTCATCACACAAATGTCTGCCCTGGGTGGGAGTCGAACCCACAGCCTACAGCGCAGAAGGCAGAGTTACTGTGTTTTTTTACAAATACTGATAGAATATTCAGCCCAAAACTATGTTGCGAGTTATAACATATTCAGGAGTAGTTAGCGAATCAAACTCTCATCATCTAGGTAGGTTGGTACCTTTAATTTATTTTGTCGTTACAAACCTTTTTATAATCCTACCTGTTTTAATAATGAATATACAAGTTTTTTTTTTTTTTTTTACTGCACGACGGGAAAGCGCTTACCCTTCTTCTCACCTGGTAACAAGTTAAGATCTCGGAATCCTCCACAAACCGAAGAACTGGCTATCTAACCTCTGAATGCCGGAACGCAACATTTATAGAATTGTTATTATGGCGACAGAATTAGGTAAGATACGTCCTACCACCAACACCAAGCACAATATTGAACTCCCCTGGGGATCGACCTCGGGACCTCTGGATCTGACACCTGTGGGCGAACCACTGGACCACAGATGCGGTTACAAAGGTAGCATTGATTTTATACTGCACTTAGTAAGCTAACAAACATATACACCCGCGGGGTTTGGGTTTTTATTAGGCGAAGTAATGAGACAGAATTAAACATAGAAATTAATACGAGCATAAAAAAAATTAACAGACTTTGTATATGGACATTAAAAATGTATATCGGGTGTTACTTATTTGAGAAGATTCTAGTATTTGTTATTGACAGAACATAATATACTTTCTTAAACAGCTGGGAAAAGGCTTTGTTACTCAAAACGACATCTTTTATTAGAGGTTCTACGGGTTATGTTTTCAAGATTTAGTAGAATTTTCATTTGAATATAGCCATATGTTATATCTGTATTATAAAGTCGCAAAGCATTACAACAGCATTACCTACTTACTACCTAAAGCATGAAAATATTATTAGACTTCCTTTAGATTCAAAAAGATTGAATAAGTACCAAGGGATCTAGAAACAATATATACAAACAAATCGCAAAGCTTTTATTGCTTTCTTCAAACAATTTCAATCAGTCAATGATTGATAAACCTTTTAGACTAATCACCTTTGTGTCGTATTTTATTTTTCACAAAACACAATTTTTCACTGAACTATTTAGATTAAAATAATCCCTTGCATGCACTGCACATATACTAATTAGCGATTATTTAAAAGAAAATAAACTCACTTGACAAATTTAAATTTCCGAATTAGGAACTGTGACGCGTGCACAACGCGTTGAGAACTGGCTTGTACTGCTCGAATAAGGTGCAGCGCAAGAGGTTTTGCTCTAAAAGACGTTGTGTTTTGCACTGTTTTGCTCTTTCGCGGTTTCGGCGATAGTAGCAGAAGCTGCCAACAGTTTACTAGGAGACTAGAGAAGACTAATGGTCACCTATAGTGTTCGAAATTCAACCATTTTTTTCTTATTTGAAAAGGATAAGGTCTTGAACTCTGAAACTCTGAAACTCTGAAGGTCAGATAGAGCGAAATTTTTCAGAAGCTGCCTATTTACAATCCTACGCACCGAAAAAAACGGAGGATTTTTACAGGTTTAAACTATATTTTATTGTACGCCGGGGATGTGCTTTTTATAAAGCTATTCTCAAATATTCGGAAAGCCTTATCGGACAGAATTCGGAAACTTCTGATGGACATTCAAAGAAATATATTCCAAAAATACAAATAAAAAAAATCAGTAAATATTCGAAACTTCCTTTGAAGATTTTGAGAATAGCGTTGAAATCTATCGTATTCTAAGTTGAATCCGATGAAAAGTAATGTTTCCGAACTTGCCGTGTATTTGAGAATCGCTACACTGATTTCAAGTTATTACAATTGTAATATAAGACTCCTCAACTTTCTGAGGAACTGGCTGTCTCCTAGAGATCGAACTCAGGTCTGGATCTAACCAGTGGATCCAACCGCCAACCTGTGCGCAACTCTCAGACCATAGAGGCGGTTAACATGGCGGAATCTTTTTCTTCATGTATTGATACAGTTACAATACACCAGAATGCAGATTGCAAGGCCAAAAAGCGAACAAATGTTACATTATTCTTGCATATCCGGCAACAAATTTACCTCTTTTAAATAGCTGTAGACATAACAGAAAGATGATGCATATAAAATAAAAATGCAATAATCCCAGAGCACAGCTATTTACACTAAGCAGGTACATTCAACTAAACGGTGTAAGCTCCATCCCCATCTAACAAGTGGTGCTACGAAGTATATACGCCCGTTTCTCCATACAAAAGTAGTCAACGCGACCCTACGATCATCTTTGACCTAATCCCTCTCTTCTATTTACCACCGGAATAGCAGAAGTACGACAAGCTACCGTTCCATTGTGCCGAACACATCGATCCTCTTCTATCATTGCTTACCAGACCTATTTTTCTGTTACAGTGCAATCTTGAAGTCCAGAGTGAAAAGGTTCCTATTAGAAGCGTGCTCCGCTCCATTTTAAGCCACTCCGTACTTGTTTTCCATGTGAGCTGGAGGTCAAACGTTTGGCTTTCATTAAATAAAATAAAAAACATATATATCTATTGTTTTCTAGCATCATAACGTATCTAAGCAGTATCTCTTCCAATAAATCCTTATTGGTTGTAACCTATCAAACAAAAGAATAATACATGTCCTATAATATTTATTATTATTATTATATGTGCTTCAATTATATTTCATAATTTCAACCCACTGCACTCCGATTAGCATGCTTACGCCGATACCACAGGCATGCTAAGTTACTACCTAATCATTATTTAAGGTGCCTCTTGGTGGTTCTGCCAAGCTAAGCTAAGGTAAGCGCGAGATGACTTATGTTATTGTAGCTTCAATTCAACACACATCGTGACTCAAAAAAAGCTTTATATATGTAGTTGTTTAGCCGACTGACTAACCGACTTACACACAAAGTCTAGGCGTTTCACTTAACATGAAACGCCTGACATTTATACATAACATAATATGAGACGCATGATGTGTTTGAAACTAGCAATTTTCCAAATTACTGAAGCCATCTTGCTCGCACCAATCATCCAGACCAAAATAAAAAAAATATATCTTTTCGCCGGGCACCAAAATGTTGTCAATCTCTGATTTCATCCACTATACGCAAATATAAACTACTGTTGTATAACGCTTCCTAACAATATTGCAATGTGGATGATTAAGGTCAACGCGAAAATGTAACAATTTTCTGGTAATAATGGACAACCATGAAAGACGAATGGTGTAAGCTTATTTCATGCAGGTACCAGTGATAATGCAACATCAGAGATAAAGGCAAACTACAGGCGTATTATTAAACTCCAGTCAAGCCGAGAACCCTTATCTGCTATGAATGAGTGAGTGAATAAAAATTAATACAAGATTCATAAAAAAATATAGCTTGAGAGTGATCTCTTCCAGGCAGTCACAGGATGGAGAGGATAGTATATTGTGCTATGATTTCATATATTTTTGGACAAATAAAGTGGAGAAAGCAAATTATCGTTTATCAGTAATATAGCAGTGATACTATAGCATTATATATATTTAGGAAATAATTATTAAAATCAGTCCAGTAGTTTTTGAGAATATATAATATTTGTTTGGATTAAATACAACAAGAAGAGTACAAATCTTTGTTTTCTCTCCATAATAAAAGTGCAGAAAAATGATACCGTAAAGGGATCTTTGAAAAAACTGTAATCCATTATTCTGGATGAAGGATGACTGAACTGGCAACTCATGAACACCATGAAATGTTCAAAACATTTTTTTAATTACGAGTAGGTATTTGATGGTAGAATTAGTATTTAAAAAAATCCTCTTTCTGTGCCTAGGCTGGCCTTTTTATATAATAATAATAATAATATTGTAAGTTATTGTTTCAACACAAATAAATTAACAAATTTAACCGCCTCTGTGGTCTAGTGGTTCACCCACCGGCGTCAGATCCAGAGATCCCGGGTTCGATCCCCAGGGGGAGTAAATACAATATTGTGCTTGGTTTGGTTCGTGGTGGACCTTTTTTAAGACCTCCTGGCCAGCTACCACCATCGTACCTAAGCTTGTCGCTATAACAAAAATCCTAAAGTAGCCAATTGTTGTGTTCCGGCGTTCAAAGGTAAGGTAGCCAGTTCCTCAGACTGTTGAGGATTCCGGGTGAAGTGCGCTTCCTTCTAACTTGAAAACCAGGTGATATACTCAATTCATCATTCTCCTGCCCTGATGCCACGCTAGGTGGGGTCGGCGCAACATGTTCTCTTCTTACTCTCACTCCTATAAGTCGTCAACCCTGCATCCGCACCTTGGTTATGAATCCGTGTCCTCTTTATACAATCCATTCGACTCTTCTTCTTACACTCACTCCTATCAGACGTCAACCCTGCATCCACACCTTGGTTATGAATCCATGTCCTCTTTACAAAATCCATTCACCTCTTCATTGGCCTTCACCTGCCCGCATGTCCAACCTTATACTCCTTACGTGTAAGAAAAATGTTTAGTGTAAGACCTTCTCAATGAAAAGATAGCATGAGTAAAAAAATAACACCGAAATCAGTTAGGAACTACTCTCTTTTCCTACGTCTATGCTAAACTCATGATATATATGTATCTACAATGATAACTAATAACAGATATTTTTTAGTAAAGTTAAAACTTAAATTTCATGTTAAGCAGTTTAAGTTTTAACTAAAATAAGTCATTGGAGGAAAGCAAACTCTTAAGGCTTCATGTTACCTTAAAATCGCTTAGCTTCAGCGATTATAGTATCCACCGTACCGAAGCATTTACTTCATAATTTTATTATATCACCTTTAGTATAACTAGAATGTTAGTCCGAAACTAGAGTAAAGTTGTGTCGAGTTGCTAATCTGGGGTAGTATCGGCCCATAAGAAACGCGAGAATGATGTCTACATCATTGCAAATTCGATTATAGTAAGAACACATTCTAGTAAGTGTGAGTTATGTCAGTAATTCATGCAACTGAAAGGTTATTAAAAATTTTTTTTAAAAGACGGCTAGACATGCAAGGAATAAGGACATTGATTTTATTGCGTAAACTTGAGCAATTTTTTTATACAGCTTGATGACGGAACCAACCAGTGGCCCATATGCTGTTAAATGCAACTCTTGCCTAACAATTAGCATTACTGCGTAGGTCACATCCACGGAGAACATGATCTACGCGGCATTGCATTGCTGTTAACTTCAGGCAAAGGTTCCCGTAATTTCACCGACAATAATACCTTTCAAACCGAGATTATTTGCGTAGGTGAGGTGGTAAAGTTATAGTCTCTCGGGTCAAACAAAGAGCTTCTAAAAATTTAAAACAGGTTTTACTCACGTATACGATTATGTTGATGTAGGTACCATGTGTGAGATGCGAAAACAAACGAGAGGGCTGCGAGTCACACTCACCCTGATGATGATTCACCTGTTGAATCGAAACTGTTGGTGCCTACATCAACATAATCGTATACGTTACTAAAACCCGTGTTTTAAAATGTAAAGAGAAACATTTGGCTATATGATATGATCACGGATAACAATTTAGAGTCAACCACAACAGATTAAGGTCACACATATGTATGTGTATGATCTGAATCTGAATACTTTAACAGGTGTGCCGTTCATAATATACTGAAGAGAACTACATTTGAGGTGAAAACACATGGCTACATAAGAATAATTCTGTTCCTAACACACCAATCGCTTATAGTGGCGACATCATCTTGTAGATGAACTATGCCTACAATTAAATATTAAATAAGACAAAGTGAAGCCTCTAGAACGGTTCTTTAATTTCGTACATATATTTTTTGGGCTTCTCTTAAGTTTCAGATGAAGATTTTCTAAGTTTTGAACCAAAAAGCATAGCAGTAATGATCTGTTATCAATTGATATCCAGTGGTCCAGTGCTACCTAGGATCCAAATGATCTGAGTCCTAGGCTACATGAATGACCTATAAAAGGAAAGTAGTACCGAATTACTATACCGATATACTTTGAAAGTAGGTACGCATAGGATATATCTGTGATGTTTCGTGTCTGAGACCAAGTCTGGGCACTGCGTGTCAGGATGGGAAGAGTGCGAATGTCCATGAGCCTCTTTCTAAGGGTCAGTGGTAATGTACCATTTGAGGGCTTTCTTTTAAATCTAGCTATTTATTTCTGTAGCCTGTACATACAAGCATCTTACCTTTGTGTTCTAAATTGTTGTGTTCTAGCATTTAGAGTGCCAGAACATGATCTTTTTATTTGAAAAGTGTGAGCTTTTGAACTGGGACCTGCGTCGACAACCTTGCCTTTGGGTGTTGTATTGTAAGATAAGTATGTATTTGCAAAAAAAGTAGTTACGTATTCTATCCGTAATATAGTTCTCATATTACAAGCTATGCTTAGTTGGCTAGATGGCGCTGTGTGAAATGAATGTACTTTAATTTATTATTTATCACATCTGCCTGGGACATCAGTAAGAGCTGGTGCGGCGGCTGATTCGACCGAGGATCACAAAAGGCCCAAAAATAGTGGTCTCGACAGAGCTTACCTATTTCAGCCTTTTAGGGTCGAGGCGAGGCTTTAAATTGATGTGCACGTGACCCAAATGCTGGCTCTTATTAGGCCATTAGCATAGCTATTCAGCGTGGCAATGCAGCCAGTGTCTTAGGCGCTTCCGTCTGGTACTGGTCTGGAACAGTTGAGATACCTATAGGCCGTTTGTAACGCTCCTTCGGTTATCCGACTGCTTCCTTTGTACATTGTTTGATTCTTTTTGATGCTTGTAAATAAATAATAGTTTTTACGTACGATGGGTCAGTTCTGGACCGCATGATGTGACTGAGCAAGGATGCCATCACGATATTAAATATTTCAGGATGTGGTTATGAAATAACTTAGTAGTTAGTGAAGCCATGCTTCTGCCTAACAACACAGCCCCAATTAAATGTTTCAGCCTACATTCGTTTTATGATCGTATGTACATCACACATAATGCATGAATTATTGCAATTTCGGCTACTTGCAAAACAGAGACTATTAAATTAATTAGCTAAACTTTCTAAACGAAGAAAGCTAAAATTATTGCTTGTTTGTTTCAAAAGACGGTTTTTTAACAATTCCGTAATTATAAAATGTTAAAATAATTTAAATGTTTATTTCATAACACAACGTTTTTAGCATGAATTTCAGTTACGCAAGTGTTAATTTAAACTAGGCCTTTTATTTTTCCTTAGTGATTCGAGTATTTTCCAAATCAGTTATTAGTACACCCCTACCCTACAAATATAAGCAATTAAAACGAAATTCATTTCAGGGGTCTGTGATTCCGTTGTCTTAAGACTTACGTATTTTTGTCATTACGAGATTTAGCTGTGGAGGCAGGTATAATTACAAATTATAGTTTGTATTTCTATGTGCCACCATTGGGCTTACCCCCGCGTATAGCGCCGATAGTCAAAGTCTGCCACCGTGGCGTTGGACGCAGTGGCAGACCGAAGTAATGTATTACCGTGTGCCCCCATTGTTCATACGTGGGGGCAGATAGTCATAAGTGTTCTAACCGCTTCTGTGGTCTAGTGGTTTAACCCACCGATTTCAGATCCAGAGGTCCCGGGTTCGATCCCTATGGGGAGTACAATTAATTGTGCTTGGTTTGGTTGGTGGTAAGACTTTGATGAAGTCCGCCTGGCTAGCTACCACCATCTAACCTAATTATGTCGCCATAATACCAAAATCTAAAAATAATTTTGTGTTCCGGCATTCAGAGGTAAGATAGCCAGTTCCTCAGTTTGTTGAGGAGTATGTGTGAAAAAGTGCGCCTCCACGTTCGGCCTTATCTTAACTTGTTACCAGGTGAGATGAAGGCCAAGCGCTTCCCCGTCAAATAATAATTTAAAAAAAAGTGTTACCGTCTCCCACCGCGTGAGGTCGTTTGTGGGGGCAGACGGCAATTCTTATTCTTAATGTCTTCAAAAGAAGAATTACGACTCATTTAGCTTGCGCCAGCCTTGGTATACGCAAGTTTTGAGGTCAAGAGATGACCCCATTTCAAATAAAAAAGAGCCTCGGATGGGCTGTGGGATACCTGTCAGTCAGTCAGTCCGACAGTCCGACAGACGATGATTCATGTATTTGTAAATAAATAAGTATATATTTTTTACACCGCGCCATCTAGTCCCAAACTAAGCAAAGCTTGAGAACTAGAGGGAACTAGATTACGCATATAATACTAATATACTTTATTTTCTTTATATACAAAAATACATTACAATATCTACGTGGAATCATCGGGGCGGATATCGTAACGCGGGCACGATTGGTCATATTGAATAAGGGCCCAGTGGTCATTACAAAACCATGTCAGACGTCAGACGCCTAGAAGCTGGCAACGGCTTATGAAGTCCGACACGAGATGAAAAAAAGCGACATGCAATCGTATGACAATTTGGTTAATAGGTACAAAACATTGGTTTCAATGAAGAATTAAGTGCTTTTTTTTAAGTTTCCTAACGGTCATATTAAGTTGTCATATCAGTATTACCACGAGGACACGGTATAATCACCCAGCATTTATTTGCAACATTATTTACCTACCTGACATTCTAATATCGCTCTTTCCACTGGATTGCCTACTATTTCGCATTATGGAAATGTTTGTCCCCACTAGGTCAATAGAACTGGCGTAAGTATTATAATCTTTGATGTCACTTGTTGCTTCGTTGTACATTGCGTCAATAACAAATTCAACAAACAATAGGTACTTACCTACTTCGGATCATAATACGTACCTAATAAAAACTTTCAGCAACAATTATCAAGACGTGTGTTGCACTGCAGTGATTTTTTTCAAGACATTGATCCTTATAAAGACAATAGTTAATTAACTCAAGTGATAAAATGCTTAGATGGTACAAATTTAGTTGATTGCTTGTTTCAAATGTTTACATTATAAAGTCAAGGTAGCTACTCATCTTGTGCACTGTCCAATCGGTACACAGCTATTACCTACAAAATATTTACACTTAAATTATATTAGTTGTTTCAGCTACAAATTTAGCTACTTAGGGCTTTTTTAAATGCTCAAAATGTGTTTTTTTTTTAAAGCTGGTAGTTTGCATAAAGTTGTGCATGTTACATGTGCTCTAAGCGACTCTCCCAACCCTCGGTTCTACATTCGAAAAATAAACCGGCTAAGTGTTTAGTGAGGGTTCCGACCCACATTTCAAAGACAAAAATACAGGGTTTTGATTTTTATTCTGAAGTATTGGTAAATGTCTCACGCTTGGTCAGTGTTTAGTATTTGTTGTCATACATTAAGGTAAGAACTATAGTCGCACCATATTTGAGATCTTTACAAAAAGAGGATATAATTATAAGTCCCCACAAGTGGGAAGTCATCGACGGCACCCAGGGTACACCACAAGGAGGTACCCTGTATAACCTGACCCTGACCCAAGGTCACCAACCTTTACCCGACCCGAGTCTTTATTAGTATTCTGCTGGTTACTGGCGCACAATGACCAGCAAAATTGGTAACAAAAAAGTGTCGAGATTATGTTTCGTTCCGCCAAACTCGGGAGCTCGCCTTCATTGAATACAATTGCAACAAACGCTTTGGACTTGCTTCCTCATACACTTACAATTTCCGACAAACAGAACATATGCTACAGGCAGCCTCATCGCAGGAACACAGCACTATACTAATAGTTCGCCCCGAACCGCCCCGAGATCTCGTGTGTATTATAAGGTATTCAATTACGGAGATTATCACACAAAAATAAAGTAACTAAACGCACTATTAAGGCGTGCTTTCATTACACCTTACTCTTAGTACACTTTTTCTCATAATTTCGTTTGAGTTCGAAGCACACTCTCCTTGCTCTAATTCAATGCAAACCTAGAATGAGAGCAAAGCACCCAATCGTTCGTCCATCGTTTGTACGTCAGAGTGCGTGGGCAACCCTTAACACCATGAAAAGCTTTGTTTTTTTTTAAGTGGTCTCAAAACCGTTGTCTTAATATTCTTGGTTTAAAAATCTATGCCTCCAGACCATGGATGTCGTAAATTTTAAAAAAGTGGCTTCACCAAAAAGGCAATGGTTTTCTTCTGTGTTCCAAAACTAGTAACTATTTACACCAATCGGTCTGACAAGGGTGGATTATGGCCAAACCTTTCCATTTTTTTGTTGAACAATAATGTGCTGTTGGTGCAGGATGAGTGCATGACAACCCAATATAATTCTTGGATCATATAAACACCCTTGTTTTGTCAATTTTATTGTTTGTTTGTTTTATTGAGTGAAAAACAAAATAAATAAAAAAATAATCAAGTTTTATTATGAAGCGTATTTCAATCAAAATTTAAAAATATCTAACGTCACTGTCTTGCAAGACTTAATGATCGTCTAGAAAATCCCTTTATTTTGAAATAAGGAAAAAAAAATAGAAATTAATATCTCCGAGCCTTCAATATTGTTCTCCCACTTTTTCTGTTTACGGTACTCACAATACTCGACACTGGCAGAATCGATAAAACGGTTGCACGCCATATCAAAGAAGTTGAAGTTGAAGTTAATATCTTAATTATGTCGCTAAGACATTTTCCACGTTTTGCACAGGGGTGGTTTCAGTAAATACACCAGAAAATAGTGAGTTTGACACCCCCTTTAACATTATATTCTACAAGATATCATTTTACCGCCTTGACGCGCTCCCATGTTACAAAAACCACCTCTATTAAAAGTTAAAAACTTTATGTGAAATGTGCAGTTGATACTCTTTCAAATGACATCCCGCAAGGCATAGATCTTCATGTTTCACTTAACGCCCCTATTTTTTAAAAACTACCCTAGTTATAAAAGCTCTGATCGGTGTTTTATTTGTAGCTTTGCCGACTTTTTGACTTTTTATATTGTTTCTTCACATTTAGCTGACCTTCTACAATTCTACAAAAATCTCTTTACAGTTTAAATTTATTATTTATATTCGAAAAAACGGGTATATAATTATACATAGCAGAATGTGCAGGTCGCAAAACGAGCACTTGTGCAGTATTTTATATTTTACCTTTATTAAGCTCTAGCTTTTGCCCGTGGCTTGGCCCGCGTTAGTACCTACCCGGATAAAAGTAGTCTATGTTCTTCCCCAAGATACAATTTATTTTACAATCATGCCAAATTTCATCAAGATCATCGTGAAAACGTAACATACAAACATATACTTTCAAATTAATATTCTAATATACAATAAAACATAGTAAACATTCCCGCCATTCCACGCAAGACCGCGTGAGCCACCCCCCCACACCCCCCCACAACGCAACAACGCAACAACCTATCTTTCTGATGCTTATGTTAATTGTTCACTATATAAAAAACTATTCGTCCAAATTGCATAACGTAAACGGCAAATATAATCTAAAAAAACAAACAGACAAAGACACTTTCGAATTTATAATATTATGGATTAGTACTATACAGGTTGAATTTTTCAAGTGGGCGTCCAAGGTCAAATCCAATTTATAATATTATGGATTAATACTATACTGGGTGAATTTTCCAAGCAAGGCCAAATCAAAAAAGGAACCATTTCTGGAAAGTAATTAAATACGGCAAACTTAAGGAAAGAGCTCATTTGTAACAAAATACATTTTTATTTTTCTTACGTGACCTTACCTAATCTTTTAACTGATTAATTGTTCAAAATGATGGCCATTGTTTTCAATACATTTCGACGTCTAAGGATTGTACTGCATTCAACATTACAAAATTATTGATTCCGTTTAGAATATTTTCCAAAGATCGTTTCAAGTCTTCAATTGTATTGTACGTGTCTTTGTAGATTTCGTTTTTTACGTACCCCCAAGAAAATAATCTAAAGAGGTAAGATCCGGTGACCTCGCTGGCCACAGCACAGGACCATGTGTTCCAATAAAATTATCGCCAAACTGCAGAATCAACATCTCTTTCGCTATACGGCTATTATGCGCTGGGGTTTATCTTGCTGAAAGAATAATTGGGCCTGGCCCAAAGGCAAGTTATCAAACTCTTCAAATAGTTCATTTAAAATTTCTACATATTTAAAAGTGGTCAACATTCCATCATAAATTTTGAAATAAAATATTCTGTTCTTCAAAATACCGCACCAACAATTAAATGAAAAACGTACTTGGTGATGCCCTTCGGTTATCCGTAAAGGATTGGTGTTTGACCAATAATGTTTATTTTTTCGGTTGTACATACCATTATTGGAAAAATTTGTTTCGTCAGAGAACAAAATATTGCATAGAAAATGTCTATCGTTGTTTAGTTTCTGATTTAACCAGTTGCAAAAATCAAGACGTCTTAAGTAATTGCCTGGATGTAACTTTTACACAATGCGTCCGGAACGGTACCATTTATAATTGTACTTTTTTAAAACTTTACACATCGTAGCTTGATACACTTGAATGTTTTCAGCTGCATTGCGGGCGGAATAAGCGGGGAATGACTCAAAATAGGTCAAAATAGCTATTTCTAAATCTTCATTACAAATACGTGGCTTTATTAGTTTACTTTTAACAAAGCTACCTCCTTGTTTAAGGTTGTTAACTATTTTTTGGAGACGCTTAACAGTAGGGAAATCACGTTGAGGATATTTGTTTTGGTACCAGACCAAAGCGCGAGTGGCACTTCTCCCATTGATAAAATATGCTTCCAGTAGAAATCAAATCGTTCATCATTAGTTAAATCCAACTCTAAATCACAAAGTATTGCTTTTAAAAAATATTTAACAAAATACGAAACAGTACGCAAACAAATAGTAGTAATCAACGAAACGTCGAACAAAATCTAAATAATTGGCGCCAATTCCCTTTCCGTTCGAATTTCAATTGTATATTTTTTATATATAAAAAAACAGTGTATTTTTTTTTTAATTACAACTGGTGCGATTCCTGGGATGAATATAGATTAAAAAATATATATCTAAAGATGCCGTTTCAGTTTTCATCGAAATCGGGTCCGAGACTCCTTTGTGTATTTTTCGATATTCCTCATTTGGCCATGCACGCCCACTTGAAAAATTCACCCTGTATATTAAGTAGTAGGTATATTTTAGTAGTTCAAATATAATTTAAATCGGATAATGCATAACACGGCATAACTCTTATGCCGTCACAAATATTGCCACATACATACATACATACAGTGCTGGATTAATTCGGAGATCTGATAGGTATTTTCAAACATTCCGAAAGTTCCTGGATTTCGGATCGGAAACATCACTTGGTCAGATCCGACATAGAATCCAAATGATTAAAACGCTATTCACACACCATTTCTGAAAATCATCGGTGAGAAGCATCGAATTCAAATGTATTCTCAGAATCTCAATCGGAAACTTTTGAATTCGATCAGGTAAGGCCGAAGATGGAGGCGCACTTCACCCGGAATCCTCAATAAACTGAACTGGCTATCTAGCCAGTTCAGTTTATTGAGCTAGCTAGTTTACCTGGCTACCACCATCTTACCTAATTCTGTCGCCATAATAACAATTCTTAAAAAAAAATGTTGTGTTCCGGCATTCAGAGGTAAGATTACCTCTGAATTTAATAAATTACATTTTTTTTAAGAATTGTTATTATGGCGACAGAATTAGGTAAGATGGTGGTAGCTAGCCAGGCGGACTTCAACAAAGTCCTATCACCAACCAAACCAAGCACAATATATTGTACTCCCCATGGGGATCGAACCCGGGACCTCTGGATCTGAAATCGGTGGGCTGAACCACTAGACCACAGAGGCGGTTAAAAGTTAAAAAAAGTTAATAAAAAGTTAGTAAATTGAGTTCAAAGTGCGATTCAAAACATTATCAGTATCGTAGACCTAGTAGTTCAGTTGCGTAGTTTTCTTGGCAGAATTAATGGTTATCGCAGCTGTTTCCTGAGTGTGGACTTTGTATGCTGTCAACTCATCTCTGCACAGCCTCGACTCAAGTCGTTGACCTTGGCCCGGTCGCATTACTAAACAAGTAAAAGGTAAAGATATAATGTGCGCACACGCATATTTCATGCAGCCGCTATTCTAGCAAAATTATACTATTGCGCCTACAGGCATTTCAAAACGAAAACGTTTTCCACTGTTTCAGGTTTAGGTAGGTACGTATAATTAGAATAGAAAAAAACTTTTATGTTGTGTTTTGAAGCTACAATTTACCAAAAACCTATACGCATGCGTAATCACCCCCGAGGTTCCACCTTATTGCATGGCCGATAAAAATAGTTTACTACTAATTTCATAGACATTAGTAGTAAACTAGGGCCACAAGAGCTACCCCTAGGTTATGTGATCATGGTCGTTCAATAATTATTTCCAGGATCAGTTTACCATCTTTTTATTCGAATTTCCAGCTATTGCCGTATTGCGTACCATGATTAAAATAGTGATAGCTACAAGGATGATTAGGAACGCCTGCTGAGCCGATCGGTTCAGCGATGTTAAGGGCCTTGCCATCACATTGCGCCTAGTTCTTCTCGACATCCTGAGGAACAACACATAAGTTAGAGCAATCGTGAGAAAAGAAACGAGCACCTTACTATGCACCTTCTGCGTAAGCTTCATAATTTCTGCATGAATCTAAGATTTATATATTTCTAATTTTTGATATCAAGAATATGAAAAAATAAAAATCTTACTTCGACAGCAAATACCTACTTGAATATACAAAAGCTTCCGCGTTTACAATGTGCCTTTAGGTTTGGTCTAGAGCCAGCAATATGTGTAATGTAAATCAAGACCTAAGTATTCAAAGTTACTTTTAGAGAATCTTCTACAATATGAATGCATGATTTGAGTCACGTTTGAGCATTGGATTAGGCTTTGATCTCAAAGTAGCACATGATAAATCTAAGCTTAACACCAAGTTCGGACTAGAATTGTAAGCCTTTCGCATCCGCGGCTCTTAATCTCATATCCCATCGACTATGCCTCGCCCGTAAACACGTTGACAATCCTCTCGTGTTGTCATACAACCATGGACTACCTTTAAGATTAATTCACACATTTCCGTGACGGCGCAATACCGGCTACGACGCGGCATAGTTCTGTGTCGATGCTTCAGTGGTACTACTATCACACTTATCAGATTCTTCAAACTTAATTTTCAATTAATAATTCCGGCTTAATGAAGACACGCACATCTGGGTTTGACTCACATTTCAATATAAAAATCAAGTCACTGTTTTTTTTTTGTTGCAGCAGCAAATATTAACTGTCTTCCTATGACAGTTCATGAGATACAGACTATTGACAGTCTGATGGATAGCGGAGGATCAGTAATTGGGCCCCGTTCGGATCCTTAGTGTATGGAACCTAACACCATGAGGCAAAATCGTACAACAATAATTTTGCAGAGTTCACAATACTTGCCAACATCGGCCAGCGGCATTGACGAAACGGCTGACGAATGTAAATGCATTGTTTCTATAGAATGTATGCATTTTTTACGTAACCCGGTATTGTGCCGTCGTCCTGATAATGCCGCAAACAGCATACTCACTTTACCTACAACGCCCGCGGGACCTAGAGCGCGGTCTGCAGTAGCTTTTCAATAGCCTAAATGCCTTCTTCAAGATCAACACTAAAATTGCGACGGCTATGAGGCAGATAAGAACGTCACACTTGTGACAACAAATGTTTTGGCTGACGCTAGGCGATTGGGCGACTTTGGCGACTTTGGCTTCATCATTGACGTTGGCTTGACTTTTGAGATCTTGGCGACTGGGACAGCTTATGCTGGAAACAATAAAAGTATGAATAATATAACGGTTCTAAAGTTTATACTCGTAGTATAGCTCCAAGAATCACATGTCACAAACATTGAAAATAATAATTGTCTGGAAACAGCAATACCTAATTGTTGTTATTCTATATATGAAGGCTTCCGCTGCCAATCATTTTATATGCTACTTGGAATACATTAAATTGGCTGCCAACGTTTGTTTCCGCTGTCTTTTTGACCCTAATATCTTCAATAAGTTGAGTGTACTCGCTACATCCTTGCCTAGAGCATGATTGTGATCAAATGTGAAATAAATAGGGCGTGTTAGCTCGGCTTGCTAACTGCGTTTGAATGAATTCAATGAGAACAAAGTCAGTTTCATTCAACGTCCCTGTTAATTTGGAAAAAAAATTAGAAAACATATTCGTGAACGAAAAAGATAGGAAAAGCATACGGCCCACTGGTTACCGTAGCTATGGTTGCTTGTGATACCAAAGGCTTCAGTCGCGCGTTGCCAACCCCTTTTGAAATCCTCAAATCCTTTTTTTGAAAGAGTATGGAGATACTGTAGCCTCGGAGAATGCATCAGCAGAGAGACTATTCCACTTCTTGAGCGTAGTCTGAATTGCCATAGTGATGTGATATCAGAATGGCACTACTAGTATGAGCAGTGAAAAAAAAACGTAGTTGGTCCAACCATTTATTTTACTTTTGATTTAGATATGTACCTACTAGTGCTTTACCGACTCGATTTTTATAACAATAGACTTAATTTATGAAGAAGTTTTAGTAGGTACTCGAAGTATTGCAAAATTTGACAGTGGTCTGTCACTAATTATGTGTCTTCATAGACGTTCATAGGTCAAAAGTAAAATAAATGGTTGCACAAACAATAGTCGGCAGTTCCATATATCCCTAATGATCTATCCCTACTGGTAGGGATGAATGTTTTTTTTTCCATCTATTGCTACTAGGGGGGAAACGTGGATATTTTACTTCCACGTATTTCTACTATGATCAAGACAAATAGGAAGAAAAATCAAAAGAATTTGAATTTTGAATTTGAATTTGAAGAAAAAAAATTACAAATGAATTAGGTTTATTTTATTCTATAGGTTTTTAATTTAATAATTAGTCCTAACTAGTCTAATAATAAATCCGTAGCAATGTTGGTAATATTATATTTTAACATATCTAAAAAATGTCCAACCGTGATCTCTTCTGTGATAGGTTGCATTAGTGCATTTTGTATCACGTAATCACGGGTCACATACTTTTCCTCTCTCTTTTTTGGTGGATTCAGTTTCAGCACGTTCCTGATGGACTTAATGCGATTCTTTTGAACCACGGACTGGCTGTATAATATTTTTAAAAATTTGTATAAACTTGGTTTCCGGTTGTTTTTATCACTGATTTTGAAATGCCATGATTCCGTGAAATTATTTGTTCTGTGCCTTTTTACAAACTCGCACCACTGTTTCTGGAACTTGTCATTTTTCATCCAAGTTCTTTTTTTTTTTAAATAGATCAGCAGGGATATATGGAACTGCCCACAATAGTTTACTAATAAAAAATCGTGTATCTGATTGAATGGCAAATGCCCTGTGAGGGAGTTTCACTTAGTAAGATGTAGGTAGTTTTACTAGTAAGGCGTAGGGAGTATTACCAGTAAGATGTAGGGAGTTTAACCAGTAAGGTGTAGGGAGTTTCACTAGAAACATGTTGGGAGTTTTACTAGTAAGGTGTAGGGAATTTCACTAGTAAGTTGCATATGTGTCGTGTCGTTCATACTTAGTACAGCTATCATTCTGACATGCCATCAGCATGATGGGGCTAACTGCCTTTTCAATAAAGCTTTTCTTCAGTAAAGCGGGGCTGGGAATTTCGGTCTTTGACATTGTCTACGTATCTCACTACAGGTTCTGGTTACATGCGCCATAGGCTCTGGAAAAGAGTGGAAACAAACATAAAGCTGACTGACTGACTGAACATCAACAGACAGCCTAGAGGTCCGATAGACCTGTATTTTTAGGTCTAGTTTCCTTTTGTGCACTAAGAAAGGGTTTTGGAAAATTTCCTCGAGATGGAAAAGAGTCCCGACCGTGTCATCAGATATCAAATTTGGAGAATTTATTTATTTTATTAAAAGGTCAACCTATATCACTCGGGCTTCCGGTATGAGAGACGTGCATGGGGTATATTTCAGCCATCATGTAGGCTAGGCACGACATTCTGGTTTTAAAACTATTAAAGAATATGTAACTCGGATTCGCGATGTGCTTCACAACTTTACAAGCTTTGATTTGACCTCACTGGTTACGTTGTTTTGTATAAATATAAAGAAATAAGTATCATGAATAGTTGAATAACATGTCAAAAAAGCAAGCCTCTTAGCTCAGTTGGTAGTAGCTATGGCTTCTGCGCTGAAGGTTGAGGGTTCGATCCCATCCGCGATAAACATTCATACAAACTTTGTATGATAAGTTTGTATTTATGATAATTATATAAGTATGCTATCCGTAGTCTAGTTCAGAATAGAGTTAATATCTCGGCTTTGCGAGATATTAATTCGCTTTAATGTGTTTCTTAGTAAACAGTGAAGAGTGAAGAAAAATGTTGTTTAGGCTCATTAATGAGCTTACCTCAAAATTTTCCGAATACACCGTTATAAAGGGATTTATGAGGGTGAAATGTATCCTTTTATATGATTAATGCTTTCTTTGTTTGAATGTTAATCCTACCTTCATGTCAAAGCTGCTACGCTGAAGCTGTGCACAGATCACAGATATTGTTAAATAAGTATTGGGCACTTTTTATCTTATACGCCGCGATCAGAAGAGAGAGAAGCCAGTATAAAATAAGACCAAGTCATTGTCACTGGTCACGAGTCACCGGAGTCCCTTATTAGTTATATCGTCGCTAGACAACAATACACTCACAAAAACTTTGTCGTCCTGTCTATCCGACCGTCGGATCTTATAGCTATATCTTAAAAGAGATTCTCAAAGAGATTTGTCCCAGGAAGACCATACATGATATCGGAATCTCGCATGACAGATCCGATAAAGGACTTATAGATAACGTTGATATTGATGATGTTGAGTATGAACTCGACGTATACGTAGTTCAATACAAAATAATGTCAAAAAATGTTGCGGATCCGCATAACATCAACGACAACGAGCTCTGTGGTTTAGTTACCTCTGTGGTCTAGTGGTTCGCCCACCGGTCTCAGATCCAGAGGTTCCAAGGGGGGTACAATATTGTGCTTGGTTTGGTTGGTGGTAGGATATGATGATGGTAAGTCCGCCTGGCTAGCTACCACCATCTTACTTTGGTTTGCCACCCACAGCAATTTAAAATTGTTGTTTCCCTGAATTTAGAAATAAGATAGCCAGCTCTTTAGTTTATTGATAATTTCGGGTGAAGTGCGCTTCCACCTTCGGCCTTATCAAAACATGAAAAACAGATGAAAACCGCGTCTCCATCGTTTCACAAAAAAAAAAAAAAATTCATAGTACCCCAAGAACTCTGAATCCAGATGTTGGATGTTTCCTGTAGGTATTCATTATGTCTCATCAATGGGAAATCAAATCAATCAAACGCAGTCCCATGACAGACACATATCTCCAGCTCGCGAGCCAAAAGCTCTATAATTGTTGAAAAGCAAATATTTGTTAAGTACGAAACGAGTTCTTGAAATAAGGCCACCCCAACTATCTGTAGGCTAGTAGTAAGTTAATGACGTCACGTAGTCTAACGAATGCCTTACATAACGCAGTATACCTACTCACTAATATCAGTTAAAAAAATCAGCTTTGCGTTGCGTTAGGTTGATGCGGTTGCCAAACGGACGGTGTTTCTCAACTGAGGTAATTGTTGTTACAGCAAGTTGCGAGATAGAACTACTTTGCAGTGTACGATACGACTGCGTCACGACATATAGCAATGTTATGCACCAACTATCGATTTTCTTTTGAAACAATATGTTTTTTTTTGATGTCTTACGATGGTTTATTAAATCGACTTCAGATCTAGAGGTCCCGGGTTTGATTCCTAAGGGGGAGTACAATAGTGGGCTTGGTTTGCTTGGTAGTAGAACTTTGTTTGTCCGCCAAGCTAGATACCACCATCTTACTTAATTTTGTCGCCATAATAACAATTCTTTAATTGTCGTGTTCCGGCATTTAAAGGTAAGATCTAGCTAAGGAACTAGCCAGTTCCTCAATTAGTTGAGGATTCCGGGTAAAGTGCGCCTCCACCTTCGGCCCTATTATAGCATGAAAATCATCACCTGATTTGATGATGATGAATGGTGGCCATGCATAACGTCGTACAAAAAAAAATGTTAAATCATAATGAATACTTATATTTTTTTCAAAACGTGAATTAACGAATAATGGCTTGAAAATGTTGAAACGTATACGTACATATTATTACGGGTGTAGAAAGTATAATATTTTTAGGTACACAAAGTAGACGTTGCAACTGTCAAAATTATGAAAATTTTGACAGTACATCATTCAAGTCTATCTTCTAGTTGCAAAAACAGTATGCGCACTATCTGAGCTGATTAGTAGGTTTAAATACCATGACATTAAATAACATGAATGTTGCCTATGGCTTATTTGAATTAAAAAAACTAGTGAAGAATAGGTCATATCTAGTTAATGACAGATATCATATTAATATTGTAGTGGTAAATTAGTATTAGCATGGACGAAATTTTGGTCCATGGTAATTAGTATGTAATTGAGCGAGCGAGCAAAGCGAGCGAACCGTCTCAGTTTCGAAATTGGCCAAAAATGCTTTTGTCCGCTGTGTGTCGGCTGTCGGCTGTCGGTTTGTTCTCGCCTACAGGTCGCAACCAATTTTGATTAAAATTGGCACACATGTTCCTTGAGATATTAAATTTTTTATTCGTACGCGATTTTTGATTGGGGCGAAAAAAGGGAGGAAAAGGGGGGAAGTTTGCTGTAGCGTTATTTATGAACGGATTTCAATAAAAATGGAAACACACACTAATGATTTCATTCCACACAAGATGTTGTAAAAAAAAAGGTTGAGTGGAAGGGGAAAAGGGGAGAAATTTACTGATGGTTTTTTTTTTCGGAAAATTGATACCTTCATTTTCTAATCAGACTACGCAGTCCTCTTCGCTTTTGCAAGACAAATCCTTGGACACCAGGATCGATCTCTTCAAACCAAGGGAACGCGAGTAATCGCTAAAACTTCTACCCCTATTTGCTCAAAAGTCTATAAGGAAATATGATAGTGATAGAGGAAAGCATCGGTTATTGCATGGTTGTAAGTGCTCGCTAGGTCTACTGTTCTTACAGAACCACTAGTATTAGTATATCCACATCACATCTCTAGATACCTTTCTGATATTTGCCAGGAACCATTACGGGTACGGAACCCCGGACTGCTCTAGCGGCTGGCCTCACGCTCACGATTCTCCCGTGACATAAAATTCCTCACCCCCCCTTATCCACATCTTCATCCTTCCACTAAACTTGCTAATTTTACTTGATCATTATTCCCTCATCCTACACAACTTCAGTCTTGAAATTTTAGCTTAACTATAACAACATAGATTTGAGAACATGTTTAACCGCCTCTGTGGTCTAGTGGTTCATCCCACCGATTTCAGATCCCGGGTTCGATCCCATGGGGAGTACAATATTTTGTGCTTGGTTTGGTTGGTGGTAGGACTTTATTTAAGTCCGATTGGCTAGCTACCACCATCTTACCTAATTCTGTCGCCATAATAACAATTCTAAAATTGTTGTGTTCCGGCATTTACAGGTAAGATAGGCCAGTTCCTCAGATTGTTGAGGATTCCGGGTGAAGTGCCTTTGGCCTTATCTTAACTTGATACCAGGTGAGACGAAGGCCAAGCGCATCCCCGTCGTACGATAAAAAAAATATGCGAAGCGAGAACCTGGTATGGGATAGCGGGCAGAAAGAGAATGAATCTATGCATTGATATAGGTACATTGAGTTTTTCTCCAGGGCTATTGAGGCCAAGTCTGAAACCGTGAGAGTTATCGAAAAGTCATGCTAGAAGTTACGTGCTCGATAAAAAAAAAATAAGTCCTGTCCTATTAAAGAAAATTTTTTTTTTGTAGTTTTTCTGGACAAGTGAGCTTAACAAAAAAAAAAAAATTTTTGCATTTACGATTTCTTTGTTTGATAATAAAAAAAATAATGTAAGATGACTATGTGCCTAAAGTTGTTGTAACACTTTCAAAATTTAAAATTTATAAATTTGTCTGGAACATCTGGAATCATCAGGACAGTGGCCCTGAAAAAAACTGTATAGAGGTGTATGTAATTTTAAATATTTTTTTGTATTTCAAGTGATATATTATGTGTCGTTATAACATTTGTAGATGTGTATGGTGTTTAGGTATCGTATCGGTTGGTGGAATAGCAATCGCAGTGGAAGGGCGCCCGCGCATAGCTCATGGCGTAAGATTAATTTGGCGAAATGAGAGTGCGTGCGGTGATACGCTTTGCAGTTACAATTGCTCTGCTCTATTCGCTTTACTTCAAAAACTATCTTACATACTTCCAGTTACGAAAGTTTTTTATTCTTTAAATCCAGTCTCATAAAATGTTTAAGAGTAGAGTCAAAGAGCTAGTGCTCTTTGACTCCATATAGATTTAGTGTATACCTATGTATTGTATGTAAATAGGTATATATAGTAGGTATGTATTATATTATATGTTATGTATGTATAATTAGGCTTAAATGTACTTATATAATATTAACAGTATAATTATATTTATTTACACGTGACCCAAGGGCTGGCTCTTATTTAGGCCAGCGAATTAGCATAGCTATTCAGCGTGGCAATGCAGGCAGTGTCTTGGGCACGCTTCCGTCTGGTACTGGTCTGGAACAGTTGAGTTACCTATAGGCCGTTTGTAACGGTCCTTAGGTAATCGGACTGGTTTCTTTGTACATAGTTAGTTAGTTAATTGTACATTTTATTGAATAAAAATTGTTACCTTTTATTATATTTATGATCCAGTGTAGTTTATCTTATTATTCCTATATTGGTTATGTTTTTTATTAATGTTGTACACTTTTCCCATGATATTTAAAAAAAAAATTTGCCTTGTTACCTTGTATATGATGTATTTATTTATGTGTGTGTGAAATAAACTTTGTATAAAAAAAAGTATTAATAAGTTCAGTTATGTCATGACATAGATATTTTTCGTGCATCAGTTATTATTAAATAATTCTTATTTACCCAAATTATGTGGTCTCAATTTGTTTAAAATATTTTCTTACATTTTGTAGCATTAGAATCCCATCTTACTTTTTTTATACCTTCTAAAAACTCGGATACTGCGTATGCTGTGTTCACATCTAGAAGGCCGTATGGCTTTGTTAGTTTTATAGTGTTTAAATATGTATGTTTTTTAGTTGTAACGACCAGTTTGTTAACCTATAAGAAAATATTGCACGAATGGATTGAAGGTTATTTAGTGACAACAATCATATTTTTCACATCTGATGCGACACATCTCACTGCAACTTGGCAATGAGAAAGCCTTAGAAATAAATAGATACTGTTTCATGCGATGTATGTGTCAAACTAATACGACGACTCCTAAACCTTAGTACACACACGACGGACTAATAATTGGGATACTGAAGGCCCGCAGCCCACTGAGGTATACATCTGTTCACAATTAGAGAAACAAACATCCCCAGAGGGTTTTAACTGAAGAGGCATCGGCTGCCCAGTCTTGGAATGCGTGGAAGTCAAAACACAGTGCAAGGAACCCTCAAAAACCTGAGGTCGAAGCCTGCGAAGACCACAGGGATATTCTGACCGAAGCGAGAGTCATTTACATATGTAAAGAAGGCCAAGTAGGTTCATATTTTCATACAAACCAACAGAAGTACTGTATACTTGATTTCTGTGATTAATAATCTCACAAATCTTCAATCAGATACAGCCTCTCATGTTACTGCAAGTTTGTAAAAACGCACAATTTCCACATAAAAAGAGGTTTGCGTTTTTTACAAACTTGCAGTAACATGAGAGGCTGTATCTGAATGATGATTTGTGAGATAATTAATCTCAGAAATCAAATATACAGTACTTCTCTTAAAATAAGAGGCACATGTTTTCTTATTTTTATTATTCATAGAGGGTATTGTTCATAATATAATCAGTGAACTGAACATGCTTGCAAATTAAAATAAGTCTGATTGTATATTTCGGGCTCAAACTGGCGAACGCTTGGAATTTTGTTTCCGTTATCCCTTGGGAATATCCTAATATCCTTTCTTAGAGCACCGCGATAGAAAAGAAAAATGCTACAATAAAATAAAAATTCCTTAAACAGCGCCAATTCACCAGAAGTTAAAGAAATCTTCTATAAAAACCAGTTCCGAAGCTCCCGTTCTGGTACACGGCTGATGGTTTTTTTTGAAGAAGCTGTCTTTACAGTAAATTGTTTCCTCTATAAGTATTTAGACTGAGTACAAAGATCAAGATTTGTTACCTGTCAAGCTCGGCGTTCTCCGGTCACTGTCACCAATATGTCGGATATTTTCGTTAGACAGAGGAGTAAAAAAGTGAATGCAAAGCAAACCATCACTATTTCTACGAGATCAAAGGTTATCTGAGTCCTCTTAGACATCTCGGATTGTAATCGTCTGAAAGCATAATATGAACTCGTAATCATCATTTTGAGCCAAAAGTTGTTATACTTTTGACTCAAAATGATGATAGATAGATGTGATCTATCTTCAAGTGAATACCACTTATAACCTACCTATGTACCTATTCTGTTGCCCGGGGCGCTGGTCTTTGCTAGCGGTTACGGTGGAACAATCTCAACTCTAGTGTATGTAAAGGCCTGGCTATCAACCGCAGCTCAGCACCAAGCAGATCGCTGTGCTCCGTTGGTGCCCGGAAGACCCAAGGCCCTCAGGGTAAGCTCGGTCCATGGTAGACCTCACACTTGCCTGTGCATATTTTGGGGTCAAGAGCTTGCCCGTTTCATGTAAAAATAAATACATTTAGATGGAGGCTAGAGTTGTACAGAAAGTAAGAACCGCTGTGTTGATACAATTACAACCACTAGCCTTTGTCCACACCTTCGCCCACGTAATAGGTACTCGAATAATAAGCCCGCCCTGTCCCATTCTTCACGTAAAATACTTGATACGAATGTTTATTTTTATAATTTTTATTACAATAGAATTCATAGTATGAGATAGGAGAAAGAAATATAGATATCAAGTCGTGCAAAGAGCACTTAAAAAAAATACATCAACCTTTTCATGTTGTCGGAAGGTGACTTATTCGCATTTTGTATTCTGCCCTCCCATTTTGACGTAGGTACGGTCAGTGCTTTGGTGCTTCGCTCTCATTTGATTTGCATAGAATGAGAGTTAGTAATGAGGAAGACTCAAACATTCAGATGAATAAAGAAATATTGAGAGTGAGTTTGATTAGAGTTAGGTGCAATGAAAGCATAAATAGTAGTATACTCGTAGTATTGTATTCACTTTTAATTTTAAGATAATTGAATAATTTTCGTGGTTCATTTCATATCACAAACCAGACATCACGAGAGCTCAATTCAAGGCAAACATACGATTTTTATAGGCTCTTGTCTATAACAAAACACTTAACTCCAAGATGTATGAAATTTTGAAAAAAAAAATGACTTCGCCTCAAAAATCTTTTTTCGATCCCACTATCCCGTTTTCCTGTTCTAAACCCAAAGCTGCACCGCTTTTAATAAAATCTGGAATCATGAGAATCTTCCTTTCAAACATTTTTTTACTCAAATCTGTTGTGAAATGAAGCGACTTCCGAGGTGACATACATAAAAAAAAACAAATTGAGAATCTCGTCCTATTTTTTAAATGGGCAAATAAAATTAAATACATCGTGATGGTATCACCGCGAACATACAGACGCAGCGTACATGATATCAGATTTGAAAGCGCTTAGTCCTATAACATCAATGGAATATGTATATCTATAGCTAAGCTAAATCTAAGGTATCACGCGGTTTGAGTCGCGACCAAATGCTAGTTGAACAATACGTGAAGGCAACTCACGGGCAAGCGAATAGTCACAGGCAACAGGCTGAAGATAAAAGACGTCCAATCTGCGATAACAGGATAAGCACAGCTGTGAAGCCGATGCATACTATCATTATGTCCATAAGCTGGAATTTGCAGAAGGTAGTGCCCAAAATGCTCCCTGTGATAGCCATTTTGCTTCACTTATTTGCTTAGTGTCTGAAATATAAAGATACTTGAATATTTGCAAACACAAACTCTGTCGTGCGTCAATCGATGACGATTGGGCGATTTGGTAAAGTAGGAATTGTCAATACATAGGTATGATCAATACGTATGACCTCAAGCATCTATCGATCGTTGCATTGTTTGATCGATTGATGGCCCTTAAACTACATATAATAGTTCAAATGATACAGCCCTATATTATGGGTTAGACAGTCAGATAGACTGAGACGCCATCCGTCAACAAAGTCTCAGTAATAATCTTCAGTGGAATTTTACCGCATCTGTGGCGTAGTGGTTCACTCGCTAGTATTAAATCCAGGATTCCCGAGTTCTATTCCCAGTGGAGTATAATATTGAGCTTAGTTGGTGGTAGGGCATTATTTAAGTCCGCCTGGCTAGCTACCACCATCTTACCTAATTTTATCGCCATAACAACAATTTTAAATTGTTGTGTTCCGGCATATAGAGATAAGATGGCCAGTTCCTCGGACTGTCGAGGATTTCAGGTGAAGTACGCTTTCTCCTTCGGCCTTATCATAACTTGAAACCAGGTGAAATGAAGGCCAAGTGCCCTTAGTATAACACAAAAAGGCACTAATCTGATTTACCTGAGAGAAGAAATACGGAAGTGCTTCAAAAAATAACCTTCCGAACGAATTTGTATACTTTTTGTAATATAAGCATAGGGGGCGGTACCGTCAATGCATATATTTCTGAAAAAGTAAAAATCAAGAGGTTAGATTATAGAGATGGCATCTCGACCTTTTCTTTTCGAGGTTTAATACATTTACACCTCAAGTTGACGGCCGCAATGCAATGCGCCTGCTCCCCATGGACCCTATGTCTCGACCCCAAAAGGCTCAAATAATTAAGCTATATCTGTCCTCGGCCTACTGACTGCATAAGGCCTGCCCATGTTCTGTCGTCCAACTCAATATTCAAAATTGAAGAAAGGGTGTTCTTTATTGTTGTCTCAGCCTTCAACCAGCTCACTGTGTTTCCACAGTTGACAACATCGCAAAGCATAAGTAAATTTCGTAATAAATAAACATTTTCATTAAATATGTAGATAAAACCATAAAGTTTAATTTTGAAAAGTCTGTCCGAAACCTTAATACAATTTTGAATTTTACCGTTGACATTTCCTACTGTAGGTACATCCTTCTGATATCATGAAGTGATCCTGTACTTAGGGCTAGCCGCGGCAGAAATATTCTCATATAAGTACAATTAAAAAGTAAAATTGGCTTTGCCGAGGCGGTCGCGGCTTGGGAATTGGAAATCGAAAAGCTGACTGGATCTCACCAAGTTTACTTCTGTCTGTGTATTATCTATCATTATTACTGCGACGTTACGATTATTATTCTACGGTTGGCTAAACCCCGCCTGGCAAGTAGTGGGTACCTAGTGATTAGGTATATCAAAACCATCTAATTTCAAAGCACGTGGTGGGTTTGTGCCTGGGGAATGTGGGAATAAATGGGATGTTGAAAAATGACGTAAAAAGTATTATAGCTAAATACTTACCATATTGGTTGTTATCCTCCATCTAAGTTTGAAAATATTTTGTATTAATATTTACATATGAATTTGGTCATTACATTTTTTAAAATTTTTATAACTTTGTGCAGCAAAATCTGCAATCTAAACTACTTATTTTGACAAGTGACAAAATGTCTGTCTTACAATAGTGTCAAAAATGTTTTGTTTAGAATCAGCAATGAGTTTTAATCGACCTACCTACTATACCAGCTATAATGCCACCAACACCAACCAACGCCACCACCGTTACCTACTCTCTCAGTTCGTCGGTTCTGGGTCTGAACTGCATACGGAAGTCATGCTTCCAGTCCAATCCAGCTCCCATGGCAACCCATGAACAATATGAAATGTTCTCACAACGCAACGATGCGCGATCTAGTATTCGGTTAAAATTATCAGCGACATTTAGTTGTGTTTTTGGTATCAAAGGTTGGGCTCCAGGTTGTGAGCTCAAATCTCAGACATAGATAGCCCAATAAATTATAACAGCATAGTAAAGAAGGCATGTCTTATGTTTTTCTTAATCTTAAACTTAATCATCATCATTATCATCCACAGCCAGTTTATGCAACATTTTTTTATGCTAATATAGGTACTTAGCTGATTGAGCTAAAACTTTGTATAGACATTTCTGAGCCCATTTAACCATGCAATATATAACAGCAGGCAAGTTATGATTGTTATGAATAATATTATGAAATTTAAAATTGAATTGAGAGATAGATTTTGTGTTTACATTTCTTTTATGACGAAAATATAATTGAATTGTACACAACATAAGAAAAATAAAATACCTATATTAGCATAGGCTTACCTACTACGCTACGCCGCTACGTAGAGGTTTTGTCAAGTGACAAAATGACTGTCATACCAAGCAATAGTGTCTCAGATATTTTTTGAACTCAGCAATGAGTTTCTAATTGCAAAAAACAATTGTTGGTACCGCAAGTAGCCAAACACTATTTCAAAATAATGTTGAAAACTATCTCCACTATACATTATAATGATATAAGTAGTATTTAACTACGTGTATTACCTTCAACATATTAATTAATTTTCTACACAGCAATTTTATCGTTACCAATTTAACAAAGCGCCATCTGTGTAAATTGCATAGCACTGAACGAGTGAATGTATTGCAATCTAGGCTCACATTATTAACTTTCCAAGCGTACCAACAATGTAAATTGCTATCACAGTAAACCGTTAGATGGCAACCTAAATGTAGAATACACTCGCGTCGCAGTAGAATAAAACAATGCTTTGTTAATGCCAGCACATAATGGAACAGCAACCAAAAGTTTACTATGAAACGTATTTTTCTACGCTTCCATAATAAAACCCGTTGCTATAATAGGAAATACAGGGTGTTACTGTTCTGTCTCGGCAAGCAGGTGGGTGCTCCGCGCGCGTCGCCGTCGCATGCGCCAGTTTAAACTAACCGTCGACTACAACGGTCGCGCGCCGCGTCTTCCTGCGCACGCGCGCTTCGTACCCACGATCTCAATTTGAAAAGCGAAGCATTATGTCACTTCGTTTTTTAAATATCCCGTAGAGTATTCCATGATGCCAGCACCAGACATGTTGAACCTGGAAGAGTTCAGCCGGCCGGTAGAGTCTATTATGATGTGTGAGGACTTCAAAAGTAACTTTGCTAGGAAGCTCTCCAACCGGTACATTTCAAGGACTCCCGTGGCTAAGGGTACTGCGTTGAAGTTATCGAAAAACTGTGAGCTGGTAGATAATGTAAGTACTTTTTGTTTATAGCACGGACCATAGGTTTACCTACCTGCTGTATTGTCTAAATAGCTTCAGACCACCTATCCAGTGAACAATGGATGAAAAGGTTTACAGCGTTACACATAATATACCTCTGAGGTGTACCAAGGGACAGAACCAGAGTCCAGAGTGCCCAGGTGAACTAATCAGGTGGATCACGGGACGGGAACAATAATAACACAGAACTGTTGTTTGTACACAAATAACAGATTAACAAATAACATAATTATGATGCGTATCCGTCGAACAACTGGAAAGACCAGCGCAAATGTATTGTCTTTAGAGGCAGATATCATTGCGTATGTTGCTATACTATCATGTATCGATTTGTTGTCATTTTGCCTTATCAGATTTTAGATCCAGAGGCCCCGGGTTCGATCCCCAAGGGAAGTACAATATTGTGTTCAGTTTGGTTGGTGGTAGGACATTGTTTAAGTCTACCTGGGTAGCTACCACCATCTTACCTAATTCTGTCGCCATAATAACAATTCAAAAAAATATGTTGTGTTTCGTAATTTCGAGGTAAGGTAGCCAGTTCCTCAGTTTGTTGAGGATTCCGGGTGATGTGCGCCTCCACCTTCGGCCTTATCTTAACCTGTAACCAGGCGAGATGAAAGCCAAGTGCTTTCCCGCCACCCTATACAATAAAAACACAAAATGTTTTTTTTCGACTTTATCCAAGAGCGTTTTGCGATTATTAAAATATTTATTGATGCAATAAAATAATCACAGCTATCATTATTATTAATATATAGAACATCAAATCAAGCAAGTACGTCCTGTAACAGTTGACTGTCACAATCAATCATCATTCAACTATAATTGGTTCCGCTATTTGGCTCCAACACCTTCCTTGACAGAATCAATGTTTTATTTCATTTCAATTGATATCAGAAGTGAAAGTGTTGGCTCTATGCGAAACGAACTCTATTTATTCACTAGCCTGATTATTGTTATGATAGTGCTCATGCTGACCATTTACTGCCTCCTCTTATCTCATTACCAGTACGGTGTGAACTGCGGCTACCCTTCATCTCACTAAATTATGATAATGCCGAAGGTGCAAGCGCACTTCACCCGGAATCCTCAACTGTCTGAGGAACTGACTATCTTACCTCTAAATGTCGGAATACAACAATTTGACTTCATAGTTGTTATTATTTTGACATACTTAGGTAAAATGGTGGTAGCTAGCCAGGCGGACTTTAACAAAGTCCTACCACCAACCAAATCAAGCACAATATTGTACTCCCCCTAGAGACCAATTATCTGGATCTAACACCGGAGGGCGATCTACGTCACAGAGGCGGTCAAAACTGGTCATCAAAGAGACAATTGTCTTAATGTGTTATTCTGTGATATTATTGAAATAGTGAAAAATTGTAGGGTCGTCTTGTCCTCGTCATACTGGAATGTATGACGTGTTTTATTAACAATATCATATTATCTATGTGTGTGTGTGTGTTTTCTTATCTCCACGCCTGGCAGACTGATTGTTGATCGTAGTAAAGGCGTTAAATATACACAAAAGTAAGCTGTTGTCCTTCTCTTGATGAGATCGCTCCTTCGCCGCGTCAGCATGGCGTCCGGACGTTTAAATGGTAAAACGAGAACTGAAGTTTTATCTTCACGTATTAATATATAGATTAATATATATTTACCCACCTAACATAGTCGGACTACCATTTATAAATTACCGTCTCACGACTCACGACCCATACTCACGACAAGTGTGTGAAGAATAATAATTTGAGGATATATAAATAATGTATCCTTGTGTCTACAATCAGGTTCGTCCATGGGCATAACAGTCGCCGGTTCGGCCACTTTTTTACTTGATACGAGTATGTACCACTTTTATTTCTTTGCTGGTGTGGCGGCTGATTCGGTCGAGGATCACAAAAATGGCAAACATAGGGGTCTCGACAGAGCTTACCTAATTAAGGCTATCTATGCCGAGACCTTGGATTCGTGGTCCGGTGCCCTCAGAGTTTTTAAAAATCTTGCGGGCTTTTGATTGGGCTTAGATAGGAGCAAGCCCTTGAAATAAGATAAAGATATAGATCATTTATTAGCATAAACATGTGTACATTGAGGTGCAACGTGTTTTACCGGATGTCAGTGTCAAAAATAATTCCGTTTTAAAAACTAAAAAGAAAACCGTCTTCAATAAAGAATATGGTACGATTTAGTTTACACGGATGACATATTTTTTCCAATTATTTTGATGGTAGATGGACGGACAGACAGACATACAGATGCGTGATCATATATGGGTCCGTTTTTTTCCTTACTTTTGAGGTAATACACCCAAGTAGCTTCAAGTGTCCCTATAATATTTGAAGAGTTCCCTCGATTTTTCCAGAATCCCGTCATCAGGTCAGGATCTGATGATGAGATCACCTGGGAAGTATACGGACCCTAAAAATACCCAAATCACTTCAAGTGTGCATATAATATGTGTAGAGTTCCTTCGATTTCTCCAGGATCCCATCATCAGATCCTGACCTGATGTCAAAAACCACCTGTGAAGTGGCCACCCTTTCAAACAAAAAAAAATCCAAATCGGTCTATGCGTCTTCGAGTAATAATACAAAAAAAAAAAAGATTCTGACGAATTGAGAAATTCCTTCTCCTTTTTTGAAAGTCGGTAAAATATCAGATTAAGTCATGTTTCGAAACATGTAACATTGAATTAAATAAAATAAACATTCAAGGGTCACGCGACGCTTCAATCAAGATCCCTGCAAGATTTTTGAAAACCCTACGAAAGAAACGCTACGAATATGTAAAGCTGTAAATAAAAAAAAAACAGCACATTAATTTCACACAGCGCCATCTAGTCCCAAACTAAGCAAAGCTTGTAATGGGATTACGGATATTATACTTTATTACTACTTTTGTTTGCAAATACATACTTATCATACAATACCACACTACTCAAACATATACATCATAATCATTCATCACTAAAATGCTGGGTGGAAATCGAACCCACAACCTATAGCGCAGAAGGCAGTTACTACCAACTGCACTGTGAGGCTAATATATCTGCGCCTTTTGTGATCCGCAGCTGAATCAACCTCACCAGTCCTAACTGATTAAAATATCAATTATTGATGTTTCTAATGCGTAAAAAAAAAACAAGACTCATGACAATGAAGCAATACTCATTATATAATTAAACGAAAGGCAAAGAAACACCTCTGGTACTCGCAAATCGCTACTTGCGGCTATTGTTGATGTGAACAATACGTAAATCCTATTGTTGTTGCAACAAAAACTAAAGGAGCTCCTTGATAATTGGCTGTATGCTGGTGAAGTAATGTTTTACCAAACGCCCATTTCGTGGTGCCTTGAAATGCCTGGCTCTGTTGCTTTTATTGTATGGGGAGGTTAATAGATCAGGTGAGATGAAGGTACTTGACCTTTTTAACCTCTGATGTGGTCTGGTGGTCCACCCACCGATGTCAAATCCAGAGGTCCCGGGTTCGATCCCCAGGGGAGTACAGATTGTGCTTGGTTTGGTTGGTAGTAGGACTTTGTTTGACCCCGCCTGGCTAGCTATCACCTTCTTACCTAATTTTGTTACCGTAGCAACAATTCTTAAAATTTGGAGGTTTGATAGCCAGTTCCTCAGTTTTGTAAGGATTCCGGACGTGAAGTGTGCTACCACCGTCGGTTTTATCATAACTTGAATAAAAACAGGTACGAGGGAAGTCAAACACGTCCCCGTAGGTAAACAAATAGGTCAAGGTATAAGGCCGAAGGAAGCGCACGTCACCCAGAATCCTCAACAAACTGAGGAACTGGCTATCAAACCTCAAAATTCTGGAACACAACCGTTTAGAATTGTTGTTATGGCGACATATTTATAGGTAAAGTGGTGGCTAGCCGAGAGGACGTGAAACCAGATCTACTACCAACCAAACCAATCACAAATATGTATCCCCTGGGTATTGTGAACCCGGGACCTGTGGGTCTGACACCTGTGGGGATCCGCCTCTGTGGTCTAGTGGTTCTACCGCCTTCAATCCCCATGGGGAGTACAATATTTTGCTTGGTTTGGTTGGTGGTAGGATTTTGTTTAAGTCCGCCTGGCTAGCTACCATCATCTTATTAAGTCTTTCGCCATTACAACAATTCTTAAAAATTGTTGGGTTCCGGCATTTAGAGGTAAGATTTCCAGTTACTCAGTTGGCTGAGGTTCCCGTGTGAAGTGCGCTTCTACCGTCGGTCTTATCATAACTGGAAAATCAGGTGAGATGAAGGTCAAGCACATCACCCTCGAACCCCAAAAAATTGTCTTAAAAAATGTCTAGCTCTGGGACAGAATCAAGGGTGAGGTCTACGATGCACCGTGAAGGTACGAAAATACTAAGAAGCGTGACAATAGCACGAATCATGCTACGTTTATATCTGATTATTTATACAATTTTAATCTTTAAACAATTAACCGCCTTTGTGGACTAGTGGTTCAACCCACCGATTTCAGATAAATAAATAAATACATATTACAGGACATACATTTTTACACAGCGCCATCTAACCTCAAACTAAGCGTAGCTTGTAATATGGGAACTAGATTACGGAGAGAATACTTCAATTATTTTTGTAAATACATACGTACTATACGATACGACACCCAAACACAGAACAAACATTCATCACACTAATGTTTGTCCTTGGTGGGAATCGAATCCACAGCCTACAGCGCAGAAGGCACAGTTACTACCAAGTGAGCTATGAGGCTGGTTGATCCACGGGTCCCGGGCTCGATCCACAGGGGGAGCAATATTATGCTTGGTTTGGTTGTACGCCTCCACCTTCGGCCTTATCTCAACTTGTTACCTGGTGAGATGCAGGCCAAGCGCTAACCGTCGTAAAATAAAAAAAAACACTGAAAATGTATCCAGCGTCGCAGCACACGTGGCTGATAATAGGCCATTAGCGGTTCTTATGACGATTGGAAAGTCCTCGTCAAAATGCGTTTCAGCAGGTGGCGCGTATTACCTGCTAGGCGGAAGCCTTGACGTCATTCATAGCTTCTAATCGTTTTGTACTAATTGCTTAAATGCTTCTTCGTTTCAAATGAAAGGATTCATTCATATAGGTCGTTTGTAACGGGTGAATATGGAAAGTTTTTTTGGTAAAATGTGTCCTGTTAGCTTATCTATATTCTTATTTAGCGCAATATCACATCAATACAACAAGATCATCTAATTAGTGTCTATCACTGGACAGAGCCTCCGCTTACCGAGTCAGCCCGTTTAGCCCCAAATTTCAGCAGGACCTCTAATAGCAATCATTTTTTGATATTAGGTACTTTACTTTTGTCACTATCCGTTTAGTGAAGAAAAAACGAGGCAAAAGTAATGTCTTATCAAAACGAGAATGAAGACTGTTACTTCTCCTGCAACCGCTGTAGTTTACATTTAGCCGTAACCACTAAAAGAAGACAACGATTCCGTTTTCCCTGGATATCACTAGGAAGAGGATCACAATCCCACTTACTTAAGTTTTCAAATAACGTATGACTGATAACTATCAATAACCTAAATCACGTAGACATATCGTCATCGTGATTTTAATCCGTGTTTATGAGCAGAGGTAGTAAGACTACAGTCTACAAAAAATACTTTATTCGTGAAATAATACGCGTCCGTCTTTTGTTTCTTGTTCGTCTGCAAATGCCCACTCGGTCTCTTCGCGCCACCTTCGCCATCCGTGCCAACTACATTACGTCTGCGAGTGCCCATTTGTTCTCCTCGCGCAATCTACGTACATCCGTAAGTATCCATGTGTTTACCTACATAGTCCGCAAGTGGCCTCTCGCTCTCTTCGCTTCACCTTCGCCAACCGTCATACGTCCGTCTGCAAGTGCCCTCGGTCTCCCCGTGCCACCCGCGCCACCTATGTACCGCAAGTACCCGACTAAGAGCGAACTGAGGGTTTAGACCCTCGGCTTCGTGTATATCAGGAATATACCAAAAGGTGTATCTATTTTTCATGCTTATCTACGAAATGAATCGGTACTATCGTGCTGTATTGCAAGGGTGCAATGTAAGTAATTAATCAATTCTTGCTTCCGTCTCAGCTTCTCAACTAGTTACATTGAAATTGGAACATGCATCACTCAGAAATGTATGTGCATTATTAGACATCTGAAATATTAACTATCTATTTAGTTTTGAAAATTTCTCATCAGCGTAAAAGCTGAATAAGCCGAGTTCATGATCTGAAACAATCAACAGACAATTTTATCCAAGGGTTGCGAATCGTCATGGATATACAGTGCAATCTTCTATTACTATAGACGTTTGTAACGTTGCTTAGGTAATTCGACTGCTTCTCTTGTAAATAGTTAGTTTTATTGTACACTTGCTGACACCGCGCAGTTAGACTTGGGCCAAGGTCTTAAGTTTATCACTATCATTTCAGCCCATTGAAGTCCACTGCTTATCAAAGCATCTTTTCGGTAGGCTTGCTTCATTGTAGATCTCATTCTTGGCCTGCCAAGTTTTGAGGTCAATGTCAAATTTAAAAAACAGGCCTCGCCAGATATCATATGCGGCCTCTTTCCATGTACTCTACGTGACCACCGGTCACAAAACAGCGTTACGTTACGGAAACAATCACATAGTTCGTGAGACACTGAAAAAACTGTCCAAAGGCATACAAAACTGTTATGGTATATGGATGGTGGATTATTTAATCTATCTAGACTCAAATCCAGGACGAAAGTTTCTTACATCAAATTTTCGGAAATGATGCTGACAACCTATGTTTTGTTTCTGACACTAAAGGGGGAACATGATGACAATACTTGTAACACTTTGCACACAATAAGGCCAATAGATAAGCGTCTAAAAAACAATAGTTGCTTTGGATGTTAATACAACTTGCGTACCAGCGTATGCATTGGTGCGGAGGATTTGAATTTTGTGGCTAAATTGCTTACTTAAAATTGGTATTAGAGCAGTATTAGCGACCTAGAAGCCGAAATAAGCTGTAAAATAGGTGCTGCTACTGCGGCCCATGGCAGATTGCATTACAGAGTAGTTCACATGATTTAAAGCTCTCTTATGATGTCGGTGGTCTGTTTTCCAGCTTTAGTCTTCTGAGACTTGGGTACATTACCGCAAGCATATTCGCACACTTGAAAAGGTTACTTTTCAAGCCTCCGAGATCAAATGAACATCAGACTGTCAGACAGAATCAGGAACACAAACGTATTGAGGCGCGCAAACATCGGAGGCATTGAGATGTATCTTATGAGGCGACATTTTCGATGGTGCGGCCGTGTTGCCTGCATGCTGGTGTCTCACGTGAAGAAAGGAGTATTATACAGGACATTCATTTCACACAGCGCCATCTAGACCCAAACTACGCATAGCTTGTAATGTGGGATCACGGATAGAATACTTAAATCCTTTTTTTTTGTTAACACATACATACTATATGATACAACACCCAAACACAGAACAAACATCTATACTCATCACACAAATACAACCCACAACCCACAGCGCAAAAGGCAGAGTCACTACCAACTGAGCTATGAGGCTTGTCTTTATTACAAAGGTAGTGTTCTTTTCTTCTTAGTCTTAGTGCAAAGCTTCATTCTAATCCATTCTGTAGTTTCAACGTGTTGTGAGTTTAAGATTTATTATTATTAATTGGTCTAAACTTTAATTTTAAAAATATTTAACACAAATTATTTTTAGCATAATGAAAATACTTACCGAAACAAAGGTGGTCAGCGACAGACTAAACATGTAGAGACCTGACATCTGAATAGGGATATTGGCTCGCTCTACGAATATTCTAATACTCCTTTTGAAACATTCTGATCTCGGTATCCATTCAGAATTATAAGCAGCAAACGCCAGATTTTGACTCTGTGATGTAATTATATTATATAGATATTGTCTATAAAATAATATTTCTAAGATTAACCCAGTCGTTCGTCGCTGTCGCTGTCGCTGGTGTCCAGATGTCAAAGTGGCCATAATATTGGCGCACGGTGATGTGCCAGCATTCTGCCCACTTGCCACTGACAATCTCACTCACTTAGCAAAACACAGGTCAGAAGTCTGGTAATATGTAGGCTCTTTTAGCCTCTCGGCTAAATCCATATAAATTGTTTGTGCCCTTGGTCCCTAAGTCACAAGTCCCTAAGTTCACTTGGGGTAGAAACCCCTAACGGATAACTAACTAACAAAATTTTATGATAGTGGATCGTACCTCGCATTCGAGTTGGGTTCCCAAATATCCCGGTAGGAATATTTGCATAATCACTGCAAATAAGTATCCAACCAAAAATATGTATGTCTCTGTTGATGAAGGCTGGAAATTGATATGTGAGAAGTAACATAACTGTTTAGGCTAATGTTAATGGTAGTTCATAAGTATTAAATCCGACTTTACACAAAATAATATTTTATAATGAATATTAAATATGTTCCTTTTTACTGTCTAATTGTTAATATAGATATTATGTTATAAAAATAAAGAGGCTAATGTGAATGCGATGCGTCTACCACAACACCATTTATTTTTTATTATAATTTATATTTTAATCTAAATGGTATTATTAGATAGCCTAATATTATTAGATATACTATCGATATATTTTATACCTCGGTCGTTTTTTCTTATATATGTAATTTAATCTTAACTGTAATATATTCATATATGTATAGGCCGTTTGTAACGGTCCTTAGGTAATTGATTCCTTTGTACATAGTTAGTTTAATTATACTTTTTATTGAATAAAGATTCACTTTAATGATATTCGCTTAATTTACTAATAACGATATCTAATAATACCTCAACACTGCTAGATATATTGTTTTGCTACGCGCTCAAAGATTAATGTTTCAAACCATACAACATTCCTTATTCTAGATAATAATGTATAGTTTTGTTTTTCCATAGGAACATCGATATATGTATATTTTTGTTTTTGTTTGTAATGTGTATTGTGCGTTAATAAATAAATATATATGTTATATAAAATCTTACCAATAGCAATCCACACATTACAACACAGATTGTAGCAGATGCAATGCTAAACTGTACGAACATAGTGACATCAATGATTTCTTGTACTACCGTACAGTAACTGTAACACACAAATATTAACTTAAAAGTTGCAAAACTCGAACCCGACTTCAAAATTCATACATACATAGTCTTAGTCAAACACGGCCTTAAAAAGTATCAAAATCGTGTGTGTAATTGTAAAATGTAATTGCAATTGGCATTATATTTGATATCCACATTGTTAATATAAAACATTTTATCGTTCCCCCACCCCCTTTTAATCTCTTATTGCACCCACCATATTAAAATTATATTTGCCTTTGACAAAGTCAAAGTCAAAGTCAATGTCAAAATTTCTTTATTCATTAAGATTTTTTAGGATCATTTTGAATCGTCAAATCTACCGCCTGTTCGGAATCGCGACCAGCACACAAGGAGAAAGGCAAGAACCTCAGGCTGGTAAATTTTTTGATGATCCATTCAACATTTAGATACCCTATTTTTAATTATATTCGGAATTTGGTGGCGCTTTGAGGAAGCTTATTATAGAATCTCACACAGTTTCCTAAGAATGAATTATTTACTTTTCCTAAGCGATACCTAGGTATATCAAGTTTATTTTTATTTCTAGTGTTAACACTGTGTACATCACTTCTTTTACTAAACTCATCAATGTTTCTGTGAGCGTGCATTAGATTTTCATAAATGTAATGGGAGCTGACTGTAAGAATACCAATCTCTTTAAAATGTTCCCTGAGAGAGTCACGAGTCTTTATTTTATAAATTACCCGTACAGCTCTCTTCTGTAGAATAAAAATGCTTTCAATATCAGCTGCATTTCCCCATAAAAATATGCCACAAGACATAATACTGTGAAAGTAACTAAAATAAACTAACCTCGCCGTAGCTTCATCAGTAAGATGCCTTATTGTATGTACAGCGTATGCAGCCGAGCTTAATCTGCTAGCTAATGACTCAATATGAATACCCCATTGCAACTTTGCAACAATATTTAAACCTAAGAAAGTAGTTGCTTCAATAAAGTTAAGTGTTTCCCCATTTAAGATAATGTTAGCATTGCTGACTTGAACAAAGGTGAATCAAATGCATTTTGTTTTTTTCTCATTTAGTAGGAGGTTATTTACTGTAAACCAATCAAGAACTTTAGCTAGAGAAGCATTTACACAATCATAGTTATCTTAAGCCCTATCGACTCTAAATATTAATGAAGTATCGTCAGCAAACAATACAATGTCACACAGGATGAAAGATCATTGACATATACTAATTCTGGATGCCGTAGTGTTTAAGCTTTGAGATCAGGGTGTCTTGATCTACGCAGTCAAAAGCCTTAGATAGATCACAGAATACTCCAATGGCATCCTGTTTTCCCTACCAGGCTTTAAAGACGTACTTCAACAGCATAGCACCAGCGTCGATCGTTAAACGGCCTTTAGTAAACCCAAATTGGTTTTCATGCAAAAGCCTGTTGCAGTTAAAATGTGACTATAACTGATTAAGAATCAGTTTTGCAAATATTTTACTACATGCAGGCAGAATCGATATTGGTCGATAGTTTGCTGGATCCTTTTCATTTCCAGACTTGAATAAAGTCTGGAATAAAGACCCTTCCACAATTTACAGGACCCAAATGAAACCTTATATTTCAAAATCCAACAAACCGTCTAGGCTGCAGACCGATGAAATAAACATACATAACAATATTTTCAACATACTTGCTCATAAAGTGGCTCTATGGTCACCGCAATTAGGCACAGAATGACACCCATAATCAAACTGTGACTTTTTCATTGATATAACTCACTAGTGTATATAGTGTAACATAGTATAACGTGGGGAGCCGGTGCCCTCCGGGGTTTTCAAAAATATTGCGGGGCTTTTGATTGAGGTGACACGTGACCCAAGGGCTGGCTCTTATTTAGGCCAGCGAATTAGCATAGCTATTCAGCGTGGCAATGCAGCCAGTGTCTTGGGCTCGCTTCCGCCTGGTACTGGTCTGGAACAGTTGAGTTACCTATAGGCCGTTTGTAACGGTCCTTAGGTAATCTGACTGATTCCTTTGTACATAGTTAGTTTAATTGTACTTTTTATCGAATAAATGTTTTAATACTCACTAGTGAGTTATAGATTTTTTTAACATTTTATTGGTTGATTTTCTTTGTTCATAAAAAAGTTTTTAATAAAAAAAAATCGTGTTCAATAACACAAATCAATTGATGTTCATATTGCTTGCTCATTTCAAGCAACTTTTTATTTAAATAGATAATTTTTACTCGTACGTGTTTCATAAATAATTTTTTCACTCAAATATAACTTTTGTTTTCTCTATAATAAAAGTAAACGTTAAATTCCCCATTTCGTACGTGGCAGAATAGATGCAAACCCTATGCGCGGAAAATAAAAAAAAACCTATAACAACAACCAATAAAATTAAAAAAAAAATCTATAACTCACTAGTGAGTTATATCAATGAAAAAGTCACAGTTTGATTATGGGTGTCATTCTGTGCCTAATTGCGGTGACCATAGAGCCACTTTATGAGCAAGTGTGTTGAAAATAATATTACCAATAATAATCTTATTTAGGCCAGCATGTCAATGCAGCCAGTGTCTTGGGCTCGCTTCCGTCTGGTACTAATCTGGAATATTTGAGTTATCTGCTTCTTTTGTATATGTGTAGTTAATTAATTTTTTTGGTGAATTATTAACAAATTCCTTGGGTGCTGTATTGTGTGCAGATGTATTAAAAATAAATAACTATCACAGGACATTAATTTTACACAGCGCCATTTAGCCCCAAACTAAGCATAGCTTGTAATATGGGAACTAGATTACGGATAGAATAATTAAATACCTTTGTAAATACATACATACTATATTATACAACACCCAAACACAGAACAAACATCCACATTCATCACACAAATGTTTGTCCCAGGTGGGAATCGAACCCACAGACTACAGCAAATGTATGTAAGTATATCCGTAATCTAGTACCCATATAACAAGCGTTGCTTAGTTTGGGACTAGATGGCGTTGTGTTAAATCATTGCCCTGTAATATTTATATTAATTTGAATAAAAACTTCACTCAGGGAACCTTACTTTAAAAAATAGTCATAACTCCTCAAGCACTTTTTCAAACGCGCCATCTGAATTTCTTCTTGTAGTTTTGCGGGTAGTTTTTTCTCGTCAGCAGTGGTGTTCATGTCTATAAACTTAGCGCTTATAACTCTGCCTTGAGTTATGGCTACCAACAGGAGTCCAGCAATAAACGAGTCGATAGATACATTGTACATCATGTGTCCATACATACCCCATGATTGATAAATATACAACAGGGCAAAGTACTTATTTTGGGTTTCATCGGACAAAAAGTAGTATTTAGAAATAGGCAAATCTATGTCAGATTTAAAAATTAAATACATAAACACTGGATAGAAAACCTGGGCTGAGTAAGAAATGTTACACAAGATCGCGTAACATTTAGAGTAACGTTGATACCTAGCACTATTTCCGTCAATAGTTTGCCGACTCTTTGTGTCGTCTCCTTCCATTTCTTCACTGTCTAACAAACTGAAAGACTGAATAATCTTGTCTCGCATACCTAAGATCATGAAAGCTTTGGTCGTTACAACGATTTCAGCAAAATAAAAAATTACTTCTCGAATCAAAAACTCAAAGATTCGAGGGATATACATCAGATTAATGGTTAAAACAACGTTATATAATATCAGAGTAATAAGAACATAGAAAAAAGAAAAATATTTGTAAAATTTGTTTTCACTCCTTCCAGACCAAAGGCCAAAAATTTTCCAGCAAACACAATTGAATTTAAAAATATTTGACTTCTTATGCAGCACCATTTTGCTCCTTCACCTTTGAAGGTGTGAGCGAATTCAATCCAGGCTATTAGGCAGGTTAACAATTTTCATTGTATTTCCCGATTGCAAATGTGTGTTATTAAGTTATTAAGCACGAATTTAACTAATTACGTCTTTTGCATAGCGTGTGGTTCTTCCCATCCATGATTTATTATCTAATTACGTACATTCGTATCCTACCATCGATAAAGCTAATAAGTGTTAGATAATTTGATATTCCGTTAAGTGGGGTAATTTGGATTTGCACGGCTTTTCGGGACAATATTTTTTTTGTTTTTAAATTGTTTTTAGCCACGACAATAGTCGGAAATAAACGATACCTGATAAAACTAAATCTAAATGTCAATCCAGCATTTCAAGATTTGCGGTTGTGCAGAGTGTGTATTTTTTAATAAAAAATTTGTTTGTTGATTTTTAACTCCAGTCATATTTTTCCAAGTACATATTATTATGTAAGTGTGTTTGTTTTTATAAGTCAAAAAGTTGTTTTTCCCTAGGCTTAATGAGCTACAATTTGATAAATTATTTCATAGTTTTGTGATGTGGGGCCATTTGGACGATATCTCCAAAAGCATATTTGGTACCCTCGCAATTTCATTCGCATTCATTAAAAAAACTTGATAAATTCCTCCATGGTACGGGAATACGGAAGATTATAATTGCTATATGTGCGAAATGGGAAAACCTTATTTGCCCTACAGTTACGACAACCGTGGTATAAAATCCCTTCAGTCCAGGTGTGCCTTAAATATAGTCCGACTAATTCGCGTTATGCCTAGAGACAATCGAGAGGCAGTCGCATTACGACTTATTATTGACTTTTAATTTAGTGTATTCTACCCACCCACTATTAAGTACGGTCGGTGTTATACTTCTGTGCGTTTTTTCTTGTTTTGCAAAGAAAGAGAGTAGTAGTTAGCAAAGAGAGCCTCAAACAATTATGAATAAAGTGAGATTGGTAGAATAGTGTGTTTAGTTGTAATTTGTTGTAAAAGGTAAGCTGTAACACACTTTTGTAATGCTAGTATGTTAATTTTTGTGAGATAGTCTCCGTGGTAACCTCACACAAACCAGACATCGTGTCCTCAGTTCGGGATAAACGAATATGTTTAGATCATGCTCAGTATTAGTAATATTGACTCGATAGTCATTCAAATTCAAATTCAAATTCAAATTCAAATTAATTTATTATTACCAATAAGTATATATATATCATTGGTTTCTTTGGGTTGGGTTTGGACCTAACCTAATAAAATAACCTAATAAAATGACGAGCAAGAACTATTTACCGTAGGCAAGTTACTTTTAAGACGTGATGGACGACCGTAGGACTGTGATTAACGATAAATGAAAAAATAATCAAAATTATTATAATATAAAAAACAGTAAGATAACTCTATTACTTTATTCTTTTGTGAATAAACTTATACTTAAATTGTATATACCTATATACAATTAAACTAACTATGTACAAGGTGAACAGTCGGGTTATCTAAGGACCGTGACAAAACGGTCTTTAGTCTAGCTCAACTGTTCCAGACCAGTATTACCAGACGGAATTTTATACCGACGAAATATTGCTTTCGCTGCGCTTTGTTTTACGAGCTTGCTCCTCTCAGATCCTTCTAGCTTTGTGAGCTTTTAGCTCAGGGCTGACCGTGTCGGTTCTGTTATTCGTTTTGAACGTACCACAATCACGCTTTAGACTAAAGTCATTTGATCAATTGCTAGTGTATCAAATAGTCTAGTAGTAGTATAATAGTGTATCAAATAGTGTAACCGCCTCTATTGTCTAGACGACAGAGGCGGTTACTAGGCCACAGAGGCGGTTAATACCAACACTACAATTACAGACTCGCTTGTTACGCGTGACCCATGTAGTGCGGTAATACTTTTTGTGTCATGATGATGATGATGAGGATGATGATGTTTACGATGCCTTGAATTATCTTTAGTGCGTATACGCAGAGGCAACGTCCCACACGTTCAGATGCAAGGAATCAAGAGTATAAGCCTAATAATACCTAAATAGCTGTACCCGTGCAGTATCACTTGCACATAAAATAGGACGTCAGGAGGGCAGGCAGGAAAGACAATATCAAAAGACATAGATTACGTTTATATTGACGATAGGAAGTCCTGGACCTTCTTGACTTTCAGGGACGGAAAGTGATTTATTTTTGAGAAACTGTGACATAGTTTAAGCTAAATTATAAATTAATACTTGTGTTTCCGATAGTCCGAAGCTTAGATGAGTAATATGAAACGGAGTCTTATTCTTATAATTATAAGTTTTAGAAAGTTATTACATTACACAAGTAGTAAGAAGAAGTAAGTCACTTTAATGACAGGTATTCAACCCCCTATATAACTGCTCTATAGTCCCTAATGTATATAGTCGGTGACAAGGAGGGCTATCACTATTTAAATTCATTAAACTACTCGCCTTGCTATAGCTTGTGCTTACGGTATAATCCATGTAAAGTCGAGTTCATATTTACATAGAGTCAAAACTGTTTGCAAAACATTACGATTGCAAACAGTTTTCCGATCGTAAATGTAAATAATATAACATTACACTGTAATAACATCTGATATTACAAATTACGATAAACGAGAGTATTTAAACTTGCGTCGAAATGTATTCAACATTTTAAATGTAGCATATAAAGGCGCGTTCCATTCTATTTACCCTGACTACCTTTATATTGTACCTACCTGTTCATATAGGCCTAGGTCATTACTTGGACCTGTATGTTCAGGCACATTATTAAGGTAAGCATTCAGGCCAAGTTTCATGCTCGTACTTCTATCACGATTTGCAAACTAGTATTCGACGATTCATAATACATATTTGCATGAATAGTTTTGTATTTAATGAATAGTTTTTGAATTCTCTTGCTCGTTAAGTGTTTCATGAAAGCCTGTGGGGCCTGATATGCGTATAATCTGTGTGAGTATCATCCAGGTGGACTAACTGGGTGGACTACGGGGAGTGATCCGCCTGAGCTTGCGGAAGCGGCTCATCGCACCGCTGTGAATAGTTCTCGAGATATGAAAGGATGATAGCGCGCACAGCCATTGTTCCGAGACCTCTATCTCCTTGCTATTGGGATGTGGGAAACCGTTTACCATTGAATTGTATGCGCTGAGGCGTGGAACAAGATGTATCGTAAATCTTGGAAAATAAAAGAGGCTTACCCGTTCTTCCGCACTGGAGTAAAAATATTTCTGAACTTTTTTTCCCTTTTCTTTATATAATGATAACGGGAAGGAAACCTTTAACACATTTCATGAAAATTGATGTTTAGGTCAAAGTTAAAAAATAATGTTCATGTCAGTATCACAACAGAAAATACGAATATTAACTGTCTCATTATTACATGTACTAAAAAGTTTTCAAAGCATTTATTACATTGTGCAATGATAAAACGGATTCAGTTACCAGCCGTCAGTAGTTTTGGTGAGTCTGTAGGATCCTTGCCTTCGTAGTTACAAGTTCAAGAGCTGACCTTCAAATCCTCCAGACTCCCTGAATTCATACTCAATGTATTAAAAGTGTATCGACAAGTTATTTTGTTGTAAACTTTACAAGAATGAAAAGCTAAATTTAATTGCGCTAAAGCAAAAGCTAGCTTTGAATAAAATATACTATCTCAAATGACTATTTACTTTTACATAATCCATCAGCATATATATTTGTTGCACAGCAAATTGAAGAAGAATACGATTCTCAAAGATAAGAAAATACAATTAAACAGATATACTCAAATGGTATTTCAACTTCTTCAGACCAGGACCAGACGTAAGCGTGCCCAAGACTGCATTGATACGCTGAATAGCTAATTCACTGGCCAAAATAAGAGCCGGCCATTGGATTTTGTGTTGCCACAATTCAAATCAGCACATGATCTATGAAAACTCTGGCAACTCACGGACCCAAGGTCTCGGCTTCAAAAGGATCAAATAACAAAACTCTGTCGACACCTCTATCTAAAATCTAAGTCACTAAACAAATTACATGTAAAAAAACATAAAGTTTCTAATAAATTAGTATGGCAGTTATAACTTTTCTATAGTCAATTTGACGCAGGCTTGTGAAAATGTACTATTACCAAAGGCACACCAGTTACATTCAGTCACAAATAGCTTCGTGTGTTACCTAACACTCCTTGTACAGCATGTGCTGCGGATCCACTTTCGCTGAGCTACTGGCGAGACCACAATAGAGGCGGCAAGGACGTTTCTCGCTAGACGACTGTGACCAGTTCTACTCTATAGCCCTCTGTCATTTTGTTACTTACTTGAAGTATTCAGACATTTCCACAGTCTACTAACTGTAAAAGCGAAAGTTTGTTTGGAGTTTTGCTCGTTTGTTCCTTCATCACGCCAAAACAACTGAATTGATTTAGCTGAAATTTTGTAAACAGCATAATGTTGCTACATTCCGAGAACAGCACAGGCTATTCCAGGTAACTTGCGGGAGAAGTCATGAGCAGAAAATAGTAATTTATGAACTGTTAAAAGTACTTATGTTTGTTCATTTGATATCAAGCTCGGAGTCCATGGCGCCATGGCAAAGAATTTCAACGAGATAATATCTTAATCGTAAAATGTTGTAAAAAATACCAAATTATGACACTAGGCCACCTGGACCTGGGGATTAGCCTAAGTATACCCATGTTGCGAGCGTTAACCATAATCTTCTTCTCAATTTTCAGTGGCATAATCTTCAACGCTATTTTTTAGGAAGACTCTAAGAAGCTACCTCTGCGCAAACCAAAGGTGTACAAAGGTGTAGTTTACTTGTTAACTCACCGGTAGTAGAGAGTCTAGAGGTCTAGCCGTAGAGGTCCTAGGTAAAGTAAAATAAAATTAACATTTATAATTGTGTGGTAAGGTGTTAAAAAGTTCAGTTATTCATGTATCGTTCCGTAATACGGCGTTCAATTTTTATCATCAATTACATTGTCAAAACACACTTTGTCAAAAGATATTCTGAAAAAGAAAAGATTCTGTAAAATAAATTAATGAGTTATCAGAATGGCATGTCAAATGAAATCTGGTCGTTCATTACTAAAGAATAAATCGGCCGACTGTGATGATAAATAATAATAAATATATCAGGACATTCATTTCACACATCTAGGTATATGTAATATGGGAACTAGATTACGGATAGAATACTTATATACCAGGCATCGCTCTTCGAAATCATATACTATTAGCGCGGTCTTGGAGAACTGTACACTAATATTTTGTTTTATTAGGTATATTTATACAATAAAATAGGTGAGCCGTGTCGCCAAGTGGATATGGGCTAGCTATCCGATCCGGAGGTTGTGGGTTCAAATCCAGTCGTGCACCACTGGACTTTTCGGTTTTTTGGAAGTTTATGTGCGCATTTGACACATGCACATACTCTGAAGGTCACATCGTGAGGAAACCAACATGTCCTTAGGACCAAAAGTCCGAATGACATGTGTAACCATAAATGCGAAATGCTGATTAAAAATGTTCACAGAAATTTGAAAAAAAAATGTCCCTTCTATTGTGTGTGTCAAATAACATTACACGGTTGGTGATAGGACTTTGTTTAAGTCCACCTGACTAGCTACCACCATCTCACCTTGCCTAACAACGATTTAAAATTTCAATTTCTTGTATTTAGAGATCTCTAAAAATACTAAATTTCCTGTATTCAGTTCCTCAGTCCGTTGTGGCATCCGGGTGAAATGCGCTTCCACCTTCGGCCTTATCATAACGTGACATAGTGAGATAAAGGACAAACGCTTCATCGTCATATAATAAAAACGTGTTCGGCCACCAGTTAATTAGCCAGATCGCATTTCCACCATTCAGTGAGTTCACAGGGCATTGCGTAACCGTTAGTTAAGCGTCTTATTCTTAGCCACGTTGAATCAGAATGGACCGGCATGTGACGAGGTGCGTTAGGATTTAGGAAAGGAAAATCTACGGCAATGCTCGCTCTGTAAGCGTCTAGCTATGTGTCTAGACTTCTTTACCTGGTAGGCATAGGCAACAAGCCAGGAAAAAAAAAGATTTAATAGAAAAAAAATGGAAGCAAAAAATTTAAAACAAAAATATGAAATAGCTATGGCCAAGTGGGCGTGCCTGTTTTCATGCCTGTAGGTTGTGGATTCCAATCCGATGGTGCGCCAATTAGCTTTTCGGTTATTCATGGCATATGTTGCATCCAGGTTATCCATGATCTGATGGTAAGTTACACGGTGAGGAAACTTTAAAAAGTAGTAGCGCTCTTTGTGAAAGGGCTTGTCCGGGGAAGTACTACTACCATACCTATTTCACCCGCCATGTAGCATTGCTGTGCTCCAGCTTGAAGAGTATAGTTGCTGGTGTAATTACAGGCACGCGACGCTTGATACATTTATGCCTCAAGTTGACGAGCGCAATGCAGTGCCGCGTAGGCCATGTTCTTTGTGGATGACCTGTGACCTTTGTTGTAAGGCGTCGTTATAGGCACTTAACATCAGGTGCCCAGCTCCCTAGTTCCATCTCCAAAATGTAGAAACAAAACACTGGCCCATGGATATACTCGTAAAACCCGTATGGCACGTATAACTGGCTTTTATTCCAATAAACAGGGATGGGATATGGGCTGGTGGATAGGTGATCTACAATGATAACAAGCCTCATAGTTCAGTTGGTAACTCTACCTTCTGCGCTGTAGGCTGTTGGTTCGATTCCCACCCAGAACAAACATTTGTGTGTTGAATATTGATGTTTGTTCTGTGTTTGAGTGTTGTAACATATACGTAGCACGTATGTATTTACACAAAGTATTTAAGTATTCTATCCGTAATATTGTTCCCATATTACAAGTATGCTTAGTTTGGGGCTAGATGGCGCTGTGTCATTAATGTCCTGCATTATTTATTACTATTATTATTATTATTACAAAAGATCCTCGTTCAGAGTAGTGAGTAAAAGAAAATTCTCGAATTGGAAAAATATATAAGTCAGATGAATTATTATCAGAAGTGAATCCTCGAAAGGAAAGTCATGAGTCCGGTTTGGTTTTACTTTTTTGCCCTCTATAATTTCATATTAAAGAGTTTCTGCTCTACTTATAAAATATACTTTTACTAATCTGAATTGTATATCTACAAATTGTCATCCTGAGATCTCAGGAATGCAAGGTGTATCTGTTATTATCAGATTTATCTTTCATAGAAAGGGCAAGATAAGGTTGCAATCGCTCGTAACGTTGCGATTAATATCTGCTTGGTTATATATCAAATTTATTGATGAGACTTTAATTTAGCATAAAACTATTTCAATAATTAGCCAGTGTCTTCAGTCTGGTAATGGTCTGGAACAGTTGAGTTACCAATATACTGTTTGTAACGGTGCTTACGTGACTTGACCTCGGTGAACCATCACCGAGCCACCGGGGGATGGAACTTTTTCCCAGCTGCCCATGTGCCAGTACGGGGCCACCAAGTATTATAAAAATAAGTGCAACTTCCGTTATAATAGTCAAATTCTACAATATAATCTTTAAATCTCATCAAATCGCCTACAAAACCTTTCATAGTGCACTCCTACACTAATGAAAGCTAAGCTGAAAATATCAAGCCCTTACGATCTCTGGTTGGAGCTGATTGTCAGTCAGTCAGCTTCACGACTATATATTTAATAAATACCTAATAAACAGAGTGCATTTACCTCAAAGCATGACTTGTAGTGTACCTAGCAGTAAACACACTTAATAGTACTTTAACCGCAAAAACACAAACCATATCGGCACAAGTTCAAGCCAAAAAATCTAGCGAACCGTTAATTGCAAGGTTGCCGTACCGCGGTGAACGACCGTAATTAACCAAATGCCGTGATTAAAAACATCTCAGTTTGACACAAAAAACAGGCCTAAAGCATTTTGTATGGTACCGTACCCAAAGTTTGCTGTCGGGTTCCTATTACTCAGCTTTATCTTGTATCTGTCCGTCTATCTGTTTTTCTGACTGCCAGCGGGCTGTATCTCATGAAACAATGTAGTTGGACAGTTAAAAATTTCACAGTTTTTCTGTTTCCGCTAAAACAACATACAAGAAACGTATTTTATGAAATGTGAGTTGAAACCCTCGGTGTGCTGCTTGACCAGCATGGATACGGAATAAGCTAGTACTTCACCAGGTTTAATGCCCGGGAGACACCGGGTCAGATGGGAATATTTTCAAATCGCACAGCTAATTATCATCCATTGATATTCCATTTGTATAAAATAAAAATATCGTTAAAAAGATAATTTAAAATGCGCACTGCATTAACATGAAAAAAGAAAGGCAAGGGCGAGAGAAAATGCCAATTAACCTTCAAAAAAAAAGGTTAATAGGCATTTTCTGTCACCCTTGCCCGGGCGCAACGTTACGTCAAGAGCCAACATATCAATTATAAAAAAAAATTAGAGAAACAATATCCAGAAAACCTAATAGCATAACTTGAAATCCATTTCCAGTGAACTTCAAGCCGATTTACAGTGGTCAAACAGTCAGAAATAATCATAAATAAAGACAAAAGTGACAGTTGAAGCCAAGATTAGGTTTCAAATGTCAAAAATGAAGTCGATGATGATTACCAGGTCCAGACGAATCCTTAAATGAGAGATATCATGATAACATGATGACGTAGAGCAAATTGAGCATAGTCGACTTTTTGTTTGATTTATCTGTGGAGCGTCGGGTTTATCAGTTAACTGAAACCACTCTCGATATGTCACAAAAAATGAGGTCTTGCGGACATTTTGTCCGCCATTAAACGTTTTTGCCGTTTGGCTTGTACGAAATCTTTCTAGGGTTTTTATGCTCTTATTAAAAGTAGACTGCTGTGTAGTGACATTTTATTTGATCTAAGAAGACAGCGATACTATACTTTTCGTTGTTGCACAGGTCCCGTAGGTCACATCCACATAGAACATATCTTACACGGCAGTGCATTGCGCCCGTCAATTTGAGGCATAAAGGTTTAGCCTCGCGTGCCTGTAATTTCACTGGCAACCATACCCTTCAAATCGGAACACAGCAATGCTGCTTGGCGGTTGAAATAGGTACCTATGGTGATGTTAGTTCCCCGGATGAGCACCTTCACAAGGCTCTACTACTCTTAGTACAGTCAGCTTGAGAATGCAGTCTGTATATCCGGTAGTTTTTTGCAAGAACCATGCAGTTATTCGTTACTATACGGTTTCTGCTGATTTTTTTGAAATTATTTTTACTGTACGACGGGTAGTCACTTAGCCTTCATTTCACCTGGTTACACAAGTTGAGATAAGGCCGAAGGTGGAGGCGCACTTCACCCGGAATCCTCAATAAACTGAGAAACTGGCTATCTTACCTCTTAAATGCCGGAACACAACAATGTTAGAATTGTTATTATGGCGACAGCATTAGGTAAGATGGTGGTAGCTAGCCAGGCGGACTTAAACAAAGTCGTGTCACCAACCAAACCAAGCACAATATGGGCCATGGGGATCGTACCCGGATACTGATGATGATGCGTATACATCAGTGTAGACTGAGGTTGGCTGAGGTACGGCTTCCTTTACATTTTCTGGGCAACAGAAACTCAACAAGCATTTGTACAAACTGTGAACTATTATAAAGATACATATTAAGTGGTTCCAAACCGCTGCGCATAGGCACCGTCTTGGCTCAAATTGCAGGATCCGGGCTGAGTCAGTCAGACCCACCTCTCTGCCGTTTTCCATAAACATTGTTCGTTGTGTAAGTGGCGCCGGCGTCGACGCGTAACGGGCGAGGAATCCTCGTTGTTATCGTTTTTTGGTGATGTCATATGAACATGTGAATACCGTCAGCGTTACCTTATATAAATTAAGGTTATTTTAATTCAATAAAATGTACAATTAAACTAACTAACGATGTACAAACAAAGGGATCAGTCAGATTACCTAAGGACCGTTACAAACGGCCTATAGGTAACTCAACTGTTCCGGACCAGTACCAGAAGGAAGCGTGCCCAAGACACTGGCTGCATTGCCACGCTACTCAGAGCTATGCTAATTTGCTAGCTTAAATAAGAGCCAGCCCTTGGGTCACGTGTCGCCTCAATCAAAAGCCCCGCGAAAATCTTGCGGGGCTTTTGATTTAAGCATAGCTTGTAATATGGGAACTATAAAGACTCTTTGCCATGTCTGTCTCGTTGGAAAATAACATTTCGTGGCTTTGTCCTTTTCGAACCCCAAATTCCCAGTAAAAGGCCCAGGAAAAGAGTATCATCTAACTCTATTGCGATCACCAGTCTACATGTATCAAGCGCAGAGTTATTATATTGCTCTGTATTTATTCTGCATTAATTAGAGATACTATGTTATGAGGATGAAGACGATCCTTGAGATTTACATTTAAAAAAATCTTTTGCATTTATTCTCATCTAGCTGGTTCGAGCGATTTATTCAAAATCTTTGATAGACCTTAAAAAATAAGCGGAAATATCGATTTCTAGAATATTAAGAATAGGTACTTGCCCTCCATTTAGCATCACCTTGGGATACACCGAGATGTGCCAAATTTCACTTTCATTTATCCGCAATGTGTTTTGATGCTTGAATTTACCAAAAACATCTATGACACGCCTAACGCAGTATATTCTCATTTGAGTATTAATAGTTATTTTTATTCTACTTTGTACTTGGGTACCTTCTCAATCATACTGAAAATAATTGTAGGTTATAAATCTAATTGAAACATAATATAATTGGGCTAATCTTTTCTCGTGGGAAATAGCGAGGGCCAAACGAAGCTTGTACACTAACACATACAGCCCATTGCTTTGGCACATCGGGAGTACATAGCACTGCCCCAGTATTTTCTTGTTTTGGAATTCCATTCAAAGTTGGAGCTGTAAGTTTTTGCCTAGGTATTGGACCTGCAGATATTTTTTTTATAAGATTCTTGGATGTTGTTGATAATAATCTTCATCCTTAGTCTGCCTTCATGCTTGGTTAAGGTTTTCCTTTGATGGTATATACACAGCATTGTGTGAGTTAGGCTGCACGAACAAAAACAGACGCCACTTTCTTTGGCCCTATACGTGTGGTTCGCAACACTGAGGTGTAGGTGCAACGTCTATCCTGCCAGTTTTGAGCTGCTTCAGGTCGGATATTTAAGTGAACGGTATGTTCTTTTTGAGTACTTCAAATAAATACCGAGATACCCACTCTGAAGCCTCTGTGGTCTTTAGAGGCTTTTCTTGATTTCAATTTCGGCTTTTTTTTTGTTGCCATATCACCAGCTGGGTATTTGATGTGAAGGCGATCATTAGATGCGGTATTCTTCCACTGCATGTAACACATACCACTTATTGTCAAACGATGCTTGTGTTTTGCTTGGCAATCGGTGATTGACAAACATGCACGCAGGAATGCATGCCCTATAATTACGTGTAAAGCGTTCAATAACATATCGTACAATACACTATTTACCTTAGGAACAGAAAGTTGAATTATCATAAAGTTGAAATCCCAAAATGCTACTTCGTGAAAAACTATTGAATATGAAACCTATCTGAGTTCAGTACCAAGTAAAGGTATGTTCAAGACACTGGCTGTATTGCCTTGCTGAATAGCAATGATGATTCGCTGGTACATTATAATAGTCAGCTTTCTGATCATGCGTTCTCAAGCTGCAACGTCTCGCAAGATATTTAAAAACCCACAGCAACGGTTCTCCACATATTTATGGCTTTTACCCCGAAAGGCTCATAAACTTTGTCGTTGGTGCCATATTTGGGGGATTTATGAGAGATTTATTTATGACACCAGCCCTTATCTGTCGATAAGGGCTGGTGTGGCGGACAAAGCAACGACCAGCAAGGTTTGCACAATAGCTCAGTTGGTAGTAACTCTGACTTCTGCGCTGTAGGATGTGTGGGTTAGATTCCTATCAGAAAAATCAATTTTGTGAGGAATATATTTATATATTAATATACCCGAGGGCTGGCTCTCATTTAGGCCAGCGAATTAGCAAAGCCATTCAGCGTGGCAATGCAGTGTCTTGGGTACTCTTCCGTCTGGTACTGGTCTGGAACAGTTGAGTTACCTCTAATCCGTTTGTAACGGTCTTTAGGTAATCTGACTGATTTCTTTGTACATAGTTAGTTTAATTGTACATTTTATTTAATGTATTTATGCATATGGTTAGTCCTACCACGGACTTTGTTTAAGTCAACTTAACTAGATACCACCATCTTACCTAAGGCTGTCACCATAATAACAATTGTAAATTGTTGTGTTTCGGATAAGATAGCCAATTCCTTAGACTGTTACGGTTTACGTGTGAAGTGCCCTGCACCAGTAGGCCAGTGCCCTATGTAATGTGTAACCAGGTGAGATGAAAAGTAAGCGCTTCCCCGTCGTACAGTATAAAAAAAAATTGTTTCGGTTTTGTATTGTATCATAAGTATGTGATAAAAATACTATATTATTATCCATAACTAGTTCCCATTTTACAAGCTTTGAAGAAGAGTGCTACGATGTTAGCTAGCTTCTGGTTGGATGTTTCCGATCGTCGACGCATGCAATGCCGGATATTTAGTGAATGCCGAGGACGTGACAGAAATGTATACTCATACAAGCAGAGACGTAACAATACTCAGGTACTCGGACTTTACATTGATTTCTGGTAAACTTAGTTTTTGTACTGGGAACTAGATGACTGTTCTATAGTTTATTGCAAGAAGCGATTATGTTTGAAAAGCTTTCATTTTGTCCTTGACACACAGCTAGGACCAGCATTATAACATAATCCATAATTCACCGGCGGAGTTTGAGAGTGTAGGATGTACGTGCAGTTCTGACTTTTAAATTATTTCAATGCAGTTGGTGGTTCCCACCAAATTACCAAATGTGGCATTCAAGAAAAAAAGCAAGACTAAGAAAAACTAATATACCTAGCTGAAAATGCATTGCGATGGATAAAGAGTCAACAACGTAGAGGTAGTCGAAATGGAATCTCGGTAAACGCGCTTTTAGCCACGGGCCGTGGCCCACGGCCCACGGCAGTGATGTCGTGGTTAGATCTATGTCTGTCAGTTGGTGTTGGGCTTTGGAATCCAAGACATCGTCATTATGTTCACGGAGCCGCGTGCTCCGCCGATTCAATAACGCATGCGTGTCACGCAGTCACGTCACATGCGCACGCGCACGCAAGCGACTAATGATTGCCGTGATGCGGCCGCCGGTTCCTTATTATTAGGAATTTCTGATAAATCGCCTGATTGCTGGCATGTTCCATGCGTAATACCAGCTTGATTGGTGTGTTAACAGCCTATCAAACTTTTTTCATTGACAAAAATACAAGCAAACTCCATTTTAGGTGGTTTGTGGACTATTTGAGAAGTGACTTCCTAATGTTTTGATAAATGTCTATACGAACTCAACTGACAAGCGATTTGAAGGTGACTGATAACGTAATTGTCCGTTTCTATATAGCTTGGCCAACGTCTATCCTGTTAGTAGATCTTGTATGGAGCATGATCATGACATGACACTTCGCTTCCAAAAGACACCTTACGATATGGATTCGATCAGCCGGCGCAATGGGTGGCCTTCCTTAGCGATTGTCACGACGTGAAGTAACAGTTGCAATATCAACTCAGTAGTAGTTATAATAATAATAATTTATTTTTTCAATCACAATTTTAAACATAAGAATTTCAATAATGTTTGTATATAAATCAATTTAAAATTTAATCAATAAATTCAAGTATTTGAGAACGTAATCTCATAGATTATGTATACTATATTATTTAAGGAGGATTCATGTTAGTTTTCAAATGATTATAATGGCTAATACATACATAATTTATATAGGACATTATTTCAATTATTTTATATATATTATAGTAAACAATGCACGAAATATTTAAGCTTTGCTAGCTCTTGCGGTAGGATACCCTGAGTTTGCAAAAGCTAGTTCTGTTCCCCTTTTTTAGTTGTAATTATCTAAGTTGTTTAGTGAGGTGTGATGTAGTGCAATGTAATGTAGTATAGTATTGTGTAGTGTAGTGTAGTGTTTATTAAGAAGTGCAGTGCAAATACATATAGTGTCGTGTATTATAAATGAGTATAGTGTGTTGGAAAATAGTAAAATATAGTGTGCGATTATAGTATAATAAGTTATATATTAGGTAGTTCAAAGCATGTAGTGGATTATGAAATGATGCGTAGCTTCTACGCATCATTTCAGTAGTATTGTAATCTAGATGTAATAGATAACTGTTTATTTTACGTTAGCATGACATTCTAGTATCCATTAATATATTAAGTTTCCGGTTTAAGTTTTTGTATAAAAATACTCCCAGAAAATCATAGCATCTTTGACCAAATTGTGTTTTGGTTTTAGGTGCTTTCCAAATGCGATAGCGTTTTAGTCTTGAGTTTGTGCACTCTAGGTTTAAAGCATTTTTATGAAAGCGAAGGATTGTGGCTTGAATGAAGAGGTGTCGTACTCTGAGGTGGTTTGTTTCCTGATGAAGTAGGTCAGTTGAGTAACGGTAGGGCTTGCGATATGCAACCTTTAGTATAGTTCTCTGAGCTCTCTCTATTGGTAAGAAGTGGCTAGTGCAAGCTACTCCTGGTATACAGTAGCTAAGAACTGATCGACAAAGCGAATTGTAGACCCAGAGTGAAAGAGTCGGCAACATTTCTCAGTTCCCTAAATACGAAGGTGAGTATTTAGGAAGATGAGCTTTCGGATTCTAGCACTTAGTTCCTTTACTTGTTTTATCCAAGATAGTAGCTCGTCGATGTATATGCTTATACTTAATGTTATTGACTTGATCTACTTCTGGGCAATGACAAGGGACATGCTTACACGAGAGTAGTCTTATAGATAAGGGAAAGGGGGGAAAATTACTTTTGTTTCGCTTAAGCTTAAGCCAGTAGACGACAGACCGAAGGCCTGTCTTTACTAGACTTTGAGTACGTCTTTCCAATTTTCTAAATGTCATTAATTTTCAAATAGTCTAGCTTGTTTGATGTCCATCAAGCATAAATCATTTAATTAACTAGAAATAATGTGGGTAGTTCCACCGACTACCCACATCATCATCATCAATATCATCAACCCATTGCAGACCACTGCTGGACGTAGGTCTCTCAACGTGCGCCAGTGAGTTCGATCTTCAGACTCCAAGTCTCAATCTCTGCCCGCCACTGTACGGGTGTCATCGCTCCATCTAGGAGAAAGAAACCCACACCACTAAAGATAGCCAAACGGTGTACATTCAGTAAATGCGGGTGGATTTAGTCACATCACATCAACAGCCTATTATTGTCCACTGACGGACAAGGTGTAGTATGATAATACCTTGTCACTATCACATCCTTTTTTTATTAGATCCTATAGTCGCTTCTTATGTAAGTCTGTCATTACAACGGTGCTTTGTCTAGTCACTGAGCAGATAATGTAGTATGTGGTCGTTGTACTTGTGAAGAAAAAAGTTCATGTTTCCATAAAAAGCGTAAAACTTCACGCGGTGTAAAGTTTGAGCCTGGAATTGGTGCCTGGTGGAGTAACCCGTCATGCATCGCCAGTCAAGCGCGTCGCTCGCATCCGCCGGCGACCCTACCCTACCGCCATGCCAGGGGGTGTCAGGCTCAAGGACCCACATAAATGAGCACATCTATAAACTACAACAACCTGTTTGTTGCAAGGTACGTAGGGCCTTTTTTGTTTGATATAGCCAAGCGTTTGACTAGTGCTAATTTGAAAAACAAGTAATGTTGTGGCATTAGATGGAGCACGCATGACTAAAATGAATGTTTTCACTTTGGACTTGAAGACTCCAAGATCAACAGAAGTACTGGTGCGCAAAAACAAGCGAAGGCAACGAGTCTCGTAAAGACAGACATTAATTAGTATTTACGAAGATACATATTACTCAACACATGCTATATATAAACCTAGTATAAAAATAGTGCACCACATTGTACCATGGTAAACCAAGGTAACCACGTAGGTAACCTGGGTCACCTTTAGTACTTCTTAAATACCATATTAGTCAGAAGACTAGACAGGTATTTAGCAGCTGGAGCATCATAACCATCCATAACCTAATACCTGTGTTGGCATACAGGTACATTATATAAGTACACACTTAATGTTACAAATATAAACGATTATCTTTGGTTATGTTATGTTTTTTTTTTTTTTTTTTTAATCTTTATTTATTATAGAGGGTTTAATCACGCTGATTAAGTCACCCTCGAACTTACAACCTAGAAACAAAAAAATTAAATCACCGTTCTACGTTTGATGCCTACATTAACAAATTTAACCAACATTTTGGCTTCCTCCGATAAGGGAAAAGCCAGAACATTGTTACACATTCCTATAATAAACAAATCAACATTATTTTTCTGAATAAAATTAATTCTCTCGGCTTCGTTCCGAACACACTCCATAATAATATGGTACACGTCTTCCACTACATCACACTCTGTACAGTTCGGTGAGTTGGTTTTGCGCATGAGGTAGCCAAAACTATTTAATGGAATGTGTCCCGATCGAAGCCTCATCATAGTTATGATGACGGACCTGGCCACTTCCGAATCATCAAACCACGGAGCCCTAGGCAACTCTGATTGTATAGTTTTATACCAAATACCCTTGCTCAGTGATCTCTCGTCAAAATAGAGCTTCCAGTCTTGTCTGCACCTTTCTTTAACGAGTCTCAGGAGATCACTGTGGTAAGGAAGGAAATTCATCATCAGACCGTCACTTACAGCCTCTCCAGCAAGCCGATCGGCTTCCTCATTGCCAGATATGCCGACGTGCGATGGACTCCACTGTAACGTGATATGTTTGTTTGTACGCGACAGTTGATTAATAGACGAGATTAATAGAGAGAGATTATTTTATGTTATGTTGTTGCGAATGTCTATGTCAAACGCATTACACCTTGTAAAATCCTTGCAACCCACATAGGTATTTCCACAAATATAGCCGTCCCCCAATCAAACCACCCTGAGCCTCCTATATCCATCAAATACCAAGATAAGCAAGGCAAGGCGTGAGATTTCCTTTGTTTTATGCCCTAAGCTCGATAATAATAATACCCTTGAAAACAAATCATAAAAAAAACTGAAGGGATTTAATAATCAAATAAATTAATATTAACCATTGTTTTTTTTGAGTTTGATAGAGTTCCACTATCCAACTCCTGGATCCATCATCAAGCTAGCTCCAAGGTAACAAATTATAGATTTGTCTTAACGAATTCTGTTGCCATAACAACAATTATCAAATTGTTGTGTTTCGGCATTTACAGGTAAGATAGCCAGTTCTTAAGTTTGTTGAGGATTCCGGGTGAAGTGCGCCTCCACCTTATCATATTTAGAAAATCAGGAGAGATGAAGGCCAAGCACATCCCCCGTCGACAATTTTTTTTTCAATTGTACTATTTTTTTTTCCTAAATGTTTGTGACTAAGTATATATATTAAAACATCAAATTACATTGTTTGTTGCAAGTGGAACTAGTAAAAGCGTGAAAAAAAAACCGCTGCGAAGAAATATAAGCGCAACGCACAACACAACGTACTTATACATATAACAAACGAAAGCCAGTGACTGAACACGTAGTTGACCTCGATGAAGATAACTCCAACTATTTTAATTACCCGATCTCGGAATACTCTACTTTCATGAAGACACACTTTTTACTGTCGATTTACTTTACTGTAGTAAACAAAAACATGGCACTACCGAAAACAGTGAAAATGTTATACTCGCAAATCATTCTAATTCCTTCTTAAAGACATTTTTTTCCCCTTCAGATCGAAGATCTAAATTAATATGAATACCATTTTTATATCACAATACCTTTTTGTTAAGTTCTAATGGTGAAATTAAATGATACCAGTTTATAAGTGATCATTCTGTAAAAAAACAGGACAACCTCTTTACAATCGACTTAAAATCAGTTGAAGTTAGAATATTTGATGTACCTACATGTGATGTAGCAGGTAGTCCTACCTATTATAGTAAAATCTATTTGCACTGACTTACACATACTTACCTTAATAAGATGTTAAACTACTTTATATCTCATATTAAGAGAACTAATTTAAAAGTTTTTATGAGAAAGAATTCGTTAAACTGAAAAAAGGATAGTATTTTATTTCTGACAATGTCTACCTGAACCTTTGTAACTCAAAAGAATACTATTATTGAAATGCAATGTTTACATATTGTGCATTGATTTACTGAGTGAACTTTTTTCGTAAGCATACAGTCAATTATGGGACGTAGTGTATAAAGTGAGTAGCCTGTATGTCGTGGCGAAAATTACTTCTGTGAAGTCAGTGTTTTATAAATCAACACTACTTAAATCCGTCAATATAAAAACAAACATTTTTTTTAATTTGGGTGGTGGTAGGACTTTGTTTAAGTACGCCCATAAGTTGTTATAGTGACAGAATACTAAAAATTGTTGTGTTCCGGCATTTAGAGGTAAGATAGGCAGTTCCTCAGTTTGTTGAGGAACTAGGAGAACAAAGGGTGAGGTTCCGGGTAAAATACACCTCCTGGTGACCTTCGTATCTTCTTCCCCGTCGTACAACAAAAAAATTAAACATAATTTGAATCTACAGGAGCTAGAGCTAGACAAAAAAAAACGCATTAGAAAGTCAAATCCATCAGCAGCGTGCTAAAGAAATAGGCCATACCCACATACTCAAGAAAAACATAACCCTCAATCTGAAGCAAGGGTTAAAATTGCGAACAGACAAACTAAGCGACTCCTTTCCACCCACTTGTGATAATGAATTAACACAATTTTTCTATAGAAAAGACTTCAACGCGCTTTCTGGTTAAGTAAGCTAGATCATACAGATGTATGCTAACCACAGTCGCTGAACAGTATAATAGAAATGTCTGAAAAACTGCTGTAATCCTGTGATAGGCACACAGGTTTTGTATGTCAGCCCCAAAGTTTCAATAGAAATGCTCCACATACCGAGCCATACTAAAAGTCCGTAACAAACTGTAAATCTGTAATCTGTATATTTCCTGTAAATGGATTGAATTGAAACATTTTTGAAAGAATCCACAAATAACAATTCAAACAATTTACAAGGAATGCGCAGCTGGTAACCTTAGGTCCGCAACAAGCAGTCTATTGGTAGCTCAACTGATCCAGAACAGTGCCATACGGTAGCGTAAAAGACACTGGCTACATTGCTTCGCTGAATTGCATTGTTCATTCGCTAGCCGAAATAAGAGCCAGTCTATGGTCACGCGTCACCACAAAGTGCCTGGAGGGTACTGACCCGTGGATTCAAGGATTAAACCCCTAGGTTCCTCAGTCTGTTGAGGATTCCAGGTAAAACGGGCTTCCACCTACAGCTTTATTGTAACTTGACACCTTGTGATGAAGGTAAAGTACTTCCCCGACATATAAAAAGAAAAAGGCTAAAAGAAAGCGTACATTTTTGCCTGCCTGTGTTTATAATGAAAGGGTTTTCGTGTAGGTTAATTAAGGTTAACTTCAAAGAGTTGAAAAAAATAATATAGAATACGACTGAGGAAATGCATCTCATTCATTTGAATTTAATGATTAACTAAATCTATTTATAGTCAACTCGCTGACGTCGTTACGAAATCACGGGTTTATAGCTTACGCTCAACGGTACGGGCTTGCGGTCGCAACTTTGTAATGTGCCCGTCGAAATTTATAGAAGACGAATAAAGGGATCATAGGATGATCAGACGCTTCTTGTTTCTTATTTATCTTACATAATATGCTATCTTCTGAAATTTATAATTTGCTTACAGCAAATTGAGCGTTGGAGATGGTTATTTCCAACAGTTATATGAACGAGAGCAATCTCAATTCAATTTTAACCGCCTCTGTGGTCTAGTGGTTCAACCCATCGATCCAGAGGTCCCGGGTTCGATCCCAGGGTGAGCAATATTGTGTTTGGTTTGGTTGGTGGTATGATTTCGTTTAAGTCCGCCTGGCCACAACTATCTTACCTAATTCTGTCGCCATAATACCAATTCTTAAAAAAAATTGGGTTCCGGAATTTACAGGTAAGATAGCCAGTGCCTCAGTTTATTTAGGATTCCTGGTGAAGTGCGTCTCCACCTTCGGCCTTATCTCAACTTGTTACCACGTGAGTTCATCTCACGCGGTAACAAGTGGCCAAGCGCTTCCCCGTGGTACAATAAAAAAAAAACTGATCCCGGAAAAGTACATTGGTGTACTACTAGATTTTAATTTACAACCTCCGGATCGAAAGGCGGGCCCCTACAAACTTGGTCACATAACTCTTTTAATACGGAAAAATAAATGGCCCATGAAAAGTCTTCATGCAAAAGAACCATAATGAAGCTGGATAACTCAAAACCATATACACGACGGGCAGTCTTATCGCTAAGAAGCGATTGAGCAACCTTTGGATGGAGATTTTTTTTGGCAATTCTTCGACCTAATCCCTCCATCCCCTTTCCATCACCGAACTATTAGACGTACGGCAGACTACAACCCGTATTTGTAAGTGTTTCATTGTGCCGAAGTCATCGTTTCGCCTCTATCCATATCATGAATATAAGAATGTAAGGAATGAAGTCCAGAGTAACTAGGTTCCTTTATTCAATAAAAAGTTCAATTAAACTACCTATGTACAAAGGAATCAGTCAGATTACCTAAGGACCGTTACAAACGGCCTATAGGTAACTCAACTGTTCCAGACCAGTACCAGACGGAAGCGTGCCCAAGACACTGGCTGCATTGCCACGCTGAATAGCTATGCTAATTCGCTGGCCTAATTAAGAGCCAGCCCTTGGGTCGCGTGTCGCCTCAATCAAAAGCCCCGCAAGATTTTTGAAAACCCGGAGGGCACCGGCTCCCCACGGACCCAAGGTCTCCACCCCAAAAGGCTCAAATAGGTAAGCTCTGTCGAGACCACTATATTTGCGCCTTTTGTGATCCTCGGCCGAATCAGCCGCTGGTTCCTTTTAGACGTTCTTTTCTTGTTTCTCAAGTAAGCTTGTGGTCAAACGCTTGGCTTACCAATAAAAAAAAAACATAAAATTTAATTCAATGTAACTTCCCCTCTAAGGTCATGGCTCATTTAAGACTTCTACCAGACGCAGTACAGAACAACGGTGAAAAAGTGCGTTCCTTAGGACTAAATATATAAGACAACGATATGATATATTTAGTAAAATAAAAAGTAGAAACCTCAACTACTGCGGTCCATAACCATGTAACCAATTTACATGTATTCTATACATATACGCTGTCACGAGTCTGGTCACTTATAGAATAAAATTATTGCGCTAGAAAATTGTAAATTGAGAGTAGCCTACTGGCCTTGATCACGATCGGTTCCAAGCTAGCGAGCCGACACATGAGATCCATCGCAACCTACACCGTAACCTGACGCCGAACGCACCCTGACCGGAACTTTTCGCTGTCAAGCACTTCTTCTTCTTCTTTTTCTGTTGAAAAACAAATCACCCATTTCATGTCAACTTTTCTATTTAAACACCGTGTTAGGCTATCTGCAAGCACACATGTAGCAAAAAATATCTGACATAATAAATGATTTTAAGTAAATTTATTTTGTGCCACCAAACTCTCTGCTGTAAATTCAAATTGTATGTAAAGAGTAATTTAATTAAAAGTGCCTACTATGAAATTAGTTACTATATCGACGATAAGAACGCGTGGCCCGATGTTGCTATACCAGTTGACAGTTAAATGGTGATTTCTCTCTTACATAATAATTGAATTATTAAGTTTACCATATACTTATTTAAATTTAAGCAATCAAGAATTTTCTATAATCCTAAATAGGGAAGAGCTAAAATTGTAGCAGGTAATAATTATAAGCGCTTTGTATCTGCGACAGTTTCTTAACTAATGCAGACATCATCGTTTCTCACTTTAAGTGTACATGTTTCTGTTCCAAAATAAATATATTTGATTTGATAAAAATAAACAAACACATATTAATTCTTATGGTTAAAAAATATTTATGTTAAGTGAACCATCTGTTATTTCGTTAGCTAATTAGCGATGTTAGTTGATAGTTTAGTGACTATTAATTCCATTTCATAATGTTCCCCATTTCAAAAGTTATAGTACCTATGGCACACTGAAATTTTGCGCTTCTGACCAACCACAAATATGAAAGTAAAGTAAAGTAATATTTATTGCATATGAATACATGTGAAAAATAGAGATGGTACAATGTCAAAATGTGAATATATCATCATATATATCAATATATTCCGTATAACGGTGTAAACGGCCACAGAAATTTGGTAGAAAAAGAAAAAAAGGTTTTCAAAAATATAACACTGCTTCAATATGTGGGAACATTATTATTCAGTTATTTGCAACATCAGTTGAAAAATCAGTTAAAAAAAGTCTCACTCAAAATGGTATTAACTAGTGCGAAAATAATTTAAAGCCATGATTTAAAAAAAAAAAGTCCAAAACCACCGATTATATGCGATGTCATAGCGTACAATAATATTTAAATGTCATATTTTTAAATTCAATAAAATGTACAATTAAACTAACTATTATATGTACAAATTAATCAGTCAGATTAACTACGGACCGTTACAAACGGCCTATAGGGAACTCAACTGTTTTTTTTAATTGGAATGATTTATGTATATTCGATTTAAGTTGTTTGTGTTATTGGTTTAATTCTCTAATCTTAAATGTTTATTCATTTCAATTTATTCATTCTGATATTTTTCTGTTTTAAAGATATGTAGATAAAAAATAATAAGAATATAAGACCTTAATTTTGCATGTCAATGTAGTTGGTGAAAATATGTGAAACGTAATTATTTAAGACTAAGAACCTGTATAAACTATATTTCTAATAAATAAACATTGACTTCGATTGTCAATCACAATTTTTATTTGAGTTCGTGTCACTGATTGTACGAAGTTGCGCTCAAAAAGGGTGAAGTTAGGTAGTCTCCTCGGCTGGTCCAGGAATGTGGACTCTATGGAGATGTCCTTGGTGTGCTGAGATCAGATCAGATCTTACTTCATTCTTCGTCTTGAAGCACCACTTTGAGATGTTGGAACAAAGAGTTCCACGGAGGGCGTGTTTCACTTATTACACTCGGGAAAAAAAATTGTACTCGTGGCACTGTTACCATTACCCATTACCGTTACCGACATCGTTGTATATACGTATCTGTAGTGTAGTCTGCTTTTTAATTTTGAATACCCAGACATTGAGCGCTAAATTGAAAACGTCCACAACGGCACTCAATAGATTGTAAAGGGGCTTTTGCAAACTCCCGGATAACATCGAGATTCAAGTACCAAACATATAAAACAACGCCTTATCTATCAACTATCTACCACAAATATTTGCTGTTTGTAATGGCTGTTTGTAGGACCATGGTCATCGTAGTTCTAGAGATATATGGAATACTAGTCAGCTAAGCACTTGATACGTACCAAAAGTCACAAACCACAATACGGTGGAATCCAATTCCACAAGGTGATGTATACAGCAGTACTAGGCAAAAACCGGCCTCACATCACCAATAACACATCACCGCCAGCCGTTAAACCACAATATAAAAAAAGGCGTCATCGGTCAGCAGTTCGCTTCTGTCGGCGATGGATTCTGTCTGGAGTGGCACTGTTTTTTTTATTGTATTCCAAGGTTTGATAAGGCCGAAAATTGAAGCGCACTTCATCTGGAACCCTCAAAAAACTGAGGAACTGCCTATCTATAAATGCCGGAACATAACTACTTATTTGAGAATTGTTATTATGGCGACACAATTAGTTAAGCTGGTAGATGGTTAGTGTTAGGACATATTTTGTGTCCACCTGGCAGGCACCACCATCTTGCTTATGTCTGTCACATAATAATAATTTTAAATTATTATGTTAAGGCAGTTTTTGGTAAGATAAAATATGAAATATTTATTTATTTCAAATGATTATTATTTATTTATCTTCGGCCTTATTAGAACTTAAAACCAGGTGAAAAGAAGTCAAAGTGCTTCCCTGTCGTACATTAAAAATGAAGGGATTAAAAAGTATATGAAACCCATAAGAGTCAATATTTCGAGTTCCTAACAATAAATAACTTACTTGGACAAACAAACCATTTCTACTAGTCATGTGACACTTTCAGTGTGTCCCTATACCAGCCAAGCACCCGGAAAAATATCAGGAACAACCCGAAATCTCAAATAACTACAAGTTTCCGAAAATGCCGAACTAATTGTTTATTTTTTGTGAGGTCTAAACAAAATAATTGCTACCGTCTGCCCCTACAAACGACCCCACGCGATGGCAGACGGTAATACTTGTAGCTATCTGCCCCGACCTATTTACAAGCCTATATATCTAACTTTTATCCAATTTGTAACGTTTTCAAGACTAAACAGATGAATGGAGCATATGATGAAATCTGATATCTTTTTTATACAGATACCACGTAGGCAAAACGTCGGGCATAATCACAGCCCTTTAGTTACGCAGAATAGCGTTAATGTCTACCTTTTCTGTTGTATGTATGCCAATTGTTACTGGGCCCTTATTCACAATGACAAATTGTGTATTAGCGCACCCGTGTTACGACACAATTTGTCACGATTTGGATGGAATCATCGTAGCCGATATCGTAACGCGGCCGCGTTAAGACATGATTGGTCATCACTATCATTTTGGGCTTTATAAGCCCACTGCTGAACAAAGCATTTACTTGGAAGGCTAGATTGAAGACTTCGTTCTTGCTGGGTTCGATCCCCAATGGTTTCGATATGGTGTTGCTTTGGTTGGTAGTATACAGCCAGCGGACTTTTTTAAATCTGCCTGGCTAGCTGTAACTATCATACCTAAGTCTGTCTAATTGAAAATAAGAGGAACAACCGCCAGTTCGTCAGACTATTGAGGATTCCTGATGAAGTGCGCTTTCACTTCGGCCTTATCATAACTTGAATCCAGTTGAGATGAAGGCTAAGTGCTACCCCGTCGTTAGATAGAAAAATAGGCAAGATCCAGGGCTAAACCTACGTCTTAATATGAGACACCTCTATCCATCAAGTCAACGTTCAAGAGCTCACACATTCCAAATGAAAAAAAAAATGTTGTAATACCTCGTTACAGAATCTTAGATAAGCTATACCACAGATAATGAAATACGATATACATTGCAAAAATGTTAAAGAAACAAATGGGGGTTTCCGTAAAGTATATGATATATTCTGTGGTTGACTCATGAGTTTGATTTTTGAAACGATTTGACTGGCTTTCCAAGTGGCTGGTTTTTCTGGCATGATAGAACCTCAGTTCATTCACCTTCTAGCAGACGTTTGTCAAATCTGTGTAAATCTTTTATAACACACTTATAATGTGGTAGAGCCACAGATCCATACTATTGGGTAGAGGTGTTCTGTGTACCTAACAAATTCTAAGTACTCACTTTCTTCCCCAATTGTGAATTGTGTACCCTAGGGGCTATTTTCCGATAAAATATTACTATACAGATATTTAATTATTTAAAACTAATAATCTCAGTACTAAAATTGATGTAGAGACTTCAAAAACATAGAACTTGCATGAAACCTTCCAACACCCACTTAATCCTATTTAACAAGCCTCATAGCTTAGTTGGTAATCATTCTGCATTCTGCACTGCAGGTTTTGAATTCGATTCCCACCCAGAAGAAATATCTATATCCATCACACAACTTTTGTGTGATTTTTTTTTTTTTTTGAATATATATATTTGTTCTGTGTTTGAGTATTGAATCATATTGTACGTATGTAATTGCAAAAAAAAACGTATATGAGTATACTAGGTATCCGTAGTCTAGTACTCATATTACAAGCTATGCTTAGTTTGGAGCTAGATAGTCCTGTGTGAAATCAATGTCCTGTAATATTTTATTTTATTTTATTTTATCCCCTTGCTTGAGGTGAAACTCTTTATGAAGATAGAGATTTTACACCCACTTTTACAGGCATGAAGATGTTTTGTTCTCATAAAAAACTTCCATCCCCAAATATACACTATAAACCTGTTTTATAAAATATTTCACAGTTATTTATTTAATTAAAATTAATAACCTGAATACCAGCCTTAACAACAAAGGACTTTCATATGAACTATAACACACTTATTTAAGATTTTCTCATTAGAATCATCAAACAGAGTTTCTTAGTACGTGCTTTTACCCATAAAGAGAACTTGTACCAAATTCCAGACCTCTTGGCCCAGTAGTTTCCGAGATTTCGTGATGAGAGGACAGTGAGTGAGTGGACTTCTGTTACATATGTATAGAAATATAGATAGACTTAGGTTGTATGGTAGCTACCTTACCTCTTTAACCGCCTCTGTGATCGTGGGTTGAATACCCACCGATTTCAGATCCAGAGGTCCCGGGTTCGATCCCCAGGGGAGCAATGTTTTGCTTGGTTTGGTTGGTAGTAGGATTTTATTTAAGTCCGCCTGGCTAGCATCCAACATCTTACCTAATCCATAGCCATAATAACAATTCTTAAAAAAACAGTTGTGTGCGCGTCCACCTTCGGCCTTATCTCAACTTGGTACCAGGTGAGATGAAGGCCAAGCACTACTACGTCGTACAATAAAAACCACTAAGTGCTGCGAAACAACAATTTACAATTGTTGTTTTGGCGATAGACTAAGGAATGATGGAGATTTACTTGTTAAAAAGCCTCCATGAAGGTTACATTACCACTGATCCCTAAAAAGAGGCTCATGGACGTGCGCATTCTTCCCATCCTGACATGCAGTGCTCGGACTTAGTCGAAACATCGCAGAAATGAAATATTTTAATGAAATAAATTATTTTTTGGTTTTTCATTTATAAATATACTTATTTATAAAACAAAAAATTAAGTCATTTATTGGGCTACGCCTGAGATTTGAATTAACAGCCTTATTTTTTGGAGCACCAGCTTTTGATACCAAAAACACAACTAGATGTCGCTGCTAATTTTTATCGACCGCAAGATATGAATGCTGAATGCGTTTTGAGAACATTAATTAATTACGGTCATGAGCTTCTACTTCAGTAATCCTCCATATAAAATATTTAAGAGTTATTTGACAGTTTTAACAAAGTTACGTATTACTTATCTATACTATTATTAAAAAGAGGACATAAGTATACTTTTTTTTGTTTGTTACCACTTAGTTTAAAGACATAAAAAATAATTGTACGGGAATTGGGAACACCTTAATTTGACCGTATGGTATTTTAAAACTTTATTTTTCTTAGCTAAAAGCTGGATACATTATACTTGTCACTTTCCCATGTTAGTAAAAAGACAAATTAATAAAGCTTTGGCGCTACTTTCGGTTTGCTGTTTGGTGTCACTCTAAAACATTTTGTGAATTTTGTTTGACGAACATTTTGGGATATGCTCCGGGAGTTCAGTTATGTAAACTTTACTTACTATGATTTAGTGTTTTTAATGAGATAGTTATTTGTTGGTTATTTGTAAAGTTTTTGATTGTTCAATCAAAGTCGAGGCTATAAGTGGTATCCATTTACCACTATCCACTCATTGTGCAAGCGACAAAGCGAATTCATTATTCTTTGTCGTTGTATTAGGTCCTTACATATGAAATTGACGTTTTGTCGTACTGGCCACTTTGATCTTAAATATCTCCTCTTTGGTTAGGAATTCCAAATTCAAATTTAAACAGCTATTTACTCATGCATTTGTGTTTCGAAAACCGTAATTCATTTGTTTTTTTCTCTTTTGTTTTTTTTTCTGCGTCACTCATTTCACAAAATGGAAAACTTAAAATATCGCATTATTTACGAGTACGAGTTCCACCGTGGCACCAGTGCTGCAGAAACGGCTCGAAGGATTAATGATGTGTTTGGTGGTGGTGTCGCAAAAAAAAACACGGTGCGTTTTTGGTTTCAACGCTTTCGTTCTGGAAATTTCGACCTGCAGAACAAGCCCCGTGGACGGCCGGAGACCAAGGTAGATAATGATGAATTGAAGGCTATTGTGGAAGCAGATCCATCGCAAACCACATCACAGTTAGCTGCAGGCTGCGGTGTTAGTGACAAAACCGTTTTAATCCACTTGAAGCAAATTGGGAAGGTGAAAAAGCTTGAAAGGTGGGTACCTCATGAATTGAGTGAAGCAAACCGACAAACGCGCGTCGACTGCTGCGTTACATTACTCAACCGGCACAATAATGAAGGAATTTTAAATCGGATCATTACATGTGATGAAAAGTGGATCCTGTACGATAATCGTAAACGTTCATCGCAATGGCTGAACCCTGGTGAACCAGCAAAATCTTGCCCCAAGCGAAAATTGACTCAAAAAAAGTTACTTGTAAGCGTTTGGTGGACTAGTGCCGGTGTCGTACACTATAGCTTTCTTAAATCTGGTCAGACGATTACGGCTGATGTCTATTGTCAGCAACTGCAAACCATGATGGAAAAGCTCGCTGTTAAACAACCGAGACTTTTCAATCGCTCTACGCCACTGCTGCTTCAAGACAACGCTAGACCACACACGGCCCAACAGACGACTACCAAATTAGGAGCTTCAATTGGAATGTCTAAGACATCCACCGTACTCTCCGGACCTTGCTCCAACAGATTACCATTTTTTTCGAAATTTGGATAACTTCTTGCAAGGAAAAAAAATCAATTCCGATGAGGCAGTCCAAACCGCTTTCAAAGATTTCATTGATTCCCGTCCGAATGGTTTTTTTAGTAAAGGGATCAATAAACTACCTATAAGATGGCAAAAGTGTATAGATAGCAATGGTACATATTTTGAATAATAAAATATATTTTAATATGAAAAAAATGCCTGTATGTTCCTCCCATACAAAACGCCAATTTCATATGTAAGGACCTAATATTTCAAACTATGTGGGCAGTTTTAAGCCTCGAGCTTACCAGGGTGTTTCATACAAATCCATCACAGGATAGCAACTATAGGTACCTGAAAAACGAGTTTATAAAATTGTTTTTACAAAAATTTTTACCTAAAAAAAGTCAGAAGGTATATTCATTATACTGTTTAAAAAAAAAACAAAAAGCATTTTTCATAGGACCCACCGAGATTTGAACTCGGATCGCTGGATTCAAAGTCCAGTGTGCTAACCATTACACCATGGATCCGGGTATTTGAGTAACGTAACAGACGATCGGGATGAAATTCGTGACGTCACAGGGGTTGGGGGTGGTTTTGCTACGTTAACAAAGCAATTGCGGCAAAGAGTGATTTGTATTTTATTAAATCAAATCTAATCATTAATTTGCATATATCATGTGTATTTATTCAGTCAAACAGTTACAAATCGTTTTAACTTATTTCTACCATGCGGCATGAAACTTTGCTATTGACAAATAAGTTCGCGATTTAATGGTGATCATACAAATTTGTCATACCAGTATAACTACAAAGACATGTCTTCTAAGTCATACTGTAATACCATGGTGTTACAAAGCAAAGCAAAATCATTTTTCAGGACATGATTTTGCTTATTTTCTTTAGGCAATATACATTAGTGGCTTTCCACATAAGCTTTATTTAATTCTAAACATTGAAGTTGCACATCTAAGTATGCGAATCTTCTATTTAAATTCGATAATTCAACAAATAGCTAGTCTCTAGCACCTCTGGTATGAGATGTGCGTTGATTGTCAGTCAATTAGTCAGTCAGTCATTCAGTCAATAAAAAATATTCCTTTAATGTAAACTAATGAACGCCTATCACTATTTAATTTTTCACAGAGAAAAATTCCCACTTTTACTTGCGTGCACACTTACAACAAGAAAGCTACCATAAAAATGTGGTCAGCCGACGGTTCATCACGACGATTATGTAGAATAGTTAATGAATGGACCTGTATAGACAATCTACTGCACTATGTCAGCCTGCTACACATTAATTAACTATTTCAGGCTGAATTGTACCTACCCTCTTTCCTGTATCAATTTTTGATATATGCCTGAAACTTAACATATTAATAAAACAATACAGTGCACATGTTGTATGGCTACATAGGTTAATTCCATACCTCACTAAATTCTAAAACCATAAAAACATATCGTCTATGATTGCCATGGTGTTCGTGGATAAGAATCGTCTCCCAAACTTAACCCGTGGGTGTCTAAAGAAGCGAAATAGAGACCTCAAAGAAATGCTGCAGCAATCTTCTGTGTAGATGTAGATAATTTAACTGCAGCTACGGCTACCTCTGTAACGCCTCTGTGGTCTGGTGGCTTAACCCACCGATTTCAGATCCAGAGGTCCCGGGTACGATACCCAGGGGGAGTACAAAATTGTGCTTGGTTTAGTTGGTGGTAGGAATTTGTTTAAGTCCACCTAAACTACCACGCTACCACCATCTTACATTATTCTGTCGCCATAACATCAATTCTAAAAATTGTTGTGTTCTGGCATTTAGAGGTGAAATAGCCGGTTCCTCAGTTAGTTTAGAATTTCGGTTGAAGTGCGCCTCCGCTTTCAGCCTTATCTCAACTTGTAGCCGGATAAGATGAAAGCCAAGCGCTTCTCCGTCGTACAATAAAAAAAAACCTAGATGGTGGCAAAACACATTATTTTTTGCGAAAGCTCTATTAATGGGCTATTGAAGTGAAGTAGATTAAAACTGTGTAAATTCATTGCTACATACCGTTTGCTCATGTGAACTTTTAACCAACCTGCGAGTTACTCGTACATACTAGCATGCTGTATTGAAATACTTTGATCGACATGACCCGACGTTCCCAGACGAACAATCGCTTTTGTGCTTATGGTAATTTGATGCGATGAAACATTGGTAGCAATGGTTTGGGGTTCACCAGACTTTGGCAATAAACTGTCAGTAGAATACCATATTCCCCCATACTCTCATACTCCTGGGGGTATCTATGCCGGCAAAACATACCAAGATGACCCGACACCTATTGCCCACTTTGCAAGCTACACCACTATTATCACGTATACGAGCAAAAGTACACAAAGCCACAAAAAAGGAAATGAAAGTCTATTTCCAACCTTCCTACAGGAATTTCTCTATTAAGGCCGTATACTTTTTTAATTTACATTTATTTATTTCTGAAAACACTACGATACATAAAATAATTATAGCTAGGTTGCTAAAAGGTAATTAAATAATTCTATTTTTGGTGCCCTGCGTTTTTTGATATTATATATTTATTATGGGTAAGCTCTTGAAGCTTGCGATAATTCCCATATTACAAGCTATGCTTAGTTTGGTGCTAGATGGCGCTGTGAAATTAATGTCCTGTGACATTAATTTAGTTTTGAGTATCGCTCTTAAACCTTAAATATATTATATATTTAAGGTTTAAGAGCGATACTCTCCAGATAATGCTTCTTCTTTTTTTGAAGAGTTTTTGGACTTTTTGGTTTCTAGTTATTACTTTGCGTTTAAGAAATGAATAAACATTATACATTAAAAAATCTGCCGATGTTATTTGAAATTGCGTACCGACGCTGCATACATCTCCATTGCTATAAAAAAGAACACGTATTGTTTGCATCGGGGTCACCATACCAAGAAGTTTCCAAGCGTGGGCTGTGGGACGACAATGCTGATCAAACAGTACAACTTTTTGCCAATTAGAAATACCTATTCCAAGAGACCGTTTGATCTGATTGTCTGAACAGTTACATCTCCATTGTTGATAGAGTTTCGCTCATGTTTGTTCTGCTTGTACGTAAACCTTGAGTTTCCAGTACTAATAAAGCAATGAAAGCTATCGGCCATGTTTACCATTCATCATTATCATCGAAAGTCCAGGCTAGGCAGAACCTCCTTCAGAATTTGAGGGCTTATCATGATGGAATCTGAAGGTTTTTGATAGTATAATCTAACTGGCTACGGAATAAAACTGGAGCCCTTCTTCTGGTGAAGTCCCATTCCCTTAGACGACATTTACGTCATAAGCGTGTTGAGATGGCGGGGACCATGACACATACTTTTTGTCAGCATATCCAAATTTACTTAATTTAATGCATGAAATGCAAAAATGAGTTAATTATTACGAGTTCCTATTCTGTAATGAACTTTTCTGTATTGAACTTTCACGAGGCAGTTACGATGAATTATCGGGAAAACGTCCGTTATGCTATGGCATTGTTTTATTGTTATGTTTTCAAAGCACACAGTTTTCAGTTTTAAGAACACTTGCACTGAATTTACTTGCTTGCTTTCCGTATGAATGTAGCGCAGGATCCCACGACATCATTATAATGACCCAAAGCAGTGATCGTGGTCACTCACATAGGTGCGTGAATCAACTTCCGCCTGCAATTCAACTATAATAACACACAGCGACACAGTTTCTTTGTTGCATGTTTGTAGGTCTAGGTACCTACTCATTTTTCTGTTTGTTTTTTGCAGGCTATAGAAAGAATTGAGTGCGCTCAACTTTCGAAAAGCGTTTTGGAGCACAGCGAAGCGGTCAAACCTCTGGACAAGCCTAACGTTGATATGAGAAGCACTGAAGTGAACGCGCTTAATATGGAAGTGGAGACTTTGAGGTGGCAGCTATCACAGGTGCGTGCAGAACATTATATATATTAATTTAAAACCTCGATATAAAGAGCTGATCCATGCAAATATTACCACAAAACGACCGAACGAATTGCATAAAACAATTCTATTGGTATCCTTTTGTAACCGATTGAAACACATTTGTAGGTATTTGCTTGCTGAAACTGGTAGGTACTTTATTATTTGGGGCTTAAACAATGTCGGACATTGTTTTGTGAGTAAGTACTATTATTACTGGCTAACTTGCGATTGGTGCACCAATTCATTGACAAAACTATGTCGTAATGCATTGCGAATTGTATACAAACTGCGATTGTTGACGCCAGCTCTCATCATGTCATTTATAAGCATATAGTAAAGTTTGGAAATCCGGTCCCGTTTACACCAGGGTGAAATTTTCCAAAATGTTACCATAAAGCCCCACTGTCTCATTAGCACTCAGCGATACAATTCTGCCGAGACGTGGCTACCGGGAACAAATCCGATCCGTCTGGGAAAAAAAATACTTATAATTATGTGCTTTTTGAACATTTTGCGAAGATAATTTTGTCTGATCTGCACTAGGCACTTTTTTTGCACAGGTTTTTGATGTCCGATTAACATAATAGTAACTAAATATAGCCAAGGTAAGAACTTGGAACAGTTGAGTTACCTATAGGCCGTTTGTAACGGTCCTTAGGTAATCTGACTGATTCCTTTGTACATAGTTAGTTTAATTGTACTTTTTCCTACTAAAATATATTAAAGATAAGATAGCCAGTTCCTCAGTTTGTTGAGGATTCCGGGTGAAGTGCGCCTCCACCTTCGGTCTTATCTTAACTTGTTACCCGGTGAGATGAAGGCCAAGCGCTTCCCCGTCGTACAATAAAAAAAAATAGGAATAACGTCTTTTTGAAATTTCAGACGGAATCAAACAGGCAGATGCATATATCATTACTAAAGCAGGTAGTGAGTTTTCTAAGTCGAGTCAAGGAACATATAGAATGCCAAAAACCTGAGCCAAAGTTTCGCATGGAATCGATGTCCACTCGACAGGCGGCGCCTCGGTCGTTCAACGCCGCGGACTTGCCCCGGTCGAAATCCGTCGTGCACGTGAACAAAAACATCGAGTTTTCTTTGAGCTCCGCCAAAAAGATGAATACTAAGAAGATCAGCAAGTCGATAAGCAACGTAAATGGAGACAAATACTGCACGGGGGGATGGTAAGTTAATTAGACTTACAGGTCTCTAAATGCATATAAATGGTCTAAGCCACTAAACGAGCGCAACATCTTTGAACCAACTGTTTTTTGTTGAAAACTACACATTGCAATTGCGAATCACGTAACTTTTCACGTCTTCGACAACTTCCAATGATCGTTACATAATATTACATCTATGCTGTTGTTGTTTCAGGTCTCCTTCCAAGTTATTTTCGACGCCAGAAGAAGAATCGTCCCAGAAAATTTCCGAAGAAATGTCTAGATTGATTACTCTTTCCAACACCGTGCTCAGCACGAAACTCCCCGATCTCGCTTGCACCAACAGCGACACGGATAACGATGGATATGCATATATCGGCGAGACAGTTTCCGATGATAAAAGCCAAAATAATGTTTCAATATCTTCTTCGAATCTCACCGTCGAAGATGTGTTCTTAGACACCATCGGTGATAGCAGCGAAACGTTCACCGGGATAGTTGATGACTTCAAGGTTGAAAACCCGTCCAAAGACTTTGTAATGTCGCCCTCGCCATTACCTATTAGCGGATTAGAAAGCGACTTTGGCGAAATAATAGCTAAGAGTCCAACAAAAACTCCGGACGCCTCGACAAAGACACGAAGATATGTGGAAAATAGAAATAAATATAATCACGCGGCCAATTTTATAGAAGACGAAAGTGGATTCTCATCAATGAGTTCGTTTCAAGAAATTGGAATTCCGATTATAAGCATCATACCACCGTCACCGTGCAAAGATGGCTATATGGATAGCATCTCGGACATTCTAGAAGATACCAAGTGGAAGAGTGACCCACTGGACCTAGATAAGCAATCTGTAAAAGTGTTCTGGGTCTGAGAGTTATGTTTATACAAAATTCAGTAGGTGGAGTGCGTTTAATGTCAGCACAGAGTGGATTTATGATTACATTTCGGTAAATTACCTAGATGTATGTTTTATACTCATTGTAGGTATATTTATATTTAACATAAGTAATAAAAAGAATGTCGCTACGCATTTTATAAAATAACTTTCATATTAAATGATTTCTCACAAAACTGGCTAGATTATTTAAATAATACGTCTGAAAACACTGAATTGAAACATAGCCGTGATTTGCCTCGGTTTTTGTTAGAAGTAGAGTTAGAAGTGATACCACTATCGATCAATAATACCTGCAAACATGCATTTTACCAATTCTTGTAGTCTTTGTTTAATTTTTATTGTAAAACGTGGAGGTGCTTGGCCTTCATCTCACATGATTTTCAAGTAGTGATAAGGCCGAAGATGGAAGTGTCACCAGGAATCCTCAATAAACTGAGGAACTGGCTATCTTTCCTCTAAATGCCGGAACATAACGAGAAATAAAAAGGTTGTTTTAACAACTGAATTAGGTAAAATGGTGGTACCTAGCCAGGCGGATTTTAAACAAAGTCCTACCACCAACCAAACCAAGCACAATATTGTACTCCCTCTGGGGATCGAACCCGGGACCTCTGGATCTGAAACCGTTTGATGAACCACTAGACCAAAGAGGCGGTTGAAACTATACTATTACTGGTCTATGTTAAAAAAACATATGACAAATTAGTGAACAAGATTACAAACATGGGCTTTCAAAGTCACGTATTGAACCGTATTGAACGTATTGAACCGGCACATAACCAGGGTTTGCAAGTAGCTAGTAAGCTACTTGCAAACCCTGGTTATGTGCCGGACGTAAGTTTTAACGTGCCTACACCCTAGTAGGTGATCCTCGTAAGATTCTCGCCCTGAGTGACGAACAGAGGTGAAAATCTACATGGATTTTTTCAGGGAAAAAGTCTTTTTCAGAGTCTATTTTTTTATTTTATTGGCTATAGTAAACTGTTTGACCACCAGTTTATGTAAAACAAGTAAATATGTTGCCTAAAATGGAGCACGCTTGCCAAAAAGGGACCCATTTACTCTGGACTTGAAGACTCCAAGATTACACTCGTGCGGAAAATCAGACGAAGGCAAGGAATGCCACTCCTTACCAGTATTAATGATAAAGGTAGAGGCGAAACGATGTGTTCAGCACATTAGAACATTTGCAAGGTATGGGTTGTAGCCAGCCGTACGTCTGCTAGGCCGGTGGTGGAAAGGGGATGGAGGGTCAAAAATATCGTGCGCACACTTGCCGGAGTGGAATTCATAGAACACAGACAACCTGGTAACCCGCCGTCTATGTTCTAAGCTCTGCAAATTGGCCTTGACAAGCGAATCTTCACCTATGAGCCTGATAGCTCGAGGCTCAATCGAGACTTTAGTTATTATGGTTGATAATCGAACCTAACCCTGTAAAAAGACATCGCTACTACCTGAGCTGTGAGGAGATACCACGCTCAAAAACAGCAAAGGTAATGTAGACATTTGAATAACAGTTCAAAACATTATACGCCTTTTTCCAAAATAGCAAAACTTTTCATGAGTGGTTCTTATGATCTGTGTCAAAAATACACATACCAAAGTGTCACATAAAACAAAACAGATATAACATAATGTCACATTGAATTTTAGATGTAAATTTTACTATAATTTTCAAAAAAAAACTCAAAATTAGTGTGTAAAAATACCTCGACAATTTTGTTACTACCTTTTCGATTATATAAAATTGCATTAAGATATCCGGCCCTCTAAATTAAAAGTATGGCAGATGATGAAGATAAGGCAAGCGGTGACGGAGCATCTGAGATGAAGCCTGAAGAAGAGCCAGAGCCAGAACCGCCGAAGATCCCTGATGTGGAGCTCATTGTGGATGGATTTGGGTTCATGCCAAAATCCATGCAGAGCATGGGCGGCCAGTCTAACGTGTTTGTGAAGTCTAAGCAGGCTATAAAAGAAATGGTGCCCGAAGGCGAGCAGGATAAGAGTCCCTGCGCTTCGAGCACTAACATCGATATTGTTAGGAGGTACACTTGGAAAACGAAGAACAGAATGACAGTTCAGGTAAAGTCAACATTTAATAGTCCAACAATTTTTCATCCAGGATTCACTTCTGATCACTACTCAAGGGAGTAAAAAAAAACAGTAGTTATTGACACATAGACAATGGGAACGAGTTACGGTTCTTTAAGACTCTGCCAATGTATTTCGTAAAGTCCTACCTTTCAAACCTTTCAAACCAAAACACAGAAATGCTGTTTGGCAGCTGAAATAGGTATAGTGGTAGTTCCCTGGACTTTCCCTTTGACATGGAGCTCTACTACTATTATTTGAACACGATACAAGCAACAAGGAATATGACAAATTCCTTTCTATAATAATCTTCCGCAGCTAGATTTCACCTATTGTTGAGTATGATAGGCTTCTCAATAAATCTCTTTCACACATCAGCAGCCCATTTATATCCACGGCTGGACATAGCCTAATCGGAAGTTTTGCCATAGTTACCATTAACTCCTTCGCGCCCAAGCGACCAAGCCAAGGCATCGTCCCTGACCCATGGGACGAGACTGTTACACAACAAGTGTCAGGATTACGATAACCGACGCTGGTGAAAGAGACCCTCCTACCTATGTATAAAACATTGTATTTATATATAATAAGATTGTCTAATATTTAGTAGGTATTAAACGTAAATGTGTATTCGTAAATTCATTTGTCCATTAAAATTTTACTTTCATTCAAGTTGTTACTCTTCTCTACCTTTTCAGAGTATCACCTCTCTCTCAAAGGTTTGCTGGTAGAAAACTCTTTAAGGGTTAAGCTCACCTCTGTATATATGTTTTCCTATGACATGTTTAAATCTATGTGTACAATAAAGAATTACAAGAATTACAAGAGCCTCTCTCACAGCCCGCCCGGTGGCAATGCGAGTGCCGCACCAAGCACCTCCTCTCTCCAGAATCTGAAAGTCAAAGAGACGCGTAGAGCAGCGAATAATAGGTAAAAAACGCGTAAATACCCGTTTTTCCTTTAAATGGACTAGTACATTTCAGGTGATTACCTACGGCGCCACTATAACATCCGTCTCGGTACCAGATAGAAAAGGGGTGCCAGACGATATTGTTGCTGGATTCGACACTTTAGAAGGTAATTTTTGCAGACGCTTATTTATTATAATCGAATCGACCTTGATGTTTTAAGAATTATGTTATCTTACTGGCTTCAATAGTAACATCCATAACATGGATCTACATAAATTACAAATGTACAACTATTTTAAGTAATTAGCTTAGTTACATAATTTATTGTGCCATTTATTTCTGAGAATAAATTTATCTTTATCTTTATCTTTATCCAAATAAGGTAGCAAGCGCTTCCATTTTGTAATATCAAATAATGTGTAAATAGTACTTGTATAATTGTTATTTTATCACACAATCATACGCTCAACATCCGCCTGCCGCTGCGGTCCCGGTTTGAGAACTGTCGCCTTCAACTCATCCCGCGAATGTCGTAAAACCCGACTAAGGTATGTTACCAGCACGGTAATAGCAGTTTACATGTGGTGTTTTTGAGTTGAAATGGGCCACGACCTTAAGTCTCGACTCGGCATTGGCTGGATGAGGTCTGAGATAGAGCAAGCTTTTTCAGAAGCTGCTTATGCTGCACTGCCTCATATAGCTCAGTTGGTAGAAGCTCTGCCCTCTACGCTGTATGTTGTAGGTTCGATTCCCACCCAGAGCAAACATTTGTGCGATGAATATAGATGTTTGTTTTGTGTTTGGGTGTTGTATTGTATAATAATAAATATTACAGGACGTTAATTTCACACAGCGCCATCTAGCCCCAAACTAAGCATAGCTTGTAATATGGTAACTAGATAACGGATAGAATACTTAAATACTTTTTGTAAATACATACGTACTATATGATACAATACCCAAACACAGAACAAACATCTATATTCATCACACAGATGATGATGTATGAGAAGTATGTATTGAAAAAAAGTATTATATCCGTAATCTAGTTCCCATATCCTACTTGACGCCGGACTTGGCAGGTGGTCGCAAGCTTGGCGGACTTTTATGGGTCCCACCAGCGATAGGATGATTCTATATATATATATGATATGATGGTTGCTTATTACTATTACTACGATTAAGGTCTGCCAAACGTGGTGGTTATGGCTTGATCCTTCAATTTTTGGAGAAGATTCTTGGACATTGGCTGTTGAAGAGAGAAATAGATAGATAGACAACTCTTTATTGTTCACCATTTACAAAAACTGATAGCAGAAAATTAATCTTAAGCGTCATTGGTAAAATAGTGGGCGGCAAACCGCCTCTGAGGTCTAGTGGTTCAACCCACCGATTTAAGATCCAGAGGCCCCGGATTTGATCCACATGGGGAGTGATTGTGCTTGGTTTGGTTGGTGGTAGGATTTTGTTTTAAGTCCGCTACCACCATCTTACCTAATTAAGTCACCATAATAACAATTCTTAAAAAAATGTTGTGTTCCGGCATTTAGAGGTAAGATAGCCAGTTCCTCAGTATGTTGAGGATTCCGGGTGAAAAGCGCTTCCACCTTCGGCCTTATCTCAACTTGTAACCAGGTGAAATGAAGGCCAAGCGCTTTTTCGTCGTACAATAATAAAAATAAGATGGATGTCGCTTGTTGGTTGTTTCAGAATACTTCCAGCCGCGAAACCCGTACTTCGGGTCTACTGTCGGTAGGTATGCGAACTTGATCCGCGACGGCACCGTCGTCGTACGACCGTCAGGTCGGACCTACATGCTGTCTACTAACAAAGGATTCCACCACTATAATGGAGGAAACGTTGGGTTTGATAAGGTGATTATGGTTTACCATGTCCTCATACATTACATGTCTACATTGCCAGCTCACATACCCACAAAACTGACCTCGCAGCTTAGTTAGTAGTAGCTCTGCCTTCTGGGCTTTAGGTTGTGGGTTCGATTCCCAGCCAAGACAAACATTTGTGTGATGAATATAGATATTTGTTGTATATTTGGGTGTGATATTTGTAATCATAGGTATATACAAAAAATACTACACAAATTTCGCCATTGTAGACCTCATTCTTGCCCAGGCAAGCTTCGAGTTCCAGGACTGATCCTATGTATATAATCATGAGCCACCACTTTCCATCAACTCTATGTGACCGCCGGTTACAACGCAGCCGATATGTATTCGACGACTTTACCAGATACAAGCCTGCAGTGTCCGTTATTTTCAAAAAGTGAATCAATAAATGAAAGTATGAACATTCTCATGAATACAACATCACATCAATGTTAACAAAACAATGGTAGAAGGGTGGTCTAATCGTTTAAGAGCGATAACCTTAGGATGGAGAGTTGGAAGATGTCCACCATCTTGGTATCACCATTATTGGATGGGCAAAAGGTTGACATAGGTACAACCTCCACGACAACATAGTGTAAAACACGCAGTGGATTTCCCTGTGTCATAATTACTACGTTTACCATTTCAGTTCAAAGAAACTTTATTTCCCATTGAATTACATTATGTCACTTACATGAGAAATAGTAAAAAAATCTAAGTAGGGTCACACGTCCAGGCCGTGCAGTACTAGGAGTGGGTTGCATATAACAGGTAGTGGGTAGGTATATGGTGGAGTTACTGAAGCAGAGAGATGTCTTTCAATACGTAGCTAGATAGTTTAGTTTTAAATAAGTGGTAGGATTTTGCAGACTTGATTTCCGTGGATATGCGATTGTACATCTGTACTCGTTCAAAGGTTATGGCACTTTTACCATAATTGGTTCTAATAATTTCAGGTGAACTGGCGTTCGTACGTGGTGGGCAACAAGGTGATAATGAGCCACGTATCGGAACGCTTCCACGAAGGCTACCCTGGGACGGTAATGGCTCAGGTCTCGTTCGAGGTTATGTGCGACAACACTATTCTGATTGACATGAAATGCACCACCAGCGAGCCTACCATCGTGAATCTCAGCAATATTCAGTACTTCAACTTGGCGGGACACGTGAGTTCTGCAATGTTTCATTTGAGACTAGCTCTGATCATGATTCTAAAGCCTAACCACGTCCTCTGAAAGTATTTTTAGGTACAAAAGTGTCTACCTAAAATAATATAAAAACAAGAGTATCTAGTTTATTCCACACTGGACAGATGTTGACAAAAGTAAAGTTATATATATATAATAAGAATATTTAATACAAAAATAAAGTATCAAACAATAATGCATTTAGAGGTCATTTGGTTTTGATTTTGCTTTACTTTTGTCTAGGGTTTTTCTACACTGGACAGATGGTGACAAAAGTAAAGCAATATTAAAACAAGAATGCTTTTAGAGGTGTACTTGTTTTCTCTATTACTTTACTTCGGACTTGTTTTCTTTCATTTAGGAGTTTCATTTAAGCTCTGCTTGTGGAGGCGGGAGAGATGAAGCAGTATAATAGAGGTGGGTTGGGTATATGATATCGAAACATTCAGAAATTTCGATTATGGAATGAACCAACTCATCTATCCTATCGAATCTTCATAACTGGAAATCGAGGTATCGAGGGTAATAGGTCAATATTACAAGAAATTAATTTCACACAGCGCCATCTAGCCCCAAAATAAGTAGATTTTGTAATATGGGATTTAGATTATGGATAGAATACTCGCATACGTTTTTTTGTAAATACATACTTATCATGCGGTACAGCACACATCCCAACACAGAAAAAAATATGAATAAATATTAATTCATAGATTATCGGGAGCGCTGTATCGGGAAAGAGACTTGGTTGGTATAATAACGCGCTGTTTAGGTTGTCGGTTCGATTTCCGAGGACAAACATTTGTGAGATATATATAATAGTAATAAAAATAAATTACAGGACATAAATTTCATACAGCGCCATATAGCCCCAAACTAAGCATAGCTTGTAATATGGGATCTAGATTACCGATAGAATACTTATAAACTTGTTTTTTGAAAATTCATACTTATCATACAATACAACACCCAAACACAGAACAAACATCTTTTTTCATCACATAAATGTTTGTCCTGGATGGGAATCGAACCCACAACCTACAGCGCAGAAGGCCGAGTTACTACCAACTGAGCTGCGAGGCTTTTTAATATCAAGGTTTGTTTTATGTTTATTTACCGTTAATTTATGTTATGACTGGAACCTTGACGTACCTGGAGGTACTATCTATGATTATTAACTGCACAGTTCTGGTACCTACCATGTGGAATAAAGTTCAAAGTCCAAGTTATTTATATCGGTAGTTTATTACTTTTTGGAGAGCGTTACATGAAGGAATTACAATTAATTAAAGGCTAAGAATCTACGCCTGTAACCGTGTGTGTTCGGATGGGACGTGAGCCGACGACTGACCCCCTCCTACACGATATTTGCTTACAGCACTGAAACGCTGTTAACGTATAGGTACAATGTCGCTACATTTAGGTGTTGTATTGTATCTTAGGTACTTATGTATTGACAAAATAAGTATTATATCCGTAATCTAGTTTCCATATTATTTCCATTATATCTGTAATGATGTTTTTTCTAAAAAATAATAAGTACAATATAATATATAGACTGCGCTATGTATTATATTGTAAGTTAAATAATTAAGCGATTCCTAATCATGCTTTTTGTCTTTTTTAATTCAAGCGATATTCCCGTTAGTTATTGGAAAGCTAGTCTCATAAATTACTAAGAAATCCGACGGGGGCAGATGGTTTTAGCTTATGCAGCGTGCACTTGCTAAATATGTTTATTAGTAATGCGTTATGCGACCACCAGCTTATGACAGAGGCAAGTGCGGAAAAGCAGACGAGGGCAACGAGTTCCATTCCTTATCGGTACTATGGTAAAGGAAGAAGCGAATCGGTGTGCTCGGCACAATATAACACCTATATTATATATAGCGCCCTATAATCCCCATATTCTGATCATTTGTTTTTTTTCAGCACGCTGGCAAAGAACCAGCTTACGACCATATCTTCACGATAAACGCTGATAAATACACGGTCACCGATCCAGAAGGAATCGTGACAGGTATGCTAGACATCTACAGGGAAGCGCTTGGCCTTCTTACCTGGTGTTAAATTATGATGGACGTAGGTGGAAGCGCTCTTCAGGAATCCTCATCAGACTCATCAGACTGAGATACTGGCTATCTTACCTCTAAATATCGGAACACAACCATTTGGAACTTTGTTTTAGCCACAGACTTCGGTAAGATGGTGGTAGCTAGCCAGGCGGATTTAAAATTAGTCCTGCCTACAACCAAACCATGCACAAATTTGAACCCTCCTAGGACCTTCATTTCCCATGTTAATACCAGTCCGACTACCAGATGTAACTGGTGACTTTTTGTTATGCAATATGATAGGACTACCCGAATTTGATACTATTCGATGTTTTTTATGGGAATACATGATCATTTTTTTTTTTTCAGGTGAAAAGAATGTGGTTGGCGGAACTGCCTTCGACTTCAGGATACCTCGCGTGCTCCGTACCATGCTACCCAAGGTACCGATGGGAGGGTACGACCTCAATTTCTGCATCACCCAAGGGACTGAACAGGATCTCACGTTCCAGGCCAGGTGACTTTAGCCTTGCCTTAAACAACCCTTAGCTCTCATTTCACTCTTCCGCAGCACATAATTGGACATAGCCTCCTCGGAAATTGGAGGGTTTTGCCATAATCATCACGCTTGGTGCAATTCAGGTCGATTAGTAATAGCAGTAAATTCGTTAAATAATGCAAGGAAGTAAGCTGCTACGCTTTTGGTGAGATCCCTTATTAGCTCTTACGACATCTGAGGGCTGAGTTAGAGGGTCGGTTCTTTAGCCGCGACCGGCACGGCCAAATATGTACACGTACAAGTAATGAATATTCAATATCTAGTTTCAATACTAGAAGATCTGCTTAGTTTGGGGCTTTGATCGCAAAATTTGACATGATATTTTTCTTTCTTTCACCTACGTTGTTTATAATGTAACTTTTCTTTTAATTTAATATTTTTGTTTCAAAATGTTAGTTAGTTATAAGTTTGTCGTGTGCTATGTATGATTATGATTATTATTATTTATTTCTGTCTCTTAAATGTACCTCTGCAAAATGACGTGCCTAGTAATAACGAACATAGTTTTAATAAGGCCAAATAAATTAGATATGAAGTCTTCAGACTTCATATCTAATTTATTTGGCCTTATTCTGTAAATCTGTAAATTAAGTTTATCACACAAATGTTTGTCTCGGGTGGGGTCTGAACCCACAACAGCGCTGAAGGCAGAGCAACTACCAACTGAGCTGAGAGACCAATCCTAGCTCACCCGTTGGTAATAAACTGTTTTGTCAACAGGGCTTTACACCCTGTTTCTGGCAGAGTCCTGGAGGTATACAGCAATCAGCCTGGTATGCAGTTCTACACAGGAAACCTATTGCCAGATCCTGACAAGATTGTTGAGGTGAGGATTCAAAACGCTTGACTTTAAGGGTTCCGTAAGATTTGCTAACGGGACCCTATTACTGAGACTTCGTTGTCGCAGTCTGCCTGTCCAACCTTTAGAAAACATTAGAATAGAATTTAGATTTTTTAGAATACGAATAATGTTTGTATGGATGGACGAACCAAAAATAACTAACTCTGTTTATCAACTTTTCACCATTAAAGGGCTGAACGGATTTTGATGAAATTTGGCATGGGTATTGTGTAGGTATGTCACAGGAAACAACAAAGGTTGATTTTTATTTTGGTGGGAGCTGAATGGGCAAAGCCGCGGGCAGAAGTTTGTGTTAATAATTAAAACAAAAAAGTTAATATATTTATATAGATAGATATTGGATTCCCATGTCAAGCTGCGAACCGACTTGAATTAATACTTGTTGAATTTGTGATACGGCTGTATTGACTATATTGAACTCCGTATGTAGGTACATGCCAATCGGTATATTATTTGATATATATCTTTTTCATCCTACGACGGGGAAGCGCTTGGCCTTCATCTCACCTGGTGTCAAGCTATTATAAGGGCGTAGGTGGCAGCGCACTTCACCCAGAATCCTCATCAGACTGAGGGATTGTCCATCTTACCTCTTAAAGGTGAAACACAATAATCAGAATTGTTAATGTAGCAGACTTAGAAATTAAAGTAGTTGATGGCAAGGCGGACATAAAACAAGGCCTGAGCCATATGCTAACTGATAAGGGGTCATAGCACAAGGAAGTGAATCATTTGTATGCTGAAGTACTGCCTTCGCAGAATTGTATTTTCCTCCGGGAGTATTACCAGATATCACAGTATTCCTTGTTTATGAAATGTCGCAATGATGGCTCAGGATATTGGGGTGTTAGATTCCGGGGTAATGTCACAGTGGTATATTTATTTGGAATTATTTATGATGTAGGCCCCTGAAGTGGTAGAAGAGCAAGTGGAAGAACACAAGACTGAAGTTGAAAGTGAGTCCGAAAGTGAAGAGTCCAAGTCGAGTGCGAATGGCGAGATGGAAGAGGAGGAAAGCCAGGTGATTATGGACATTATCTTGTCTGCTAACATAAAAAACTTACACAAAATAACATAACAAATTACCATACTCTACTTCTAAAGCCTTTGGGATCAGAAAGTTGAATTCTCATAAAGTTGAATTCCCAAACGTATAATTTGCCAAAAGGTTGATTAATTTTTGATTCGCAAAATGTTGAGTTCTTAGAATGTTGAATTCCTTAAAAGTTGAATTCCCATAATGTTGACTTTTTTGGGATCACATAGTTTTATTAACCTCTTTCTTCCTCTTTCTTGCCTTTCTCCTTGTGTGATGGTCGCGATTCCGAACAGGCGGTAGATTTGACGTTTCAAAATGATCTTAAAAATCTAAATGAAATATTTGACTTTGACTTTCGCCTTCAGAAATATGCCCTATAGTTTTCCTCAAGAAAAATAATTTCATCAAATTGAAACTTGGTTTTTAATACCTAGCGAGGAAAAAAAATAATAAATAATTTTAAGCTATATTTTATGGGAAGCTGGTCCTAGAGTGAGGGTGTTTTTAAATAAGTAGGTACCTTTGATGACAGCTGTCATACTTTAAACGGCCATATCTATATTTTCTATGATAGCTGTCACACTTAAAATTACCATATCTCTGAAAGTACTCGTCCTAGACTCCGTTCTTAGTTCAAATGAAAGCTATAGCCAAGATCTATAGAAAGCTATAGCCAAGATCTTTAGAAAGCTATAGCCAAGATCTATACTTTTAATGACAGCTGTCAAACTTCAAAAGGCCATATCTCTGAAAGTACTGGTCCTAGACTTTCCGTTCTTAGTTCAAAAAAGCTATAAAAGATAACTACATTTAAAATGGCAGATGTAACTTTTAACAGCTATCATCGAAAAAGTAGATCATGGTCATAGCTTGGTTTATACATTTCAAACATTATTTATTCACGGTATTTCAAGGATATATATGTATATTTTACATATTATGATACGTAAATTGTTTCACTAACGGATAATCCCATTCTGGTGGGTATATTGGGATAAAAAGTATGCTATGTCCAGAGTATGTCTACATTCCAAATTTGGTAGCCGAACAAACATACACGTATTAAACAATTTAACAATATTTTATTTGAATTAAACTTATTGGATAAAAATATTCCTTTTTTTTCAATTTTCACAAAGTAGTTACACAGTTGAAATGATTGTAAAAAAATCAATTAGTTCAACGAGTTGAACTTTGAACTAATTCTAATAGAGGATCGCATTTACATAATTTTATTTTGGGTCATCTGTAATATTTTTCAGCATTCTTATCAAATATTTGCTGGAGTGTATCAGGTATTTTCGAAATAATTCAGGTAATTTGCGAATCAAGTCTTTTGCGTAATCGCTACCTAATATGCGTTTCTGCCATATTACCGGCAAATACCGCATACACGTCGAATAGTGTAGGAGTGTCACAGTCTACAACAACATTCAACATTTTAGGATTCAACATTTAAGAAATTCAACTTTTAGCAAACTCAACATTTTAGGAATTCAACTTTTTGATCCTAAAGGTTCTAAAGTAACATACATATACTTCTTCCCGAGGATTGACCTTTGATCACTACTAGCGTGGATCATTATTAGAATCATCTACTCGAGACTAGTCAGAGCCACGTCCAACCCTACTTTCAAGATACTCATTGGCACATACGTGGCAAGTTGCAAGCCCCCGCCACTAACTGAATAGAAAGTGACACATACCTAGCACGATTAAGAATGCCTCGAGGTGACATGAAAGTACATGTCTCTGGATTGAACCCACAACCTCCGGATCTGAAAGCGAACCCATGCCCACTAGGCCACACAGTTATCGCCCACGAAAGAATAACATATGGTTATTATTGGCTTACCAGCTTTTACCCACGGTTTATCAGCCTTTATGTTTTTCCTTGTCTGGTATAATTGTAGCATGCACATTTTCATTGTGTTTATGTATTTTCATAAGTCAAATGCAAAATTTTTGCCCAAATATCTACAATTGAAAACCTCATTTAAATCGGTTCAGTATTTTTAGAGATTAGCATGGTCAAAGAAATGTTTTCAGCGTGACGCGTGTCATGGAAACACACTAGAAACCTCTTAATTGTTCTTATCAACGTTTAAACACTCAAGCAAACTTAAGGTTTGTCAATATTTTAACAATTTAATAATTTATACGATAGGTAAAGTTCCAATTTCCGATATGTCCAAATCTTCCGCGACTAACCTTACAAGTTTTTTTCTCATGTTTGTTTGCAACGCCGAAACCAAACATCATCGGCTTCGCACTATTTTCTTTTGTGCTCGCAGAAAAGTGCTACTAATGACAAGTGACAGAGTCGATGTTGCAGTGTTATAAATTACATTAAATATCTTTTTACCATTGCATTCAAGCTACCGCCGTGAACTCATTTATTCAAAGGTGGCTCTTGGCAATCAAGCAATGATCTTCGATTGCAACTCGTACTAGGCACTCTGAGTTGGCTGTCGACCGTGTGCGTTATCGACTAACAGCTAGTGAATAAACAGGAAGACTCGTAAAATTAGAAGAAAAATATGTTTTGTGAAAATTAAATAGAAAAACCAACATCATAGTAATGTAGACGGACTGTCAGTAGATATATACCCATTTGAGTGCATTAATTATGGAGGAGCGATTTCTAAAAATGTCTCTCCGAAACATATTGGTGGTTGTGGGTTCGATTCCCAGGACAAACATTTGTGTGATGAATATAGATGTTTGTTCTGTGTTTGGGTGTTGTATTGTAGGATAAGTATGTATTTTCGAAAAAAAAAACGATGTAAGTAGGTATTCTATCCGTAATCTAAATCCCATATTACAAGCTATGCTTAGTTTCAAATTTCATAATTAAAAGGAAGTTATCAGAGATGCTGGTAAAATAGTGGATTAACACCTCATAGAGATGTCGAAGGAAAACGAATATGGACAAAGGAAAAATAACTAACATATAAATGTTTTCGCCATTTGGCCATTACTGATTATGGCGATGAAACAGAGGAGTGAGAGAGGAAGACAGTTTTTTATTGATTTCTTTATAGTTTTGTGCTGTTTTCGAATAAAAATTGTAGGTTTAACATTGGTCAAAAGAAAGAAGAAATAAGAAGGGAAGAGGGCTTGCATCCAAGCCGATGAAATTCATAGTAATAAGACAAATTACCCACTCTCGTAGAGTTCGCAGAAAATCAGCTCTGGATTTTGCAGAAATGCAGTGGGAGTATATTTTACTCCTTTTGTCTGAATTCAAGAGAAACTTTATTACACAGCACTAAGCTACTGTACCTGTTTAAGGATAAAATATTTGTTTAAAAACAAATTTTAAATATTTAATATGTATTTTCCTTGACAAAAGAGCTGAGGGGCAAACGGTTATGGGACCGCTTTTCGGTCCGAAGATCGTGGGTTGTCGTGCACGTAGCCTTTTTGTTTTTTATGAAGTTCATGTGCGCATTTGACACGTGCATACGTACGCTGATGGTGAAGGTCATTTTTCTTTTTTTTAAATGTGATAGGCTTACGTTTGTCTGTTATCTCGCCTGATGTTAAGCAATGATGCAACCTTCGATGGAAGATGCTTGCTTGAGTCATATCGTGAGAACGGCATGTCCCTGGAACAAAAAATCCGAACGGCATATATTACTAGCCAGTGCCATCACTGGGCTATTACCGCTAAGCGGCAATAGGCTTGCAACAATGCCACGAATTAAATAATATCTACTTGCATATCGTGGGCATGTTCCAAACGTAAATTTGGAACATGCCTCTGACTATCCCCATGTAGATTATAGACACGCTTTGAGATGAATACTCGACGGGGAAAAGTCGTGAACCTTTTTTATATTCCCCATGTTAGGTTAGTATGATCGATAGATATGCATTTATTGATTTAAATGATCGAATACTTGCATACGAGTACAAGTTTTGCACATTCCCTGTCAGTCCGGACGAATTAATGTGACACACTGATTACTTAATTGAACTATAAGGCCGCATCTCTTCGGGGACGATTTTTCATCCTCGTGTCGGTTCGGGAGAGGGGGAGAGGGAGATCACAGGACATTAATTTCACACAGCGCCATCATGGCCAAAACTAAGCAAAGCTTGTAATATGGGAACTAGATTACGGATAGAATAACAATTTTATTTTGTTTTGTACATACATACTCATCACACAATACAGCACACGAACACAAAAAAACATCTAAATTCATCACACAAATGGAATCGAACCCACAACCTACTGCGCAGAAGGCAGAGTTAATACCAACTGAGCTATGAGGCTTGTTAGAGATAAAGCATGGTCCACGGGTTGGCTGCACAAGATCATTGTATGATGTTAGCTAGGCTTAGAGACGATGAGCAGCTGGGCGTCGAATCTGCGAACTTTATTGCAGGACTAATCTCTCGACAGCGCAAACATCATTCCATGTTTATTTTGTTGCAGGGTAAAAAGAGCTACGGCTACGTCCCCCTGATGGGTAAGCAAGGGACTTTCTACATGAAGCATGGGTTGTTTTGTCTCATGCCTCAAAACTACCCCGATGCGGCGAATCATGTGAGTCATTAGAACAACTGTTTTTTATATAAATAAATAAATAAATATTACAGGACATTCATTTTACACAGCGTCATCTAGCCCCAAACTAAGCATAGCTTGTAATATGGGATCTAGATTACGTTTAAAATACTTAGATACTTTTTGTTAATACATACGTACTATATGATACAACACCCAAACACATAACAAACATCTATATTCATCACACAAATGTTTGTCCTGGGTGGGAATCGAACCCACAGCCTACAGCGCCGAAGGCAGAGTTACTACCAACTGAGCTATGAGGCTTGACCGTCTGCTTATATAATATAACTATATATATAAGCAGACGGAGCAAGCAAGTAGCCCTCCCGTGGTCCAAGTACGGTTCTTACCGATCGCATAATTTGACATTTAAATTCGATAAAATTGGTTGTAACGACCATCGCAAAACCTTACCGGTCGGTAGACAAAATCGTTATACATTCGTTAAATTACATCGAATTTATCGATAACTAGTTCTTTTGTTTGACGTTTGAGATCGTATATTTTGCCCATTTGCACGATAGTTTTATCTATACTTTGAAGAAGGTTACGTTAAAAGTTTTTATTATTCGATAAACTTAGAGCACTTTGACGATCGCAAGTGTATCGATATGAGTTACCTACTGGACTTCGTGTGTGTGTGTGAGTGTGATTCAGTGACTGGACTCTCGAGTTAGAATACGATCCGGTTCATTTGAACGAACGTTAAGATTCGCTATTATGCGATCGGTAAGATCCGTACTTGGACCATCGTTGCTAAATGCATCTCTTACCTATATCAATGCCTTACTGCGTAGGTCACATCCACAAAGTACATAGCCTACTCGGCACTGCATTTCGCCCGTCAACTTGAGGTATAAAGGTGATAAGCCTTTAAACTTTTTTTTTTTTTATCTTCTCTCTTTGGGATTCCTTACCTACCAATAGGGAGAATACAGGTTTGTATACTAAGCCTGCATCCGAATGTCTGTCAGCGGGCTGATGGATAGATATTAGATAATCGAAATGTTCAGTGGTTATTTCTATTACCGCTAACAACAAATAGCAATACAAGATTTTGAACTATTGTGTACGCTGCCCGTTGCTGATTTAAGTATATACATTTATACTTTCGTGGGCAATATTTACTAAATGTATTTTCAAATATTTTCAAACACAATTTTATGAAGGCCATGGAGCTCCACTGATTTTCGATCTCTAGTACACACGTAGTGTGGCGTTCATTTTGAAATAGCACGTCCTATTTGAGTGATAAATCGGTGTCTGTTGTGCTTTCCCTTTTTTAATATAATACATATAGTCTAAAAATTTACGTTTGCCTAGATCCGCTGACTGTACTGATGTAGGTATGTTTGATTTTTCCACGAATTCTTGTTAAACAAATTTTTACTGAACATTATACCCATATAGTACCTATAGTACCTATCTAGTTACCAGTCTTGACATACGTATCCGAAACATGGTCGCTAACTATAGGCCTTATGACATTCTGGCTGTTGCGGGGAGTCGATGGATGGAGGCGTCTCAAGATCGCTAATTGTGGCGCCGATTGGGGAGGCCAATGTTCAGCAGTGGACGTATGCAGGTTTTAATGATGATGATGATGATGGACCTATAGTTATGATATTTCTGATTTTTTTTGTTACAGAGAAATTTTCCGAATTCAGTGCTGAACCCTGGCGAAATCTACAGCCACAAGATTCGGTACAAGTTTGGTATACTCCTCGGAAAGTATATGTGATCATATTCATAGGTTACATTTTAAAGTCCTTAAACATAGTAAACGTATACGTTATGTCTGGAACATTATTTAATTTAGTATTTACTAGTATTCTATGCTAAATGTTACATTTACACACGCAACGCAGAATGTACAACATTTTGCGTTTGGGGTCTTGAAGTTTTTACTTCACATATTTGTATGTATATATATATATATAGGTATAACCGGATTCGATTCAAAGAGTAGGTAATTATTTTAATAATTATTGCTTTGTTTTTTTATTATTGTTGGAGGGGTAAAAAACTCTCTTATCTCTTATCTCACCAGGAGAAAGGCCGCAGCTTCCTACTGTATATTATCTGCACTTTTACTGCGATCTCCAAACCACCTGCCAAGCGTGGTGATTATGGAAAAACCCTCCAGCTTTGGAGACAGCTCTGTCCAGAAGTGGACACTGATGGGCTGTGATGATTTATTATTGTATACATTATTTTGTTATCACCGCTTGGTCTACTTATAACTTGTTTCTACAAGATGTTTTAAATTATCAGTTTGCTGTCTTCTTTCGTCTTAAGTGATGATTCATAATTAACAGCCAGACTGAGTCCACTGCAGGAAATCTCTTGAAGCATTCACATAGGTGCACTAAGTATGCAACAATCAACCAACGCTTGGCAAGGGGTTGGTGATCCCCTTTTTCATGATTATAACTGTTACTTTATCGAACGTTTAGTAGGACAAGATTTAATCAATCTAAATTTCATAATTGTCATATATATAAATCGTTTTTTTTTCAACTAACGAGGTGGCTCATAAACGTGGTTACATAAAATTACAATCATTATAAACAAAGCAAAACAAATAAGGTACACAAAAAAAGAATTATAAAATATGGGAACTGGCTGACGCTATCATGTAGAGGCGCATCCAGTGCCCCAGAAATGGTGAATCCCACTGGTCGGACAGTGTGTCCATGGTGTTAGGGCGACTACGCAATCGCCTCAACAGTGACGCACTTTCTCAAAATGGCGTGAAAGCCATCGGTGTGAGCCTAGACAAACATCCCCGACGCACTGCAAAAACGTGGCAGCCCCAACATCACCCAAAACATGGTAGTACTGAACGCGCCGGGCGTCATACGTCTTTTTTGTATATTTGACCCACAGGCTGCATATATGAGTAGGACAATCTTGTCCTACTATCTATCTCTACTGTCAAATTGCATAGTCTATGGTTTGTGTGAAGGAAGATAAGGACAAGAGACAGGTGCCGAGGTAATGTCTGATCGAGGAGAATGAAGAAAGTTACTGTGCTGACCGTACTCTTGGTGTAAGAGTACTGGGCAGGGAGATCTAGCATTATTTTTCGTGTGGTTAATTTAATCCTTCTGGCTCCTCTAACAACGTGAAATTCATAAATTATTACAACCACTAAAAGCATGAATATAATTCTATGAGTATGTTCATACGTTATTGAAGTTGGTACCGAGTGCCAACTTGCTGAGAAAAACTACAAGGTAACTGTGTTAAGGTAATCTGGTTACAAACGAAAAGCACCGCCTTCGAATATATTAGGTCCTTACATATGAAATTGGCGTTTTGTATGGGAGGAACATAAGGGCAATTTTTTCATATTAAAATATATTTTATTAATCAAAGTATGTACCATTGCTATCTATACACTTTTGCCATCTTATAGGTAGTTCATTGATCCCTTTACTAAAAAAACCATTCGGACGGGAATCAATGAAATCTTTGAAAGCGGTTTGGACTGCCTCATCGGAATTGAATTTTTTTCCTTGCAAGAAGTTATCCAAATTTCGAAAAAAATGGCAATCTGTTGGAGCAAGGTCCGGAGAGTACGGTGGATGTCTTAGACATTCCAATTGAAGCTCCTCTAATTTGGTAGTTGTCTGTTGGGCCGTGTGTGGTCTAGCGTTGTCTTGAAGCAGCAGTGGCGTAGAGCGATTGAAAAGTCTCGGTTGTTTAACAGCGAGCTTTTCCATCATGGTTTGCAGTTGCTGACAATAGACATCGGCCGTAATCGTCTGACCAGATTTAAGAAAGCTATAGTGTACGACACCGGCACTAGTCCACCAAACGCTTACAAGTAACTTTTTTGAGTCAATTTTCGCTTGGGGCAAGATTTTGCTGGTTCACCAGGGTTCAGCCATTGCGATGAGCGTTTACGATTATCGTACAGGATCCACTTTTCATCACATGTAATGATCCGATTTAAATTTTCTTCATTATTGTGCCGGTTGAGTAATGTAACGCAGCAGTCGACGCGCGTTTGTCGGTTTGCTTCACTCAATTCATGAGGTACCCACCTTTCAAGCTTTTTCACCTTCCCAATTTGCTTCAAGTGGATTAAAACGGTTTTGTCACTAACACCGCAGCCTGCAGCTAACTGTGATGTGGTTTGCGATGGATCTGCTTCCACAATAGCCTTCAATTCATCATTATCGACCTTGGTCTCCGGCCGTCCACGGGGCTTGTTCTGCAGGTCGAAATTTCCAGAACGAAAGCGTTGAAACCAAAAACGCACCGTGTTTTCTTTTGCGACACCACCACCATACACATTATTAATCCTTCGAGCCGTTTCTGCAGCACTGGTGCCACGGTGGAACTCGTACTTGTAAATAATGCGATACTTTAATTTTTCCATTTTGTGAAATGAGTGACGCAGAAAAAAAAAGCAAAGGAAAAAAACAAATGAATTACGGTTTTCGAAACACAAATGCATGAGTAAATAGCTGTTTAAATTTGAATTTTTTCATATGTAAGGACCTAATATATTAACTTCCGCATACAATTATTTTTGTATACAATTAAGTTTTTAGTGAAGCTTGTACCAGTTTTTGTTTAAAATATCATATTATAATACTGTTTTTGGTGATTATTGATTTCACTTGGTCAAGATTCAACACCAAAGTTATTGGTCCGGCTGGATCCGAACCAACAATTATCAAATTTATTAAGGACCACCATATCGGTATGTCCAAAAAATATATATCAATCTTTAATTTGCTGTTGACCGTCGAGGAGTTTTGGTCCCTAGATCCGAAGATCTTCATCGGATATTCCGGTCATTCCACTCGGACCAACTGCACTGAATCAACTTAATTTATTTCTGAACTAACTATTTGGTTACCAACCAATGATCCTTCTGTAAAAAGAGCTCACTACATGTTACCTGGATACTGTTACCATACATTCAATTTAATTTAGGAAGTGAGTATTATTACTTATATGTTTAAGCCGTCAGTGGTTTTTATATTAATGTTACAGGAAATATTACAGGACATTAATTTCACACAGCGCCATCTAGCCCCAAACTAAGCATAGCTTGTAATATGAGAACTAGATGACGGATAGAATACTTAAGTACTCTTTTTTTTGTAAAATACATACGTATTATATGATACAAACAACACCCAAACACAGAACAAACATCTATATTCATCACACAAATGTTTGTCCAGGGTGGGAATCGAACCCACAACCTACAGCGCAGAAGGCAGAGTTACTACCAACTGAGCTATGAGGCTTGTCGTATTATATATATATTGTTTGTAGTATAATAATAATCAATGTAAATTAGGTATTTTTTTTCTACGAGGTTAGGTTTTCGATGAGAATCATCGTTTATACTCATACTAACGACGGCTTTCAAAAAAAAACGTAAATCCGAAACCAACCTAATATGAGCTATCTATACAAACTAAGTTTACTACGTTTCAGGGTTTTTGCCTGATGCATATTAATGCGTTTTCCATACATTGAATTTGAAAAAACTGCCAGCTCTTAAAGCAACTCCTTTAATGTCGTGGAGTGTGAGATGATAAATAAATGATTTTTGAATGAAGTTTTTAATACTTTTTTCATTGACTCGTGACTGATTTCATTGAATCTTGTCATTGGTACGGTACACCTAAGACTTAATTTAATTAGAAAAGATAAAATAAATATAAAAACTAAGTAGGTACCTACTTAAATACGAAAATTTACATTTATTATGGAAAAAATATCGTTTCTTAAAATAAAATTAAGCTTTAATTATTCTTTTAAATTTAAGTAATTATGCCAAAATCAAGCTTTTCATAAAGTATATGAAAGGGACTTGGCTCAAAAATGAAGCATTTATTTCACAATGGAACGTATATGGTGAAACACACCGCACAAATAACGTTTTTGAAAGTTGGCATTCTCAATTTAATAAGGATATATGAAGAAACGACTTTCGAAATCCATATGACGCCTGTTAAATATTTTAGTGGAAGGAGACAAAGAAATCTCTAAATCAAAAGAAAGGAGACACGAATTTATCAAGGGGGATGATGTCATAATAAATTATCAACTGCAGCCGGTCCATGGAGATATTTAGGTCAGCCATTTTTTGGAAAAATTAAGATAAAATTAAGTCTGATAGACCCTTATTAGATTGAGTTGCATTGCAGTGTAAGTGTTAGCTAACCTAACTGTAATATTTTGGTTAAATAAAGTTGATATTTTGGTTTTCATCAATTACTTTTTTAACAAACCACGCATCCTTATTTTTATATACAGTAAGTAGATAAATAGTAATGGGACTACAAGAAGTAGTTATCCCTCATGGTCCCATTAATGGGACAAAATAATGGGACCATGAGAAAACGGCGAGAAATATAGTCTTGCTGCTAAGCTGACGAGCCTCTTGATGAGATCTTGACATCAAATTGAACTGTACTTGCTTTGCCTTGTCATTGAGACTTGATATGTTAGTCCTCGCAGTACGACTGTATCGATTACCTTTTCTAGTTTGTATTTTCAGTATTACGAGGAAATTGTTACGAACAAAATCACTGGAAATTCAGATTACACCAGATTACTGCGCAACAGAAATTGTTGGAATAACGGATTGAAAATTTCCAGTTTCAAGCACCACTGTTTGATCGGTTGATATATAAATAATATAAGGTTTATATAAAGTATCCCAATAAGCATCGTAAGCCTTTTATGATACACTTCAACCTGAGGCGATTCACTCGACTATTCTTCTAAATTCACACATTTTTGTGTTGAATAAAAATTTGCGTCGACCAAAACAGGACTTTCAAGTGGTCAAATCACTTGAATTTGGGAGTTTTGGTACGTCCTTGACGACGCTACCTCCAAGATCGATGAAAATGTTGTAATTATACTGAGTAAGGTGTGGGTAAGGTTTGGAACATAGTATACACGAACAAACGACGCCGCCTATATCCTTCGCCTCCTGTTGTTATTGTTATCAGTTCGATTATTTTATGTTGTCGGTCCATTGCATTTTGACACACCATGCGTTCCATGCGAAAACCTTTACTTCCTAGCGGGAACCGACAGGCCATATAAAACTGCGATTTATATGGCCTACTGGCACAGTTTGCTAATTCTGAGAGCTATGCCAGTAATTTTAGCTCTACGGATTTTCGTAGAACGATAAAAAAAAAACACAGGAAATTAATTTTACATAGCGCTATCAGTCCCAAACTAAGCAAAGCTTGTGAAATGGGATTTTGATTACGAATATGATACTTACATACTTTTTTTTAAATACATACTTATCATACAATACAACACCCAAACAGAACAAACATCTATATTCATCACACAAATGTTTGCCCTGGGTGGGAATCTAACCCACAACCTACAGCGCATAAGGCAGAGCTCCTAACAACTGAGCTGAACGGCTGGTTGTTAAGTTTTTATCTCGTGTTGAAAACCCAAGCGTAACTCGATGCTCAATTGATTATTATTTGTGCTAAACCTTTCTAAAGATTCTCAGTGCAATGGGAACGGGTCGAGCTTTTGAAATCATTTTTGAAAAAATATACTATTGTCTATTCCGAAATGACTATATGACATACTAAATCATGTCTACTTTTATGGGTTTCAAATAAGAAGGACATAGTGGGAAATGGTCGTGACGGGTACAATTTGAGTAAAATCTCCTATTTTCAGTCAGATGCTCGCCTTCTGAACTACTAAGCAAAAGTGGAATGGCGATCCCACTTTGTATGTCCGTGTATACAAGAAAAGTAAATCCCATGTCATTAAATAAAATGTCACGTTGTTGCAAGTGGGTCAGTCATGTTTGCTGATGCGGGCGTGGAGAGATTCCCAGCTGTGGTGCGGATTCACTGCAACGGCTCGCTGGGCGGTCCAGTCGCAAAATCCTCTTGTCCGCAGTAGCCGACCGTGGTCTCCTATATTCACGTGTAAACAACACCTTCAAAAATGGAGATAATAGACATTTTTTGGGAAGGCTCGCTCAGACCTCATCCTTGCCAAGTTTTGAGATCAACAGCTGTCCCATAGTATAAGTAAAAAAGTATAAGTAAGTATGTACTTATGTCGGTATCTAATTGCAAGATAATATGAACTTCACGTTGTAATAAATTTATTATATCCATAATCGCGTCATTATTATTATGACACTTTGACATACTCGTGTGATGTAAGAAATTGTAAACATGGATCAATGCTTATTAGGTAGGTATATGATAATATTCCTAGACGGACCAAGAGTCTACTTTGAACTAGATTAGATATTAGATTTTATTTTCTAATTAGTTCGACCGTCGAATTTGTTTGAATCGAGAAACAAATAAAAATACACAAAAATTACACTGTTTCGTCAAAAAAGTTTATATTTGTATGCATAATTAATTATGTTTGTACATTAATAAATAAATAAATAAATTTTATCGGACATTCATTTCACACAGCGCCATCTAACCCAAAGCTAAGGGTAGATTGTAATATGGGAACTAGATTACAGATATAATACATACATACTGTTTTTTGTAAATACATACTTCTCATATAATATAACACTCAAACACAGAACAAACATCAATATTCATCATACAAATTTTTGTCCTGGGTGGGTATCGAACCCACAGCCTACAGCGCAGAAGGCAGAGTTACTACCAACTGAGCTATAAGGCTTGTTAACATCTGTACATCTGTAGTACCCTTGATCAAATACATTATGGAAAATTAAAACTGTCTCGCTATCTGAACAAGCTTAACCAGAAACAAAGAATACGCTCATAAAATATGCGTAATAAATGGTAATAAGTTGAAGGTTGGAAACACCAACACAACGATTAAATATAATATTTAATATTAATAATAAGGGCTTATTAAGATTTAAATTTATATATAACTATATATTAAAACCTAAATCAAAAGAAATAAAGAACAAAACCTACATCATTGTAAAGATATTGATCAAGACTGTGGTACACATGTAGAAATATTTATGTTTACATATATAACATTTTTAACAAAACGAAAAAAAACCGTTTAAAATATTTTATTTTATTGTTTTTCTTTCTTGATTAGAATGTAATAAATAAACGAAATTTCCCGTGAAATTACTCGTGATCCCATTCTAGTGTAATGGGAATACGGGAAAAAAAACCACCCATTGTGGGTTGATGTAGTGGGATCACGGGCCTCGTATTATTATAATAGGTACATAAACATAACACTATGTTCATAGAATTTTAAGCATCTCCTGAAAATATTTGGGAAGCAAACACCTAAGTAAATTGCAATGATACATTTATGCTCAGGACAAAAGTAACCTGTGTGCAAACTCTAAATCCTTGAAAAATAATAATAATTTAATTAAGTACCATTCAGCTGTTAATTCGTGAAAAAAAATGTATATTAAAGGAAATACAAATGGACGGATCGGGTAAAGCATAAGCTACTTTTCATCAAAGCACCTACCTCGCGGGCGAAGCCGCAGGTAAATTCAAGTTTGAATCGTTAATAAACCACAAATAGAGCGTGGTCAGAAATGGTGCTATCAGTGTGACTTTTCAAAGTCTCCGTAACACAATTTAAACTCGGCTTGTCGCTGTTGTTTGGTACGGGTAGTTCGATGCGATTTCTCTGTTCAATCGATTTGGGTCAGCTATTATCAGTCTTGCAGAGATAGCGCGCTGTGAGTTTATTCACATTACCTACTACTTACTAAGCGGTTTTATACAATGGTTCAATATTCTTTTACAATTATTTCGCAATATTTTTACTTGAACTTGATTCTCTGAAATGGATAAATATTATATTTATCTGTTTGTGATAAATTAAGTCGTTCAGGTATCTATACCTAAGTACATACATAATAACTTATCTCGTGTTTTACGTTACATCATCACAGAGGTCTCACATCTCAGATAAGTAGTAGCTATGCCTTCTGCGCTGTTGGTTGTGGGTTCGATTCCTACCCGGGACAAATGTGCTATGTTTGTTCTATTTTTGAGTGTTGTATAATAGACACGTGTGTATGTACCTATCTCCAGAATATTTATAGTAGTTTATTCTGCCGTAATCTAGTTCCCACATCACAAGCTTTGTTTAGTTTGGGGCTAGATGGCACTGTGTAAAATGTATGCCCTGAAAAAAAAATGCATAGCATGCACACAAATAATCAGACCGTAACCACAAACAGTGGTTACGGCCTGTTTGGGGACATCTAAAAATAAAAAGGTTCTGTGTCATTGTACACTATCACACAACAACACAGTCTTTATTTTATGCGTAATGACCGCAAACGATGATGATGATGATTTTAAGATAGCTAATTGATTCAGGCGCTACTTTAATGCTTTGCGGAAATCTAATGTTTTTTTTCATCGTATGACTGGGAGGTGCTTGGAGTACTCGAAAATCAGATGAGATGAAAGATCTCATCTGATTTTCGAGTACGAATAAGGCCGCTATCTTACCTCTAAATGTCGGAACAATTCAAGATTAGTTGTTTTGTTGATATAATTAGGTAAGATGGTGTAGCTTGAACCCCTTCAGAGGAGGTGAGAGGAAATAATAAGTTTACATGATCCATTCCAATAATACCAGTAATAAGTAATTATGAAACAAAGTTTTATTCAAATCCATCCAGTAGTAGCGTCATTTGCGTTCAGATACAGACAGGCAACCAAAAAAAAAAACGTATTTGTGTACACGCACGTAAGAAGTTATACTTTTTTACCGTAACAAAACATTATTTTTTTTATTGTCCGACGAGGAAGCATTTATTACAATAACATTAAAAATAAATTAATGTTTGTTGTAATAATAATAATTTATAATAACAACATACAATAACTATATATAATAATTCATCGTCGTACAGTAAATAATAATAAAAAAATAAGCTCAACTTAGTTCAGTAGTAAAAAAAATCCCAATCATTGATCAATCATTGAGAATTGTTTTTTTTAACGGATGAATGAGAGGCGGATAAAGCACTGCTTTATACCCATTTTCGTTAACTACATCTACAATTTGATGTTACGTTGTTTTCATGCATCTGCTTCAAAAATGAAAATTGAGGGTAAATACGCAATCGATGCATTTTTTATAGTACGTCGGTTATTTGCTTGGCCTTAATAAGGCAACTACACATACTGAAACTACAAAACTGTTTGAATAACATGGAAGAGAGGCACAGTACCGCAGCCAGTGGAATGTTCTTGGGGAGGCCTATGCTGGAAAGCAAGACAATCTAAAGCGGAACCGGTGTAAGTAAGTAGCTTATGTTAGTTTATAAGTATTCATTGTAGATTGTTAATAAAGGCTAATAATAATTATTATTATTATTGTTTGTTGAGGATTCCGGGTGAAGTGCGCCTCCACCTTCGGCCTTATCTCAACTAGTAACCAGGTGAGATGAAGGCCAAGTGCTTACCCGTAGTACAATAAAAAAAAGAAGAAAAGACAATTTTTGGTGCTCTTTGAGTTAAACCCATCTCTTCCATGTTTACCATGATGCTTGTAAGAACTTAAATAAACAACTCTATCATAAATCGATTCCTGTGCAAACAGCCATGGCAGCGCTCATTGCACTGGCTTCATTACTAAGAAGAATTTCACCCGAATAAATTAAAATACGTTGTATCAAGCTCATTTGGCAAACGAATCACGAATATATGTTTGGAACAAATATAGTTCCAATCATTTCTTTCAATAAATTCAATATTTTATCATTACCTTTGGTAATTGAAACGACACCGTGTGGAACAAAGTTGATAAAACGGGTTAGCAATATGACTATATGATATATATAGACATATTGCCAATTAACATTTTAAACAGTTCCATCGAATAATACGTTTGATAACCGAGACCGCCTCTGTGATCTAGTGGTTCACCCAAAGGTGTCAGATCCAGAGATCTCGGGTTCAATTCCCAGGGAGTACAATATTGTGCTTGGTTTGGTTGGTGGTAGGACTTTGTTTAAGTTCGCCTGTCTATCACCATCTTACCTAAATCTGTCTCCATAGCAACAAATCTAAACAAAAATATGTAGAGGGATTTACAGTTAAGATGACCAGTTCCTCAGACTGTTTAGGTTTCCGGGTGAAGTGCGCTTCTATCTTCAGAATTATTCTGGAAAACCAGGTAAGATGAAAGTCAAGGGGAACACCGGGGGTACAACGGGGAAGCCGTTGTACAACATCAAAACTAAACAGCTGCCTGTGACGCTTGACTTATAAAACGAACATTTTTGTATAAAAAATCGGCTAACTTCGGAGGAAAGACGTCATCACAATCTTTTATACTTTTCGCTTCTGTTTTTTTTGTATAATCCGTTCTTTACCTTACGAAAATTAGAAACAACGTCCAAAAATGGCTTTTGGTGTAGTAAGTACGCGTATATTTACTACATACCTACCTTAATTTACTTACCTTTTATTTTGTACCGATATACTCGTATTATTGTTCCAAATAAATGTTTTTCTTTCTTTCGCCTTTCAAAGACTCTTGTTTTCCTTGAATTTTGCCATGTATTTATTTATATTGCATCGACAAAAAAAGGATACAATAAAGAATCCATAATCTAGCTCACATATTACAAGAAATGCTTAGTGTTGGACTAGATGGCGCTGTGGGAAATAAATGTCTTGTAATATTTATTGATATTTTTTATATAACGAGGGAATAAGGGTCAATTTCTTGCAAACTTGCTGCATATATTAATGGAGGGATTTTTATTATTTTTATATTGGTGATAGGATAGCCGAGCGTTCGACCTTCAGGTTACATGAAAAATAAGTAAGTTAGAGCAAGCTTCTATTATAGAAACCTATTCACTATGGGCTCGAAGACTACAAGATTGTACTCATGTGGTAAAACGGACGAGGGCAAGGAGTTCCATTCCTTATCAGTAAATGATAAAGGTAGAGGCGAAACGATGAGTTCGGCACAATGGAACATTTTTAAGGTACGGGTTGTAGCCCGCCGTACGTCGGCTAGTCTGGTGGTGGAAATGGGATGGAGGGTTAGTTCAAAGATATCGTTCTGTTGTTTCTATTTCATGTTTTTACATCGGTTTCACAGATTTCACAGAGTTTTCTCGTATGTAAAGTTAGCGTTGCGTTGCATTCTTTATTTTCACAGTGTCACAAACCAGAGCCACTTTAATTCATTTTCTTTGATACGAGCGAGGTTTTTCTTTGATCGCTACGTTTCAAAGAATGTATGCTCGTTTGAGGGCTTGTTTACCTTTCTTAGTAAGCACCAACATCAATTCCAGTGCATGTGCAGCATCAATTAATTAATTGAACGGTTTATTTATTCAATGAGCAAGGCAAACAAGCTTTTATTGGATATTTAGTTTTCATAGTAAGTCAATATTTTCAAATGATCTAAAAATCACGTTAGTTCAAAATATCCCTAGACATTTTTTATGTGTGTATATAAGTAGGTACACTATTGTATTAAGAGTCCTATGAAAATAGTGTAGTTATTATGAATAAATATATAAACAAATAAACGCAACATCCGGCATTACACATTCCCAATCCATAGTTAAATGTAAGATTAATTCTAGATACTTTTGTTTGATAAAAAACATATAGATCTTAAAACACCAGAGATTCAAGTGATCATTCAATGTCATCATTATTATTTTCCTCTTTGATACGTTTTTGTTGATGTGATACGTATACTACTGGGAGTAGGTCAGATATCATAGCTAAGTAATAAATAGGGTACCAATAATACATAGGGTACCAATAATATATATATAACGATAATAATATACATGGGCGTTCCATTTATCTTCAACAAAAAAAGACCGTGTCTCTGGAGAATGTTTCAAATGTTGTATAATAGTTTGTGTGTTTTATAATGCATCTTGTATTATAAAAGCGTAGTTTTATTAGAAGTATATCAAACGTAAAATTGCTATAAACCAAAGATGTATTAACACTCGCATCTGGTACTTATAAATTTGGTATTCTAAGTAATAACTACGATGTACCAGATGTGAATGACTTGACGTAGACAGGAATCGAATCATAATAAGTCCTATCATTAGGAACCATTCGAATATAACAGTAAAAGTTTTATAATTACATTTTATTGTGTACTTAGTAACGATTAGGTGTTTTGTTTTGGCCTCTTTGTCATATATAATAATATATGACAAAGAGGCCTAGTCAGCGGAGTTTTTAGAAGTAGTGTGACATCAGTTGGGCTGACATCACCCTCTACATTGCTAGGTTCGCTCATTGCAAATAATGTAACTCTAGAACTTATAAATTAAATAAAATAAAAAAGACACTTATTTCTACCACATTACATTTACAATTAGAAAATGCAAAACATAATACTATTACTAATTGAACTTGTTTTAATCATATCTTATCTTATATTTATGTTTATTTACATCTAGGTTCCTGTGGTTGTCGCCTCAGCGGCGTAGGCCTCCCCTAAATCTCTCCACTGGCCCTTCTCACTAGTCTGGTCCGCATTGTTTGTTGAAAACATCCCTCCATCTTTATTCTGCCTTCCTGGCTTTCTTTTCCTTTCCATTGGGATCCACTCTGTTACTCTTTTTGTCCATGTCTAATTGTCTAGTCTAGGTTTTATGACCAATTCCATTTGAATAGTCGTATTCGTAGTACGTAGAACTAATCAATTACAATGTCTTTATTATTTTTCCACTAGTTCTCCGAGTTTATTGAACAGTAATTAGGGCTATACTATTCTTAATTATTACTTCATTTTTACAACAACAACTCGAATTCCACCTGTTCTGCTTTTTCTATTCTTGCCGTTCAAATGTCGCCTGGATGATATCACTTTAGCAACAATGCCGCCTATAAATCTTAGTGTAAGTGTCGTTCTTTGCTTTTTTGTTTTGTTTTGTTAGGTTTCATGCTGAACAGTAAATAATTGATCTATATGTCTCAAATCACATATCAACAGCCCATTAGTGCCCGCTGATTGCCTCCTCCAAAGCTGGATGGTATTGCCTAATAACCACTCTTGGTGACGGATTAGTGATCGGATAAAGGTGTAAACAATAAACCAGAGGTGGATGATGAAATATGATGGTGTAGATAATGGATAGTTATTATTGAGTCCTGACTAAATGTTTTTTTTTTGTATGACGGGGAAGTGCTTGGCCTTCATCTCATCTGATTTTCAAGTTATGATAAGACCGAAGGTCGAAGCGCACTTCATCCGGAATCCTCAACAACCTGAAAAACTGGCAACTAAGTGAGAACTAAGTGAAAGTGTCTGTATACCTACTAGGTGGTTTCCATGTACTTTCCATGATTCAACAGACCAATAAATCATTTATATATTACCTTTTGAGTGTCGGAACTCAATCGTTTTAGAACTGTTAATATGGCGACATAATTAGGTAAGATGGTGGTAGCTAGCCAAACGGACTTATTTTGCTACGACGGTTGTTTAAAGTTCCGTACATCACTTTCATCTATTTGTTATTTATGTTGTCATCAGCATTGTAAATTATGGGAAGTCCAATTGCACCGATAGCTCTGCGAGTTTTTATTTATTGTTTCTTAGTTATGCATTTTAGAAGGATGTATGTCATACAATTTGGTCATCAATATTCATTAAATTATGACGTCGTCGCGTGCGCTTTTAGCAGGTGGATCTTCAAAAGTTGTTCTTCAGCTATTGTTAATATTTACATAATTATCGAGCAAAAAAAAAAAAAAAAATGAAAGTGGTAATATGAATAAATGAGAATGCAAAGCATACAAATTTAACAATTTAATATATATAAATAATTTATAAATAAATATTATATTTTACTTATTAAACTCAAAATTATTACTATTATTTATTCTGTAACACTGTTTAACTCTTCTATAAAAAATAACAATGAACCGGTATCTAAATATTATGTTTTAATACGCAGCTAACTAAGAACTATATATTAACTTACAGATACCTTTTTATTTTTTATCATTCATATCACACATCAACAGCCCGTAGTGTCCACTGTTGGACAGTGTCTCCTTACAAACTGGAGGGTTTTACCATAATCAATACGCTTGGATTGTTGATCGCAGTAAAGGTGTAGATAAAACACAAAAGCTCTGGTTAAATCCCTTAGTCGGCTTTTAATTCATCCATAGGCTGCATTGCAGGGGTTGATTACTAAGCCTCGTTCGTACAGTCATTCTCTATTCTGTAATCATTAATTCTAAGCAAGTAAAATAAATAATTCGAAATTGTTTTGCACGTAGGTTATATACGTTCTTGCTGTAAAACAGTTGGCGTTACGTATGCGCTTAAATATATTGAAAAGTTGGGTTATATTGTAGGTCGTCGGTTCCATTTGGGTTAAAACGTTTTACTTCACTACTTCACTAGATTGAATCCCTCAAGCTAAAGCTTAAGCCGTTTGACGAACCAGATGGACAGTCGGACACTGGAGAAATTTCAATCAGATCAAATCAAACCGCGTAGTATATCCGGCTAAAAAGCCTTGAGATTGTTCCTGGTTCAGCACGAAATATGTGCAAAACAGCATAATCCGTTCAGTGGTCTTGGCGTGAAAGAACGCCGTGTTTTTATAAACGATAAATTGTTTTTATTTTTATATAATTTTTCACTGTAGTTTTCAAATGTACAATAACTTAGATGGTAGGTACACTGGTAGAGTAATGAAACCTGTTTTTTTGAGAGACCGATGCCTGAGGTAGGTTATAAACCTGTATTACAGGATGAAGTTTGAGAAGGAGCTAGCTTTTCCAGATCAGACTGGATCTCCTGTCACCGATGGAACAAGGCAAAACGTTTAGAACCGGATTTGGTAGGAGAGTGGTCGCTGGAGTTAGAGAGTAGACGAGTTTTACAAGCCGTATTGTGATAATTCAGCCGTAATGGCTAGGAAGAGCACTGCAGCTAGCCAGAAGCCAGTTATGTCCCAAAATCTGAACCACTGGTTTTCCTTCATTTTTTTACGTTAATTTCACACAGCGCCATCTAGCCCAAACTAAGCATAGCTTGTATTATCGGAAGAAGATTACGGATAGAAAACTTATATGTACTTTTTATTTTGTAAATACATACGTACACTAATATGTACGTTACGTTATAATAATTCAACACCCAAACACAGAAAAAACATCTATATTCATCACACAAATGTTTATCATGGATGGGAATCGAGCCCACAAACTACAGCGCTGAAGGCAGAGTTACTACCAACTGAGCTATGAGGCTTGTTAAAAAATGCATGATACATGTAGCTGAATATTTCATATAAAATGCTAGTATTATTATTCATATGGTAAGCGGCCCGACGGTATGACTCTTGTCCCTTGGAAAATGGGTAGGCCTTTGGTGTGGAACGCTGCCTGCGTCGACACCCTAGCGCCATCTCATCTGCCTGGGACATCAGTTAGGGCTGGTGCGGCGGCTGATTCGGCCGAGGATCACAAAAGGCGCAAATATAGTGATCTCGACAGAGCTTAGCTATTTGAGCCTTTTGGGGTGGAGACCTTGGGTCCGTGCGGAGCCGGTGCCCTCCGGGTTTTAAAAAAATCTGCGGGGCTTTTGATTGAGGTGACACGTGACCCAAGAGCTGGCTCTTATTTAGGCCAGCGAATTAGCATAGCTATTCAGCGTGGCAATGCAGCCAGTGTCTTGGGCACGCTTCTGTCTGGTACTGGTCTGGAACAGTTGAGTTACCTATAGGCCGTTTGTAACGGTCCTTAGGTAATCTGACTGATTCCTTTGTACATAGTTAGTTTAATTGTACTTTTTATTGAATGAATGTATATTTTCTTTCTTAATTGTAAATTAAACATAAAAAATGCTAGTAGGATAATATTTTTTGTGCTGTTCGACAAACCATTAGCTAATTTGTAATTGTTTTTTTGTTTTAAACAATATACTCACGACTTTTTCCCGTCGAGGGTTCACCTCTCACCACTAGACCGTGCATGTTAAGAGGATCACCTACTTCTACCTAAGTATTCAAGGGCACATTCACAAACTTACGTAACATGTGCAAGTAGCTAGTACCTACTCAATAGTTTTGTGTTTTTTTTCTAGTTCATCGAACAAAATGTTTAAACCCCTAAAGTAGGTATTACACAAATTCGCCTAGATTATGGTTTAGGTAGGTATCCACATCGCTAAAACAGGAAAGTGCTGGGCATGCCGATGCCGGGTAAATAGCGATATCACGTCAAATCACACCACATTCACTCGGACCGTATTCCAGATCTTATTTTCAATCGGCATAGAGCATACATTGCTATTGCAAAGTAATGCAATTACGGCGTTTTATTTTTAACGCGCCAAAGTGATAAGCGAAGGAGAGGGGTCATGGAACTTTGCGGTTCTGAGACGCGGTTGTCGTGACGAGGTAGATTTCAGCTAATTTGGATTTGCATATAATTTCAATCCACACTATACTTTTTTGTTTATTGTACGACGGGGAAGCGCTTGGCCTTCATCTCACATGAATTCAAGTTACAATCAGACGACGGTGGATGCGGAATCCTCAACAATTTATTTATTTATATTGTTAACATTCTTAAATATAACATTACAGAATGTATATCCAATGCGTTACATTTGAAAAACTTAAATCATTACTTACAGACATTTACATACAAAAATTATCATTAAAACATAAAAAATTAAAAAATAAAAATATAAATATAAACAAGTGCTAATACATATAAAGTAACATAAAGGTCATTTACTTTCGCAGTAAGCTAGAACCTCTCTCTCTATCATTTTCCAACCGTCCGCAAACAGATCCACCTGAGGTTGGTTGGCAACAAGTACGTTGAGGTTGCTGAGGAACTGGCTTTCTAACCTCTAAATGCCGGCACAACGATTTAGAATTGTTGCTATGGTAACAGACTTAGGTATCAAAGTCTTACCACAAACCAAACCAAACCTAAACCAAAGGGTTGTGTTATATTAAGAAGCCGTCAGTTATTTTTCAAAATGTATGCAGTGTATAACTTACCTATGATTTTACCATCAGACGAATTGACCGCGAACACATCGGAAGCTCTGTGGTCAGGCCTGTTTTTTTTTATATACTCAGGGTCAGCCCTGAATCTCGAAACTTGCCTGGGCAAAGGAAAAAGAGCGACCATTCCCAGAAAATGCTTTGTTCAGCTGTGGGCTTATACGGGCTGAAATGATAGTGATGAACTTAGATCATTGGCGCAACTGCGCGGGGTCAATTAGTAGATAAATATGTTTAGTGTGTTACGTTATTAGGTTGTTATAAAGTTATTTTTTTGCTAGTATGGACTATGGACTCATGGTCTTAAATGAAAGTAACATCATTATCAATTTTTGATGATGATGATCAAATATCAACCCGAAATTCTAACCGTTCTGCCTGGGGTGGCGATTCTGAACAGGCGGTAGTTTTTTTTTATTGTACGGCGGGGAAGCGCTCGGCCTTCATCTCACCTGGTTACAAGTTGAGTTAAGACCGAAGGTGGAGGTGCAATTCACCCAGAATCCTCCAACTTACTGAGGAACTGGCTATCTTACCTCTTAATGCCGGAATACAACAATTTTAGAATTGTTGTTATGGCGACAGAATTAGGTAAGATAGTGGTAGCTAGCCAGGCGGACTTAAACAAACTCCTACCACCAACCAAACCAAACACAATTGTACTCACCCTGGTGATCCACATTTCAAGGCAAATATCACGCTTTATTGTGTTGCTATAGCGGCTATAGACATACACTTTGTGATTTTTTTGTGTTCCTATTCATATTCAGAGACACCGCTGGCAGAAAGGTGGACGAACGGACGGACAGACACTGGACCGCGGAAGCTAGGGGTCCCGTTGCCACCCTTTGGAAACTTTTGGTTATTTTCATGAATCAACAAATTAGGCCAGCGAATTAACATGGCTCAGCGTGGCAATGTAGCCAGTGTCTTGGGTTTGTAACGGTCCTTAGGTAATCCAACTGCTTCCTTTGTACATATAAAACTAACGAGTTTTATTGAACATAATTATTTGTATTTTTTTCTATTTCTACACATATATTATATAATATTTATTTTAATTGTACATTTTATTGAATACATGTTTATCTATTTAAAAAAAAGTAAATCAATATTTATTTTAATGAAGTTGATGCTGAGCAGGACTTTCTTTCAAAATATCGTACTTATAGCTGGAATCGAGTCTATTCAGTACATTCAGTCACAATTTACATAAGTACATTTATATCGTGCCTGTAAGAAATCGAATGATTAGAGTCAATATTGGCCTGAGCTGCCATCAACCGTTTCAATAACAGCTAGATCTTAGTAGAACCTCTTGGCAAACTTCTAATGTTTTCAAAATTAAGTGCTTGGAGGCCTTAGCATTTTTCATTAATGACAATATTATTTAGCAAACAAACCACTTTGTTAAGGTAGGTGTCATATTCGGGTAGTGAGTCGGGTAGGTGTCGTATTAAAAACTTATGCCCAACTTTGACGTTTTAAATTTATAGTTTTACGAAAATTGGACTCGGTTCTATAAATTTAAATCGTTTTCATTATATCTTCCTCTTAGTTTTGATTCGCACACTCCATAACAAAATGATGTGGCCTTTGACTCTCCAATATTTCAGATAAACCATACGATTTCTAATAAAAATAAGTGTATGGTTGCCGGTGAAATTACGGGCACGCGAGAACACCAACGGAAACACCTTAATTCCTCAAGTTGACGGTCGCAACGCAATGCCGCTTAAGCTATATCCTTTGTAGATGTGACCTATGCAGGGAGGCTTTATAAGCAAGAGTCGGAGTCGGCTGCTTGCTTGTTACCAAATTGCATAAAAAACTTGGTAAATTTATATTGAAAAGTTAAAAAAACTAAGTACCTATGGTTTTCACACTTTTCAATCGACATTCAGACATGTTTTTGAAAATTCGGGTCAGCTTAAATATTCTAATGATCTGAATCAAGCTTTTCCATCATTTCGTGAACAAAAGCGAAGGATTGCGTATTGCTGATGGCCGTGTATTGGTGCCAGGTCCACTCCGGCCTCCGCCGCCGCCGCCGCCGCCGCCGCCGCCGCCGCCGCCTGCCTCGGTCGAGCCTCCTCTCCGCTTCTCATTCGCAGTCTGACGGCGGTGCAGCGCTAACGCCGTTGCGCGCATGTCACTCGCAAACTTCTCCAGCATACGTTTCTAGCAGGACATCATGAGGACCGCAGGGGCCACCACAGCGGCCTTCCTGCTCCTCGTGACCCTGGTCATTCAGGTATGTTTGGATATTTAGCTTAATTTTTTGCGAAAATAAAACAATGGGTTATTTATTATCATATGAGCGAACTTCCGATATTCAACTTATCCAAACTAAATACCGGCATCTGCGACGAAGCCGGTTTTATGGAGTTTCGACTTCCACACTCTTTCGCTCGCAAAACTTTGGATGGGAGATTTATGTTGTGCTCAGATAGATTATCACCGTTTAAATAGTACCTATGTTTATTTTTGATATGTAAACTCAATGTGCTTAAACTTCGATGTATCTAAAACCAAAAATTAAAGTTTCGGACGGACTTAAAAAGCTATTTACGTTTTGTTTCGTTCCGTAACAACCAAGTTCAACCAAGTGTAGTATATATTCCAAACTAAATATAATTTAGGGAAAACTGAACTAAACGCTTGTCTTTTTTTTACATTTAATGATTAAAAATACCTACATAAAAGAGTTTTCATACGGAATTAAGTGTTTGCTTACCATGATATAATGATTCTGAAATCCATTGAAGTGTAAATAAACCTTAATTTTTCGGTCGGCCTTATTGCTTTAAAAGCTATCAGAAAACCTTTGGATGTAACGGACCTTTAGTAATAAGATGGGGTAAAAATGGTATTAACAATACTAGAAATTATATCTGAAAACTACTGTAAAGTTATAATAATGACTCATTCGAATATTGAATGAAATAATATAAAATATACCTACTTACACCTCAACAAATTACAGAATTATCTATACTTATAGTAAATCTGTAACAGATTAAAATCTGAACATTAAATATATTTGAAATTTTATTCAAGGAGACACATGCGAATTTTATATCATAACAAAATATATCTAACTGAATTAGATTTACAACTTTCATGGCTAAAAAATCGGTGTTTATTTAATGTTCATGCAAAATTGACAAATTTGATAGCAAATTCTCAAAAATATAACAGATTTAGACATACGGATGTTTTTATGCACCACATTTGAATACAATTTTTTTGTCATACGATCGCTTGTATTAAGAGTAACAAATTTCATGCGATATAAAACACCTGCCTAAACAATAAAGTATGTGCTATGCGCTGAGTAGCCATGAATACTACCTACTTATAACCGTAATGATTTACCTACTGATCATCATATTTATGAGTGGGTATTCAGTTCTTCGTCAGCATTTTGGGTATCAGAAAAGTAGATATTACGTTAAGGTCGCTACCAAGCTATCTTCCCCAAAAAATAATCCATAACATGTTATTTGTTCAAGTTTTTGCGGTCTACCTCTCACTTGCAATTCATTAATTTTCATGAAAAAGAATGAAATATAAATAATTTTGTTCGCAAAATAAAGATAAAATATACATATGTGTATTCCTACTCTATTTATATATACCTATATACGTTCATGTATACCTACATATATCTAATACTCGTATATATGAAATCATTATACATATTTTCAAAACGGTTTTGTATTTGGAAGATATAATGCTATTATTTTGGTATTCAAGTGTATCTATCAGGGCCCCGATTCTACTAAGCCAATCGCTTAGTATCATCGCAGATTTGCCACTAGAATACCAACAGGCACCTACAGTGGCGATGGTTCAGTAGAATCGGGGCGCAGGCTTAATACCAAAGCTATGATAGAATTTACCCGACGTGAATATAAAAATGGTGGCTTCCTTTTGCTAACAACGAGTTAAAATTTATACCATTTTTTTTTACTGTACGGTTACAAGTTAGATTTAAGATGGAGGCGCACTTCACCCGGAATCCTCAACAAACTGTGTAAAATCAAGTTAATGTGTACTGACCTGCTATAATTAGCAGGTGACAGTACACATTGATTTTAAGACAACACGCATTTGTTACACGATGTATTGTCATAGGCATGGCGGTATCAATAACGTTTGATCCACACAATTGATAAAATATGCGTGGTTCGGGTACTTGACCTATCTGCTCATGTTATCGCAAGCCAAGTAAAAACAACTCACTGAATGGGCGATAGCTAATAATTTTGACAAATACTTCAATTCGGCGGCTAAAATTCCGTTAATTTTTTTGGTAAGGTTATGATACGATTTTAAGGGTAGTAGAGATTATAGGCCGCTATTACTGTTTGGGTTTGAAATGGTAACCGGTGAAATTTCAGGTACATGGACGCACTGCGCAGTGCAGCGTAGGTTCTTTGCAGAACTAATCTACGCAGTAAGGCTTTATTATAGACAAAAGCTGTGCTTATTGTCTGGTTGGCGCTTGAATGTTCCGTGTACATGTTGTACCTATATGAAAAGTATACGTGTAAGGCAGTTCTTGGATCCGCGATCTCTGGATCTGACACCGGAAGTCGAACCACTAGATCACGGAGGCGGTTAAAATATGGACAATAAAACTAAACCTTTTTAAAAATATTGTTGCTTTAAGATAGAACTTACCTGAGTATTGAATTCTACCTTTTAGTTTGTGTTTTAAAGCTTACCTACATCGCGCGTTCATACCCAGAGATACCTTAAATGTTCTTTTTTATTTAGTCTTTTGATGTATATCCAAGAGTATATAGGTAGGTATACGTTTGACTACAATTTCTGTCTCTCATGCATGAGAAGTCATGATGCTTCTTCTTCTACTATGCTGGTCTAGAACACACCGATTCACGTTTGCCTTGTATTGTATTCTATATTGGGCTATATAAGCCAAAACCTATTCAAACAGTAGTAGGTAACCAAAAACCGATCTTATTTCAAAAGTCGTACAAAATATTATTTACGGAAGTTGCAGTTATCTGAATTCTGTGTCTCGTTTTTCTGTTTTTTATTCAGCATAAAATTTGTATTTTGTTCTTACATTTTTGAGCTTCACAAATTATTAAGCGGAAAGTCTCATCAATTACTTCTCACTTTAACATGTGTGATTACTATTTGAGTTGTGATACATTGTGTGGTTGTACGCTGATGCAGACTCACAGAGATAGGTTTAAGTAAGAGGGAAAATTAATTTGTGATTCAGTTGCAAACAACCATCATGTCATGGCAATTCAAATAAAATACTGAATAACTCACCGTTAAATCCTTTGCTGCAAGGCTCTAAAGTACTAACTAATCTACACAGTACAAAGTTACCGAGTAAAACTTATCACACATAGCAACTTTTAAAGATGATATACCAAGGTACATCTATAAATAGAATGCGAATGCTGTACATTTAGTAGTTTCTAGTATTGTAATATTATGAAGAACCTTGTATTCTCATTATAAGAGAACATAGTTCTTGTGAAAATCACATCAACAGCCCATTAATGTCCACTGTTGGACAAAGCCTCCTCCTGGAGGGTTTTACAAAGAAAACCTTCTTTGTATTATCTACACCTTTACTGATGCTGCCCTTCTTCTGGTGAGACCCTTAGTCGGCTTTTACGACATCCATAGATTCTTAAGCCGTGATCGCCATCGGCCTTATAATGCTTAGGCCACGTCGCACGGAGATATAAATGTTCCTACATGTCAACACAAAACTTAAAAACTACCATTTATATTAACAACAGCCTTCCCAAGGAACGTATTCTCAATTAGTAAGTTTAATATTTTAAACAAGCCTCATAGCTCAGTTGGTAGTAACTCTGCCTTCTGCGCTGTAGGCTGTGGGTTCGATTCCCACCCAGGACAAACATTTGTGTGATGAATATAGATGTTTGTTCTGTGTTTGGGTGTTGTATCATACAGTAAGTATGTATTTAAAAAAAAGTATTTAAGTATTCTATCCGTAATCTAGTTCCCATATTACAAGCTATGCTTAGTTTGGGGCTAGATGGCGCTGTGTAAAAATGAATGTCCTATAATATTTATTATTTATTTATAATAGCGTGTTCCTCCGGGTTTTCAAAAATCTTGCGGGGCCTTTGATTGAGACGACACGTGACCCAAGGGCTAGCTCTTATTTAGGCCAGCGAATTAGCATTGCTATTCAGCGTGGCAATGCAGCCAGTGTCTTGGGCACGCTTTCGTCTGGTACTGGTCTGGAACAGTTGAGTTACCTATAGGCCGTTTGTAACGGTCCTTAGGTAATCTGACTGATTCCTTTGTACATAGTTTGTTTAATTGTATTTTTTATTGAATAAAAATTGTTAGAATTGTAATAACTTAAAAAATAAATGCGTATTAAGTGACGTTTTTTATAAATATATATTATGCTACTAAATAATACATTGTCAAAATTTAATACATCCATAATTCTAAAATATTTGTTACGCAGCACGTAGACGAGATTTCAACTTCAATAACTTTTAACATTGTAAATACATTATTTTTAAGTTATCTAGTTTTATTTTTAAGGTGTGCAATAAAGTATTTCCATTTATTCATTCATTCATAACTAGCAAATTAAACTGCTTCTTCCGTCAAAGTATCTCTCTAAAAGAGCCAATCTTAGTCAATCGTGTTTCGACTCCCATAACTTACTAACTGTAATTCTAAACTTGTTGTTAACATTATATATTTTAAATTCGATGTTTTTGGCCTAGCAACTGATTTTCCGTACAGCTAAGGTGAAGTGAGTCACAAAACGTGCTTTTGTGACTCACTTCACCTTAAGGGCTTCAGTACCGTAAAGTTTTCCAGTTATTCTTGAAAATATTTCATCAGACGGAGTAAAGAAATCGTACAATTATTTGTTAGTAGGTACAGTGTAGAGTACACCGCAAAACGAAGCTACCTCAAAAATGTTACTTCTGGTATTGGGTTTGCGTAGATATAATTATGAGTTATTATCTATTTTCTTCAATAGATCCATTGAAACGTGAGATGTAACTTTCCATCAAAACTATAAAAACTTCCTGATCCAGTAACTAATAATGAGGTTATTGTAATGCACTTGTTGAAATGCATGAGCGATTACGTTGGACAATGTATCTGATTTAGGTGTAAATCAAATTGCATATAACATTATATTATTAATTAAAAAATTATAATAACGACTGAATAAATTTTATGTTGTTTTGTTGGACGCCATAATAAACTGAGAGAAAGAACAGTTGGAACTTCGTTTTAATTTAATAAACAGGTACTTTTTAGTAATTTCAGGCCAGATCTAGAAATATGGTGTAAAAAGCTTTGAATAACTTAAAAATGATGACCGCACTAAACTAATTACTAATGAGGCACCAGGCACTAATGCACCTTATATCATTAACGTTCGTTCATTCTATCGTATCGATATTTCGGCAGATTAGGTACATTTTAATGTCTATGTTTTTTGTTTGGCTGGACTTTGTTTATGCCTGGCTAACTACCACCAACTTATCTAATTCTATCGCCATAGCAACTATTTTTAAATTGTTGTGTACCGGCATTTAGAGGTAAGATAGCCAGTTCCTCAGTTGGTTGAGGATTCCGGGTGAAGGCCCCTCACTTTGGCCTTATCATAACTTAAAAATCAGGTAAGATGAAGGAAAAGCACTTCATTGACGTCCAATAAAAATTGGCTAATACAACTTTAGGCTGGCTTTTTTGGCTGAGATTGTAATTTTTTTGATGGGTGTTATTTCATCCTTTCTAGGAATGTAATGTGTTTGTGTATTAGCAATCGGTGTTTGTGTAGTTTTTTTTTATTGTACGACTGGGAAGCGCTTGGTCTTCATTTCACATGGCAACAAGTTGAGATAAGGCCGAAGGTGGAAGCGCACTTTACCAGGAATTCTAAACAAATTCAGGAACTGACTATCTTACCTCTAAATGCTGGAACACAACAATCTTTTAAGAATTGTTATTATGGCGACAGGATTAGGTAAGATGGTGGTAGCTAGCCAGGCGGACTTAAACCAATTCGTATCACCAACCAAAACAAGCACAATATATCCCCCTGGAGATCGCTCCCGGGACCTCTGTATCTGAAATCGGTGATTTCAGATCTTGGTTGAACCACTGTCTAGTCACAGAGGCGGTTGATTTTAATTCAGCTGAGTTTTTTTTCTTGGAGTTGTCCACACACAGGTCTCCGTCGAATATAAGGAGCTGAATGTTCGTCGTACGTATTCACTTTATATTATTGTTGTACGTATAACATTGATTTAGCGTTTGAAGAGTTTTGCGACAGATTCTTTAGCAAACTTAATCAATGCCACTTTGCATGTTGGGTGTTCCTCGAGAAACTCAATTTACGCTCTCACCCATGCAAGCGACTAAAAGCGCGTTTACTATATTTACCTCAAGTGGTAACAGGCCCTTAACATATCGTTTCATACATTTTACATCACATAGTTGACACAGTGGGAATTTAAATTGACTTATTTGATTGAATCTTGAATTTAGAGGACATGTCAGATGACATATTTAACTTTCCTACAACATGTATTTTATTCACAGGTATAGTAGTTTCTATACTCATATACCTCCATTTATCTAATTTTTAAAGGTGTTATTTTAACATGCTTTTTTACTTATTTTAAGTATATACCAACCAACTATGTACATTATAGAGTAGGGAGCCGGTACACTTCTCAAAAATCTTGCAGGGCTATTGATTGAGGCAGTGCATAACCCAAGATTCGTGTCTTTTATTTCGGCCAGTGAATTAGCATAGCTATGAAGCATGGCAATACAGCTCAGTGTCTTGGTTAAGCTTCCGACTGATACTAGTCTGAAACAGTTGAGTTACACAAAGACCGTTTTTAACGGTCCTTAGGTAACCCGCATGCTTCCTTTGTAAATAGTTAGTTTACTTATGAGTACATATTGTTTGAATAAATGTTTTCATAAAATGTTTTAAAATAATATATGGTAATGAAAGGTAATATTTAACATGCCAATTCTGAACATTTGTAAATAAATTGATTGCTTGCTGCTTTGCGAGAGCTCTGCAACATTGTAGTTTTAAATATTTATTCAACTCAATGTAAGACCAAATTCGGAATTTCAATATTGTGCTGTCGGGATTTAGTTTATAAGCAACTCTACAAGTCACCTGCAACTAATAATAGCTCATAGCTAACCATAGATAGTTCACAGGTCAAAGTTTGTTCATAAACTTGTTAACAACTCTTGTATGGAGCAAAGTATTCTCGACTCAACTCAACCTTTGGCATGAGCATTTTGAAAAGCGTACCGATTTTTATGTCTCTACCTACGTAACTATTGTTCTATTAACTTCAGTCAATTCGCTACCAGGTCTGACCTACATTTTATGGAGATTTAAAATATTTTTTATTTTCTGCAATTTTGTAAATAATTACTTACTATGTGAGTCAGAAAATCAAGTCGAAATAACTACCTACGTTAGTTGATTTTTGATATATAAAGGTATATCTCTGCATATCGTGCTCAGGTGAGTAGCTTCAGTTTGGCTCATTTTGACCCACTTCAAAAAAAAGGAGGTTCCAATTCGTCGGAATCTTTTTTTTTCCATTGTCAGCAGGTCAGGATCTGATAACGGAATCCTGGAGAAATCGAGGGAACTCTTCAAATATTATATGCACACTTGAAGTGGTTTTGGTATATTATCTCAAAAGTAAAGAAAACAGATGACGGACATACAGACTGACAGACGGACGCGTGATCCTATAAGGGGTCCGCCCTTATAAGATCTGTATGTCTGTCTGTATGTCCGTCCATCTGTCATCAAAATAATTGGACAAAATACGTCATCCAGGTAAACGAAACTATATCATATTCTTCATTGAAGTCGGTTTTCTTTTTAGTTTTTATAGCGTAATTATTGGTGATGCCAATCGATCCGGTAACGAACGTCAACAACAATCATGTCCACTGCTGGTCAGAAACCATCAGGTCAGAAGCCATCTATTTAATTACCACGCTTGCAAGCTTGATGATCGCAGTAAAGGTAGATAATACACAGAAGCTTGTCGGCTTAGCGACATCCGCGGGCTGTGTTGAATTCACAATCCGCAATTTTATAAGGCCGAAAACGTATACTGACTTATGCATTCATGTTGTTCCGATGGGCAAGCTATACATATACTAGCTATATAACTAGAAGTTCATCCCATACTGAAATTTAGTGATGTTTGGTTTTTGTTAGGTATATGGCTATCACACAAAATTAAAGCTACTAATACGACGTTAGATGCACACTATATAACATCTTATCCAAGCACTCTTTCTCTCAATCTAAATCAAATTATGAATAGACCAGTTTTATTTAACAATGAAACCTATGCAACCTTTTAACTTAAAAAATATTTATGAAACCTTATATGACATTTCACAGCCCTTAATGTCAATACAAGAGTGGATTAAGTTCATAAATAAACAAATATTGAATTATGAAGTGAACCCCTTTAAAATTATATCCTAAACATCCATCATACCAAGAGTTTAACCCTATTAACGCTTCTCCATGTTACAAGAGCCACCCCAATTAAAAGTTATTTTTTAAATATACAGTCGATACTCTTTAAAATTACAACAAGATAAACACATACTTGTCTCTCTTAACAACACTATTTCTCAGATGTTACCCTAGTTTAAAATACCAGTCACCGATTAATGAGTTGACCATTTTGATTAAAATAATGAGTTCACAAGATATGGGCGAAATGCCGTAGTTCTTTTCACCCAAATAAATCAAAAAATTCCCAGTTTCTAAAAAAAACCGGCAGAATTTACATTTGAAATTTCATAGAAATCGGATACCTTGTTCGAGAGTTATGCCGTGACCAACATTGCCAAATACGTACATACATACAGTGCCAAACTTCCCGATATAACTCGGAGATCTCGTTCGCTTCGCTCACTCGATCAATTAGTATGACCCTGTGATGGTCAGCCCACAGTCTCCAAATCTCCAATCAAGTTATTGCGCGGATGGTGTATCAAAGCTTCCAAGTTAGTATATTAATTGACGTCTGTGACTGTCAGCCGTGATTCATATCATACCTGGCTTTGGTACAGTTTGCGAATACATTGATGGAATAGGTAGATTCTGCTATAGATACCTAGATATTACATGCTCAAATGAGTATGTTTCACTAATCAAGCTGTCATGTATAACGAAATCATATTTAGAAGATTAGTGATATTTAGATCTGCATTCAGTTTTTAGATATGTATAGTCGGCACTCTAATATTGATTCTGAAATTTACGGATTTGACGAACAGTTTGATAAGCTTTTAATGATCTTTTAAATTTGTGGGGTGGAACTTTACAATTTAAAATTACTATGTCAAATGTATTGTCCATTTGTACACTTGTAACCGGGTAGTGTAGTGTAGTGTAACACTTGTAACACATATTGATGCAAGCTTTACGCATAGCTAACTATACATCATTTTGATCCGTCAATCTGTACGCTTGTAAATACTTCTATCGCTTATCATGATATCTCATTTCCTGACTATGAGTTATGTGAGTTATTATATTGGTCATCAATTTTTTTTAAATTTGACACGTTTATATTATTATTATTTGTTTATTTGTTTATTATTTGGAACGAAAAAGGGGAAGACCAGTAGAAAGATGGGAAGACGATACACAAGTAGAAGATAAGTTGTGGAAGAAACGAGCAGTCAAAAGATATTAATTAAACTAAAAGCAAAAAACGAGGATAACGAGTCAACTGTGCTTCAGCCTTCGGCCTTATTTTACTTAACACCAGGTGAGATGAAGGCAAAACACTATTAATAAAAACAGTTACATTTATAAATATATCATGTACAATTAAAGTTGAACTAACTTTAAACAAGGGAGCATGTTTCCCGGCCGGGTAACCTGAAGATTTTTACAAACGGTCGTTATATAATTCAACTTTTCCAGTCGGTAACGGTAGCGTGCCCAAGACACTGGCTGTTATTTTAAATATACTTTTCCTTGTAATTCTAATTAAATCATATGTACAGTTTTTTTTTTCATTCATTCAACAATAACATAATTAAACAATAACGCAATTAAACAATAACATAATTAAACATTGTTATGTTTAATTATATATAAACATTATATTATAAGGGACAGGAAAAACATGGTTCTTACAAATAGATTTTTGGACTATTTAAATAACCGGTCCTCAAGTTAATTTTTTAATAAATTCATATTTATTAAAAAATTGGATTTTTAATAAATATGAATTTAAATATAAGCCTGTAAATAAAGGGTACCAATGGATAAAACTCCCTAAAATAGCATTGACGATTTATATTTTTACACTGCCGTAAACATTACAATTTTAGGCGTTAAAGGTTTTGCATTATTTGTTAAGACGTGGGTTGAATGAAAACTTTTTTATGGGAGTTTGACTAGCACATGTTTGGTTTCATCACGATAGAAATGAACCGAAAATGGTTTACTAATGTCAAATAAGGCAAACAGGAGCCTATTGAAATTTGTCGAGTCTGTGGCATTATAGATAATGAAAACAGAACTCCTGTGAAAAAGTAGTATTATGAAAGCACATGAATGAAACTGACTATGAACAAGGAGAGCAGTCAGGTTACCTAAGGTTCCAGGTATGTTTTATTAAAATGCCTGGGAAGTACCTATTTTGTTGTTTTCCTAACTACCCAACATGAACAATTATAAGAAAAATACTTTAAATGAATAGTATTCATAGTTGGTCTCTTCAAGTGAATAATAACTTTGATTTATTACTTGTATCAATTGTGGTACAATAAAATATAGGTCACTTCCCGTTACCAAGAACTTACAATCAAGCGAATATCAGAGGTCATAAATGCTAAAGTGTGGTAGGTACCTAAATAATCATTGCATTCATAACAGAGATATACATTTTGATTACTATAATATATTGTGTGGTTAGTAAAGGGAATGAAATGAAAATAAAATGATGCAATCAAAAAAGGAACATTTATGTCTTTTATAAGGATTCATCGCTGAGTTACTAAGAGCATAAATCCTCTAAATAGGTCCAGTAGGTAGACCTAGGGAAGTCAAATACCTTTAAAAAAAGGTAGGTATGATAAGTTTTTTTTTTAAATGATCCGCATTCGAAGCTAAAATTTCGACAGTTTCTCTATATTTTGAAGATGAAACCAAGCAAAGGAATGGGCAGGTCATTAATTTATCGCCTTTTTATATAAGGCTTGAAAAAACTAGTTTAAAGTTATATGGCGTTGATATCGCAAAAAAGCTAGTCGGGCGCATTCGTGGGAGCAAATATGCTTCAGGAACGTCAAGTCAGTGCCGTCATTCATTTTGAAGGGGGTGAAGATTGTTAAAGTTAAAGTGAATTTATACATTAAAAGCTTTTTATTTGATATTAAAGTAAGCATTCACAAGTAATAAGGGCGATATAAGTGTGCTTTACCTGAATTATAATTCCTGTTAAGCGTCCCATAAAGTTTTGTATTCGACAATTTGTATAATCAATACACATGGGAGATTATTTGTTGGGCCTGCAAGTGCTTAAAAGCCTATGATACCTCAAATGGCTTAGCTTCAGCGATCATATCCTCCCAAATACTGCATTTACTTATAAAAAAATTGTTCAGAATTGATGCCAGAACGTTAGTGTTGCGAAGCAAGATTACGTAATTTAATTTTTCGATCGAAAAATAAACCAAAGTTGACTCTAATTTGTACTAAAAATATTCGCCCTTCAATAAATACGCCCAATTAGGCCATAACACTTTGTATGGTAAATAAACAGAACAAAGTATATAGCAGACGCTCTGTGTTTTAGATTTTCAAAATTAATATTTGTTGTACCGTAAAAAAATAAAACGTCGAAATTCGCGCGTAGTTCTGTCATCTGGTGGTCATAAACGCCGTCGTTGAGTTCGTTGATAATAGATAATAGATGGTCGTTGATAATAAAAATGACATTGCCATACGGCAATGTCATTTTTATTATAACGATATCTTAGTTCGAAACTAGAATTAAGCCGAATTGCAAATTTGAAGTTGTATAGGCCCTTTAAGCATCATGGATGTTAACTCTTCAAGACAAGGATGATACTACAAGATGGGCTGGGAAACCTGTCCATTGTCCATTTTCTATATACGACGATGTCGCTTGGCCTTCAACTCACCTGGTTTCAAGTTACAATAAGGCTGAATGTGGAAACCCAAATCACCCGGAATCCTCAACTTTCTATGGAATGTCTTGATAAATATTACATAGAACTCACGACTTTTTCCTCTGCGAAGATGTATACCCCTGATGTGGCGTGGATCGTTTGCATATAACCTACTAGGCGATACATTTAAGCAAGTTCATATTTATATTTGGCATATATGTCCACGGTTTGCAAGTAGCTAGCATCCAATATATGACAGGTCATAGGCTCATCGCCGCTTAGCGGAAAACTAGCCGAATACAAATCTGCCCACGATGCTCATTCATATAGTTAACCTGTATTTTTACGTTTTTTTTTTATACTCCTAGGAGACGGGACAAGCAAGTAGCCTATACACGGCACTGCTTTGCGCCCGTCAACTTGAGGCATAAAGGTGTTAAGCCTCACGTACCCGTAATTTCACCGGCAACCATACCCTTCAAACCGAAACACAGCAATGCTGCTTGGCGGCTGATATAAGTATGTTGGTAGTAATTCTCCGGACGAGCCCTTTCACTAGGGGCTTATACTACTCTTCCTTCTACGATTCCAGTCATTATGGTAGAAAATACTTAAATAAATAAATATTGCAGGACATTAATTTACCAAAGTTCCATCTAGCCCCAAACTAAGCATAGCTTGTAATATGGTTAACTAAATTACGGATAGAATACTTAAATACATTTTTTAACAAAAATACATTCTTAGTATATAATACAATACCCAAACGTAGAACTAACATCTATATTCATCACACAAATGCTTGTCCTAGGTGGGAATCGAACCCACAACCTACAGCGCAGAAGGCAGAGTTACTACCACAGTTGGTAGTAACTCTGCCTTCTGCGCTGTAGGTTGTGGGTTCGATTCCCACAATAAAAATACAGATTAACAAGCCTCATAGCTCAGTAGCTATGAGGCTTGTTAATCTGTATTTTTATTGTACCATTTCAGTCATTACCGTATAAAATACTTAATATTGCAATGTTATTAACTTTTAAATCTCATTTAAACGTACTGATTTTCATATAAGTATAAATGTCTTGTCACACAAATGCTTGTCCCGGGTGTAAATCGAACCAGAATACGGAACATCTATCAACTGAGCTGTAAAGTCAGTCATTGCATATTATTGCGCTAGGGCTACATTAGCACCTATTAAACCACTTCTAACAATATACTAAACATATTAGAAAAATATCACTCGATACCTAAAAATAAACTATCAGTAGCTAAATCACTGAGAGCCAATCACGAAAAATAAGAGCTATAAGTAAGGAGTCTGAGATTCATAAATGCTTGAAGTCCAATGCACTAATCATGGAGTATGGCAACGTGATTCGCTAATAAGTAGTTAACTTAAGTTAAGTTGACCGCCGGTATATCGAGGTTATCCATCTTATCGAACCCACTTTATTCTCAGCTCCTATTTCTGAGGCGTCGGCGATAATTCTACGAAAATATTAAAATATTGTGATTTTTCGTTCGATTCCGCTTATCTGTTTAGTTTATCATACGCTGACCCTAGGTTGTCGCCTTGCACAATACTTTTATGTTCGATAGCGGGCCAATTTGCTCAATAAATATAAAAATAATATTAAATGGTTGCGAAACACAAATTATCTACAGCAGTTATTTGCACGCCCAAATGTATCGACACAAAAATTGGAAATCTGGAGGACCTTATCAACACTGAACAGTAGGTAACGCAGTAAGTTAAGATACCATAAATATACCAAATGGTGTATGATAAACCAACCTAAGTAAGCTTGGTTGTGATAGGTTATCTTTTTGAGGATTCTATAAATATGTAGCAAATATCAAACAGTCTGCTAAAATGTACTTTTATTCCGATGTAGGTACGTATATCTCTGGTTATTTGATATTTATCCCATTAGCAGTAAGTTTTTTTATGTTAACGAATGCATCTTTCAGGTTGAGCAACATTAAGAGAATGTGGGTCGGTTGTTATCGCTGTTATCAACATTTCTCGTACAGAGCTCCTTTCCCCACTACTTTCATTACGACACAGCAAGTGACACACAAACATAGGTATATAATTCACTTTCTGGGTAAGTTCTCTAGGTATCCGTGTTTTAGAACTTTCATCGCCTGACTATCAATTGCGTACCCATACGAATCACATACAAATTACTAGACATATTTAGTAAAACTTTACTTATGGGCTCGTCCGGGAATGTACTACCATACCTATTTCAGCGGCCAAGCAGCATTGCTGTGATCCGGGTTGAAGGGTATAGTCGCCGATGAAATTACAGGCATGTGAGACTTAACACCTTAATGCCTTAAGTTGACGGGCGTAATACAGTGCTGTGTAGGCTATGTTCTTTGCGACCTACGCAGTACAGCATTGTTATAGGCAAGAGATGCACTTAACATCAGGAGGGCTACTTGCTTGTTCCGTCTCCTAGTTGTATAAAAAAACTGCAATACAGTGTTTGGTGAATACAGAGTATTTACAAGATCCAGGTAGGTGTAGATAGTCAGCACTATGAAAAGTATATCTCTGTGTGGAAATTCCTGGGAGCAGAGAAAAGGTATTCCTTTGTTTAAACAGACCACTGCACGTTCAGGAAGTGAATGATTCTATAGTTGTGAGCGTATAAATTATCTTTACATATAGTCACAGGCGGATGGGTGGATTATGCTTTTACGGAGTCGATTCCTGCAACTTAGCCCATGGATTTCGTAAAAACCGACAAAAGGATCAAACTCCCAGGTACTCCAATATTATATTTAATGTATAGGTACCTATTAAAAAGATAAAAAAAGGATCTCACGCAAAAAAATACATTCGCTTCCTTCTGTGTAATATTTACACCTTTACTACGATCACCAATCTGTCTGCCAACCGCGGTGATTATAGTAAAACTATTGTGATTATAGTAGACTTTGGAAGAGGCTCTGTTCAGCAGTGAACACGAGTGGGCTGTAGATGTAATAGTCACTGAGCTCTCCCTAAGCGGCTGGACCGATTTTGATGATGTTTTTTATGTGTTTTATTGGGTCACTTATTGGTTTAAATTTACGATTGGACCCGGTATATAGCCACGAGAGGATTGGAACGATATTTTGGGCGTTCCACTGGTTACTTAATTTCTAATCTAACCTGTTATTATGATCGATGCTATTTATTTAAATAACGAGGTAATACGAAATGATATGCATTTATATTATGTAAGTAATTACTATAATATGTATAGCCGCTACATTTTCTTTAAATAAAATACGTTTATTTCAGACTTTTGTCCATAATTAAAAACAATAAAAAAACACAAACAAGAAGACATAAATGACACAAAAAGTAACATACAAAATGTAATAAATAAAACAATAAAAGTACATTAGACCAGGACTTGAGGTCATTGAGCCACCAGTAGAGACTTCGGCTTCAAAACAGCCATCCAGTCACTCATGATGCTCATGATACTTTAAGAACTACAAATAATTGTAGCAACATCGTTTGAAATTTAAAGAGGAATGTTACGGATGAGTGAATTATGTTTGAGAAGCTCACATTCCTTCTACGAGCTAGCTACGCAGCACGTAGATCTGAATGTTTGAATGGCATATTTTCTGACGAAGACGTATTTATATTCCAAGAAGCAACTGCACTTGCACTAAATAATATCGATTTCATTTCACATTGATAACAATCGATGATACACATTACATTACATCAACAGCCCATTACTGTCCACTGCTGGACAAAGACCTCTTCGAAGCGAAAGGATTTGATGATCGCAGTAAAGGTGTACATAATATACAGAAGAAAGCTGCTAGCCTTCTTCTGGTGAGATCCCTCAGTCAGCTTTAACGACACCCATAGGTAGAGTTGGAGGGGTCGATACTTAAGCCGCGACAACCACGGATTCGATGATAACTATTGTCAAAATTATACTGTAAGGAAATATTGTATTTTAGAAATGCTCTTTCAAATAGATTTGCCAGTGCGATACGCGCACCACCTATTGAGATACATAGTAAAAACATTGAACATAATAAAATACGAACAAAAATCCATTTATTTTTATATATTAGTACAGTTAGCTATAACAGCTATACTACTTACAGGAAAGTAGTATAACTGCTATTTTTATCTTTCACTTAAAATTTATTGTAAAATTCGAGAGCCAGTCTCAGCATTATATTAATTAAATCTGGTCGAGAAACGAACCCCAGGTCAGCCCATCACTACTGAGCGATACAATCGTTATGCAAATACCTACAAAATCATAGCATTTGACTTATAATTGTTGCGTTCCGGCAACTTTAAATGACCTAATGTTGTTACTGGTTACTGATAAAAACTATGAGACCTTGAGTGATCGAACGCAGTGCGAGGCTGTGACGTATTGAGTAAATTTGACTTTTATAGACATAGTTCAGTAAATTTTATCTTTATTTTTGTGTCAGTGACATCATGGCTTTACCAAGGCATGCCACATTCTCAGTGATTTATTTTGATGAATGTTGAGATTGTATTGAGTCAAAATATATGTGGCTTAATAATTGAATGATGTTCAAATAATTTTACTGTCATAGTTTTTTTATTCAGAACGGGTCAGCTCTTAGCCTTGAAACTTGCACATGCAAGGAGGACGTATATGATCGAGTGAGCCTTAAACTCGTTTCTTGAAAACATTATTAATATCCAATAATGTTTTAGGCCAATGTAATGTAATATAGTACTGTGGGTTCGATGGACCAAAAATTTGGTCGATGAATATTTATGTTTGTTCTGTGTTTGGGTGCTGTATTGAATGATAAGTATGTATTTACAAAAAAAAGTATATAAGTAATATTTTCGTAATCTAGTTCCAATATTACAAGCTTTTAAGCTTCAGTCTAAATGGCGCTGTGTGAAATGAATGTCCCGTAGAAATTATTTATTTATAATGTAATAGGCCAGCTTTATTAAGCCTTCTTTTTTAATATTACTTTTGATAAAACAAATGTAAATATTAACAACGCCAAGTCAAAGAGCTATTTTCAAGTTTATTGAAGATCTAAGAGGCTTGTTTTTATTAAATGAATTTCAAACATTCTGAGAAACTGACAAGGGATTACTGAATACGTTATTAGTATACTTACTTTTACATGCAGTAAAATTATTATTTTACTATTTCAGGATGATTCTAGCGCATTAATTTTATAAGTTTTAAATCTCAGCCCACCCCCCACATCTTCGCCTCAATCCTGTTATAACAAGAAATACAAAACTTCCATATTCCGCTAAAACCGGTTCCATTCTGTGGGGAATGAATGACCGTCATACATTGCCTGTTTCGTCAGCCTTTGGGTCTTCGTGAAAATACTTTTTCAATTTCAACTAAAAAATAATTCAAACACGGATTTTCGTAATAAGCCAAATTCAAAATTAGGCTATCTATCATGTTTAGTTGGTAATACCTTCCATGCGATTAGGAATCACAGCTCTGCCTTGTCACAGGGGCTTAATGAAAATACAGCCATGTTTGTGGAAAGAGCAATGTATGCATATCATTCAGTTTACAGAGCGTATTTTGCAGAACCTTTAATGTGAATCACTGACCTGGCCGGTGTTAACTTAAGGAATTCCATTAAATGCAGTGGGTTTTAAATAATAGTTACATGGACATTTCAAAAGCGATTTTGCCAACGCTGCTTCAATTGTACTAGACGAAGAGCAAAAAATAAAACCGATCTGCTAAGTTTAAAACGTATTAAAATTACGAAAACACCGCCAAAACTATTTTACAAAAATATTACGTGACAAGTTGCAAGCGTTGGGCTTGCAACTTGACACATACTAGCTACTCGCAAAGAAAGCATGTGACAAACATAAGTTTGGACGTGCCTCTGACTATCCCTCAGAAGGCTCTTAGGATTCACCTCTGAGTGATCAGAAGTGAATCCTAAAATTCCTCAAAAGAGAAAAAAGTCGTGAGTCTCTTACTTTAGATTTTCGTATATCTTATATATCGCCTTGATATTATTACCTTTCTTTTGATTCCCAAATCGTAGAAATAAACCATTTTGTTATCTTCCCCCTTCCTATTTTTGATTTCCCCAATTAAAATAATATAGCTTAACGGGCTATAGTACCTCAGATTAGCAACTCAACGCAACTTTATTCTGGTTTCGAACTAAGATATAGTAATAATAAAGGTGACATTGCTGTGCGCTCAACCACGGCGCTTATGACCACCAGATGACAGAAATAGGCGCGTATTTCTACGTTTTGTTTTTTTACGGTAAAACAAATATGAATTTTGAAAATCTAAAACACAGACCGTCTGCTGTATACTGTCTTTATTTACTGTACAAAGTTTCAAGCCCTATTCGGGCGTATTTATTGAATGGCGAACATTTTTGGTAGAAATTAGAATCAACTTTGTTTTTTTTTTTTCTATCAAGAAAATTTGATGTAATCGTGTTTTCAAAACACATGCGTTCTAGCATCTATCCTTAACTATAATATACATATATCAATTTCAAAGTAAATGCTACAGTATTGTTATATGAATCGCTGAGGCTAAGCCATTTCACATATCATAGACTCTTAAGTCACTCTCACAATTTAGCCTAACCAAACGTTAAAATCCATGTAGGTAGCCATTTTATGTTTAGACATATTACACACATCAAAACATACCATCATAAAACAAACTCCTACTAAAGCAGTCGGGTAATGACACGAAGCGTTTTTTTTTTTGTAAGACATAGAGGTGCTTGGCTTTTAACTCACCTGATTTTCAAGTTATGATAAGATCAAGATAACGAATGTGGAAGCGCACTTCACCCGGAATCCTCAACAAACTGAGGAACTGGCTATCTTACCTCTAAATACCGGAACACAACAATTTTAAAATTGTAGTCTTGGCGACAGAATTAGGTAAGATGGTGGTAGATTCTGATAGCCAGGCGGACTTTAAAGTCCTACCACCAACCAACCCAACCACAATATTGTACTCCCCTGGGGATCGAACCTCTGGATCTGATACCGGTAGGCAAACCACTAGACCACAGAGGCGGTTAAATATAAAGCTATGTTTTAAAAATAGAAACGATTAAGACAAAGTATGTGCTACAGGTGCAATTACATAATATTTTTATTAAATATTACTATATACTCCTTTAATTAAATAAATTATGTCAAAAAATGTGTGTTACAGTTTTAAGTTGAACACCAATATGGCGTCATTGTCTGGGTGACGATGACGCGACGCCAGCCAGTTCTAGTAACACAGTTTAAACAGCAAATCCTGCTATTGTAATTTATAAAATGATTAGGTACTAGCATTTTGAGAATAAAGTATGGATTAACAGCTCAGTTGGTTGCAGCTCCGCTTTCTGCGCTGTAGGTTGTAAGTTCGATTCAAAACACAAAACATTAGTGTATCATTAGAATGTATCTACATAAAAAAGTGAATAAGTATGTATTAATTTTCTCCGTTATCTAGTACTCATAACACAAGCATTGAGTTTTCGATAATGTTGCGGAGCTTAGGATTGAGGCGACACATGATGCAAGGGCTGGTTCTTATTTAGGCTGGCGAATTAGTATAGCTTTTCAACGTGATAATGAATAGTTGAGTTACCTCTATAGACCGTTTATAACGGTCCTTAGGTAATCCTACTGCTTAGGTAATCGTCCTTCATACAAAGTTAGTTTAATTGTAGGTTCAGATTAATTTAATTGTTTGAATAAATGTGTAAATAAAATTTGCATCATTCGTTTGGAGTTATATGGCGTTGTGTAACTTGACTTTTATTTTTTCATATAAAGAAGGAATAATACTGTTGTATTTTGTGAGCTACCTACCTAGTTTAATAAAAAAAAAACAAAAAATACTCATACAGTACATACGAATGTTTAGAGCTTGCGATCAATTTGAGATTTCAATTTGAGATAGTCATGACCTTGAGCCCCTCTGTCTATAAAGAATTGTAGAACTACCCAAATATTTTCTTGAATCTTCAACCTTATCGACACTTAAAATAAAATAACTCCGCAAATTACTAATCAAGACTGTCAATATTAAAACAAGCCCTATCACTCGTTGATAAGTTCGAAGAACGAAAACCTTCAAAAGACTTAATAAGAAGAGTCACAGTAGGTTATTACTGAAAATTGACCACACTACTAAATAATGTAGGCATAGTGTACCCACGTTATTCGGAATTGATATAATGTTAATTTGAATTGAATTGCGAGTGCAAAATGTCGTCTGGCAATTTGAGTCGATTGGATGGATTGTGTCTTGACACGGATGAGTAATAAGTAATGAGTCAAGGCATAAGCGTGAGCGGTCGAACAGCGAGCCCTTGAGATCACATTTACGGTTTATTAACGGTATCTCCAATAATGGTACTAGAGTACTTAAAAATGTAGCAGGTGTTTGCTTGATTCAGGAACACAGGACCTCGTTCCCGCATACTGTAGGAATTTTTAAGCCCTTTTCTTAATGCATTATTTTATACAAAATAAAGCTACCACTATAATGTAGCTCCTCCAAGACCAAAAATACAATAATTATAAAAGATATATGACAATTACGGATGTGCTTTGATTGTAAGGTACTGGAGTACTCAAGCGTAGATAGACAAGTACTCAAGTACTCAAGCGTAGATAGACAAGTACTCAAGTGCTCAAGCGTAGATACAATCTAAATATAAATCGTTCTTGCCGATTTCGACTACGGTGACTTGGCCTTTGCTTTTTTTAACCGCCACTGTGGTCTAGTGGTTCAACCCACCGATGTCAGAACCAGAGGTCCCGGGTTCGATCCCTAGGTGGAGAGAGGTAAGAAAGCCAGTTCCTCAGTTAGTTGAGGATTCCAGGTGAAGTGCGCCTCCTCCTTCGGCCTTATCTTAACTTGTTACCCAGGTGATATTAAAGCCAAGCACTTCCCCGTCGTAATATAAAAAATAAACGAAAAAGACCATTCAAATATACTAAATTATAGCTTAAAATAATATTTATTACATTGAAGAAATATATAGTAATATAATAATAAATTTATTCGATAAGATACATCTGTTACTAACAATATAATGCAAGAAACACAAAACTATTGATAAACTGAACTAAACGATTTACTAAACTATTGATAAATAATATGTTTATTGTGTATAATGTTTATTAATCTAGTTGATAATTACGAAGGCACTTACTTGTATCACAAAAGAAAACTATTGCAAACAATCAATTTTAAATTTGGTACAGTGAATATGAAGCCAGAGTTCTGGGCACGCTTCCGTCTGATACTGGCTTTGAACAGTTGAGTTACCTACAAACTGTTTGTAACGGTTCATAGGTAATCCGACTGCTTCCCTCATAATTAAACTATATAAACCTACGTAAAAGGAGAAACATGATGATAGCTATGCTACAGAATATAGGTAGTGTGTATTATATTTTTTGCGCTACTATATAACATAACCCACTTTTGAACAGCCAGAACCTGATGGTTGCCGCGCCACCGCCGGAATCGGAGAGAAATTCAACATTTCGCAATACTTATTCCTATTCTTTTCACTTGCGGAGACACTCTTGGAATATCAGAAAATGTCAACACAAAATTTATACTACACGCTTCAATTCCATTGAGCTAATTTACAAGTACCATTTCATAAGTATTCATCAATTTACGTTGGCCTTATAAGCAATTTGGATCTTTTACGTTTAATACTGTGATCAAAACTCGAGCAGTAGGTATACATATGACACAGTCATAAGTTTCGAGAAAGTCCTTGGTTATTCGAGACGTCAAATTGTTGAATTATTTACTGTATATTATCAATGAATCATCAGTATTGTAGCTTTGACTCGCAAAATTTGCTACAGACACCTATTAAATATAGTGTTGGTGGGTTCTTTAATGCAAACAAAATTATGCAATCACTATGTATTTAAATTTAGAATGTCTAAATTAAATTAAATTTCGGAAGCTTTATAATTGTTAGGGTACATAAAGTTACTTCTATTCGTTATTTTGTAGCGCTGCTGCCTTGGTGTTAAGTGTTATAAGGTCGAAGGTGGAAGCGCACTTTAAAATGTGCAATCCGTATTCGTATCGTTTTTCGTTTTTCGTAGTAGACCGCCTGGCTACGCCGCCGCCGCAGCCGATGTGTTTCACACACCATGTTGACATTATCCACACGTGGGAGCGTCGCGTCAAATCAGACGCTCATCTTGTCGCCAGGTTTTAGCTACGAAGCTATGATACATCTGGGTTTCTGCGAAGCGATGCATAAATAATGGCCGCGATGATTAATTATTATTCTAATCGTTATCGCGTTGTTCCCAAAACGGAGTCGGTCCATAACATGGTTGCTCCATTTAATAAGTGTGTATTCGCTTGTTGTTTTTACCCTGACTGCGGTTTTAGTTTAGTGCTAAGTATACTGTTAATTCCATAAAACACCATATCTACGCTGAATATGAATTTAAATAACGAAAGCTATAAACAAATGAGTTAACAGACACATGAACGAATTCGTACTACGAGTAGAATACAATATTATAGATGTATGATGGACTATGTTTGGATGGATGTATGTTTGATCATGATCGACATAATGCCGAATATTCAAAAGCTATTAACACTTTATCCATGGTTTGGTTAATCGTAACAGCCATTTTTTATGAATATAATTTATTCTAAAATGCACTCAATGCAAGCAGTATGCAAGTAGCGTGCAAACAGTATGCAAGCAAGCGTGTTTTCTGGGATGAGCTCCCGCCAGAAAGCGCGCTAGTCGCCCTGTGAATTACTTCACCAACTCAACCTGCGCTATAAAACGAAACTACGGAGGACATAGCTTCGTGGGCTAGCTCCTCTCCCAACCATTCTGAATACTATGTATTATGTTTTATCATCAATTGGATAATGAGTTTAGTAATATTGAAATTCGGAGATGTGTATATTATGTATTGCTGAAGATCATTCGGGAAAACGAGTAAACATAATTTATTCGAATCTAGCACTATGGCAAGTGATGATTATGGAATATCTGTGTGTGGGAATGTGATTTTCAGATAAAAGTAATTATGAGTATTACAGGAATCCTCAAATCCAGTCTTATACTAAACTCTGGAGGTGGAAATCAGTAAATCTCTAGAACCAAAAATCTGAATGGCATGTGTCACTGGTTCGTATTTTGATTAACGGTGGCGGGCTTGCAACCTGAAACTCTACTACGAAAATCAAACGTTGTCGGATCCGAATGAGTCTGTCATTTTCGTATTGAATAACGTGTAATCCGCTATAACATAGGTCATGTTACATTTTTAGTAGTAGGCCTCCTGTCACGTATTGAATACTATGTTGAATGTAAGTTTCGTCGTGCCTCTAAAGATCATGATAAAGCATTTATTTGCAAAGATTATGCACGTTAACTAGCTTACTTGCTAGGTTAGGTGTTACAATCTATGTTTGTCATTTATTTGTCATTATTATGTACTGTATAGGGGCAACATTTTACTTTATTACATAATACAATTACTACATACATTATTATATTTCACATCAATCTCTAGGTAGTAGGGTTCCTGAAGTGAAGAGTGTGTATAGTGATAGGAACTTGTAAAGGTCTACCTGGCCTACACTGTTCAGTGTCTGGTTGGTGGTAGGACTTTCTTTAAGTCCGCCTGGCTAGCTACCACCATCTTAACTAAGTCTGTCGCCAATAGCCAGTTCCTCAGTTTGTTGAGGATTCCGGGTGAGGTGCGGTACCTACCATCTTCGGCTTTATCATAACTTGAAAAACAGGTGAGATGAAGGTGAAGCACCTCCTCTTCATACATTAAAAATAAAGTCCAGCAGAGGTACGGCCTACATGATTTGCCATGTTACACCGGTATGCGGAAGAGCCAGTACTATTTGGGAATGTCGCTCCATCGTAGACATCATCCTAGCTCCGACCTTGAGCTAGACAAGCATAGAAATCAAGAGCAAGACTATCATTTATTACTAATAGTTCACCCCGAACTGAGATCTCGTGATGGCTGATTTGTCGGCGATTATTTCTCAAGCACAACGTAATTAACAAACGATAAAAGTGTGCTTTTATTACACCTCACCTTACACCATTTCGAGCGTTTGAGGCTCTCCCTCTCTCTCGAAACAAAGGTTCATGTCGTTTTGAAAAGTGCTCTCAAAACTGTTGCCTTAGTATTCATGGTTTAAAAACCTACTCCTCCAGTCCATGGAATTCAACCAAAATGGCAGCAGCTTTTTTATTTGTGTAAACAAAAATTTTACTGCGAGCACCAATCTGTGTACTTAGCTGTTCTGTGATGGCCGTACCTTACAGTTATAGAGGAAGGTCTTTCAACATTGGTGTGGACAATAATGTACTGTTGATATGAACTATGCGCAGTCGAAACCCTTGCATGAAACCTCAAAAGCATTTCTCGGATTTTACCGATACACTTCAATATTGAGTCAATAACAAGAGATAGTTTTAATGAAATTTCGAATACCCTCTCTTATCTTACAAGACATATTGATCATCCTTTGCCCCCTTTTTCTTAAAAACCACTACTATATTAGGGACTAAATAAACATGTTTTGAAATTTGCAGTCTCAACCTCTATTTCATACGATAACTTAATATAAATTTTAACATATTTTCAGGACTTCAATCATATTTACCCCTTTTGTACCCCTTAATGTAAATACAGGGGTGGTTTCATCTAATCAAAAGAAAGTTAATTGTGAAGTTAATTAGAAGTTTATCCTACAAGACATACCAAGCGTTTTAACCCCTTAACGCGCCCCTTTGTTACGAAAACCACCTTTATTAAAAGTAAAATATATATTTTATGAATGTGATGTCGATACTCTTTCAAATGACACCTTAAAGTCAAAAATCTTCTCGTCTCACTTAACACCCCTATTTTTTTTAAACTATTAAAGTGTCAATAAAATATTCAAACTGATTGATGTGCATTAATATAATATCTGCATTTTCAAAATTTTGGTTCGATCGGATCAGCCATTCAAAATATATAGGAGAAAAATTGTATTTCTTTTCACTCCCTTATCTCAAAAACTACCCCACTAATCAAAGTATATATAGTAATAAGTAATAAAGTTCCTAGATAAAGACTACTGCTCATCTCCTTTACAACATTCATCACGCTCTCCTGCCATCAGCTCATCTTATTTTATTATTTTTGCATCGCGTTTACAATAGCCCTCAAATGTAAAGCTACTGATTCTGTATGCATAAGCATGTTAAACTGCTTATTTTTGCACAGGCCTTGCTTTGAACCGAATTGCCACTACGATACGTAAAATTAGGTACCTACTAGAGATTTTATGAGATATTTATCTGGTGCTGTTTTTTAGAATTCGTACTTCGAGTCTAATCATAGCCCGAAAAAGTACTACTGTAGGATATGGGCCACGCTTGGCAAGCGATTCAGTAATCGCAGTACTGGTATTTAGTACTAAAGTGAATGTTGCTACTTAACCAAATACTCAACAAGAATAATGGGGGATTTTGTCTAGCTACTATGCTTGGCAAGTGTGTCGGTGAGCACAATTATCGGTGTAGTAGGTACCTACTAAGATAGATGAAAGCTGTGTAAATCTCCTGGAGAAATCCCTTAGTCGAATCTATTGACATCCAAGAGTAATTAGCAGAGGGACTCATATTATTTGCCGCCGCCGCCGTTAAGTAGAAAAATAAATAACCTAAGCTTGTGTTACAAATGATTAATGTCATTGATATATGAAATCACCCTACGTATCTACGCGTTTGAGAAGAGCAAGCAGGAGACATCAAAGATTATGTTGGCGTCCATTTATACGAGTTTTGCAAGTGATACTGCATTTCCTTGCATTTGAACGTGTATGACGTTACCACTGTGTATAAAAGATGATTGAAGATGATACATATGATAACTACTTTTTTGGCGTCGCATTATGAGCAAGCGAGTCTATAAATCGTAGTGTGGCATCTTTATGACAACCATGCGAGTCAGATTTTGAAGCATTCTCTTTGAAGCAAATAAAAAAAAAAACAAAAAGACATTTATTTGCAACTCTTACACAAAAATCAACATAAAAATTATAATAAATAGAGACAAATAATAAAAAAAAATGTAAATTAAATAGTTAGCTCGCATAGAATTGCAAAAAGGTCTCAACTCAGCGTTAATGCAGGTTCGGGGAACCTGCGCTGATCTTCCGTTGAGACCTTTGGAAACCGGTACAAACAACAACAGGTCAATTTGACGTGAACACCAACTGTAGACAAACATTTTGACAATAGGTACCTACGTATACTAACAAAACAAAATAAAATGCTCGATAGGTATGTTACACACAGCGAGGAAACAGAAATATTTACAAACATAAAATAAAATTAGCTAATAAATTACAAATAAAAAAGGTACATCATGAGAGTTATTATAAGTTATATTATTAACATTATACAAATATACGGCATGAGTTCATTTTAAATAGCACTAGTGTCGTGAATTAGAAGTTCTTGCTCCTATTGCCAGCCTAAAAGGTATCTTTTTAGTCTTGATTTAAAAGTATATAGATTTTGAAGGTTCCTTATCGGCGGTGGAATATTGTTCCAACATTTCGTTGCAGCATAACGGAAACTACCTTTAAAGGCTACTGTCTTATAAGCAAGCTTCTGGGCATTTTTTGAGATGGAAATAACAATTGAACTCGCGACACCATACACCTTACCGACACCACTTTTGACACATTTGACATTGTCACGTTATCTTAACTATCCTAAGAGGTACGGGTAAGGACCGTTCAAATACTGCCTCTACCTATAGACGACAGAACTTCAAGTTTTCCCTTTCTCTCGGCACTTCCGGAGTGCCACTGTATTTTTTCTGCGATAGAGCTGCCACTTATCTTTCAACTCTCAAGTCTCAACGAGAATGACTCGGGGATCTGCCATAGCCACCACGATTGACAGGCGAGTTGATGATAGCAGTATTTGTGCTTAGCGGTAAAATGTATGCTACTACCCATCTCCCGACAAGAGTAATGAGAAAATTTGCCATAATCACCACCTGTGATAGGCGAGTTGATGATCACAGTATTGGTCACAAGTAGGTTTTTAGATGGATGGAAGCTGCTGCCCGCCCATCGCGTGGTAAAATCCGATAATCTAATCTAACGGCAACTACGGGCGGGTCTATATGGGTCCCTCTGCTAGGGACCTATATTTTTTTCCGCTTGTTATTGTTTTTGTGATACCAGGATGATGATTATGATGATTTTGTATAGTTTAACATGTCGATAAGCAGAATCGATAATATTGCTAAGTGGCTGAAATTAATTCACTTGGGTCACACGTGTCCATTGTTGCCGTAACGTGTGGCTTTTGTTAATACGACGCGGTTGACACTTTTTTAAAAGCTATGCAAATTTAAATGTGTGCTTAATTAGTTAAGGGCCTTGTCGTTCGGCGAAATATTTAATATTTGAAACCTTAATTAGAATTGTGTTTACTTTCATCAACTTATAGTATCTTTCTTCTACTTTTTTTTATTGTTCGACGGGGAAGCACTTGGCCTTCATCTCATTTGGGACCTCCCAGGACAGTCGATGGGTTGAACCACTAGACCACAGAGGCGGTTAAAGAACTTGATTTCCTGAGGATGCCTCGTGTGAAGGCAAAACACGTGTCGATTTGATTTAATCAAGAAAATCAAGCGGATTTGGTTGCAGGGGAGTATAATATTGTGCTTGGTTTGGTTGGTGGTAAGACTTTGTTTAAGTCCGCCTATCTGCCAAAATCTTATGTTGAGGATTCCGCGTTAAGTGCGCTTCCACCTTCGGCCTTATCTTAACTTGTTACCAGGTGAGATGAAAGCCAAGCGCTTTCCCCGTCGTACAATAAAAAAAAATAAAAAAAAAGTCCTGCCGCTAAGCGTCGAGTGGAGGCAACACACGTATCGATTTGATTTTTAGAGGAAACTTAACGGCTTGTCACTAAATATTTCGGTGTTTTCAAATTGAAATGGATCTCAATACATATGAATCAATCGACTATGATATCTTCTTTTTTTAACAGCCCATTCATGTTAGTAAGACTACTTTAATTCTAAGTGCAGATAACATTATTTTTTAGTTTTTTTACCTAGTAAGTATCTAAACGTTTAACTGGCAAACTCGGTCGTCGTCATTACAGTGAAAAATATGAGGTTTGAAGCGTTACCCTACCGTACCACAGTTAAAACTAGCACAGAGAGTAAGGTTTTTTGTAACTCGAATATAAGTAACTACAGACAAAATTATGCTACTACCTTAATATTTAGCATAACTTAGCTGCAAAGTAAAATTTGACCATGTAACTTTGAAAATAAATTATCTTTATCTTTATGCTTTCTCCATAATGGAGGGCTTTGCTATAATTACCATGCTTGGCAGGTGGACGGGTGAATTCATAAGGGTGTTAGATATTTTGCTTTTGAAAAGTTACCATACCTTAAGATTTTATAGATATGTTATACTATGTTCACAAATTCTTTCGTTAGTGCAACCCAACACTGCAACTACTGGTGCCTTTTTCCAAGTCCTCTAATATATATTGTAAGCATTCTCGTTTGATACGGCCATCTCAAAATTCTCATGCATTCGCTTCTAGATAATTTGATGAAAGCTGAACTACCGACACACAATTCATTTAAGTATTTTAGAGAAACAATATAAAACAAAGCTTAAGATATTCTAATCATCAATTTATAAAAATTGAATGGTTACATTAAACAACCTCTGAGTTTTAGGTAATCCAATCAAGCTGATCTAAATGTCTACGGGGACTTAGCTCCCCCATTGGCTCCCTTAGGGGAGTCAAGGTGATTTTATTATGGCCTTGGCTTCCCCGGGCGGGGAAGACAACATATCATACATTATCCGTAATTTTAAAAGTGTTCTTGTGTCTCCCGTCGTGGTACTGACCCACACGTGTGGCCTATTCCACCATTGGAGCCAAAGCTCCATCTGGAGAACCAAGTCCCGTAGCCATCTAAATATTTAAAAGTATCGTGTTGCTCGTTTTTTTTTAATGATGGGTTAGGCTGATTTAGCTATAGGCCAGAGCAAGGATTAGGCTTATAATAGAGCGAGCTTTCCCCAGAGCCCAGACCCCAGACCCCCGCGCACCGATGAATACGACTAACGGCTTGTCGCCGAATTCAGCAAGAGGGTAGTCGCTAGCCAGGTATAAATAGTAATAGATGACACCTACCCTGTTCTTAGAACTAAAAATAAAACAGAAATTTTCTATTTGCTGTGTACATATACAAAGAGAGATACGAGATGGGTAATGTCCCGAGTGTTAGTAATAATGTTTTTTTACAAGTAGGTGATTAACATCATATAGCCCACTGAAAAAAGGAATCCTTTTTATTCAAGTACAGTGACTTAACTCCATTAGTTTTTTTTATTTTAATTCTACGATGGGCAAGCGCTTGGCCTTCATCTCACCGCACTTCACCCGGAATCCTCAGCAAACTAAGGAACTAACTATCTTACTTCTAAATGCCGTAAAACAACAATTTTAAGAATTGTTATTAAGGTGACAGAATTAGGTAAGATGGTGGTAGCTAGCCAGGCAGACTTAAACAAAGTCCTACCACCAACCAGACCGAGAACAATATTGTACTCCCCCTGGGGATCAAAACCGGGAACCTCTGGATCTGAAATCGGTGGGTTGAACCATATAGGCCTTAAGTTTTAATCTGGCAGATGGCGGAGTTAGTAGAGTAGTAGAGATAGTTACTTTCAATCTGGGGATTTGATACACATATTTTTTGATACCAAACCTATCCTGACGCCAATGCTTTCATATAATACGTCACAGAGACAGAGCTTACGGGAAAAAGTTCAATTGTATTGGCCATCAAAGCACATCAAACAATACTTGAGGTATTGCCATAGACATTTATCTTTTATTGAAGAATTCATGAATAAACAAAAGGTATATACAATGTCAAACTAAACAGTGACGAGACAGTTAATAGGTAGCTCAACTAAACTAGACTAGTAGAATAGTCATCGTTATCCTCTCTTGTCCTTACTAGTAGGACAAAGTAATAAAGATAAAATGAAATGTATAATGTAAAATTTCTGCGAACAATATATAACAATGGTAAAAATGACAGTCAATTCAGCTTTTGCTGCATTTCTGCAATATCATTGGGTATATAATTGGGTATTGTATCAGGTTACGACCCTATTATATATACTATCTATTTTCCTCATTATACATAGACGTGTATAATGAGGAAAATAGGTAAAGTAAACGGTAAATTCCCACGAAAAAGTGAAACAGAAACAGGCTGTATTATCACGCTGAAAAGCAAAACTCTCAGTCGCTAGCATAAAATATGGTCTCTTGGATCCTCATCTCAATCGAACACCTTTAAAGATCTATCTAAATCCGGAATGAACCGGTTTTCCACGGACCCAAGGTCCAAAGGAGGTGAAAATATCCGGACTATTTCGGTGGTCTACGTTGGAGTGATCACAAAATGACATTTTCGAGAATTCTCTTTTTCAAGACGAAGGAAAGAAGAGTTGTAAACCAAAGACTGACACTTCTAGCTGTTTCCAGAATAAAATCTGTCTGAAATTAATCCAAATTAACATTCAGGAAATGGACTTTCGTCAATGTTAATATTTATTTTTTAATCATCTTTTGAAATGGAGGGTTTGATTGAAATAAAAATGTCCAGGTTCATTTTATAGGATATAAATAATCTGTAGCCGTAAATTATTTTCTAAAAAATATGAGAGTTTAAATGGGAAATCTATTTTGACCAACTACGTTTGTATGGAAGAGTGGTGCCCACCTTAAGTCCGACTCATGCAATGCTATAAATCATATTACGCTAGTAAGTCCATATTTTGCATGACTAACTAGGTCAGACAAGGATTCTCGGATATCTAGGATAATCCTTACCTACTGGAATCGAAGCGAGGCAAACAGGTTGATGCATTCTACCTTCGTTTAACAATTTTGCAGCTGGTAACAGGTTTTACTTAATCGGATCAATAGACGCTCCAGTAAAAAATGGAGGAGCACAGACTTTACCGATAATGTTATTATTTGTGCTGGCAACACAGTCATGTAGTTAAGAAGTTGAAGTAGACGAGTATATTTTTGTGTCTGGTTGGGAAATTCTCGAGTATAGGCACGATAAATCGCGATAATGGTATCTAGAAGGTAAATAAGGTACAAATCAATGTGGGATTTGCAAATATAATACATTTTTTTTTATGTGTTAGACTTCTTTGGTTTACTAAATCGAACTTTTATCGTAAATATTTGTCATTCATCGATTTGTGAATAAAATTGTGTTTATTTGATATAACATCATTGCGAGTTATTCAAATAAGTGCATTATTTACATTAAGCCTAATAGCTCAGTTGGTAGTAACTCTGCCTTCTGCGCTGTAGGTTGTGGGTTCGATTCCCACCCAGGACTAACATTTGTGTGATGAATATAGATGTTTGTGCTGTGTTTGGGTGTTGTATCATATAGTACGTATGTAATTACAAAATGCATTTAAGAATTCTATCCGTAATCTAGTTTCCATAATACAAGCTATGCTTAGTTTGGGGCAAATGGGCGCTGTGTAAAATTAATGTCCTGTAATGTTAACTTATTTTATTATTTATTCATTGTTTGCATACATAGTTGTTTTGTTTCTCACACCTTTTCCAACGACTCCTGAACACATTATCTGAATATATATAACTCAAAGGTGACTGACTGACTGACATAGTGATCTATTAATGCACAGCCCAAACCACTGGACGGATCGGGCTGAAATTTGGCATGCATGTAGATTTTATGACGTAGGCATCCGCTAAGAAAGGATTTTGATTAATTCTACCCCCAAGGGGATGAAAGTTTGTATGAAACTTTGTCAATTTTAAACTGATCGGGCTGAGACTTTGCATGCATAAAGCTACTATGACGTAAGCATCTCCTAAGGAAGTTTTGAGATTTTATATTTGTTTTGTTTCGGTTTAGTAGTTTTAGTTATGGACTCTGTTTTGTATTTGGCATTTGTTTTGTTTTCGTTTGGTTTAAGTATAGGTTTTTTCGGTTAGACTTTTTTAAAATGGCTAAAGAAAATCTGAACGTTCATGGAGAAGTTGAAGAATGTACTATCGTTTTTAAGTTTTGTAGGCCCTAATTTTTTACACACGCTAAACAAAAGTAAAGCCGCAAAAACTACACCCATTTAATAATAATACTTCTTAAAGCGAGCGAAGCCGCGAGCAAAAGCTAGTATTTGAATAAGTTTCAAGCTACGAAGCACGTGAACAAAAGAACAAAATAGCGGGACACGTCTGCCTTATTTTACTATTTAAAAATAGGTGGTTCCTTTGGTTTCATCAGCCAAGTTTCATAAACGGTTAACTTTCTCCGAGTTCTTCGACATTTTGGAACCCATTCAATAAGCCCCTTCGAAGAACTCCGACCGTCCAAGGTTCCGACTCATGGGTAGCGATAGCTGTTTGATACCTAATACTGTTACGAATAGGGTTAATTTTCTGTTAAACTCATTGATACTTATTAATCGATCTCAAAAATACCTTACAACTATAATCGACTTTTAATACGAGTATAGCTAATTCTAATAACACGTTGAAAAAGTTTAATAAATAGTTTCGTGTATATACTTTTGGAATTCAAACATTGTTGCTAATTGCTTCCATAAGTTTTGTTTTGCCTGTATCTGTGATCTAGGCAAACAAATGCCAACAAATTTTAACCGCCTCTGTGGTCTAGTGATTCATCCCACCGATTTCAGATCCAGAGGTCCCGTGTTCGATGCCCATGGGGCCCAGTATCTTGTGCTTGGTTTGGTTGGTGGTAGAACTTTATTTAAGTCTGCCTGGCTAGCTACCACTATCTTACCTAATTCTGTCGCCATAGTAACAATTCTAAAAATGGTTGTGTTCCGGCATTTAGAAGTAAGATAGCCAGTTCCTCAGTTTGTTGAGGAATCCAGGTGATGTGCGCCTCCACCTTCTCCTTATCTTAACTTGTTACCAGGTGAGATGAAGGCTAAGCGCTTCCCCGTCGTACAATAAAAAAAACTGTTACTTCTATAAAGCTTCGTTATAAGTAAATACCATTTTCTGGATTATTTTTAGTTGCATAGAAGATGCTCGTAATATATTTTACCAAAACGAGTTGGCGAGTTCATTTTTGTGTGTTGTTGGGGGAATTCTCGAGTATCAGGGCGATGTGGTATTTAGTAAACTAGGAATATAAGAAAGTGAAATTTGCACAACCATAATACAGACAATGTGTGACATCTGACAATGTGTTTTGATATTAGACTTGTTTGGTTCCCTTTTCAGGAAAACTTTCATCGTAAAAATAAAGTATGACCATTAAATGATTAAAATTTCGATGAATTGAAATTGTTTCACTATAGTATTCGGTTTTTTTACGGATTTATGAACCCTAAATCTTGAAGAGACAAAATATCAATTTTCAATTATAAATAGTGAATTGTAAGCCATTTTCAGGTAGCCCGAATGTTTTAAATAGGTAGTTTAACACAGGACCTTTTAATTAAATCCGTATTTGGTGTATAATAAGTGAAAGCTTAGATACTTAAACAAATATTGAGCGAGCCTCAGTAAATGTTTTTTTATAAAAAAAAAATCCACTATATTAACGACACCAAATACCGCGGTTGATTTAAAAATGGTATGATATTCCATTTGCCTGGTGGCAAATCGGAATTCAAACAGTGATCAGAGGCAAGCGTAATCCCCAATAATCCACCCAAGCAGCCACAGGTCCTATTTCCATGACTGCTATAACTCCAACGTGCCGTCAGCCGGAGGTCAGTGTTGTTTCGGATGCAAATAAATACTCGACCCCTTCTATTCAGCCAGAACTCTTCAGAAGAAAATAAATAGCTTCCTTCTGTGTATTGTTTTCAACCTGCACTGCGATCACAATTTCGGACGCCAAGCGTAGGCATCCATGGAAAACTCTTCATTTTTGAAGAAGGCTAAGTCCAATAGTGGACATAGATGGGCTGATCAGAAGAAGATGTTTTCAAGACAAGTGTTCCCAAAGTCTGTAACAAATCCAATAAAAACAAAAGGACATCGAAACTTAGCACAGCTTACTTGAAGAATTATGACGTAAATTTTGTATTCAGAGTGTCGCGGGTCGGATCGAGGGCTAATTGGCGGAGGAACACTTGGGCTCTTTAGTATTCAGTTGGCTGGCCGGGCTACCATCAATCTCAATATGAGGCCCTGACGGAAAACCGAGGCACGGACAAGAAACCCCTCTTAGCGCGAACGGTTTGGTAACATCGGGATGACCGCAACGATTATGATCGATTCGTCTTTATTCGACCCGAGAAACAGTTCGATACCTATTCCCGATAGTGACAAAATGTATCTACAGAGATATTATGTTAGAGTAGAAGGCTCGACGACAATGGGCTTACGAGACGAGGAACTGACGGCAGAAAAAAGGAAGAAAGGTAGATTCCTTTTTTAAGCCGTCAACAATCTGCAGGGTTGCTACAGTCTACAGGAAGCTTATAGCATATTGTATTAATACGGTAGACGGGCGCGAGCGTAGTAGGTTTTTGTTCGATACAATTACTCAGTATAGCTTTGCATCAGCAAGGGTTGCTGCTTTATTCGTACGTTCTTGCGTTTGTGAAAATACCCAATGCACTTGTTTTTGTTAGGCAGTGGGCCAAATCATTTCGTGGCTGCTTTACCACACATTCCATGACCAAATGGTGATTACAATGCCGCCAAAAATGAGTTTTGAGATTGAAATGCATCGTGAGACATCCATACATAAGATATAGGTACTGTGCTGTAGCCACAACTAATAAAAAACAAAGAAAATAAAAATTGCGTCAGCTCCTTGATCACGTAACTTGCGTAGGACAAGATGATGTCTACAATGGAGTGAGCTTTCTCGGAAAATGCTTATTAACTTCTTGGAATCTTGGAAGAAAATATAAAGAATTACAGGAAATTACCGGACATTAATTTCACATAGCGCCATCTAGCCCCAAACTAAGCATAGCTAATATGGGAACTAGGATACGGATAGAATACTTAAATACTTTTTTTTTTGGAAATACATACTTATCACACCCAAACATAGAACAAACATCTATATTCATCACACAAATGTTTGTCCTGGGTGGGAATCAAACCCACAACCTACAGCGCATAAGGCAGAGCTACTATATCAACTGAGCTATGAGGCTTGTTAATTAGGTATGCAATGGTATTTCCATTGCATACCTAAGTCAGTCTAAGTCAGAGCACATTCAAAATGGTAGGTAACGCTCAAGTAAATCACCCGAAATGGAATGTAATAAAAGAAACATGTCTCACTTGTCAATATTTTTTAAATCCCTACTCTTTAGGATTTCGGTTGTTTGTATTTAAGTTGTAAGTTACTTTATAAACGTAAAACACACAACAAGCTGCGAGTAATTAGTTCATTGTTTGAAAGTTGTCAGAAGTAGAGAAACCGCGCACAGTTGCAGTGCCTGCTACCGTTCACCGTTCACGGAACACCTGTAATCCCATTGACCATGCTATTTCCTTTTGTTTCATGAAAAATCACCGCACCATTACTTATTGAGATACTTTGCCTTTCTCCTTGTGTGTTGGACGCGACTCTGAACAGACGGTAGATTTGCTGTTTCAAAATGATCCTAAAAAATCTTAATGAATAAAGAAATGTTGACTTTGACTTTGACTTTTAATACTTATATACCGTTTATAACAGCCCTTGGGTATCCCGACTTTACAGTATTTACAAATAGTAACATTTAGAAATAGAAATAGAAACATTTATTTGATATCGATAAGTAGCAAGATAAATACAAACGTGGAAGAATTAACGAAGTAAGGATAGGCAGCATAGTGTCAAATAAAAAAAAAAACAAGCAAGTAAAAGAAATATAAACGTAACGATATGACAAAAAAAATAACAACACGTATTATACAGCAATCATTTATATATAAATAAAAACTTAATCTGACACCCTACGCACCATACTTACCCAACACCCAACAAACCTAGATCGTACCTATCCATCCACTAGTTGATAAATACCAGGCTTCCGTCGAAACACTAAACGAACTATTAAATAAATTAGTTAGTTTAATTGTAAACATTGTTAGTCTTTATTACAAAAACCCAATTGACGTTAGCGCTCTTAATCGAACAAGCCTAATAAAAAAAAAAGATTCCGACGAATTGAAAACCTCCTTTTTTTTAAAGCCGGTTAATAAAAGATATCACAACACGCGCGTTTATGAGATTGCCTCATCAGTACCTCATCAGTCAACCAGGGCTGGTATTGCTAGTCTTGCGCGTCGCAGCATAAGCCGAGTCTGGGTCCGTTTGGCCGTGCTGCAATCTATTTGAAAATATGAGTGATTTGACTTTAATTTTTAACCGACTTCAAAATAAATCAAGAGTTCAAAAAAAATCAATTCATCGTTTTTTATGTATGTTCCTCGATTACGCGAAGACGCCTGGACCGATTTCGAAAATTATTTTTGGTCCATCCATTTGGAAAGTATACCTTACAAACAAAAAATCGGCATCAGGTCAGGATCTGATGATGGGATCCTGGAGAAATAAAGGCACACTTGAAGCGATTTGGGTATTTTTTAGGGTGTATTACCCCAAAAGTAAGGTAAAAATGGACCATTTATCACGCGTGTGTCTGTCTGCCTGTCCGTCCATATATCACAGTCACAGCATTTTATACTTCGACACTACTGGACCGATTGAGTTGAAATTTAGTATACGTACACATGAAAGTCGGTGACCCAAACACGGACGTGTAACATAAATTAAAAATAGAGATAATAGTTCATACCTTGGTAATGAAAACCTACAAATGCTTCTCGTCTTTGTATTGTAAGTGATTTGGTATTTTTGTGCATATAATAGACGGATATATATAGACGAATGAAAATTTCTTTATATTTGAAAGAATAAATGTATCTACTTTTAAATTGGTCCTATCAAAATTTCATCAAAATAGGTTCAAGGCATTCCATTTTTTTTTTTAAATACGTAATTCAGGTAAACGAAATTGTATCATATAATTTGTTGAAGTCTTTTCTTTTCAGTTTTTAAAACGTAATTATTCTCTTACCTTATTTTCTTTACCAATCTGTAAATGTCTGTACAATAATGCTGGGCACGAATATATCAAAATACCTTTACAATATATTCATTGCAGAAATGTAATCACCCATAACAACAGAACCTCAAAGGATTCCTCTGAAACGCAATAATGAACACAATAGATCATGTTCCATGTATGCAGACTGAAATGTTGTTTGACGTACAAAGGCTGGCACTAGGATTTACAATATTAGGTAGTGCCACAGTGGTATCGCCTCCTAGAAGATAGCGATACCTTTGTGAATGTACTTTCGTAAACGATGAGCGACCATTGCAATCGCAATTGCAATATCTGAAAGGCCAAAACTCTGATACTAGTGTCATCAAGAATACCTTCTTGATCGAACTACCCGTTATTCTCATTTACCTACTCATAACTCATTTTTACTCTAATTACTATACATTACCATTAATTACTATGTAAAATGTACAATTAAACTAACTATGTAAAAAGGAATCAGTCAGATTACCTAAGGACCGTTACAAAAGGCCTATAGGTAACTCAACTGTTCCAGAACAGTACCAGACGAAAGCGTGCACAAGACACTGGCTGCATTACCACGCTGGACAGCTATGCTAATTCGCTGGCATAAATAAGAGCCAGCCCTTGGGTCACGTATCGCCTCAATAAAAAGCCCCGCAAGATTTTTGAACCCGGAGGGCATCGGCTCCACACGGACCCAAGGTCTCGACCCCAAATTTTTATAAATTATACATGCATTACACATACTTTAGGAATAATGTATAACATGTCATTTTTTTTATTCTAAATTAAAATTTACTTTAATTCAATAAATTAAACTAACTAAGTACAAAGAATTAATAAATCTGTATACATAAGAATATAATTGACTGTATTTTGTGATCTTTGTTATAGCCGAGTAATGCGTACATAATGTAACCTATGCGACATTCAATTTGCTAACTGAATTGATACTTGTCTTGAATAGGTTTTCATCTGAGTGGAGCTTCCGTATCGCCAGCGCTATGCAAATTACGTTGCAGATTGTCCCATACAATACACCATCATGCAATACAATATACAATGCACAATATGAAAGACGCACTTGTTATATTTTAGATTGAAAACTTCTATGTTTTCTCAGTAATATCGTCGGTGATTTCAATTTGAAATGCAATACAAAAGAATATACCTACCTACCGTTTTAAGATTCTGTGAAGATATTTTATCAAGTCTTCAGTAAACGTTATATATAATAATATGTATTATTATTTACACAGTCAAGAATGAAATCTATGATGAAGTGAGCCTTTCCATAAGGTGCTTATTAATTATTTTCTTGAAGACAGATCGTAACACAGCGGTGAAACAGACTACTGGAGCTTATTTCAAGTTCGTTGCAAATACCAATTTACAAAATATCAAAAACAAAAACAATTTTACACCATTTGTTCAACCGTTTAACAGTTTAACAATAAATTTACTTTCATAAAATATTATACTCTTTTTTATCGGTCTTTTTCTTTGTGAAGTGAACTTCCACTTTGTAGGAAAAAAAAATGGAAAATTTACTAGGTTGGCTATGTTTGTAGAAGAGCAGTTCTTAAAGGAAGGCCAATTAAAAGTTTCCACAATTCAAAGGCACATAGATTTTTGGAACGTTTGGAGAGTAAACTATAGAGTCACGAATATTCGTAGCTTTGGCCCTGCAAAGGCGTCTTAAGCGTGACATACATATATTCATGTAGTAATGGGCAGACGATGTCAGCGCTGATCCTGTTATTGTCATTCAAAGACCATGTCAGGGATCTCGGTCAATGTAGCAATACTTTCAGATGAGTCGAATACATTTTCAAATGTTTTTTTTTCTGACTAAGGCTTGAGCTCGCTTTTAAGTTTTTTTACGATTGATAAATTATCGTTTGACCACTATCTTATGTTAAGTGACGAGGAGGCTGTCGAAACTGAAGGCTCCTTCAAAGTTGAGGGTCTTGCCAAAATCACCACTTGGCAGGTGGTTTGGTGATCGCAGTTATGATAGATAATACACAGAAGTACGCTTTCATTTGATGAGATCCCTTAGTCGCCCTATACTTTATCCGCGGAATGAACTTGAGGGGTCCATTCTGTCGCGACCGCAACAGCAACGGCCAACTAGATATAACAAAATAAACAATGATTTGTTATCTTCCGAGATCGGATTTCCGAATGTACCTTCTGTTTCATGTATTCCAATTTATAAGGTGACCTAGATTAGTTCTTAATTTATGAATCGTTTATTAAATGGAACTGTTCAATAATTGGCATACCATTTCATTTGTTGATTTATGTATCTAGTCTATTAAATTTGTCTGACTGCCCGTGATAGATAGATAGAAAATCACTTACTGTATAAGTGATGCTCATTAACAAACAAGGAGATCACTAAAAACTTTGTAACCACAGATGGTCTTATCGGTTGAAAAACGATCTCTACGGCTACCTTTGTATGGAATTATCTGTAAGAAGAACATAAGATTTTTTCTGTGATTTAATAGATGAAACATTTAAGGCGTACCAACTCGAATACAATTATGTAAGGTATGAATATTAAGTCAGGATGAAAATGCATATCAAATCTACAAGAGGAGGGCTTTGATCGGGAAAAATAGGATACAGAACGAGCGGAATAACGGTAACGCGTAGCGAGTGAGTCTGGGAGCTCAGTTTCATTTGTTTTTTTTTATCGGTTGTCGATAGCGTATTAGGTGTTTACTTATGTTCGGTTACAATTATTATTATATAGGAAAGTCTGAGCTAGGAAAAGGACCAGATAGAACCCCTGCGATAAAGAGTTACAATAATTAACTATACCGCTAAGTAAATTAAGAAAAGTTCACTTATCCATTAACAGCTTAGGTACCCAAACTAAGAAAATCATACTTTAATCCAGTAAAAGTGTTGTTTAACATGTTTAGTAAGACCCGACCGCAAGTAGAAAATCCTGAGTTACTGACCGACTGAATATCTTCAAATTATCCAAAAACTACTGAATAAAAAAATACTTTAGCTGTTGTCCTTTGAATTTGGTCTTGAAATTTCAAACTCTTTTTATTTAAATGGGCCTTTCTTTTGATACCCGTTTTGTTTTTTAAAAGTCTCACAGCTCAGTTAGTAGGAGCTCTGCCTTCTGCGCTGAAGGCTGTGAGTTCGATTCCCACCAAGGACAAACATTTGTGTGATGAATACAAATGTTTGTTCTGAGTTTGGTTACATTGCATATTGTATGTGTATGTATTCACAATAAATAGATATACTTAAGTATTAATCCGTAATCAAGTTCCCATATAACAAGCTCTGTTTAGTTTGGGGCATGATGGCGCTGTGTAAAATCATACGCCCAGTATTATTTATTTAAGTAATTTGTATTATTCACTTTCCATGTGCAACTCTCTCTTGGGATGACAAGCCCTTTTCACAGTTTAGAACAATTAAAAGACACATAACATGGCAAAGGCTGCACAGTATTCTAATGAAACAGACAAAATTGATGGTTAGAGTTGAGAAACACTCAGAGCTGCACCTGAAAATTTAATATTTGAAATATTTAATTTTGTGCTTGTTACCGAGAACTCAATTAATCAGAAATCCGAACAACTGTTGAAAAGCTCGAATTCCGATTCTAAAATTAGAGCGCGCGAAAGTTTTTTGTTACAGTCAGTTTAAAAAAGAATATAGGTGCCTGCCTTAAATCAAATCGGCATACTGTAGTACTTACATTTGATATCATTATCATCATTGAATACCGTAGTGCTGAATAGGTTTTTACCTAAACAAAAAACATTTAATAGATTATTATAAACTCATCATTGATTTTGTAAGCCGATTTTTTTATTGAACGGTAGGTAAACGCTTATCATTAATCTCACCTGGTTTACAAATTACGATAAGTCACTAGACAAGGTACAAAATCCTCAACAGTCTGAGGAACTGACTATCTTATCTCTGATGCCGGAACACAACAATTGAGAATTGTTGCTACAGCCGACTTGAATGGATGGTTCTGTGATATAAGTCCGATATCTAGTGTCTCTCTCACACTACTGTGACATTTCTATTCCCATCCCCATATTATTTTCACTTCAGCAAATGGCTGAGATTTTGCCCGTTGGCGTAGTAGGTACGTGTTTAGTTATTTACTTCTTTACTTTATTTACCTATTATTTTGTGTATATTACTATACCAAAAAAAATATTTTTTTAATTGTACGATGGGAAAGCGCTTGGCCTTCATCTCGACTGAAATGTTTTTCTATCTTTCTTTCTTTCTTTCACTTAATTGACTAAGTTTACTTAACCCGCTACAGGTCCGTCGGCTGCCGAACAGGCCAGTCTTAAAATTTCAGAATCACAACATGGCTTTGAAGAAGACATGTTATGCCGACCCCACCGTAAGATAACAGACAGGAATATAATTAAAAAACAACATATAATGTTCATTATATTAGTTTTCTTAAGACTCTTTGCTCAAAACAGGTGTAAAAAAGTACGCTACACCCTTAAGAACAAGCTGTTAGGGATACTCAAAAGGATCTTATGGACCCCTGACAATAGCAGTCAATAGCGGTAGGTATCATACTTTGCGTTGGAGTGGGCGCTTTCCCGTACATACATTTCATGAGCTATTTAATCCAACCCCAGCAGTCATTTGGAACTTATAGAGCTGTGTTTACCGATAAAATTGTTAACGTCGATAGATGGTAACAGCATTATTCAAGAGACTAACAATCCCAATGACAAGCATTCGAAATAATGCTGCTCCCTATCCTCTGATTATTATCAGGGGATAGGCACACTTTGTCGTCCTTCTATGATCTTTGTTGGATGTTTTATTCATAAACTGAAACAAATACTTACAAAAAAAAGTTTCTGCAAGTCAATCAAATATAGTCAAAATCATGTAGGTAGATGTCACAATTACTGTTGGACATGCTTGGGTATCCTGATCTTATAAACATGTAGAAAAAGGTTTTACGAACCCTATAGAAAGATATGAAGGAGACCTTTACCTAGCAGTGGGATACAACTTAATATAAAAATAATTAAAAACTGTATTAAAATTAAACTTATTTAAAAAAATATGAATTGTTAGTAAAATTTTGTGGCATACCACATTAATAGCTGTCACAGTGAAAGCAGCTCATAGTATTTTGCGTCTGCCCCATCGTCGTAAGTACTTACTGGGTTTGTCTGAGTACCTTCCCACTAAAATTAGCGAATCTTTGTGATGTTAAATGACGTGGCAAATCGTTTAAAATTATGTGTTTCAATGGTAATCATCAGGTTTCGTAAGGTAAAATGGTCTACATTTTTATGTCCTGGAAATAATTTGCTCAAAATTGTGTGAGGATTGTAAGGCAAAATACCGAATTATACCGAATGAATTAATATACTGAATTGTAAACCATATTAATAAAACGGTCCTTAGGTAATCTGACTGATTCCTTTGTACATAATTAGTTTAATTGTACTTTTTATTGAATAAAACTGAATATAAAAAAAAATAACATAGACAATGGGAGGTCTTATTGCTTTGAATCGAATTTCTTCCAGACAACCTATGGGCGAAGAGGATTCTATGGTAAAATTGGTAGGGCAAAATTCATTTTAAGATATGATGTAGTCATAATTCTCCTGCCCTTATTACTCGCTAGAACATGTTCTTTTCTTCCAATCACAAGGATAGGTCAAAAATAAAAACAAAAAGTCCTGTTAATATATCACTGATACATATTTTCCTAATTAAATGAAAAATAATTGCTTTCAAGAGCTACAATTATGATGATTTTTGTGGTTAGGCCTAAATGGTAGATGACACAGGCAGCAAGCAGATAAAGTGAGGCTGCAGCTGATGAGATGATGATGATGTACCTTCAAAATGTTGGATGAGACAGGAATGTCGCACTTGGTCTTAGAGTGTCAAATACTCAGGCACGCATTAAGGATTAATTCTCAAAGGATTTGTGGTGCTCCCTCAAGCGATCGTAATGAGTGTCTGAACGTAGATATAGGGTAACGGGATGGTGTAGTGCAATGCACCTACCAACCTAGCTGATCCTGCGCAAAGCAACTGAACTTGGCGCAAGTGTAGTTGAACTTGCGCCAAGTTCAGTTGGCTCTGAGTTCATCACTATCGTTCTGGGCCAATATAAGCCCACTGCTGAACAAGCATGGAATCTCGGAAGGCTCCATTGTAGACCTCATTCTAGACCCTACGTATATAAGCCGCCTCTATCCACCAACTCCAAAAACAGCCCCCGGAGATGGTCGCAGCTAATTTGTACACCCAGTTTAAGATATCACCAATTTAAAATGAAAAAATAAATGTTTTCATACCCCGTCACTAAATCTCAGGTCAAAGCACAAACAAATCACACAGCAAAAATTATGAAGAAATAACTGGGGGCTTTCCCAAATGAATATTAAGTCAACCCAAGTACTTGTTTGTAATTGAATTGAATATAATGTATGGAAAGAGCATCCAGGTAAGATCCCTCGCGCGTAAACTCATTTTGTTTTTTTATAGATTGGTTTCTTTCTTCTTAAGTCTTTAAAACTATGATAATCAGATTGGCTTAGAACTAAATTTTTCGAAATGTGAAATTTACATTTCAGATACATGCTTGGATAGAAATTCAATTATTCAAAAGTTTGAGACTTTGGCTTCCAATATTACTGTTGTAGATAAGAGTTCACTCCACCTACTAGGTTCACCAATTCTTGATGAATCTTTTCCGGGTTTCGTCGACGACGAAATTCAAAATTTTATGAAGGTTTCGGACAGACTTTCAAAAATTCACTCACATATGGCTTTCAGCATAAAATTTTGCCTTTTTGTCCCAAAATTTACTTATGCTTTACGATGTTGTCAACTGTGGAAACACAGTGAGCTGGTGGAAGGCTTAGACAACATAATAAAGAACACCCTTTATACGGTTTTGAATATTGAGTTGGATGACAGAGCATGGTCGCAGGCCTCATTGCCTATTCGATTAGGCGGCTTAGGCATACGCAAAATTTCTAGTGTTGCTTTGCCAGCGTTCTTGTCTTCCGTCTATAGTACACATTCTTTGGTTGAGAAAATTCTAACACCATCAATTTCGGCTGTTCCAGGCAATATACTCCAAATTTCTTATCTTGACGAGGCTCGAAATGCTTGGCATAGTGCTTGTCCTAATACCGATCCCCCAAAACACCTTTCGGCACAACGGCAGTGGGACGGGCCTCTGTGCGAGTTGACACGGAATTATCTATTACATACGTGCTCAACCTCCACAGATCGTGCTCGTCTCTTAGCTGTTTCAAAATGGGAATCAGGTCTTTGGCTGCAAGCACATCCATCTTACAATACCGGTACACTTATGGATCCTGTAACTTTCCGTATTGCCACTTGTCTTCGGTTGGGTGCAAGATGCTGCGCCTCTCACCAGTGCTGGTGCGGTGCGGCCGTAGATCAATTTGGTTTTCACGGACTTTCGTGCACAAGGTCTGCCGGCAGGATTTCGCGCCACGCAAGTCTTAATGACATTATCCGTCGAGCTTTTACCAGTGTCAATGTGCCAGCCGTTCTTGAACCGAATGGTCTGTTACGTGATGATGGTAAGCGGCCCGACGGTATGACTCTTGTCCCTTAGGAAATGGGTAGGCCTTTGGTGTGGGACCTGCGTCGACACCCTAGCGCCATCTCATCTGCCTGGGACATCAGTTAGGGCTGGTGCGGCGGCTGATTCTGCCGAGGATCACAAAAGGCGCAAATATAGTGGTCTCGACAGAGCTTACCTATTTGAGCCTTTTGGGGTGCAGACCTTGGGTCCGTGGGGAGCCGGTGCCCTCCGGTTTTTCAAAAATCTTGCGGGGCTTTTGATTCAGGTGACACGTGACCCAAGGGCTGGCTCTTATTTAGGCCAGCGAATTAGCATAGCTATTCAGCGTGGCAATGCAGCCAGTGTCGTGAGCACGCTTCCGTCTGGTACTGGTCTGGAACAGTTGAGTTACCTATAGGCCGTTTGTAACGGTCCTTAGGTAATCTGACTGATTCCTTAGTGCATAGTTAGTTTAATGATAATCATGAACCCTTGAAACAAATGTTGCATAATTTACTTTGTTTAGTATTTATGGATAAAAAGTTAACATCCAAGCCAAACCAGCAATTACCATGCACAGTTTCATTCACATCCATCCCGAATATATGATATTTTTTTCAATTCACAATATTTTTTAAATGGAATGTCCGGTATAAATAATTTAAAAAGCTACCTACAGCCACTGAAACAGCCTTGACTACGAGGTGATTGTTTTGAATAAGGATTAAATACCAAGGTACAAATATCATTGTATAGATTCTACCGGTGATACTATTAACTTTTAAAACATGAAAAAGTGGTTACTGTGCCATAAATTGTTGACGGTTTGGGTTAACTGAATAATCCATACGGTACGTGTTAACCGATTAATTCATACGGTTCGTATTTATTTCCCCCTTGACTATCCAACATTATTGTGTTGTATTTGTATGACATGGATAAAAAATTTACCTATCTAAGTATTCTATCCAATCTTTACTTTAATCAAACCAAATTTATATATTTAGATTATAACGTTTTTAATATGATATACCCTGTGCTGTATACCTATGTATGTTTTTGCCCACGTTAAGTGACGTCAGCTAGTAAGGTTCAGACTGAAAAACAGCGTCGCTACTGTTCTCCTGACCGGTAGCGGCATTAAGCTGAGGCTGAACCTGCTTGGCCACGCATGCAGGGAAAGACTAATTTGCTTTCTTATAGGTTACTTAAGCTAGAATAAGGGCTTGCTCTACTACGTTTTTAAATGAACTCGAGACTCTGTTTGGACTCGGCTTTATTTTATAGAATTTATTTGTATCCTAGCTACTCTTTTATTTTCATGTGTGTTTTTGTATTTTTATTATTTATTAAGTCTGAATTTTTTTTCTTGTTCGGGTTAACATATTAATCCACACGGTTCGGGTTAACTGAATAATCCTTACGGTTCGAGTTAACTGATTCGCGGAAGTATGCGTCACTGCCACGAATAGCACTTGTGTGAATAAACCATCTATTCTAAATGTTTATTTTTATTCGTTTCGATGCAATATCAAGTACATACATACATTTTTATTGTTTAACAAAATATACAAACTCGATTTTAAGCTTTCCCATTTTAACTGCTGCAGATTGACTGTTCAATAAAAATGTTTTTTCTTTTCAGGTATGCCGAGCAGTAACATGAATAATGTGGTGAAGTTTTTTTCATTATTTACGATGGATTAACTCTCTACTTTGAAGGTTGCCTGTGCTAGGATACTCTACAATAGAGTGATTGTTTTTAATCGCCTCTGTGGTCTAGTGGTCTAACCCACGGATTTCAGATCCAGAGGTCCCGGGTTCGATCCCCAGGGGGAGTACAATATTGTGCTCGGTTTGTTGGTGATAGGACTTTGTTTAAATCTGTCCGGCTAGCTACTACCATCTTACCTAATTTTGTCAAAATAATAACAATTCTTAAGTTTTTGTGTTCCGGCATTAAGGGGTAAAATAGCCAGTTTCTCAGTTTATTGAGGAATCCGGGTGAAGTGCGCCTCCACCTTTAGCCTTATCGTAACCTGTAACCAGGTGAGATGAAGGCGAAGCGCTTCCCCGTCGTACAATAAAAAACAGAACCTCCAAAAAATGCATACTTACTCTCTGTTTAAATGTGTTAAGGTAATTTATGGTAAGAGAGACGAGTCGAGGTGTCTCATCTCACATCATATTGCACTATATGATGTGAGATGAGACATCTCAGAATATAGTCTTTTGAGAATTCGGATCATAGCTCGACGTCCAGATGATATGAAGGCCAAGTGCTTTCCCGTAAATAAAAAAGGGCGTTTTATTTTTTTTATTTGAGGAAGTTCCATTAATCTTAAAACCATTAGAGAAGTGTCGATCGCTATCTGCAATTTCATAGGCCGCATGATATTAATCCGTCAGCATTACTTAGCACCGTCAGAATTTGCAGCCCTCTCGTTTTATTGCGAATGGAAGTAGTAATTGCACTGATATTTGTTGAGGCAGGCATCGGAATAATATATTCATCACTGGATTTAAGGTACATGTTTTTATTTATCGGATAACGAATAAAATAAGTCGTTATTGTAAAAATACTCTTAAGCTCGTAAGCGATTCAAATAAAAACCCAATAATTGGAAAGTTTTGATGCATATGATCGGGTAGGTAATAAATGTGTTAATGCAAATTTTCTTTGCAATTAAAAAAACGGCTTAAAATTGTACTAAACTATATATATTTATAGATAGTAATATTCATATTTGGAAAATGTTTCTGTTCCCTCATTAAATTGATACTTTTTCACGACTAAACAGTTAAATGAATCCCTCGGAAAAATCGTAATAGATATATGCGCCATGAGAAAGAACAGCGAGCATATCAAATGCTAGTGAATGCAAAGTTTCCTTCATTGTTTGTCTCAGTCGAGCCTCGCGCTTACTTTTTCTAAGGACACGAATGTTTGTGCAGAAACAAAAAGCAAAGTATCGATTTTGTGATATTCATGCTAACTTAAGGTCGCCGACAAGTTTTTTAGACAAATAATGTGCGTTTTTCGTCTTTACAAATGTTAATTGGTAACAATTCTGAGATATTAGCTGACCTTGCGCAGTTACATGTGCCTTAATATGTCAGAAAAAAAACTTCATAGTATCACCCGCTGGGTTTATCTGTAGATGCTCTGGTATTTTATCAATATCCGTCCAGACGTCTCAGAGTCCATGGGGAACACATCGACTTTTATATGTATGACTAGTTTCTAAATCTGCATGCAGTTCGCTGTGTGTCTCTTTCAAGTTATTTACATTTTGATATTTCACCTAATTCTTCTAATTTTCACCAAGTGAGTTAAAGGCCAAGCGCTTCCCGCCAACGTACTACATAGAATAAATATGAAAATGAAAAAAAAGATTATAATTAACTGGCCTATGGGCCTAGTTAAGGTATATTTACACAAATATGGAATGACGTTGCTGTGATTAAATTGAAACAACAACAAATATCATGAAGCAGTAACGAATAAGCATGACAGACATTGGTATTTCTGAAAATGACCACTTCCTATTAAAATTATGCCATCCCCAACCTTGATAATTATAATCCTGCTATGTAGGTACTACCTCGAAAGAAAGCGTGTTTCTTGAGTCTAAAACCGTAACGCGATCAATAAGTCAGAAATCTCAAAAATGCTAATATCATAAATAAACTTGAAATCCAAAGCGTATGAGCGGTCATTTGGAAATACAATTTTTAAACGTTTGCAGATCGCATTGAAAAGCAGCATTTAGTTAGTAGTTATAGCTATGTTTTGCGCCTTTAGAATTGGTTCCGAGAGGTAAGGAAGGTTGACAAAGCACCCTTTGGTTGACGGCACAGCGCAGCGGCGCGATGCGAGGCATACAAACACATATGAAGTAAGTATATACTTACGTTGTTGGAATGCATAGTAAGCTATATCCCCGTACCTTACTAGCTTACTTTACCATACTATATTTTATAACCAAGGTCAAATTAGACGTGCCTATGACTACTCCCTTGTTGGCGATCTTCGCTTTGAGTAGCCTCGTACTATACCTCGAAGATGAAAAATTCGTGAGTTTGTTACTTTATTGACAAATCAGTACAAATATTCCCGAAAATTGGTGCAGAATTTACAGTGGTTTTCTAGCCATATATAACCTTTGCCGTGGCTGTCGCAGTTAAGAATCAACCCCTCCAACTCAACTTATGGATCTCGTACAAGCCGACTAAGGGATCTTACCTAAAGAAGGGCAGCAGCTTATTTCTGAGTATTATATACACCTTCCAATCCGCCTGCCAAGCGTGGTGATTATAGCAAAACCCTCTAGTTTTGATGGAGGCTCTCTGTCCAGCAGTGGACACTAATGGGCTAGTGATGTATCTTACCCTACAATGATGCTGAAAGCTGTAAGGAACTTACACCAAGAGCTTACGTACGAGCTTACAAGTTTATTACATCAAACTTTACAGTTATGTGGATCCTATGTTTAGATTTTTATTTGAAATGTTTGACGTAAACTCGATATAGACTGGAACGTAATAATTGTTGTAACTGTAAGTTATCGCGAAATCAAGCGCAAGACGAACGGGTCAGTAATCAGAAATGTTTAAATGACCCCTTACTTACTTAACCCTTTGCATATTTATAGATGGTTGAAAGGAATTTCCAACTGTGTAAAGGTACCTAGTAATTATCGGCCCTGCTATATTATTTGTTTATTATTTACGTATGTCATCATTTCGATCGAGAAATTTTAAAGGATAGCAATTCTGGGCTTACGTGAAATCCCTCGACCATACAGCTTTTAAAAAAGTACCTAGACAATACAGCTTTTAACAAAGTTTATGTCAAAGCAAAGTTTTAAACTGTATATGAGAATATTTTCATTTTACATTGTCTTTCAACGTACGACTACGTCGCGTTGCAGCTTTCAGCACAAATATACGGTTCAAGTACTCCATGCTATTTCATAATCCACGAAAATAATTCATTCGTAAAAATTAGGTTGTTTACAGAACAAAGCTCCCTTTTACAAAGTTCCTGCTAATTTCAGCATTCAAATGTACGAAAGTTTGGTACGAAATGTAAAATAGTTGAAAAACAGAGTCTAGCTCTTCTTCTTTTTCGTGTGTGCTATTTATCAACCCTGGTAGAAGAGTATACGAACCATCGTTAAACAAAAGGCTGCCTTAGCTTAAAGCGACCTCTTTTAGGCAACCGTTGGATGACAGCAGGATGGATTTTCAAAAATGGAGCGAACTAATAAGTACAATATATTATTCAACAAAAGTTTATTAAGATTTAAGTTTTTTTTTGCACGACACTTTTTTCAAATTATCATAAAGCTGAAGGAAGCGTACTTCGCCCGGAATCTGCAAAAGTCTGAGGAACTGGCTATCTTGCCTCTAAATGCCGGAACGGGACAATTATTTTTGTTTTTTATTAACTTGCTAGGGGACCAAAGTCCCAACCAAAAAAAACACAATATTGTACTCCCCCGGATATCTAACCCGGGACCTCTGGATCTGACAGCGCTAGGCTAGCCACTAGACCGCAGAGGCATGCAAAACATAATACCTAGGTACCTACGAATACTTTGTACATGCACAGCCAAGCGTGCTAAGTCGAAAGAGGAAAGAGGAAAGAGGAAAGAGGGTGAGAAAAACCCCCGAGGAGATTCATATAGTCACGTTTTTACGCCACTGCCTCAGAAGGAGGGTTATTCTTATTGTGTTATGCGGAATTACCAGGTGTTCTTTTAGCTCCAGTTCAGTAAAAATTATGTTGATCGAATTGTACCGGTAGATTTTATAATTTAATTATAACTACTTCGATTTACTAGTTAATTCGTTTGCTGAGAAATGTATATTATGTTATAGACCGTTCCATCCGTTTCTGACAAACGCCGTGAGTAGGTATCCACGACAACCTATATAAGTAACAATATGTACGTAAACGTTACGTATACGATATATATACTTTCATCCCCTATTTTACCCCTTTCATGGTTGTTTTTGAATAAAAAAATAGCCTATGTTCTTCTCCAAGAGCAATACATCTTCTTACTAAATTTCATTAAGATCCGTTTAGCTGTAAAAAGTAACAAACAAACAGACAGAGACACTTTCGAATTTATAAAATTAGTTTTTTTTTTGTGCGACGGGCTTGCTTGAATTGCTTCGCCTTCATCTCATCTGATTTTTCAATCTATGATAAGGCCGAAGGTAGAAGCGCCTTCACCCGGAATCCTTAGGAACTGGCAATCTTACCTCTAAATGTTCGGAACACAACAATTTAATAATTTTTGCTATGGCGACAGAGTTAGTTTTAGTGTTAGTATTTTATTTTCTGAGGTTTTAGTTAGAATTAGGTGGTAGCTAGCCAGGCGGACTTAAGCTAAGTCCTACCATCTACCAAATACTAGATACTTGCTAATATTTTATGCATAGTGTCTGGAAGTAGTAATGCAACTCCGTACTATTTGAGTAGGATCCCTAATGATTCGGAATCTTAATGCGATGTACCCACTAAAAATGCAACGTTTGCATGTTTATTTAATTCACTAACAATCATTAGTCGGTAGTTGGTAAGAAGTTCACTTTAAGTGCATAGCGGTATATTTGAGGGCGCAAACTTCTTAAATTGGTACGCAAGGGAAGGTCGGTACAGGGTGATCAAAAAACTAGCTAATTGATGAAAAGATGAGATGTCATTGAAAAACAACAGGAGATGAAATGGTTTTAAATCATCACAATGTATTGTTTTAAGCTAAAATGATTTTCAAAATGTTAGTAATAATTTTAGTCAATAAGCCCAAATAAGTGATTTATATTAGGTATATAAAACCATCTCGACCCATCGCAGGTTTGAAACTATAATAAAAAAAAATATTACATGACATTTATTTCACCTAAGCATTGCTTGTAACATGGGAACTAGATTACGGATAGGATAGTTAAATATTTGTAAATACATACGTACTAATAATAAAATGAATTAGGTGATTACCGCATTCAAAAATGGTGGAATAATGTGGTTTACCATTTTCGTAATCTAATTAGAAAAATGAAAAGTAGGTAGGTACTTAGTGAGATTGATAAATGACATTTGGTTATAAGCTCAATTTAAAGCTGCTTCGTAGTTTAATCGTAGGTACATATTATTTTGAATTGATAGTGAATAAATAAAAAAAATATTATTTCTAGTTTATATAATTAGTGTTTATATTTTTGATCGAGTGAGGGAAGCGAACGAGATCTTGATGATGAGTTATGTTAGGAAACCCGGTACTGTATGTATGTATGTATGTAGCAATGTTTGTGAAGGCATAACTCTCGAACAGATAATCCGTTCGCATGAAATTTAAACTAAATAGAGATAACGTACATATAATTTGATTGCGGCGGGGTTTTTTTGATAAATGGGGTAGTTTTTGAGATATTGGGATGAAAAGAAATACAATTTTTCACCCATAAATTTTGGATGGCTGATTATAATAATACTCATTAATCGGTACGAGGATTTTTTGACACGAGTAGTTTTTGAGAAATAGGGTATAATGAGATGAGAAGATTTTAAGTTTGTCATTTGAAAGAGTATATCAACTGCACATTGATAAAATATATATTTTCTTTTAATTAGGGTGGTTTTCATAACAAAAATGCGTTAAGTGGTTGAATCGCTTGGTATATCTTGTAGGATAGATGATTTAATGAGATTGCAGGATAGGATGTTAAAGGACTGATTTCACAATTAACTTTCCTTTGGTTTGCTGAAACCACCCCTGTATTTTTATTAAGGGTTGCAAAAGGGGTAAATAAGATTGAAGGCTTGTAAATGTGTTAAAACATCAAAAATCATATGAAAAAGGGGTTGATACTGCAGATTTAGAAATAAGTTTATTTTTGCCCCTATTAGGAGTGGTTTTTAAGATGCAGGAGACAAAGGATGATCATCAGGTATTGTAAGGTAAGAGAGGGTATTCGAAATTTCATGAAAACTGGTATATTTATCTATTGTTAACTCAACAGGGAAGGGAGTCGATAAAATCCGAGAATTACTGTTGTGGTTTCATGCAAGGGTTTTGCGCATATTCCATAATCAACAGTACATTATTGTCCACTACAATGTGTAAAGAACTTCCTCTATAACTGTAAGGTTCGGCCATTATTACCACGCTAAGCAGACAGATTGGTGCTCACAGTTACGTTTACACCAGTTTTGTTTACAAAATAAAAAAAGCTGCTGCCTTTTTGGTTGACTTTACGACATCCGTGGACTGGAGGGAAGATTTTAAGCCACGACTCCTAAGGCAACAGTTTTGATAGCACTTTTCAAAACGTCATCAACCTTTGTTTCATGTTAAAAAGGATATTACATTACGTTAGCAACAAGAGAGAGCCTCGAACACTCAGATGAATAAAGAGAGTTTGAGAAAAAGTGCTTATGCAAAGTGAGAAAAGTGTAATGAAAGCACACTTTTATCGTTTGTTAATTACGTTCTATTTGAGTAATGATCTCCGTCACAAACCAGACATCACCAGTCTCCATCCAGATCTCCGTTCGGGGTGAACTACTAATTTATTATTTATCATATGTTGCCATCCGAGCTACAATGCTTTGAAATATACTTAGCCATTTTTAAATTATTTGTTTAGAAAAACTGAATATCTTTTTGTTTATTTGCCTTTCTACTAAAAGCTTGAATATTGAATTAGGTATTTTATTACGATTTCTATTTAAAAAAATAAATGTTTTGCCATTTGGCTATCTAAACGGTCAAAAACGGTCAACAACTCATTTAAACAAGTATTAATGAGTTTTTGGCCAGCCACAAAAAGTTTTTTGTCAGCGAAAAAGTGAATCAAAAATTTGCCGTTCTATTTTAGGTAACTCGGTACTCTCTTTTGTTGCTTGCACAAAGGCCATGGGTAGTGTTGTTACTAAAACAGATATGCTTTGTTAGTTCTAAATCTTATAGTCGAGTAATCGGAACAGGAACGGAAAAGTTAATGGACAAGTAAAAACTAAAATTTGTAGGACACTCAGATAATTATATGGTATTTATATTATATAAATAGTGCGTATATTTGTAGCATAGCATTACTAATAATGTATTGAGTATAGGGGTATAGTATGAGTATAGTCAGTATAGGGGTATAGTATGAGGGGTCTAGCCTCATTAATATGTGCACCATTAACCATTTCTTTAGCCATGAAATCCTCTCCAGCCAAAGGATGTCTGGATGAAATAGCTTTTAGCGATACGATCACTGTGCAATAAAGTATTTTCATTCATTTGTTCATAAATGCAAGTATTCAGAGTGTACGGTACGTTTTTTGTTTTACACCCTGTATGGCTTCTGACGTCTAGTATCTGGGTTACAGGCACTGAGTGCTTGATGAACAACTTGATTCAACATCTCTTGATAATCTTGTTCTGTACCTTCTACTCGTATATGCGAAAAGTCCAAAAAGATGTGTTTTTATTAAGGTTGCCGTATTTTGAGTCCCCGAAGGACCAATCCCCGAGGAGTGCACTCTACTTTTCTCACCTTTTGCGAGACAATAAAAAAGCAAGGAAACAGCGTTTTATTACAGTAAATTAAATCTAAAAGTGAAAATTGATGTTTGAGACATTAGTCCAGTTGTGGAAAGACAAACTTATATTATTATTTGGTACGTTTATCGAAGCTTCAGAAACTTGCGTCTGAGGGTCGTTTTGTACTGTAAAGGTTAAAATCCTTGAGATTGACATTTTAACAGAACTTTTTTCTATCTTGATATATTTTCATTTTTGCAGTTATTACGTATATTATTGCAGCGTCTTACAATACTCGCGGCTTTTGTTTAATTTCAAATGTGTTCCATTCAGCTTGCCGTGCCCAGCTCGATTTTAGAATAAGTTCGATTTTCAAATAAATTCGACGCGGCGCCAGCCTTCGAGTATTAGTCTGTTGATCTATTATCACGAAATGTTTTTTTATAATATTATTCTTGTAAAAAGTACAATTAAACTATCTATGTACAAAGGAATCAGTCAGATTACCTAAGGACCGTTAATATGTGTTAAAATTAATAGTAGAACTAATTAATTCGTGTTTAATCTAAATTACATATCAACAAAATTTGTTAAATATGTTTTTGAAATTCGATTGGTGGATTTGTTCAAGTCCGCATAGCTAGCTACCACCATCTTACCTGAGTCTGTAACCGTAACAACAATTCTAAATTGTTATATTCCGGCATTTAAAGGTAAGATATTCCGGGAGAAGTGATCGTCCACCTTCGGCGTTATCATAACGTGCTATTTTTTTATACAACTAGGAGACGGAACAAGCAAGTAGCCTACCTGATGTTAAGTGCACTCTTGCCTATATCAATGCCTTACTGCGTAGGACAAATCTACAAGTAACATAGCCTGGCACTGCATTGCGCCCGTCAACTTGAGGTATAAAGGTGTTAAGCCTCGCGTGCCCGTAATATCACCGGCAACCACCCTTCAAACCGGAACTCAGAAATGCTGCTTGGCGGCTGAAATAGGTATGGTAGTACCCCTTTCACAAGGGGCTCTACCACTCTAATATTATGTTGAGATGATTCCCAAGAAGCTTCCCTGTTGTACATAAAAAAAAGAACATATTTTACTACAGAAATAATTAAATGTGTAAGTTCATATAGATATTTCGGTAGGCGGTGGTTATCGTTATGTAATGAGAACCTTACAGCAAAGTTTTTGGTGACGTCAATTCCAGCTACAAAAAGCTTTATATTTAACTTAGTTTAATTATTTCTTGAAAAAAAAAAATACAAGTGACTAAAGTACAAAAGTTCAAACGAGTCAAGATACAGCCACAAGTGGTTTAGTTTAATCCGGCTGGGGAAGCTAACTCGTGTTTGACGTTAACCGACAACTTTTACATGGGTGCTTAGCTCTAAGCTAGTTTTCTCACTAGACTAAGATGCTGTTAGTTATTCTAACCAAATCAGTTGAATTGATTTTTTTTTTTGTTATTGTAAGACGAGGATGTGTTTGACCTTCATCTCACCACTCACAAGAGTTTCTAGCTGTGATAAGCCCGAAGGTGGAAGCTAAATTTAGCTTTACAATTAAAATACCATTATAGTAATTTGTAGTGCTAACTGGCCGAGTAGCCTAATCTTCACTACATGAAGATTCGGGTCATAAGCACAACGTGGAATCCGATACGATTTTAAATCGGAAACCGACCTATCTGCATGCGTCCCAATAAACTATTATATAGATACTGTACCTGTTTCTAAATCCAGAAGCAACCGCCGGATATCTGCTAAAGTTCGATCAACAAGTGAATCTAGATGTCGGTTCCAACTTTATTTATGCACCGCTTTAAGCGCCCCCGTCCTTGTGTTCAAATTTTAGATAGCGAATCGAGGCGTATTGTTTTTACAATTGAATTCACATTTCCATTGAAGCTAATTTTCACATCACAATGACAGCAAAGTCGAGTCAAAGTCAAAGACCAATCTGTAAGCCATGCAAGTACAAGTAACTGCGCCTGTCAATAAATTCCAACTAAACATCGCCTACGTGGCATTGCATTGCAACAGTCGGTTGTTCCTCAATCTTTGTTAAACAGGCTACACGTAACGAATAGCAAGAATTTGAATCAAAGTAAAAATTTCCCTATCGATAATCTGAGCTTAACTTTGCGCGTTAGGAAAAATGTGTCATCAACAAATTGCAAAAATATTGCTGTTATCAATTACATAGCCTGTATGTAGTGTCGAGTTATATATTTTTATCTACGATGTGTTTTGAAGCTAAAATTTATGTCGCACAATAGACGAATTCAACTCAGGGGAAGCACCACCTATTCGTCTCATGTACCAGTAGTTTCAAAAGAAGCCCTACTATTCAAACTGTTACACACGAAGCTACTTGGCGGCAGAAACAGTTATTATATCATACATACGTACGTATATAGGTAGGTACGTAGTGCTTCGTTGATTTAGTTGATCGTAACTAAACAAGTTCCTGCAAGGTACACTAGATTTTCTTCATTTTGGATCCCAATAAATAATTTTGTGTTCATTCAAATTTGGACTAGTATTAATAACTCCAGTTGAATCAAGGAAAACAAACGAGAATGCGAATATACAACTTATGCTGTAGACTTAAGATCTATAATACTAACGGTGCATCCGACGAGACAATAGCTTTCGAGGTATGAAACATATCGAATTTACTGGGCGCCGCCATAGTGTAACTGCATACAGTTGTGGGCGAAGGCTTTTGGTCTCCATGTTAATCCTTCGAAATCTCAGGCGCTTATCCGCGGCAGTTCGTATATGCTTAATAAGGTAAATCAATGTCCTTTACCCCGCTACTTTATGCAGGTTACTGTTACATATTCTACTCACGCGAAATATCTGGGTATTATTTTTGATTCCCATCTCTCTTGGGTGAACCATCTCAATAGTTATTATAGTTACTGTATTATAGTAAACGCATTCACTTTTCAATCCATATTCTACTACCACTCCATAGAGATTTCGTGTAAATTTATTGTATGTATTTTTATTCTGTATGTATTATATTATATGCTATGTATGTTTAAGTAGGCTTGAAAAAACTTTAAAGAAACTTTTTACTTATATGGTAGTCTTGAAGTATCTCATTATGTTTATGTTGTTATGTTATTTTTTTATGTTGTACACTTTTATCATAACATTTGAAATCTTGTTTCTGTCTCTACCTAGGTTTGCTGGAAGAAAACTCTTATTAAGGTTAAGGTCGCATTTGCCAGCATTTTAAGCTAACTTATATAATTATTTCTATGGGTGTGTGCGATAAGGTATGAATAAAAAAGTAGCTAGGACTTTTATGGTTCGAGTAACGAAGCAACTTATTGATTGGAGGCCTAGCAGTTTGGAGCTGCACTATATGTTGATGTAGTTTTGACAGTTCGGGATATGCTGGTTGCTTAGCAGGATATTTTTTTCATTCTATCATTGCCATAAAATATTTTTGCTACCGCGACCCTTGACTTCTGCCTCGTATGATTGACGGAACAATATTATTTGTTACGCCATACAGGAGACTACATCTTGATATTCGTTTCTTTATTGTATGAACAAGCGGTAGGCGAGGCTTTTGATTTTGTTGAGGTGACCCAAGGACTGACTCTTATTTAGGCCAGCGAATCAGCATAGCTATTCAGCGTGGCAATGCAGCCAGTGTCTTAGACATGCTTCCGTCTGGTACTGGTCTGGAACAGGTGAGTTACCTATAGGCTTTTACCGTTTGTAACGATCCGTAATCCGACTGCTTCCTTTGTACTTAACTAGTTCTATTGTACATATTCATTTTAACGTTAGCGGTAGGTATTCAAAATGATCATAAAATATTATTTGTACCTAAAAGTTAGAAGGTAACTTTTATTACTAAAGTAAACATAGAATAGACATACAATATCAACAGACAGATGTAATAGCTTCAACAGAAGGATAGAAAATAAGACAATACGTGTTGGATCTGATTCTGTCGATATGCAAAACATATCTTGGATGCAATGCACGAACATCCCATTATACAGTCAGACGCAGCGGATACAATTACAATATACAACTTCACTGCAAGTTTCATGATTCGCAAATGCAACAAGCTGAAAACTTATAAGGTAAACAAAAAAACATTAACAGATTCACGACTATTTCCTCTTTGAGGATTCAGGTATCTCTGGTCACTAATCGAAGCGTAAATCTTACGAGGATCACCTATTAGGGGGTAGTCAGTCGTCCAAACTTACGTTCGGGAAATGCCCACGGTTTGCGAAATTCTAGTCTTCAAATACGTGACAGTTGTAAACCCATCTCCGCTTAGCTAATACTAACCAGTTATTTATACATATAACTCACTATATATACATGTAAAAATGTTACGATACATAAATAATATAATAAAAAAAACCAAGTAACTTGTGAATTGTATCGTCAAGCTATTAGAAAATAGTTTTTGATAATGTAAAACTAAAAACTTATTTTGGTTTGTAAAGAAGGTGCTAATGACCAATTTAAAGTTTAATCCTTGATTATTAACACTTCTTTAGAAACCTAAAATAATTCGAATAAATAATCTAATAGCTCGACGATACAATTCACAATGCGGTGACGATGACGCGAGTTACACGATTTTTGTTCACCCAAAAAGTACACACGTATTTGTGTATCTATACACAGTGGACAGCTTATGGAAAGCGTTTGGTGACGATGACGCGAGTTCCATGATTTTTGTTCATCTAATATGCTAGAGAAACCATCTTGAAAATGTGTTTATCCAACCAACAGTTGTCAGTTAGTTAGTAGCCCGACAAGCTAAGCTCGGCGGACCTCGACTGTCGTTGACAGCTTACGGCCCTTTCAGTCCTAAGGACTCGTTCAGCATGGCTTGAGGCGTTTTGTGAGATGCCTTTAGAGACAAGCAACACTTTATAGACTTAAACTACTAGTGCAAATCTACTCTGCTGCAATTATTGCCGCCTTTGTGGTCTAGTGGTTCAACCGATTTAAGATCCAGAGGTCCCGGGTTCGACCCCCATGGGGAGTAATCAACAGTACAACATATTGTGCTTGGTTTGGTTGGTGGTAGCACTTTATTTAAGTCTTACCTAAGTCTGTCGATATAATAACAATTCTAAAAATTGTTGTGTTCCGACATTTGAGGTAAGATATTCAGTTCCTGAGTTTGTTGAGGATTCCGGGTGAAGTGCGCCTCCACCTTCGGCCTTATTTAGGTTTTTTTTTTATTGATCTTAATAAACATGGTGTACTATATGAAACAGTGGAAAAATGCTATAGTTAGAAACTGTAGCTAATTCCAGTGCCCGTACCTCAAGACTAGAGATGATAAAAATCTAAGTGAATATATAATCATCAAATGATATCTTTGAGTAACTTTCAAAGAGAACATAACATAAGATAATTTTTGTTGTTAGATAATGATAGGGCGAAGATGAGAGGTGTGTATAGATGATCATAGATCATAGGTGTGAGTTGGGTGCACGTGTGTGTGTGAGTGTGTTGCTATGGCACCTGAGAATACCGATCTCTTAAGAGTTCGGGCAACAAGATGTCGACGCCAGTAAGTTTGTATGCCTGTGAGTGATAAAGTGATTGTGTGTGTGTGTGTGTGTGTGTGTGTGTGTGTGTGTGTGTGTGTGTGTGTGTGTGTGTGTGTGTGAGTGAGTGTGAGTGTGTGTGTTTGTAGATGAGTGTGGAATAAGCGAACTCTGGGTTATAGAAAATATACGAAAGAACTTACTTGACAATTTGTATAATTTCTTGGTTACGGGTAAGCCATTTTTTGACATGGTCCTTACATTTAGTAAAGGATAATGGGTAAATAGTTATTCACAGTCATTTATAGTCAATTATTAATAAATTATCAGTATATGTACGTCATAAACAATAATACATTAAACTACAACAATATGTTAGTGAGTAGTAAGTAGGTAATTATACAGCAATGGTACAGCACGTAGGTATATATAGGTCTATCGGGTTATATGACTTATGAAGTCGACATATTTTACAAAAGTCTTGTCGATAAGCCAGCGATTTAGTTTGTTTAGTAATGATAGCGCAGTTTGGCGCATCTTTGATTGAATTGTGTACACGATACACACTTATATAGGGTATACGATACACAAACTTCCTGGTACAAACTTGTAGAGTTGAGTTTGGCCAGAAGTTTAGTTACCTATCTTACGAAGACATAACAGAAATCAACTAAGGTCGTACAAAATAGCCATAAATAGTATCCACACATAGAACTAAAATATTCAGAATAACCAAGACATATACCATTAAAATGTATACAATGTTCATGTACTTTTTGAAGGTACATAATAGCGAATATTGCCAATAGATATGAGAAACGAACAATACATAGAATATTACGCTCTTTCGAGTTCATTATACAATTAAAGATCTTTTGGTTTATAAAATCACGTCCAACCTTCACACAATAGAGGCGCTAATTATATTTTGTTTTATCGTAGAATTACTAACTTATCAAACAAGCCTCAGAGCTCAGTTGGTAGTAGCGACACCTACAGCGCAGAAGGCGAAGCCTTCTTTGCTGTAAGCTGAAGTTGTGGGTTCGATTCCCACCCAGGACAAACATTTGTGTGATGAATATCGATCATCGTTCTGTGTTTGGGTGTTGTATTTTGTGATAAGTATGAATTTAAAATAAAAAAAAAATGTAAGTATTATATCCGTAATCTAGTTTCCATAGCTTTGCTTAGTTTGGGACTGGATGCCGCTGTGTAAAATTAAAGTCCTATAATATTTATTTTTCTCACTTAGACGACAAACACTAGTTCACTTTTAGCTTACCGTCTTGTTTCGCTTCTTTCACGTAGTTTATTAGAGCTCCGTACCCACTGCGTGCCAACGGGGCCGATAGAAAATAAATATCATATCGAATAAAATACAAGAAACGTGATTTTTTTAAAAGTGGGTTGGACTCTCGGTCTCCGTGTCCGTATTTGACCAGTTTATTTTGTAATAAACGTAATTTATACAAGATAACGCGACATTTTATCCTCAGTCTGTTGAGGTTTCCAAATGAAAGACCAAGAGCTTTCCCGTACAATAAAAATAGTATTCAAACAAAATAAAATGTTCATCAACCAGACGGTAGCCACCCACTGTCTAATAAATCCTTATCGTAGACTGGAGGATTATGCCCTATTCTTTGAACCTAGACAGTTGGAAATGCAGCGTTCGAATATACTACAGATACGCTGCTATTCATATATAATATAGGACTCATTGATAATGAAACAACTAAAGCTAAAAGTACAATGGCCGTTCTTATCGATTGAGGTTTGATCTTTTCGGGACTTAAGGAGCACACACCGTTAATGAACAAATAGATATATCAATTTACGGTACAAAACTTATCCGATATTACGTTTTAAAAATTTTGAACGTATTTCGTCCTTAAGACTTTTGGGAACCATATGGAATAGAATAGAATAGAAAACACTTTATTCGTTAGCATCTATAAAAAATAATATTAATGAATGAATGTAGGTAATTTTAACAATATAATGTACAAAACAATCAAGTATACTTATATGTATCATCATACTAATATTTTAAAGGCGAAAGTTTGTTTGGATGACAAGATAGATGTTTGTTACTTCATCGCGACAAAACTTCTGGATAGATTGAGTTTAAATTTTGCACAGATAATACCTTAGATTAGGAACAGATCATAGGACACATTTTATCCCGCGGGAAGTGAAAGATTGGTCTTGTGGACCCGTCTGCAGAGGTCCCGGGTTCGATCCCCAGAGGGAGTACGATATAGTGTACTTGGTTTGCTCCATGGTAGGATTTGTCCGCCTGGCTAGCTACCACCATCTTACCTAATTCTGTCGCCATAACAACAATTCTAAAATGGTTGTGTTTCGGCATTTAGAGGTTAGATAGCTTCCTCAGTTTGTTGAGGATTCCGGGTGAAGTGCGCTTCCACCTTCGGCCTCATCCCAACTTGTAACCAGGTGAGATGAAGGCCAAGCGCTTCCCCGTTATACAAAAAAAAAGTGTATATAAGAAAATATATTTTGAAGTTGTATAATGTCTGTGACAGACAGAACAAACAAAGCCTAGGTACAGACAGATGACGACACTATCGTTAGGACAGCGTACAAGGCTGGGCAGTGACAAATTTGTTATTTTTAAATCATCACGTTATGAACCGTTCACAAAAGCTTGTTTGGATGTTATGTATGTTTGTTTCCTTTTATCCAAAATTTATTAACGGATTATGCTTAAATATTGCACATATTTTGCTCTGGACCGGGAATAGCATAGCGAAGCTGCGAGCATCAGCTAGTGTATAGGTATCTATAGTATGGCCCGACACCGTATGAGGAATCACGTCACCGGATATGGATTCGCAGAAGGCTAATTTGCTTGTTGAACAAACATTGTTCACGGACGTTGCTGACTGATTAGGTATACTCGTAGTACCTACACTAGGCGAGTGACAAGACAACCCTCATCGTTACACGTCTATTTTTAACCGACTATCAAATAAGGGAGGAGGTTCTCGGTTCGCCGGCACCTTTTGTTTTTTTTTTAATATGTATGTTCCCCGTTTACTCGAAGACGCCTAGACTGATTTGGAAAATATTTTTTTTGCTTGAAAGGGTATACTTTACAGGTGGTCCCATTGACATCAAGTCAGGATCTGATGATGGGAAATCGAGGGAACTGTTCGAATATTATATGCACACTTGAAGCGATATGTGTGTATTACCTTAAAAGTAAGGAAAAAACGGGCCCCAGATAGGATCACGCATCTGTCTGTCGGTCCGTAAAACGTATTTATTACTCTAAGCATCAAACAGACTTTTAGAATTTTGTTAATAGTTTTGAACACAGATTGCTAATCTAATCAATTATGAAACCTAGTTTGTTATTGGTGGCCCGGTGATCTAAATTCTATCGTGAAATTAATAAAAATAGTGACATATCAAACCAACTTGATAATCACCAAATCTTATACACTTGCTCAACATACTTATAAGGGGTTCAAAGTTTACTTTTTATCAAATAGCAATTTCACAAGTTACAATACTAAAAAAAGTACGAATATGGAAGATATCTATGACCTGAGGACTGCTTAATCTAAAAACCTTGTCCTAATACTTGTCATTTACTACATTTATTATCAAAAACGGCTTCCCATTTAAACTGTGTTACAAAATACATAACCCGTAAGTATGTTTGAAGATATTGAGCTTACATACAACAGTGGGAGCAGGCTTTGGTCAATTAGTACGTGTTAGTGGAAAATAAGATAGTTACGCGACCCGTCTGATCGTGTGTTGGCACAAACAACAAACAGTCATCAATGCTCCACTACAAACAATATTCAGTCCAATTAGACTATCTTACCTTTGAATGCAGATTTCAGATACTCTGAGTAAATAAAAATATATATCTAGGTTTCACTGAGTCGCTTCGGCGTGGCGGTCGTATCTACTCCTCCAACTCAGCCCAAGGATGTCGTAAAAGCTGACTAAAGGATTGAGCTAGAAAAAGGGCAGCAGCTTCCTTCTGTGTAATATCTACACATTTACTGCTATCACCGACCCACCTACCAAGGTGGTGGTTGTAACCCTACTGTTTAGTTGGAGGAGGCTCTGTCCAGCAGTCCTTCATCTCACTTGGTTTTAGGTTATGATGTAACAAATATTATATTTAGTAGAAGCATACATCACTCAGTTGTAGAATTGTTGTTATGGCGACAAACTCAGGTAAGATGGTGGTAGCTAGGCGGATTTAAACAAAGAACTACGTTCATTTAGTACGTATGTAGGAATTTACAAAAAAAAAAGAATATGTGCATTCTATCCGTAAATAGTTCCCATATTACAAGCTATACTCAGTTGGGGCTAGATGGCGCTGTGTGAAATTAGTGTCCTGTAATAGTTATTTATTTATTATTTACCACCGCAATGCCATGTTTGGAGCAATAAAGATACTTGAATTTGTATTGAAAGCCAAGTGAACCATTACAGGTGCTACTACCAGCAACATGATCACTCAACCGGAACCGTCAACGGAAGCTCAACGATTCCGTTGTCCATATTCGACTTTTGAAACTATAGAATTTATGGAAATTCAGCACCAAAATGTGATGTTTCCATTTTTCCAACACAGAATACAATATATTGTGATAATCCTCACTAAGCTATCCCCACCATGGAAATTGAATGAGCGTTTGCATTAGCATAGTTAATCGCAACGCTACTTAAGATTTCTACAATATGATTCTTATTTTTTTCGAACACAGAATACAATGGTATATTGTCATAATCCTCAGTAAGCTATCCCCATCATGGAAATTGAATGAGCGTTTGCATTAGCATAGTTAATCGCAACGCTACTTAAGATTACCACAATATGATTCTTATTTTTTTCGAACACAGAATACAATGGTATATTGTCAAAATCCTCAGTAAGCTATCCCCATCATGGAAATTGAATGAGCGTTTGCATTAGCATAGTTAATCGCAACGCTACTAAAGATTACTACAATATGATTCTTATTTTTTTCGAACACAGAATACAATGGTATATTTTCATAATCCTCAGTAAGCTATCCCCATCATGGAAATTGAATGAGCGTTTGCATTAGCATAGTTAATCGCAACGCTACTTAAGATTACTACAATATGATTCTTATTTTTTTCGAACACAGAATACAATGGTATATTGTCATAATCCTCACTAAACTATGCCCAACATGGAAATTGAATGACCGTTAGCATTGGTATAGTCGATCGCAACGCTTGCAATGTGACACTTAAATGCTCTACGCATCTACCATGTTGCTTGCTTGTGTAATTTAGTAGACTGACCGCCTAATCATGTTATGAGGTGGCGGTCAACGCCGCCTGTTTCACAATAATATCGATGTATCATTTACATAGGTATTCATAGTGATGTTCAGAGGATAGTCGTGGTCTAATGGCACTATGCTCTAAAGCTTGTGATCGTTTCCTACTGTTACAATATAATGTGTTGTGAGGTGGCATAGGACACGGCCATCCCTTGAACACAATTAACATGTATTTCATATATTAAAATACGGAACGTGTTAGTTATTGAATAGTCGATAAATATCGAACAGTTTGTACCTACATAACAATTTCAGATTAGAATATTTTCTTGTTTCAAAGTCTTTCGAGCGTAGCTCTTCAGTAGTCGGATCTTCGTTTTACAATGGGTACTTTATTAGTAATCAAGTTTTCATATTAGTTTGCTATGGGGCGAGATCGTGCTGTTTCTATTTCTGTATTGTTTCATATTTAATTTATTAAAACCAAAACAGTATTTGAAACTCATTAAAAATATTGTAATGAAACTTTCAAGGTAACACAAACTAGAAAATAACAAAACAGGCACATATTTCGTATCATGTGAAAACTATGTAGCTAGCCTATTTCGGAAGAGACTTGATTAGGTTAAGTGTATATTGTATATATACATATATATGACGGGGAAGCGCTTCGCCTTCATCTCACCTGGTAACAAGTTAAGATAAGGCCGAAGGTGTAGGCGGAACACTCGGAATCCTCAACAAACTGAAGAACTGGCTATTAATAATACAGGACAGGATAATATACATAATTCGTGAAACAGATATACGCTTCTATTTTTTTTTCATGAGGAGGAAATCGAGAAAAAAAAAGAGATACCCTGGTCTGACTGATCACTTCAATGTTAATGAAATATACGCACCGATTCCAATATTTCAATATTTTGCATTTTAATATTGTTATTGGATATTGAATTACCCATTGCAAGTACCTTTATCTTTCATAGCATGGAATATAGCATGTGTTCTCTACACAGAGCGCGCTCATCATTTTGAATTTAACTGAATTACAAATGTACGTATTGTCAGACGTAAGCAGCTTATGCGAGCCGAACTGAATGATTAAGTACGAATATGCAAACTATGATTTATAAAATAGAAATAGGTATTTAAGCCAAAATAACCCAGACTTTAGCAGAAAATTCTAGTCATGTTAAAAAAAAAATAATTTATAGAAAATGTGAAAAATTTAAATGGCTTGTTAAATGATTACGTTTTTTTGTTTATTTTTTACGTTAATTACGTTTACGTTTGAGGGACTCTGCCCTCTAAACAGGCATTTCAGATTCAAAAGCTCCCCTTAAAGATATTATCAGATACACCTATTCATCATAATTTCGTAATATAGCTATCAATACACCGGTTCGCTGAGAATCCATTGAATTTAGCAACTGTAATATTTTTCTATTGGCAAACGGTGAATTTATAGATACTACAGGCGGATATTTCGGATTATTTATATATATAAAAAAATATTAATAAAAGTATTGACTGTCCAGATCTCCTAAGCAAGGTGCAGTTTAATGTTACGCAGAGGATACTTAGATATTATCCTCCACTAAATGTACCAGGTGCAACCACAAATTATAGGCAAAATTCGTATTAGGTGCGAGCGAGCGTAACTGTTAATGATTTCGATGGGTTATTTGACTTTGATATATTCTGTACCGGCATCCCCAGGGGTAAGCGGTGCTTATCCTCTCTTTGTATAGTATAGTATAGTATAGTATAGTATAGTATAGTATAGTATAGTATAGTATAGTATAGTATAGTATAGTATAGTATAGTATAGTATAGTATAGTATAGTATAGTATAGTATAGTATAGTATAGTATAGTATAGTATAGTATAGTATAGTATAGTATAGTATAGTATAGTATAGTATAGTATAGTATAGTATAGTATAGTATAGTATAGTATAGTATAGTATAGTATAGTATAGTATAGTATAGTATAGTATAGTATAGTATAGTATAGTATAGTATAGTATAGTATAGTATAGTATAGTATAGTATAGTATAGTATAGTATAGTATAGTATAGTATAGTAGGCAGTAAGATCATTTTTGGAAATTAATATGTATCAAATCTTTTAGTAAGTAACCTGTTTTGTTTCTTGTTATTATTACTGTACTTTTTTTTGCATCCTTTTTGTTTCTTTTCTTTTGTGTAGCATTTGCTTAAGTCGACACTAAGAAGTTGTGTTCACATTTTCATCTTTACCTAGATAGGTGTTATTAGTGAAAACCTATAATTGGCTGACTGTTTCTATATACGTTTTTTAAGGATTTTCTATAAGCTGTTGGTTTTCCGAAGTAAATAAATAAATGTATCTAATGTTTTGTAATCGAACACAGTCTGAAAACCTATGAAAAGTGTGTGAAATGTTTGTACATGGTACACACCTTGATATCTTGAATTTTATAATATCCCGAACAAGTTTATCCGATATTAAGACGTATACGTCGTGATATATCATATGTCATAACTTCGCGTTCGTATCGTAAAGAATCCCGAGCACTAGCATTAACATGTTACTCGAGTTTAAAAGTTAACGTTTCATAACGCATACGTCAAAAATGAAGGGTACTATTAGGTTCGTAACAATTTGTGAATCTTATACTCTTTGTTTTTATTGTTTAACGGGGAAGCGCTTGGCTTTCACCTCACCTGGTTACAAGTTGAGATAAAGCTGAAGGTGGAGCGCACTTCACCTGGAATCAACTGGAACGAACTGGCTATCTTACCTCTAAATGCCGGAACACAACAATTTTTAGAATTGTTGCCCGCTTGAATGTTCCCCTCAAACGCTCCTGGTTTTCGCTCACTAATTGTTTAGACAATTAGAACGCCTTCGTTATAGGCATATTAATGATGAAACCTAATACTTTGCCCACTTCTAAATTACGAGGTATTTTTTTGAGCTCGAAAAAGTGTTTCCAAGCGCATATTTTGATTGTATCATACATATATAAACATTTATTCAAACAAGTTTACTTTAAGCATACTATTCATGGAAATGGTTGGGCCTACTATACCTAAGGATCGTTACAAACTGTCTATAGGTAACTTAAGTGTTCCAGACCAGTGCCAGACGGAAGCATGCACAAAATACTAGCGGCATTGCCACACTGAATTGTTACGATGATTCGCTGACCTAAATAAGAGCCAGACCTTGGGTCACTTACATTATATTAAGGTCTATACAATTTATAACTTGATGAAATAAAAATATTCGGCCAAGTAAAAGATAATAGATAAAGGTTATCTTAGTAAATAAAGAGATGTACATATTGATCGTGTTTTGTTATGTGTATTACATAATCTTAAGACAAGAGTTGAGCTGTGTTGGAGCTAGGAGCGCACTTCACCCGGAATCCTCAACAGTCTAGGAAACGGTCTATCTTACATCATCATGCCGGGACACAACAATTTAAAATTTTTGTTAGGACGACAGACTTAGGAAAAATGGTGGAAGCTGGCCAGGCGGACTTAAACAAAGTCCTATCACTAACCATAAACGGTCGCTTAACTTTCAAGATTCGTGATAGATGCCGCGACGAGGCTTTTTTTATATAAAAGATGGGGACCTTTAGCTCTCAGCCAGAGCTAGGATGAAGTATACGATGGAGCGGGCATTCCCAGAAGGCTCTGGCTCTCCAGCGCACCGACGGCTCACGGGAAACCGTTTGGCTCCGGACTTTGGCAGGTAGCTAGTCAGATCCATCAGTGTTGTGACTAGCATAAGCCATAAGCATAAGATTCTGATGCCTGGAGTAAACCAGGAGGGAGATCACAATACCATGATATAATATATAAGGACTATGGCATGTTAAACACAGTCAGAGTTTATACTATAAAACGGTTGTCGGTCTATTCACTGACAACATTTGACGAGCATTTCCTGAAACGCTTGCAGTAAATTTCCGCATCAATTGGGTGCATCAAGCTGAGAAGGCAAGCCGCCTGTACTCGAAGTCCCACAAATTTGCGTTTTGATAGGTTTCTGTAACAAACATTAAGTGGGTTATCCACTCCCTGCTCCAATTCTATTCCTGAAAATATTGGCTATGGCAACTCCTTTCTGAATGATGTTTATTGTGCTACTATAGAACTACTATATAACTAGAAAGTAGCATGTTGTTGGATGGATGCTTCCTTCCAACATCAATGCGAACTTATGTATATAGGCTGTAGAATAGACTTCGATAAACCATTCAATAATTCTATGCTTTTCTTCTTGTTAACAGGCAAGTCAATGTCGGTCACGATCATAGTTATATACTTTTATTAATGTGTACAAAAAATCCATACATTGTGTTTTGGTAAGCTAGTCTAGAACTATAAACATTTATTCAAAATACGATAAAAATAATACGTACAAATAATAATAAATAAATCAATTAATAAATATTACAGGATACAGGACATTAATTTCACTAAGCGCCATCTAGCCAATTAATAATTAAACTAACTATGTAAGTTGGACTTTTACAAACGGTCTATAAAACTCAATTGGTAACTCAACTGTTCTAGACCAGTCGTAAGCGTACCCAATACAGTGGTTGCATTGCCATGCTGAATAACTATGCTAATTCTCTGGCCTAAATAGGAGCCAGGCCTAAGTCAGTCTCGAATTATGTAGATAGGTAGATTAATGCTTGGCCCACATATTGTAGACTTCTTCCTCGTTACATTTTTTCCTGTAATAAATACGTATATTAAGTCGATCTGACCGGTAGTTTTTTGTATAAAAATATCAGAATAATTTTATCGGATTATTTCAACGCATATTTCTCGAAGGCGTTAAAGGTTAAAATAATATTACAGGACAATTATTTCACAAAGCGCCAGCTAGCCCCAAACTAAGCATAGTTGTTACATGGTAACAAGATTACGAATAGAATACTTAAATATTATTCGTTTGTACATACTTACTAGATACCCAACACCCGAACACAGAACAAACATCATACACAGAACATACATCACACAAATGTTTGTGGTGGGAATCAAACCCACAACCTACAGTGCAGAAGGCAGAGATACTACCAGCTGAGCTATGAGGCTTGTTGAAATTGTGCTACAAAAACTATCTTCGATTCAAAAATAAAATTCGGCACAACTTAATGTAATATATTTGATAGACAGACCCCTTACTTTAGACGTATATTATTTAAATTAGGCAGGTTAGGTGTAACTGTGTGAGAATGGTGTGCCCTATTTTCAATTTCCGACCTTCGACTATCAACATCCACTAGCAGGTGCGTATGTATTAATGTGTAAACAAATTCCTGTGTAATTTAATAACAAAACCATTGTTTATTCTGCTACTATGTAAGAATACAAACATACAGTTTGCAGACATTTAAAAATCACTAGTAGAACGACCGGGACCTCGTTCCCATAATTCCGTGGCGATCGGATCCAATTGTTTAGCTAAACCATCAAGGGACACATTCAAATACGCACAATTAAAAAACATCAACATAATTATGTCCAGCCGTTCAGGAGCAGTTCAAACTCACATACAGAAGAATATTGTTACATATTCGGGAACATATTCATAAAATCTAGCATTACATTCAATCAAAAAGTTGTATGGTAGATAACTCTTTAAACGACGAGGTCACCCGATTACAATAGGTTTTTTATAATACTACTATCATGTTTAAGTGTTATATTGGTGAACGATATTTAATTTGCTCTCTATTATGTGCTTGTATGGTTTATGTTTTGGGTTCCGGCATTTAGAGGTAAGATAGTTTTCCACCTTTAGCATTAAAACAACTTAAAACCAGATGAGAAGAAGGACAAGAGCTTTCCCATCGTACAATTATACAAAAGTTATTTATTAATATGACTTTTGTACCTTGGAAAATGGATAGGCCTTTGGTGAGGGACGCTACCTGAGTCGACATCCTTACGCTACCTCATCTGCCTGGGACGCCAATTAGAGCTCTAATACAGTTTCAGATTCAGCCAATACTCACAAAAGGCGCTACTATAGTGGTGTCGTCAGAGCTTATCTACGTATTTGAGCCTTTGAGGTCGAGAATTTGGGTCCGTGAGCTCCAAATTTTCAAAATATTGCGGGGCTTTTGCAACACCCAAGGGCTGGCTTTCATATAGGCGAATGAGAATAGCTATGCAGCGTGGTTATGCAGCTAGTGTCATGGGCACGCTTTCATCTGGTACTGGTGTGGAACAGTTGGGTTACCAACTACATAGTTATTTTGTGTAACAGCCTGTACATTAATATCTGTAAGACTGGAGGACGTGTTTTTAACGATTTTCATTTTATCTCAGGCGTTAAAACAATCATACCTTGTTATTATCAATAACAATTATTACACAATTAAAGTTTTGCTTGAACGAATAGTATTTTACCTGAGGAGTAACAGCACATTAAAAACCTTTCAAACGTCATTCGGATACACACAAAAGCTCCGGAACTAAATAGCAATAAGCAAAATAATCTGAAATATGGGTTACACTCATACACTCTTCAGACTTTCAACTTACATAATGAATTACCAGCAAATTCTTAGTACATTCCTTAACTGTTGAAAGTAAAGCTTGCCTATTTATATAAGCCTTATGCCCCTTTTTTAGGGTTCCTTACCACAAAGATTGACAATGACAATTGACAATTGACAAACTCTCTGAGCGAGCTGTAACATAATGAACGTTAATAGGTAATAGACAGTTGAAATATTCACAGAACGTGTATTAATGTTTCAATAGCAACCAATAAAAATAAATCAAGATATTATTGGGGGCCGCCATACAAAAAATCTGACTTATGCCTAAAATGTCAGTGGATAAGGTCGGTTTTGTTTTTATTTTATTCTGAAATACTTTGCTTTCTTCAATAAAAAAATACAGAATTACAGAAGGTCATTTAATAAGATTACTAAGCTTGTAGGCCAGTAGGCTTCATCAAGCAGCTAAATCTACTCCAGGTGCCTTGATTGTCAATAGCCAGAGAACCTAATACTCTTGAAACGCATATTGGTATGTAAAGGGGTTAGCTTGCGGATTTGATTGCAATAGACAGGGTGAAAAGGAAATCAACGTTTGTGGTACCTTAGCATCCTATACCTGTTCGAATGTGTCTATAATATTCAGGTCATGTGGAAGTACAACTTTCTGAGATTTCTTTCAGCTTTTTGAAAAGATTGGTAAAATAAAACAGTTTGATCTCAATATAAATCTACGAACTCTATTTTTATTAAAAAACATTTTTAAACTATAGCCGGATTATCAAGGAGTTGAAGTATAAAACGAATAGAAACGTTATTTATAGCTTTTCAATAGACAATGCTATAATCTACACTCTTGTACTTTTAACTAGGTACTTTGTTCTAGTAGCTCGATACATATGTTTTTCCTAAAAGGCAAGTTATTACATGATCTTGACTTACTGACCCCATTATGATTCACTCGGTTTCAACAGTAGAAGGTACGTACTGCTTGCCAGATTTTACTTTGTTTATCAAATCTCTGTTTATAGCAACCGCCTGTTTTATAAAGAAAATAGCTCGTTTGTAGAGTTTATAATTAGCTTAACTGTTAAGAAACACAGCCCTTGGTGGGATCACGTTGCTCGTATTCAATTAAAAAGGCTATTTTGAGGTCGCCGTGGCTCTTTGTAACAATTCAATTCAAAGTTAAAAAACTTTTTCTATATTCGTTTTTAACCCTACTGCTTCTTTTCTTTTGTATGTTTTCCTATACGGCCGTATTTTCTTGTGAAATTTTGTGAGCAGGCTTGATAATTTTATGGATCCTTTTTTCAATTCAGTTTTTGCGAAAAAAACAATATAGCTGAGATATGGGGGTTGAAAATGAAAAAAATATATAAGTGTCGGTCATTTAAATAAATGTTCAAAAATGTCACACGACTTTTTAGTTGCCCTTATTAGTAACGCATTTTTTTTGTCCGAACAACTTTTTCATTAGATAAACTAGAAACTGATTGGGTCGGGGATGAGTTGGTGGAAAATAATGAAAAAAAACGCAAATTCCCTATGACGTCACAGAGAAATTTCGTCAGCTTTCGGAATATATTTATGATTTTTAGTGACCTATACGTTAATTGCTTTTATTCGCTACTTTACTTGCACTAAGTGACCCATCCCTCATAGCTAGATTAAATTAGGTATGGGAACTAAGTTTTTATTAATACAACGTGGAGAAAGAACAAGCAAGCAGCTAACCTGATGTTCAATGCATATCTTGTCTATAACAAAGCCTTACTGTGTAGGTCACATCCCCAAAGAAACAACCTAAGCGGCACTGCGTCGTGCCCGTCGACTTGAGGCATAAAGGTATTAAGCCTCACGTGCCAGTAATTTCACCGGTATCCATACCATTTAAACCAAAACACAGTAATGCTGCTTGACGGCCAAAATATGTATGTCCTTTCACACGGAGCTCTACTAAGTACTCTTAATATGACTTAAGTTGACTGGGCACTAGTAGTTAGAATGTAAAGCTTTACTTGTTAGACATTAAAGACCCAGAGCAAGGTTAAACCTATGTATAACACGATATCAAGAGCCTATTTACTGGACGATAGCTCCACGGAAAAAAAGGGTGGATTTGTCGCTGAAATCGACATTTGGGTGCGTCGAATTTGGGCACGAAGCAGGCTTTCGACGATCTTGACAAATAAACGTAATGAATGGAGAACATCAGTGTATGTGTTGGACTCAAATTTCTCTAAAACTAGAAGGTTTTTCCGTAATAACCACGCTTGGCAGGTGTATTGATAGACACTGTAAAGATAATAAAATTGCCCTTTTTTTCTATGAGATCCTTTAAGTTAATCAGAACCTTCTGGGTAGGCTTTTTTTGCTTTCATGTGCAAATCAGGGTCATTTGGATCAGCCAAACCAAAAAAATCAGTTGACTTTTACAATTTCCGCAGGCTGAGTTTCAGGGGTCAGCTCTCAAGCCAAACCTTGACGGTTTTATCCTTGCCTACCTTATAATCTTGCCACTTCGTAGCCCTGAGGATACCAGTTTACAGTACATGTTAGTCATGTACATCACATTACTTCTCTACATTTTTTAAGAGTTGCTTTTCGATGTTTTTGTCCGTAGCGACATTGTTCAAATAAATATATATACATAGCGTTAAACATAACTATGTGTGTCTGCAAAAGTAGTCCAAAGGCTCATCTATTGTTGATTTTCTGTGTGTGTGCGTGGACTGATTGACGTAATGGTTTTTTTAGCAGTTTTTGTATGAAAATGTTAACAAAAAGTTCCAAAACATTTGTAAAACGAATATTGGAGTAAAGAATTTAGTTGAAAGTTATGCTACCTAACTTGTGGTCATTCAGTTCACATACCTGACCTTCCAAATCTTAGTGAGTAAATAGATTACAGACTTGTTTGGTAGACAGATCTTCAGTTAAACGTGACAAAACGTAATTGCAAGATTACATAGCATTAAGGCGATCAATATCTTGAACTAAATCTATAACCATCTACCCACCAGCATACTGGAGCTGTCCTCCATTATGTTATTTAAAATTAGATTAAAAAGGTTTCTTACGCAAAAAGCCTACTATAGTATAAATGACTATTTGAACGACAAATTATAAACCAGTAACATAATACAGAAGTTTTAGTATTTATTAACATGACTGTGCATATTAATTTAAATTATATACTATTTCTTAATTAATATGTCATGCGAATTTAATCCAATTTCAATTTTAATTTAACAATTTTTACACTTTGACATTTTTAAATATTTGCATCCTGTTAAGTTGATCATGGCTGTACCACCTTATTACAATTTGTCATCTATATATGTTAAACCCAAGTTCGCAAATAAATGATTATTATTATTATTACTACACTATCTATGTTCCGTGAGTAGGTATTGATCTGTGATAAAAGACACACCTAAGAAAAACCTTTACAAACTCCACTATGCGTTTCACAAATGTTTTGGAACATTTACCAAACATTTGCAAACAAGAACTACTTAAAAGACATGAGGTTCCGGGTTCAATCCCCAAGGGGAGCAATATTGTGCTTGGTTGGTTTTTTTAGTACTGGTCTGGAACAGTTGAGATACCAATAGACCAAAAGAGTATCTTGTACATACTAAGTTTAATGGTAGGTGCATATTATTTTTATTGATTGTGAAATTATTGTTGTTTCAAGTACAAAAATCAAAATCAAACTTCGACTTTTAACAAGTCTCATAGCACAGTTGGTAGTATCTCTGCCTTCTGCGCTGTAGGTTGTGGGTTCGATTCCCACCCAAGACAAACATTTATGTGATGAATGTAAATGTTTGTTCTGTGTTTGGGTTAATATAGTAAGTATACATTTACAAAAAAAATAGTATTTAAGTATCCTATCCGTAATCTAGTTCTCATATTACAAGCTATGCTTAGTTTGGGGCTAGATGGCGCTATGTGAAATGACTGTCCTATATTCATATTTCTGTAAAATAGATGGGCGCTGGTTTTTTTTAACTCATCGACTGCTTCTCCCTATCAAACACAGTGTGTGTGAGGCCGCACTCAACTATCCACGGTAAATTGTAGATTCAAAACACATACGTAGTGGATTCATGATAACCTTAATATTTCGAATAAAACTCATATCTCATCTGAACCATTAGTAAAACAGGTCAGATGCTAGTAGATCATTTTGTATTAAACGCCGTCGTTATTACACAAGATTTGACTATTGACACAGTCAATATTGGCTTAAATAGGCAAGTCGTGTGAGAGGTTAAGAATTTATGAGGTCTCCTTTAGAAATAGCACAAATTGATTAATTTTACTACTTCACTTCTCATCACAGAACTATCTGAAGTGAATCATCGATCGGTGGTCCACTCCAATTATCATTATTTAGATAGCCTTCTAGGAAGCTCTTTCCATCGTAGACCTCTATGTTCTGACCTAGAGCTTTCTAGTTAGAGCCATAAAAGTTAACCTATCATTTATAAAAAAAGGACAGCAAAGATATTTTTTCCACAGACAAAAAAAGTACATAATAATATGGGGTAGTTAACGAATAACTACCCCATATTACTATGCACTTTTTTTGTATTATTATGTACCTAAATAGCACATGAGTTCATACAACAAGTACTATTAAATACAATACACATTATATATATTGCACATAACATAGTACAGGATTTTACCATCTAGCCTCAAACTAAGCATAGCTTGTAATATGAGAACTAGATTACGGATAGGATACTTAAATACTATTTTTTATTTACGGATAAAATTCTAAAATACTTTTCTTTACATACACAACATTTTTTTTCTTAATAACATATATTTTTTTTTCTAAATAACATTGTCCAGCATTGGTACACTGACGGCACAATATAATATAATTACAAGACATTAATTTTGCACAGTGCCATCTAGTCTAAGCTAAGCATACAATACAACACCCAAACACATAACACACATCAACATTTATCACACAAATGTTTGTCCTGTGTGGGAAATGTGGGAATCGACCCACAGCCTACAGAGCAGTAGGCAGAACTGAGCCAAACCAACTGAGCTGTGAGGCTTGCATACTAAGAATTGTTATTATGGCTACAGACTCAAGTGACATGGTGGTAACTAGCCAGGCGGACCCAAACAAAGTCCTACCACCAACAAAACCGAGCACAATATTGTACTCAACTGGGGATCGAACCCAGGACTTCTAAAAATGTCACAGATGGGAATACTAGACCACAGAGGCGGTTAAATAGACAATGTAATAGCACGAAGACGCTTAACTCTAGCTTCAATGCGGATAGAGCTATATTAATGCTAAGATTTTTGGATGTGGTTTTGTAAAGCAAAATCCTGCCTTTACAGGGAAGAGAGCCAGTTAGCTTTATATAACTGTGAGTTTGAGCTCGTTATGTGTATGAGTCTTTCCATTTTCTACCTCAAGGGATGTTGTTTATTCAATAAGCGAAGTCTTTATAATGTCTTTTTTTTATTTTACAGGACATTTATTTCACACAGCGCCATCTAGCTCCAAACTAAGTATAGCTTGTAATATGGGAACTAGATTACAGAAATATTACTTTAATACTTTTTTTTTTAAAAGACATACTTATGAACACAATAAAAAAACACAGAATACACGTTAATATTCACAATACAAATGTTAATCCTGGGTGCTTATCGAACCGCGTAGAAGGCAGAGCTACTACCAACTGATCAGTTATGAGGCTCGTTGAGATGACTATTACTGTTTTGTTTTACAAACAATTTGTGACTGGACATATAGGAGCATTTTTAAAAGGTACTTAGTTATTATGCAAGCTGATTGATTAGACGTTTGAATATTACAGAATTACATTTATTCAATAAATTAAACTAACTAAGTACAAAGGAATCAGTCAGATTACCTAAGGACCGTTACAAACGGCCTATAGGTAACTCAACTGTTCCAGACCAGTACCAGACGGAAGCGTGCCCAAGACACTGGCTGCATTGCCACGCTGAATAGCTATGCTAATTCGCTGGCCTAAATAAGAGCCAGCCCAAATTAGACGTTAATATCTAGGGTATAATCAAACTAGTTGAACAGTACTGTATACTGAAATCAGAAAAAAAAACTAACAATATCATCCCTGAGCCATCTGACTTAGAATATATTTTTTGTTTTATTGCGCGATTAAGCGTTTGACCACAAGCTTACTTGAAAAACAAAGATGTGGCCGAAGATGGAGCTCGCTTGATGATACTCGTGCGAAAAAACAGACGAGAGTAAGGAGTTCCATTCCTTAACAGCAACATTCATGATAAAGGTAGAGGCAAAACGATGAGTTCGACACAATGGAACATTTGCAAGGTACGGGTTGTAGCATTCCGAGCTATTTCTAGTCCGATGCTGGAAAGGGGATTGAGGGATAAGGTCAAATATATTGTGCGCACACTCGCTAAAGTGGAATTTATATTTACATGGAATTTTCTAGGAAGATTTTATCAGTTAACACTTAAAACAAGTTTTATGGAATTCTCATGACATTAATTCCGGGTTTTTATTCGTTATTTATGTATTAAAGTTCCACACAATACCGAAAACAGCAGGATCATCAAATCGTTTTTATAACTGGGGTATTTTGGAAACGAATCTGTGAATGTAGTGAATTTCGCGGTGCAAGAGAGTGAGACACAGAAAGCATTGTGTCTGTGCGAGGCCTGCCGTCACACCGCTACAGGCACGTAGCTAGGATGTGCTGAACTGTTGTGCCATAAAATATCACATAAACATTATTACCATTTAAATGTCGATTTTGTCTGGTACTGGTCTGGATCAGTTAAGTTACCGATAGACCGTTTGTAAAGGTCCTCATGTGACCCGACTGCTTTCCTTGTAAATATTTAGTTTAGTTGTACGTATTGCTTAAAAAAAATATATAAATAAACAGTATGAATATTTTTTTTGTATTTCAAGTGATTGAACTTGGTCACAACATTTACAAATGTCACAGAATCAAAACATTTACAAATGTCATCAGATCAAAGTTCACGGAATCTCTGCTAGATGACGTTATCAGCGCTTAAGTTGAGAAAATTTGAAACAAACATTCTAAATCTGCGTCGGTACCCCCGTAGCTCAGTTGGTTAGAGCGTTTCTGGCTTTAGAAAACGATGCGGGTTCGAGTGCCGTCATGGGTTGTGAATTTTTGTGTCATAATAACATTTATAAGTATGATTAATTATTACAATGAAGCAGTTGGGTCAACTAAGGACCGATACAAGAGGTCCTAAAACAAAAATACTTCATAAAGTAGCCTCGACTACGATTTAACAAACTCTTTTGCACTTCAATTAATATTACAGAAGAAATTCATTAACTAGAAAACGTTATGACGAAGCTATCGCTTTCAGGAAACTAGTTCAAGAGGGTTTACAAATATTTAGAACATTGAGATAATTCCGGTTTGTACTGCTTACAAATAATATCGTTCATTAAATATGAAATACTTACAATTAAACACAGGTGATAGGCAGCTGCACTTGCCTGGAGCTTCATTTTATTTCTGCGATTATTAAATCGTCTGCTCTGACTCCAGTTGAGACTCTCCAGTCTGACTCTCTCAGGTTGCGAAAATTATGAAATCAACCTCGTATTTATAAAAAACTGTACTGTTACTTAGATTTGCCAATAATGTGGTCATGGTTGCCACTTCCGTGGCACAAATTTGTAATATCTCGATACATCAATTTTTTTATTTTTTTTATTGGTGATAGTCAACCGTTTGACCACCAGCTTACATGTAAAACAAGTAAAGATGTGGCCTAAAAGGAACCTTTTTACTCTGGACTTGAATACTCGTGCGAAAAAACAGACGAAGGCAAGGAATTTCATTCATTACCAGTATTCAGGCGAAACGATATGTTCTGCACAATGGAACATTTACAAGGTACGGGTTGTAGCCAACCGTACGTCTGCTAGTCCGATGGTGGAAAGGGAATGGAGGGATTAGGTCAAAGATATGGTGCGCATACTCGCCGAAGTGGAATTTATTGAACACAGACAGCCTGGCAATCTGAAATCTATGTTCTAGGCTCTGCAAATTAGCCTTAACAAGCGAATCATCACCTATGAGCCTAGCAGCACGACGCTCAATCGATTCCAGGGCTTTAAGCTGATACTTGGCTAAGCCATCCCAGAAATGACAGCAGTACTCCATAGAAGACCGGACCTGAGCTTTGTACAAACATAAAAGCTGTCCCGCTGTGAAGTACCGCCGAACCTTACCAAGAAAGACGTGGTAAATGTTACAGGGCCAATGTGTTGAACACATCCCAGTATTGCCCACGTGCTTAGTCCTGGCTCCACCTCTGTACCGACGTCCCCTCTGTCCCCATTAGGTTGCATGTCTTGTAGTCCACACTCGTCTGAGGATCATGTCGGACTAACTAAAATTGCAAAGAAATCCCTCTTCGCTCGCTCCACCCTAATTGCAGCTCGAGTGTCGATTTATTTGCGAATCATGACCTTTGCGGGTTAATGATGAGTTCACGGTTTTACGAGCGGCGGTTTGCATTTTTGTCGGTAACTTAGGAATTTAGGAAGATAGCTATTTGGGGCTGGGTCATTATTGTTTTTGGTGAGGTTTCAGGAAAAATAAAATGAATAACAAATACTACGGAGAAACAACTCAAAAATAATCTTGTATCAAGCATATTAATTTCGTACAAGATTTTTTTTTTTCGAAGTCTATTGCTATTCTTATTTTATAGCTTGTGCTTTACGTTTTTGAACGAAGTACCGAAATAGGTTCCTACAATAATTCAATGAACCTCCCTGTCTTACTACAGCTTGTAAGGTGATTGGAGATTTATTACATTTAATGTCTTGTATAACAAGATGTAAGGGTTGCAGCACCTATAAGTTGTGAACATTTGTGTTGTCGGATTAAAGTGAGATATACTGTCAAAACCTGTCAAGTTCAGGAATTACTCAATAATATAGGACAGGATATATGACATGATTTGCCGCTGAAAAGGATTTTAGCTTCTCGATGTTATGGTCGGCGAGACCCCTACAAATCCCTTGAGTTTAATAAATAGGTAAGTATATAAAAGTCTGGTTATTTTGACAAATTATATTGGTTTGATTCACTTAGCACTAACACTCTAAATAATTATTACTGCTAAATGAATTATGGTTATGAGCCGCTCTGGTTGATGGTAAGACGCGAACTGATTTAGATTTACTTGATTCGCAGCAAACTGCCATTGTGAACGCTTACAATGCACTATGCGTTTTGCTGCGTGTTCAAATATCTTGAACAGCCGCTAAAATAAAAGTTACACGTAATGAACTTATCAGCAATTTTCATGTGAAACAAGACCACTATTAAACAGGCTTTTAAGAATATTTTACAATACTTATCCAAGTAAAGTTTAGTAGACTGATAAGTTACTTACAATTTAGTGTCAATGAGGTAGCATTTTCAAGGGAGTCATTCCAAAAAATATATATATTTGTCACTTAACGTCACCTTTATCGTCAATTCGATGGGTTGTTAGATGGTTGTCATGTTCGGTTGTAGTCATGTTATATGCTTGCTCATATTCTGATTTGGTCATGTTCTGGTTTGATCATATTCTGGTTTGGTCATATTCTGATTTGGTCATGTTCTGGTTTGATCATGTTCTGGTTTGGTCTTGTTCTTCTTTACTTGTACATTGTGAAATGGGACTGGTCTTATTTTTCAACGTAAATGCCTGATTAGTTACTTGCTGAGTAACTTTGTTTTTCTCATATCGACCGCCGATAAACTTACTTAAGCCCTGACTTGGACTTTGTAAAATGAGTGCAGTAAGGAATACGGGCAGTAAGAAATACTTATAGTTCTTTGTAAACTATTACCACTGCTAGAAAACCGCAGCATGACAGACTAATTCATAACCTAATAATGTTTTTTTTTAATTTTTCGACGGGGAACCGCTTTGTCTTCTCACCTGGTTACAAGTTGAGATAATGGCGAAAGGTGGAGGCACACTTCACCCGGAATCCACAACTAACATGGTATTGAACATCAACACGTTTTTCAATAACGCAACCAGCTGGGATACGCTCATTCTTTAAACCATCAAGCCATTACCAATTTCAGACACCGATAACGTTACTTACAAATAATAGTAACTCTGCCTTCCGCGCTTGCTGTGGGCTGTGGGTTCGATACCCACTCACGACAAACATTTGTGTGATAAATTTAGATGTTTGTTCTGTGTTTGGGTGTATTATATAGTACGTATGTATTAACAAAAATAATTCAAGTATTCTATCCGTAATCTAGTTCTCATATTACAAGTTATGCTTAGTTTGGGGTTAGATGGCGCTGTGTGAAATGAATGTCCTGTCTTATTATATATTATATATATAATATATCAATAGAAATTGCTTATGATCCCAGTGTTAGCTTAAACGGTCTCATGATGCCTTGACAGCTTAGGTACAATGTTCTCGCAATATTCCAGTAAAACGTGCTCCCTGTGGGTTTCAATATTATTTCGTTCAATCTCCTGAAATAGCCAATCTTGCGGCTCAAATTCGGGCGTAAATGACACGTCGACCCAGTAGAAAGAAGATCGTTACTGGTTACTGGGCGGGGCGATCCCAGCGGCTCTAAACCACTGGCCAATCACAAAACACCTATTTACCTATTCCAACATAATCCAACCCAAACCTTTACATGATCGTAAATAAGAAGTAATACCTTGAGTTCTAACACCTTAGCAGTATTTATTACAGGTTGGGTGTGCGGGAAGTATGAGTCTCAACAGTTATTAGATGCTCTTGGTCATATCTCTAGGGTTATGTAACTTCAACCAGTGATTACTTTAGCTGAACTGGAGAGCTTTGGTTATAGGCCTGCCTTTTGATCCGGAGGTAGTGGGTTCAAATCCAGTCGTGCACCAATTAACTTTTCGGTTTCTCGGTAGCTTATGTGTGCATTTGACGGTGAAGTTCACATCACAATAGCAACTTCCAAACCGTGGGCATGTGCCGAACGTACGATGATTTGGACGTACCTCTGACTACCCCCTAGTAAATGATCCTCAGAAGCTCCATGCTATGAGTTCTAATCAGAGGTGAATCCTCAATGTCAAGCCTCCCGTACTTGCACTGTTTACAAAATTGACATAATGCTAATTTGCTGACCGATAATCACCGCACAATCCAAGCCAGATAACCCTTTCGTTATCTAAGGACCTGACTGAAAACCAGCGTATCATCATTGCGTTATGCTGCAATAAAGCTGAGTCAGGTTTTACCTAAATTTAATTTTGTTCGATATTTGTGTTCGTCATAGTGTAGCTTAGTATAAGCTTAGTAAAGTTATCGTTTTTTCCTGTTATGATTGGGTATATACATCGAATACACATAGCCCTGATCTTTCTTTCTTTCTTTGTTTCGTAGTGAACCAAGAAATTATTTCTAAAAATCTACACAGGATAGCGGAATTTGTATTCATTATTTTGTTCACATTTGCTAAGCTTTTAATCTGCTAAGCTTCTTATAATAATAGTTCTCCGACATTAACTTATTCTTTCTTTCACTTATCTTTTTGAAACTGATCAAAAGCGCCCTCCTCAATTCTGTAGTGAATTGAAGCTAACTTAAACATGGTAGGTGATTTAAAATTTGAAATTAGGTTTTTCGGGTTTCATATTTTTGTTTGCTATATTGCATTTTGTCCGTTCCTATCTTTTGTTTCACGTAAAAAGTATTTTACCATTTTGTATCTGTATATTACCCGAATAAAAAAATTGAATAATAATAAGTATTGGTACTTAGTGGTAGTTTTTTATAAAACTCCATCTTAATTCCAGGTGTCGACAGCCGAGGACCTCTACTGGGAGGGTGAGGGAGGCGACGAGAATGAATTTCTAGAGGTGAAAGAACAAACAACTCTAACACGACTGAAGCGTAGCTTTCCCTGGAACTTATTCGCTTTGCCTACGACCGAAAAGCCAGAGAACTATGAAGTTGTCACAGAAGACCAGGATGACACTGCGTAAGTTGTGCTTCATATCATATGAATGAATGACTGAATGAATTAATGAATGAATAAATGGATGAACTAATGAATGAATTAACACTTAATTGTACACAGAAATATGATTAAACAACAACACAAACATTTAGTGAAAATAATGTCTTATAACAATGGGCGGCCTTGCCGCAAAAAAATATCTTCCAGGTTACCTTGAATATACATACATTTCATACAGTCGAGACCTTGGGTCCGTGGAGAGCCGGTGACCTCCGGGTTTTCAAAAAGCTTGCGAAGCTTTTGATTGTGGTGACACGTGACCCAAGGGCTGGCTCTTATTTACGCCAGCGAATTAGCATAACTATTCAGTGTGGCGATGCAGCCAGTGTCTTGGGCACGCTTCCATCTGGTACTGGTCTGGAACAGTTGAGTTACCTATAGCCCGTTTTATTTAATACCTAGTAGAAATATTGCAAGAGCTTTCTCGTCAGATGTTACCGCTTTGGAAAAGACTCAGTATTTGGGTCCGATCATTAAGTCACTTTATGAGTCTCTCGCGCAATCGGATGGTTTATTTTACAGTGTGCGAGTTAAAACAGCCTATTTATGGCTTTAGAAACTAGCGTCAAAATGAATATACAATTAATCATGAGTTTTTGAACTCTTATACGATAACTGACGAAACGCGATGTCGAATAGTAAAACTGTACGCGCTGCGACCGCATCATCTGTCATCCGAGGTTCACACTCATTCTGGTGATCGTTCTCTGAGAGAACTGAAACAAAGTTGGTGCCTTCATTAACTATAGTAATTCGTTTAACTCAACTGTTCCAGACCAACTTATTTACCAAGAGCTAAAAGAGCTACAACTTATTAAATAAGAGCCAACTCTTGGTTTATTTCGTTCACATAACAGTAACAAATATTACTGCTGAAATTGCTTGTGAAGTAAGTACATGCAACACTAATGGCTATGTTTTAATTATTTCAGGGACGATGTGTTTGATAATCGGGTGGAAGGTTCTGGGACTACTACAGACAGGCCTGAACCAGAACCTATTGAAAGTGAGTACTCGCCCCATGCAAAATAAATAGCATTAGGTCCTTACATGTCCAGAGTCTTGATCGATGAATATTACGATGCCTATACGAAACCAGCAAGTCCCAATGTTCCGAAAATCAGGTATCTGATAAAATAAATAAACTATTTATCACCATTTGCTCGGGACTCGGGTATATACATCCGAATCTGAGACTGAACATCCTTCCACCAGGCCACAAGAACCTGTTGCTCTATTTTGGCTTACCTTTGATAAATAAGTATGTCTTCCCAAACGTTACCTAGATTATAAAATTTGTTCATGCTCAGATATGGACTACTCGCATAATGATACATTTAGGTCATCAAACGCACAATGACACAAATCATTTACGCCATTTATTTTTTAATAGTTGAATCCATAACAAATACATCCCAATTGCATTACGATTAGCCATGTGGTAGGCTAATGAGTAATTCAAAACTGGCCTAGATTTTTACATCGAGTTGTAACTAAGAATGTGTCCATTAGCACTTTATTATAACACATTAAAGGTCCTGCATTAACGATGAGTGAGACCTTTTTGCAATTCTATGCGAGTTAACTATTTAATTTACATTATTATTTTTTGTCTCTATTTATTATTATTTTTATGTTGATTTTTGTGTAATAGTTGCTAATAAATGTCTTTTTGATTTGATTTGATTGACTTTTCTTACTGTCTCTACGCATAATGACATACGCGACTGGATCCTTATAATCATACGCAAAATGACACATCGTAGACCATCACGCGAAATTACATACAATCATGGACTTCGACTTAAATGGTTAAGTCGAGTTAATATTTTTCAAATGCTCATTGTAAATCTCAAATATCTCCCTACAGAAATTCAAATTAACTTAATTTGAAGAGTAGTATAACCCATTGTAAAAGGACTCGTCCGGGGAAGTACTACCACCACACCTACTTCCGCCGCCAAGCAGCATTGCTGTGTTCCGGTTTGAAGGGTGAAATTATAGGCACGTGAGGCTTAACACCTTAATGACTCAAATTGACGGGCGCAATACAGTGCTGTGTATATATGGGCTATGTTATTTGTGGATATGACCTACGCAGTAAAGCTTGTTATAGGCAAGCGATGCACTAATGTCTTCAAGAAGAGAGTTAATAGGCATTTTCTGGGTAGGCTCGCTCCATCGTAGATCTCATTCTTACCTGTGTAAGTTTCGTGGTCACGAGCCATCGTAAATAAAAAAAAAAAAAAAACTTAAGACCAGGTGGGCTACATGCTAATCCCGTCTCCTGGTCGTAGTAAAAAAATGGTGTTTAATCAAAAATGTTACATTTTCAGAAACCCTCCGCGTCACGTTTGGGGTGATGGAGCCATTCCACGACGATTATTCCAACCGAGATTCGGAAACATTCAAATCGTTCTCGCATAATCTGGCGGAGGCCGTCAACGCCTTATTCATCAACCTTCCTGGCACACAGAAGGCAAGCCTCGTGAGAATACAGTAAGTACCTTTATGTGAGATAAAACTGCTTCTAAGCTTCGTGATACAATCACTGCCAGCTAGTTATGTCCATAACAGGTTGCACCCGAACTGTTATATTTTGTGTTGTAGATTTTATTTTAGGCTATTAATTCTTGATCCCTTTTCCAAATACATCTCTGGAAAATATGCTAATAAGCCTAATGAGGTTAATTTAGTTCCGTTTTTTCTTAAAATTTTATGCCAGGTTAACGAGCCTATGTACCAACAATATGCCATATTCGGCAGCACTCTAAAGCACCGAATCATATTTATTAGACAATCAGAATGCAATGTGCTGAAATGAGAGCCCGGAAATCGAACTCTAGACTGCGGAGGTCCCTTTCATTGGCCACTATACTGAAGTGCACATATGTGTATCGTCATATCTAGAACATATAATAAATGAAATGAATTGAAATACATTTATTTGGCGATACACACAAAAAATAAAATAACAACATCATTTGGAATACTTGGATATACACGTTAACCTGGCTATTAAAGGCCGCTGGCAGACACACAAGCCTTGAATCTGGTCTGGATCAGTTCATTGCATAAACTTTTATAAGTCCTAGTAAATACTTCCGTCATTTTGCATAATACCTGCATTTTCAATTCCAGGACCCGCCTAGCAGACGAGTTCTCTTCCAAGGTGACACTAGACATCGTGACTTCCGTCGATAACACTGAGGAGATTGCGGAATTACTGCGAGTTACCATCCGGAACACGCGCACGCTCGGTCCCTATACTCTAACCGAGACTGACTTCAGCCACACCGTCGTCAGACCAGGTTTGTTTAAAGAGCTCTGCATTTTCCACAATGGTAATGATGGCGGTTTTTCCGCACTAAAACAATCTTGGAGTCTTCATGTCCAGAGTAAATAGGTTCCTTTTAGGCGTGCTCCATCTTAGGCCACATATTTACTTGTTTTACATGTAAAAGCTGGTGGTCAAACGCTTGACATTCACCTATAAAAATTACGTGAGTGATGGCACCCGTCTTCAACAAACAGCAACAAATGACGTACCTTGCCTTGGTACGTTACTTTACCACATTTATTTCACCAGATAGACATCCAATATCTGATCTACATACTTAAATGGATCATTGCTCACAACAACTGATGATGGTGATCGATACACACTATTGACAGGTTTGTTTACCACGTAAGCTGTGGTACAGCGGAGCATCCACGAACCATTTAAAATCGATTTTTGCATTCAGTTCTTTATTTTTTTTACATTTATTATTTTTATATATGTGACACGGAAAATAGTTGTTTTTTATTTATTTAAAGACTCACGACTTTTTCTCCTTTGAGGCTTCACCTCTAATCACTACTCAGAGCGTGGATTTAAGTAGACCATTCGGAACGTACACGCAAAGATGAGCTAGCCTGTCTTCTGTGACTGCATGATTCTAGACATAACTCAATCAAAGTGGGGAAGATTGCAAGATGAATTCGCGAATGGCGGATGTTTATCTAGATAGATCGACTTCCGCGAATATTGACAAGGTGATACAAAGCGTTCGAATGATGAACATACGGAGGCTCCAAATAAGTGAAATACCTTTTTCTCTTTTCCGGAGAAACATTCATCCAAAGAATATGAAATCAAAATAAACTTCAGCTAAATAGTCGTCTTATTGGATTTGTTTCAACTTCAAGTCTTGTTTCAAAATCAAACATCCAATATTAATATTATCAAGACAGCATGCAGCAGTAACTTTCAAACTATTCATGCAAAATGTCTGTTATCTGTAAAATTATTAGTTACTGAGCTGAATATACATACAATGCGAGTCTTCATAATATGCATAAAAAAAAAGACACAATCTTTGCTTAATTTATCGACAAAATAAGTTGAAACAAAAAATTTTTTTTAAATATGTTCTAACGTTTTTCAAAATATTGGCTAAGAATTTTTTTTTTTTTAATAACAAGGCTACAACGACCCCCATCTTAAAAAACGGTGTTACTTTTAAACTAAACGATTTATTATGATTAAACGAACTCGGTAATAAATGAAAACAATAGGCGCTTCTTATTAAATTACAATTGAGAAAATATAACCCTCAGTTGATGATAAAGATGCTTTTTTTAACAAAAATCTGCCTTATTTTCATCAAATTTTCCAGTTATTGTAAAATTTCTCAATAAAACTCCCACTTTATCCACATTGTTTTTGTTACTATACATTATTTAACATGTATTTTTTACCATCAGACAAATAACACGTTATCTGATGGTAAAAATATCATGTTTATAACTCAATCACGACAAAATTAATTAAAATTTGCGTCTAAAAAAAAGCAAATTTAAATTTAATTTAATTGAAATTTGCGTCTATATAAACGCAAATTTTAATTAATTAGATTTAATTTGTCATTGGCTTTGGGGTAAAATGTTACTTCGCTGTCCTCATCTTAGTTCTTGAGACGGTAACCTTATTTTATGAGTTATCTGTTCTTGAGACGGTTACCTTATTTTATGAGTTATCTATATCCAGGATCCCCTTTCGAAAACTGCCGATCTAACGAAGTGCAGTGTAAGGACGGTACTTGCGTCGCTGGTACCGCCATCTGCGACGGAGTTGAGCAATGCCCCGATGGTGCTGACGAGCGAGATTGCCCTGGTATATCTTTTGTTTTTATTTTAGTTTTCATACTATACAGTACGTCAGTAATCAATTAGCAACACTGAAATAAGAGCACGGGATGATGGCTTGGATTTTTACTTGGATTCTTGCCTTTATAAGGATTATGATCTTTGATGGACCTATCCATGATAAAGAAATATGTAAATAATTAAGACATACTTTATGTCGATTAACAGTTCAATTATTTTTGTTTCACATTTGATTAATAGTACTCGCAGTAAATAAAAAAACATTATCCTACCAAATTGTAATGTCATCAAGTGACACCTATTCTGCCATGCTGTATTGTATACATTTTGTTTTTTAATTCAATTTTGCAGAGCATTAATTTATAAAAAATAAGAATAGTACCACTAAACAAGTCAATAATTTTTTTCCTCATATTTATTTTAATATTTCTGTTTTTTGAGTTATTTTTGTTTTATCAAAAGATTTGGACTTGAATCAACACGGAGACGATTTCATCTACCAGCATTCCCAAAATTGGCCCCGCTGTGCTAACCCTACATCTTGCCAAAGTTCTTCGATCACCTTCTGCCCCGAGCAGAGGTGTGATGGCAAGGAAGACTGTCCATTAGGAGAGGACGAGGATCCGAGTGCCTGTTTAGATTCTGAAGCGCCAGGTCAGTAGCTTTACCATGGGTTACATTTAAATCATCTGACTGTAAGGCTGCTTAACGGTCCTTACTCGTAGTTTGAATTAATATAATATAACGTGACAAAGTCATGTGACACCTGCTTATCTGAACACTAAACGTATGAACAGCTTTTTTAATGGGATGCCACAACACAACGGCATTTAGATTACAACAATAAGGCTCTTTGACGTTACACTACAGAGCAAGTTTAAATCTGCCTGTGAGGACGATGGGGCCTTTGTGAGCCAAAGTTAAGCTTAAAAAGAATTCTTGACCATGGGTCCGTTAGGAGACGGTGGGACCTCTGAGTTTTCTAAAATTGCGGGGCTTTTGATTGAGGTGACAGTGCTGCAAGACCTGGCTTTTATTTAGGCCAGCGAATTACACGAATTGGACTCCTCAAATGAACTGTCTGAGCCCAAAGGCGAGGGTTTGACTGACTGACTACTCATCACCTTTGTTACCGAATCGATTGTACTCGACTGAGTACGCGACTCACCAAAATATCAAATAACATAACAAATAAGCTTGGTGTACCGAATGGAATATCTTAGTGTTATTTTACTACCATTTCAATTTTGTTTTAAAATTTTGTTTGTTTTATTTTTCTTTGATTTTTTTGTTGTAATGGTCCCGTAGAACGTGGTGATCAGCCGTTGCCCACTGATCCGCCCGTGGAGGTGACTACCACTGAAAAGCCTGAGGAATCTGATGCTGAGCAAGGTAAATAATATGGGATATTAAACACAGCGCCATCTAGCCCCAAACTGGTTTAGAGATGATCGGGAGTCCAGCAGACGTGAAGCAATAAGGTATTGGGTTTTTCCGCAACCACAAACTAATAAAAATTAACAATACACAACTCATTTAAAAATATGTAATCAGCTCTTGATATCTATCAGTTCTATCCATAGATATTCTATCCGTATGGTTCTATCACATACCTATTGATAGTGAGATGACGTTTTGTCATTGTTATAAAATACTACTATAAAATCCTTTTGAGGAGTTTGTATACGCTTTGAACGAGTTTCACGAGAAGACTCTATTCTGTATTTGAAACCAGCATAGAAAACAGAATTACTTTTCTTAAATTGAAACCAGGTTTTCTAAATAGAAATATAATTCTGTATTCCAAGCTGGTTTCGAACCTTTGGTTACGAACGCGGCTGAAGGGATGACATTATAGTGATAAAAATGGAGATATTGCTTTCTATATCACGTCAGGCCAGGTCATAAATGTCCACTGTTAGGTTAACTCCACTTGTAGAACAACCGCTTAACGTTCGGCATGCGGATTGGCGTTTGCAATGAAGGTCAGTAAGTCCTCAGGATGATGCTGCCCTGCCCTGCCCTGGTGAGATCCCATAGTTGCCTTCATTTTTTTTTTTTTGGTTGTACGTCGGGGTAGTGCTTGGCATTCATCTCACTTGCTTACAAGTTGAGATTAGGCCCAAGGTGGAGGCGCACTTCACCCGGAATCCTCAACTAACTGAGGAACTGGCTATTTTACCTCTAAATGCCGGAATACAACATTTTTTCTGAATTGTTGTTATGGTGCCAGAATTAGGTAAGGTGGTGGTAGCTAGCCAGCTAGTCATACATAAAAATGACTTATTGCAAATCTTGTATGCTATTTGTCTGATACACATATAGTCGTGCCTAAAATGTTTATAAAATGTTTAGGTATAACAGTGATTGGTGGATTGGTGGATTACCCCTGATGGGAATTGCCTGGAGGCTAGCTTTGGGGGGGATCGCCTGGGGAAGTATTTGAGTAGGCTGTCAGCTTTTGAAAGAAGCTTTGTACCATTAATGTCTACGTGAAATCTAAATGGAAAAACGTGTTTTTTTAAATGCCGTGGATGTATGCAATGCGAAATATCCGCCTTGCGAATTAAGCGTCGTTGGTTTTTATTGCAAAAGCACTGAATTGTATGATTAGGTTTATTACTATTATAATGACTTATATTTGCCTACAGCATAAAAATATGTGAGCTGTAAACATCACATAGATAATTATGCATTGTATAATAACATGTGATGCATATTTATATCACCATATTTGACGAAACTGTAAATGTAGCTTCGTTTAGTTTAGAACAATATGTACTTTTGTAAAAATCTTTTCCACCCAAATCGAATAGCGAGCAACCAACACATAGTATAAAAAATGAAACTAACAATGTATATTTTATAAGTTTGTTCGGATGTTTGGCTGGATATAACATTTTGTTTGGCTGGATGCTGGCTGCTTCACGATAAAAAAATTGCAACGTTTTTTTCTACACCTAGATTCTAGAGATATTATGTAGGCCACGAAAAGACACGAGCTGAAGCCTTCCTCGCATCAAAATCCTCATATCTTAATTTTACGGTGAAATTACGGACACGCGAGGCTTAACACCTTTATGCATCAAGCTGAGGGGCGCAATGCAGTGCCGTTTATGCGAATATTTGAGTGTGGGATCTAATCGGCCCAACGCATCGGGGTCCAGCTACGTGACACTTCTTTCCCTTCCACCTTGCCAATGACTATGGAGTCCTCTAGCGAGCTGAAGCTAATGCCTCTTTAGGTATTTACTATAGTAGCCAGCTACTTTTACAAAGACTTTTTTTACAGCATGTCTCCCCGAAGAGTTTCGCTGTGACGAGACGCGCTGCATCAACAGAGGCAAGGTGTGTGATATGGAAAATGACTGTTCTGATGGTACCGACGAAGCCAACTGTGTCTCTGGTAAGTACATAATCCTTAATGTTCTTTTATATTTCCTTACAGCGTACCCTTGTAAGCATGAGTCGGTCTGGCCATGTGCTTGCAATTTTTTTTTACATAAAATGAGCGCATGACCGAGGAAAGTTTTAGATTGCCGGTGAAGTCAGCATTCCAAGGCAATACCTATAAACTTTTGAAGTTCATACTAGGTTTTAAAAAAATAATACGAATAATTTATCGCCAAACGAAACAATACATGATGGAATACACAGAAAGACAGACTGTTAACAAAAAATATGTAATTTGTTATTCTGAAGTTAGTGGTTTTAAGACCCAGATACTATCTAGATAGACCATTATTTCTGCTGCACCAATACCAATATTATGTGGCTGTGGGTACTTGGCTTGTGAGCGTAATTTTTTAGCGACAAAGAAGCGATGTGAAGTGATGTCGACAAGCAGAAGGATTTTGAAGCAAAACGGTACGTACCATACGTATTAGTTACAAAACTATTATTATGTTACGTGAATGCGGTTCAAACTATCGAAGCATTACAAATCTCCTCCTGCACTCTTAAATTAAGTATGTTGCTATTTTTTAGCTTCACCTATGAATATTTACCAAACTTGGATCAAATCTATCAAAAACACTCAAATAGAAACAAGTGAACGAAACCCTAGCTTATAACAGCGACTGCCATTTGACATTTGCGAAAAAATATCTACAAAAAATAATTTCAGATGTCCTACATATTTATTGTCTTAGCGGCTTTAGAAGCGACTCCAATTAAGCCCGCGGATGTCGCCAATCCATGTAACTCACCATAAGAAGAGCAGCATCTTCTTCTTCTGTGTGTTTTGTGACAACTACTGTGGTCACCAATCTGCCAGCCAAGCTTGGTGATTATAGCAAAACACGGTAGCTTTTGAGGAGTGTCTGTCCATCGGTCTAGGCTTTATTGATACGTCTCGCTATAATGTTTCACCTTAATACCAAATAATTATATCCTAAGCTAAGCTCCTAAGTCACTTAAAGCTAAACACATAAAATCGACGTATAGCTGACTGTTTGACTTACGATCAACGTACAAACCTGAGGTCTTAGATTCGTGACATTTTCAGGGTAGCTTTCTTTCGTAGTTAGTAAAACACTAATAAAGGATTATTCGGCGTGGCAATGCAGCCAGTCTCTTGGGCATGCTTCTGATACTGGTCTGGAACAGTTGAGTTCCCTATAGACCTATATAGACCCTATGGTTTGTAACGGTCAATAAGTATCCCGACTACTTCCTTTGTAAATAGTTAGATGGCGCTGTATGAAATTAATGTCCTGTAATATAATAATAATATTTAATTGTACATATTATTTGTGATGTGTTTAAATTCGAGTAAAGGATTTAAAGCAATTTCTACGGGATGGTGGGAACAAGTCTCGGACACATCACTGGTAATATATGAACTTATTTATGTTACTGCATTTCGCGCGACTTTTTAAAATACACGAGAGTATTTTTAAATTTGGCGCCTTTCACAAAATAATTTACGCTTGATATAACCAAATTTTAACGTTACGCTCCCCTGGTTAAGATATTAAGACTGCCAAGCACGGAGATTACGAGCAAACCTTCCAGTGCTGGAGTTTTATGTTCAATGGTGGATGGTAACTGGCTGTATTATATGAAATCAAATTGTTATTCGTGTACAGAAGTGCACTCGAGTGCCACTGGTTAACCGAAGCGATTTCTCGAATCTCGAGTGTTTCCTAATAGCCACTTAATTATAACCTATTTTTACATAACTGCCTCAGAAGGAGGGTTATCGCTTACGTAAATAAATCTTTATGAAGTGGGTAGCGATAAAGACATCAAAGTGTGAGCCTTGTAGCCTAATTGCGTAACTTGAAAACCATTACCAGTGATCTTCAAGTCGATAACTAGTGGTCAGAATTTGCCAAAAATAAAGTGATTTTTGAAGCTCAGACTATGTATCAAATTTCAAAAATTAAGTCTTTGTAGATTAGGTACCAGTTGGCTTACACTATAAGGGCTCTGGTTGCCGTAGAAATTTTCTAGCGACATTTTCGATGCACACATTACATTGCATTTTTTGTGCCAGCTTATGGGCAAAATCTACAAGTTAGTAATCAGACCTGTCGTTTAGTATGTATCAGAATGTTGGCCAATAATAAGAGAACACGCAGGTCATGTTCTTTGTGGATGTGACCTACGCAGTAAGGCTTTGTTATAGGCAAAAGATGCTCTTAATATCAGGTGAGCTACTTGCTTGTTCCGTCTTAAAGTTGTATCAACAAAAGCCATTGCAACAATAGACGACTATGGCTCCTGACAGTAAGTTAGTAGTTTAGGGATTTAGATATTTCGGATACGAGTGATTTGAAAATTCAGTCCTTGTGCCACGCATACAAAAAATCAAGTCTAGGAGCTTGATCTGTGCGTTGATTATCAGTCAACCAATAAGCTTCACGATATTTTATGATAGATAACTAGACGTCAATTTAGGCATAAATACCTACCGCTTGGGTCATCTCTCGGAACGTCAGGCACAATCTCCGAACGTAATGTACAAAAATAAGTTGATAAACTAAATCATCAGCCATTATCTCGGTAGCACTGGCAGCGTGATGTAATCATGTCCACTCGATGATTAGGGCGACCACACGTTACATTGTAGTCTACAGTTTTTAAACAATTAGGAGACGGAACTAGCAAGTAGCTTGATGTTTAGTGCATCTTTTGCATATAACAATGCTTTACAGCAGTTACCCACAAAGAACATAGCCTACACCGCACTGCATTGCACTCGTCAACATCAAGCATAAAAGTGTTAAGCCTCGCGTGCCAGTTATTTCGCCGGCAACCATACTCTTCAAAACGGAACACAGCAATGCTGCTAGGCGTCTGAAATAAGTATAGTAGTAGTACTTTACCGGACGAGCCCTTTCTTAAAGGGCTCTACTACTCTACTACTGTTTTCACCCATTCTCTTTATTGTGTATGCCCAAACCATATTGTCATTCCTTTCTCAATTTTTTTCACCACATCCTCACATTACATTATAACACACCACTGGTGGGCTACTTGCTTGTTCCATCTCCTAGTTGTAGAAAAATTGGCTATCTTACCGCCAAATGCTGGAACACAACAATTTAGAATGGTTGTTATGGCAACATACTTGGATAAGATGGTGGTAGCGTACTAGTTTTAACTCGAATGAAACTAGAAAGATGTACTCAGGTAAAATGCATCACTCGCAAACGATCTAGACGTAATTATTCAGAGGCACTACCCTTGTCAAGTTCAGAGGCCAACGTAATAATGGAAATAGGTAATACAAGTTGTTTCGTGACCATTGTTTTTGTGGTTACCCAATCTTGGAGCATAAGCACAGGAATGTGAAGTGTACGTAGGCGTACAGGCCATTTACGAGTGGTATAATTATTATAAACCAATAAACATACCCTTATCTTCAACTCGTTTCGTGTCAATAAACTTTGACATAATTATTTGTTACAATTTTAACATTTCTCACTATAAAACAACAGAAATAGGACCAGCTGGAAATATTAAGAGAAATCTTATCTAGGTTGGAATACTTATTAGACTTAGGACAAATTTATAAGATTATGGTTTAATGAGATCGGGATTTTTCCGCGTTAATCAGAGTTTTGTATATCGACAAAACTTTTATTTTAGTGTTTCCAGCTTTGACAGATTTCGCTTCTGGCTGAAGATTTTGATTCACTACTACTGTTAACTACAAAAGCACAGGTCATTGACGCCTTGGTTTAGCTATATCTTGACTGGAATATTAAACGCAAGATTTTTATTTACCAGATCTAACAAGCTCTATAATAGAATACGAGTAATAGTGTAGGTACGTTATCTTGATTGGATAGATCGAAATAAAAATCTATCTATACCCCTGTAAGGGATTTATGAGGTGGGGGCTCTTGCTATGGCTATAAACTGAGCAGATGGAGCAAGGAATCCCAAAAAGTGGAGAACGTTGGAATATTCCTATTATCTTGCAAGTCTTAGCCCGGTATTCTAAAACCATCTCAATAACAGGTCTGGTTTCTGTGTATTACATGGATAATTATTTTGTAAATAAATATTACAGGACATTAATTTTACATAGCGCCTCTAGCCCCAAACTAAGCATAGCTTGTAATATGGGAACTTAATTACGGATAGAATACTTAAATACTTTTTGTAAATACAAACGTACTTTAGGATACAAAACCCAAACAGAACAAACATCTATATTCATCACACAAATGTTTGTCCTGGGCTGGAATCGAACCAACAGCCTACAGTGCAGAAGGCAGAGTTACTACGAACTGAGCTATGAGGCTTGTTGGATATGGCTCTTCTAGTGAGATCCATTTACATCAGCAGCCCATTAGTGTCCACTGCTGGACAGAGCCTCCTCCAAAGCTGGAGGTTTTTTTTTTTTTGCACTGATTACCAAGCTTTGCAGGCGGATTGGTGATCGCAGTAAAAGGAAGCTGCTGCCCTTGTTCTGGTGAAATCCCATAGTCGGCTTTTACGACAGCCATGGGCTGAGTTGGAGGAGTCAATTCTTAAGCCGCGACCGCCACGGCCGTGTAACAGTCTAACTATCTTCTTACTCTTCTTTACCGTCAAATAATAGCAGCAAAATTATCATACCTCATGGTCTTACGAGAACGCGGTCTTAAAAAGTATTTCTAGTATTATAATCTATATTAAGAATCTGCATGTTACATCATACATACATACTCTCGAGAATAATTACCCTCCTTCTTAAGCTGTTGGGGATAGGGATCAGTAGTGTACCTAAAATGGACATCAAAAGTAAAAGGTTTAAAGGTAACTGGAATAATAGTTACATTATGGTACTTGGTAACAGGAATGCCATTCGATCACACCACGTCCTGTTGTGTATCTCATCATAATTATAAAGAGATGACGCGACGACCGGATGACTCAAGATTACTTCTTGTGTTAGTAATAACAAAGCTTATACTATCTTCACTAGTTGGTGGCTTTGAGGCTCGGTTCACTGAATCGTTCTTTCGTACATGAATATCGGTAGTATTTTTTATAAGCTGGGTCAGTAAAGTCCTGCTGCGGTATTAATAAAAGTAAATAGCAAATAACCATAAGCTAAAGTAATAAATGTGTTTCTTCAAAATACTCGACTTTATTGTTTTTTTAAAAAATATGCTCATACTTTGATTCCCAACGGTCACGACATTTAAAGTTTTACAATGTTTCCTTTCCCAACGGGTCCATGAAATTGTTTGGTATAGTAAGCAATCAAGGTGTCGATGTGGTAAATAGCTGGGTTAGATGGGGTTAGATTAGTTATAGTTAATACTTACCATGGAAGACAATGCCCTGATGACCAATACACGGGTCGACTCAGGATAAGAATTGGTCTGCTCTTGACCTCAACCCAAAATATATATTGTGAGCATCTTCCTATTTGCTTTCCTAATTTCCTATTTCAGTAACGTACGTATGCAGTTCACAAAACAAAAACATTACTATTTGTATGAGCTTGATATTTTCGTACATAAAAATAGGCTTCCTTTACAAAATCTAAAAGGCTAGATTGCGCTGTGTGAAATTAACGTCCTGTAATATTTATGTATTATTTATTTAATCAATATTAATTTGATTTGAGAGTTATGTAGGAATACAATCAATAGATACAATTAAATTAACTATTACAAAGGAAGTATTCCGATATTATTATAAGGATTGTAAGGAAGTATTGGCAAAGGACTGTTACAAACGGTCTATATAGATCAACTCAAAATTATTGACGTGTAAACGCGAATTATTAATGTGTTTCTAAGTAAAAACAAATATTCAGATTGGAATCAAAATACTATGTTATTATAATGTAATTTTGAAATGTTTGGCTTCTTAGACTAACATTTTTTGTTTCGGATCAGATCAAATCCTTTTCAATTAGCTAACCGTTTATAAATGACCACAGTAAAATAATATATTTTATCTCTACGTATAATTACTATATTATTTTACGAATAAACATTCAGTATCTACATTGATGTTAACATAGTTTACTACCGCCATCTTGTTACTGAGATGATGTCACAAAATAATAGACACTACTATTTATGACTAACAATTCATTTGAACCTATTCGGACTACATAAATTACTCTATCAAGTCTGACAGAGCGTAGGTCAAATTGATCAAAGGAATTTTAAAGAAAATAAATTAATTACAGCAAGGTTCTTCCGCTACAGGAATGGTACCGTCCAATTTCAAAATACGGAGATTTTGTCTACAGACTCCACGGAAAAATAAGTACATCAAGACCATGAGTGGACGAGGAAGCTATTTCCGGTTTTCACATAGGCTTTTAATTCTGTCTGGGTGCTTTCACAGGAGAGCCGTTGCTTCCTGTTGATGTTTGAACATTATTTGTCTGGCGGAACAATAATTACAATTTACATTTATAACCCGTCACCGCGTTAGAGAAACAAATTCACTTTAGATTTTTGGTCTTATCATTGGTATTTTACAAAAGAGTACAAAAGTGCTACAAATAAAATGAATATATATATTTTTCATATTTACTATACTTTAACTACACCGCACATCATTATATAAAACATATTTTATGTGATGTTACACATTATGATTATGGCCTCAGTAGCACAGCCTTATTATTCGTAGGTTGTGGGCTCGATTCCCACCCGAGACAAACATGTGTGTGATGAATATAAATATTTTGTTCTGTGTTTGAGTTGTCGTATTGTATGATAAATAATGATACATTAACAAAAGTAAAGTGAAAAAGCATTTTATCCGTATTTCCCATAATATAAGCTTTGCCTAGTTTGAAGCTAGAGGGCTCTGTGTGATATTGCCTTCTTAATATCTATTTACTTACTCCTTCATATACTCGCATCAACAATTTCAGGCAATGCTACACCGTTTTTCTAAGAATGAACGATTGTTACCAACTACCTACTCAGCAATTTAGCATTAATGAAACATCGCGTCTAGATTCAGATAAATGATTCGTAGAAACTGAAAGTGCAAAGTGATCAAAGTGCAACGCACTTTGATCGTGTCTGTTTTCATTATACACAGATTGCTACTATGTTTATGGCGTTGATTTCCTCGGCGTTTTAGCTTGCCAGATCGTCCAAGGTCAATAAACTACTAGCTTTTGATATGACACATTACAAATGAGATGGGTCAACTCTTGGCCAAGGGATAAGGGATAAGGGATAAGGGATAAGGGATAAGGGATAAGGGATAAGGGATAAGGGATAAGGGATAAGGGATAAGGGATAAGGGATAAGGGATAAGGGATAAGGGATAAGGGATAAGGGATAAGGGATAAGGGATAAGGGATAAGGGATAAGGGATAAGGGATAAGGGATAAGGGATAAGGGATAAGGGATAAGGGATAAGGGATAAGGGATAAGGGATAAGGGATAAGGGATAAGGGATAAGGGATAAGGGATAAGGGATAAGGGATAAGGGATAAGGGATAAGGGATAAGGGATAAGGGATAAGGGATAAGGGATAAGGGATAAGGGATAAGGGATAAGGGATAAGGGATAAGGGATAAGGGATAAGGGATAAGGGATAAGGGATAAGGGATTAGGGATAAGGGAGTGACGAAACACGGCGAACCGCATTGCGTTGGAAAGATGACGGAAGAATTGTCAAGTTCCTTGATTGAATCCTTATTATAATGTGCCATCAAGCCAGTCAGTGATAGACATGTGTGTCAACGCAAGGATAATCGCTGACTCACTCTGCCACTTCAGATATCTTGGAATTAGCCGTTGAACTTTTCTCTGTGTATCGTCTTGCTAAGGTCTCACTCATTTCTAATGTCATCACATTTTCTATCAAGCGACCACTTCAGTTTCATGATCTTTGTAGTTCGCTTAGTCTAAAGTGGTACCTACGTTTGAAGTGGACGATTTGTCATGTCAACTTCAAACGTACCTAGATAATATATATCGTAAGTAAATTTTATCTAGATTTTTAGCTGGCATAAGGCGCCAAATCAGTTATACTTTAATATTTTTATACTTATGAATGTTTCCTTGCTATGACGGTTAATGCTCAGTTAGAAGTTTATAAAGTTTCGTGTACTTTTTAAAAAAAAAAACATTCATAAAATCCCAATAAACTCCAAAATTAATACAACTAAATATTTTTGGACTTGAATTTAAGTACGAGAACGAGGAATTTAATTAGAATGTTTCTATGCTCCTATTATAATTTACCTACATTCTTCATTGCCTCATCATAGCTCAGTTGGTAGTAGCTCTGCCTGCTGCGCTGTAGGCTGTGGGCTCGATTCCCACCCAGGACAATCATTTGTGTAATTAATAAAGATGTTTGTTCTGTGTTTGGGTGTTGTATCATATAGTACGTATGTATTTACAAAAAGTATTTAAGTATTATATCCGTAATTAAGTTCCCATATTACAAGCTATGCTTAGTTTGGGGCAAGATGACGCTGTGTAAAATTAATGTCCTGTAATATTTATTTAATTGTATTTATATGTAGCAATAGAATAAGGACTATATACTCCGTGCAACTATCAGACCCCAAAGCTGTTTTTTTTTAATATGACCAACTCTTGACCGCGAAGCTATAGGTAGCTATTTATTCTATCCCTTTAACCTGTTGAATGTTTCTGTAAGTAAAAGGTAAACTTATATCTGCTGGTTTCTAATTAGCGGTAGTGCTTTATGTAAAATGTAATTGCTCAACTACAGCCGCGCCTAAGCGCTAAACGACGCTAAATAAGCTAAAGCTTGTTTATCGACAATTTGGAATTCAAATTACTGCCTGATGTATTTTACAAGCTATTTTGATTCGATCTATTCGGATTCTCAAAGCCAATAAAACTAATCGTAAATAAAATCAATAGAATATTATGGATCATGTGAAAAATATTTTACAGAATATTAACAGCCGACAATCTGATGATCTGAATCAAATACGATTGATCTCTGGTTTGACTTCAAAATAATAATTAGGTTACAAAATGAAATCGGTGGTTAAATAGAGATCTTTATTGTACACTAATATATTACATAAATGAACAAGGAGATCTATATTTTTTAGGTTAACCTGACCTGTTCTTATTGAGATGAAAATACAAGATACGAGAGATGAATTCGTTTCTTGAATACAAATGATGAAAGGGTAAATAATAGAAATGCATAAAAATAAATTAGTAAATATATTCTGATACCTTATTTGCACGGATAGGCAGCACTTTGTAATTTTTACGGTCCAGCAATAAAACTAACTTTTGTAAGAATGTTTAAGTTTATAAGTCGCAAATTTATAAAGCAATAATTCTAACAGAAGAACATTGTACACGCTACCAAAATGCTATAGAGGTAGACGCCAACCTTCAAAGCTTTCGTTTCATATCAGGTAGGTACGCAAAAGGTACCATGAGACGGTGAACATAATTTTCATAATAAGACAATTCGACCCCTGGGTGCATCGCTTAGCGAAGAACCTAGTGTGTGGAAATAGTCATTCAGAAAGTAATATCGATAGATTGATCTTACTGAATGAATAACTTTTCTTGAGGAATTAGAATTTTGTTTAGAAGTTATTTCAAGTAACAGTAAGTATTGATAGCTTTAAGCAGCTCTTAGTGACCAGCATCAAAGCATTATGGGTTAAAATTTAAAACAATGAACATTTAATTTATTTATAGCACAGTACTAATTGACCAACGATTGTAAAATAGGTAGAAATGTTATGAATTTGTTATAGTAACAGCAGGATGATAAGCCTTCTAAAACACATAACTAAGATAGATAAAATACTAGCAAAGTTCGAGTTCATGATAAGTATTACAACATGTCTGTGTATTAAACAAGACGATCAGGTTATTTGGGGCTCTTTTAGGGTTCTGCATGTCTTCAGGCCATTTTGTTAGAGTTATGGCTGGAATTTTAATACAGACCATCTGCCTGGCGTCAGACCTCCTTGGTAATATTTGGTTGTGTGGAATGAGTAAGTAAATTTAGTAAATTAAGTGGATAAAGAGATGAGGATATAAGGTTATGGTTAAGGCAGCTTTAACAACAAATATTATAAAGCTTTGAAATAAGGGCTGTGAACACTCAGTGTGATGTGCGTGTCCACACTTGGTATATTTATTATTGTAACTTTGTGCGTGTTATCAACGTTATAATAATTATGAACTTTTCGTTAACCCTTGATTATACTAGTACAATTAGGAATTGGATAATATACACCTCTTTCAACATTTTAGCAATTCAACGATACGAATCAAGAAATACAATAATCATTAAAAATTGCCAAATGCGGACATGCACACCGAGACATTAACTTTTTTTACCGATTTTAATTAAAATCAATTTAATAATTTGCTGTGAAGTTGGTAATAGAAATACATACACCTACTCTGTGAAAAGTCAGTCAACCTTTTATACGATTCATCATATAAATAAACTTGTGTGGGCGTACTTACAGGGTATATAAAGAATTAGGTACTTTTTAAATCTGTCGCCTTAACAACAGTTCTAAATTGTCGTGTTCCAGCATTTAATTGTAAGATAACCAGTTCTTCAGTCTGTTGAGGAATTAGAGTGAAGTGTGCTTCATCTTCCGGTTTGACGAATTTGACACCGGGTGAGATGAAAACCAAGCCAAGCAAGTAGATATTGATTTAATATTTGATATACATAGTGCACTACACTATACCAATAAACGGTAAAACGTACATCATATTTTGTGGAATTAAAATTGAGAAAAAAGAAAGTTAGAATAAATCAACACAAAGAGGAATATTCTATTATATTATAATTACATATAATACACTAAATATGTGTGTGTGATTACTAATCATACTGTTTATCAGTATAAAATATTATTTTTTTCACTATCGATATGATTTTTATCGATAGGAGCAAACACTAGCTTCAAAGCTCGCGTGTCCTTTCCAATCAATAGTTACTGGTATTCATTATAATTGCATGTTTTTACTGTACTTAAAAATTATTTCACTGTTTGCAGTCATGGTTTGTTATCTGGGACCAAATCACATTATGGTGACATCGCGAATACCTAACGAATATAAACTTTGAAAATACTAGCGATTACTTTTGATGGATTTGGCGAATAATGATATCTACGTACCCAGTAGATTATTAATGATCATAAAAGAACTTTACCATGCAGAAATAAGCAAAATAATTAGGAATTTAAAAGGTAGGGATGAAAATAATGTTAAATACTGACAATATCTTTTCTTGAACGTATGAATATTGTTCTCTACCTATTGTACACTTTGTACACTTGTTTCTACTATGGTATATATTGTATACAATATATAGAATACAGTGCCACTTGTCATTTGTTCAAATTAATCAGTACTTTATAGAGTAAATACAATAGGTATAATCTGAATATATACAATTGTTGTGTAAAACTGGCTGACAGTCTGACAATCAACGCACGATCCAAACGGATGACGGGATTGAAATCTTGGGAAATTCCCTAGTATTTTTTTATACTTATTTATGTATAGGATATGATTTTTATTATAACAAAATCTAAATTATATATACAATAAAACTATATAATAATACAAGGAATCTTATTAATTAAGGGATATTTTTACCCCAGATAGCAATATGTATTATAAGATTAACATGCATCGTCTCGAAGAAAGTCTTAAATTTCTATGAAATCAGAATAAACCGCAAATTAAGTTGTCGCTACACAACTTCATTTGAACTTGTCTTCTGGGTTGAGCTCGTGACTCTATGCTTGCACGACATTTCTCGTATATAAATTAAATTAGTACAGAAAGGTCACGCTACGGCGCATCTTGGAATTTCGCGTAACAAACACAGTTACCTGAGGTCTTTTTAAAGATCTCTACTTACTGGAGTCATAAAGTCATATTTCCTTAAGATCGGCACTTGCCCACGGGTTGCAAGTAGGTAGCGTTTAATTCATGATAGGTTGCAAGCCTATCGGAGTTTGTCGGAATACAGTGACACATGCCATTTGGGATTTAATCCTAGGAGCATGCCGGTTTTCTCACAGAATGTACTTCGCCGAAAGAGCATACCTATGCAAGTTTTTAATGTGTCTTCCGACCTTTCGAAATTACAAAGTATGTTGGTGTTGAACGCTCATCCTTCAGATTGGAAGGCGGGCTTTTTCTGGTAGGGTTATTTATACATTTATATGACACAAATTATCATAATGGTACTAAAAGTAGGCTGTGGAACGCATCATAGAGTGCTCTTTCATGCACCTGCCACATTGATCAATTCTTTGCTTTCGTGAGCAAGTACAACATCCCTGACATACAAGTAAGTTTTTTCTTTGAAATTGAATACAAGGATCGCGTGCCTGCGATCATTTTCGTTCGGCCGATGTCTCTCTTGACTGTAATGGGGTATATTAAATTGCCAATATTGGCTCATTTCAGTACCGGTAAGTGTAATGTTCGGACGATCCTAGATAACCCTAGCTGGCCATAGGCCGCGGCCGTTGAGTAATAGATAAGGCCACAACTTAATATGCTCTGAATTTGGAGCCACGTGATTTGATAGGGACATACTTGTGGATGTTAGGTGCGATTCTAGTGTAATATTCTGATCTAAATAAATATAGTTTATGAGCAAGCTTTTATGCTTCCAACCGGCTTTAAGCCCAAGTCGCTCGATCGAACATGGTTTGAAGGTAATACATACAACCATCCCTATGCTAGTGTGGTTGTGCTCACATTTAGGTATGTCTCATGAAGCACCATGCCCAAGGGGTACAAATTTGTCAACCCTGGTACCACCGTGCTACTTATATATGGCACTATAGTAACAGTTCATCACAAACTATGAAAATTATTTTGTAATTGTAATAGCACCTTAAAAGCTAACCAATTCTGTAAAAGCTAATGACTCTTTGTCATTCGTTTCGTTATCATAATTCATCACAAGAAGGCTTTCTATTTCTAAATAACTAATAAACTATGTTTGAAATCGTATAGAAACTATTAATAACAGAGTTTTAAAACTGCTTTCGTATGAATTTCTAGTGGCTCAGCAGTGTATGTTATTAATAAGAGTTAGTGATCGGTTCATGGATCATTTTTTAGAAGAGTTATCTTAATCCTCTTCTTATTTTTCACGGACCGGGAAGCGCTTGGTCTTCATTACACATGGTTTCAAGTTATGATAAGGCCGAAGGTGAAAGCGCACTTTACCCGGAATCCTCAACAGACTGAGGAACTGGCTGCTTACCTCTTAGTGCTGGAACAACCATTTAGAATTATTGCTGTGGCGACAGACTTTGGTAAGATGGTGGTAACCAGATGGACTTATAAGTACACATACCACCATATTACCGACGACGTGGAGTTTTAGATACAACTGCCATCAATACTAGAGCTTTTATACTATTCTAGTGGAAGGCTCAGGACTTTCTTCCTGAACGACAGCTTCACTGCTATGCTAATTGTTTTGAATAGCTGTTTGCATCATATGTGCCCAGCACATAACTGCAGTAAATTAATATACGTTACGTGAGACAGGGACAGAATTAGTATCCAAATTTAGTATCTTTATGCATATACAGGCTCTGTAAAAGTTTTCATTATTTTATCTACAGCATTTGCTATCAACTGTAGTTGGCATAAACCTGTGGTAATCAATATACCACCGTACGGGGTAAAGTCATAAAGTAAGCTTAGTTTTTGCGCTACAAAGTGATTTCAAACATCGATAGTAAACAAGAACTGAATAACCTATCAGTTATTTAATTATCCTTATTACAGTAAGTTAAGCCAGGTGTAGCATAGCTAGTGTGCGATGGGCGTAAAGGTATTCACATTGAGTGCGACGCGACGCGAAGCAGCCGTGCGGTAAATCACCGCGACGCGATAACGTCTCGCGTCGCATACGACAGCGCATCAGCACGCATCCGACTGATGCGACGGCCGTTATCAGACGCTGCAACTTGCACCACGCTCTGAATTACTGCTCTACTTTGCTTACTTCCTAATTTCAGGAACTCTGATTGCTACAAGGAAGTTTAGTGATCCATACGACTGATTTTAACATATTTTTCACCGGCTTTGTGGTCTTGTGGTGGGTTAACGGGCCCATCTCACCTGGGACCTTATTCTGTATGATCAATCGTGTCTTAACGCGCCCGCCTTATGATATCTACATGGAATCTTCGTAGTGTCATATCGTAACGTGGGCGCGTTACGACTCGATTGGTCATAAAGAATAAAGGTGCTGGTGTCAAGCTAGATAAGGCTGAACGTAGATGCGTACTTCACCCGGAATCCTCAACAGACTGAGGAACTATCTGTCTTACCTCGAAATACCAGAACACAATAAGAAATTGTTACAATGGCAGCAGATTTAGGTTAGAGAGTGAAGAAACTAAAGCCCTACCACAAACTAACCCTTGCACTAGTTTGATCTAACCTAAGGGTGTATATGGTGGGCGAACCCCAGACCTCAGAAGCAGTTGTGTTAAATTATTCGCGCTTAATATACGCACAGCGTGTAGTCCCTGCGTGAAAAAAATGTTGCACGAAAAGTTGATATAACTACAAATTGCAATTGAACAAACAACTCGGGTCAAAGAGTTGGGCCAAAGTTAAACTGTATTTTAAGCCTGTACCGTCTTCATTTCAGTAGGCCTTCAGTATAAGAGCAACAAGGTATTGGAGGAAAAGGCCACATTGTAAGAATATTTATGTAATTTTACTAGATTTTGCCCGCAGTTATGTGGCTGTGTGCCGTGGTATAAGCCCGCCATCCGATCTGGAGGTTGTGGGTTCATCCAGTCGAGCATCAATATTGGATAGGGATTTATGAAACAATCAAACTTTCATACATTAATGGTTTTTTATTGTACGACGGGAAAGCGCTTGGCCTTCATCTCACCTGGTTATAAAATGAGATAAGGCCGAAGGTGGAGGCGCACTTCACCCAAAATCCTTAACAAACTGAGGAACTAGCCATTTTACCTCTAAATGCCGGAATACAACAATTTTTAAATAAATTGTTATGGCGCCAGAATTAGGTAAGATTATGGTAGCTAGCCAGGCGGGCTTAAACAAAGTCCAACCACTAACCAAACCAAGCACATTATTGTACTCACTCTGGGGATCGAACCCGCGATTATTGGATCTGGAATCGGTGGGTTGAACCACTAGACCACAGAGGCGGTTCGCTGTTTTTTTTCTTGTATTATTAAGCTACACGGGCGTTTAGTTATGCACCAGCGTTGAACATAAATTCACCTCAACCATCATAATTTGGTAAGGAATTGAACTCGTTGCCATTGTCCATCTTTCCGCACCTATACAATCTTGGAACACCAAATTTTATCTGTCCAAGTTGTACTCTATTTAGCGTTAAGCTCGTATTTGCCAAAATTTAAAATTGCATGTATGCTTTATGCGTGTTGCACGCACACACATAAAGTATATAGTATAATGGGAGTTAGGTAAATGTTCCTGCGTCTTGCCACACGATTATGAAACATGCTCCGTCTTAGGTTTCAGGTGTGCTAGTATCTAATAGCAAACGCTCGTCTATAAACAAAATATTGCATCGTCAATTTTCCATAAAAATCTTTCGGTTTCGAACTGAATCTCGCGTCCTGTAGTTGCATAGCTAACGGCCAAGCTAGACGGCGAGCGTAGCGTGTTTTGCCCTCATTTACCATATTTTATGACAAAGTTCCGACTTACTATTTCACTTTTTGTTTAAACTATGTCTTTTAGTATGCGCCGGCAATCATTGCGACTAAGAAAAAGCCTATATTCTATGGCTGTATCTTTTTGCCACTGATTAGAATAGTATAGAATAACACACAAAAATTACATCGTATAATACTAGCATAACACAGTTTTTATAGACAATGGACAGCCTTATAGTTAAAGCGATTGCTTCCAGATAATCTTAGAAGGAGAAATAGGATAGGAGAAAGCAAATAACATACAGGTAGCGCTCAAATTAGGGAAAAATATTACACTACTAGTTTTATCTCAAAATAAGAATACATATATATATAAAGTTTAAAAAACCATAAACTAATTGTAAATACAAAAACAATTAAGTAAGCAAAAACAAGTTTATTTTACCCTACTATTGGTAGTACAATTGCCAGTATTAACATTGAGCAGAATGAATTAATGACAGAATTAAATTTAAAAAGATAATTTTAGATAGTGATGTCTTAGCTTCAATTTTAAAGTTTAAATTGAAGAAACTTTTTTAAGTAGGTGTGACAAGCCGCCCCAACACAGAAAGAAATGGATGTAGGGGAAGATAAAAAAGGAGTTTTAATGACAAGACCATGAGAATGTGAAGTAAAATAGACATTTTTAAATGTTATGCATATAATTGTATACAGTTAGTTGTATGTATGGCGATAAAGGTTATGAAAGTATAGAGTAAAATGTTATCGGATAAATCACGAGGATCTCTTAGAACAGAGCAATAGGTCTACTACGAAAAACGAAACATGACGGATCCGTTGACATATTGAACGTATTTCAATACATTAATGATAGAAGTTCTTTCGGAGACGAGGACGTTCGATTTTCATAGTAGGGCCCCGGAGTCTCATCGCAGCGTTTTAGGGTTCACTATTAAAAGGGTGATAACGACCCAATTACTAAACCGTTATCTGTCTGTCAGCGGGCTGTACCTCATGAACGGTAACGTAGACAGTTGACATTTTTACATGGGTATTGAGACTATAGCAACGTGCAATAAAACTAAAATAAGATGTTTAAAGGAGCCTCATATTGCCTTTACATGTGACTTTTTACCTAGAAATATGGGAGAGAGCTACGCAAGAGTCCGCAACAGGCTTTTTACTGCAATCACTTATCCCCCTACCGTGTGATGATTTAAGCGCATCAACAGCCAATTTATGTCCGTTATAACGTTAAGGTTCACCGATGTTGAATACGATACGTAACCACAGGATTAAATATTAAATAACAATAGCCAATATTGTATTGGCGTAAATAACCTGTCGAATTATTATAGTGAGATAGTGAGGGACCGATTGATACACTGCTCGATTTCAGAGGATCTTATACCGAAACTGTTTTCGCGTTGAAACGTATCGCTATTTCGGAAATCGACAATTTAAAGAGGTAGAAAAGAGCTATTTCTTTTTGCATAAACAGTTAGGCGGTATATGATAGTCTTAAGAGGCGCGAAATGAGTGAAACGAATGATCGGGATTTCATAAAAACTATGAAAAAAGTCATCGAAAATTCTTAACACGCAAAAAGAACAATAAAATACAAAATTGCTGCATAACGACGGTCACGTAGATTTGATATAGAGGCGGCTCATGATTATATACATTATATACAACGGAGCGAGCCTTCCGAGAAAATATTTTGTTCAGCAGTGGGATTATTCGGCCCAAAATTTTAGTGATGAACTTAGAGCTTTGGTGCAAGTGTAACTGCAGGGTCAGCTAGTCTAAGATGTATTGTATGACAAAAACTGTTGAATTGTTATTAACCGCCTCTGTGGTCTAGTGGTTCAACCCACCGATTTCAAATCCAGAGGTCCCGGGTTCGATCCCCATAGGAAATACAAAACATTGTGCTTGATTTGGTTGGTGATAGGATTTTGTTTAAGTCCACCTGGCTAGCTACCACCATCTTAATTAATTCAGACTCCATAATAACAATTCTACAAAAACAATGTTGTGTTCCAGCATTCAGAGGTAAGATTGCCAGTTCCTCAATTTGTTGAGCATTCCGGGTGAATCGCACATCCACCTTCGGCCTTATCTCAACTTTTTTGTGAGATGAAGGCAAAGCGCTTCACCGTCGTACAATAAAAAAAAAGTCTCCATCATCATCATCATCAACTCATCGCAGTCCACTGCTGAACTCTCCCAAGGTGCGCCTCTGAGCCCGATCTTTGGGCTTTCTCATCCACTCTCTGCCCGCCACTGTACGTCGTCGCTCTATCAAGCCGAAGGACGTCCTACACTACGCTTGGTCACGGGTCTCCACTGAAGGACTCGTTGACCCCACCGGTTATCGGTCCTTCGACAAATATGGCCAGCCCACTGCCACTTCAGCCTGCTAACTCTTTGAGCTATGTCGACCACCTTGGTTCTCTGTCGTCTTTGACGAAAAGTACATAGGCATAACCTATGTACTTTTATTCAAAACTGATTACTAATTGGGCGTCGATCCGCCTCTCGAGCTATTAGGGTTCCGTGTCTAAAGGAAAACGTGCACCATTTCTAACTCTCCGCTTTCCGCCTGTCTTTCAGCTTTATACATTACTTAGCCATTTGAAATTGAAAAAAAGAGAATGTATTTTTTTGCCTCTATCATCACATAAAAATGGGGGAAAATACAAGAAACGTGATTTTCTCTATGCAACGTTTTAATAAAAATATATCTGTTTTTATTACATTTCGGTTACCACGGTCAGGCTATCTTGGGTCGCGTTGGCTTTAGACGTTATTGTATGCAACAACAGATCTATTCTCAAACAAAAGGTAGGTCATCTTACTTCGGTCTCTTGCCCTATAAAACTCAGTTTATCACTTCCAGCAAGACGTGTAACGAAGCCGGTGACCGGGATACCACCGGCCGGATTTGCGGCTATCGCCAAACGCATTGACGTGTCGTGGAATATGCATTAATAATTTTATGACCCACAGTTGGGCAAACTGTAACGCGATGGCTGCCTACCTAATGCTGCCGTTTGTTCGTGTCTTTCATAAGCGCGCTACATCTGTATTTTTGGCACAACAATTTTCTTTTTTTTTGTTTAATAAGTATATAAAAATCCAACTCAATGTTCACCTTTGATCTTATTGGTTCAATTGTTTCAACTCTGTAACTATTTTGTGAAAGCTGAAAAAAAAGGATTATAGCACTTCATCAAATTAAAAAAAAATTAAATAGAATAAGAATAGTACCAAAGTCGGTCGCCATTTAGAGGTAAGATAGCAGTTCTTCAGACTGTTGAGGATTTCGGTTGAAGTGCGCTTCTAGCTTCGGCCCTGTCACAGCTTGTAACCAGGTGAGATGAAGGCCAAGCGCTTTCTCGTCGTACAATTAATCAAAAAAATTACGTTAGTCTGTGGGGTATCTATATCAATTATAGGTCATTTACTGTCTACCTTAAAATCGATATATCACGAACATTAAAATAATATGTACAATTAAATTAACTATGCATAAAGGAAGTATTCGGATTATCTAAATACCGTTACAAACCGTCTATAGGTAACTCAACTGTTCCAGACCAGTAACAGGCGGAAACGTGCCCAAGACACTGGCTGCATTGTTATGCTGAATAGCTATTGTAATTCGCTGGCCTAAATAAGAGTCAACCCTTGAGTCACTGCATAGGTACCTACTATATTATGTGAGTTTTTGATTGCAATCATTCATTTATTGTTACATTATTGATGTGACAATAAAAAACGTTACATAGCAATTTGCATTATTGCTGTATTTTTACGGTGAACATGATATGCGCTCCCACTTTCATGTCTCGCCGTTGACTGAACAACCATTGACAAAGACCAATTTATGCGTCTTTCTACCTTCTTTGTGGGTATGTGCGAAACCAAGGGGCGTTCATATTAAGACTGGTACATACAAGTACTTCATCACTGTTTAAACAGACAATGATTTCACACTGATACGGTAAAACGATTATGATTTCCGTTTTTCAACTAATGAACGTTGATTCCATTATCACTCGATCCAATGTTGCGCTCTGGACTAAAATGGTCAACTTCACTCGATTCCAAATTTGCTATAGCCAAACAGTTTCTACACCTATTCAAAGACAGTTTTTGTTAAGTCGATACTAAACGTTGAAAATCTCCAATGTTTGATATTATTAATTGCAATAATTAGTATTTGTTATTGTTATTATACTGAGGATTTTCATGGAATAGCTCCTGACTCATCCTTCATCTCACCTGGTTTCAATATATGATTAGGCCAAAGGTGTAAACGCACTTCACCTGGTATCCTCAATGGTCTGAGGAACTGGCTATGTTGCCTCTAAATGATGTCACTGTCGCATAGTATTACGTTGGTAGGTATGACAAGATTCAACTCATTGAGCCTATTTGCTGGTTTATTGAATAGCTCTTGTCTCCAACGTCAAATCAGCTTTGATGCTTCATGATACCATCTGATGATAGTGTCAGGTGATGTTGAACATAACTCTTCAAAATATAAGATAATTGAGGTGAAACTTGGAATACCTATCAACTAGATAACATATACATATATATATATATATATGTATATATATCAGCCCTCAGATTTTCCCGTTAGTTTCCTCGTCATAGGTACAATTAAAAAAAAAACTGCCTACTAATTTGATGAGTCAGAAGTGGTCAGTTCACCGTGAATCACATTAAAATATCTATATAAGGGGCCATTTAAATCATCTTGCTGTATAGAAGGTTGTAAAGAGTCGCTGAAATCTGTTATACGAGTATAACTGTTCTAGCTGTCACTTCACCCGCTATGATAATAATTAAACAAACTTGGAAACCGCTTAATTGTCCGATTGTTCGATCGGTTCAAACATTTACGTATTGAGCCAACTGTATTAAGGTAATGCAACTGGTTGCCGTAGGGTTGACGATTTTTATTGATATATCTTTGTTTGATACTTCACACCCTAAAAGGTAAAACATGCACTGAAGTATTTCTAAGCAGGATTTATTAAGTATAGTGGTTTTGAACCTAAATAATGATAAGCATTACCTAATACCTACATTGAACCATGCCCTTTTAGAATCACGAGGAAGGACAAAGAAAGCCCGATTAATGTTACTTCAACTGAGGTGTCCGCTTAAATAGAATACACACTTTACTACTTAGGCGCGACTCTTCTTAACCGAGACATATTTATTTATATTTATTAACCTAGGAACAGGGCGATATAATCGCAGAATGATGTTACAAAATGCGTTTGACCTATGTTTGATTCAATTGCTTATATATTTTGTTTACTATTACACTTATCAAAAACAGATAAGCTGGATACTTTTCCGAATGACAGACACTTGGATAATGTTAAAAGAAATAATACAAAAAGACACGTGAACCGTTACAAGTTAAGAGGCCTTTTATTATAATCAAAATGTGATATATTTGGCGATATTTACCGCCTCTGTGGTCTAGTGGTTGGCCTTCCGTTATCAGATCCAGAGGTCTCGGGTTCGATCCCAGGGGGAGTACAATATTGAGCTTTGTTAGGACTTTGTTTAAGTCCACCTGTGTACAACTATCTTACCTAATAAATATTGAGTTCAATAATATACCATTGCTTGGGCCAGCAAATTAGCAGAGCTATTTAGCGTGGTCTTGGGCACGCTTCCGTCTGGTACTGGTCTGGAACAGCTGAGTTACTATAGACCGTTTGTAAAGGTCTATTAGTATTGATTGCTTCTCTTGTACATAGTTACTTTAATTGTATAAACTACTTTCTTGTTATTGTTAAATAATATCCTTGAATAGCAATTAAAACGTATGAATGCGACATAGTGACATTTAGTTGACGATTTTATCGACTGCATACTGTCTAATAACCCAGATACGCAAGCAGGCGCATACTGCCAAGTGTCACGTGTATTACAAGCAGACAATGGTCCTTGCAAACCACCTGTAGATTTGTCACAAACGCTTACCGAAATAATAATTTTGCCGCTCCTGCGTAGCAAGCAAACCGTACTGCTTTTTATATCTTATAGACTTAGTCTGCTTGAGTTTCATACAAATTCCTACAGGTATAGCAACTTCACTTATCCCAATTGCTTAAATTTTTCGGTCGGAGGGAGACAAGAAATTTAAATAAAAAAGTCGATCACACTATCATAAACCTACATTTTTACTGACGAAATCACAAGTTCAAATAGTGAATCTTTCACTATCTGGAAGTTTAAAAAAGTCCGACTGCAAAATATTCAAAGACATAGACTACGCCAATGTCTCGGTGAGGTGGATAGAGACGACTGACACTTCTTACAATCCAGCACCTTTCTTGCTGCATATTCATTATTTTCTTACATATCCAAGCCTGTCACTTCAGGCAACATTTTACTGCTTTTACTTTGTTACGACTTTATATTTATTTTACTCTATGAAATGATGACGGGGAAGCTCTTGGCCTTCATCTCACCTGGTTTCTAGGTATGGTGGAAGCGCGCTACACCCGGAATCTCAACAGTCTGACTAACTGGCTATCTTACCTCTACAATGCCAGAACATAACAATTCAGAATGATTGTTATGATGACAGACTTAGGTACGCCAGGCGCATTAAATTAAAGTTACGTTATTTGTAATTTGTATCATAATATTTGAGTAATAAATATAACTTTAAGACAATCCCAAAAATAAAAATTGAAAACCAATCGGCAACTCACTTCTCTTTTAAAAGCATATTAAATCCAAGCAGAACGTGCCAATGAAAAAGACATAATTAACATTGCATACTTTTAATAAACATAACCCTCCTTCTTAGTCAGTTGGATAAAAAGTCAACCCACAGCTGGCTAGTTGTAAAATAGTTCTTCGCGCTCCGTTAAGTTCTTTGCTAATCCTTTTAGTTTCAATACGTGTAAGCTTTGTGCCAATTGCTAATTAAAGGGTGCTTTCAAATGAGAATTCGAATCGTGGTCGAAAACCCAAACTGGCTTTTGGGTTTCCTATTTTTACTGATATTTTTTGACAAAAGTATTGAACCGAGTTAATGTGTTATTTAATTCCAGGAGTTTGAACTATTCAGTGAAATAACATTCAAACAAGCGCAGCTTAGTTAGAAAGAAATAAATACATTTATTTGTATAATAATAATGTATTTATAACAAATATATAGGTATGTTTTCTATCAGTAAGCTTTTTGCTTATGGGTATAACAATAAAAGCAGCTGTATGAGATTAATGTCTGCAATATATATTTATATATATGTATGATTTGCAGTCTTAATGCGACCAACCCGCAGTTCGATTTTGTTATAAATTAAATAAGTTAATTATGTAAATAAGATACTTGGTCAGATAAGTGTGTTATTTTTTTGTAGTAACAAAATAACGTGGGCTACTGAACTCAAGGATGAAATGTCATTCATTTTCATGAATAATTAATGTCTATTAGGTATGGGGAAATATTTATACCTACGATTTAACAAATATAATCAAAAAAAACTTTAAAAAAAATAACAATGATAGTCATCAAAGTTACAAATTACACCTGAAACGAAGTATCTGTTAATCCTAAGCTAATCAACTAATTCCACTATACTATATTGTACTAATAGGCCAAGTAGCATCACTCTTTCCTTTTCTTCAGACCATACGGCGTACATTAGGCTATTAAGTAATCATATTCGTTTCATGTTAAGATCCAAGATTCATTGATCATATTTCCTTGTCAATAACAATATAATGTTGATTACAAAACCAATGTAATAATGTAAGGGTTAGTACCACAAGCACCCGAGCTTACGAGCCCCCGACAGTAAAACCAAAAAGTTGCAAGACTTATTATTAACAGTGCGTTTGGCACGGGTACATTAGCTAATAGAGCGAGTAGAACATTTTGTTAGCACCACCTGTGAACAGTATCGAATCTCAACTCAACCTGGAAAAGTAGTAGTATCTGTCGCGAGAATCTTCCACAATCCCGGCATCGAATTTATACGGTATCTTTGGATAACATTATAACTATTATTCATGTTTTCCGTGTATTATTGAAAAACTCTCAGAAACCCATCCATCGCAATAAGCCCCAAGCAAATATTGAAATGTTTTTATTTGATGCACTTCTGGTTCATTGTTTCGCTTCAATGCACAATCTGCAAATATCGTCAAATATCGTCGAGGTTTGAATAAAGCAACATTTACATGCAATTGAAGTGTATACGGACAATAAAACATTGATGTAGGTACCTATCTGCTCTGTTGGCCTATTACTTAACTCTGTTTTAAGTTGGTTGCAATATAATACGTTTTAAAAACTAAAAAGAAAACCGACTTCAATGAAGAATTTAGGAAGGTAGCAATTGAGGTAATATTTCCTCAAAATACCTAAATCGCTTAAAGTGTGACGATAATATTTTAGAGTTTCCTCGATTTCTCCAGGATTCCATCATCAGATCCTGACCTGCTGATCATGAGATTACCTGGGAAGTATACCTATTCAAACAAAAAAGATTATTCCAAATCGGTCCAGCCGTCTTCGAGAAATCGAGGAACATACTCACTTTTAAAAAAAAGATTCCGACGAATTTAGAGCCTCCTAATTTTTTTGAAGCCGGTTAAAAATGGCTCAATTTCTATGACTTTTAATGAAACTCATTAAAATAACTGAACTGAAGAAAAGCCGCCACTTTGATTGAAATCGAAATGAAATAAAGTTAAGCAACATGCAAGCAAATCGTTTTGTTTCATATACATTCATCAAACTTTGAGGATTATAACGAGATGTTTGCGTTATAGAAATCCCTATTTAAAAAATACGGAACCTAATTTCTACCTTGTAATAAGGCTTGGAGTAGTTTAATAAGATGACCGTGATTTGTTGTAAAACCTACAATAAGAACCTTTACACTCTAAAACCTCCAATTTAGCTGCAACTTCCCTAATAATCGGCAATGAATCTATCAAACTAAATGAAACGATAAACTAACATGATAATTTTATGAATTGACAAAACTCGGTGAACCACAAAATAAGCGGGTTCCGTGGTTAAACGAGAACAATAAGGCATTGGCATCAGCGCCTGGCAGCGATGGCGGCGGCAGCGTGTTATGGTGGAAACTGTAGGCCTCGGCCAAGTCACTGGTGCTGTGAGTTATAGCCCGGTCCTCAGTCCGTATCCGCCCGTGCGCCCCGACGCACGCATCCACCACACACGCGCTCGAAAACCACCCGTAAGTTCCGTGATATACTTAATAAATCTCACTCCACAAAACTACTCCAAAAGACCAAACAGTGCTTAAAAAAAATAACTTTTCCTGACCCACCATCAAGGTTCATCCACATGAGTTAGATTAACTGTTTAAAACTTCAAATTGACAGGATCGTTTGCGGTTCCGATTAGGAAAAGAAAAATTGACCGCAAACTATCTTATGGAACTTTGAACGATGGTTACTCTACGGCTGGTTCGAAGAGTGTAGGTTTTCTTTGAAGATTTTAATACCCGATGTAAAGCAGACGGATTTTTTTATCAGCGCGTCTACGTTAATTACCTGTGCTATCTTTTATCAATGCAAACAAAAGCTAACATCAAACGCGTAACAGGTTTACGACATTTTCTAATCTCGGGCCTGTAGTGACCTATTGTTACAGAAATTTCCAAAATGTATACTGCGAATTGTATGTTCTTACTGTTAGTTCTGTATTAAATTGGACATGCTAAAAGACGAAATTAGCGTCGGAAATAATATTCTTTACACTGATCTACCTCTATGTATCTGTGAATAAATTAAAGTTTTTGAGATCTAATTTGAATTCCGCTTCGTTATTTCTATTAAATTAATAAGGTTTACATTTTTGTACACAAATAACTTAATTTCTAGAAAGTAACTGATGCACTTTTTCATCTAAGTTGTACAAGTCCCGGAAAGCAACGTATATCATAAGCATTTGCATATTCTGCGGAATAAATTACGTATTATGCAGTAATACTTACCAAAAAACACGTATAAAATATAAACCCCTTGCTAGATGCAAGGAAACAACTCACACTAGCCATACAAAGCAAAAAGTTACTCAACATTTCCATTTTACCGTCGGTACCAACTAGACTACAACTTCAAAAATGTTGAGTAAGTAAGTAATTTTATTAATTTTGATTCGAAGAACGGGTATTTATCGAGTATTTTACCTGTACTTATCCTGACGTTTCGGCGGATTGCACCAGCTGTGGCATCCTTATTTAGACCTTATGTAGACCTTATTAGTCCAAAGACATACAATTGGTGGGCCATAGCGCTAGGAACTTATATCTTCCAGTCGACCGTTTGGTGCACTTATCATAAAATTTGTTCGTGTCAGTTGCCCCCTTTATTTTGTGCTTGTGGGCCAGTGGTACTGTATCATTTAGTTATTAGTGCTAGTTGACCACCAGTAACATTTTTAAAGGGTCAACTGGCATTAGTACGAGGTTTTGAGTGTTTCAGTTCTGTACGCATGAACACAGGACAATAATGCGTATGCAATAAAAACTCTTATATTACAGTTTTCAATTAAAATCAGATTTAATTTATTTTAAAGAAGTTTGCGTATACACAAATTCCATAGAGCAATCAATATATTTCCAAGTATAAAATATTTATTCAGAAAATTTATTCAAATATAAAATTTGTGCTATGGGTGAATAACATATCATAATCCCATTATTTTTGTTTACACTAAGTATCTACTATTTATTTTAGATTTCCATAGATTTTTCGATTTAAAATCTTCTAAACGCGTGCTCTGAAGGTTTCATTCGATATGGTGCCTCTAGCCACCTTTTATCATCGCACCCCTCGCCATCGGCAGAGGCTCCTCACACTTGAGCCGTTCCGCTCTCGAAAAGTGAAGCTTATGAGACATTTTCTGCTACGAACGCTGAATGCATTCCCTGCCAATGTATTACTCTAAGACTAAAAAAAATGGATTTTAAAATTTCTAAATGGGTGCCTTTGGTGTTACATGTATTACATAGTATGACATGTGAACAGCTTACTGGCTCACTTGGTAGCCATATGCTCACTTGCTCACTTAGTTGTTAGAAAAAAATACCTATTTGGTTTTACCTATAAAATGGAGAACCGTGGCCCATCTTCGGTCTATAACGCTGTTAAGCGCGAGCAAGGTGGAGCGTGCTGATGTTTTTTGTCATATTATCTTGTTTAGTACCTATTACCTTATGGATATGGATTCTTATATGTTGTAAAGATGTGGGTAGCCGGGCGATGCCTCCGATAAAAGGTCTTACTAGGTTAGAAAAATAAGAATAACTGATAACATTGCAACCGTCTAAATCCATTATTAATGTCGTAATGTCACATTTTATCAAGTGAACTCGCATAGTTACAAGTTCTTACCACTTACAATCGAGCGAGAGCGTATTACATAAATAAACAAATGAGTAAATATTTCAGGACATTCATTTCACACAGCGCCATCTAGACCCAAACTAAGCATTCCTTGTTATTGTGGGAACTAGATTACGAATAGAATACCTTAATACTTTATTTAATACGCACTTACAATATCATACAACACCCAAATACAGACCAAGCATCTATATTCATCACACACATGTTTGTCATGGATTGGAATCGAACCCACAACCTACAGGGCAGAAGGCAGAGCTACTACCTTCTAACCATGAGGCTTGTTATAAATACATATTGCTTGACAAAAAATCTTAACCAAAACATGCTTGAAATTCTATCGTAGAATTTCAAGCAAGTTTTGAACGTAATACGATCGCTAATATGAAACCTAGGATTTAGACATTGTTTTCATGACACCGATGATTTTGAGGTAAGTACTGATACTTGCCTCAAAATACCTCGCACACTGCTTGCATATGAATACCAAGTATTTATATTATCGAAAATCAAACGTGCGGTCTTCCTCCACAAAAACTTCAACTAAGCTAAATCTCACACATCTCCATACGCTGAGAAAGAATCTAAATGTTTTTCTGTCTGTAAAAAAGTAAATAGACTCACAACTTTTTCGCCATCGAGGATTCACCTCATATAACTCTCAGAGTTTGGATCTTATGAGGATCACTTAATAAGGAATAATGGCAGGTTTGCAGGCTAGTATTCACTACGTGCCAGGTTGTAAGCCCATCGCCTTTAGCGGAATACTAGCCAGTGACACGTACCATTCCAATATGTAGTCATAAGGCCATGCCGGTTTCCTTACTATGTGACCTTCATCGTCAGAGCATGTGCATGTGTATAATGTCATCGTGCACATAAACTTCCAAAAAACCGAAAAGTCCATTGGTGCATGACTGCATTTAAGCCCTCAACCCCCGGAGCCCATATCTACTTCGCCTTATAGCTTTTTAATAAACAGTTCTATCGAGAATCAAGAGATGTTAAAGCAAGGCTTTAACTTCCGATGTACATTAAAGCTGCCGGCTTTAGACAGAGGTTTCTTGATGTCTGCCGAGCTAGCGGAAGAGCAATATCCTGCATATTTAAATTACCGCTCGTTCTAGTAATTATAGAACATCGTCCAGTCTTTTATGACGATAGGCACTATGTTTATTAATAATAGTTTCTGAGCGTCGATATAAGGGTGAAGGTGGCGATATTTATGGCAGTTTTATTGAGTATAAGTTCCCAGAATAGTGACTAGGAATAAACGTTGAACGGAGTGTGGAAAGACCCCCAACTCTATGGACCGACATTGTAGTCGTGGAGGCGTTCAGATTCGCCATTTGTGGCTTCTGTTCGCTGGATAAGCATAGTGTTTTTTTATGTGTCACACAGAGACAAATCTTGCGTTAAACGGTATTTTCAGACTTGGCAGGCCATTGTAAGTCAGCAATTTTATGTGAAAATGAAAATTACGCTATAATTATATATCGTATAATTATAAAAAAAAATATTTCTTCCCTTTTAAGATAAATTAAAAGTAAAGATAGGTAATGTCGAAATACAAGAGTCAACTAGTATAAAATATTTCTTGAATTCTTACGGACTAAACGTAATTTAAAATTGCAGGGTTTTTCCTTTATCACCTCGCTTGGTAGGCCTATTGCCGAAAATTACAAAATTAACATGGTTTCTAGTAAATTTAAGTCCATGTTTTCTTTTCTGGGATGCGATGGGTAAACTCTTAACTTCGAGGCTCTTCTGGACTCGGATGAGTTCCAAAATGGAGCAGAACTCTATAACTATTACATCCTACCTCTAGTTTCGATTACCAAAACTGGCCTTTGTCTATACCTAGACATAGAATATTAATAAAATAATAATAAATGTTATATTTAATGTAAATAAAGGGTAAATAGTAATAATACTTACGTAAATAATAGCTAATGATATTATAGACTCAAGAGGTGGTCAGTGATCGAGCATAATGGTACCCATTGTTAGAAGATTTATTTCAATTGAAAGCGCCGCACATGGAGCCTAGCCAGCGCAGCTCGTTGCTGTAATGTATCCACTCATTTGTTGTAGCTAGGATATCAAGTGAACGCAAATCGATAGGCAATTAATAGCAATAATATGGTGGAATTCACTTTTTCCTACACAAATTTGGCACTCTTTAAGGCACTTACATGACTCAATAAGATTAATATTTAACCGTCTATGTGGTCTAGTGGTTTCCCCACCGTTGGTCAGATCCAGAGGTTCCGAGTTCGATCCCCAGGGGGAGCAATATTGTGCTTGGTTTGGTCTGCGGACCACCATCTTACCGAATAGTGGCCATAATAACAATTCTTAAAATGTTGTGTTCCGGAATTTATAGGTATAATAGCCAGTTCTTCAGTGTGTGTTTGTTTGTGATTTTGGTTGAAACTGAGTAAAACGGACGAGCGAGATTTCATTGCAAAAACATAAATTTAGTTTTCGTGATAGCTAAAACAAGGTATCGGAATTACAAAAAAAAAAAACTAGTTAGGCATTGCGCCATTTCATAGATACATTTGGAAGTGTTTTCACTAATCACATTTCTGTGAATCCATATCCTCAGATAGCTTTTTGAAATTTTCAATACAGTTGAATAAAAGTATGGTTGCCTTCGTAGGCAATAAAGGCTCTAATTAAAGCGTTTACTGCCACAACCACACAGATTAGTTGTATATATTTTTAACTAGTACAAATCCCAATAATGTCCACTGTTAGATAGAACTTCCCCCAAAAGTGGACACAAACACCCGTAAGTGTGATGGATAAAACGAAAAAACATTACATTAAATACACATTATCACTATCGGTGAATCGTTTTTGGGTAAATCTGAGGTTCAAATGCATTTCAGATAGATTATAGAGATTAACATGTCTGAAAGCAATTTCGATATTGAACTGTTGTTGATAAAATGGACGTTCAAACTTAAAAATGTAAGATTTTAATTATGAGATAAGTGATGGCAGATATAAATCATGTCGATGACATTAATGGGTTGAGTCCACATCGGTTTTCGGTTAACGTACTCGTATATGTTAGGGTTTTTGTAAATGACTTGGTTATATAATTTCAAACGGACCAATGTGTATAGGGTATGCATACCTATATGCTGGCCTATTTACCCGTTTCATTTCTCAATGAAACGGAATAATTGTACAGAGGAAAAGAGTAAAAAAAGAGAAAAGAGTCGCCATTTTGATTGAAACCGAAATGAAACAGACTCGGGTACTAGGCCAGCAGGTGTCACTTGAAAATTTATTAATTTATTGACAAACATTTAAAATAATTGTAAAATTAAAATAACTACGCACAAAGGAGTCGGATTACCTAAGGAACGTTATAAACGGTAAATAGGTAACGCTGGCCTAAATAAGAGCCTATGGGCTACGTGTCACCTCAATCAAAAGCCCCGCAAGAATTTTGAAAACACCGGAGGGCACCGGCTCCCCACGGTCAACGTGTAGATCAATTGATACACATTACCTTTTACATCTATACACATACTCATAATACTATACACGTTTATCCAGGTAGTTACTACGCCACCGAAACCGCGGGAAAATTAAAGTTTCAACTTTAATTTTCTTAAACTTTCAACTTATTATCATAATTAAGAAAATAAAATTAGCGGATTGCCATAATATAATATATCACAATAGGTACTCCTACATGTCATTGAAGTATTAATTGTCTTTAATTAACATCGATGTTTTCTTATATTCTCTAATTACAAACAAGAATAAAATCAACAATACGTTAATACAGTTAATAGGCATTTTCTGGTAAGGCTCGCATCAGCGTAAGCTATGAGGTCTACAGGTCTTGAGGCAAAGGTGCTACGATTATGATCTGGGTAAAGATGGCCTTATCCAGGCAAACTTCGAGACTAAGAGCCTAAAAAAAAATACGTACGTGTCGTAGGTACTATTAGTTATTATGTGTCACTACTAGAGTAGTTGATGTCTAATTCTATATTCGTATGTTGTGAACCAAACAAACAAACTTTGTGGTTTCATGAAACAACAAACCTAAAGATTTATTCTCTTTGACCGATGAAACGCAAAATTGGGACTCCATCGTGCGAACTTTTTTGACGCAAAGCAAGCAAATGTGGCTAGTTGAGGATTTTGTCCATCGCCTGAAACTGAATTGACATTTTTCATTTTGTTTTACGTGCCAAAATCGAACCAAAATCGAATTTCATTCACAATCAGAATATTATTGCCTTATGAACTTTTGATTCCTACCGCTAGTAGAGGTTAGATGGTTTTCCCCCGTGCCCCAGGTACGGGTCGCCGTCTATTGCAACCACAATTCCGAGCCGAGACGTTCCGTTTCGTCCTTCGACGACGCCGACAGAGATATTCGCTATATTTTCCTACCAGCGAACCTTTTATAGACACTTCGTTGTCAGTCCTAGATCCGTCCATCCATCCGACCGTCTGTCCTACCTAAGGGCCTGTATCCATAGAATCGTAATAAATGCCTGTTATATTTTCAGATACTGGTATGTTTACGTGTCATTGCGGCAAATAACTTGACAAATAACCAAAAGTACAATAAAAATAAGGGAAGTTTTGCAACTTAATCGAATTATATGGCAATACCTACAGAATTTATTCTTGAATAGTGCGGTGTGCAAATAAAAGCTTCTATGGTATAAGCGTATTTGAACCTGCTCTCCAGAGCTCAAATTTGCGATTCTGTTTGCGTGTTCGACCCGCACTTGGCCGGTTTATTTATGCTGATAATAATAATAATATAACCTTAAATCAGATCTCTTTAAAATAATTTCAACTTAAAAAAACGAATACTGGACTCATAAACTATTCATACTTATATCTGTTATTTTGTTCTTTTTTCCTAGATCTGTTTGCCAGTCTTGATTTACGTTGATATAAGTCTGTATATTTGAATGTTTCTACAATAATAGTGTGCTTTCATTAGACCTAAGCACACTTAATCTCAATCTCTCTGTATTCACCAAGTGTCCGAAGCTTTTCATTTTTTTTTTACGACGAGGAAGCGCTTGGCCTTCACCTCACCTGGTTACAAGTTGAGATCAGGCTGAAGATGGAGTCGCACTTCACCCGAAATCTTCAACAAACTGAGGATTCTAATTCTTTGCAAAGCCTTATTGAGAGCAGAGCACCATAGCTCCGACTGTAAGTCATAATGGGTGGGCAGAATACAACAAATACATAAGTCATCCCTTATTAAATGAAAAGGTTGATACCTAATTCAATTAAACTCTTAAAAAGCCACCCCTCTAGCCCATGGATGTCGTAAAAGTCAACCAAGAGGTAACACCTCTTGGTATCAAAATATTCCTTCTATGTATAAACAAAACTTTAGCTGTTATCACCAATTTGTCTGCTATGCGTGGTGATAATGGCCAAACCTCACAGTTTAATACATCATGGACTGTTGATGTGGGATGTGCAAACCTTTTACATGATAATCCCAAATTGATTATGTGCCAAAAGTAATTCTTGGATATTATCATCACCGTTGGCTTGGCAACCCTACTGAGTGAAAAGTCATTAAAGTTAGAAGCCAAAATACTCTAACGTCACTATCTTGAGAGACCTGACGATCATCTTTTGCAACCCCCTTTTTTTGAAACATAGAGAGACAAAAATAAACACTTATTACAATCTACCTACTGTCCAAGCCCTGTCACACGATATTTTACAAGACTTTAATCTTATTCACCCCCTTTGCTACCCTTGATGTCAATATTTTTTGTATATGATTAGGTGTTTTTAGTAAGCAAATAGTGTAGTTATAGTGAAGTCGACCCTCTTTAACATTATAAAAATCTATAATAAACAATTAATTTATTAAATTAATTTATAATTCAAGGCAGACTGCCTAAAAATATTGTTAGGATTTTTGCACCCAGAAAAACCGTATAAAAAAACGTATACAAATAGATGTAAGACTGAAACCACGGTGGTCTCACAAACTGAGTGTGAATTGAGGACTTTACATCAAAGTTGTATTGAAATAAAACACCGAAACAAAATATGTCGCTTTCAAAGGCGAGGAATGTTTATTCAACACGTGAAGACATCGTGTCGAGGGCCTGGAGCTGCTGGATGTGGAAACCATTTAAATAAAATGGTTTCAACATCCAACAGCACCAAGCTTTGATGTGGATAAGATGTTTGTGTTCAATAAACTATACTGTACACATGTTAGGACTTTTATCCGACTAAGGATGTGTTTACACTAGACAGCAATTTAAAAAGTCTGACAAACAGCTTATAATTCGTGCTGTACACCAAGAATAAGAGGTTAAAGGCATTTTCTGGGAAGGCTTGTCGTAGATCACATCCTAGATGAGAATTGAGGTCTAGCTAACCGATCATATTAAAAAAAAAACATGATAATGATAACTCGTCCGTCATAAAACGCTCGATTACATTTTGCACAGACTATGTCGATACTTTACATAGGCCTAAAAGCCTATTGTGCTTTTAGGTATGCTCAGGTCTTGTCCATCAAAATTAGAGCTGCATTGAAATGTTAGAAGATTTACCTTGAGAATTATTTAGTGACAAAGCAAGTCAGCTGTCGCAAACGAACACACTAGTTGCCTCACAGTAAGAATATCTCACAATACATAACCGTCCAATATAGAGTATGAGCCTTCTCCGTAACTAGAGGGTTTCTTTATCATCTCCACGATGGGCAGAAGGGGTGGATATTGATGTGAATGTACTAGTTTTTTACTCGGTACGATGCTGTACTGCCCATCATCTATTATGAAACCAATCTCGAAAACGCAAAATGATGTATTCACATAATTTTTCATCGTTATTTCAAAAGGCTGAATATATAAATACAGACAAATGTTGTGTTTAATAATTTGTATGAAATAATTACGTCCCTTTGTTTTTCTGATTCCAAGCACTGTGACACAATTCGATATCTGACGAGGCAGCCCTTATGGACCCTGAGATAAGTTCATTCAGGTCATTATTGTGTCCTAGTTTTGCACGTAATTATACATGTATCAAATATTTATCATTGACATGGTAAACTCTGGGTCTAGAGGAGATTGGGCTAGGATGGGCAAGTTTTTAAATATTACTGGATATTGAACACAGCGCCATCTAGCCCCAAAGTAACACAGCTAATATGGGAACTAAGCGACGGATATAATTACTTTTTTTGTAAATACATACTTATGATACAATACAACACCCAAAAACAGAACAAACATTTAGATATATTGGGAATTGAACCCACAACCTACAGTGCAAAAGGCAGAGCTACAACAAACTGACTAGTGCAGTGACTGGACTTTTGTAGGTTCTTTTAGTTTCGTATTCTATAAGTCATTTCATCAAAATTTACAATGATTAGCTTGAAGCTAGATGGCGCTGTCGAAAATTGTCCCATATTTCATATAAATGTATCTTCTAAAGTCGGAGTTTCTTCTGCTCTCTGGACCTGCGGTCGTACGCTAGTCACATCCACAATGCAGCGTAAGTGTTAAATTTAATCCCCCTCTGCAGTCCAGTAGTTCGCCCACCGGTACTCAGTCATCAGTCATTCAGTTCTTGAAGCGACAACATAAGCATATCAACTTAGCAGCAAGATGTTTTCAAAGGAACGGAGTTGTTTGCAAATATTTTTCTAATCTCATATTGAAATGAATCTTCGCAAAGTGACGCCTAAATCACATAGGCTCGGCGCAAACGCGTCACCGACCACACCCGGTGGCTGACGCGCGCTACCGCTACATTTGTAAAAGTAGCAGAAATGCGCAACAGCCACCGGTGTTCGGCAGGAACCAAATTTATTACTTGCTCTCCCTTGCGCAGTCTTACAATGGACTATATGATATGAAATTATCGATATCCATTGAGGTACCATGCACCATAGTGACTCGTGCGATGCCTAAATCCTAACTGCGCGGGGGAGGGCAGCGCGACAGTGGCGTGGCGTGTGTCGGCGTCTTGTGTGGCCCGCAGCAACAACAAGTGGCGAGTCGCGGATACAGCCATAGCCATTGGCTGCCACCGACTACACGTATGCGGCGCGTCTAATACAAAATATATGAAAAAGTCACTGTCGCTGGGCACCGGTGGTTGTGGTCGGTGGCCCGTTTACGCTGAGCCTTAGCTGGCATTTAGTTAGTCAATCAGTCAGCTCTGTCTACAGGATAACTTTATGGTATGTTATATAATATAAGGTCTTGCTTTTAAATGTGTTTTCCCCTTAACGTAAAGGTACGGTTACCAAGTGTTCTTGGTATTTAATTACTCAATTGTTGTGGTTATACGACCGAGCTAGTAGGAGTGAGCTAACGCATCGAATCATGATACTTAACGCCTTTGTAAAAGAACAGCGCGTACCTACATACTACCTACAAAGGTAGTATAGTTTGCTCTAACATAAATACATGACTTTATACTTATACTACGTCACGTACTTAACGTCTCGCAAGCAAACCACGGCTAGTTGGCAGGAAGGTATATTTAAATATTTTATGTATTTAAACACCGCCTCTGTGGTCTAGTGGTTTAAGCCACCGATTTTAGATTCAGAGGTCCCGGTGACGAAAAAACATTTTTTAATCATCAAAAGCTACGATTTATAAAATATTATTTGAGCACCAAAGTTGTTGCTTTGTAATTATATAACCATTGGAAGTTTATACAGTTAAATAAACGGCTGAAGTTGTGACTGACTGTAATTTCTCGGTCCCAACTTCACAAATTCGTTGTCTGCTCTAAATTAGGGTTCTTTTACTCACGTGCGCAAACGTACTAACATGGTTACGTAGCTAAATAACCTAAAAATTACGATCACAGTTTGAGCTAAGTTTTTTACCTATTCAACATTGAAGCTTACACCATAGTTTGTAAGCTAAGTAATTTGCGTTTTTAGCCTAAAAAAACACCTATTCACAGTAGTTTTACCGATTAGTCTTACCAGGTAAACTACTATGAATTTTCTTCCCAACAGACTTACTGATTAATCATTCCTCTGGTGCTATTTTTATTTTTATTGTACGTCTGGGGGGTGCTTGGCCTTCATCTCACCTGATTTTTCAAGTTCCGATAAGGCCGAAGGTGGAAGTGCACTACACCCGGAATGCTCAACAAACTGAGGAACTGGCTATCTTACCTCTAAATGCCATTTCAGAATTGTTGTTTTGGCAACAGTTTAAGGTAAGATGCTGGCAGCTAGCCAGGCGGACTTAAACAAAGTCTTAACACCAACCAAACCAAGCACAATATTGTTCTCCGCTGGGGATCGCACCCGGAATATATGGATCTGACACTAGACCGCGGAGGCTGTTAATTAGTTTTACTTTATCAAAAACACATAATTTCTTGCTTTTTCCCTAGTTCCACGACATCCTCTCTTTTTCCTCTCACAATTATCGTCAGCCCTGCATCCAAGCCTAAAAAAGCTTAAAAAAAAATAGGGTACGAAAATACCCTATGTTTTTCGTACGACGGGTAAGTGCTTCTCACAAGTTCCGCGACACGCTTCATTTTATGGGTTTCTTTTCGAGTTCAGTTACACAGACTGACATTCGGTGTCAAGTGTCTTTTTATACATATTCCTGTCAAACGATGCACAACTCGTATAACATCAGATAGAAGTGTTACAAATCGTTAAGCGTAGGTTCGACGCCGCGCCGGTGGGCGGCATACATAAAGTATAATTACAATTTAATCTGGACTATAACGTGGGATGCAGCTCCACTCAGCCTTGTTTTTTCAATCATGTGATTTTATATTCAACCTCTTTTACAGATTATGCAAAAACTCAAAATGCATCTCAAATAGTTTTTATTCATCAAATGCAGTTGATATGATCATTGCGGAAAACTAATGCGCCAGATCGCAAATAGTGACTGACATAACAACAACTAGCAGAAAACGGTTTGAATTGTGATAAAATGATTGATATAACCTGAGTACAGTCAAAAACAATTATTTATCAGATGTAATATGTATAGTAATATCAAGTCTAAGATTTAAGAACACCTTTAACAGTATTTTTTTTATTGAACTTGGAGACGATATAAGCAAACATATCATCTGCTGTTAGTACAACTCTTGTCTTCAACAAGACATGACTTACGCGGTACTAAATTGCGTCCATCAACTTGAGGCTTAAAGGTGTTAATCCTGTAATTTCACCGGTAACCATACCCTTTAAACCGGAACACTGCAATGCAGCTTGGCGGCTGAAATCGGTATGGTGTTAGTGTTTCCCGGGACGAGCCTTTTCACAAGGAGTATTGTACTAAAGGTGTATTGTATATATTTTACACACCATTGATATCATTTTGAAAAGGTTTACTTACTCAACTTTTGGACAAATTATACGTTATAAATTTATCCGAAACCTTAGAGCTGTCAACATTTTCCGTTTTTTTTTTATTGATGATAGCCAAGAATGTGACCTCAGGTCAGTTGTCTAAAAGGAACTTACAACACTTCAAAGAATTCATAAAAAACACTGGTGAGGTGTCTCATTGTCACCAACACGTGTACGTAACAATTAGACCTTAATAATTACAGGTCAGTGAACCGTTTTCATAGTTATCTACGAGTATAACAAGGATATTATGACCAATTTGTATACTTTTGGTCAATTAAGCGCTGTCTAACAAAAACTTTTCATTCTTTGGAAACTTTGATTATTCAAGCGGGTTTACGAGTAGTTAATTTCCGCCAAGCTTGCGAACAAACTAAGTAACTATTTTAAGTTAAACAGACTATGATTTTACCGTCGTCGGTGTCCCGAACAATGAAGGAGCCAAAGAGTGGAGAAACTTCTCTCCTGCTCCTGTCGGCTCAAATGACAAAACAAAAGGACTCGAGGAGGCTCAAGTGAACTTTGTGTAATGCGGTCTTCGCCTATCACTTTAACTTGGATTGCCAAAGACGCCTACTGTCTTCTAGTCTTACACTTTTTCAATAATCTCGACGCGATTTCTCTCCCATCGTTTTTATAGTTTTACCGCCTCTGTCGTCTAGTGGTTCAACCCACCGATTTCAGATCCAGAGGTCCCGGGTTCGATCTTCACGAGGAGTACAATTTTGTGCTTGGTTTGGTTGGTGGTAGGACTTTGTTTAAGTCCGTCGGGCTAGCTACCACCTTACCTAATTCTGTCGCCATATCTACAGTTCTAAAAAATGCTGTGTCCCGGCATTTAGAGGTAAGATAGCCAGTTCCGCAGTTAGTTGAGGTTTCCGGTTGAAGTGCGCCTCCACCTCCTACCTCTTCTTCAACTTGTTCCAGATGAAATAGAGGCCAAGCGCTACCCCGTCGTACAAAAAAAAAAATGTTTTTTCATATGTATTCATGTGGTGACAAACTCCACGTCTCTCCGATGTCGCACTCCTTTTTCTCATAGTAATGCATAAAAATGTAAGCTTTATTAATGTCACGTATGTAATTTTACAGTTTTATAAGTAGCGAATGGTAGCGGACCGTCCAGACCTGTGCTTCAGTTTTTAATCGAATTTCAATTTCAAAGTTCATCGCATGGTAAAAAATGTGACTCATTCAACGTAAAATTGTATTAAACTGTGACTCTCCATCATAATACAATAATGCTTAGCTGGTTTATTAAAATGTATTTATCCATCCAACTAAACGGAATGCTTAGTGAAACTAGTAATCATCGAAACTAGAGCAAAGATTTGAAAATTGATGGGTTTATTGGAGACATTATATTTTGAAAGAAGCTCCCTTCAGCAGCGATGTCGTGCCTTTGCGCAGATTAGCATAAAAGCCGACTGTTTAACTATTACCGTATTCGCAAGTTAAGCTACAGCCTGTAGCGATTTTGTTGCTAACATTTAACAGAAAAAAAACAATGTGTCATTTTTTATACAATGTGGGGATTCAATAAATGATGATTCATTGTTTCAATCCGTGTGCTTAGGCGGTTAAATTTTTTATATGTCATTTGTTGTTTTCAATGTAGAAGATTCTTTTATTATTATTAAGTTGGCTTACTTTATAATTATCATCTGACTAATGTACAAAGGAATCAGTCAGATTACCTAAGGACCGTTACAAACGGCCTATAGGTAGCTCAACTGTTCCAGACCAGTACCAGACGGAAGCGTGCCAACGATACTGGCTGCATTGCCACGCTGAATAGCTATGCTAATTCACTGGCCTAAATAAGAGCCGGCCCTTTAGTCACGTGTCGCCTCAATCAAAAGCAAGATTTTTGAAAACCTCTTTATGAACATTGTTAAAAATACATATATATCATCGCTTTTCTATCTATGAAACATGACTCACACACATTCTACAAAAAGGCCTCACGGCTCAGTTGGTAGTAGCTCTACCTTCTGCGATATAGGTTATGGGTTCGATTCCCATCTGGATCCAACATTTTAGTGATTAATATAGTTGTATGTTCTGTGCTTATTTGTTCCCATACTTATAGTTTTGTCAAAATATCTAGTGTTTTTTGTTTATTTTCGTTTTTACAGTAGTAACGCATACTTACGTTTAATTCTATGACAAAAGCATCTTATACAGTGACAAAATATTTCAAATTATCATGTATCACTAGTTATAGTCTAGCTAGACGTACAATCAACTAACTACTGTTATTACACTGAGCAGGTGTCATTCTGTGGGATTGCAGAATTCTCAGAGTCACGTTTCTCAGAATAGCCACATCAAATGATAAATATTAGTATGGGTGCTGTCTGAACTCAACACTTTGATAAGAGATTTGATAGTAAACAATATATACTGAGCGTTAATGTTTTGCGGCACAAGAAAATAACGGAAGGGGGCACGCAAACCGTACCCTTGTCGGCCAAATTAATATCAGTTTCTGAATAAGTGTCCCGCAACAACGTCGGTACGTTTTTGTGAAACAAGCCACGTTATGCGGAACTATTGTGATTTACTTCGAATTCTTGACAATTCCGACTCGGTGAACTTTTACCTTTTCGCTTTCTGCTTGGTTATACCGTCTGGATGTACGTTTGTTCATTTCACATTGTCCGTGGACGATTTGGCACCGTTTGAAACATGGAACCTATCGTAACACTAGAAAGTAAATACTGTTTTGTTTATCGACATTATTAGTCCAAAATTAAGAAAAGCTTGTAATAACAAGTTTTTTTTTGTAAATGCATACCTACAACAACGAAAGACAAAACAATAATCTATATTATTGTTTTGTCTTTACACAAAAAAAAAAAAAATGGCATTACACAAATGTTTGTACCTGGCGGGAATCGAACCAACAGCCGGTTTGCACAGAAAGCAGAAATACTATTAACTGAGTTGTAAGGCCTGTTAACTCGTCTAAGCAGATTTATAGGAGAACTATGAGGGATAACCTGTATTGCACTTGATTAGCATTACTTCGTACGTTTGCCCGCTAGTTACAAGAGGAACTGGTTGTAAGTGATCCCGTCGCAGAGCACGATCTCGATGACTTCACGTTTAGCAAATAGTTGGAAGTAATTCAAGTCAACCACTCGACTTGGCCTTTACAGTCTCGCATAATTTAAGTTTATCAACCCGTTTAAATTTTAAATCGATGTTGTTTTGAAAAAGATTCACAAACAGGATTTTTTTATAATATTTGCTGTAAACTAAACTACATGCTAATTGGTATACAATATCCTTTTACTATGTAATAGCTAAAGCTAAAGATAGCTAAAACTATCGGATTTTTTATTTGAAATGGCTTATGAGGTGGGCGAATTCCTAGTATGCGTTATTGTTACCACGGGAATATTTGTACAATACTAGGTAGGTACTAGCCTGGGATACCTACGTCATAGTGTTTATCTAAATCTATGCCCAGGGAATATGATTTTCTAATTGAATCTTAAATGGCTTTCAACTCAAGCCATTTATGACCACATTTTCGTTATTTTAGGCTTATGTTGAATGTATTGTGAGGGTAATCGAATTTAAATGAAACTATTGATTTAAAATATTCATAAAAGCATAGACAATAATTAGAGAGTGTGTCATTTTATCTTATTTCAATCAAAGTCAAAGTCCACTGCTTGAAGCGTTGAAAGCTTTTAAACAACTATTTGTAACGAAATAGTTATTAATGCTTATACCACAAAATCAAAGCTTCATATGTGAGTTGTGGGATGAAGCGATCCATTGAAATCTTGCAGCATAAAAAAATGTTAGTCGTGGTGTATATGCCATCAGCAAATATATCTTAATCGGTTTTGTAATATTATTGATTTTGAATTAATAATATATAAAGTTTTTATTGTTTTGAATACAGTTCTCTCTCGTTTTGAAAATGGATACGCGTGAAATAAAATCGTGCAGTTTTTAAACAATGACAAAAACACACAGCTCTACCAAACCAAATATGTTGCGTTGAACACATTATAAAATATTTGTATCTTTTTTTATTAAACCGACTGACGCAAAATAGCCTATTGAACGGAATGACTTGAACCTTTGCTAACAAAAGTGTATCGTTATACACCATAATGGATTACTATCCAAATCAAATACCTTGATACAAAACAAAATAGGATACAAAACCACTGGTTTTCTTTACCATTAGGTTAGAACTGTAGATTGTTACATGCAATGCTGTTTTTTAAATATGTTTTAATCCATGCTTCACAATTGTTCTTGTATAACCATCTATGCCAATGAATAAAAAACCAACATAGGAAGGTAGTGATTTTTCGATTGTTATAGGTAAAAGTTACATTTGCTGGTAAACTGGTCTGAATTAATAGTTTTCATTTGACCGCTTTCGTAAAATGTTTCATTCCTAAACATATATTGTCAATGTTTTAGTTCTGTAGGTAAATGAGCATTACCTACAACAACAAATTTTCTAAAATATACATCCAACTTTTTTTTTATTTCATAGTCGGTTTACCATATTTCGGAGTTTCATTAGTATAGTCGGTAAAAATTAACTGATAAAATGCGCTAAATGTTTATGCAGCGTGCGTTTCATTCATTAATCCATTGGTATAAAAGGTGCATTTGCTCCGTGCCACTGATTGGTGCACGGTAGTGACGCCATTCCACCATGGTTCAGTCTTTTAGAAGAATGGAATGACACACTTTCCGAGGGTTACACACGTGTATTTCATCTCTTGATACTACATCTGCACGTTAGCTCTGAGCTTCTTTTATCTGTGAAATGATGTAATTGCTCACTAATCTTGTTATTTTCGGAATCTCAAGACACATGAAACAGTTTTTGGTACATTTTAGCTTCCAAACATATCATTGATACAGACAAATGAAAATTGACACTACCATCAACAATATATTTGAAATGTATAGTTTTCCCATATTGGTATATTACCTGGAACTTTTCTTGTAAAAAGTCAGTCAAATATTGAGCCAAAATGGTATTTAGCTAAACTATACAAGTGTTTTGATGAACATACAATTTCAATATATTTGTCGTTTGAAGTTGTAGTCATGTATGCAAATTTGACTTGTTCGAATCCACAAGGGCTTAAAGCTATGTTTAACCCAATTCATATCGCGCGTACATAGCTCAGAGGAACCACTTTATGACTTATTCTCAAAGAACTTATCATAACTTGATAATGTACAATAAAAAAAAAAACATGCGGAGTAGTCAGGGACTGCCGATAGAAGTGAAAACTAAGTAACTTGTGAATTGTATCGTCGAACTATTTGGGTGAACAAAAAGCGCGAAACTCGCGTCATCGCGAATTGCCTCGTCGAGCTATTACCTAGATTATTATTTTTGAATTATTTTTGGTCTGTAAAGAAGTGTTAATACCAATTTAAACTATAATCCTTGATCATTAACACTTTATAAACCAAAAATAATAATCTAGGTAATAGCTCGACGAGGCAATTCGCGATGACGCGAGCTTCGTGCTTTTTGTTCACCCAAATAGTACACATATATACACAGCATACATATAGCTCATGGAAAGCGTTCGGCGACGATGACGCGAGTTTCATGATTTTTGTTCACCCAAAAAGTGCTCAACGCGCCTTTTTGTTTTCACAAGTTTTCACTTCAAAAACCATATTTTTTAAGTCCGTCGCCATACTCAATTCTAAATTGTTGTGTTTCAGCATTTTGAGGAAAGATAGTCAGTTGCTTCCTTCACTTACGGTGTTATCATTACTTGAAAGGGTGAGATGGAAGACAAGGGCTTTCAAGTCGTACAATATAAAAAATCCTACACAATAATTGCAAACAATTTTGAAATTCCAGTAGCTATTCGATTTAAATCCGATATGTAACAATTATGTTACATCATTTTACTCTAAGAAAGTATGCAAAGTGATTCAGAAAACATAATCCTATTGAATGCGGCACAGCCAATGGAGTGATAAATCAATTTGCCAAATCTCTCGCGACTAGAATTTTTAACATTCATCTAACTGGACCAAAAGACTTCATACTTTTTTACCAAAAGGGTAGTATGACATAATTTTGTTTGATAAATGTCGCCAGTATCACTTAATCATTGTAACCGTTTTTACTGGTTATAAATACTAAAATAAAAATAATTGGACTATCTGCCAGAGTGGGCTGAAATAACTATAGCAAAGTAGTATACTTATTATTTTTTTCAAGCAAGTAAAATATTCAACTTACTTAAATAAATAATAATAAACAATTGAATATTGCAGTACATTAATTTTATCACCATCTAGACCTAAACAAAGCAAAGTTTATAATATGGGAACTAGATTACGGCTATAATACTTACAGGCTTTATTTTTAAATATATACAATACAACACCCAAATACTTGGCCGTTAGATGCTGAACAACACAGAGTGTGTTGCCAGTGGTGCGAGGAGCAACACCCAAAGAGGTAATTATTGTATCCTCTAAACTCGTTGAAATGATAACAATATGACATTATACGATAAAATGACAATTATTAAACATTGATAGATTATAATTTATTTCTTATTCCCACATAATCCCACTTCTTCGATGACGCAAACACATTTAATGCCAATGTGAAAACCAGATGTTTCTCAAGGGCTTCAGATGATAATAAAAATAAAATAGTATGAACCAAGCCCACACACTGACTGCTACAACACTTTTTTTTAATCGCAAGGCTCATCGCCGATGCTTTCAATACGTCTTACCTTTTCTTCCAGAAATTCCACTTATATCCCATGTTTTGCATCACCAATCCTAATATAATAGGTTATTCAACTTAAAATCAAGAATTGATTCCTTTCTTTGTTTACAATGTGATGTACTTATCAAAGTTGTCGTGTTGATCGATTTTAATTATATCAAATTCATGCTACCTTAAAATCATTTAATAATTATGTTTTTTCAACATAATTCCATAATTTATTCTTGTACATGTGCTTCGCTAGACTTCGTATTTGTCTAATAACAAATAAAAATTATGTAAGTACTCAAGGGAAGTAGTCGAATTACCTAAAAAACGGTCCTTAGGTAATTCCTAAGGACCGTTTTTTAGGTAATTCAACTGTTCCAGACTAGTACCATATGGAAGTGTGCCTAAGAACCTCGCTGAATTGCCATGCTATGCTAATGTGCTGGCCTAAATAAGGGCCAGCCTTTGGGTCACGTGTCGCCTCAATCAAGATTTTTGAAAACCCAGATGGCACCGGCTCCCTACAGACCCAAATTTTCGACCCCAAATGGCTCAAATAAATGAGCTCTATCGAGACCACTACTCGTCTTTGCGCCTTTATATTCGCGCCCGAATAAGCCGCCAAACCAGCCCTGATTGACAAGTTTATTTTTTTCTTTCTATCTAATATGTAAAAGTAGCTGTCTGTATGTGGACTCTGACACGACTGTACCGATTAATTCGGGACTTTCACTGGTAGTTAATGTTAGAAGAAGTAACTTAAGTTACATTTTAGATAAATACTATGGGTTTCGCGCAAAAAATGAAAAAACAATAAATGTTCTACTTATAGGTTTTTTATTGCTGAAAGTGTTTCCAGTTTGTTTATATATTTATTTTTTTTATATCGATTGAATATATTGATCGTTAAATTATTTAAACATAGTAGTTAAAGCAGCGACACATAATATCTTGGTTGCTTTGCATGTTAGCGCAAAGCTTTATCGTAGACAGAACGAGGACGCGTTTTTACGTAGCATTGTCATAATGTGTCCGTTCTCCATTTTGCATGAAATAGTATATTCCATACGAAATACAAACCAGACAGAAAACATTCGTAGTAAATGTATTGTAGACGTGGAGCGTTGAGACTTAAAACAACATATTATTTTATAAATGAAGTTTATAATTATACCAGAACGAATTATATCGGCCTAGCACAGGTTTGACAAGCACCGAGAGCTCTAAGTACTTACATATCAAAGCAAAAGTTCTTGTTAATTGCATTTTGGTTAAGAGCTTTAGTGCATGCAACAAGCCGCATAGCTCAGTTGGCAGTAACTCTGCCTTCTGCGCTGTAGGCTGTGGGTTTTATTCCCACCACAGGACAAACATTTGTGTGATAAATATAGATGTTTGTTCTGTGTTTAGGTGTTTTATTATATAGTATGTATGTAACTACAAAAAAAAAGTATTTAAGTATCCGTAATCTAGTTCCCTAGTTCCCACAAGCTATGCTTAGTTTGGGGCTAGATAGCGCTGGGTTAAATTAATGTTCTGTAATATTGAACAAGAGGGGGCCTTAAATAGGTGGGCAGATACCTGATGTCGGATCTCAGTTGATCGCACTGAACCTTCACTAAAACAAATGTTGCCTCAGTTAAACCAATTTTTCAGCTTAGCGCCTTCTGCGTAAGCCAGTTCCGTGCTTGTCAGCCTCCCGGTTAGAACCAGGCCAGCGTATTCTGTATTTTGGACCTAGAAATGTGGGTGAAAACCCTCGGTGTGCATGGCTGGTTTTTTTCTAATGTTGACGCTATCGAGTTCCAATACAGTATGTAATATAAATTTAGTATTATTTATAGTTTTCAAAAATATTTTTTGTAGCAAAAAGCGGATCTAACCTAGTTATCTCAGAGCATTGTGTCATTTTACAGGTATGTTATCTAGCAGGATAAACCGTTATCAACCTTGACTGAAAATGACGAAATTCTTTATCAGATCGCGATACCACTCTGTTCCGGGAGCTTGAGATGTAGGTTACATTTAAACATCTCATAGCTGTGAATCTTGTATGTCAAATTGAACATAAAAATCAAATTACTCTTATTAGGAACAACGCTTACAATAATGTTTATTTTGCGCTTAGAATACTTTTTTTTATACGATGGGGAAGCGCTTGGCCTTCATCTCACCTGGTAACAAGTTAAGATGAGGCCGAAAGTGGAGGCGCACTTCACCCGGAATCAAACTCAACAAACTGAGGAACTGGCTATCTTACCTCTGAATGCCGGAACACAACAATTTTAAAATTGTTATTATGGCGACAGAATTAGTTAAGATGGTGGTAGCTAGCCAGGCGGGCTTCAACAAAGTCTTACCATCAACCAAACCAACCAACAATATATTGTATTGTACTGCCCATGGGGATCGAACCCGGGACCTCTGGATCTGAAATCGGTGGGTTGAACCACTAGTGTTACGACTCCATTGTCTCCAAGAAGATTGATAATAGGCATCATCTGTTGAGGTATAGAGGTGTTGAATCTCACGTACCTACTCGTAATTTCATCGCCTACCATATACTCAAATCCTTTAAACCAGATCACAGCAATAATGCTGCTTGGCGCCCGAAATAGGTATGGCAGAAGTATTTCCGACTTTCTGCTATTCTTTAGTCTACGTCTCGCCTGCAGACATGTTAAAAACATATGAATCCGCGGCTGTTCTGAGGCAGTTAATTGCCTTAACTATTTTAAAGAAACAAATGAAACAAACAGATGAACATTTACAAAAAATAATTATTACACCCTTGACCACTGCTAAATAAGTAATTTATGAACCAAGACAAAAACCACGCCTTCCTATTAATCCAATGTATATAATATTATCCGATGAAACATGTCGTTGTGATTTATTTATCGTCTCTATGCAAATGGAATCGACACAAGTCATCTAAATCTATAAAATGTTCCAAGATCAAGTTTTACAATCGGTACCTACTCTCTACGTTCGAAACAAACAATAAAATTCGGATACAAACAATATCGGATTACCTTCTCCGGGAACAGCTAATTATAAAAAAAGCAGTTGCTAGTACCAATGTATTAAACGTGCTAGTTTTTTCTTTAATTACAAATAAAATGTTAATTTAAACTAACTATGTACAAGGAAAGCAGTCGGGTTTAGCCAAAATGCAATTATCACTACCTCTGTGGCTTAGTGTTCAGATCTAGAGGCATCGGGTTCGATCCCCAGGGGAGTACAATGTTGTGCTTGGTTTGGTTGGTGGTAAGACTTTGTATAAGTCCTCCTGGATAGCTACCACTATCTTACCTCATTCTGTCGCCATAATAACAATTCTTAAATTGTTGCGTTCCGGCATTTAGAGGTAAGATATAGTTCATCAGTGTGTTGAAGGTTCCGGGTGAAGTGCGCTTTCATCTTCAGCCTTATCATAATTTGAAAATCTGATGAGATGAAGGCCAAGCACCTCCTCGACATACAATAAAAATATAATAAAATCATTTCAATTGTCAATGATTGTTGATTCGAAAGACTAAAATAAAGAATTATATAAAATAGCGTGAACTTGTACTTACCACATCACTTTACCCGAGTCTCCTTTAATCGTTATCAGCAATGATTACTTTTGATGATTAATGAATGATTAGGGATTCTGAAAATCTGGAACACTGTCATGTTTTGTTGAAATTCCACTTCGGTCGTTATGAGATAAATCAGATCCAATTATCAAGTTATATCAATTCCTTTTAGAGTCCAAACAATTCTAAAATAAAGTATGAACCTGTCCAAGAAGTAGACATCGATATAGTGATAGAAAGCTGGCGGCAGCAGGATTTATTAATACTTACGTTAATATATAGGACTTATTAATAGGTACAATGTTATTGTACGAACGGGAAGCGCTTTTTCATCATCTCATCTGGATATAAGTAATACATTTATTCAATAAAAAGTACAATTAAACTAACTATGTACAAAGGAATCTGTCAGATTACCTAAGGACCGTTACAAACGGCCTATAGGTAACTCAACTGTTCCAGACCAGTACCAGACGGAAGCGTGCCCAAGACACTGGCTGCATTGCCACGCTGAATAGCTATGCTAATTCGCTGGCCCAAATAAGAGCCAGCCCTTGGGTCACGTTTCGCCTCAATCAAAAGCCCCATAATTATAAGTTATGATATATAGGTTATAAGTTATGATAAGGCTGAAGATGGAGGCACACTTCACCCGGAATCCTCAACAATAGGAACTGGCTATCTTACCTCTAAATGCCGAAACATAGATAATTAGAATTGTTGTAAAGGCAACAGACTCAGGTAAGATGGAAGTACGTAACCAGGTGGACTTTAACAAAATCGTACCACCAACTAAACCAATGACAATATTATAGTACCCTGGGGTTCGAACTGTACACCCTTAGATCTAACACCGGTTTGCAAACCACTGGACCACAGATACGGCTAATATACAAGTACAGACCTTTTGCAGCCTTTAACATTCCTTCTACTAAGACACAAGTGCTCTCTCGGCATCTCTACTAGTTAGACCGATTGCCCAAAATTTGGTAGACACACACATATCATAAATTTTTAGAACATGCCAGAATTTTCATCGTAAGAGCATAAATTTATCAAATTTGCTTCTATTTATCTGTCATAATTGCACAAAGTGCATCAAAATGTGTATCTAAAAGCACAAGAGCTCTATTTCTGTATATTTATTCGAAAAAGTGCATCAAAATATCTACGTAACAATACAATTGGATTTCATCCCATTGATATGAGATATTGATGAGATACATATGATAAAAATACTACAAACAAGGCCAGGTTTAATTGTCCAAGTCTCTATTACTAATTGAAAGTTATTTGTACTTGATCCATGCATTATCTAATTATCTTTCTCGAAAGCTAATAATATTGTATCATGTGATTGAAAATAATTATAAATTTCATTTTCAAAGCCATTTTACACTACTCTTCATGTAAAGTAGTTACTCATAACGAAGAGTTGGCATACGATGCACCAACAGATTAAACATGCTTGCGCCAGTTTAGTATATTTTAGTTGTAAGTCAATACTAACTTAGTGATAGTAGGTTGACGAAATCTCTTTGAAATAGTTCTCAAACAGCTCTATACAGTTCTTGATTCGTCAAACGTAGACGAAGTGAGTTGTAAACACGTGAATTAGCATGAATGATGCTATGCTATTATATAATGACTAAGCTTAGGGTTGCGTACCCAAAGGGTACCGTCCATCCGGCTGTCTGTCAGCGGTACCTGGTTTCATGTTATTATAACGCCTACAATGGAAGCGTTTTTCACCCGAAATCCTCAACAGTCTATATATTTACCGATATACGAGATCAACTCAAGTATATTAGTATTGTATCCGTAATCTAGTTCCCATTTATTAGCTATGCTTAGTTTGAGGCTAGATGGCGCTGTGTGAAATTAAATGTCCTATAATATTTATTATTATTTATTTATTGACTCTTAAGAGTTTCAGTTAAGGTGACAGACTTAGGTTAAATGGTGGTAGCTAAACAGGTGGACTGAAACATAATCAAAATAACCACACCATGCACATTATTGTGCACCCCTGGGATCAAATCCGGGATCTCTAAATCTGACACCTGTCGGCGAACCACTAGAGTAGACCAATGAGGCGGCTAAAGTTAACCTCATGTTTAATAAGTAGATTGTTGAAATTTATTACAAGAGTGTATTTCTATTACCGCTCATATCATTAAAGAGTAAAGCTACGTGTAACTAATAACAACAATGAGATCTCCTTTGTTCCTTAGCTGCCTGAAGCTCTAGGAGCATAGTTAGCTCAGAAAGAACCAATGTGGAAAATATAAATATACGTTTCTAAAATATTGCTGTTACTAATTAGCTACCTAGATGTAGCATGTATGTGTTAGCGAATTACATTTTAAATCAACTTGTGTATAATGCTACAATTTACCAAAACAATTACACATCAGTTCGTTATTGTTAAACTGAGCTGATTTGCTATTTCGTACCACGACGTCGCATAAGCGTGTCAGTGAAGGTTCAATTCTAAACGAGCGTCTCAGCTGAGAATTAATGCGCTTATGTACTTTTTTTGTAAATAAATATTTAGAAAATCAGTGTGTAACCGCAACATTCTGAAAAAACTGCTGATTTAATTTCAGAAAGTACCAGAGACAAAATTTAGTTAATTCAACGATTCAAACGCTAACCAAATTGAGCGATCCAGTTTAGGAGCCTACACTGAACTGCGTCGAAAATTAGTGGCGTCTAATTATGTGATGGTAGGCCACCTGATCATGAATCGTATCACAACATCTCAACTTTTTTTGAATCATGAACCCACCAGCGCGCTTTGTTTAAAGTTCTAGTCTGGTTAACTTTAAAGGCACTCGCCCCATTATGACTTTAGTCTGGTGAGAAGCTTGTAAGCCGGCTAGTATAAGTTGGTTAGGTAGAAAGCGTAAATTAGGCTCATCCAACCTCACCTTCGGGCTTGGGGTAAACAAATCTAATTTTAAAATGCTGTTGATATGACATGCCTCACGACAAAGTCATGGCTGACTTATATTATCATAGAATCTAACTGTATATAATTACAACATTTTTTAAAAAACCTTTTGCATGGCAGGATTGTTGTGCATCTATTTGTAGTTAGAGGAATAAAAAAAAAGGAGATTAAAATATATTTTTTTATGTTTTCTAGCTGTACAAACCCCTTTTCTATGCCTGAACTCCTTTGAATCAGCAACTATCTGATGATGAATTCCCAAACTTATTGCAAACTCAACATTTTAGGAATTCAACTTTCTGATCCTAAAGAAAAACGTGGACATGACATATGAAATACACAGAAAAATACACACAGCAAAATATTACTTCATCGTTTGTGCGACCACGTCAGTTTCAACGTACACCACCCGTCCATAACAGCCAATTTGCGAACTTGTAAATAGCCTTTGATGCGCCTTTTGGAGTACGTTTTGTGGAAGTGTCTAACATTTTAGAGTGCAAAATATTATCGGTTAACGGCAAATTTGTGCAGTGATTGAATCGGCAACCGCGCATTACGACAACAAGGGATAAATGATTGCGCATCGAAAAGCAATATGAGGTGTATCAAAGGGGCATGGATGACCCTGCTGATAGCAGCGTGGTGTTTTCTCGAAGTTCACGGTCAATATGTAAGACGTAAGTACCAAAAACTACCTTTTATCTATTAGTGCAAGCTCAAACAGACATATCACAAGGACGTTTCATGGCAATACTCTAGATTTAAGTATCGACTCTATAGTGTCTATGGACTGATTGACAGGACAAGCAATTTGAAGAATTTACGAATTGTCGGTGACTGAGGATAATGTGTTTAGTGTGTCTTCGTGTATGGCGAGTCCCACAGCTATTTGGTAAGCTCTGCCATCTGCTCTGTAAGATATGAAGTCTAGTTATTCGTTATTCCTAGTTGGGAAACCTAGGACAAACTGGTCAAACAAAAGTTTATGTGATGAAAAGGTTGGGTATGCAGAGAGACACCTTTTAGACATTAAAACGATTTTTTTTGTATCTATCCCATAAAACAAGCTTCTTTTAGTGTGGGATTTGATGGCGCTGTGAATATTTGATTTATTATTTTTTACCACCTTCAAAATTATCCAGGAAGCTTTCAGGTTAAATGCTTAAATATGTACACTTAATGTTTTCAAAGCAGCGGCTTGGGTATAATCTGTGATCAAAGCCAAATATTTTTTTAGGTTTTATTTAACTTGCCGTTTATTTAGCTTGCGTGCGTGTAACTTGCTTATTGCATTATGGTTCATCGTAAGGTAAAAAATCTTGGAACTGAACAAGTGGCCCCTAATCTATTGAGCTGAAATTTGAAAGGTGTACTTTACCCGGAATCCTCAATTAACTGAGGAACTGGCATCTTACCTCTAAATGCCGGAACACGAAAATGTTAGAATTGTTGTTATGGTGACAGAATTAGGTAAGATGGTGGTTGCTAGCTAAGCGGACTTAAACAAGTTCCACCCACCCACCAAACCAAGCACAATATATTGTACTCCCCATGGGGATCGAACCCGGCACCTCTGTATCTGAAACCGGTTGGTTGAACACAAGCCTCATAGCTCAGTTGGTAGTAACTCTGCTTTCTGCGCTGTAGACTGTGGGTTCGATTCCCACCCAGGGCAAACATTTGTGTGATGAATATAGATGTTTGTTCTGTGTTTGGGTGTTGTATTATTGTATTTAAGTATGTATTTACAAAAAAAAAAAGTATTTGAGTAGTGTATCCGTAATCTAGTTCCCATATTACAAGCTATGCTTAGTTTGGGGCTAGATTGCGCTGTGTAAAAAATAATGTCCTGTAATATTTATTTTATTTTAATACGAAACTAATAAATGTTTCATTACGACGACGAACAACTGCTTCTGATATTAAGATGTGTGACATATTGTTATGAAAAGATCCACGCTCTGAGTAAAGAATTCTCGAAGGTAAAAATGTCGTGACCATTTTTTTTTTGTTTTCAAACTTTGATTAGTTCAATAAAAGTCAACAACATAAGCACAGGCCCCATATCCAGACTGCTAGAAGAATACTTGTAAATAAATCGCACTAGGTCGTAATAAAACCATTGTGAGTCAGCGTTACATTATCCGCGTCTGTTTTCGTTGATGACTGAATTGTTTATTGTTTGAATATAGGTCACACATTATGTTATAACGAGGTTTTTTAGTAAAAAATTTGAAATTAGTTTAACGATCCGGCTCATGTCTCAATATATCGGCCAATTCTTACCTAGGCAGAGGAATCATGTGCTGTCTTCGTGCACTGGGTCACTCTAGTTTTCAGTTCAATGTCCGCAAGTCTGACAGTCTAATTCACCAATTATTGGCTCTCACGTTGGCGTAGTCTATATCTTTAGCTCTGAGAACTCAGGGATAAAGTTAATTTATTGCCCGCTGGTCAAACTGGCTAGTTCACCTTGATGGACTGAGGGTATGGGCACCTGACAAACAACAAAACTGACCTAATGTTTTTCAGTGGACTATTGGCACTTATGGTGACACGAGGTCCATGTCTTCAGCCCTGAGCGGGCATTGAACTGTTCTAAAGGCCAGTTCAATGCCCGCTGGTTTACGTTGTTAATAAAAGTAAATAAAAATTATCAATCATCAACGTGAAATAATTAAAATGTGCCGATTTAAACTTGTTTACAATTATTGTGAACATGTGAGACTATGTACATTTTATTTGCATCTTGAATTGACTCGTCTGATTGTGTAAGTGAAAAAATCTGATATTTTTTTCCATTCTACGATTTTTATTTAGAAAAAAATGATTGTATATTCAAAATACTCTTACAATTAAGCATTTCATTTTATTTCAAAATTATAAACAGATATTAATTTGTCCTTTGAACTGCGGATAACACCCGCGATTCCGGCTTTGCATTAAACATTTAGCGTCTGTGGGCGGGTTTAATCATGTTTTAGTGTGCGACCAGCCCGTAGCCATAGAATGTATATTTTTCTAGGTACGCCTAAAACGAATATTAAAACTCTTAAATGTTTGTAAATTAATATCATGAGGTTCGTTTCACAGATTGAATAACCAAACAATATAAAAATGTAGGTATGTAATCTTAGTAGTAAGTCTTCTTACTTCTTACTAATCTACGGACTTTCTTTAGCTATTCATTTGATTGCAGAAAGAAGTCACTGTCATGTTTATTTTGATTACTATGTACCTGCATGTTCCATTTAAATTAAATGTCGTGGTTTCGACATTGTCCGCGTCTAAAAGCTTCAAAGCTATTACTAGTTGAACTGTGGCCTGGCACCGTTACATACTATCGATCTAAAATTAAACATACCTACATCTTCAATGCGTCGGAACTTATTTAAAACTCGCGTTTAATACATAATTCAATTATTTACACACAATTCGTAATAATATGTACAATGGAAGCAGTCGGGGTACCTAAGGACCGTTACAAACGGACTATAGGCAACTCAACTGCTCCAGACCAGTACCAGACGGAAGCGTGCCCAAGGCAATGGCTGCATTACCATGCTGAATATCTGTGCCGATTCGCTAGCTAAATGAAAACATTTGGGTCACGTGTCGTCCACAGCCGTGCACCGGCTTTTCACCCAAAACCCAACCAAAAAAATCTCAAATACGTAAGCTTTATCGAGACCATTTACGCCCTTTTGATCCTCGGCCAGATCAGCCGCCGCACCAGCCCTTACTGTTGTCCAAGGATATGATGCAAGGATTTCGACGCAGGTAGCGATGACAGTAGGAGGTGAGGTCATGAATTGTAATGGTTAAAAAGTTGAATTTTTACAGCTGTTATATAAGTTTAAAAATTAAATAAAACCATTTGTATTATATATGGGCACCCTAATAAAGAATTTTGCCTCAAATTGTGGGTCGGAACTGTCAGTGTGCGTGTCCGTTTATTAAAACTGAGCAGCGACCAACAAAATTCACATGTGTCAGGCTCTAACTCATCCTACAATCACATTACAATTGTTTAAAGATAAAAGATAAAGATAAAAATATCTATATCATAACAATGTTGACTTAGATTTAGGTACCTTCTTACAATCCAAAGTCTTCGCTATGGTATTTTTGTGTATCGTACCTTAGCTGAGATCTGTCCCTCGCACTAGGTCTCGTAAGAGCCTTGCCACACAGGTTACAGCGAGCCGCTTCGGACTCTCAATGTTTTGATAATAAAAACAACTTTATTTTTTGTTTGAACTAGATTCATTTATTTAGTTCTACCACATGTGTACTTAGGTACTTGTATTATCTATTTAGTTCTACGCCAGAACTGTATTCAGGACATTTCGTTCCAGTAATCACAGTAAACTTGTCTCTTCCATTGAGTTTTATGACAAGAGTGAGCATCACGGGGCGGGACACAATCAGGCTTCGACCCGCAAAACATAATGCCTCATAACGACTCTCAATACCGACCACTGCACAATAACTGCTGTGGTACTAAAAAGATTTTGCACCATGAAGGTCTGAAACATTTTTCGTTTACTATAAATTTGTTCTTTTTACCCGACTGTCTGAGAAAGGTAATGTTTTTAAAAGTGAAAAAAACAATATTCATAAAGATTTTTTAGGTTCATTTTGAAACGACAAATCTACCAGTCGCGACCAGAACACAATGAGAAAGGCATGAAACTCGGGCTGGTAAATTTTTTAAAGATTAATTTAACATTTAGTTGTACAGTTTTAAATAACATTCTAGGTAGGTGCATCATAAGAGTATTTTAAAAGTATGTATGAATGTCTAATTCATACTTGACTTACACTCTGCAGTCTAGATGCCTTGATGGATTTTAAGTGTGAGGGATTACATGGTCTCTTTATTGAGGGAGTTTCGTAGGGTAAATAATTTAAATGTGGGGGGGTACTAGTATAAAGGAATATATTATAATTTTATTAAAAATACAATAGAGATGCATTATTTAATGCTGTATTCAAATATAATAAACATATTTAATGCTGTATTATGTATAACAAGCCTCATAGTTTAGAGTCGGTAGTAACTCTGCCTTCTGCGCTGTTATTTGTGGGTTCGATTCCCACCCAGAACAAACATTTGTGTGATGAATATAGATATTTGTTCTATGTTTGGGTGTTGTATCATATAAGTATGTTTTTTACAAATAACAAAGTAAACCTTTTAGTATGTGTTCTATCCGTAATCCGGTTTCCATAAAACAAGCTATACTTAGTTTGGGACTAGATGGTGATGTGTGAAATTAATGTCCTGTAATCTTTATTTATTTGTGTGCATACAATAGTATCAAAAACAATTATTGCTTAAAAATAGCTTTGTATAGCTTTATTTATTAAGTACCGGGCACATTTTGAGGAACGTTATAATTGTTCAAAAATTACATCAGAGCTTTTCTCTGATTTGAGTAGCTTGTATTTTAGAAGCCGAGACTTATATGAGAATAGAACTTACAAAAAAAAAACTTACAAGTCCTTACAAAATTTGTGCTCTAATAAATATCTAAGTACTAATAGTTTTTTGACTTAGATGTCGATCACGTTAGATGACGTGCCTAAACTAAGTGAATCACTCGTGTTTTAGAGTATTTTTATTGACAGAACACATTAAAGAGGTCGGATTCTTTGTTATGTGACTATGTTGGACGCGATTTTACAGAAGTAAACAGAAAGCAAAATTATTTTTTGAATCTATGATCTCACATCGTTAAGTTGACAAGCATGTTTTAGGAAGATATCATTATTTTGGAGTATTTATTTTTAGTGAATTGTACTGAAACATTTCCAAACATGTCTTTTCAAATTGGCCGTAGCTAACATCTGGTCTTATGACAAGGTCCATTCAAGACAATTTTGGCATATATTATTACAAATATATTATAATGTAGGCACGTTTAAAGTTGTAAAAAAAGTTTAACTATTTTATTCTTATCTACAAGCACAGATGATCTAACGCCTCAATACCACTTTGTAAATACCGCTCTATGGATTTAGTTAAGACTCTTTGCTCTACTAGACAATCGGTACCTACTCAATAAAAAACAATAAAAATAAAATCACACAAGACGTGTCACACATCGCCATCCAGCCCCAAACTAAGCAAAACTTGTGAGACTGAAACTACATTACGGAGAGAATACTTTTTTTTTATTGTATCACAATAAAAAACAATGTATACAATGTATATACCACCTACTTATATATACATACACGTTACCTTAACACAGAATAAAACACAAATGTCGTCCCGGGTGGTAACAAATATTTGTTCAATAAGTGTTTGTTCTATATTTATTATAATAGTATTTATATTTTCTATCATATAGTTCCCATATTACAAGCTATGCTTAGTTTGAGGCTAGATTTCACCGTGGGAAATGTCTTCTTTGCAAAGTAGAGTAATGATTTGCTTTATGGATGATATTATGAAGATGGCTTAGCTTAAAATAATACGATAATATTAAATGTCATCGAATCTTGTAGAACACTTGTAGAACCGATAATAAGGTCAAACCAAGAAAATGCACCCATACTAAAATCGGATCATTATCAAGATTAAAAAGCGCTTAATCTGAGTGCATCAAGTGGCCTAGCGTCCACGGGGTAATGGGTCTTATGAGATGTGCCTTTTCAATATTCATGGCTTCTTTGACCCGTATCTACAAAGAGTTTCTACATTTATTACTGGATCTTGATGATTAATCAATGATTTATATAATTAAATCAATGATTTATATAATTAAATCAATGATTTATAATTAATGATTTGGAAGATTTTGTACACACAGTCTAGCGTTTGTGTGAGACGAAAATGCTTGCATGTATTGTCAATATTCTATGTGTCAATATCGTTAACTATTACTATTATCAGTAATATAAAAAAGCTCTGGCGTCATATTAAAAAAATAAATATTAGTACATAGTATATATGATGTACTAGTATGAGTGTGAGATAATATATTCTATATACAAAATAAAAATTACTTGATTTTTTCATAACGCCAGCTTGCCCTATACAAGCTTTGCATAGTAATGGATATGGGATCAAAATTACGGAGAATATGATTTTATACATTTTTACATTACCTGAATATTTTTTCTATAAATGTGATTATTTTATTAGTTTTTTGGATATTTTATAACTATATATAATATTATAAAATTATTTATGATACAAAACACCTTGGGTGTTAGACCAAACATCTATATGAATCGCACAAATTATTGTCCCGGGTGGGAAACGAACCCACAACCCACAGCGCAGAGGGAGAGCTACTCTACCAACTGAGCTGTAAGGCCTGTTTGATATTGATAAAGCTCCACAGATATTAATATGTTATGAAATGTCAAAGTCAGATTAAATAAAACCAACGGACACATATTTGTTCAACGTTAGCCATAACAAAAGCTATTGATGAAATATGCAAAAGGTCTGCATGTAATCCCTGAAGATATAAAGACTCAGAGAGTTAATGGCGAATGCACACTCTGTTGGATCCGAAGGAATTGAAATGTATCACTATATTACTAACTTTTGCAGTGGGACGAATAGACTGATAAAAAAAAGTTATCGTAATAAGTATTTAAAAGCTCAAACGCTTACTTAGTGATAATTACTATAAAGCATAAGATCAGGGACTCATATTTGTTGTGTGTGCATGTATGTGCGTGCACATTCTCAGATAAAGCCTCATAGCTCAGTTGGTAGCTACTCGCTGTAGGTTGTGGGTTCGATTCCCACCCAGGAAAACATTTATGTGCTAAATATTGATGTTTGTTTGTGTTTGGGCGTTGTATCATATAGTACGTATGTATTTATAAAAGAAATGTACACAAGTATTATTTCCGTAATCTAGTTCCCATATTACAAGCTATGCTTAGTTTGGGGCTAGATGGCGCTGTGTGAAATTAATGTCCTGTTATCCTTTTTTTATTGGTAGATTTACTATAATATAATACTCTATCATAAGTACTTATTTTTTTATCATTGACGTCTACTGTGTATATTTTTTTGTTACCAATTCACTTCATATGATATACATGTGTAAATGTAGCATTTATGGCTACCGTCATACACAATTGAATTAAATATTATGTATGGTTAGCTGTAAGCTTTCCTAAAATAAATAAAATAAAATAAATAAATAAAACACTAATTAAATAATACATGTGTATAATATAATCTACTCATAGAAAAGGTCATATAAAGCTACAGTAACATTCCCCAGGATTATCTACATTACTGTTTTTTGAACGTGTGTAGAAAGGTAAGGCTAAATAAAGTCTTATAATTTCAATAGTCTTCTCAGACAAGTCAGTTTTCCTCAAACTTTTTATGCGCAGAATGCTTTGCCTGAGTTTGTTTCTACATTGCAGTTTTCAAGTGGAGAATGAATAGTTTCCTTCTTGGCTAGCGTGCTTCATCGTAGGCCGAATCAGTTCTTATATTTAATATTGATTTACGTATGTAGTGTAGGCATCTCCTTGTTTGTTAAAAAAAAACCATGTAAGTACGAAAATTTTGATCACAACTAACTTTGTTTCAACAACGCTGTTAATTTGTTAGTTCATTTGTAATTAATAATTTTATTTTAATCTTATTTTATAGCAGCAGATAGCAGTCAATCGCAAACCTATCTACTATAAAAAAGCAGAATGTGTTCATGTCACTCGGCTTGGTCAGCCCTAATAGTGTGCGTTTGAAATCATATTATGTTCACTAAATTTCATGTTGTCCTCTTTACTCTTTATATGGCATCGTTTGGAGAAATTTTCCTAATAAGCTTCTATTGTACGTTTTGGTTTGCATGTGACATCATGTCAACGTAAACAGTCACACCATATTCAAATACTAAAGCAGATAATGCATGCCTTTAGTATTTAGTACAAGTTTGGTATGTTGTAATAGAGCTTAATATTATGTATTTATATAACACATACACATTTTCTGATCGTGAAGTTCACATCGTGAGGAAACCGGCATGTCCCTAGGGATGCTCCTACGAGCAAAAGTCCGAGTGGCATGTGTCAATAGTATTCCGCTAAGAGGCCATGGGCTTGCAACGTGTCTCGTTTTAAATACTCACAAACATGGGCCTTTGCCGAACGTAAGTCTAAGCGTGAATCTAACTACCCTAGTAAGTGACCCTCATGAGACCCACGCTCTGAAAAGTCAGTCCAAAGATTCTGGACCTCTGAATCCTGGGGAAAAGTCACAAAATTTACGTTTATGCATGGCAATGGATAAGTTGGTTCGAGTTCCAACAGTACGTCTCCGCCTCTCTGTCATGGTAATGTCAGTATCAGCTACGCCGTGGTTAATCTTCTGTGAACCCGTCTGGGTCGTTTAGCTAAAATTAGGATGGATAAAATTGCACTGATATTAACATTATAATACCAACATTAGCTCGTCAAGTTTCGCTACAGAACGTTGCTGAAAACTCTGAAGCTATAGTGTTTTCGTATTGTTTTTGAAGATTCCGTACGTAAAATGATATGACAGTAGCACGGCAGTGATAAACTTTCGTGTTTTGACTCGGTCTATATGTTGTTACTTCAAAAATAAATACCGTGTGATGGCATTCTCGTGTTATATCGCAATGCATTGCTACATACTAATGTGAGCCATAGTTTACCAACATTGCGCGTAATCGATCATAAATCACGGGGGATGACAAAATATCGCGTGGCTTCCACCTCATACGCTCGCAGAATACGGAAAGCATGTAAAAACTATTGTCAAAACGTCGTTGAAGAAGTAATAAATATTTCATAGCGGTTGACAAATGTTGATAGATTCAACATTTGTTGCAAAGGGTTCGATCTGAATATTTATCTTCTCTCTCATTGAGCACCTGCATCTGGAATGTTCGTAAAGTAATATAATTTCTGTATGGACTCACGACATTCAGTTTTGACCAACGGTATTCGCCTGAGGCCAAGTGAGTTTGGCGTCGTGTAATAAAATCGCACCGTTTGCTCGTACGATCGTAAGCCAATAGGACGACGCCTCCTCTACCTATCGATAGAGCAAGCTTTTCTACAATTCATATGGAATCATGAACCGTTTCATTGGACTTCGTTAAATAAAGTAAACGATGCTTCAAAATTATATAGACGTCGTCTCTGAGTTAATACAAAAGTATGCAGCTCATGAGCGAAGGCTTTAGCAACACGTGAACGTCGAGGCAATTCAGCTCCTCGACAAAAAGGACGTAGTGAGAAGACTCAAAAGAACTAAACCTTTCGAGTTAGTGAAGTAAAATTTAACCGCCTCTGCGGTCTTGTGGTTCATCCCACCGATTTCAGATCCAGAGGTCCCGGTTCGATCCCCATGGGGAGTATATACAATATATTGTGTTTGGTTGGGTTGGTGGTAGGACTTTATTTAAGTCCGCCTGGCTAGCTTATCCATTATTATTATCCATTATCCAGCCATCTTACCTAATTTTGTCGCCTTAACAACAATTCTAAAATTGTTGTGTTCCGGCATTTAGAGGTAACATAGCCAGTTCCTCATTATTGAGGATTCTGGGTGAATTGCGCTTCCACCTTCCTATCATAACTTGAAAAAGAGAAGCTCAAGCCCTTTCCCTTAGTATAATAAAAAAAAGATTCCATCGGTGTTTCATCTTTTTATAAGGACGCTTTGCTTAAAAAGTGTAATGATAGTTTAAACTTTTAACATTTTTTTTACAAACAGCAACGAAGAGCGTGTCACCGGTGCGTACCACGCAACGAACCCTAATCGAAATGATTGCAGCAAAACTTTTGTCTCGCCATCCATCCGGCTGAACTAGGTCGTTTGTTGGAAAGTGCTTTCATAATCAAAATAATGTTAAAAGATCCCATTGTGTGTTGTTTCCCATTAACAAACTCCAAAATGGAATAAGCTATGCCAAGGGCACTGCAGCGCGCTTCGTCACTGTTCACTCATTTTACTCTCTGTTGCTGGAAGAAATCGCTTTCAGCAATATTCCGCCCATTGTACTTTTACACTGTTTTATCTTATGTTGTATAATTCGATGTCATTTTTGTATGCAATGAAGAGTTACTCTATTCAATCCATTCAACAGAACAAGTAATATAAGTATCGACCTAACTACAAACATAAATCTAAGTCAGATGATCAATTCAGTTAATTCAATTAAATGTTTAGGATCTCTTTGATAAGACCTGGAATTACGACCAGCACACAAGGAGAAAGGCAAGCTGGTTATTTTTGAATATCCATCGCAAAGCTTAAATTATTTGATACTAATTACAATTAATTCGCTGAAACAAACTCTTCAATGCCGGGCTTTCTTATCTTCTCCGTAATCTGGAATGTTACAATATATAATAAGCAGTCCTAGATAGCTTTTGTTTCATAATTTGTTTTATTTATTAATTGACATAACGTATCTTAAAAGCTGCAGCAGATCAAACACTGCAATTTGGCAGGCAACTTAAGCCCGAAAAGGCAAATAAAAGCACGTTTTATTTCCGCCAGATAAACATATTCTGTATCACCGTCGCGTATTAAAATTCCGCGGTTGCCGCTGACGGGCCTAGTACAAGCACGTGATAAACTTGTCGCTGTATACTAAATAGCTGTTATGGGCAAGTTTAGAGTTCGCGCATACTGAACTCGCATTTTATATAGCAGCGACGTGTCAGGTTTTCCAAGTCCCTCAGACTTCCCGAACCAACTCTTAAGATTGTAGCATCCACGCGTTTACAAATATTGATTCATTAGTCTATGATGCCTGAGCTTAGCTTTAGCGATCATATTTTCCACAATACTGTAGCATTTACTTTGAAATTAATATATATATAGTTCACGATTGATGCCAGAAAGTGTTGCGAAAACACGATTGCAAAAAAAAAATCTCTATAGAAAAAAAAACAAAGTTGACTCTAATTGGTACTAAAACTGTACAGTAAAGTACAGTAAATAAACTTAGATTTTCAAAATGAATGTTTGTTTTACCGTAAAAAAATAAAATGATGATATCCGCGCGTAGTTCTGTCATCTGGTGGCTAAGCGCCGTGGTTGAGCGCACAGCAATGCCACCTATATTATAACTTAATTTTAGTTTGAAATTAGAGTAAAGTTGCGGTGAGTTGCTAATCTGAGGTAGTATAGGACGTTAAATAAGGTCGTTTTCGTTGGCGTGCCCTTATTTTTAGGGTCTGGTATCTTCATGCACAAGAGATCTATTATTGCTTACCAGCAAGGTAACCAGATGCGGAAGAGATTAATTCTTACTATTTTATTAATCTATGTTGCACTACTATAGGAACATTTTGTTTTAATTGACCGCCTTCTTTGAACAAAGAAAGTTGGAAATCATTGCACATTTTTTTTTAGTTTGGTTACGTAGCTTAAGAGCCTTGCCTTTGGCAATGTCTTTGAGTGTGATACTGCTTACAGTTAACACTAGATTTAAAATGTATAAACTCTCTTATGTACGGTCGTGATAAAATGTAATTAATTTGGTATTTAAGTATGAATATCTATCAGGCTACTACCAGGCGGATATCAAATTTATGACATAATTTACCAGGCTGGAACATAAAAGTAATGGCTTCATTTTTATTGTACGAACGGGAAGCACTTTTCCTTCATCTCACCTGGTAACAAGTTAAGATAAGGCCGAAAGTGGAGGCGCACTTCACCCGGAATCCTCAACAAACTGAGAAACCGGCTAAAAGCCGGATCACAGCAGTTTTTTAAGAATTGTTATTATGGCGAAAGAATTAGGTACGGTGGTGGTAACTAGCCAGGTGGACTTAAACAAAATCCTACCACCGACCAAACCAAGCACAATATTGCTCCACTGGGGATCGAACCCGGGACCTCGGGATCTGAAATCGGTGGGTTGAACCACTAGACCACATAGGCGGTTAATATGCATGAACTGTACATGAATTATTGTTAACGTGTACAATTTCAATATTACATACCTTTGTGTGATGAAATCTTAAGCCGCATCACAGTAAAATATTAAATGCCATTCTTGTTCCAAATATGTGCACGAACAGTGATGTATCATTATTGTACCGAGTGACTTGACAACGCCATCAATTCCAACATTCGAGTGGAGTCATGACATCGGACTCAAGGCTATAATACAACAGTATTATAAATGCATTTTATGATTTTCTGTTTCAAGTGACGTAAACTTGCAGCAATTTAGGCCACGCACAAGCCCTAAAGCGCATTTGAATGAGCCAAGAGTCACTTAAGCACTATATTTGTATCAAACAAAACATGGTTTGAAGTTTGCAGGTACAACAATGGTAGCAATAATGGCATTTACACAGTGTTAATGCACTATTATACACTTACCCTTTATTATTAGATAATCATTTATTTATCATACAATAATACGTCAATCACATTACATAAATTATATCATTAAAAATATATATAAATTATTATGAAATGGTAATCTACTTTTAAATTATTTAATTAACCGCACGGAATGCCTGATTGGATCAGCCATTTTTAGAGTACTTGCACTTGAATTTAAAACTTGCGAGAGAACATGGAGATGATATTGTAATAGGTATATCTAGTAATATACTAGGTACTATAATAGATACTAGATATGACGATCAAGCAATGGTCGTCTTATGTACGTATTGTATTCAGCCAATTAAGGTGAAACTTGAGACTTGGACACGCGGTTGCCAAGCTCGAGTAACGGACATGGCTGATTCAGAAGAGACAACGCATTACAATACAATGCATTTTATACAGATTTTTCATAGACTTGACATGAACTAATAACATATTCTACGCTTTATAAAAAACTATTAATCTACTTTTATTTTATAATATAATAATATATTTTCAATAGAATACCATTCACCCAGGTTTGTTTTTTTAATGTAAGCATGTAATTATTATTCGCGCTTTTAGTACTAACTAAACTATTGTATTCACTTTCGCCTAAACTTAATAAGGTGAACAGTAGAAAATATAACACCAAAAACTTACAGCTATAAAATCAGCTGATACATGGTAAGAACGTACCGATATAGGTCCATAATATGATTTTCTTGATGTCATGTTGGGTAACAAAATTTTATTAAAAGCTTTTAGACGTAGTACCATAGATTGTTTGGCTTTGGAGAGCAGTTTACTTACCTACCTATGTTTAAAAGGAGTAAGTACCTATTTAACTTGTATTTTGTTTTTTTATGTGTCGTAAAAAAATGTATAGAGCTAATTAGTTACTTGATCACGGGAAACATCCAAAGGCCGTAAATTTTTGGCAGTTAGAGTTACCTGAACCGTCATAGGGTAGTTTATTTTATTTTGTATTTCGATGTGTTTGTAACGAGGGTGGTTATAAAAATTTCGAAATCAGGTAATATAAACCAATTAGTCGATGATAGCCTGGAAATTTTTATATATAATATTTTCTATTATATATATTATAATATATATAAAAAATAAAATAATACATTATATTATATATAAAAAAATATATAACATATTACCACAACGTCGTTAGACGACATCGTTAATGAGAGTGTTCTGGTTTTACCCTTTGAAGAGCCTACTGTTGGTTTGCAAATTTAAAAAACGTTATAATTTTATATTGATGATGTATTTTTTTTTATAATATAATTCTATCATCAAACATACTTGCAATATCCTCTCCATCCTATGGTTGTCCTAGAAAAGATTTACATACTGTTATCAAACATTTTTTATCTAATGATTTTTGGTGTACAATAAAAAAATCATTTTTCTTTCATTTTTATTACGTTTAAGTTCCAATATATAAACCTGTTTCCATTTGGGATGCAAATTTTGTTCAATGCGTTCATCAGCACCCATAATAAGTGGTAATTAATTTTCTTTCCTCTACCAAATTGCTGCACAACACCAAACCAAACTGTAGCTAACTGTAGGGGTGTCCAAATACTGTACGTACCAGATACGAGTCGTGTATCTTCTGAAACTTGCGCTGCAGTGAATTTATTTGATTTTCATCCGGTCTTGTTGTCAAATAATATACCTACAGAAACTGTGCCTACCGACAAAGTTTATTTTGAACTGCTAGCTGTTGAGCCAGTGCAGAAATGATATGATTTATTCTCTCGCAAACAAAATTCTTATGCTAAAGTAGAAACGAAAAACGAAACGTTATTAAACTTTCCGAAAATAACTACTATCCACAGTAGTCAAGTTTATAGTTCACGGCGGCGGCGGCAACACGGCTAGTAGCAGCAGAGGGACATATACTGACCCTCCTGTGGATGTCGACTAAGCAATTTTACCAGGCGATAAAGGGGCAGCAACTTCTATCCATCTAAGAACCTACCTAACACCGATACTGGGTTTTCCAACCGTGCCAAGCAGTGGCTATGGCATCATTACTCTTGTTCTGTATCTGGTTGAGTCGTAACATTCAAGACAACACTGCGATTACAGTATGACTTTCCAAGGGTCTTGTAATGGTACCTTTTCCTTAGGTCCATTTTCATAAAGAAAAAGGCTCAGCGCCATCTATTGGTCTTGAAGCGTATCAGGCAGCAACTCACGGATCATATGACCAAATGCCAGTGCACGAATGAAAGCGGGTGTTGTAACAGCGCTGTTATTTTGGTACCAACGTCATCCGTTGTGTGGCGTCTGTTGTTATTATTTTTACATTGTAAAATGTATTATGTATTTCTTCTAGCGCTCCATTATTTATTTGATTTTAATTCATTTCATTTCTAATATAAATTAATTAATTAATATCACAGGACATTAATTTTACTCAGCGACATCTAGTCCCAAACTAAGCAAATCTTGTAATATGGAACCTAGAATAAGTATATAATTTATAAAACAAGACAACACCCCAACACAGAACAAAGAAAAGAGCTTGTCCTTCATTATACCAAAGTGAAAATGTAAAAAGACTCCCGTTTCCGCACTTAGACTCCTGAGTGGTCCATTGTGCGTGAGGAATGTCCGGCTAGTATAGCCAGCCAAACTCCAATCAGAAGCGCAGAATATCCCTGAGGTCTTCACAGGCTTCACGGAGTGCCCTCGAGACGTTGAGGATTTCCTTGCGTTGTGCTTTTACTCCCATACATTCCAGGGTAACTGATTTCTCGTTAGTAAGACACCCTCTGCATAGGGGGCTGTCTGTTGCTCCAATGGTGAACCGGTGTTGATTTAGTGGGCAGTGGCCCGTCATAGTCGGGACGACTATGATTCGGAGATCTTGTCTTTTGAGGATAATGAGTCGTCGTGTTAGTGATGAAGGAGTCGGCAGCGCTGCTCTGGCCTGGCATTTTGGTAGAGTTGGTTCAGCGTTAGGTGTGTAGGTCCCGGGTGTGATCCCTTAACCACATGCGGATCTCTGAGAATGGCAGTAGAAGGAACAGAGACGGGCCTTCTGCGGTAGTTTCCGACCTCTCCTAGCCAGTTCCTCGGCGGCGTATCTACCCAGAAAACCAATGTGTCCCTTTATCCATTGGAGGGTCACCCTGATCTTAATGGTGACTTTTCAATGCTAGGTGGCATTCATGAATGAGCTTTAAGTTACAGTTTTTGCTTTCCAAGGCTCTGAGTGTGGCCGTGCTAACAGAGATGATTCGTATTCTGTAATCATTTATCCTTCGTTTGCATATTGCTGCCTCAGTGATGGCTGCACAGTCGCATTGAAAAATGGAATTATGCTGATGTTGAGGTCCAGAGAGTGGATTCCAGCAGATTCAACTTCAACGCCATCTATTGGTTATGAAGCAATGTGTAGCAGGCGGAAACTACAGTTCTGATACTTTAGTACCTACGAGTGTCGCTATGCTGCGTTAGCAGTCTTCTTTTGTAGAGTTTTAAATTATTTTCCCAATTTGATTCGTCATATTCACATAAGATTGCAGTTAAAAATAAAACTGGATTACTAAAAGAAAGGAATGTATAACGATAAGTAACTTAAAAAAAAACGTAAAGTAAGTGTAACGATAGGTGGTCTTATCACTCAGACGATATTTCTTCCAGACGACCTTTGGATGGAGAAGATTTTATGGCTAGTTTGTTGTGCACATTATGTAAAGCTATGCTACAAATATACAAACCACATATATTATAAATACCTACATATAAGTACACTATGTACCAATGTATATTAAAAACACAAATAAAATATAAATAAGAATGATAATATAATAAATATTCTATATACCGTTGTAGTATATAATATATATATACTACAACGGTACAGAAAGCAGTAAATACTTATGGCTACCTAATCATCATAGAAGTCATAGTTCGAAAAATCTAAGGCAATGACAGAAGGGTTCCTGATTACAGTGTTGTTTAAAAAACCAAGTCTTGGGGTAGATGGGATCTGTCTCCAGTGGTCTACTCCGGGCAACGGAATCGCTGGCTTCTGCTAGCGAATAAGGCTTTATGATCCCGACTCTGATGATTCGACATGCAAAGGCCCACCTGGCTAGCGATCACCAGTCAAAGTCCAGCACCAAGCAGTTTTCTGTGTTCCATTACTGCGTGCGAGAGCCTGGGCTACCTAGGCAAGCTCGCGCCATCACAAGCTCACCCACGCCAGTACTAGCTATGACGATTTAATATGCTATGATACCTTTGCCCACGTAACCACGATTCTAGATCGCTAGTATCGGGATGTTGCGGCATTTAAGTTTACAGGAATTTCTGTATCGATTCAGCATCGAGAAATTCCTGTGAACTCTATAGTCGCAAGATGTATTCCATCGAGACAACATTGGTCAAGCTTTGTTTGGTGCTGCTTTTAACTACTCATTATCACGCGTTTGCATTGCTTCTGTCGCGCGTTGCAAATGCGACTGACGCGCTATATATGTGTATATACCTACATATTTCTGTACGAGGGGGAAGCGCTTGGCTTTCATCTCACCTGGTAACAAGTTGAGATAAGGCCGAAGGTGGAGACGCACTTCACCCGGAATCCTCAACAAACGGAGGAACTGGCTATCTTAACCTCTAAATGCCGGAACACATTTTTTTTTAAGAATTGTTATTATGATGACAGAACTAGATAATATGGTGGTAGCTAACCAGGCGGACTTAAACAAAATCCTACCACCAACCAAACCAAGCACAATATTTCTCCCCTGGGAATCGAACCCGGGACCTCTGGATCTGAAATCGGTGGGTTGAACCATTAGACCACAGCGGCGGTTAAAAATGGTGATAGTATCGATGCCGCTACACCAAACGCGCGACATAGTATCGCTGCAAAAAGTCGCCGTGGCCTTGCGCTGGTGTGCATAAGGTATTTTCATTCATTCATTACGATAAACGAATTCATTTGTTTTTTTCTTTTTCCACAGAAAAATGTGGAAGAGATGACTTTTATTGCTCCAACGGAAAATGCATCGAGCCTACCAAAAGGTGCAACCGAGTCGCAGACTGCCCAGATAACGAAGACGAAGCGAACTGTCGTGAGTTTCTCACTTATAACCTAACACACCTTTGAAAAATTCAATTCATAACAAAAATACGACTTTACTGCGATCACCAACCCGCCTGCCAATCGTGGTGATTATGTCAAAGCCCTCCAGCTTTTTAGAGGCTCTGTCCAGCAGTGGACACTAATGGACGGTTGATACTCCTTCACTTGTAAGTACTTTAAAAAAAAAGTGAATACCTACACGCACAGCATGCAGTACAGCATGCATTAACTAATTTGGATCGGAATACATTCAGATTGGTTGACGTCGCACGGAAACACAGAAACAGAGCAGGACCATGCATAATCTCTCACTATGACATTGACGATACATAACGTCATATGAGCTTAGAACTAACTATGAGCAGCTTAGGGCATGCTCGTGTTAAAAGGTTGGACCCTTTTAACACGAGCATGTATTACAGTAGGCGAGATAGGTACCTACTGACAGAAAAAACAAAACTCCATAAATCAAAAAATATTTGCACAGTGATGCACCGTTTACTTCACAAGGACTGTTATAAAAGTAAGAATCTACGAAACGTTCCACCCGCATATATACTATTGACAGTCGACCCACACTTAGAAACATATTGTCTGAGTATTATCGTTACAAAATAATGTTTTATACAAGTGTAAATACCTTATATATTATGACCAATTATAATGCATTATTGGTATATTAAATAATATCAATAACTTCAAATAATAATAATAAGCCCATTTTGACTAAACCGCCAATTGCGGTAAGCAAACAACGTGGTAGCCACACAACTATGAATATAAATAGAAAATCTGTATTCCCGAAATAATAATAAAACGTTTTTTTAATAATAGTGAAGCATCATATCTACTTATATTATAATTAAACTCATAAAATGAATTGAAGGAAGTTGTATCGTAAAGTTGTGGTAAGACACGAAGCATATAGTGCATCCTTTTCTAACACATGCCCTAAGCTACTCAATATACGTATATCCTTAAAATATACATAAACAGCAAGTTCTTGGGCTCGCGCTTTCAGCGCCAGCCAGGTCCGCGCAAAGCTGTCGCCCTCCAGGTTCAGAACCAGGCCAGCGTAATAAATAACATAACATAAAAAAAAAATACATAACAGCGGCAGCGGCTTTGTTTGTAATGATTAATCTCAATTTAGATTATGAACTTATTCGTAACTGTTAACGTGTAACGTGTTTGAGTTAATGATGTACATTTAATAAGATATGTATATTATTTAATTATTAACAGTATCATTATAATGTATGATGATATGACATAGTTTATCGTATTATGTTATGAATGCTATTTATTCATGTTGAAAAAAAAGGGAAAGTTCCCTTCTTTTTGATCCTTTTTCTTTCAACCTTGGTTTGCTGGAAGAGAACTCTTTTATGGTTAAGCTTGCCTGTGCCATACTTTTTTATTACATGCGTGTATGCTAATATACGTGTGAGTCTTTATAAAGTGCACACATGAAATTGGGTGAGTCTACAGCTAATTTTAATTACGGTTTTTTTTTTCTTCAGAGGCATATTCTTTTTTTTCTACCCACTGTAGACCTTTTGCAGACAAAACGTTATAATTTTGTAATGCTTGGTAAATAAAGCTCAGTAACAAGCCTCATAGCTTAGTTGGTAGTAACTCTTCCTTCTGCGCTGTAGGTTGTAGGCTCGATTCCCACCCAGGACAAACATTTGTGTGTGTGAATATAGATGTTTGTTTTGTGTTTAGATGCTACAAAAATGTTTACAAAAAATATATATATTTAAGTATTCTATCCGTAATCTAGTTACTACTACATACATACCTACATAGCTTGTAAGCTATACTTAGTTTGGGGTTAGATGGCGCTGTGTGAAATTAATGTCTTGTAATATTTTTTATTATTAATATTTATAAATTGGTCTATAGGCACAGACTGTGAAATATAATTCTAAAGTATAAAACAAAAACAAAACGTTCGTTTCTTTTTTTCGTCGATAAAATTGATTGTAGTTGAACCTAATTTTATATGTATTTTGTTTGCGATAAAAGTACCTGAAAAAAAAACATTTGGAGATCGTAAAAGGCTGGCACAAGCGTAGAGTGGCCTATGGTTAGCTATATGATGAAACAGGCTGTACGCAATGATGAGATAAATCCTTTTTTATTCATATTTCAGAGTGCGCTCAGGATGAATTCCGCTGCCTTGATGATGGTTCCTGCCTCGAAGGCTGGAAACATTGTGACAATACCATCCACTGCCGCGACGGCTCCGATGAATTGAACTGCAATGGTGAGTCTACTCGGTTGGTCTGACCGTTTAAACAGCTGTTCAAACTACGAGTACCTAACATAACATACTCGGTAATTTGTAAGCAGTTACTGATTGTGTGTACGAAAGATTTATTTTGAAGTACACAATCCCTTCTATAACCGCCTCTGTGGTATCAAAGCCACGTATATAGTAAAATAAGTAATTCAACTATATAGGTTAAAACTTTCAAGGATTTGGATCACAAGATTTGTGATTTTTCGTTCAATATTTTGACTTCAAAATGGGTCTTTCATGACATGAAGCCCTCCTCCAGGACCTGAGGACTATGCCATAATCACCACACTTGGCAGACGGATTTGGTGATCGTAGTTCAGTGTTAGAAGAGATAAGGAAGCTGCCTATCACTTAAAATCTCTTAGTTCTTAGTCCCAAGGCCTTGGTTTAGCAGCGCACACTAACATAATGTGGAGAAGCTCTCATCTGAAACCGCCATTTTTGTTATATCTTGCATCGTCTTGGATTGAAACGGTAAGTGTCTCGGAGTGTCAGCTGGACGGGTAGTCAATCCTGCAGACAGACGGGCCAGTTCCGTTGTAAGGACGGTAGCTGTATTTCCATAACGTTGAGATGCGATGGCTACAGAGACTGCCGCGCCGACGGCAGCGACGAATTCAATTGCCGTAAGTAAACGCCTCATAACAAGATTTTAGCTATAATTTCACGAATGAGCTTGTCTAGCAGTAATCTTATAATTTCTTCATTTAATTCAAACTGTCACATTTTTGCTTCAAATAACAGTCGCATCAGATTGTTGTATGAATGATTGATTGAAATGAGGATATAACGCTGAAACAGTTTCGGGACATTTATTTTTGTTTATTGTACGACGGGGAAGCGCTTGGCCTTCATCCTGGTTTACAAGTTTTAATAAGGCCGAAGGAGGAATCTGACTTCACCTGGAATCCGTAATGCTCTGAGGAACTGGCTATCTTACCTATAAATGCCGGAACATGACAGTTATTAATTTATTTAATTGCTGTTATGGCGATAAAAATATATATATCGAGAGGAGGGATGAAAGTAGGTTAACGTAGGAAGTATTTGGATTATGTATGTCTCGAGTGTGAGTGGTATAATTGAGAGAGGAAAACATCGGCAAACGTTCTTTGATCAAGTCTAGGATGTTGTCGAGAAAGGCCAGGTCAGAAGTAGGTAACCTAAACCGACAAGCATGTATGAAGAACGCGATTAGAGTGAATGAGGCAAAAGGGGTGTGCAAGGAGCGTTGTAAGTGGAAATTTATCCCCCCTGGAAAACTGGGAAACTAATGTACTTACAAACATTATACTGGGAGTATAATGTTTGTAAGTTGCATAAACAATTTCTTTGGATAGGATATAAAGGCTGGTCACACGATTTAAGGCGTAGCAAATGTTATCAAAATCATATTTTCATTCAGCTCAAGTGAAATTACAGCTAATATCTGGGTAGCTGGATAAAAACTGTTCAAAAACTAACAGCTATGAATTTAAAGCATGCACCCCGGACCAGTGGCAATGCGATACTGGAAATTGCATCAAACGGACCAATCGGTGCAATGGACGCGTCGACTGTCCCTCGGATAGGTCTGACGAACGGAACTGCGTTGGTAAGATTGGAGCTCCATCGTTTGATGTTCATTTTTCAGAAAGCTACATCAAAAATTGAAATAAAGTTTCTAAATTTAGTGGACAAAAAATAGAAAAATGCACCCTGCATAAATTAAAAATCTCTACACCGCATGCTGAGGGATTTTCAGATAATAGGTACTTCACATGCAAGTACTACATCTAAATACTTGCTAGTTTGACTCCCAGTATACTGTACATTATTCGCTATAATCAAGCACGCAAATTCATTTCCATTGAGTATTAATTATGTCTCTTGATATTGTAATTGCAGTACTAAGTTGGTTCGGAACTCTTTTGGGCTCATAATATTTGCTCGTGTTTCCAGCTATCGGATACTATAAATGTAAATCTGGAAAAGTTATTCCTGACATATTGAGGTGCAACCACCAATACGATTGCCCACCAGGAGACTATTCTGACGAGCATAACTGTCGTAAGTTGACGTATTTCCATCGGGTCTTGCTTTCTGTTTCATTTTGTTTATCAACCTTCTTTTCTCCCAATACCGTCGTGTATTTTATTCTATGCTATCTTCTCCTTTTTTCGGAATCATCTAGAAATCAGTTTTTGTTATGTTTTCATGGTTTTCGTCTGCCTTTCTTTTTATTGTTTTTGTTTTTTTCCGTTCCTTATTATATTTTTGTAACACTTTCGAATATTTCATTCTACGCTTTCTTTTCTTTATTTCGGAATAATTTGGTAATTAGTGTGTTGAAGGTTTTATTGTTTTCGTCTGCCTTCTTTTATTTCCTACTTTTGTTTCATTCATTTCTTTTTATCACTTTTGGAATTTTAATTCGACGCTAGATCTTTTTTTTTCGGAATCATCTGGTCTTTTGCTAGTGTGTCATTATTTTCGTCTGCAATACATATTTTTTACTTTTGTTTCTTACAGTTCCATATTTACATTTTTGTTTGTTCAATTATTTTTCTCTCATTGCTTAGTACCTATGATTGAAATTATTCAAAGTTCTAATCTTTGCTCAATTTACTGGACAGCATGCAGTGACAATGACTTCAAATGCGAAAACGGGCACTGTATCCAAGCATACAAACGTTGTGACAGAACGAATGACTGTCAGGATGGTTCTGACGAACTGCATTGCAATTATGGTTTGATATTTTACAAATATAAATATTTTACTCACTTTTTAAAATTTTGATTATCACATTACATTTTGAATATTACATCTACGAGTTCATGATGTAGATCTTTTTGTAGCCCCATTATAGCATGATATTGACAAAATAACTATTTAATCAATAATTTATATGATGCGCATTTATTTTTTTAATAAAATAATCAGCATTGTTTCATATTATGTTTTCTAAAGTTACAGTTCTTTGTCCGTTTTAAAATACCTCAGAAAACTTACTCCAAATGTTGACATGCTGTTTATTTACAATGCATTTTTTTTCTGAGGTTCTTGTTCACATAATATACATTGCATACATTCATCTGTAAAATTTACACAAATCGCACCTTACATTAATATGTCGGTTGACGAATTGTAAATTGTAATCGAATGAACGAATGAAATGATGACAACACCTCCATAATAATTTACTTGAATAATGTAATGTTTTATATGAACAATTGACTCATAAAACATTAGCAATGTGCATTAGAACTTTATAGTGTAGACAATAGATAAATTTATGGTTATGGTGCATTATTATAATGGCAGGCACAGCATGCATGGCTTATGAGTATAAATGCGCGAGCGGTCAATGCGTGCACGCAGAAGCCCCCTGTAACGGATCCACGGAGTGCAACGATGGGTCTGATGAGAGGAACTGTCCTTGTAAAAGAGGCCAGTTCCGTTGCCGCGACGGCACATGTATTAATATAGGGCTCAGATGCAACGCCCAAATAGACTGTAGCCAGGGCGAGGATGAACTTAACTGCGGTAAGTACAGTAATTGGACCGCTTTCGTGAATAACAGTCTGGGATTGAACTTTTTGCGCTTTCATAGACTATTCTACTCAGCTACTCTCCACGAAATCTTCGGAGGATTCTTACACGCAATATTACGACTACCCACACTGGTCAGTACAATTAAATTATTATGATTAAGTAGATTTGGATAAACTTCCTGCTAAACAGGGTATATTGAACGCTAAGGTACCTCTTAGTAATTTGCATCTCAAAATAGCGTGAGCGTGCTAGGCCGTCCGTTGTTAAGACAAGTCCGACATTTGAATATGGCCGCTTTGCCCATACAATGTGATGTTTCAAAGAAATTATCACGATATGCGGGATGTAATAAAATAGGTATACCTACCTACTTTTGTGAACTCCAGTTTGCCGTTGATAAGTCGTAGAACAAAATTATTGCTATCAACGGAGTACACATTTTGCTATACCTATTACTTAAACATAAATATTGATAATAGCAGCTTTCAACTGAATCTTTAACATACCAATACAAGGGAAGCATTGCCCGTTAGATATAATATAATAGGTTAGAATGGGGCCGTTAGAAAGCATTTGCAGGCAACGCACGTTTTTTCTATTTCGTTTTAGCATGTGGCATGTGTTTGATGTCTGACACTTTTCACACTTCTAGTCTTACTTACTGTTCTCGTTAGTTTTCTTACTCCTCTATGTTCCGTCTCATTTTGACAAATTGCCAAAGTGAGGTATTACGTTGTAATGTATCGTAAGTATAGCCAAGGGCCTAAACTTCTCTAAACAAGGTTACCAACAGCGTTGAAGATTAATTTTCCAATGATTTGTTGGGAATTTCTTCTCACAGTGATTTCTTTTTCTTTGTATATTGTACTGTATGTGCTAATCGGATTCGGTGTGCCCAACCGGTCAATTTACATTAAAACGTGGCAATCCGATTCAAATGAAATAAAAAGCATTTGTTCAATTTTGTGCCCGTGTAAATTGACCTTTGCTTGTGGGGTATTGTAGACTGAATTTTGTGTTTTTACAGGTCTATGTTCACCGGGCTCTTTCATCTGCCCCACCGGCTCAAGACTCCCATGCGCCGCTCGATGTGATGGCAACCATGAGTGTGACAATGGCGAAGATGAAGAAAATTGTGATGATGGTATTTAATATTTGTTAACTTTATACATACAAAAACGAGTGCTTTTCAATAAAATGTTTGCTGATAATTGTTTTGTAACCAAATGTTACTGTCTGCGACGAAAATAAGCGCAGAACTTTTTTTGGAATGGACCCGTCATTCTACTACTTTTCCTACGCTTTAAACTAAAAGTAAATAGTCCTAAGCGATTTTTATTTAGCACTGCGATTGTTTTAAAATATTGCGATGTTACCTCAATCGTGCATTGAAATTGAAATGTTGAAGTGCCTACGAAAATGTGTCATCTTTTAATAACCTTGTCTATTTTTCTTCTTCTTCTATATTTTTAATTTAGACGTCAAATACGACTCACTAATATAATATCACAAAATCTCAGAAGGCATATTATGCTAATCGCTGTGCCCCGCGATTTTATCCGCGGTTAATAAGTAGTACCTATGCTACGATGAGAAAAAAAAAAGTTATGTTATTTGCACAAAAAAAAATACATCGAAAATACAGAAAAAAATAACAGAACTGCTGGTACTAAAAGGATAATGGAGCAAAGAATTTTGTAAGAAGTAAAGAATTGCAAATGTTATGTTTTTATTTTTATACTATTACAGTATGTTTGTTACTCCTTTACACTCAAACGGCTAAATAGATTATTAGGATTTTTTATTCAGGAAGATTAAATCAACATTTATAGGCTACTTCTTAAATAAATAAATATTACAGGACATTAATTTCACACAGTGCCATCTAGCCCCAAACTAAGCATAGCTTGTAATATGCGAACTAGATTACGGATAAAATACTTAAATACGTTTTTTTTAAATGCAAGGGTACTATATGATACAAAACCCAAACACAGAACAAACATCAATATTCATCACACAAATGTTTGTCCTGGGTGGGAATCAAACCCACAACCTACAACGCAGATGATGGAGCGTTTGAACTTTTCGTATGAATAGGGTGACGCAAATATTGTTTGTTTTAACGCTTCTATGACTAAGAAATATTAATATAAATATTGTGTTCTCTGCAAAATAGAGCCGATATCATCCCGCACCTATTTATATCGGCACTTCGCTCCATTTCAATTAAGGCCATTTTAGACGTTGAACTTTCATATTTTAGCTTCAGTCTGATATTTCATATCGAGATCAAGGTCAAATTTTATGCATGCAGCTGGTTATTTTTGTTGAGGTTCTGCGGCTCCTCACACTGGGTTGTAATCTTGTACAAAGCTCACATTTTGAGACATTGTATATCCTGTATATATATATTGAGTGCTGCTGCTATCTCTCGGATGGTTCAGCCAAATATCGTGTCGTGCTGCTACGCTCATAAGTGATGATTCGCTTGTTGAGGCCAATTTGCAGATCCTAGAACACAGACGGCGGGATGCCAGGCGGTCTATGTTCTATAAATTCCACATCGGCAAGTGCGCGCACGGATTCTTTGACCCTTCATCCCCTTTCCATTACCGGACTAACAAACGTACGGAAGGCTACAACCCGTACCTCATGAATGTTCCATTGTAGACTTATCGTTTCGCCTCTACCTTGGAACTCCTTGCCCTTGTCTGTTTCTGCACCAGTTCAATCTTTGGAGTCTCCAAGTCCAGAGTGAATAAGTCCTTTTAGACAAGCGTTCTCCATCTTAGGCTACATCTTTACTTGTTTTTCAAGGATGCTGATGGTCAAACGCTTGGCTATCAAATGATGGTTTACAAGCTTCACAGGGGTAATAGTAGCTCTGTTTTCTGCGCTGTGGGTTGTGGGTTGGATTCTCACCCAGGTCAAACGTTTGTATGATGAATATAGATGTGTGTTCTGTGTTTGAGTGTTTTTGTGTGTATCGTATGATAAGTATGCGCCTATTTACAAAAATAAATATTTAAGTAATATATCTGTAATCTAGTTCCCATATTATAAGCTTTGCTTAGTTTAGGACTAGACGGCGCTGTGTGAAATTAATGCCCTGTATTACTTATTATTAACGCTATGATCCAGTTCAAGGAATAGCCCATTTCAAATGAACTTAAAACCTTGATGCTACTGTATCTGCGTAGGATCAGTTTGTATGTTATAAAAAATATGGGCGCAATACAAAAAACAGGCCTTTTTCCTTGTAATATGGTTCGGATTCTTCGGTGTTCGTGTCCGCACTTAGCCGTTTTATTTACATTATACGTCGCGGAACACGGTTACTCAGTAAAAATATTATCAAATTTTATAAAGAGATAAAAATTATAAAAAAAAAACTTCAAATTCACAACCCAAGACGGCACTCAAACATGTATCTTTTCCTTTTTTTCTTCTTTTCATTACGAAAAGATGCGGGCTTGTGTCCCGTCACAGGTTGTGAAAGTAGCATTACAAATATATTTTTTTGCGTCATTATAACATTAGTAAATGTTGTGACCAAGTGCAAGTACTTGAAAAACATAAATAATAGAAACAAACATACTAAATTTTCGAGTCGCTTTTCGATAACTTCAATATTTGTAGTTTAAAATGTTATGTTTGATTTTTATAAACAAATGCGATTTATCTTGATGTACAGTCAAATCTGTATCCACTTCATATTTATCAAAATCAAGCCATTATATATGTTTTATATTCACGGTTAATTTCATAACTACTTTTGTATTCAAGCCTTAAAGACATCCCACACTTGAATATACAATTAATTACATACTGGTTTGGATGCAAAACCATTTTGATTATGAAGTTTGGCGACTTTAACTACAGAATGTCCGTTCATTGTAAATACCTAATAAATAACTGAATTTACGTTTGTCCAAAGATTGCTACCAATCTTGCGACGGTAAATGCCTGGAGGCGAGTCAAATCTGTGACACCCACATCGACTGCTCAGATGGATCCGATGAAGATAATTGTGAAAAATGCGAAGGCCCTGACGACTTCAGGTACCTTACATAACACTTAGGTCATTACCAGATTGTCAAGTGCGAGTTTTCTACTTGCTCAATACCTGCTCGAACGCGTTTGCGTTTACAACGATTTGTAAGAAAATGTATACCTATTTACCATTCACGGTGAGCAAACGAGAATGGATTGCTCGCACGAGGCACCCTGAACAGCTTCAGAATACTAGAAATAAATTCTTAACCACCTAAACATTATTTCATATCTATACTGATACAACATTATTTATATTCAAGAAAAAAAACCATAGATGTAAAAAGTCAACCAAAATGTACTTTTCAGATTCTTTTCACAGAAATTAAAAATATCCTCACGTATTCTTTAATTTTAAACTGTAATCTCGATTATTTCACCAACTTTACATTTTGCAAAAAAAGTGCAACGTTGGTACACAACGTGGATCACACAATTATAACAGTTTTAACTATGTATATTGCTTCTCCTTACTTTATCTGAACGTTTTTATATTTGATTAAAACGCGTGTACGCTACAGCGAAAACAATATTTGCGAATTACATTTGCGACGGCATTTCTTCACACACCTCATGTTTTAGTTGCACTGAAAGGTCCATGCATCACTTAATGTATCAAAGTGTCAAATTAATGTGTAAAATGATAGAATAATATGGATATTTCTCATAGTTTATGTTTGTTTGTTTGGATTTGAACCTGAATAAAGTGTTTTTATCATTAATTATTTGTGTAGCTGTGCAGATGGAGATTGCATCAAACGCAGCGGACGCTGCAACAACTTATACGATTGCAAGGACCAGAGCGACGAACTCGATTGCAATGTTACCATGACTCCAAAACCAGGTAAGCAACAATTTACTTAAATATGAAGTTGTGGTAAACGTTTGACAGGATAAGTGCAGTAGTATTGCAATCATAAAACTCGTTGAAATTTACGCTCTTTCACTGAAAAATATTACATATCTGTAGCACTTTACGGTTACTAACCGTAGCAAAACAATTAAACTCATAATAGACATTTTTTGCTAGTGTCGAGATAAATAAACAAGAGTGTTTTAAATTTCAGAGGGTTGTCCGAAAGACCAATTCCAATGCGCTGACGGATCGTGCCTAAACAATGAATTTGTCTGTGATAATCTATCCGACTGCCTCGATGGTTCGGATGAACTTAACTGCCGTAAGTTTGTTTTACTAAGAAAACTTCTTTTTCTACACAATAGACGTCAAATGAAAGCCCCGTCGCAATGCTGGTAGGATTTCGGTCATTGACTCGTCACTTTTTACCTCAATCAAATTCGCAGACTGTTGATGGACGTAATGGTCAGTTTCTTACCTTCTTCAATGACGAACTTTTCCTGCATAATCGATTTATAATTATGAATAGCAATATACATAAACACATGACTTTTGTGACACATGTTTTAGATACTCGATGAATTTCATAAACTGGTATTTACACAAGATGATACTTTGGCGACGACAGCACAAGCACTGACACGCTTAGTAATATTTTACAGACACAGTTTACTTCGAGCTTCACTTTGCACCTTTTCTTCTACAGCACTAACTTGCATCAACGTAGCTTTATATTGTTATACCATTGCACTAAAAGGATTTCCTTTCTGAATCTGTGTTTAAAGACGCCGCTACCAATCCATGGCATAACCGTGACTTATTATTACTCTAGATCGGTTTCAAATGCTCAAAAATGTTATATTTAGCTTTTAGAAGCACCGAAAGTTATAATAGGAATTAGCTATATTTTTAATTATTCAGCCTCATAAGCTATAATTATATTGGGTTGGATATTTCTTATGCTTTTTCTTATGGGGATCGATGCGTCATTGTGGTGCAGCGTGGTTCATGGCTCGAGTCTCGCGGTCTTCCTCGCCAGTACCATGCCTCAGCTCGGAGTTCACCTGTTACAACGGCTTGTGCATTCCAATGGACCGACGCTGTGACAATATCTATGACTGCTCCGACTTCTCTGATGAGCAGAAATGCCTCACGGGTATCTGACTGACCTTGATCTCCCGGCGTGCTCATCCTTAAGCTGAATATTTCGTTTTGCTGTTTTGTTCCCTTTATGCTGACTTATGTTTGATATACGCAAATGACGTGTGGCCTCCATTTTGGTTTGCTCGTTTGGTTTGTTCTTTCATCGCGTCAGTATTGCAAAAAACGTATATCGCACGAGTGTAACAATCGCTGAGATTAGGTATTGGTTTTTATTTTTCAGTATTTGTGCTTTGTTTCACCTTTGTATTTTTAATGTTATGAATGAAAAAATCCTACAAAGTGTCTGAATGTGTTTGAGAACCTAAATTCAAATGATTTGCATCATTCATCCCAGAGAGTTAGTCCGATGAGTCTGTATATACTAAACTTAGCTTACATTAGGAACAGGCATATTCTTTTAATCGCATGCTTTCCTGCTTGTTTCACAGCTCGATTATTTTTTTATATTTCTTTCAGCTTTAGCATGCACTGCTGACGAATTTTCATGTGCGAACCGTAAATGTATTTCCGAAACAAACCGATGTGACGGCTATGACAATTGTGGTGATGGTAGCGATGAGTATGCATGTGATTATCTCATCACCACAACTGAAACTAGTCGTTGGGCTTCCACAACAGGTAATATTTACATGTAATGATGTCAATCAAGCGTTTCGGAAACTTTCGTGTTTTCAAAGTCTTATAGAGCGCATAGATTCTCAAAGCAAAAAATTAATAAATAAATGACTAATCGTGGCCACACCCATCATATTAACTTGATATTTATTTTATATTTAAAAAGTCGCAATTAAAAATAATATGTACAGTTAAACTAACTACATACAAGGGAAGTCAGTCGGGTTACCTGAGCACCGATACCAACGGTCTACAGGTAACTCAACTCAGATGGAAGCGTGCCCAACACAATGGCTGCATTGCCACGTTGTAGTCAACGTGTGTCTGTTGGTATCCTGATTTGCTGACCTAAATAAGCCCGCCGTTAGGTCACGTGTCACCTCAATACACACGGAGCCTTCGAGTCCAGAGTGGACAGGTTCCTCTTAGACAAGAGTGCCCCATATTAGACCACATCTATACTTGTTTTTCAAGTGAGTTGAAGGTCAAATGCTTGGCTATCATCAAATTAATAAAAAAAAACCTCGACCTCTAAATGGCTCAAATGGGTAATCTCTTTCGAGACCACGACATTTGTGTCTTTTGTGATCCTCGGCCAAATCAGCCGCCGCACCAGCCCAAAATGATGTCCCAGGCAGGTGAAATGGAGCATGGTTATTGACGCAGATGGCGTCCCACACCAAAGGCCTACCCATTTCCCGCGGGTCAAGAGTCGAACCGGGCTTACCATCATTACGTATCAGACCATTCGGCTCAGAACGGCTAAATCATTAACGCTGGTAAAGCTCGGCAGACACTGTCAATAAGGCACGCGTGGCGCGCAAGCCTGCCAGGATCCATAAGAGACCGGTGGATCTGCTTGCAGCGAAAGACCGGATTCCCATTTTAAAACAGATGAACACGATCGAGCACGATCTGTGGAGGTTGAGCCAAGCAACAAGCCCCATAGCTCAGTTGGCAATAGCTCTGCCTTCTGCGCTGTAGGCTGTGGGTTCGATTCCCACCCAGGACAAACATATGTCTGAATATAGATGTTTGTTCTGTGTTTGGGTGTTGTATCATATAGTACGTATGTATTTACAAAAGCAAAGTATTTAAGTATTCTATCCGTAGCCTATTTCCGATACAAGCTATGCTTAGTTTGGAGCTAGATGGCGCTGTGTTTAATGAATATCCAGTTAAAAAAAACGGTATATTTTTAGTAAAAAAATAGGTACCTGTTTAAATGTATGTACCTTTTTCGAAAAACGACGGCTGTTGTAAGGATCAGTGGTTAGGCATTACTAGGGAGTAATCTCCTTATAAGCGCCTAGTGCTCGACGGCTAATAAAACGGGTTACATGTTGTATTGAGATGTACCTACACATCTACAGCCCACTTGTGTCCACTGCTAGACGGAGCCTCTCCAAAGTTAAAGGGAAATTTATTCGTTATTGAAATATTTAAATGTGATGCAAAAAAACATAAACCCTTATCTAAGAAATAGGTTCATGCCTCAGAAAACAGTCAGTAAACTAGGCTGAAAGCCTGTACGATAGACAGCTGCGCTCCCCCTGCTTTGTTACCCATAGGAAAGGATATCAGATGTAAATTGCTATCAGTTGTATTCCTGATCATGCGTTCTTATTTCAAAATAATGTGGAAAATTATCGAGGCGTATAATTGCCGTAGAACTATAATGCCATTTAATGGAGCTTGAAAATAAAATCAAGTACATTTTATGTCGACGCCAAAGCAGAGTAAAATAATATATATATAGCTAAAGTAAAAGGAAAAGTTATAGGTAAAATAAAGAACATTTTTGTTCGTATTAAAGTTTAACCTACACATATTTTCGACCCTAGGAACATGCCGTCTCTATTTTTATTTGATACAATTGATATTTGTTTCTATCGTTTATTTTATGAGTATTTTTTTTTAATTGCCTTTTCGGAAATATACAGTTTCGGTAATCTTGATATTGCATGATAATAGGCTTAATAAGTTAATACCTATAGGTATCTTACCTACTTGGAAACACCGGTCGTATTTTTGGCGCATCTAAGCTATCGTTCGTACGCTTGTATTAGAAAAACTCATTCTCTGGTTCCACAAGCCTATACCGTACGAATGCAATATAAACTAAATCATAGCTAAATCCATCTGATTTCCATTCCATACCAGGTCACTTTAATGTTAATCGGCCAAAAATTTGACCTAGTTGACCTTATCTACGCGAGCGTATCAAAAAACTGTAAGCACGAGTACCTAGGTACAGAAACGTGACGCTTATTTATTTTTTCGGCAAACCAACAGCTAATACAATTTCGTTAAAAAACATAAATATAGAGGTAGAAATAGTCAGCCAATTATAGGTCTTTGCAAATAACATCTATCTGGGTTAAGTTATTCAATAAAATGTACAATTAAACTAACTATCTACAAAGGAATCAGTCAGATTACCTAAGACCGTTATAAACTGCCTATAGGTAAGGATTAAAATTTTATCTGTACCTATAGGCCCACATTTATTGTGAACACAACTTCTTAGTCTTGACTTAAGTACAAACTATACAAAAGGAAAGAAACAAAAGCGATAAAAGTAAAACAGGTTACTAAAATATTTGATACAAATTAATTTCCAAAAATATTAACTAACAATGATCTTGAATACCGCTTTAGTTAAACTGTATGCCGTTTTAGCTCTATTAATTCAGACAAGAGACTTCAATCATCTCTGAGCTCAATTCATATTGCTACCGACTAACCCATACTACGATACTGAATCACGAATTGTTTATAGGTGCCAAAAATATAGACGGTGTATAGAAAACCCTATGCTTATAACTCACGCACGCCTTATAAAAATATCATCTTGTTTAAGCTCTATTTATCAGTAATCAAAGTAGAACAACCGCAAACGAGTTCGAATATGAAATGATATTTTAATTTTTATTTACAGCTGCTTATTCTGGAGGAGAAGCACCGAAACCAAGTAAGTACTTTCCTAATTCTTTTAAGAAACATACAATTTACTAAGTTAAATAACTTTCTTTATTTAAAAAAAAAACAAAATTAGGTATATAACTGCACTAGACGTCTAAAGAATATTTTTTTGATCAATTGTATTATCATAAGAATTGTAAACCTCAATAATTGAGTAATTGAACGTGTAACAATATTTTAAAATTCAATGCTTTCATTTTCATGGATTTATAACTAACTACTGCTACGAACAGGATTCGTTAATTTTTAACATTTATCATAGTTAGACAGACAGACAGACAGACTAAGGGGCATGAGTCCTTTAGTTACGAAACCCTTAAATATACGTAAAGTAGTCCATTCAAATACTCTCTTTTTTAGCTTACAGTCCCTATGCTCCTAGAAGACCCGAAAGCCAGCCCAGTAAGTATTATTGATTTACATTGTAACATTTGATAGTAGGACTGTACATCGTCTTTGGCACACACATCACAAGCAAAATTAAAACCGAACGATACTTATTAAGTATTTAGTTATTTATTTTAAAAATAACATCAAGGGCTACTAAGCATGGTAAACAAAGCAACAAATAATATTATAATACGAGTAATAACAGAAAAAAATCCAGTAGTTATTCAATGTTTTGATAGGAGCTTGCAAATGGTTGATACAAGAAATGATAACGTTGATATGTTTTTCCAAAATCTGATATTTGATTTTTTTCCCATCTACGCGTTTGTTATAACTTTTGTATCCCATCAAATCATTTTACAATCTCAGGTGTTTTACTGATTTTTACTTTTGTTTTACTAACTTTATATTTTTTTAAATGGGCAAGTCTTGCGTGGGCACTACTCAATTATTGTTTCAAATCATTCTTACTTCTAATGTGATGGTAACTGTTTATAGGTAACAGTCCTAACCCAACAGAAGCACCTAGATACGACCCATACGGCCGACGTGAAAATAGCCCAAATGCAAGACCTGGATCAAATAGTATGTTTATGTTTTATATTTTGATATTATTTTTGATTAACATTCGCTTGTTTATTTTTCCATTCTTATTTATTGTTTTACATGTGAGATGTATTATATTAATTCCCAAATTTATAGATAATCATTCCCAAATTTATAGATACAGCATAATTTTATGCAGTTTTAAATGTTTTGATATAACCCATAATAATGATACCGCTTTTTAAAGGCTGAATACGTTCAACTTCTGGTGGACATATTTTTCCAAATCATGAAATTTTAATAGTATTTTTGATCTAATTATTCACTGTAACATTTTTATCGTATCATATCATTTTACGGCCCGAGTCGTTTTACTAAAAAAAATTTTAGAGTTGGATCTTGATCTTGACTTGCGTGGGCACTACTCAATTATTGTTTCAAATCATTCTTACTTCTAATGTGATGGTAACCGTTTATAGGTAACAGTCCTAACCCAACAGAAGCACCTAGATACGACCCATACGGCCGACGTGAAAATAGCCCAAATGCAAGACCTGGATCAAATAGTATGTTTATGTTTTATATTTTGATATTATTTTTAATTAACATTCGCTTGTTTATTTTTCCATTCTTATTTATTGTTTTACATGTGAGATGTATTATATTAATTCCCAAATTTATAGATACAGCATAATTTTATGCAGTTTTAAATGTTTTGATATAACCCATAATAATGATACCGCTTTTTAAAGGCTGAATACGTTCAACTTCTGGTGGACATATTTTTCCAAATCATGAAATTTAATAGTATTTTTGATCTAATTATTCACTGTAACATTTTTATCGTATCATATCATTTTACGGCCCGAGTCGTTTTACTAAAAAAATGTTTAGAGTTGGATCTTGATCTTGACTTGCGTGGGCACTACTCAATTATTGTTTCAAATCATTCTTACTTCTAATGTGATGGTAACTGTTTATAGGTAACAGTCCTAACCCAACAGAAGCACCTAGATACGACCCATACGGCCGACGTGAAAATAGCCCAAATGCAAGACCTGGATCAAATAGTATGTTTATGTTTTATATTTTGATATTATTTTTGATTAACAGTCGCTTGTTTATTTTTCCATTCTTATTTATTGTTTTACATGTGAGATGTTTTATATTAATTCCCAAATTTATAGATATCATTCCCAAATTTATAGATACAGCAGAATTTTATGCAGTTTTAAATGTTTTGATATAACCCATAATAATGATACCGCTTTTTAAAGGCTGAATACGTTCAACTTCTGGTGGACATATTTTTCCAAATCATTAAATTTTTATAGTATTTTTGATCTAATTATTTACTGTAACATTTTTATCGTATCATATCATTTTACGGCCCGAGTCGTTTTACTAAAAAAATTTTTTAGAGTTGGATCTTGATCTTGACTTGACTACTAAATTATTGTTTTAAATCATTCTTAGTTCTAATATGATGGTAACCGTTTATAGGTAACTATCCTAACCCAACAGAAGAACCGAGATACGACCCATACGGCCGACCTGAAAATAACCCAAATGCAGGATCTGGATCAAATAGTATGTTTATTTTTTTATGTTTTGATATTAATTTTGATTAATTTTAATTTGTTTATTTTTTCCGTTGTTATTTATTTTATAAGGCCTATAAGTAAGACCTATAAGTACCTAATATTTACAATAATGCTGATCAAAATTGTATCAGAAATGTATAACATATAACTAATTTTTTTTTTATGTTTTGATGGAGCGCACAAATGGTGATATGAATACCTGATATTGATCACGTATTTTTTAACTACTAGTCGATATATTTTTTCAAAATCTGAATTTGTAATACTTTCCCGAAATACGCATTTATTTTAATACATGTATCGTATTCAATTAATTGAGTCTGTGGTATTCTACTTCTACTGAACATTTTTTTTTTGTAATGGGTGGTGAGCTCTTGACCTCGCGGCACGCCTGGGCATTACCTCATCTTTAGTTTTAAATCATTCTGAGTTTTAAAATATTGGTAACCGTTTATAGGTTACTATCCTAACCCAACAGAAGAACCTAGATATGACCCATACGGCCGACCTGAAAACAACCCAAATGCAAGACCTGGATCAAATAGTACATTTATTTTTTGTTATTTTGATTATCTTCGTTTGCTTATTTTTCTTCGTTGTATTTATATTTTATAGGTAAGATGTATTCAATTGATGATAAAAAATATGTCTTTAGCAGAATAAGAAGCATTTTAAAATATTTTGATAGAGCGAACAAAAGGTGAATGCCTGATATTGATCACGTATTTTTTTTAATCTGTCTACGTAGGTATCACATCTAGTCGATATATTTTTTCAAAATCTTAACTTTGAATAGTTTCCCAAATTACGCATTTATTTCAACATATTTATTGTTTCCGATCATTTGACATTTTCTGTGGCATTTTACTGAACATTTTGGTTTTATTTTAATGGGTGAGTTCTAGGCCTCGCGGCACTCCTGGGCATTACCTCATCGTTCGTATTAAATCATTCTGAGTTTTAATATATTGGTAACCGTTTATAGGTAACTATCCTAACCCAACAGAAGAACCTAGATACGACCCATACGGCCGACCTGAAAACAACCCAAATGCAAGACCAGGATCAAATAGTACGTTTATTTTTTATATTATTTTAATTTTTCTTCATTGTATAATTTTTTTTATATGTTGATGATAAAAAATGACAAAATAATATAACAGAGTTAGATGCAGTTTTAAATGTATCTGGACGTCGAGGCTAACGTGGCCAATACCCTATTATTGTTTGAAATAATTCTTAGTTCAAATATGATGGTAACTGTTATAGATAACAATCCTAATCCAACGGAACCGCCTAGATACGACCCATACAGCCGACGTGAAAACAACCCAAATGCAAGACCCGGATCAAATAGTATGTTTATATTTATTTAATTTTGTTTGTTTATTAACATTATTGTTGTATTATATTTCTGATCAAAAATGTATTAACTTATAACAGTATTATATTATTACCTGATTAGATAGGTAGGTACTGTAACTTCTAGGAGAAATATTTATGAAATCTGAAATTTGTAGTTTCCCATTCTACGCATTTATCCTAGTAAATATTCAGTAACCAATGATTTTATGGTCTGAGGCAGTTTTCTTTTAGTGGTTAAGCTCTTCAAATCGAGGCTAGCATAAGCATTACCTTATCGTCCGTTTTAAATGATTCCAAGTTCTAATATGATGGTAACCGTTTATAGGTAACTATCCTATCACAACGGAACCGCCTAGATACGACCCATACGGCCAACGTGAAAACAATCCAAATGCAAGACCTGGATCAAATAGTATGTTATGTTTTCTATATTTTGTTTCTTTTTATAGTTACTTTTTGTTTATTTTTATAGTAACCTAATGTTTATTTTTGTAAAATGTTATTAATAAAAATCATTATCATGATCATAGTCCATATATAATATAAAGCATTTTTTTATTGATGATGATGTGATTGTTTTTTATTGAAATGTATTAAAATATGAATTAATTAATAATAATAATTTAAATATATCATTATAAAGTAATATTAATAAAAATCATTAATTAATTAATTTCATCAATTAGGCGGTAATTATTATATGTCATGAAAACAAAAAAAAAACATAAAATCAATTCAAATCGTATTTAATAACTGTTTTTCGTTTTTTTTTTCAACGATGAGAAGTCCTTATATACAATCCATATGGTAATCTAACTGATAACAACCCAAATGCAAGACCTAGATCAGATAGTATGTTGATTTTTTAAATTTTCATTGGTTCGTTTTCATTATGATTTAGTAATTCCTATTTAGATGTTCTTAACTAATATTGTGGATTGGGTTGATTATTTCATTGATTAGATGGTTCTATGTTGATGATGATGCTGATTGATTGCTGATTGCATAATCAGATATCATCATTATCATAAGCATAAAATAATGCTTTACATTTAATAAATTTCCAAATGTTCATTGATAATCGTTTGTAGGTAACTATCCTTACCCATCGGAAGCACCTAATTACGACCCATATGGCCGACCTGACAACAATCCAAATGCGAGACCTGGATCTGATAGTATAATTTATTTAATATTATCTTTTGTTTTTTATATAAGTTATTTTACGTTTTGTTGGTATATCGTATCACATTCATTTTAATTTTAGAAGTGTGAGAAGGGTGGAGGAGATATGCTGTACTATGGAGTAAAGAGTGCATTGCTTTTAATATGATCTTATGATTTTGTTAATATTACGGTGATGGATAATCATTATCTAAAATCTAAAAAAAACTAAATATTGCTTTGAATTATAAATTAGCATTATTAATTTATTATCGCTTGTAGGTAATTCTCTCGCAACGGAAGCACCTAGATACTACCCATATGGCCGACGCAACAACAACCCAAATGCGAGACCTGACTCAGACAGTAATGCTTTTTATTTTTATTTCATCAACCTTCTATCGTTTTAATTATTTTAATCATTTTATTCATTTAGTTTTTATATTTATTTTCAGTTCATGTTACATTTATTTTTTATTTAGATCAATCTGGTGGTGGTAGATATCCTGGTGGTCAGGGTAGTCAAACTGGTGGATACCCTTATCCTAGTGGTTCAGATTCCGGACAGAGTAGTGGAAACCCTGACTCAAATGGCTCAGATGCTGGTCAATATGGTATGAATTATTGAATGAAAACTTTTGTTGTACACCAAAAACATATGAGACTGTCAAATTTAAAACGAAAGTTAACAGTACCTTGGGCGCTCTTTTCGCTCAGGCGATGTCTTCCAGGCATTTTTGGATGTAGTGGAGAGTACAAATACGGTTGACGGTAGGATAGTAAAATATAATAGCACATAATAAAAGAGAACATATATATTTATGATACAAAACATATCTAAGATGATAAGTACAAATAATTTGAACTTATAAAAATATATTACCTAAAGTATATTGTGTACTTTATTATTTATATTATTACCAAACATTAAACTAATCAATATCCATAATATCATAAAAGAAGATAAACACGGTCACACAATTATTAATTATTATGATAAGTAAAAAAAGCCCGCACCTTTTCTGTAAATTTTGGGTATTATTTTTTTAGTTTTATAATTAATGAGGTTTTTGTTTTCGTACATTTAGATGATCAGAATAACGGTGGATATCGTCAAGAACAAGATAACTCGATCGGCGAAAGCTCAGATGACAATGGTAAACATTTGCTTATTATACCTGTCTGCCCTTCATAGCTATTTTGAAATTGGCATGTCTAGCGGGTATTTCTAGCGTTCCAATCTGGCCGTGGTCACGGCCAGATTGCACTTAGTAGCTCCCGTCTGGAAGTGAAAACATTTTTCCAAGAGAAGCACACACTGACACTTGTATCAACATAATATGTCACAGAAGCACACCTAGTGCAAATATACTTGTTTTATGTTTTTAAGATCAAATAGCTATACCGCCTATCAGTGATATAACGTTTAATACCTCAGTTTGTTATAACTAACTTTACGGCGTGACTTAGTGACCACCTAAAAGCCTGTTTTGCGTATGTTCAGATTGGTTACCGATTCAAATAAAGCATAGTAGGGTCTAATTGTTAACGTGTTATTGCCGTGACAGTCCCGGTTTAAGGATCGACCACTCCTTTTAAATCAACTAAGGGACCCCCTGTGTGTTATCTACATCCATCTGCCAACCGTGGTGATTATGGTAAAACCCTCCAGCTTTGGAGGAGGCTCTGCTCAGCAATGGGCCAGTTGATTTGAGGATTATATGAAATTTGTTTTGCTTATTATGTTTTTTGTATGTTTTACGTTTTTATCATTTGTTTAGAAAACGATATATATGGAAACCCTTTGAATGGTCCTTCTACGGCTACTCCCACATTCCCCGGTGCTGGTCGCTACCCTGGTACGTTATGTTATTTTTTTTGTATACATAAATCATAACCCATATTCTGTTTACTAAATATTTTTATTTGATTACATTATATTTTTATTGACTTACTAAGTAGATCTCAGAGATATTTTGTGTGATCCGGTACTATATGGATGTATGTATGTCCGAGGATTACTCTCGAACGGATTATCCGATGTAGTTTATTAGCATACTTCAACAAACCCAATTCAAGCGTGATATAGGTAGTTGCAGAGGAGGTAGAAAAAATCTTAGCTATGATAGCGAGATCTTTTTTGGTGCTAACTACTAGTTACGTACTATGTTAACTCCCCATGTTACCATTGTTTGCTTTATTTTTTGTTTTGAAATTCCTTGTTCCCTCAGATTTTACGCCTTCTTCTTTGTAACCATACATAAGTATAAAACAAATTATAAATATATATATATTTTTATTAATTCTGGATATAAGTGTGAGTATCAAGGCTAACAAAGTAATGATGATGACAAAATGTAATCCACATCTAAATAATATCCCGGACATACAACGCCTCACTGTATCTAGATCATCTTCTGCATATATACGGACTTACCACCGTTTTGCTTTACTATACCTGGGTCTTCCCTGATATTTTTTCTTTAACGAGCTAGACAGGAAATTTCCTGAGCCAATATTGTTGGATAGACTACCCGAAAGGCTGCCTATGTCCGTCTATATAACTGATTTAAGTCTGGTTTTAATATGTTGTTAGGTACCTATTACCTGAAACTAGTAGTTAGTAGCTAAACAAATAAGGCTGGTAATCTGTTATAATGAGTGACACATTTCTGACAAAACTTATCAGCGATTTATTTATGGTTCAACCATGAACCTATAGTATAGATTCATGTGTTCAACAAAAAAAACATTTTAAACGTCGGACAGACAGGTAGACGGACAACGAAGTTTAAGCAAAAGAGTTCCGTTTGCACCCCTTGGGTATGGTTTTCCTAAAATCGATCGAGGCTTTACTACGAAAATCGAACGTTGTCGAATTCAAGACACGTTCAAGTTCACGATACCCAATGCAATTGTATTATACAGTTTGTTACAAAATCATAATTTGATGTCACAATTCAATCACAATTTTACAATGTAATAAACGCGCGCTTATTCACAGATACTACACAAGCGCAATGTATGAATGTGTGTTACGTGCCAGCTCTGCGTAATGCACCTGTACGTCATGTTTCGTTTTTCGTAGTAGTGTCGCGGTACTTTTCGTATTTGTTTGACATAACACATACAAATCGTAGGTGGATCCATTGCGTGCAAGCACTTTGAGTGGCGTTGTGAAAACGGTCCTTGTATCGATGTGCACAGGCGATGCGATGGTCACATCGACTGTCCTTTCGACTTCAGCGATGAATTCGACTGTCCAGCAGGCAGTAAGAAGCTTGTCGACGAGCTATAATTAACAACAGATTTTGGCAAACTTTTTAGTTGCTTGAAAGTTCTACGAAGCTATTGATATATCTACTAAGTACTAGTACAAATGTATGGGTTTTTAACAAAATTAAAGTCGTTTAAAGACATTTTAGGACTAACTAACCTACAATTATAATAGATAATATCTATTGCTTTAGTTTCGTTTCCATTGCTGATACAAAAAGCCTGTTTTGGGTTTTGATGTCTGAGTTTCGTGCAGTATTTTTGTTTATGAATGGTGGATCCGAAAATGTGTTCTTATTCGATAAACCACCTACAAAATGAAGCTTTCGTTAGCTACCTATAAATATGGGAATTGATATTTTAAATGACATGTGACACGTTCAGAGCTTCGTTCCCGTCTTTCAGGGGGAATTAGTTCAAATCCTTTCTTAGTACCCCTACACTACAAAAGAAAGCTACCCTAAAGTTGACAAGTTTCTAATATCTCTGTTTCGAGCTGTACGTTGATTGTCAGTCAGCCAGCTACACGACATTTTTGATATTAAGATATAAAAAAACATTGTGTTACAACACGAACGAAAAATTTTACCTAACTAAAGTAAAAGCTGTCAAGCCGATAGCGTCTAAATTATAATTTTTGACCAATAAAAGATAATCGGTTTGGGGTCAACTTCTTTAAGTTAAAAGATTGCCATCTTCTGTATATTTATTTGTATGATCACATACTTCCTTATTCTTACTAGTGGTATGACTGCATCTGTTTAATATAAAACAAATAACTTTAACCGGCAGATATTTTACTGTAAATAATAATTACTAATTGCAACTATTTTACTGACAACTTAACTTATGTTTTGGGCTAATTCTAAAACGTATAGAGTATTTAAGAACGTTTATCATCTACCTACTCTAAATAACTGTCAAACATTGACCAAAACATAAAACATTTTACGCGATTTCTGCTCCTTGATCAAGAACTCAAGAACAAAATGTTGGTGCAATAGAGTACTTTGTTATGTATACCCAGTAGTGCTCTGCATCAATGTTAGTAGAAAAAGAATACAATGGAAAGTTATTTGATTTTCCTTTTCCATGACACGAGCCCAAGTCACGTCATATACTTTCATAGCTCAATTACTATAACCGTTTCGGTACATCTTTTCCACTAAGTTCAACTCGACTCGTTTTTCTTTTTTTTTTAAATTTGTAACCACTGTATGTAATGAGTCCGACGAGAGTCGACGAGAGTTGAGAGTGATGATTTTTTGTATGATGTCAAAAATGTTATTCCATGGTGTGTTTACTAAATGTCTAATTAATTACTAATCTAAAAAAAATGTCTCCACAAAAAACTTTTATTAATATGCGTAAACCGCTATTTAACTTTACAACTCTGGTGATGATTTGGGCTCGTTTTACTTACAAGATAATACGCAAGGGTTTGGTATGCGGTTTGCGGTTACAGTGCATGGTCAAAATAACGGTTTACTAATTTATTTATTTCTGTTTACCCTTTCAGGTCCTGTATCATTACTTGTGAAAACATACCCGCTTGAGCAAAGTGTACGATTTGGTGAGTATTTTAACATTTGACATATCTAGAACATTTTATTTGTAAGTATAATTGGTAGCAAGTAAAATAAAATAGTAAGATTCTCTAAACAATTTTTTTTGTTACAATATGTTTTTTTTTTAAATGAAACTGTTCATTTTGCAAAATTATGGGATAGTACTAAAGCTAATGGATCTCAGGTGAGATTAGAATAAAAAAAAGCCCAAAAATAAATGATGAAATACTTGCCTTCTACAAAAAAAATACATGACTTGGTAAAGGCTTCACACCTACGCTAAGTCTTATGTTTTATTTAGTCAATAATGCCAACCAATATTTTCTGTACAACTTTTTACAAGGTGGCGATAAGGTAATACCAAAATTGTACTTATTACGTTTCACTAGAAACGTACTGATTTGAATTTGAATTCGCTATGTAGCACTATTAATATTTCAGTGTTATGAGTATAATATAATGATACATTTTAGATAAAATGCAAATCAATTAATTTAAGCAATATTTCGAATGTAATACTTTAGAATGTGCAAACTCAAATCGGTACAAATATTGAAATTCTTGTATCAAATGTGTATTTTCTTTGTAGGTGTGATGGTTATCTAATCTTTATTAAATATTGTTGAAATGGGACTTTGGTTAGGTATTTAATAATAAATACAAATTAAAGTTATATTTTGACTTAACAAATTGGTTACGATACAAATACAATGTCTGATATTTACATAGTTTTTTGTAAGTTTTTTTTGAACTTTTATATAATTATAATGGGATCTAGGTATTAGTAGCAGGTATAAGATTCCATCACTCCACCACTCCAGAATACCCATGAGGATTTGATTCCTATAGGTACTTGAGCTTCTGCAATATGTACATATACTATATTTTATTTTTATTAATGTAGACAAGCGTTTGACCGTCAAATCACTTAAAATAAACCCTTGTCTAAATGGATATGTTCTCTCACTTTTGACTTGTGACACTTTTTGATCTGTTTTTCAGTTCAATCTTTGAAAACTTGAAGATTGAACTGGTGCGGAGACAGACGAGGGTAACACGTTCCATTCCTTTTTAGTACTAATATTAAAGACAGACGTAAATCGTTGCGTTTAGCACAATGATAAATCTAGGTACAAGGGTTTTGGACTGCCATACGTTTGCGAGTCTGGTGGTGGAGATGCACTGTAGGGTTAGGTCAAAGATATCGTGCGCACATAATACTCGTATATTCATATGAAACACTTTATGTTAGTAACTTGTTATTGTTTCTTTCATGGTGGTGGAACAGCCAAATTTGGTGAGTCATTTTTGCCTGAGTACTAGCTAGTCATTGGGCAAAAATAACGGGTTTGATACGAGTGATGATAACTTAATTATAACATTATATAATTGTCATCATATTTCTATGCATTTATTTATTGGGTGTACGCATCAAACACAACAATATAACAATAGAATCCATACACACATGCAGTAACTTTTTTAGTACTCATAAAGCTATACTTACTTTTACAGAAAAACCTCATGTTTTGACACAACATAACTTAACAAACTTGACACAATGATTAACATAAACACATTGTTATTGTACTACATTAGTCTTATTTATTGTGATTTTTATATACCAATATTACTTGACTATGCATGATATGATTGAGCTATCATTGGTTTGGGTTGAAATTCATATTTCAAGATTCAAACTTCTGGGTTAACGTGCCCATTATTGGTTGCTTTAAAACATATTGTGGATCCAAAAAAGAAAAGTTCCTCGCTACAAACATGCTTTTTGTATCTAATAACAACAGTATTTTTGACATTAAATGCTCAGAGATTCCGTATTGGTAACCTTAGAGCGTAAATAATCGGTCAGTCAAGAAACCAATAAGGTATATCGTATTTAATTAGAAGTGTGTACCATAATATGTAGTAACGAATTTCACTTTTTCAAATCGGCGATGTGTTTTAAGCTATAATTTACCAAAGTCTACATCGCACATAATATATAACCCGAAGGAACCGTTTACCTATTACAGTTGACATTTAAAAGGTATTTAAAAAGGTATTTTAAAGGTTCATGTGTTATTTAATTTGGGATCAACTTACAGACATAATAAATAGAAATGAAATGTATAGGCAACCAATTAATAAGCTAGACATTAAAGCGAATTTTTCGACTTACATAACATTTAATTTTGATGTATATCAAATGATATATTTTATTAGTTTCATTAAAACAATACACATTTATTGTTGATGCTTGTATAGCATCTCATTGGGTTTCGTAGTAACTTGGATACTATTATCATCAGGAATGCTGCATCTGAAACAAAATGGGATCACCTTCACTGTTGGTGATTTTTCTCTCAAACCTGTTGGCTACTTTAGGTGGAGACGTGGTGTTCCAATGTCGCGACGAAGGTCCCCTGAGAGCAAACGTGTCATGGATCAGAGAAGGCGGCAGGGTTATCAAACATGGCTCCAAGCAAGAACGCGGTCGATTGGAGATGGAGAAAGTCACCGTCAGTATTATATTTAAAAAGCTTTTTATCCTTGAAGCACCAAAGTTTCTTTCAATTTCAATCTTTCAAAAAGCGTTCTAAATATTTATCAGTTCTGCAAATCCTTATATAGCAGTTTTACTACTACGTTAGGCTTCTAAATTGGAAACATCAGCGTTGCTTCGTAGAAGTGGACAATAACATTTTCTCCGACTATGAGGAAACTACAGCTTTTACGATATTTACTTGCAGATGGCTGATGCAGGCATTTACATATGTAATACACCGCAGTACCTCGGTCACCCCGGATCTGAAGTTAGAGTTACGCTCACGATTGAACAACGTAAGTAACAAGCCACGATTGTATCTACGGGAATCATCTTCGTCCAGTCTACTTTGATCGTTTCATCCAACAGCCTTTCACCTGTTGGTGCAAGACTCATCTAAAACTTGATTATGTGTATTCATCTCAAGGATTTAAAGAGGATATTGGATATGGCGGTGAAGGTTAATTATTTATTTGTTTTTTACTACGTCCATGGGCTGAGTTGGAGGATTCCCATTTTCGGCGGAGATCAGCGCACCACCACAGATGGACTTCAAATTCCTTCTAACGCAAATAACATAACATAAGTCTTGTATTGTTGTTGAATAATTGCTTGTTCTTCAGCTGTAACGTCAAGACCTCCATTCACTCCGTGCCAACATTACGAAGCCACGTGCCACAGCGGACAGTGTATACCGAAATCTAATATATGCGATGGAAAACACGACTGTGCTGACCGTTCTGATGAGGATATGTGTCGTAAGTTTTACCTTCACCTAGGATTACTAACTAACTAATATTTTATTAATCAGCAGTATTATGTTGATTAATATTACTATTTTAAGATACGGTTGTGAAAAAGTCTCGTGGAAGGACTTTTTGTTTTAATCCTCTGTGGTCAGATCCAGAGGTCCCGGGTTCGATCCATAAGGGGAATACAGTATTGTGCTTGGTTTGGTTGGTGGTAGGACTTTCTCCATTGAGAAGAAGTCCATCTGGCTATTTACTACCATCTTACCTAATGTTGTCGCTATAACAACAATTATTAAATTGTTTTGTTCAACAGACTGAACCACTGTCCATTTTTATATGACAGAAAGCAATAACAGTAGTTGTTGTCGTCGGATTCGAGAAAGATGGAGGTAGCTAGCCAGGTCGACCTAAAACATGCATTTCCACCGACCAAGCCGAGCACAAATGTATAGATCGGTATAGGACATCTGAGTCTGATACCAGTGAGTCGCCCTCTTGATCACAGATATGGTTGACAGAGTTTTCCCCAACGTCAAATGCAGTTTTGACGTACTTATTATGCATAAGTTGTACATTAATTCTTTTTCTGGCTAAGTCTATTTTGATCATAGTGTCGTTGGAATTTAGGTGATTAAAAGAAAATTTATGCTGTTTTCAGAGTACGACGGACGATGCGAACCAAACCAGTTCCAGTGCGAGAACCGGAAGTGCGTGCTGAAGTCCTGGCTTTGTGATTCCGATGATGACTGCGGTGATGGCTCGGACGAGAAGAACTGCCCTAATCCGGACCCTACAGCGCCGTGCTTATCGATAGAGTTCGCATGCAAATCAGAAACCCAGTGCATTCCTAAGAGCTTCCAGTGCGACCAAAGTAACGACTGCCTTGATGGCTCTGACGAGGTCGGCTGCAGTAAGTATACGACCGAACCGAGATCAAAATTACCAGTCATAACTCAGTTTAAAAAAATATTTGGAATCGGTCAGCTTTTGACCGGTAGGTCTACAATTGAACAAACCTATACAAATAATGAACACAAACCCTCTTTTTTTTAAGTATGAGTTAATCAGTGGAAATCAAGGTAGCTCGATTTTTCAGCTCCGTCTGTCGAATTTTGCTAGAACAAGTTTATGTACACCAATAAGCCTTCTGGCCTTGCATACTATATATCCATGTTACAATGTTTGTTTTAAAAAACTTATAAGACCCAATGTTCTTCCACAGAAGAGAAACTGTACTTTAGAAAAACAGCTACACCCGCAAACGTAAAGCTGAATCCTGGGGAGACCTTGATACTGACTTGCGAGGCTGTTGGAGTCCCTGAGCCCGTCATCTCATGGCGTTTGAACTGGGGTCACGTGCCTTCCAAGTGTACCTGGACCAACAGAGCAGGAATCGGCAACCTAACCTGTCCTGACATGCAGGTGAAGTGAAACATTTTAAAAGAGTTATTACTGATCAATAGCCAGTACTTATATTCGTTTTTTCATAGTATATAAACATTTAAAAGCTATCACGCGTTGGTAATTTATTGCGTTTGACGGTTACCCAAACGTGACAGAGACCCGAAAGGGACTCGCTACTACTAAAATTACTACTAAATTTTGATCAAATGAATCTTGATGGTAAATATCACTTAATTATAAATGTGACAGTATATTTTTCCAGTAAACATGGTATGTTCCACGAACGGCAGTAACTTTGTTTCTTGTGTAACAGCCCATCGACAGCGGAGCGTACTCATGCGAAGCCGTCAACGTCAAAGGAACCAGCTTCGCTACCCCCGACTCCATCGTTTTTGTCTCTCAGACCAGCCCCTGCTTATCAGGTTTCTTCAACAAGTAAGTTTTATTGTACAACTTTGATTCAGTCTGCTACTTAGTCATGCAAACCACTTAATATCAAAAATGAGAATTTAGTCGACTCAGTGTCGCGTAATCGCAATACCATTATGCGTAGGTACTATTCACGCATAGCCAACCGTTACCTACCAGTGTGATAGTGTTGTGACGTTTTTCGGTCAAGTCGGTTTAAGAAGACTGTTCCGCAGACTGTTGAGCATTATGTGTGAAGTGCGCTCCCACCATCGGTCTTATCATATCTTGAAACCAGGTGAGATAAAAGCGCTTCTCCGTCGTAAAATAATGTATTTTTTTTTAATTTCCTATATTAGTTTCCTATCTAACTGAATCTTTACGAGCTCTAAGTTAGGGAATGTTGGCATGTCAGTTAGACCGTTTGAACATAAATGTAATTTGAATCACAGCGCGGCCCGGTCTGAAAGCGATTGCATTCGTTGCTTCTGCTTCGGCAAGTCGTCACAATGCCAGAGTGCGGACCTTTACACTTATTACATGCCAACTCCACTCGGAGAAGGTGGTACCAGGCTGATTGGCGTGACTCTGTCGGGAGATGGACAAGTCAGGGTTGATAACTCTATCACCAACCACTACTACTTCCAGTCGATGTCAAACGGAGCTTCTGTGAGTATTTACCACTTTACTACTTTGACCAATCAGCCCGTTAATATCCCGACTTTGTCAGGGCTAAGAAAATTCCCTCCCCTTTGTGGGGATAGCTTGAGGGGAAGCAAGTTAACCTACAACAGCTAAAATTGGTTAGGTATTTAAGTTGTCTTTCTAGGTTTTGAGGTTCAAGTGGAATACTTACTAACTATTTTTCAACGTACATTTCTATTGGTACGCCATCACATAGGTGGTCCTTTTTTGGATATTACCATCAAGAGTTATTTTTATGATGAGGAATATCAGTCTTTGTATAAATTAAATGTGTTACCGTAATGGTTGTGGTTGGTAGTGTATGTTTGTTAAAAAAACATTTCAGTTGGAGGTCAACGCGTGAACAAAACACTACCTTAGTTGTAGTAAAACCTATACAACCTTTTATGTAGGTGTTATGATTTGAACACATTGATTCACCACCAGGTAACGAAACTTGCTGATGACAGCTCGCTTGGCAGCTACCATCCATTCTTGACTCTACCCGAATCCTACAATGGCATCCAGCTGACATCCTATGGTGGATACATTAAATACTCCATCGTGGCCCACACTGACGCCTTTGCGATCGAGGATGAAGTCCCAGCTATCATTATCAAGGTTAGTTCTCAGCATGCTGCTGTTTAGTTCGTGCGTTGTCTCATAATATTGAACTTGCATATACTAAGCGGCTACGCTCGCGTGGTGCCAATATAACAAGTTGAGAGTCGAAAATCTAAAATCCGTCTACAACGTTGTGATTTATGGCTGTACAAAAACATGCCATAAAAGTATCACAAAATATACATATTTAGAATTGCAACGTTATAAACAATATTGTTATACCAAAACATATAAATGTAATCCTTTCCCTTTTAATAGTTTAATCGCTCCCTCCATTTTGAAGTAAAATAGCACATATCACTCCCACAATTAAGAGGAACCAAAGGACACCTCTCGTTTCAAAATCTATCAAGCCGTCTAGGGGTGTGTTTACAATAAAGAATATTTACCGACACTAAGTTTCGTGTTCCAAATCCTTTTCAGTAAAAAGTAGCATAGAAACGTTTTTACCCCTTTTCGCATGGGATCGAACCTGGGACCTCTGGAGCTGACACCACTAGATCACAGAGGCGGTTACAACTTCTTGCTTGTATTCAACCCCAAATTTTCCTCCAGGGCAAATACGTGACCTTATTCTACACACCTCGAGTAGAATTACCACCCCAGACGGAAATCCAAGCTCGGCTGACGCCTGAGTATTGGGAGAAATCTGGACCTAACGGATACTTAATCCAAGCCGCCAGGGAGGACATTATGATGGCGTAAGTACTATAGCAGTGGAGCTGTGTTTTTGGCCTCAGGTTTCTTCTACAAGCTTACGGATGGATATATGGCTAAGGGATCTCAACAGCAATTTTTCTGATGTCATAATAATCAGAAATTATACTTTGAAGTCAATGGCTAGGTAGTAGGTATGTTTTGAAATGTATTGTTGTGTCACCACGCGACCGGCTTATGTTGTTTTATTGCCCAGTGAGCCATGAATCCACAGTGGTATTTAGTACGCTCAGGCACAGTGGCAAGCATCCTGTTGCATCGGCATCAACCCAGCAAAAGATCAGCTCTTGAAATCGAATCTGGCTCAACAATCTTGTGAACGCAACGGTAATAGACAAGAAACAAACCTTGTATCACAAATACTGTAAACAGGTTACTACAAATGAGTTGACTCTTTGTCAGCACGAGCCGTGTTGGAGCATCGTAATTTATATTTTCTTATAATTTTCATCATCATCCTCTCATTCCGACCGCCATTATGTCGATCTTCTCACAGTCTCACTTTAATCTTGGATTGTATCACGCAGTGAAACTCTTTAAACTAGCTTGTTTTATCAGAAATCTTGTTCACGAGTGTCTGAGACAAATGTACTATGTACAAAGAAATCAGTGATTACCTATGGACCGTTACAAACGGACTATATGTAACTCAACTGTTCCAGACCAGTACCAGGCGGAAGCGTGCCCAAGACACTAGCTGCATTACCACGATGAATAGCTATGCTAATTCGCTGGCCTTAATAAGACTGGCTCTCAACCCTTGGGTTATTAATAAATAAAAAACATTTTGATTGATGATGTTCAACAGGTTGGATGATATCGAGATGATTCTCCTACGTGCCGACTATAACAACGCAGGAGTGAACATCACAAACTTCGTCATGGAATCCGCCCAGTCTCTCAACAGTGGACTTGGGGCGGCTAGTTTGGTCGAGGAGTGCTCATGCCCCGAAGGCTACGATGGTCTCTCTTGCCAGGTCAGATTTAGCTACCTCCGAGTACATCGTAGTATCACTCTCGTACATATACGATCATACATCGTCTGAAAGGTGATCACAGGTGAATCCTCGATAAAGTAGTGGGTCAGTTAGTTTGTTGACGTGAAGATAAAAAAGAAACATGGTCAGAAAACTAGTTTGTTGCATGTAGCAGTATTAAACAAATGTTGTATAAAACTCCGTTGTATAAACAACAGAGAAACTTTTTCCCCGACCTTATTATATTTAGATTGAAGGTTGAACAGGACAGATGTGTAATGACCTTAAATCACAGATCAATAACTATGTATTCTACCTTAAATGCCTCAAAATCATGTCACACAACATAAATAAATTTTTATGACTCTCCATTAAAGTGTAAAGTGTATACATTTTAACAAAAATAATATATTGTCTTACATAAGGAAGGAGTCCGCCATTTTGTATCAGATTCGTGTACCGTTTCAAAATAGCGGACTTCTTACTGTTATACATGCTTACTTATGGTAAAATAAACTTGGTACAGAAATGCAAGCCAGGTTACGTCCTCGAGAAGAATGGGCAATGGCTCGGAAAGTGTGTCCGGAAGCAATGTCCACCCGGCACCTACGGCGATCCCTCGATGAGCAGCTCTTGTATGCCTTGCCCTTGCCCACTGACCAACAAGGAAAACCAGTTCGCAAACACCTGCTCCCTAGGCCCAAATGGTGATGTCACCTGTGACTGCTTAACTGGGTGAGTTCACAGTTAATTCTCCTAGGTTTTCTATGGTTGTCCCCAGAATTGATCGCAGTTCCAATTTCAAAAGGTCATACCAACTTGATAATCAATTCAGGAAAAACGTGGAAAGGAGTTAAAACTAAATCATGTATCTACACTGACTGAAGTCACTTAATTATTTATTCACAGTAAAAAATAAATATATTTGATAACTCTACATAAACAATTTTTCATGGATTAATATCTATAAATCTAATACTTATTTTATGTGTCTGAAAGGAAACTTGGAAATGATCAGTCAGGCAAAAAGGAACGAATCTCTCACAAATCATTATTCCTCTTTATGATCATTTCTATCCTCTTTTCTTTATGTTTAGTTTTGATGGTGTTTTATTTTCAAGTAATACACTTGTCACATATTTTAGAACAACGCGTTATGAGTAGGCACTCGTGTTTCCTCTGTGGTACGAGATATTCAATACTAAAGATAAAGATAAAGATCATTTATTTGTTAAGCCATGTGTACATTAAGATGGTATCTATTTTAATAGTGAGTGTGTTACAACATGCTTTACCGATATCGTCGGTGTACAAATTGAGAGAGATTGGCATGCATTAATTATCAAATATTTTCGATTCAATATAATAATAAAATAAAAATAAAAATACATTTACAGTTAGGTACTTAATTCTAATAATGTATATGTCATTAAAATATTTTCATAATAAAATAAGCATTAATGATGTCATTTTTCATCATTATACAAAACAAATTAAAATGTATTATTTAAGAATTCATCAATTTATTAAACTTTGGTTTCGTGTTTTACCTAGTTATGTATAGTTTAATATACTAATTTATACAAATTAAAGCAAACATTACGTAAAAAAACACCTGTACTACCTCTACACACCGTAGCACATAACAACCTTCTTGGTATGGCTGATGTATATGGTTATGGAAAAAATAAAATCTATCATTGTTCTCTAGTAATGAATCAATACTCACCTATCAAGTAGCCAATCAATATATTTGAATAGACATAGGTAATGAGAATATGTCATTAACCGCTTCATATGTGCGCGTATAAAAAATCCCCTTTGCGTCCCAGGGTCTCCTTAGATGTGAAACCAAAATGGCGGGTAAAGTCTGAACTTCAGACATCTAATGCTTAGAACGCATGACACTATTTTTGAACTTCTAGATCTGATTTTATGTTATGCCATTAAATACTGTTTTATGATCTAGCAAACTCAAACACATTTTCTCTGACAGCTACGAAGGCAAGAACTGTGAAAAGTGCTCCCAAGGATTCGTAGGCAACCCTCTGGTTCCGGGAGACAAATGCCGCGTGCCTCCTTCCGATAGCTGCAACCCAGTCGGCACTAGATACAAGAAGCTCCTGGACGAGTGCGTCTGCAAGGATAACGTGCAAGGACGCTACTGTGATCAGTGCAAGAATGGAACTTTCTACCTATCCGACGATTTCAGGTCAGTTTCTGTATGAACCATGAGTTGTGATGATCACAGGTCACTTCACGTTCACGGTCTAGGGATGAGGACCAGAGCAAGGTTGAGGTCTACGATGGAGCGAGGTTTCCCAGAAAGCACTGCTCTCGATCAGAGCACGGTAAACCATTTGGCGTCTGACTTCGGCTGGAAGATGGTCACTAGCTAGATTGATCTTTACATGTGTTGTGATCAATCGGCTGTAACCACTTTTTACTTTAAGGTTTCAAAACGGTCGAATATTGGAGGAAATAATTTTTCAAATGTTTTGATTTTAGTTTTGAATGTTACATTACCCGTTGATTAGCTTACTTGAGCTACGACTTACGTTATAAATAAGGAGCTATGTATTTCTTTCGTTAGGTTTCTAAGCCTAAACTTTTACAACTTTTTTAGATATCAGGATTTACATACTTTTTATATTTTCATTCAAGTGTACTAGTTCTAGTACTCAGAAGTTTCTTTTTAATTTATCATGCAATTTTAAGCTTGCTGTTTTTGAAATTTCTCGCACTTAAACCTTAGTTAGTTGCACCTTCAAAGCGTTAATATTTGCTAAATGACTTTATCAATAGGTTAAAAAACTGGGGTTATTCTCCTCGAGACGTTTCCATATCAAATTAAGTTTTTTTTTCAAAATGAACTGGCACTATGAGTTTTTTTAGACTTAAACTATCACTCTTTAGGTCTATTAAACATTATTGGCCACACAAGTTGCTTGCACAAAGCAGAGAAAGACGTAAACGAATCGGTTCGTCCACAGACACGGCTGCGCCCCTTGCTTCTGCTCAGGAGAGCCTACAGACTGCATGAGCAGTAACCTTCGCCGCAAGACGACCGAGGTCAACTTCAACGTACCTAGTGTCGTAAGCGAGGTTAAGGTCTACAAGACACAGCCGCAAGGCAGTAGCAACTTCAGGTACACCGCGCCAGAGGAGACGGAACTAAAACCCTTGCTGACCAGGGGTGGTTTAAAGCTAACCGGCATGGATAGGACTCGCCCGACAGTTTACTACTGGAGCATGCCAAAGAGGTATTATTGCAAATTATTTTTATATATCCAACTAGTTTTGCCCTCAGCTTTTAGGGCTTTCTAGATTGAAATAAGCCTACATCTCATACGACATCTAAATGACCAACATGTGTATTATGTATAACATTTCCAGCTTTACCGGCGACAAGGTGACAGCTTATGGCGGGTTCCTGAGGTATACCTTAGAAAATGTGCCAACCTCTGTCACCGCGCGGCTCAGGAACAAAGCTGCGGACGTTCAGATACTCAGCGTAAGTATGAGCTACCTCATGATGAAAAAAACAAGGAAAAAAAACTAAGACTGACGTCATAACATTATCGTAATTGTTGTGTTTCGGCATTTATAGGTAAAATATCCATTTCATCAGTAACCACCTGCGGCCTTATAATAACTTGACACCAGAGCCCTTATTCTGTATGTCTAATGGTGTCATAACGCGCCCGCGTTACGATGTCTACATGGAATCATCGTATTGACATATCGTGACGCGGGCGCGTTAATACACGATTGGTCTTACAGAATAAGGGTGATGGTGGGATGAAGGTCAAGAGTTTCTCCGTATTAACCACTAGGCTTGCGCGACAACCGAATTGGTTATTCCTATGAATCACAAAAAAAACATAGCTACTTGATGTAGGTACTGTATGTACTGTACTTAATACGTATGTAATGTACTTAATACGTAATCTAATGAACTAGTAAAATACATTATTTCTTGTTAATAAATTAACCAAGTGTATGTCAGATTTTCGGACCCACACAGTGAGAGCGTTCAGACTAGCATTTCAAAATAAATAGTACGTTTTAAAAACTAAAAACAAAACCATCCTCAATGAAGAGTAGACAATGTAGTTTACCTGGATGACATATTTTTATCAATTACTATGAGTTACGTTTACTATACTTATTTTTTTCGGGATGTAAAGTAACTGATGTGTGAATCCAGGTCATAAACTATGTGAATTCCAAATGTAATCAATAGGTAACGAAATATTTTCTGTAACGTTACGACTTGCATATTAGGTATATATACTTAATTTTAACTCAGTCGGTCCAGTAGTTTCGAAGTAGTTATTGGCTGTGACAGATGGAACAGACAGACATACGCGTGATCCTATAAGGAATCCATTTCCCCTTACTTTTGAGGCAATACACCCTAATAATACCCACAAATCACTTTTTCTTCCGCTATCTCATCATCAGATCCTGAGCTGAGGAACCACCTCGAAAGTATACCTACCCTAAAAATACTCAAATCGCTTCAAGTGTGCCTATAACATTTGAAGAGTTCCCTCGATTTCTCCAGGATCCCATCATCGGATCCTGACCTGATTACAATACCTGTGAAGCATACCCTTTCGAACAAAAAAATAATTTGCCAAATCGGTCCATGCGCCTTCGATTAATCGGTGAACATACATAAAATAAGATTCCGACGAATTTAAAACCTCCTCTTTTTTTTAAGATGGTTAAAATGCATTGGATGTTTTTTTTATTTGTGCACATAACTCTCTTACGTCTTAAAAGCAAATCGATAGCTCATCATATATATTTTCCTGATTCGACATTTACTTTACAGGCAACGCACAGTTTATCCTGTAGATTTAGAAGCATGAAATTTGGCACCATTTTACCTAAAATTGCTCAACGCGGCTACATTCAAACGATATTACAATTAAACTTACAATGTACAAGGGAAGCAGTCGGGATACCTAAGGACCGTTACGCAACTGTTCATTGTCACGTTGAATAGCTATGCTAATTCGCTAGCCTAAATAAAAACCAGCCCTTGTAAGCCTGTCACGTGTTTTTTTTCTAGGACAACAACGATATTTACCAGTACATCGGCAACTTCCTACCAACCTATGACGGCCACCTGAAAGTTAGCATCCAGCTCTTGGAGAAAGGATGGGTGAGGTAATATAATCTAGTAGTTTTTTCTAAATTGAGTCCTTATCCATAGTCGTCTCTGGCAATTACAGGCATTAAATAGGCATGGTGTTCATTTCAATGGCCAATGATCGGTCCTAGTGTTAGAATAGACGTAAGTTAGTAGGAGCAAGATGGCCTATGAAGTTTCTAAAGGCCTATACCGACAGGGTAACAAGCACTACCGAAGCACACAGAGTTTGTTACGAAAAAAAGCGGTCGTGTCCTAAAAGTAACTAAAATTATTGCCATACGATATAAAACTGCTTGTATGAGATGAGACAGGAGACAGGAGCTCGCAAACCAATGACTGAACTCTGAACAGACTGTAATAAAAATAGTAAGATCACCTTACCTGCCATGCTTGGTAATTAGGGCAATTCCTCCCTTTCACTTAGTGGAGCAGACTCAAGTCATGCAGTGAACTTTTTTCAGAGACCTACTATGTACTTTATTTTTCAATAGCCTGTTTTTTCCGTGGTTACGATGAAGCATGATACTACTTATATTTTTGTATTTTTTCGTAGATCTGACGGCAAGGAAATTCCTCGCGAATTATTCCTGCTAGCTCTCGCGGATATCAACTCGATCCTTATCAAGGCGACGTACTCTACCGACTCGATAGCGACGCCGATATCTGCCAGCATCGAGACCGCCGCAGCTGACGGCGACGGACCGGCGGCGTTACACGTAGAACAATGCGCGTGCCCATTGGAGCATATCGGGACCTCCTGCGAAGACTGCGCTCCTGGTTACACGAGGTAACACCACTAGGAAGTAGATTGTTCAACAATGGACTAAAACGAGCGTATCAAACGAGAATGTGAAAAAATCTACTACAGGATGCGGCAATATATCCTATTAATCTAGACATCCTATCCCTCTTTTAAATTTTGGATTTACAACCCTATATTAAAATTATGTTACTCCCTATTTATTAAAACGTACCATATATATTTCATTTCATTTCATTTATTTATTCCAAAAAACAAAACATATTGTGTGCGGAGTGAAAATTATACCTACATACATAACTTAATTATATTTCATTCCATTTACAAAAAAATAAACAATACGCAATACAAACAATGAAAGAGAGATACATACCTACACTACACAGACTATGAAATCAGATTAACGCTATGGGCTGCCAGCACAATGCAAACAAAAACCTACCAAAAGTAAATTATAAATTAATATTTTAAAAATGTCAAGAGATATGTCAAAGTAGAATAATAAACAGATAATACAATAATGTCAAGGTACATTATTAATTAATCACATACATGGAACAAAATCAAAGAAAAGAAAAATATTAATAGCGCATGTCAAAACTCATAATACAAACAAAAAACATGTAAATTATTAGTTAAAATGTTAAAAAAATCAAAGAAAAATATTAATAGTGCATGTCAAAAAAATTATAAAAATATTTCAGAGGTCATCAAGCGAATATAGGCATTTTCCCAAAAGGAAAAGCCTCAGCTTACTCTTTAAAATTGTTCTTTGATGAATTATAGCTTCAATGTCTTTCGGAAGTGTATTAAAAATTTGTACGGCTTGATACTTTGCGGAGTGCTTCGTTACGTTAAGTGTCGGATGTAATTTGTTTCTTATGTACCTAGTTCTACTATTTAAGCGTATTCTACTTTCCTTTAGACTTTCAAATTCATGGAAGTTTCTGGAAAGATACATAATCAGGACATACACATAAATACTAGGTACAGTCAAACTGCCCAAATCTCTAAAATACACACTCTCGATATATAAAACCCTCCTGCTGAGGCAGTCATGATAAACCAATAAAAAAATTAAGCCTTCTACATTTCTTCTACGAATAAACTTTGACTGTACCACTTTTTTTTTATTGTGTTGCGGGAAAGCGCTTGGCCTTCATCTCACCTGGTTACAAGTTGACATAAGGCCGAAGGTGGAGGCGCACTTCACCCGGAATCTTCAATAAACTGAGGAACTGGCTATCTTACTTCTAAATGCCGGAACGCAACGTAAGATGGTGGTTGCTAGCCAGACGGACCCTAACAAAGTCCTACCATCAACCAAACGAATTACATTATATTGTACTCCCCATGGGGATCGAGCCCGGGACCTCTGGATCTGAAATCGGTGGGTTGAACCACTAGACAACAGAGGCGGTTTACTTTTGTTTAGACTTCGGTTCAAACTAGCGCAGTGGGTTGAGGGGTAATCGTGCATTACCCGTCCACCCACCAGTGGGAAAGTCCAGTGGGTGTCCACCCACTGACAGCCTTCAATGTGATGATCATATTATCGTAAATCGTATGAGCCCGAACATTTAAGTAGCAACTGAACAGTTCCACTATCCATCTTTTGGCTTTATCATCAATACAGCTCCAAGATACCAAATTATATTGTATTTATAAAGTTTCATTTCGATGTGACAATAAGAAGTAGTTAAAAGGTACGCGCCAAACGAACGTCTTCTCAAAAAGTCCTTCTAAGATTCTGTTTTATTGTTACAAGTGAAGCTTACATAAACTTTTGTAAAGCTTGGGAAAAGAGGGTCTGAAGATTTATCCTCTCGTTATAAAAGTTAGATTTGTTATCAACACCAACAATCTAGCCAACAAAAACACTAACCCACATGCTTTTGTCTATGAAAGCTTCGGTGAGAATATTACCATAAATTTCAGAACCTTCAACTAACTTTCCTCTCCGGACTTAACCCTTAACCACATAATGTAACCGTAGAGTACATAACTGAAATTTTACTAAAATCGGTGAGAATTGGCACATTTTGGACACACATATTACTGTTATGAAGCTTACTAATGCCTATGGTAAGGTATACCTATTCTTGATCGAATCTATTTCTGTTTCCACAGAGGCCCGGCCGGTTTGTACCTAGCCCATTGCGTACCTTGCGAATGTAACCACCATTCCAAAAACTGTCATCCGGAGACTGGACAATGCTATGTAAGTTATACACTAGAATTAAAATAAGACTGTTAATCGAATTAAATGTTTCATCCCCTCTGACTCAGTATGTTATACGTATTCAATCAATCTAGAACTAAGCATAAACAAAGTCACAAACGTGAATACTTACCGTGATACCGTGATACCGTGATATACATAAACCTGTTTAAAAAGTAAATGTAAATTGTGTGCGTGGGTATCTACATAGCGAACATTACTTCTCTATATCTCCATACCACAATATAGTACATTATTTCTAGTAAAAAATGTTGGCAACCCTATACTGTGGCTGTTTATAGTTGATACTTTTTCAGACCGATAGAGAAGTAATGTTCGCTATGTAGATACCTACCTACTGTAAGTGCTTATTACTACAGAATTGAATTTAGAAAAGTACTATGGTAAGTCCATCACGATCGAATCATTGATGAAAATATTACGAATATGACACTCATTTATAAATTACGAATAGATGTCACTTTTTTTTGCGTGGGCTCTTTGCTGGTACTGTGCTGGCATAGAAACCTAAATTCGAGCGCGTCAAAAATGCAATTCCGTCCGGCCTTGACTTGACTATAGCTGCAAAGTAGCGAAACCCTGAACATAATTGTTTATTTCTCAGGAATGTCTTGATAATACTGATGGCCCTCACTGCGAGTTGTGCAAGGAAGGCTACGAACGCGATGATTACGACAACACCTGTGTGCCAAATGATGAAATCACTCCCTCGCCTACTTGTCGGTAATGTACTTTAACGTGTACTTGCTTCCAATTTGATACCCGAACAAAAAAATATTAAGTCAGCTCTCTTCAAAACTAGCACAGGCCATTGCCTGTGCTAGTGACGTCTAAATTTGAGCTAACTTTTGAAGAAATTCTTAGCTGATCATCATATATATTTATGCAGAAACAATGTGATATGTAAATCTAAAGGTCCAGATAAGTACCAGATTTACGAAGCATTCCCAAGATAATAGCTGTATTGGCACGCTGAATAGCAATGCTAATTCACTGGCCTAAATAGGAGCAAGCCCTCGGGTCACGCGTCACTTCATCACACACATTAAAGCCCCGCAAATTTCTTGAAAATTTGGTGGGCACTAGTTCCCCGGGGTTCTCAACCTAAAAGGCTGAAAAACATATGTAAGCTCTATCTAGAATACTATATTTGCGCCTTTTGTAATCCTCGGCCGAAGACAAAATGCTACTGAAGGCGTTATAAATAAAAAGATTTATAGAGCACATACAAAACTGATTCCAAGTGTTTGTGTGTTCTAGCTGTGAGCCCGCTGGCATAGCGGAGCCTTGTGATGACGGAGCTTGCACCTGCAAGCGAAACGTGGAAGGCGAGAACTGCGACCGCTGCCGCGAAGGCGCCTACGGGCTGGCCGCCAGCAACCCTGACGGCTGCGCCCCCTGCTACTGCTCAGGGGCTACCCGCGATTGCAACGAGGTACAGTGTCTTACACCGTGTGGTGCCAGGTACATGGAGATGGTCAGTCGTTTGCACTTGTTTGTCAGTTTTGTCACAGTGAATTCGATGCCGTTCATTTCCTGAAAATCGCAAAAGAATAATAACTTACTCAAAAAACTGCTAGCGCCTCTTCATTCCCAATGAATTATTAAATTAAAATTAAATTAAAAACATATCTTCAAAAATAACACAAAATATATGAAAAATGCCGTAGTGGTCGCGGTTTAAGATTCGACCCCGCCAACTCAGCCCATGGATGTCGTAAATACCGACTGAGGGATCTCACCAAAAGAAGGGCAGTTTCCTTATGTGTATTATCTCCTATTATTATCTAGTGTATGTTTAAAATTTTGAACTGTATCTCCTAAACTATACGTCGTATACCCGTCAAAATGTATTTATTGTCAAACCCTAAACTACTTTAGGGTCAACTTTTTTTCATTGTAGTAAATGAAATTTATTTCTTACAGATTAAAAAGATGTGGTAATATTTTAATGTTCGGTTCTCAGGCTAAGGATTTGTACCGCCAAGCGATCCCAGCGCCAATCTTGGGAGATAACTACGGTGGATACACAATAATGGATATCAACGCTGAAAGAATCCTCAACGATCACTTCATCCCGTTTTCTGACAGAAGCGAGCTGCAATATAACTTTGATTTTGCGCCGATAGGAGTGGATTATTACTGGTCCCTGCCTTTCACTGGTAAGTTCTTTTTTTGGTTTTCCAGCCCTAAGATTGCCAACGAACCCTTATGATAAGACTTCGCATCCGTTTGTCTCTTTTTGATCTTTTAGGGTCTATTTTTTTAGAGCCCTAGGCAACCATAAACTATCATTTAACGCAATGATAAGAAAACCATAAGTGACTTACTTTATCTATGAATGGCGAAAGGTTGTTGCTACTTCACACAAGAACTACTAAACTTATTCAGTTGTAAAATAGCACGGATATGAATCTAGACCTGGCTACCACACTGATGAAACGTGAGGATAAGCACGTTAAAATAAATCATTATTTCCCCAGGAAACCGATTGCTGTCGTACGGAGGCAGCCTCTACCTGACTCAGATGTTTAACAGTAATGACGGTGAGGGCGTCCTATCGGTTCAGGGCAACAACGTCATTCTCGTGGGCGACGACGTCAGCGTGGCGTGGTCTAACCCTAACCATTTGACATCTGGCAGGCCTATGGTGAGAGCCAACATTCAAAAGAAAATGTTATTTTTTGTCTTTTCTTGATTCCATCATATTGGTAGTTATACTGATCCAGGCAAGACATTTGACATCTTTTTTATTTTCCTGTAGGGTTGAATATCGATGGACTGTCTTCTTTTAATTGATGTATTGTTTTGAATGTTTTATCTGTGATCCAGACGTACCAAGTGCCGTTGCGTGAAGAAGGTTGGACCATCCTGAACTCCGTTGAACCAGCCGATAGAATTGATTTTATGCGGATCCTGAAGAACGTTAGGCGTGTGCTTGTGAAGGCGACCCTTGTCCAAAACATCGCGTCTACGTTGATATCTGACGTTTCAATGGACACCGCTACTACTTATCTTAGTTCGACACTAGCTACAGGAATTGAGGTAATTTTGCCTATCAACCCATACATAAGTATTAGTCAAAACATCTATACATAAGTATTAGTCAAAACAACCACATTACATTACGATCTAGCAAAGTAATTTAATTTGGGATGGACCTACAGTTATACATCCAGATGACATAAAAATGTATCCATAGACATTTTTTTATGTCACAAGCAATACACAAAATAAAAACGAATCTCGACTAGCGAGTGTACAAGAATCTAATGTAAATCGGTGGACGATTTCCTTTCGTCGTACACTTTCCGAACGTTAAGTTCATTGCATGGCCCAGATTTGAACCCACGACCGGATTGAAGTAACAATTAACCCACTAGGCCACCGCAGCTCTCAATAAAACACGCGCTCTTTTTTTACGAAGCTTCCGCGGTCCATGAACAGTTATAGGTAGACAGTTGAAATGTTCACAGAGTGTGTATTTTTAAACAAGTTAGTATAATGACCTTTCTCCAGGTATGCTCATGCCCGCTCGGTCACTTGGGTACTAGTTGTGAGACTTGTGTCGCTGGGTACTACAAGAACGAACAGGATTACTGCGAGCGTTGCCCTTGCAACGGCCACGATTGCCAAGTGAACTCGCGGCTTGAGGTGGACTGTATCTGCCGCCCACCCTTCACTGGAAGCGACTGCTCAGCTAACGGTGAGTCTCTCACTACACTGACACTATGTCAGTGCTCTATAAAAACAACAAATTTATTGACTCAAACGTCACTTCAATATGGAAGTGGATCTCCGCAAAGTGAATCAAAGAATATTTGGTAACAAGTCTGCTAGGAAAATTAAAAAATCTAATCGACACATGTTTCATCTCCACGAGGCATGCTCGGTATAGTCTTGATGCTAAGTTGACAGCAGCCAGCCGACGCGTTGTCGCTCCAGGCACTGCGAGGAAAGCAAGGTGAAGTATTTGTATTAATTTGAATGGTGCAGATGCAACTAATTTTGTTGCGTCTGCACCATTGATGTTGCAAGTCAATGGTGCATACAGTACGACAGGCGCTTGGCAGACCGATCGACGATTAGATTTTTTCAAACCTAACGGATTTGTTACAAAGCGTTTTTCTGTTTCCATATTAGGATAGTATAATCAGATATAAAAATACACTTGTCTCTTGCTCTAGTCATCATTTCGCATCAGACTCTCTAATTCACTATTGAATCACTGTGTCCTACATTGTTCTATCCTGGTGCAACTGATTATTTAATGTTTCTAGCTCAAACAATCGAGGGTTGTGAAGATGCTAAAGTAAGCCAAATAAGTTTCTTCAAATTTCCATCATATTGATGGGTCTTCATTAATGAATGGTGTGAAGGTTCTTATCTAGTATACTTCTAGCTGTTGAGTTTCGATGCTTTTGCCAATGGATAAGTCTACTAGAGGGGTTTATCATGCAAAATAACTTATGGTGAGACAATTGCCTGTTTCATATGTTTACAAAGGAGTCTGTCTGTGGTTTAAAATTTTTGTCAGTTGTTTGAGTGGTTGTTCTAAATGGTTGTACAAACCACACACTCTTATAAAACATTAGGTATCCTCACATCCTCACTCGTGACAAAAAATAAGTCTTTTCACCCAATTAGACAAGCAGCTATCGGTTATCAGTATTTAGTGAACAATAAAGCCATTTTCATACCCAGAAGCAAAATAGTACCCAAATCCCGTCCGTTTGAACTTGACAAGTAAATTGTTTAACAACTAGGATTACTTATGGAACTGCATCCATCGATACGAGACGACCAGAACGTGATCAAGCAAGTCGCGCTGACGTGCAAGTACCGCGCTCCGGAGCCACTCACCATTCAGTTCGTGGTAGAGGGAAAGGATTACGGGCCAGTGCTTTGGGCCAATGAGTCTACCCTACACCCTGACGGCTGGCATGGCCAACAGATCGTAGACGTCGCTTGGGATACCAGAGAGAGGAAGATATTCGAATGTCGCACCATTACGCAAAGAGGCTTGATCCTAGGCGTTCTCTTCACCGATTTTCGGAACCCGGAAGGTGACATCATCTACCGCTTATTGCTCGTTGTTTGTCAATCTGGATAACTGAACCATCACGCCGTAACAAGGTCGTACATCGTCGCTGTCGCATCGTTCTTGAGTGTCATAATATGTTCCGCTGAATGTTTTGTTATAGCGCTCATTACCATTTGTGTTTACCGGTTTGTGTCGATCATATCCTGTGTGCTGTGAGATGAGATTAACGCAATGGTTTTTGTTCACTGAACGTTCGTTTGCTTTTATCTCACATGTGTTTTGAACCTCTATTCCACTAAGTTCAACTGAAAGGTCAACTCGTTGAACTTATTGGATTTATTTTACAATTATTTTAACTTAGTAATTACTTTGTGAAAGTTGAAAAAAATGAATATTTTTTTTGATGAATATTATAATTTATTGAAATAAATAGTGTATCGTCGGCTAATAGCTATCAACACCGCGCAAGTAATATTAACCTATATTACTTGCGTGGTGTTGTTTGGTAGCCGATGATATGTGTATGTTGTGCGGCCAAATTTGGTATGTAGACATACTCTGGACATAGCACACTTTTTATCCCGATTGTTTGTTCCTCATTGTGTAAGCGCGATAAAGTTTTTCAGATATTGTAGATTTAAAACACTTTCTGGATTTAAAAAAATAAATTTGCCACAAAATAATGACGATATATTTGAAATTATGGGTGAAGTTCGCTCGTACAAATTCAATCGGCTAAGAAACCGATTAGAAAATATGAAGTGTAATTATACATTTTTAAACACAGTACGCTCCGCGACCGCTATCTGGGAATAACACTCATCGTGGTAATGGTTCCCTGGCGGAACCGAAACAAAGTTAGTGCCATCATCAACTGTCTAGGTACCTATGAAGGCCCAGTAGTCTAACTTTCAAAAGTTTTTTTGCAGGTATTATCGGATAGGGATAATCTGGGTTGGTATTGCGTTACTTTTTGTAAAAAACTAATACAAAACAAAGTATATGGAAAAGAGTTTTTCCATAAAAACACTCTATTCAATATATTTTCATTGTTATTGCGTTCTAATAAAAAGTATTGCATCACAGAAACAGATTATGTCTTTCCGATCGTACCTGCAAAATTTCATGTGACTTACCACTTCGAAATGAAAAAGGAACTTTTTCACTGGAGAGCGAAAATCAGCAGAACTCCTTAAGTAAAATCCGTTAAATAATAGGAATGCTAGAGATGAAGATAAAGGCGAAGCGCTTTCCCGTCATACAATAAAAGTAAAGCTAAAAAGTTTTCTTATTATTTGTAACATGTAGCGTGTATTGCAGTGGTGGATTAGAGCGGAACAAAGAGAAGAAATAAATATATTTATGTATTAGAGTGGAACAAAAAAATTACACAGATCCATTTAATGGATAAGAGTATAGCGAAATGTAGACACATCAGTGCGCCAGAGGATTTGTTTCATAGATTAGAGTGGAATAAAGCGCCAATATCACTTTTTTAATCCACTATGTGTTTTAGAGCTACAATTTACGAAAAACTGTCTAGTGCGTACATGATAAAAGTGAAAACCATGCAGACACATTGTCATAGACTACCTTCCGCAGTACCTTCTCGCTTGTGTAGTGTAGGTATGTACCCTACACCCACCAACACCTCACGAGGTGTAATGATCGTGGTTCGTTGCAGGCACTGCGCCAGTGACTACCAACCGCCCGCCCCCCGAGCCTCCCACCGTCTTGGTTCGCATCACAAGTGCCAGTGGAACAGACATCACCATCAAAGAAATCGGCAGCACCGTCAACTTCACTTGCGAGGTTTGTACAAGTTCATTAACCGCCTAGTGGTTCAACCCACCGATTTTCAACTTTCCTGGCTTGCTAACACCATCTTACCTAATTCTGACGCCATAATAAGAATTCTTAAAAAAAAAACATGTCGTGTTCCGGCATTCAGAGGTAAGATAGCCAGTTCCTCAGTTTGTTGAGGATTCCGGATGAAGTGCGCCTCCATCTTCGGCCTTATCTCAACTTCTTTCCAGGTGAGATGAAGGCCAAGCGCTTCCTCGTCGTACAATAAAAAAAAAACAATAAGCCTCACAGCTCAGTTGGTAGTAGCTCTGCCTGCTGCGATGTTGATTGTGGATTCGATTCCCACCCAGGACTAACATTTGTATGATGAATATTGATGTTTGTTCTGTGTTTGGGTGTGTTTAGTGTGATAAGTATGTATTACAAAAAAAAAGTAAAAGAGTATTATATCCGTAATCAATTTCCCACATTACAAGCTTTGATTAGTTTGGGACTAGATGGCTCTGTGTAAAATCAATGTCCTGTAATATTTATATTTATTTTAACAGTCTCTACAGTCTTGTCTTGTGGTTTTCCCATCGGTATCAGAATACCGATATCTATGATCAAGATTTTTAAAATGTTAATGAATTTTATTTACTACCGTAAATATAATGATACTTTGTACCTACTTGCTTCTATATGTTATATTATAATTATTATTATTTTCTTGACTTTTAACAGTGGTGTTATATGAAATCTGTATTTCTGTATATCTAGTTCCCAAATTACTAAGTGTGCATTAACTTATCCAGTAATATTGATTTAGTGTGGGATAAGGCTGATGATTGCATTTATACAAGCCTCATAGCTCAGTTGGTAGTAACTCTGCCTTCTGCGCTTAAGGCTGTGGGTTCGATTCCCACCCAGGACAAACATTTGTGTGATGAATATAGATGTTTGTTCTGTGTTTGGGCGTTGTATCTTATAATATGTATGTATTTACAAAAAGTATTTAAGTATTCTATCCGTAATCTAGTTCCCATATTACCAACTAAGCTTTGTTTGGGTCTAGATGGCGCTGTGTGAAATAAATGTCCTGTCATATTTGTTTGTTTCGCAGGCTACCAGCCCATACTCTCGTCGTCTATACGTGGATTGGTACAAGGCCGACGGTGATCTGCCTGTTGACAGAACCATCTTGAATCCGAGCACTGGGATCATCATAATCAACAATCTGCAGATGACTGACAGCGGAAAATACGTCTGTGTGAGCCACGACGGCACATCTACTGGCCAGGCTTATGTTACGCTCAAAGTGCCAGGTCAGTTGATGGACTGGAGACATTAGAAAGAGAAAGAGCATAACGCGTGCAACCTGAATCATTATTATTGTTAAATAGGAACAAAATATACTTCCGCTGTGTCACCGTGTTTAAATGAGCGAGTGAATTAATGAGTGAAAGTGAATGCATTAATGAATGAAGGCCTGAATGAGGGTATGAATTAATGAAAATAATTTACGGAAGCGATCGCGTCACGTAAAATTAACTGGAGATTTGTTTGCGCATGGGTACAAATGCGCACAAAAGTAAATGAGCAATAGCACGGAAAAGTAGAAATTGACTGATAATTTGTTGATTATCATTCCAGTTCCAATCGTTAATTAGGAACGAACTAATAAAGCGCCAGCAAACGCTTCTCCCCATAAAACTGCGCAGGGTTCTTCTTATGTGACCTTACACCTTATAAATAAAAATGGACAGCTTAATAAAAACCTTTTGAAGCTTGTTCCTTGTTGACTTCCCTGTTTATGCAGTTTCATACACAGCCATTTTCACACGTTTTATACATTTTGTAGGTTTTGGATTTTGTTGATTTACGTGTTTCGTTTATGTAAGATTTTCATGGTTCATGTAACGACGTGTAAAACATGTAACGATGACGTAATCTACAAATCACTTTGTTTTTGCCTCCTGGATCAGTGGTGCCTTTGAACGTACTCTACGCAAAAGGTAAATATCTCTTCTGTATAGTATAAGCCGTTGGTATTCTAATAACGTGTACATATATATGTATATATAGCTGGAAAGGCCCAGTAGCACCACGCTCCCATACAAACGTAGTATATCGTTCATTTTGAAATAGCACGCCTGATTCACATGAAATGTTGCAGGTATAATCAGAAAGATGATTTGTGTCTGTGGTGCGTTATTCTATTACGAAAAAAAAAAAATAGGGTATTTCTCAATGTATATCAACAATGTTACGGGATTAATTGAACTAAGTTGATTTTTAGATAACATTTTATTATTCGTGTGTACCTATTTATATTTTTATAGTATACTAAGAATAAGTATCGCAGACTATACATACATACCTGCAACGTTTCATTTGTATCGGGCGTGCCATGTCAAACACAGATAGAGGCTTTATACCGGGACAGCTTTTAGGTTTGAACATAGCGCGGCGTGCAGGCTCATAGGAGATAATTCACTTGTTGAGGCCAATTTGCAGAGCCTAGAATACAGACGGCGGGTCGCCAGGCTGTCTGTGTTCTATACATTCCACTTTGGCGAGTGTACGTACGATATCTTTGACCTAATTCCTCCACCCCCTTTCTACCACCGGACAAACAGTAGGCTGCAACTCATATTGTAAATCCCCTGTAAATCTAAAATTAAACTGTAACTCCTTGCCCTCGATTATTTTTGAATATATTTTGGAAATTCATTTCATAAATAAACATGACTACTGCTTTAGTAAAAAGACCTATTTAAAAATGTTGTATTATATATACACTTTCATTCACATTTTTGTATGCTAATTGACTTGAATTCAATATTACCGAGATTGAGAGAATTTGATTAAGGCGACACGTGACCTAAGGGCTGGCTTTTATGTAGGCTATCGAATTAGCATAGCTATTCAGCATGGCAATGATAGACCGTTAGTAACGGTCCTTACCGTTACGGTACCCCGACTTGTATATAAGTAGTTAGTTCAATTGTAATTAATGTGAATAATTATAGTTGACTACTGACTAAATAAGTACCTTGATAGTATCTCAAAACTCAGTTGATACTATTTTATACCCTTTTCGTGCTTGCCTAAGCACACTTATGATTTTAAGATAAATAGTTAGTGAGATAAAAAAACGAGATTATGATTCGCACTTTATAGATTATTTACAACACACAGTATTTTTGTTAATTGCGAATATTTCGTTCCCAGGCAACACCGTGGATGTTCCGAGCGTGGATATTCGTCCTCCATTCCTAGAGGTGTTCACTGGAGACCGCATCGAACTGGACTGTTTGGTCAGCGGCAGTCCTCAACCGACTGTTTCCTGGCAAAGAGCCTCCAGGCGTCCTCTGCCCAACTCTGTGACATTCTACAACTCAAAGCTCATCATCGAGAAAGCTAGACAAGACGATTCCGGCGAATACAGGTTGGCTCTCGTTTTTCTTCCTCTCTAGGGCTACATACCGATATGCCAACGGAACCCTATTACTAAGACTGTACTTCCCTGTTTGTATTTCCATCTATCCGACCTGTAAATTACTGTTCCACGCGAAAAAAAAATCTTCGAATACGAAATAAGTAACCTAAACTGCATGCTCCTAAATTTATTTACAAGCTACATTCTTTAATTACCCTCTCACCTATGTCTGTCGCCGTAGCAGCAATACTAATTTGTTGTATTCCGGCAGTAAGAGGTAAGATACTGGTGACTTCTGGGTGAAGTGGCTTCCCGCTTCCCCGTCGATCAATAAAAAAACTTATAAATAACGACTCAAGCAGTTGCCGGCCGGCCTCCATTCATAGAATTATGTATCAAGTAATGAAAGTAAATAGAGATTGGAATCTTGATAATCTTTGAATGGTTGGTAGATGATGTAGTTTTTTTGTTATCAAGTTTTTTCTTTGGATCCATTTCCATTTTCTCCTCTAACCCTGCCACTAATTGGTACATAGTATTACGTAATCACGCGAGTTGAGGGGTCCAAGCTATGACAAAACAACAACAAGTGACTACACTAATTCAAACAGTCGAAGTTATTTATTATCAAGTATTTTATCCGTATCAGTTCCCAAATTACATGCTTTGTTTAGTTTGGGGCTAGATGTGTAATTAATTAATGTCCTGATTTATATATATATTCCTAAATAATGTTTCTTTACATTGAATAATAATTAGAATATTAAATTTTATCGCATTGACGAAAACCAAACTGTTCAGGTGCATCGCTACCAACCCCCTCGGGAGAAAAGACCGCATTGCCCTGATCACGGTCCGCCCGCGAACCCCTAAACCGTTGCCCGTCCAGCTGGTCATCACACCGCGCGATCCCATCCTCAACGAAGGACAGAACTTGGGAATTGTCTGCACTGGATCTACCAACGTGCCTGAAGGAACCATCGACTGGGTCAGGTGCGTACCGTACTCCAATTACAATGTGGCCAAGTCAATATGCGCGGGTTTGCTAACTTGTATTAATGAATACCTACTGTTGTTGAATCTTCAGGCGAGATGGCGACTTCCAAGAAAATGTTCGTGTTATAAGCGGCGTGCTTTACATAGAAGAGGCGGTACCAGAAAATGCTGGAGTGTATATTTGTCAAACTCAAGGAGCCGAGGTGGAGCCAATTTCTACTCTGGGTAAGATTTTACCTGAAAATCATTGATTTATATATGGATTGTATCTACCATGACGCTTATAACATTTCGACTCGTCTTTTTGCTTTCGCTTATTAGCACCTGGAGTATGAAAATGCGTTTGAATCGCTGAACTATCAATAAAAAGAGTACTTACATAATGAACTGCGTTTTTAGGAAGTTCGTCTTTTTTAAAAACTGAATGCCCTTTCAATTTGTTCATGCCTACGCTCATATACATAATAGGTTTATTCACGCAACACATAACATCTAACATCTTGGCCATCAAGCCATTCAGCCGTTGTCGGCTTATATCCAAAAAGGCCAGATTTTCGGCCAAAATAGCATAAATAAAGCGAACGCGACAGGACTATAGAATCTAAATGTAATGTGTTTCTAGTGACGGTGATATCAACTAAGAAACCTACCACCGTAGCGGCCGAGGTGTCAGTCAACCAGAAGTATGTTTCCATTCCGAGTGGAGAGAGCCTCAAAGTCGACTGTTTCCCGAAAGGCGATCCGCTTCCGAGAATCAAGTGGAGGAAGGTGAGCCTGATAGATTTGATTACAGAAACCTGCCAGAGATCTGACCACAGACTGACAGGGAGTGGCACTGTAACGCAGGTTTAATTTTACTTAATACTGGTATTAAGATCTGATCAAACATACAAGAGATCTACTAAAAACATGCCAGGGACTAAATTGGAACGATTAGAGATAAGAAAAATTGATCAAGTGAGCAAAGCGGATATGTATATCTTATTAATTCTGTCGCCATAACAACAATTCTAAAATTGTAGTGTTACGGCATTTAGAGGTAAGATAGCCAGCTCCTCAGTTTGTTGAGGATTTCGAGTGAAGTGCGCTTCCACCTACGGATGTGCTGAAGGCCAAGCATATCCCCGTCTCAAAAAAATATATTTGAATGAATGATGGATGATAAAAATGAATGATGGAAACATGTGAGGTGTTGTTCGATTACCCATATAGGGGGATAGTTTTATTGAAAAATCGACTTTCAACATTTTGTTAGTATTCATGTGCGTTAGTCTCACGCTTGACCGGTATTCTTCAACAGTACCAAGGTGCATTCGGACGTGGAGTGAGCCAGCGTGGAAACAGTCTTCTGATCAGCGAGGCTGAGGATAGCGACACAGGCTACTTTGTATGTGACGGCTTGAATGACAGAGGTGAACAGTACGGCGGTAGTGTCCATGTGCATATCGAAATTGAAAGTAAGTCCTTTGTGCTGAATACATCGTTTTGCCTCTACCTTTATCATTAATGTAGTGAAATGAAATGTTTTATTTCTCTCACGAACAATACTCTAATACAAAAATATTCTAATGCTTAACCATGGTAGAGCTGGTGCCTGCAAGGTTGTTTAAAAAAACCTGTTTTTACACCAGGCCCTTCGCCATGCTCGTAAGTACTTACAGTACTATTTTAGCTTATTAACTAGATAACAATTACAATTGACAATACAATTAGGGCATGAAAAAACCCTCCTGCATTTAAGGCATCTATCTACAATCTCGCAAAAGTGTGCTCCTCTTTATGTGAACTAAGCCACAGCCTGTGCGATAGCAAATGGAATTGCACATAATGTAGATTATTTATAGATAGGTACATTGCAATTGCAATGGAGTTGCTGTATTATAATCTATAGCTATTACCGTAAAGAATCGGTATACTTAATCAAGATAAATAAAGTCTACTGGAAAAATTAACAATATGAGATAATGAGTTTAAATGTGTATCTACATAGAGGGGTGGGGAGGATGTTGGGGATTGGGATTAATGGAAGGATTAGTGTAATGGTTTAGTGTGGGTGAGGGTGAATGGGTGTCTGTTTGATAAATAACATGTTATGTAAGTATTTTTATGTAAATACTAGTAAATAATGCTCCTTGCCCTAGTCTGTTTTCTCGCTCCAGTATAATCTTGCAGTCTTCAAGCCCAGATTGAATAGGCACAAACTTGAAACAACAAGTAAATGTTGCCTGAAAATAACTTTTAACGTGTCGGAATGAAAACGGGCAAACCGTCGCTGGTAACAACATTACGTAATTCCAGAACGCGAAAAGCCAGTAGTGAAAATGTATCCTGAAGAAGAGCAGCCACTGCTTATCGGAGACACCCAGTTCCAGTTCCGCTGCGTCGTGACTGGCATCCCGGAGCCGGTGGTCACGTGGAGCCGCGGCAACGGTCGCCAGCTCTCCTCGCACGTCAATATCATACCTAACAACATACTACAGTAAGTCAAATAGTAACTTGGCCTTTTATTTGAATCGCAACCAGCCCTTCTCCTACAATTTTCTTCGATACAAACCTTGTCCTGACAATTACAAACACAACAAAAAAAGAATTAGCCAAATAGGTGCAGCCGTAAAGTGATGCGCTAAATCACACACACACTATCTACTATGTATATCGAAAGATAACTAATGTTCTTCAAAATATAAATCGCAACAAAGTAAGTAAAACATATAATTCATTAAAATACAAAGTATCAATTGCTTAGTCACAGCTGCATCACAGTCTCTACAATAAGACCGACCGCGACATCGCCGTGCGTATTTAGAGAATACCACTGCATGGATTTTTCTTAACAATTTACAACATTGTTAAAATTGAAATTTCATGCAATTTTAACCGCGTCTGTGGCTTAGTGGTTCGCCAGCCGATAACAGAATCTGAAGTCCAGGGTTCGATCCCCAGGAAAGTACAATATTGTGCTTGGTTTGGTTGGTGGTAGGACTTTGTTTGAGTCCCCCTGGCTAGCTACCACCGTCTTTACTAAGCGCAAGTTCGTTGCTCAGTTGGTTAGAGCGTTTCCGGCTCGAGAAAAAGATGCGGGTTCGAATCCCACATACATTTGTAAAATGTTATAATGGCATACAAATTCACAACGCGACGGGATTCGAGCCCGCATCTTTTTCTCAAGCCGGAAACGCTCTAACCAATTGAGCAACGAACGTCCTGAGCACTGAACGCCACAATCAGCAATCAGCGCTCCATTCCCAGGAGACATTGTATCTTGCCAAATATCATCAAGATCCGTTCAACCGTTTTTCCGAAAAACGTAACCAACAAACAGACTTTTGTCAAACTATTAGGGATGTATATCGATATCCTTTCAAAAAACGTGTCGTTTTTACAACACAGGTTCGACAAAATAGAAGTGAACGACGAAGGGGAGTACATCTGCACTGGAGACAGCAAAGCGGGCAGCGCTAGTGCCAGCGGAGTCATCAGGGTCCGATCCCCGCCGCAGATCGCCATCACTCCTACTGACTACTTCGAGGTCAACGAAGGGAGCGCGGTCACTGTCAACTGCAAGGCCGATGGCTACCCCGAACCCTTAGTCACCATCAAAGGTATAACTCCCATAAAGTATTTAATTTTACATGATCATAAGCATTTAATAAAAAAGAAAATCAGAAAAAAAACAATCGATTTTTCCGTAGTACCTTTTCTTGCCTATAACAATGACTTACTGCGTAGGTCACCTCCACAAAGAACATAGCCTACACGGCATTGCAATGCACCCGTCAAATTGAGGCATAAAGGTGTAAAACCTCGCGTGCCCGTAATTTCACCAGTAACCGTACCCTTCTAACCGAAACACAGCAATCCTTCTTGGTTGAAATAGGTATAGTGAGAGTCCTTTACGGACTTGCCATTTCACAAGGGCGACTTACTATTCTTAATATAACAATATCTTATATACAATAATATCTGCATGTAATGTGCAAACACAGATTCGTACAATTTGATTTTATATAGGGTGCATTCCCTCCGTGCTAATTTAAAAACTGAATTGCACTTTAAGAAATCCTGCAAACAATACTTTAAAAACTGAATTGCACTTTAAGAAATCCTGCAAACAATACTGTAGGAATAAACGATGACATAAATAACTTTTATAGGTAGGATTTAACCGTCTCTGTGGTCTAGTGGTTCACCTACCAGTGTCAGATCCAGTGGTCCCGGGTTCGATTCCCAGGGGGAGTCTAATATTATTCTTGGTTTGGTTGGTAGTAGGACTTTGTTTAGTCTGTCAGGCTAGCTACCACTACCTTACGTAATTCTGTCACCATAACAACAATTTAGAGGTAAGATAGTCAGTTCCTCAGTGTGTTGAGGATTCCGGGTGAAGTGCGCTTCCACCTTCGGCCTTGTACTTGAAAATCAATGAGTTGAAGGCCAATCACATCCCTGGTGAACGATAAAACCAATTGTGATCAAGGCTGTGCCAGTTGACCTCAAAAAGCGAATAATCGTCTATGATATGAGCCAAGAGAAACATGATAGATAAACATTTTTTTAATTTTTATTAATTCTGTGTTTTAATATTCGTTACCTATTTTAGTTTGCAACGAAATTCCGCTTATCCATTTTACTTAGCTATGTTCGAGTATATATAGCGCTATCATTTAGGCACATAGGGTAGGTAACCTCTTCATCATCACCACGTGCAGCGTGTCTCATCCCACTGTTGGGCATCCCAGTCTAACCCATAAACGACCCACACTTCTTTTGCCTTCACTAGTCCACCAATCAGTGAGGACTCTGCTCCACCTGCCATCACTCCGCCTTTCCACGTGTGCTGCCCAACTCCATTTGAGCCCCAATATTCGCTTGCATACGTTCAGCACCTTCGTGCGCTAACGAATTTGTGTAGTGGGGACTTGGTTGCGAAGCGTGATCTCGGCATCACGCACGCTCCATGGCTCTGAGCGACCCCGATCTTGTGAACCCTTTTTGGTAGAGGTAGCTTCTAATGGGTGGTGTGTTTCTAGCACCGGACGGCCGTGACTTGGTGACAGGATCTCGAGTGGCGTCACTCCGCCTTCTGGCAGTGAGCGATCGTGACGGAGGGCGGTACACGTGCGTGGCCACCAGCAAAGCCGGCACGCGGGACGAGAGCTTCATGATCCTCGTCGAAAATGAGATACCGACCCAAGGTAACATGACATTGATATTAAGAAGTCTAAATATTGAAAAATACGTCTTTAAGGCTCCGGCCTTTATTGGTTAAGTAAATTGTTATAATCTAATTGTTATAGTTGATATTAATTCATTTTCATTGAAAAACAAAACATCACATTAAAATAAGGCCGCAGAGCATCATTAAGACGAGTGTTGCTAATTAGATATGATTTAGCTTTTTTTTTATTTTAAATCAGTAAAAAATTACAATATAATTCAAAATTAATTACAATGAGCAGTCAGCAAAAAAAAAGTAATAAGTTCAAAAAAAGTTTTTTTTTACATTATAATGAATTATGTCATTGTATTATTATGCGAGTCATTCATTCAGCTGTCCTTATCCGTCAACTCTGCATCCATCTCTCTCTCAGCATTCGTATTAGTAAGCTCTCTCTCATCCGTCTTTTTCATAGCCCAAACACTTTGAGCTATACATTACGATAGGTCTGAATGTGAGTATTCTTACACGTTACGTTTTCAGAGCATGAGCTGGTCGATGAACCCCGGCCAAGTGATACCGAACAGAAAGTGGCAGAAGGACACGACGTTAACATTCAGTAAGTGGGCCAGTCATCATCACACTTTTTTTTGAGTTTATGGTTAAACGCACACTATTTTCCCGTGGTACTACCGATGGTACCTACTACAAGTAGTAACAGGGGTATCTTTGCCCGTAGCGCAACCGTACTGTCCGGTAACACCGTTAAAGATTAAAGTAACAGGGGACTAGCCAGGTTGCACATAAGATGCACATAAATTATTCTACCAACAGTATAATAAGCTACTTTTGCAACAAGGTAACTAAAATAAATATTTACCTAGGAAAATAATATACTAAAAATATAATATATAATGTAGATAATAAATGTCTACAGACATGTATTATTTACCCGTAGAAATACAATACGAATTCGTTTTGATTTGTAACATAGCCTAAGTAAAAGACATAGATATCCCATTTTTGAAACACTGGATTAGAAAAAACTATCAATCAGTAAGTCAAAGTCAAAATGTTTTTATTAAATAAGATGTTCGGGATTATTTTGAAACGCCAAAAAACGTTAAATAAGAAAACAGTAACAGACTCTTGAATTAAATTGAATAAAAAAAACGGTTTTTTTAAGGATTTACCTCTGATCACTACTAAAAGCGTAGATCTTATGATACTTAACAAGCCTCATAGCTCAGTTGGTAGTAACTCTGTCTTCTGCGCTGTAGGCTGTGGGCTCGATTACCACACAGGACAAACATTTGTGTGATGAATATACATTTTTGTTCTGTGTTTGGATGTTGTATCATATAGTACGTATGTATTTACAAAAAAAAAGTATTTAAGTATTCTATCCGTAATCTAGTTACCATATTACAAGCTATGCTTAGTTTGGGGCTAGATGTCGCTGTGTAAAAATTAATGACTTGATATATTTTATGGGGATCATCTAGTTATAAATCAACACGAAGAAAATTATTCAAATTTACTTTGATGGGTTATGTTTGAACCTTGCCTTTAAATTGTTTTAAAAAAGATACACCATCAGTAATACTAACGGTAAATAGTGTAAATGACTTGTGACTACCTTTTAATGCTCATAATTTATAACTTCCTTCATAGTTTAGTATCGTTTTGATTCCCGTTCGGAACAAACATTTGACACACATGATTGTAAATATTTTTATAAATATGCATATTCCCTGTTACCTAGATCCGATATTACAAGTGGTGCTTAGGATGTGTCAATATGGCGGTGTATAAAATGTCAAAGATTTATTTGTTTATTTTCCTTGTAATGCAAACCTTTTTTGTAGTTGTAACGTGACCAACGGCTATAACCCGAGATGGAGCCGAGGCAATATGCAGCTTTTACAAAGCAACGCCAATCAATACGGAAATATGCTGACCATCAAAAAAGTAAGTCGCCGCTTCACTAGAATTACTTAGTCGCACAAGTCAATGGTCAAGTAAAAGCAACTGATTAATTTCTATAAAAAACTATGGTTATATCTGATTATTTACCGTAATGTGTGAGGGGCTGTCAAAATCAAAGCCTTAGGTCTAGGTCCGGTCTAAGGGGTATCACGACCTCTTATAGCATTTTTGTTTTGATATTACTTTACTTTTGTCACTATCTGTCTAATGTAGAAAAAACGAGACAAAAACAATGTTATATCAAAACGAGAATGCTATAAGACGTTATGGTTAGGCCTCTGGTTCGTTCCGGTCCTGTATGGTACGGTTCTTATTCTTACCAGCCTGACTGTAAAGGACTAAACTAACCGACAACCATGTTTCTTATGCATGTGTTACTGGAGGGTTTTGTTTTTCGAGAGTATCGCTCCACATTCTAAACAGATTGATGGATATACTCGTATATCTGTCAGCGTCAGATGATCAGCACCGTCCGTTTGTTTACATTTGAGGTGACGTTTGGTGATTTAGAATAAATTATTTAAATGAGGGGTGCGAATCAATAATTAGAATGGGTATAAAAGGTGTTATTACTGCAAAAATGTGTTATGTGTATGGATATCAAATTATAGATGGTATAGTAACGCGCGGATTCCCGATATAAAGATATTAAATATTTTTAAAAGTATTGTCTGCATTTTTAACTTCAAGGTTTTTACGTTTTAACTTGACAACCAATAGAGACTTGGAAATTCCCTTGGTTCAACAAAATTTTGTAGAAGTAGCCTAGTAGGATTTAAGTTATTTCAACTAGTTATAGTATAATTTTTTTGTATGTGGCAGATTACCAAGAGCGATGCAGGAGTATACATGTGCAATGTTATCGGAGTCGGAACTAACGAGATTCGAACAGCCATCACCACCATTCTAAAAGTTGTCAGCCCGGTGAAGGCGTCCATAAAACCCCGAGAGCGTAAAGTGCATCCTGGCGAATCGCCTACAGTAGAATGCGTGGTGGAAGGAGACGGAGACATCGATGTCAAATGGAGTACCGTGAACAGGCCGTTTTCTAGGTATGTACCATTACGAATGACGATGGTGTTCAGCTCCTCCGATTGTTGATGAGTCTGGGTGGGGTGTGTTTCGGTCGGCAGTTACTCAGATTGTGGATGAGTCTGGGTGGAGTGTGCTTCCGTCGGCAGTCCCTCAGATTGTTAACGAGTCCGGGTAGAGTGTGCTTTCTTCGGCCTTCACTTTCAACTAAGTGAGATGAAATACAAGCGCTTCCCCGTTCATACAATTAAAGAAAAGTTATCCTGCTCCAGGTATATAAGTCCTTTTCATGAGTTCCGTACCCAACGGGACCCTGTTACTGAAACATTCTTGTCCGTCTGTCTAGTCTGACCTTTAAGAAATCTATTGAGCTGCTTAACATCAGCTAAAAAGGTTTATTTTAAAAGGTTCCTATAGGATACTTATGTATCCAGTTGGAAATATTCCGACCGGCCTCGTGTTATCGTTGCTACGGCGTATTGCCTCATTTTAAATTGGCTAATCAATTAAAAATGAAGATTAATTCATAATACAAGCGTGTTTATAAATATATTTTAAAAGAAAAGTAGGTGGTACTTGTGAAAGGGCACGCTAGGGAAGTTACTATTTATTTCAGCCGCCACACAGCATTTCTGTGTTCCGGTTTGAAGGGTATGGTTGCCGGTGAAATTACGGGCACGCGAGGCTTGACACCTTTATGTCTCAAGTTGACGGGCGCACGTTGCCTTGTAGGTTATGTTCTTTATGGAGTTGACCTACGCAGTAAGGCATTGTTATAGGCAATATATGCACTTAGCATCAGGTGGGCTACCTGCTTGTTCCGTCCCCTCCTTGGAGTGTTCCGTCTCCTAGTTATATAAAAAAAATATATAGTTATTCATTTATCTATTTAGTTTACTATGCAGATTACAATCAAATTTGCGTTGCAATATTCACTTAGTTAAGCCGATTGAGTGTCGTGCTGCTAGGCTAATATATGACAATTCTCTTGTTGAATCCAATTTGCAGAGCCTAGAATACAGACGGCGGGCTGACAGTTGTCTGTATTTTATAAATACCATTGTGGCGAGTGTGCGCTCGATATCTTAGACTTAATTCCTTTCCCACTACCGGATTTGACGACGAGACGTACGGCTGGTTTGCAACCCGTATTTTGTAGATGTTCCATTGTTGCGTTTTGATTCTACCTTTAATATGAATACTGATTAGGAATGGAATTGTCTTTGTGTTTTTTGAGCCACAGCTTTACTTGTTTTACAAGTAAGCTGGTGGTCAAACGCTTGGCTATCAACAATAAAAAAAAGCATTGACGTTTTATTTGAAAGCAACAATAACAAAACAATAAGCTACCTTTTATGATTCAAACGGTCCTCTAAATTTCGGAAAGACGGACTAACGGAAACCGAAGTCTTAGTAATAGGCTCTTGTTAGCTCTATTTGAGAACGTAACCTTAAAAACAGTTTTCCTTTAGTATTCCGTGTATTTTCGGTTGTCTGGAAGAAATCGCTTTTTGCGATAAGACCGCCCATTGTACACTGTGTCATCCAATGCTAGAAGTAATGCATTGTTGAATATAAGTAATATAGCTCTGCCTTCTGCGCTGTAGGTTGAGGTTTCTATTGCCACCCAGGACAAACATTTGTGTGCTGAATATTGTTGATGTTTGTTCTGTGTTTGGGTAATCTAGTTCCCACATTACAAGCTTTGCTTAGTTTGGGACTAGATGACGCTTTGTGAAATTCATGCCCTGTAATATTTATAGTAATGTCTTAAGCTATACCCATACCCTGTAGTATAATCCTTGCAGACGCGTAATGATACAAGGAAGGACCTTGACATTCCAAAACATTGAAGCGGAAGACGCGGGCGAGTACGTCTGCGTGGCGCGTGGCACGGTCAACAACGCAACTGCTACTGTAGAAGTCACAGTACTGGGTACGTAGCCATTTATGAAATAATTAGCATAACAGTTGAATAACCGCCTCCGAGGTCTAGTGGTACAACCCACCGATTTCAGATCCAGAAGTTCCGAGTTCGATCCCCAGGATGCAATATTGTGCTTGGTTTGGTTGGTCGTAGGTTTTGTTTAAATCCGCCTGGTTAGTTACCACCATCTTACCTAATTCTGTCGCCATAATAACAATTCTTAAAACAATGTTGTGTTCCGGCATTTAGAGGTAAGATAGCTGCTCAGTTAGTAGATAATTCCGGGAAGTGCGCCTCAACCTTCGGCCTTGTCTTAATTTGTTACTAGGCGAGATGAAGGCCAAGCGCTAACCCGTCGTACGATAAAAAAATAACAGATCAATATACCTACGCAGTATGAGTTTCCTTATCCAGATTTTTATGTGAAGGTTATTATCAAATAAATCACGCCATATCCGGTTTTAACACCCATCTTTTTCACATATTACTAAAATGCTACCACTATTAAGTTAACACACTGATCAGATGGCATTACTACACGATTTGGAATGTTACAAGATCACCATTTAGCCCTGGCATATTAAGCAGAAAAATACGTAGTACATTTACATTGGCCAATTACAATACACCACTTTCAAAAGCACCCAATGTACAGGTATTCAATGTTTAGTCACCTAAGTTGCGATATACAGACTTGCTTCATTAGACTGTGCTTTATCGTTTGATTTTTTCTGTGCCCGCTTTAGTGAGTCTGGGGTTATCCTTACGTCATGTCTACGTCATTCATAGATTCTATAATTGAAAGGACAGGATAATGTCGTACTCGGTAGTCAAATTAGATTTTTATATCAAAGAAGTTAAGCGTCGAAAACAAGTTTTGATTTATCATGTCCATTTTTGTAATATAACCTGAAGTTTTTTTTATAGTAACTAAATTTAAAAGTAACTAGCATTCTTCTAAGGTAAATTTATACAAAATTATAAAATTATTGAACATTAGCCCGCTTACTAGGATGCCTTGTGTTGTGGGTTTCTAGTCTCTTTCATGTTTGAGTTTTTAAAGTATTTAAGTTTTCACTTGGGAGCCTTATTTTATTATTAAGTATTATTTTCTTTACGCCTGAAAAATTTAAAAGAAATATAAACAAGATTATTAAAGAGTACTTTATCATTATAGCTTCAGAATACCTTACAAAGATTGTGCCTCTACTGTCAAATCTTTATTTATTTTCCTGTAATATTTGTTTATTATTGTTATTATTTCTAAAACTGTAATGACTAGCTAAAACTTGAAATCATGTCATGTTAAGAATTTGAAAGAGGTACATAGAAAATTATTTGGTGCGGTGATTAATCAACCACCGAGACTGTGATGGCAAATTTATTTTTAGTACTATGATAGCCTTACCTGAAGAAGTAAATAGCTCTTACTGTACTGAAGCAAAGCATTGACGCTATGTCACGTAACATGGTATTCGCAAGAGGAATCTTATGACGTAAGGTTACCCCCTGACCATTGACCCATTGTTAGAGGAGAGCCAACCGACCAGCAGTGAGTCTCACGAGCAAGAGCAATGGGTGCACGCCGGCGCTGGCGTCGTTCTCAGCTGCAACGCCTCCGATGAAGCCAGCGTTACCTGGACCAAGGACGAGCAACCTATCACCTCCAGCTCCATTCTCACCAAACCAGACGGCTCCCTTTACATCAGGCTAGCCCTGCCTGCCCACAGTGGCCATTACGTCTGCCACATTCGCGACTCGTACGGCCGCCAAACGAGCAATTACATCAACCTTCATATCGATGGTCAGTTTGCCGATTCCACACTAACCCAGGCATGCTTAGACGAGCAATAACTAGCATTTTTTTCTAATAACTCAAGTAGATGGTTGCTGCCAACTTCTCCAAAGAGTTGCGTTATCAATTTCCTTACAATTCTACGATTGAAGCCTTAAAACAGAAAATCTCGTCTTTGAATGGTTCAAATACTGTTCTTCTATCGTTAGAGGCTAATTATTTTTTATGGCTAAAAATATCCATCTTTTAAATCAATTTTTGTGATAAATTTCAAACGACTGAGTTGGGTTTCAGGCATCTCATTCAATTTGCAAATAATTAATTTTTATGATTACATTTTACCTTTCTATGATATCTAATTTGCAAAAGATTGGAAATAATTTGCACTTCCATGATTTCTCTTTTACTTAAACTTTCCATGCTTTTAAATTGATTACGCTTAGTAAATAAAAAATGTGTTTAAGAATATCGTAACCAACGATTGAGGGGTGTTCATATATGTATGTGGTATAATTTTACTAACAAATCGGCTGGAATTCGGGACAATGCAAACTGTTTCAATATAATATATATATATTCAAATTGACTGTGTCATAATGGAACTGATATCGCACTCTAGGGACCGAAGTTGGGAGTATTGTCTAGTAAAGCTAGTACACTTGTTCGTAAAGGTAATGATGAGTGCTTGGACTCGGAGTTTCGTTGTTTCGAGGACGGCAGTTGCATTGACGTGGGAATGATCTGCGACTATTTTGCCGACTGTTCCGATGGTAGCGACGAAGAAAACTGCGTCTCGAGGGATAAACGCTATTTAGCGGGTAAATCGGTGGAGGTGGTGTGAGCGGTCTGCCGTCGGGTTTTGTCGTCAGTTTCTACGTTTTGGGATGTCTTACTCTGTTTCTGCAGGATATTTAGTTGCAGGATTCTAATAATTTGTTTATTCTATCGCATTTGTAGATCTATTTAAGCGTTTCTTCGCTTGAGCTTTAATGTTTTACTCGGTTTTGTAGTGTTTTGTATGTTTTGGTTCAATGTAGATGTGTTGTAGTGTGCATGTTTAGTTTTTTTTTTATCTTTGTTGTTTGTGGGCTTTTCAGTTTTTTGAGATAAGGTAAAGGTGGTGGACATTGCGTTGGTCTTTTGTGGTAGTCACTCTATGTTTGTGCGGGATTATTGAAATGTATGTATTTTTTAGACAAACGCGAACCTTTGGTGATGATCGATCAACCTCGCGAAGCGTTTAGAATTGGAGAAAACGTTAATGTTCAATGCAAATCGGCTCACCGCAACGTAGCAGTGGAATGGATCAAGCAAGATGCACAGGGCAAACGGCAATACGTGAATTTCCACGTGAGTTTAACATCCTGTTATTCTCTTTGTAACTAAACGTTTAGTTTAGGCCGATTTGGCGGCTTTGGTGTGTCTCATTCAGATCATAACAATAATTCACAATGAGATCATTATTTAAAACAGTGAGTTCACAAATGGAAAGTCTCAGATTATTTTTGTGCAGCATTTTGTATAATTAAGCTATGTACATTTATATATAACCTCTAACAAAAAAGTGCAGTATTGGATTATAAATGAATTTCGTACATCATAATCTGGCTTTTTTATTCGAGCTACATGTAGAACTGCAAAGTTGATCGCATTTAACGAAATTATATTCGGAAATTATATTTTTGTAATAAAAACCTTGTGCTTTTAGACCTATGGCGATGGGGCAGTCATGGAGATCAGAAGCGTGGGAGAACAAGACGCCGGAGTTTATCAGTGCGCCGGCAGGAACCCTTACGGACAAAGCTACACAGACTCCTTCAACCTCCGCGTCGTGCCTGGTGAGTGACATGTTTTACTTTCGAAACATGATTATACGTTTTAAGCATTGATTCATCAACAGGCATCAACTTTTGTATCGCATCTTTGTTTCGGTTTTCTCAGGTAACCAATATCAAGAAAGAAAGAAAAAAGAGATCTTTTCACCCAATAAAAACATTCATCAAAATTATAATATAAACTCTAAACTACACTATGTCAAACACAAATATCTAACAAAATTAAATTTGGTAAAAAGGGTACTCTGACTCAGTGCAGCATCGAGCATAATGCAACTATGATGCACTGGTTTTCAGCCAGCTTACTAATAAGTGGCGTCACGGCAACGACACGAGAAACAATTTACAAAATGTATTATTATGTATATTAAATGTATATTATATAATATAAATACATGTAATTATATATGAAACATCAGAGTGAGTACATCATCCTGTTTATTTACATTCTGGATAGGAATTCTTAAAGCATACATAGGAAAGGATCGCTGGCCAACCTACCATTTCAAAATGTATAAAATTTTATTAAATATTTATTATTTCACCATTTTAAAAGTATTATAATCGCAACCAGAAAACAAACTAATATAGTACATGAAATGGGTAAGCTTTCGACCTCAACATTTGCACAGGTAAGGATTAGGTCAACGATAAAGTGACCTTATCCACATAGGCTCTCCCGCGCACCAATGAAACACAGCATCCTCCTTGGCGATGGATTTCGGAAGGAGGGTGATTGCTAGCCAGGCGAGCTTTTGCAGGTCCTACCACCGGAGGTGGTATCATTCGACTGTAACCGCTAGCAAAAGCCAATAATTCCCAAAAGTTACTACAAAATAGACTCCTACCCTTTTCATAAAATGACTAGGGAATAAAACCGAGTTATACGCTCTTGTGCTGGGGTGCTTTTAAAAACAGACTCCAACTCGATGATGAAAAAATTGTATGTGCTCATCAATGATTTGTATTCTGTAGGTTCATCGTCATTGAACTTGCCGGAGAGAAACGTCCCCGTCAAAGAGTACGTAGCACAGCTCGGTGAAGCCGTCGACCTTCCGTGCAACCATGATCTGGAGGCGCCTGTCGGTTACCAATGGCGCCGCGAATTCATTACTCTGCCCCAAGAACTCAGGACCACTCAGGTTAGTGCAGGTCCTTGAATGAGTGGACACGTTTTCTCGTCAACTGGTCTACCAAGGCCACGGGACGCCGTCGGATACTAGCGACCGCTACATGTCTCTCGGAATTTCGAGATTGGTCTGTTTCTCACGAGATTGACAACAAGTTCCTAGAACAAAACCTTCAGTGAACTTACATATTCTTCGTCGCCACTCCTCTTCGTTCTGTAGGTGCTCAGTTCATGTTATATGTCATGGTTTCTGCTGTCGTGATGAATATTTTGATCAAACGTGACTATACAGTTTTTTAATGTTTGATTTGCCTGCAACAGTGGCGTGAGCCGCTTTGACCAGATCGACAAATTAATACTATTTTACTACACCCACATAGAAAAGTAATAATAATACAAATAAAACTATGGGTTATTATTGGATCATTAAAATGGTGTGATGTTAATTTGTATGAAAATTATATACTGCCTAGAAAACGCACATACGTAAAAGCTTATATGATTATATTATCGAAATATAATAAAATATACTCTATTCATATGATGCAAAATAAAAATACGTGTTAATATTTTTGTTGTAACTATATAATTTTTAACTATATATCAACTGGATTGTTTGAATAAAAAAAAAATACATTATGAACCTAACACATTTGTGTGTAGGGTTCATAATGGATTTCAGAATATACATTTTCATCAAACTAGTAATAGTTATTTTTAAATTGATCAGTTTTTATGATATATGTCATCTGCCCCGGTACCGGTGGATCGGGACTGATAAAGTGTCATCAGTTTTTCCCTTTATTAAAAGTCAAATCTTTCGATCGAATCGATAACCAAAAAGTTTTTATTTCAAAAACATGTAATAATTCAATAATTTTAACTTTCTGGTCTTTCGTGGCCTGTGGCTTGATCACGAATGTCTAACGTTATCGTAATTTAAAGGTAACGTTTTTACGGACCTTTATATTACTTGGAAGCACGAAGCACTATCGTATCACTCACGTAACAACGATAGGTAAACGTGAGTGTCGTCTAGTGACGATACGTTAACGTTACGATACATACATTAACCTTTACATTACGATACATGTGTCGAAAGGTTCGTGATCGCAAATTTAGTTATATTTAAGTACTGTAGAGGCGCTGTGCGAAATCCTATACAAAATGCTAACGTGAACGATACGCTTACTGTACGATAATATATTCATAATCGGGCCTCTGTTTACAACATATTATTTATTACATTTCGATTCAAGCTTTTCATTTTCTTTTGGGGTGTAGTAAATAGTAGTAGGTAAGTATTCATCTCTCGGGGAGACATGCAGATTGCTTGAGTAGGTACTTGGTGCGGCATCATGCATTCATCGCACTCGATAAGCAATGAAGGCCCTTAGAGTAATCTAAATTTGAATGTACATAATATTCTATTCCACCATGCACTGATTACCAATAACAAATTTACCGTGCGTCAAACTCACCCACCAAGCTTGAAACGTCACGAATAACCCAAAATTATTTGCTTATCACATATTTTTACATATTCCACATAGTTATTTTATATCAATTGGCAATATTTTAACGTATACCTATTCGGTGAAAATGATCATCGCTTGGAGGGCGTTTGAAAACAATCTCGATACAGATATAATGATGATCGTTAATCTGTAACTTTTAACTGTTTATAGATTGTAACACTAAATGTATTGCTTGCCTTAGGCAAAAACTCTGTGGAGGAAACTACGACGCAAACTGAGTTGTGAATTAATTTATGCGGTAACTAAAATATTTTAACAGCAGCTTATTCAATATTTTAAAAGATAGCCGCTTATTCATATCTTTATGGTTTTTTTAAGTTATTACGTCGCTGTATATTGTCTTGGCATTTATCATATGAATTATATTTATTTGTGTGTTATATCATGGCTTACTTTTTTCTATTTGGGTTCGGATTTCACTTCATGTTTAAAACCAATGACAACGGTTCAGAGCGACTCCAGTTTGATATTTTTCTGAATATTACTATCTTCTGCATTGTATTCTGCCATTAGCGATGTATTTTTATATAGATCACCTATATTTATTGATGTTCTAGGTTAATTAAGTCTTATGTATCCTGCATGTAAAATCTATGTTTTTAAACTGTCATGACTGGAAACTATGTGTTTTAAAATAATGTAAATGTATGTACCTACGTTATTGATTTTTGCATTCATGAGAAAGTATTCCGTAAATGCCTACAGTATGTGTCGTACATACTGTAGGTATTTACGGAATGTCGCAACAGTTAAAAAAACATTCCATAAATCATTCTAGTGTTTAATTCAAAATATCATTTTGTATACTTTTCTTTCTCATAATTTACCATTATCATCAAAACAGCCCATTACCGTCCACTGTTGGACATGAGCCTCCTCCAAGATTGGATGGGGTTTTCAATAGCCACCACGCTTGGCAGGCGGATTGGTGATCGATGTATCAGAGTTACATTACTCGCGCGGAAGGAATCACCAAAACACCATTTACCATCCATAACCTATGAAAACCTAGTTTTTTTTTCTATTGAATCGATTTTTTGTACACTGTGAGTGTACAAAATTCTCAGCCGTGTCTAGCGAACACCGAGCAACATCTCATGGATATAAAATCAACCTACATATAAACTCCATCATTCTGTAGTTTTCATGTTATTATGCTCTGCTGTGACACTTTTACTATTAGAATCGTATCTTGTTGTAAAATGAATGGTTTTTGTATGAATGTATCAATGTTGTAGAAATTATCTCTTAAATGTTTTATGTTGTGAAATATCCAACTAATTAATTACAACGAGAGAGTTCATGATGAAGTGAGGCAAATTCGTTTTAAAGAAATATACTCTAGGCACCGATTATCATATAATAAAAAAAATGTAGAATACAATTTTGAGGGTTTCGTACCCAAAGAAGACAACGGTACCCTGTTACTAAGCGTTTCTTGTCCATCTCACCTTTAAAGGCCTGTATCTTTTGAATCGTTCTAGATATATGTGATATAGCAATCACGCTATATCACCTAAATATAAAAGACGTTCGAGAATCGTGTTTTTTTAATAAAACTTCGATCGTTTTGGAATGCAGCACTCCGAAGTCTTTTTAAGCTCTATCTTACAAACTCTATATAGGCCTATATTCTAAATATCCACTCATACTTGAGCATTCGCTTGAGCAGCGATGACCTGTGTTTGATTGGTTCAAATTTCTGCCTAAGCAGTGATCTCCACTTGAGCAGCTTTCTGGAATATGGAATATGGATCTCTGTGTGTTCGTGAGTCTTGAGAGGACCCATACTACGGCTCCGGAACAAAATGCAAAACCCCGCATTTTCTTGTTACAAATGTGGTTTTGAACCCGCGGTATGTGGCGTGTGTGACTTGCACTTGGCCAGTTTAGTTAGTAGGTAACTAATTCACTCACTAGGCAATAGACGTTGGTGCTTGCAAGGTCTTCTCATACTTACGTAGGTCCATCACTATCAACATCATTACAGCACATTTCCTATGTCCAATGCTGATCATAGACATCCCTTTTACAACACGATAGTGATGGCGACCTGAGCCACCTTTATCCCCTCCCCGCGACCACTACACTGTCGTCGGACCAGCGAGTTCTTCCAACGTGGTCACCATCCGAGAACCTTCACTCCCGAGCGGCTTCTGTACATACATGGGGACTAAACAACTACCCTGATTATTAGGTCAAACCACTAACCGAGTAGGTTTATTTTAATAAAAAAAACTACCCTCAACATCGCTAGGCTCTAGTTTTAGATACAGAACCGCTTTACATCATCGGCCAACGAACTTGCCTCACTTTATTTCTGAACTTTCCTAGTTGTAGTGTTAATTGTCTGCGAGCAGTAAGACTTGGTATTTTGCAGCCCATCCTGCGAATCGACAACGTATCGGAAAGTGACGCTGGCACGTACTTGTGCCGTGCTAGTAACAGTCGCACGACCGCGGAATACATTGCCAATCTGAGGGTGAAAGGCGTGGTCCCGCGCTTCGATGGAAAGAGCTGGCTGGCGCTGCCGGCCTTGAAGGACCCTTACAGGCAGTTCGACATTGAAGTCTCATTCAAACCAATCGGTATGTCATTGTACATTTATTTCGTTCGCCGTGGTACCATTAGATAGTACCACTAATGGTACTGTGGTAATTATTATTTGCCGTTGAACCATTAATGGTACTTTTTTTTACCGTAGTACCATTGATGGTACTGTGTTAATTTTTATATAGCTTTGAACCATCACCACCAAATCAATGTAGTTATTTGAATACAGGAAATCTAACAAGAGGTAAATACCATCGATGGTACTGTCTAATGGTACACGGTGAACGAACAAATTATTTAATTGGTACAATGATTTTATTTATTTACTTTGGAAAACCAGCCGCTTAAAAAAAATCCTTCAGAAACATATCATGTCAGCCAATTATAGGTTTTCACGAAACCCAATCCTAACACCTATCTAGGTAAAGATAAAAATGTAAGGACAAAACTACACAAAAGGAAAGACACAAAAATCATTCCCCTGGCGATCGAACGTGGGATCTGACACCGGCAGGCGAACTAGACCACAGAGGCTGTAAATATAGTATGAATATGTCGAGACCTTCTACGTATAGTCGTGTATCTGCAAAAAGCAAATTTTACAGGAGAGCGTTTTTATGATTTGAAAATATTTTAAATTGCGATAACTTTGGCTCTCTTTGAGATATTGCTTCAAAATTTGGTAAAATACCCTTACTGTCGATCAAGTTTAAATAGAAAACCTTGCAATATTTTAAACTATTCTGATTTCGATTTTATTTCACATACATATTCGTACTTGGTACTTCAACCTCATAAAATGTAGCATGTGGCACATACATACTTATTCAAGGGATCTTAAGACCACACTATTGATATAACTGGCTAGATAAACGGCTATACTTTGGAGATAATTATTATATTCGACGTATTTTTATGAATGCATCCATTTTTTTCTTAGTTGGATACCTAAATATTCTGCCATATAATACGCTCATGTAATATTTCAAATAAAATAAGAAGAGACCTTCAAAAATACCATTTTAATTAACTTTAACTAAACTTTGAAGTTAGTTTGCAGGAAAGAAAAAACTTAGGTGTATTTATTTATTTGATTTTCGCGGGCGATTTCTAATAAATGGTTTTTGCGTTATTGGAATAAAATATTTATGAAATTTTTCGCCCATATCTTTTGAATTGTTGATCCTATCAATCCGAATTTTGAATATGCAGAGAATATATTAATAATCTCATCAATCGGCATAAGGTTTTTTTGACACTAGGGTAGTTTTTGAGAATTATGGAAGTTAAGGGAGACAAAAATATTTTTGGCTTGTGGGGCGTCATTTGAAAGAGTATCAGCTGAACATGTAAATAATATTAATTCATCTTTAATAGGGGTAGTTTTTGTAACAAAAAGGAGCAAGATGGTTAAGAGGGTAACACGCTTGGTTTGTAGAATATACTGTTTAAAGGGTTTGACTTCACAATTATCTTCTTTTTTATTTGCCAAGACCACCACTGTATTGACATTAAGGGTTGCAAAATGTGTAAAATCGTATGAAATATCATATGAAATGGGGGATTAGACTGCAGATTTCAAAATTAGTTTATATTGCGCTTATTAGGGATGGTTTTTAAGATGAAGTGGCAAAGAATTATCATCGGGCCTTGCAAGATAAGAGATTCGGAATCTCAATAAAACTGGTCTAGTTTTTATTATTCATTCAATAATTGGGTTGTCCACACATGGATTTCGACGACACTCAAACTGGGTGTCGTCGAAATCCAAGAATTACTTTTGGGATGTTATGCAAGGGGACTGCGCATATCCCACATCAACAGGACATGTTTGAGCACCTCAAAGTGGAAAAACTGTAACTGTCCTTTAAAACTGTAAGGTTTGGTTTACAGTCTTTTAGTCTTTTAGTTATTCAGTTTCTAAATCAATATCAAAGTTTAATTAGCTATTGTTATATCTATTCATTAGTTGGATTAGTTAGTTGGTTTAATTAAATAACAAGGTCTTGAGCTATTTAACAAGTGCATTGGTCTTTTTTCTAGTATAATTTACAAGAATACTATATCATGAGACAAACAAAGAGTATTTTGTTTACTTAACGATAACTAACTTAATAACGAGGTTTAAATTAAAAATTTTATCATAATAAATATACAATATATATGTATTTTTTTTAATTGCTTCCCGAATGTATATACGGCTTTTTGTTTCAGACAACGAAGGATTAATATTTTACAACAGCGAAAGCTTCAAGCCCGATACTGACTTTATAGCGCTACAACTGAACAACGGGATACCCGAGTTCATTATAGAGACGGGCCGCGGCCCCGTTACTGTGAGAGGCGACAGGCCACTTACTCCTAACGAATGGCATAACATTCATATTACCAAGCTTGCTAATAAAGGTAAGCTCAGCACTTTACACATCACTACGGTTTCTTTTTATGAACTGATTTTAAGTTCTAGGCTTGACTAGCTCAACGCCAGAGCACAGAATAGGGCCAAAATAGAGCGAGCGCTGCGCACAGATGAAACACGGCATGCCGTTTCACGCCGGACCTTGACAGTTACTTCCTTATATACTATTTGTAATCATTTAGCCGTACGGCCGATTTAATTGTCACGGTTAGACTAGTAAATCTATCACACCTCTCAAGATAAATGTCTGATAAATGTAAATTTTCTGGTGTTTTGTAATGGAAATCTTTTGTAGTTACAATGAACGTGGATCAGAACGGTCCTTTCGAAGTGGATACTGAATACTGGATGTTGGAGTTGCGTGATCCACTCTACATCGGTGGAGTACCCGACAACATCCAACTGCCTCAAGCTCTGGCCGGGGCTTCGGGGTGAGTGCTTCTTCTTTTATACAATGGACATCAGATTATATTTATTTTATAAGTCTTTTTTAACCGCCTCTGTGGTCTAGTGGTTCAACCCACCGATGGGGAGTACAATATATTGTGCTTGGTTTGATTGATGGTACGACTTTATTTAAGTCCACCTACCACCATGTTACCTAATTCTGTTGCCATAATAACAATTCTTATTTTTTTTTTTTAAGTTGTGTTCCGGCATTTAGAGGTAAGATAGCCAGTTCCTCAGTTTGTTGAGGATTCCGGGTGAAGTGCGCCTCCACCTTCGGCCTTATCTTAGCTTGTTACCAGGTGAGATGAAAGCCAAGCGATTCCCCGTCGTACAAAAAAAAATATTGCCCCTACAAAATTTAACCTGCTTTCTTGGTTTTCCCAAGTTTGTCTTTCTTGTATTCTTGGTGGAGAATAGTCCACTAGTACCTATAGTAAAAGTACTTAACGTAGTAAGAGGTATGAGTAATGAGAAGGCAGAGAAGATCGGGTTCACTGGTGCATTTTGATAAAAACACGCGTCTAGCTGTGGTCCATAAATAGGTTTATCATGATGATGATATTCCTCTTGAATTGAACGAGTACAATTAATTCCAACCATATTGCAGTGGGTACACGGGTAAACAGGAATTACCCCTACACCCACCGGTGGGTGAAGCCAGTGGGTGCACGGGTCGCGGGTCAATTTAATCTAAGAGTCCGTATTGCGTTTCCTATAAAACGATATTTACAAATGAAGTCGTAGGAGGCGACATCCAACTGAGCTTATAGCACTAATATTGCGTATCAACAACACGCCTGACAAGCGATATGATTATAAAATTACCTACTTAATTAATCTACCTCCTTGCATTTTTCGATAAAGACGCTTTAGGTAAAACCCATACCTAGCGTGAACTTTTTAGGCTGTTCCTATGATGAAATGTTATAACGATACTCAACTTTATATGCGACGACCATATGCTACGTTGTTAATGTGTGCAGATTCATCGGATGCATCAGCGCGCTGATCCTCGGACAGAAAGAAAAGAACCTCATGATGGATCAAATCGGCCAATACGAAGTCCAGAACTGCGACACTTGCGCTGCCCACCTCTGCGAAAGTGGAGGCGATTGCCAGGTATCAACTAAAACCTATACATAAACGTGACCACGTATTGCTTATAAGTAGTAGAGCCCCTTGTAAAATGCCTCGTCCGGGGAAGTATACCATACCTATTTCAGCTGCCAAGCAGCATTGCTGTGTTCCGGTTTGAAGAGTATATGGTTGCCGGTGAAATATCGGGCACGCAAGACTTAACACCTTTATGCCTCAAGTTGACGGGCGTAATGCAATGCCGTGTAGGCTATGTTTGTGGATGAGACCTACGCAGTAAGGCAAGAGATGCCCCTAACATCAGGTGGGCGTATTGCTTGCTCCGTCTCCTATTTGTAAAAAAATAAAGTAATACTATTTAAGATCTTTAATTACTGCGATCAAATCATTATCGGATTACACTAGAAGATGGGCAGTAGTATCCACCTGTATACGATCCACGCTTCGATATTTAATGCGCCTACCAAGCGTGGTGATTATGGCGAAACCATTCTATTCGAAGAGGATAGGGCTAAATGTTCAATATAATGGTTGAATGGAATGATTTTATAAATGAACTGCCCGTATCACAGGAAGCGAGAAACCACCGCGGCTACGTGTGCCTCTGTCGTAAGGACTTTGCGGGCGAAAATTGCGAGCGGCGTGGTGAGGCTTGCCGCACCGGCATTTGCGGACCAGGACGGTGCACCACGACAGTTGACGGCTACAAGTGCGCCTGTCCCGTCACACACACCGGCAAAAAGTAAGTACCTAGCCTAATCTGTCACCGCACTGCATACCGCATGGACACGTGACACAACCGCCGTGATTCAATGAAGTCTTATGTTGAGTGTCTACACTCTAAATACCTATCACTTTCGACTCCTTTTATACGAAGTCGAATGTTGGGAAAATGCTACGTGTAAATGAAATGTTACATACAGCATAAGATATTACGTAAGTAAAATAAAAATACGAAATTGGGCCCCTCTGCTTATCGCCGTGGATGTCGTAACATTCAACGACAAGATTTTACCAGGACATGGGCAAAGGCTTCCATTTAGTTAAGTACCTTACAACAATACCGCGATCACCAAGTCACCTGTCAAGGCGTGGTGATTATGGCATATCCCACATTTCTCTCGTTGGGAGGTGAGTTGCGAAATCCTCACAAGTAACTACCTCTTGCTCTGCTCTTACTGATAAGATACAGTTGCAGCTTTTCTTAATATATATCACTGCGAGCATCAACACGCCTACCGAGCATGGTGATCGTTGCAAATTCCCCAATAAAACAGCACTTACCTAAACAGTAGTTAAGTTCTAAATTGTCTGTGCTGTACCACTCCATCATTGACCTTTTCCTTGCCTGTGTACGGTTCCAGACCTAGAGCTGATACATTAAAAAAAATAATCGCGGCTATTGTTACATTACTAATACTTCGATCACCGAATCGCTTGCCACGCGCGGCCCATGTCTTAATGTAGGCTTACTCACGCTTGGCCAGTTTTAAGTATTTTGTTATAATACTTGCCTAACGCTCAGGGGATGTATAGAGATATTAAAAAATAGTTCAAAAAACGTAGAACCCTTTTGGTATGGAACCCTAAAAACAGCGCCAGAAAAAAATAGTTTTAAGCGAAGTATCACTTGCAAATAATACATAGGAAATGCATAATTAAAAATTATAATAAATACCTGGCCTAGAAACCTTAAAATGTGAAAGATCATAAGTTTGGATTTTTCAAATCCATAGATTTTTCACGGTTCGGCTTACAATACTGATATAAATAATGATAAAATAAATGGACCTAATTCTAAGTATCGGATCCCAGACTTTCTTTGATCTAAAAAACAATCGCCAGAATGTGTCTCAACTAAAATTCCACCAAAACCAAAGAAACAGAAACTAGAAAACCGCAGTTTTCATTCAGTTACTCATCGACTGTCAAGGCCGTCATGAACAGTAAGTAGTTAGTTCACATTGCGTATTAGCTGCTAACGACTTACTATTTGTTGAAAAGCAGGACTTATTTAATTATGCTTCCATTTTTTACTAGTATCGTATGACAAAATGTACCACTATTTTCGCAGCAAATAATGATTTATCTAAATTTTGGACGATCAACTTCGAACGTTTGTCTAGAAAGCGTTGTTCAACCTTAACGATATTATGACGACCCGCATCTCTGATGACGTTGAACTAGCATTTCAATAACGAATGCAAACTTTAAAACTACCCCTCAGGAGAATATAGCGTTAAGTTCCGTAGCAAAGTCTCATACACAACATAACACAGGAAAGGCAAGGAAAAGCGAAATCAAGGAGTTTCTAATGAGCTTACATTATTACATTGAGCTAACATTTTTTGCATACATTATCAAAATCAGTTCTTGAATAAAAAAGATACATGAATCAAAACACAGTGCAAGCGGCTATTAAAATTACAAAAGTTTAATATAAATACATTAGGAAGCGAAGAAACAAATTAATTTCACCACCTTGAAATTCCGCGTGAATACACTAATGTAATGCTTTATCTTGTATACCTAAATCTAAAACATCGCTAAAAAGTCTATCAGGCTTTAAAGGCTTTGACTTCAATCCGGTTAGTCGAAAGCACTTAAAAGTCTCGGTTTTACTAACCACATGTAGCGGTATCTGTAATTGGAAAATTGATGTGTTCACTTACACAATGATGCCCCCACAACCTTTGATAGCAACAGTGGGAATGGCAGCTCGTTCAAATGTTTTACCCACTTTAATTGCAGTGATTCTACAGCAGTATATGGCGTAGGTGTGGGTGGGGTTGGGGTGAGAGGGTGCGAAGCTCAAATATTTTTTTCACATTCTGTCAAATATGCCAACTGCTTTTAAGATACGAAATTGCTTAACATCATCAGCTCATTAGTGACCACTGCTGGACAGAGCCTCTCCAAAGGTGTTTTAGGAGTTTTGCCATAATCACCACGTTCGGCAGGCGAATTGGCGATTACAGTAAATTTCTAATGAGTTACTTAAGATACAGAAGGAAGCTGCTGCACTTCTTCTGGTGAGATCCCGTAGTTTGCTTTTACGACATCCATGGTAAAGATATAATATATAATAATGGTTAAAATTAAATATTAGGTAACTGTTAATTGATAAAAAAATATATCGATATTTTTATTGGTTGAAAATATTAGTTAATATTATTTGTTGAGTACCTACACCATTTGGTTATTGGTTAATGTTAATGCAGTTGAATCCTTTATTATATTGATCAAATAATAGTAACAGCTAATTCGTCTCTATCATTAGTAGCACTATGGGTATTTGTTTAAAATATCATATCACTTTGTATTGAATCAAAATATCATATACAGCAAATCAGAATTTTAATATCTATAGTGAGGAGTCGAAAGCATACAATTGAATGAAGTCAACCTAATACATAGTTGAAAACTCAGCGAGCAGTAACGTACGAAAATGTTTCTTATTTATAGCCTGTTAAAGCTAAAACTTAAATGCATTCAATTACATTAGTTCTAACTTAGGCTGAAGTTGATATGATATTTTTATTCGGTAATGTTAATTCTGATTATTGAATATAATGGTTGATTTAAAATATTAGTTAAATTTATTGGTTGATAGTTATATTCGTCATCTCTAATCCATGGGCTGAGTTGGAGGAGTCGATTCGTAAGCCGCGAGCGCCACGGCAATTACGTAACACAAATTTTTAAATGAGTGGTAATTCCTAACACAACTCCTCTGGCCAATCGTGTATTTATGACAGGCTGATGGAAAATCGCGCTTCTGATGAGCGAAATGAATGCGCACAGGATATATTTTATGAGCATCGACTTATTTTTGTTAAGTTACATAGGCAGATGCGTGGTTTGATCGTATTTGATATCATTACATTATAAAAAAATAAGGTTTTTTCATAAATTATCCTAAAAAAATGTTTGCCTAGATAAATAACCTACTATTAGGACGCAACTTGTTATGTTACTAACACTATCATGATAGATACGAATTATAAGTAATCTAAAATCTGTGTTTTTACACAAAGTAAAAATCAGTCTTTGTCCAAAATCACACAAATTATTAGATTAGTTGCACTAATTTCAACCTGATTTATTTCAAAATAGTAACTGAGTCAAGTACTATCGTGTCGCACCCCTTAGGATCGTAAAGATAATGTGCCAAAAGTGGTGTCGGTAAGGTGAGGCGAGTTTGACGGTTTTTCCCCATCTCAAAAATGCCAAACGCGTAAATAAGTCCAAGTTGTCAGATTCGTTGTCGTTCAATTTAGTTAGTTAAATAATCTAATCAATAAACTGATCAGAAAAAAATCCGAATGATCTCCGTCGTTTCCGGTATAAAAATATAGTTCTGTTTAGTTCAACATTCCATGAGCAATAAGGATCCAAGCGGTCTCAGTTGTTCTTGTGTTTTATTCAATGTATGTGTAATGAAAAAACATTTATTTCTCGTCCATTTGGAGCTGAAATCATGGGGAAATTCCGATTCTGAACACCCAAGATATTTGGATCCTCATGAACGCTATTACAGAATTGCATTCTGCATAATTCAACATATACCTACGCACGGCGATGACGCGGTCGGGCTTATTGTAGGAACTGCGACTAAGCAATTTTGATACTTTGTCTTTTAATGCATTATATTTATATTTTACTTACTTTGTTGCGATTTATATTTGAAGAACATGAAGTAATCAGGTATCTTTCGATATACGTAGTAGATATTGTGTGATTTAGCGAACCATTTTACGGCTGCTCCTATTTGACTATTTTTTTTTTGTTGTGTTTGTAATTGTCAGGGCAAAGTTTGTATCGAAGAAAATAGTAGGAAAATTGCACTCGAGCAAAGCCGGGGCGTTGCTCGTTTATTCAAAAATAATTTAGGTCTAGTAACAGCCTCTTTAAACGGAGCCTATTCGACCCATGCTAGCAATAAACAAGACTCGTAATTACTTAAAAAAATAACATAATTACTATTTAAAATCTAATACCCATGCCAAATTTTAGCTAGTAGGTACTATGAGTCTCTGAGACTCATAGTACCTACTAGCTAAAATTTGGCTAAGCCGCAGATAGACAGACGGACATACGGACACAACGAAACTATAAAGTTTCCCAGTTCACTACGGAACTTAAAAAAAATATTTAGCCTATGTCATTCTCACAAACACTAAAAGAATATCTTATAATTGCAAACTTACATTAGTACTTACAGCATACTTATAAATACGCATACAAACACATAACGGTATGCAACCTACTTTCTAGCATATTCGGGTAACAAAGCAATCAGAAAGTTGCAGTAAAGAACCTAAGCAAAACTGGTCCAAAATTATCAAGAATAAACTACACATAAACTACCATGATCAAAAATAGATAGTCGCACTATCGTTTGGCGCTCAATAATAATTCAGCACTGGCCTCCACAATCGCTCAAACAATGAATTCGGTGGCCAAGCGCATCTCAATACAGTAAGCGAAATGTTATGAAATTGATGAAAATAACATTTGTCATAACTGTAAGGTATGGCCTTCATCACCAAGCTCTGCAGACAGAATTGTGCTCACAGTCAAAGTTTTGATTAAACGTATAAAGAAGCCGCTGCCTTTTTGGAAAACCACTTTGTCGACTTTAATGACATCTGGGGCAACGGTTTCGAGAGCACTATTCAAAAACATTTTCACATTTGTAAGGGGTGACTTTATGCACTTAGTTTATTATGCCATTTACCACATTTGATTCTGAGTTTGCTTAGAATGAGAGTTAGCAACGAGAGAGAGTCTCGAACCCTCAGGCAAATAAAGAGATATTGGAAAAAGTTTGCTAAGAGAAATCTATCAGTGATGAAGAAACACTTTGTTCGTTGTGTTAATAACTTTATTCTTGTAAGATAACCTCCGTGGTTTAATACCTAACATAAACCAGACATCGCGAGATCTCAGTTCGAGGTGAACTGTTAGTTATTTAACAGCGAGCTTTTTATTGTACGATGGGGAAGTGCTTGGTCTTCATCTCACTTGGTTACAAGTTGAAATAAGGCCGGAACAAAAACTAGCCAGGTGGACTAAAACAAAATCCTAACACTATTCAAACCAAGCACAATGTTGCTCCTTCTGGCGATCGAACCCGGGACCTCTGGATCTGACATCGGTGGGTTGAACCACGAGACCACAGAGGCGGTTAATAAAATAATATTGAATCTAACATAGAAACTACCTATCCATCAATAACTCTCCGAGTGCCTACCAATCTATGTAACTCCGCATTGAAATCAGTAATAGTAGCTTTTCTATGATTGGCATCCTATGTAGTTCAACTCCGTATTGAAATCAGTAATAGTTGCTATTCTCTGATTAGCGTCCTCGCCATAGAGCTACTAATCACTTATCGATAGAGTCTTGGTAATGGCGTAGTGTAGTAATGCCGGACGAGATTGGTTACTGACCGTGAAATACCTGTGATTGACAACTTCGTATCTTGTTGACATCTATCCCATTCAATAGTAGATACACTTCAAACACAAAGCAAATAGAGTTTGACGTTTACACATTGCCTTTTCAAAGTCCAAGTCAACAATTTTAAGATTTTTAAGGATCATTTTGAAATGTCAAATCTATCACCTGTTCGGAATCGCGACCAGCACACAAGGAAAAATGATAGAAAAAAAAGAGGCTGCTCAATGCTGAATGTATTAAGCAGTTGTTTTTTTTTCTTTATAAGTTTTTGTCAAAAAGTGTTGTAATTCACAGTCTCCCACCACTCTCTTTTAATCGTAATAATTCCGCCAACATTTCCTCGGCCGAACCTGTAGGTCTACTACGAAAAACAAAACATGACAGATTGCACGTTTTTCGATACAAAACGACAGCAGTTCTTTCGGATCCGACGATGTTCGATTTTCATAGGACCTGACGCCGAGGGCTTTGTCCAGCAATCGGGCAAAAAACGATGTTGCAAAAACATGTTACATATCAATTAGCTGATATAGATTTATAAACCAACCTTCACCGACACAAACAGATCCATCAATACACAACTAATAATTGCACCAATTTGCCGTTTAAATTCGTGAAAACCGGAGCACGAAGCCTAAGGTCAGACTACATATTTGAATCGTCGCATAGAGCGCCGTAGGTAGTAGGATATTGTTCCGACGTTAAGTCAAATTTTTGTCTCAGTTGTGTTTATAGTTAGTGTAAATGATTTGTTAACTCTTGACTAGGTCTAGACAAGGTGAGGTTTACTATAAAACAAGCTTTCCCAGATAACACTAAAGGCTCTTACGCACACAGCACTGAACGTAGCAAACTCTTTCCGGACTTCTGCAGTAGGTACATGACTACCATAGCAAAGTCAAATATTTTTATTCAGTAAGATTTTTTGAGAAAATTGATAATGTCACTTTGAAACGTCATATATACCGCCTGTTCGGAATCGCGAACAGCACACTATGAGAAAGGCAAAAACCTCTGGCTAGTTTTTTTTAGGATCTATCTCTTTCTTATAATTATCTAATACAAATTACAATTTATTCATTGGAGCAAATTCATTTTCTTAATGCCAGGCTTTCTTATCTTCTAGGTAATCTGAAATTGTATAATAAGCTGTCCTGGATAGCTGTTCTTTTACAAATTTTTTGATGTTATTATATTATAAGCTTAGCACATCACTTGGTCATTTATTATAAAAACGTACAGTTTGCCCTATGAACGTTTTATTAACTCTATAGAGCCTAGTATATACAAAAAACTACAAACTAGGAGGAAGAACCCCTTCCCCTTCCTATCTATCTCTCTTTTCCAATTCAGTACCTAACGCTTTCTTCCACAGCTGCGAAATCCAACAACAAGTGGACTACCCAGGCTTCTCCGGGACAGGTTTCATCGCCATGAAGGCTCCCGAGACCGCCCGCTACCTGCAGATGTCGATGAAGGTTAAGCCCAATGCGCCAGTCACTGACGGGATCCTCATGTACTGCGCGGAGTCAGCTCGCGGCATCGGAGGGTTCACCTCACTGGCCGTCAAGAACGAGCGGCTGGAGTTCAGATATGACCTGGGACAAGGTACCGTATTATTATCTGCAGAAAACATTACTGTAAATTACTTTAAACGAGTATGTATACTTCTATTGACCTGCCGTTCGCAGGCTGTGGCATGGGTTTAACAGGTAATTGACATTTCCTCGAATATCTAGCTGTATATCATAATAGAATTTAGTAATTTTCACCGGTTTCTGTGAATTTAAATCTACTTTATTGATTCTAGCTAAGGAATAGTGATGACCTGCGATCATCGAAAGCACTACAATATCTATATCGAGTCACACCGTAGCTAAGTCTAAGCTAACCATCTGAATTCCGAATAAAATTGGTACGACACTCCATGAATGAAATACCAATAGTACATTGTTTGGCAACTTCATAATTTCTTCGCTTAAATTATTTGTCAAATGGTTTTCGTTGGTCTCATTCCGTTTTATTTTATGCTTAAATCGAACGATCGTAAACGACACGAGAATATCATCAACGATTGAATTGAGAATCGGCATGAGCAGTAATCACTAAACGTGTGGGCGAGCTAGGTACAACCACCTACTTACTAAAAGCCTGATGCGTGAGCTGATTAGATCCGCTATACACTTTACACATCCGGCTTTGATGCTCTGCATATGATTGAGTATATTCGTATACGTCATCGACGTATACGAATATAATTTTTTCAAAAGATGTGTTTTTTTATTATTCAAAGTCAATATTCGTTCTCTTAGAAAAAAAAATGAAACGTCGAATCTACAACATTTTCGATATCGCGACCGCACACAAGGGGAATAATATGAACCTCGGGCTACTCGGTATTTTGTTTTTTTCCTTAATTGCTTGCAGAGAAACCTCTTAAGGTTTCTCTAGCGTCTTAACGCTGAAAGTGTTCAGGATACGATATGCCAGTGAGCGAGAAATACCCTATATTTCAAGTTATGATAAGGCCGAAGGTGGAATCACACTTCACCCAGAATCCTCAACATACTGAGGAACTGGTTACCTCTAAAATGTCGGAACATAACAATTTAAGAATTGATATTATGGCGATAGACTTAGTTAAGATGGTGGTACTAGCCAGGTGGATTCAAATAAAGTCCTACCACCAACCAAACCTAGCACAATATTGTACACCCCTGGGGATCGAACCCGGGACTTCAGATTATGATATCGGTAGACCAACCACTAAACCACAGACGCGGTTAAAATTGCATGAAATTACAATTTGAAGATTGTTGTAAATTATTGAGAAAAAGAGCCCATGTAGAGGTTTTCAACAAACTGAATAAACGAATACAGTTTAATTCGTGTTTATTCATGTTACGAAGATTTCGTTGCAGGGATAATTGCAAATCTAGGGACACGAATATCTAGGCGACCTACGCGTCTCACTCAGTTCGCAACAATGAAAGCGTATATATCCATGACCATATATATAAGGATATCCTGGGCATCTGCCAATAATGGTGCATTGTAGACATACGTCCGCTGTCATGAACCCAATAACGAACTAGCTGAGAGTTGAAACATTTTATGCTTCATGGTTTTACGGATTTTGCTGTTTTAATAGTGTTACAAACTAAACATATTTTGAATTGACATAAATTGACATCTTTGATTTACTTTGGATACCCATATTGTTGTAATAAAACATTCAATATTAAAATATGTCCCGCAAAATTTAGAGGGCCTCTAATTTTTTATTAGTTTTCACCATTTTAAATAATAAGTCGTATGTCACTTTAAAATTTTAAATATCGTCAGAAATAACGATATACCTACACTGTTTCAATCCTTGTAATTTTTTCAAATGTTATGGAGAACGGCTAGGTTTTAGGTAGGCTTCAATGGTATTGTGGCAATATTATGAATGAATATGAATAATACAGTAAAAGAGCGAAACCTATATAGAATCAATCGTTTTTAAGCTACGGTTTTAAGAAATATATTTCTCAAAAAGACAATGAATGTCACTTACATGATCAAATTCAAAACATTACCGTAGGTATGTAACATTATGTAATTTAAGAATATATATGTGTACATAGTATGATTACATAGGTCTTAGTTGCAACATTAGAGGTACCGGAACTTGAAGTAGCTTCTGAGTGTCTAGTGCGATTTTTATACTTGCTAAATACCGGCTCAAACGCTTTTGCGTTTACGACGATTTGTATGAAAAATAATACCTATTCACCATTCACGGTGATCAAAGGCGAATTGCAATTTGCTCTAGGCACTCTGAAAAAACTATCAATTTTAAGTACCTACTGAAAAAAGGGTTAAATATGGATAATATGGGTTTTATTGCAAATTTGTTTAACAATAACACTGAAGATTACTTTGAATACCTAGATAGAATAGGTACCTTTAAAATTATACCTCATCAAAAAAAAAACGATCTCACTCCTATCAAAACATATTATACTGGTATTATTGTTATTTTTTAATGAAGTAAGTTTACATAACAATATTATACTATAGTTGCCAGTACCATACACCACGCAGAAAAAGTTTTAGACAACTACCCGGTTACCGGTGGATACCGGTAACCGGATACTGTTAGGATGGCAAACCGGGTGTTCTTTTTAAAAAAAAACAACTTAACCTACTTTGATATGGATACTGATTAACTGCACTGAAACCCGCGTGTCTGAAGACATCATAATTATAAACTAGCGAACGCGGGGTGGAGTACCTACTTGGTTCGCAAAATTACATAGGCATATAATGTATATTTCGTAACATAACGTTATAGTGGACTAGCTGATAAAGTATTATCAATACATTTGATATTCAATTATTAGATTTCTTGACTGAAATGCACGCGTAGATCTTCGGTTCGTCAGCCTTTTTTTGTTATTTAGCGTTGCGTGCCGGTATAAAATATCCACCTTATAATACGGCGACAGGTTTTCTCGCATCTGGAATGAAATCCGTCGCCGTGCTTTTATCGATTTATGAAAAAACGCGATGCACGAACGCAGTACTAAAACACAAGTTTAACAGGTGCCGCTGTGGTGCTGGTCAGCAATAAAACCCTGAAACCGAACGAATGGACTGACGTGCAAGTTACCCGCTCCGGAAACCGTTTCTCCTTGATCATGCACAAGATATACAACTTCGAGAAGAGTCTCGACTCATCCATGGTAAGTACTAGTTAGTTTTAAACATCGACGGTACAAACTACACGCAATATCGAAACGGATAAGTGAAGATACAAGTCTGGTTTAGTAAATACATCAAACGTAAAAAAATATTTTTAAAACATCCATTTTGATTTTTGAAATATTTAAACTCTTGTTCTCGAGGTTTGTCTGAGCTGTACCTGGGTGAGGATAAGGTCAATGTTGGAGCGAGACGCACTCAAACGCTATCTATCAAAGGCACTGGCATTTCCACGCACCGACGGAATATAGGAAATTGCTAAGCGCTGATATTATGTAGGTATTAGTAGGTGGTCGCAAGCCTTGTGGATTTTTCAGGGGCATAACCGCAGCGTCTTATAGCATTCTCGTTTTGATCTTACATTACTTTTGTCTCGTTTCTTCTAAACTGGATAGATAGTGACAAAACTAAGGTATTATCAAAACTATGCTATAACCTCAAGTACCCCAGGTCGCCAGTGATAAGTTGACTAAAAGTCACTGAATCCATTGCCCGTGGCATATATCCTACCTCTCACTATATAACAAAGATACCTCTACGTTGCATACCCGTTTGATTATTGATTCGACCAGCTTGTTGTACCGCCGGGTAAGATACATAGACAAAACAATCTGTGGTAATTAGTGGAATTCACTACAGCATATGAAGCTACAATTTATCAAAATCCAAATTGATCAGCCAATATAAGTTTAATAATGATTTTTGTTCCTCGTTTTATTTAGAAAATGTTTGTGTATACGCAGATGAATTTAATTAACGATGTGTGTTTAGTTCGAACAGAGCCTGAATCTGGAGACGCCGATGTTCGTCGGGGGCGTCGACGAGTCCATTACACTGAACAGTAATACTGGAGTCACCGGCGGCTTCATGGGATGCATTAAAGATGTAAGTCAAACGCATATATAATATATATTTCAACAAATGACGGCGACAGAAAAAATACAATTTTATTATTCATTCATATCATTTATTATTCGATGATACATTTTTTTTGGTGATTGCCAAGTTTGATCACCAGCTCACATGAAAAACAAGTAATATGGCCGAAGATGGAGCACGCTTGCCTCAAAGAACCTATTTACTCTTGACTTGAAGACTCCAAGATTGTACTTGGGGGAAAAATGTCGAGGGCAAGTAATTCCATTCCATAAAAGTATAAATGATTTTAACGGAACGGAACAATACTCCAATCTCATACAAGTGCGGCCCGCCACGATAGGTAGATCCGAAACGAATTATTGTTTCACTATTTTCACCGTCAGAAGCATGCAATGTTTTACAATTTGAATCTATGTAGGTCAACTATGACACAATTAAGTGTCATAGTTGATCAACAGTAATACAATCAAATCTCAAATCAGTTGATGCACGTAATATCATATGTGTATAAGCTAGTATAGTATAAGCTAAGCTGTCCAAATTATTGATGATCGTATACCAATTACAAAAGTAAAGTAAACTAAACTCAAATAAAATTGTTCATAAATTATTAATTACAATATATCAATAAAATAATCATTGACGCATACACCTCACGTACACGTTAGCAGCCTTAGAAACAAAACAAACAAACAAACACAAGTTTAAAAACAAGTACAAAAATGGGATAAGATGGATAGTTTACATTGTAGACCTTATTATTGCTATTGTTAAAATATTTTCGAAGTCGGTTTTGTCAAAGCCAATTGCCAAGTGCTCTTCTGTGCCTCAGTTTTGGCAGAATCTATTTCAGTTTGTAAAAAGTTTTACAAGTATATACTGCAGCTTTTAAAAGGAGAGCGAAAGTTAATATTTGCCTGGGGTGTTTCGCTGCAAGGCAAATGCCTCCCTATCCTCCTTCAATAAACCTTCCATTAATCGCCAGCTTCGCCTGGGTCTTATATTTATTACTAGCCTAACAACCTGATTAGGTGAATGAATTAATGAAAATACTTTATTGCACATCTGAAAAATAAAACTGGATTATTTGCTAATAATGCTAATACAATGGGTGGTATTATCACTTAGAAGCTATTTCTTCCAGACAACCTTTGGATGGAGATGATTTTCTGGCTGAAGATGTGGTTGGTGGTGCACATATTTATAGAGTTCTAGCTAAATTGACTATATTACAATACATTATTTAAAGCTATGCTACAAATATACACACTACTTATATTATATAAATACCTACATATTATACACTATGTACCTTTGTCTATACACCCATGTATATACTCTACAAATATAATACACAAATAAGAGGTAATGATCTTGTATGCACATTATGTTTCTCTGTAGGTTTGCAGAACAAATGAGTAGATGGTGGTACCATTGATAGGGCCTAGTAATGATCGTGCATATCTAAGGCTATTTTAAATCAAATCTATACTGTACCTAATGTAAAGGTAAATTCAGTTGACTTGACTTTAACAGTGCCTAGGGCTAGACTGATAGAGATGTGCTTCCGAGCTAAAACAGTTAGTATAAGTTCGTAGTATGCATACAAATATGGTTATAAGAAAATTTATGTTAGTTGTACACGTTGCAACACACTGAAAACATAACACTGAACAAAAACAAAACTAGAGATGAAACGCGAGCTCTTCCCCGTCATACAATCCTAAATATAGCTAGCGGTCAATTAGTTAAATTACATTGTGTAGCATCGTATTGGCGATATCGAGTTGCAGTTTTGAGTCCTCTAGTACGAGAAGTCGAACGACTATTATAAGACATAGACATAGACATAGACATTCATTTATTAACTATTATAACACACATACACAAACATTACAGAATGAAATTGTCAAACAGAAAAACAAGAGTAAGTAATAAGTGAATACAGTTTGTGCTGTGTGCTACAGCAGCAAATGGGACACAACTCAGCATTATGCCTCACTGTAACACAGGTCAGCGCTGATATTCTGTTGTGACCCAGCCCAGTCAATCGACCTCATGAAGTGAGAGAACATTTAATATCAATAAAATCATAGAAAAAAGTATGAGGGGAAAATCTATAAAATTTTATTTCATAAAAAAATTAACATATTGAAATAAACACAAAATAGAAAGTAAATTAATAGATAGTAATTGAAAATACACGCAAATAATATACGCAGAGATACTAAGGTATTCAATATTGTATTAGTAGTACATACATACCTATACAGATAAACATGTGACGTGATACTTTTTGACCGGTGAAGGGCGCGCTATAATGATGTGTACCAGACAACTCAGTCTTCTGCAACGTCAATACTTGTATTTTATATATTTGTTTGAATGTATTCTTGGACTTTAATTGGCGGAGAGGTGGTGGTATATTATTCCTCTATTAGTGGTTATAAGTCCTGATAAAGTTAAGCTTTACATTCATTTAATTGTTAAACAGTGCTATCTAGCCCCAAACTAAGCATAACCTTTGCATGCTTAGCATGGGAACTAAATTACGGATAGGTACACAACTTTTTTTTTTTTGTGAATAGGTACATACTTTTGATACACAACACCCAAACACAGAACGCCCAGTAAAATGACGTGGTACCTATAAATACTGTCTGCAGCTAAATTAATTCGCGTTTCGACAAACACATTTTCCACATGGCTTAATGAGTATGCTAGTCGCACAATAAATAATGTGCTGGACGAAAACTCCAGCAAACAAAACAAACACGCCAGTTTTATCAGAAGTACATAAATATCTGTATGAAATACGTGAATTTCACTTTTAGGGTTCCATACGCAAATGGTGCTGACGGAATTTTATTACTAAGGCCTTGTTGTCCGCCCGTCTGTAGAAGGCTGTTATTCTTACGACGACCAGTCGTAATTAAAAAAAAGCAGCCTAGCAGATGGATAAATTATTATCTCAAGCCTTGCTCTAAGCTCGGAGGCGTTCCAATGTACGCGTAGTCGGTTACGCGTATACAGGAACGCTTAGTCCGTACCTGTAGCAGCGCGTATACGTTTTGAGCACGCGTATAGGGAAGACTGGGTACGGTTGTAACTAAGGACGGTTGAACCAGTGAATTTTAAATCCTAGGCCGCAGGGCAATACTTCGAATTAATCAAGACTTTTTTTTTTGTGGCGTTACATCCATCCCCGACCTCTGTTACAATTGCCCCTCGTACAGTGGTCGGTTGTAACAGAGGCAGACGTCTTAAACTTATTAGTATCGTGTAACCGGTGCACGCAAGGCTAAGATAACAAGCATTTTAAGGTTGCTAAAAGTCCTAAAATTAGTCGTAATGTTTACAGCGCTGGGAAAAATAGTTTCGGTTCTATGACAAAGAAAAAATTGTTACAACCGTACGAGTGGGTACGGTTGTAACTAGCATTTTGAGCACGCGTATTGACTCGCGCGAGTCGTTGCCAATCTGCTTCAGGGTGACAGCTCTATTTCATATACATAGTTATTGATGTGTGATACTGGCTGGCCGACACGCAACTTGTCACCACTACACATTCATAATTACCCAACGCATAAGGTGCCTTGTAAGCGTATCTTCTTGTACCTACACATATTCAACATACCTAGATTACGCGTACATTGCAACGCCTAATCCGTACAAGGCTTAAGAAATAGCAAATAATAATGGTCATTTGTACTCTTTATGCAAGAATTTTGTTTTTCTTTCCTTATTTTTTCAAAATAATAAAACGGTTGTACTAAGTGACCCATATCGACAAGTGCTTATCAAAAGCTGGTCAAGTGTGTGTTGGATCTGAAGCACCAGTAAAAATGTAAAATAACAGAATTTTTGTTTTGAAAAAAATCAGAATCACACTTAGCCGGTTTCATTTCATGAATCATAATAATTTGCATGCAATTGCTAATAATGTTGTTCTGCATTACGATGTTGGAATATGATTGGAATTAATATGAAAACGGATTCCATATCGGAGCGCGGAATTTAATTGTTTACGAATCAGGTAAAGTGCGGTGGATTTATACATCAATAAATTACCTTCGTTTTCATGGAATATTTTTTACCCTATTGATTATAAAGAGACACTAAAGTCGAAATACCGAGCACCGTTACAAACGGTCACTGGATAGGTAGCTTGATGGTGGCCTGTCCAAGATACTAGCTGCATTGCTATATAGCAATGCTGACTCGCTGGCCTAAATAATTGTGCCCCCTCGGGTTTGTATGATTTGAATTCAAGTCCAAATTAATAAAACTTGATATAACCACAGTACTAGCCGTAGTAATATTTGCGCGAGATGAAATCGCAAGCTGTTGATTCCTTTACACAAAAAGAGTAGGTAGATTGTATGACTATTCGTATACGATACGAATAGTGTAATACTACACAATCTTTTGCTAATACGACAATCCGTTGGTTGAACGCAAAATAATAAATGTTTACATTGTTATAATTTATAATTATATATTTTTATATTTATAAGGTGGCAAACATGCCTACTGTCCACCTGGAAAGTGGTATTCGTCGACTATAGTCGCTTGCAACCAGAAACATGAATTGCGTGTTGCCGAATCATAAAAAATAAATAAATTGTCGGTGATCAAACTCTGAAGTATTGAATCCATAAGTCTCAGGAGATATTTTTCCTCCTTGTGTGTTTTCCATCGCTTGAATATCGGGTTGCGTTCTGAGGAGTAGTTAGACATGGAGTTCTCAAAAAGTTAAAATTGTGATCTCCCTACCGGTCTTGCCTAATAATTACAGTATCGGGTAGGGAGATCACAATTTTAACTTTTTGAGAACTCCATGTCTAACTACTCCTCAGAACGCAACCCGATATTCAAGCGATGGAAAACACACAAGGAGGAAAAATATCTCCTGAGACTTATGGATTCAATACTTCAGAGTTTGATCACCGACAATTTATTTATTTTTTATGATTGAATAGACCATCGTTTGACCACAATCTCACTTGATGTTAAGTGACGATGTAGTCGACGATGTAGCACGATGGTCTAGGAGACACCTATTCACTCTTGCCTTAAAAAGACCCAAGTTATATGTGGCAGGAAAGACTGATGACGGTAAAGAGTTCCACACCTTGGCTTTTCTTATTATAAAAGTGGATCTTATCCTCTAGGTGACTACGGAACTGAACGTCGCTGTAAATGTCAATACCCAGGATCCCAATGCACTTAGAGATTGTAAGGAGCGAATTCTGAAATTACGTAGCTACATTAGACAGTATGCGCGCCAACTATTGATTTTTGTAGGGTTGAACTAAACCAGTTTCAATTCAAAAGTCGGACGTTCTGGTTACTCCTTCCGTAATCTACTCATCATTTATGGGCAAGGGCTATTAGCCCAAATAAGTGACCTACTACTAATTATCTGCATATAGATATGCGGTAAAAATAAATTTATCTCTGCCTGATCTATCTTCCTTTTTGGGTTACGCGTGCACATCGGCAGTCTTTCTTAAATGCGGGCTTGTGGTGTGAGAGAGCTCATAGAGGCGCATCACTTCAGTAATATCGCTGGAATGCCATTTATTATTTGACTTTACTGACAAAGTCCTTGGAACAATCATTGTTCAACACACAGGTGAAAAATAAGCAAAACATTCGCAAAAACTTCACGATGCTCTTCGACGTGAATGCAATTAGAACTCAAACAAAGGACCCTTTGTCAGTTCGAATAGCATTAACTGCAAAAGCCAGATCAAAGAAATATATATCTGGTTATTGGTTGTAGTAGGAGCTGTGTGTTGGGAGGTGGGTGGTTCATGCAGAGACGGATTCAATTACATCCATCTCGTGGCTACCGGTAGGTATATGAAGGCACAATACTCGATGTATTGTGGGGTTCTCGCAAACTGGGCTCTGTTAACTAAATCAACTATCCAAGAAACGATATTTTGGAATACACCACGGTCTGCGTTTATATAATAATAGCTGCTGGAAAGACAGGCGGCCAGGCTAGTGCAAACCTACCGAAACGTCTTCAATTTTAATTGAAATTGACATGCCAATCTCATACAATGTCTCATGCCAATTGAACCGTAATGTACTTGATTATGCATAGTTATTATCATTTTTAGGCTATCATTTAAACAGTCTGCTAATTATTTTTATCATTCAGCTAAATATTCATTCAAATTGTTATTATATTTAAAGTGAATCCGACTAATATTTATGTACGACCCAGCCTCAACAAGGTATTTCCGGGTACCGAAAAATATTTAACGATCCACTGACGTATTCTGCCATAAAATTCGTAGATAATTAGGCCGTGTAATAACAACACGAGACGATATTTATGCCGCTGTCGAAATGTAAAAAAAAGCATTCAACTACTTTCCTTAATTTTATCGACGTAACAGACGCCTTGTCATTGAATATGAGTTTATTAACGGGCTAAGAATTATATTTCCCTACTTATCGTGGCGCTAGTCAATGTAAATCAAAAGAATCAAAAATCGAACGGTTTAACAAACTCTCAGGTTCAATATACCTCTCCATCCAATCCATGCATACATTACCATACCATATTCCATACGTTTACATTAAAGAACTCAATGTCATTATTTACTAACAAGCTTGGCGTAGTACCTCTTCGCAAGGTAACCTGCGCGAGTTCAACTTACACAGTCATAGAACACCAAAACCAAAGTGCTATTTAGATTTTAATGTGCGTATTGTTTTAGTTGAAATCGCACAACATTCCGGTGGACATGGTCAACGATCCAAGTCTCCGGTCGTCCAACGTTCAAGACTGTGCCAACATGTTCCCTACCTCCATCCCTCGCGGAGATATACCAGAGGTGAGTTTACGTCAATGCGTTTTAACCCGCATCAGGGCCCGGTTCAACTAAACCAATCGCGTCACTATGACTGTAGTACATCATCACGGAATTAGTTTTAGAGGCGACGATACGTTTTTTTTTATGTCACCTGATTTTTCAAGTTATGATACGACCGAAGGTGGAAACGCACTTCACATGGAATTCTCAACCAACTAAGCAACTGGCTATACCTCTAAATGTCGGAATACAACAATTAAAGAATTGTTGTTATAGCGACATAATTAGGTACGATGGTGGTAGCTAGCCAGGCGAACTTAAACAAAGCCCTACAATAAACCAAACCATGAACAATATTGTACTCCCCCTGTTGATCAAACCCGGGACCTCTGGATCTGAAACCGGTAGGCGGACCACGAGACTAATTAGGCGGTTAAAAGCCATTTGAGAGAGGTCCTTGCCATAGTGAAGCGATTGGTTATGCAGAATTGGCGCCCAGGACACCTAAAGCGAGTAGTGTGCGTTTCATTGTTCAACCAACTGATAGTCGGATATTTTTACACATTCCCATAGAATTGACCGCGATTTCACTCTACAAGTGCGCTCGAACCGGACCCCCTCGAACGTGGTGAGAGACCCGGATTAATAGTTTGCACGAGATTTGAGCATTCCGTAAGACCCCTCGCGCGTAGTAAACTCTTTGTACAAAGAACTCTTACTAGATTGGTTTTTGATAGATTGGATTATTGAAGTCTATAAAACGATTATAATCATAAACACGTCAAACAAATGTTTTATGATTTTGTAAAAGATTACATCCTAGGCAATGACATCTACACTTTTATTATGAAGAGAAAAGATGTTTTTTTGTATTTTTGTGTGTATTGAATAGGCTCATAAACTACTGGACCGATTTTAACTTTCACCAATATAATTCTATAGTTTTACTGAGTAACGTAGGCTTTATTTGGTTTTATTAGTCCTTGCAAAAACTCTAATAATGTAACCCAAAGTGATGGAAAATTACCGATAAAATTCGTTACATTGCGTGCGCTGCGAAAACTATTGATGATAGAACAAAGTAATGTTTTTCTGTTTTAGAGAACATATCGATATCTACAAAAAAGTCAGAGCTAGCATATATACTCGTACTCGTATATATAACTATTATAGTTATGTCACAATCACCATTTTTTATGTTTATTAAGTTAATTTTAACTCCGTTTGAAACTACCGCCAATATTCCAACGATATTAACCTTGGTATTAATCCTTATCTAACGTAGTCAAAGCTGTTTTAGAACCTGTAGATAACTTTTTGAATTGTTCAAGTAAAACATTCCAATCAATAGATATCGTGATTAAGTTCACGATATCTATTGATTGGAATGTTGGAAAAGAAAAAATATTGCTGAGATCAGTGGCTAGGATGCAACCTTTATATCTATAAATACTGAGCAAAGTAAAACCAACTTAATATGAGCTCTCTGGACAAAGATATTACTACGCGACGGGGGTTATACCTGGATGCTCTTTCCATACATCAGTACTTACTTATAATTGAATTCACCCTGGGTTACATTATTACAGTTTTCGTAAGGAAACCTAACAAAACCGTATAATAAAAAAAACCTATGTTAATCGATGATTCTACACTTTTGTTGAAAGATTTTTTAAGATCAAGATCATTTAAAGGTTTTTGAGCCCTTTCAATACTTACAAAATTTTTAATCCGCTACAATATAACCGCCTCTGTAGTCTAGTGGTTCGAGCCACTGATTTCAGATCCAGAGGTCCCGAGTTCGATCCCCATGGGGAGTACAATATATTGTGCTTGGTTTGGTTGGTGGCAGGACTTTGTTTAAGTCCGCCTGGCTAGCTACCACCATCTTACCTAATTCTGTCGCCATAATAACAATTCTAAAATTGTTGTGTTCCGGCCTTCAGAGGTAAGATAGCCAGTTCCTCAGTTTGTTGAGGATTCCGGGTGAAGTGCGCCTCCACCTTCGGCCTTATCTCAACTTGTTACCAGGTGAAATGAAGGCCAAGTGCTTACCCGTGGTACAATAAAAAAAAACTCCTTATAATAATACTCGTAGTATAGATTTACAATTACAGGGCCAGAATTTCACGCCTTTTTCTATAAGTTATATAAATGTAGAATAGTTCACTTCCATTCGCACTATTACGCAAGTTTATTATACGTTTTGTAAGTGTACGCTGCCGTAAGCTTTGGTCGGAATGCTATCCACACGTCTTGTTCATATCTTCGTTCCTTTATGAGCTATCTTTATGAAAATTTGCATAGCGCGGGCAGTGTTTGAGCAGAGTTATCAAACCTCGTTGCTCGAGCTAAGTGAGTAGTTTTCGAGTACCTTTGTGTGTGTCAGTGCTAGTCAGCATACATAGTAAAAATAGTCTAAATTTCCTCAACCAAACGGGCATTTTTTTGTAAGTTTTGAGTTTTTAGGCCTATTATCAACAAACCGACCGACGAACTGAAGTCGATCATGTTACGCTACCATCACCGATACCCGCTACATGTCTTGTTAGCTGTGATAAATTCATTGATATAAATGTAAAATATAAATATAAATGAATACATTTAGTTTATTGTTTGTCGTTGACTTTGAAGAGTTGTACATTACGGTCAACAAATCGAGTCAAACGTTTAGTTAGTAATTTTTTACGGTCAACATTATCTTCCGAAAAATGTATTTTCTAACTTTTATCATTATCATCAACATTATAGCTTGAAACTTCGCTATAAGACATCGGTCTATAAAACACTATTGGAATGGAATCGGATAAAGATAACTATAGTTCATCTATTTGATGTGGCAAAGTGGAAGTTAACCTATCGAACGAAGGAGTGTAATACGCTGACATTGTAATCGTTACAAAAGTACAAATTTGTGCTAGGCTTGTTTAGTAGTAGAAATTGTTTCAAGCCCGTGGTATCTAGACCACCATCTTACATAAGTCTGGATTGAACAACTATTCTAAGCGGATGTTCTCCAGCATTTTAAAAATTATTTAGCCATTTCCTCAATCTGTTGAGGATTCCGGGTGAATTGCGCTTCCACCTTCGTCTTGTCATAACTTTGGTGAGAAGAAGGCCACATGCCGCACGACGCATCCCCGTCATACAAATGAGGGGGCAGAATACCTAAGCTGTTTGTCATCCTACCCTACACATATTATTAACTCCACCAAACATGTATTCTAATTTATCAAATATATTATTTTTAGCAGCGATGGTTTCTTGTAATTATTTCAGTGTTTATATTGATTTTTGACATAAATAGCTCGCTGCAATTAATGAACATAAAAAACTGTACAATTGTAATACGTGTATTTTAATCGTAAAACTATGAATAAGAATGTCCACACTAATATAACGTTCACCAAGCGAAAACAAGTATCGGTAACTTCGTCGGGCGCGAGCGAGGACTTGGTCATACACAAACATAGCACGAATTACGGCAAAACAACTCTTATTGTCAAAGGAGCACGGCTGGTATAACTCGCTGCCCGCGCATATCAAGAGGATAGAAGAGATATCAATTCAAGTATTTAAAAATAATCTAGCTGCTTGTATAATAAAGGCAAATAATTAAAAAATCCTTGCTCTCATATTTTAACTAAAATAAAACTACAATACATGGCATCAATGTCATTCTTGATCTTGATGATCAAGATATTATTTATTTATTTATTTATTTATTGGAAAACCAACAGCTCTTAAAGTTAAAATAACAAAAGCAATAGAATCAGAAAGCTAATAACCGGTTTTCACGTCTAGATAACATCTATTGTATGTACCTTCCTACTGTCTATTAGTATTTGTGTTCAGATTTCAAAATTGTGCTCAAATTAAATACAAATTACCTACCTAGATACCTTTCTACGTACCTACCTACTTATTTAGTGAATATGACGACGAGCGTTAATAATATGATTTAGGTTGTGTTTATCACATATTCGACAACCTATTTCAACTACCACGTGACCAATAATAAGCTAATTAATTCCGTTTCCCCATTAGGCGGAGTTTTGTCGTTGCATCAACGGTGGGTCTTGCGCTGCAGACGGTACTTGCATTTGTCCCCCTGGCTTCGGCGGAAACCAGTGCGAGCGGCGTGCACCCTTATCCAGGAACCAGCAGCGCGCGCCCACAAACCCCTGCGCGGCGCGCCCCTGCCGCAACGGAGGCACCTGCCGTCCTGACTACACCAACCAGATGAACCACACCTGTGACTGCCTGCTCGGCTTTGCGGGCGCCTCCTGCCAAATGCGTGAGTTCAAACACCCTGCCCCACACACTTTCTTTATTACCCTTTTCGTAGTCGCATTGAATTTCACTGCATTCAATTATAACTTCAAACAAAACTTTTAACTCGTGGAAGATGCAAAAATGCAATAAAAATGTTAACGCTGGCAACTCGATTCGATCGTTGACTTGGTATTATTCGCAGAACGAACTCTGATGTCAAGGTTGAAATATTTCCTCTTACAAGTATTAATACTGGGAATATTCCTTTAAGCGTATTTCCATACTTCTGAACATTCGTACTGAATATGTAGGTACGTTTAACAAGATGCACTGAATCAGTCACAAAACGTAGCATATTTTCGAAGGAGTAACGAACTGTACATTCACTGGCGATGCTTACAACCTGTCGCAAAGTTATTCGTATCAGCTTGCATAGATACAGATTTCTTCACTTTTTAATACGGCACATATCTCAAACTGTTAGTAGCTGTTCTTAGCGATATTACTAAACAGTAAGTAGCCCTCGATTATGTTTTTTTTTTTATCTTGAAGCTGATTTATTTTCGATCATGAACATGTCGTTAAACATGAAAGAAAATACCTAAATAAATATCTAACATAATATGCAAATGTGGTGTCATCTATTCGAGCTCGGATTGGCTGGGAATAATATCTTTGCTACTACAGAGAGGAGCATCATTTTGTCGCCTATTACATTTTTCTCTTTTTTTTCCTTTTGTGGTTAAAAGGTTTAGTTTATGTAAATCATTTAACTTTTTCATTTAAATTAACGGCGTCTTTAAAGTATTATTGTAAACGTACAGTCAGTAAAATAACTCGATCTGTCTTAAAAGAGGTTCCAGCAGGAACACATCCTGAGATACATTTCAAAATCAAATTGCAAATTCAAATACAGCATTTGAGAGTTATTTATTTTTTTGTTTAAAGCCTATTTTGCTAGAACTAACATTTAATGAATTTTGTAAGTAAATTTCCCAGTTACTTCTATATACACAAGTTTAATTTTTTAAAGTTGTAAAAGCTTCTTGAATACGATATGTGTGATATATACACATGAACATCATCAACATCAACAGCCCATTAGTGTCCACTGCTGGACAGAACCTCCACCAAAATTTGAGGGTATTGCCATATTCACCACGCTTGGCATACGGATTGGTGATTGCCGTAGCATCAGGTAGTATACAGAAAAAAGCTGCTGACCTTCTTCTGTTGAAAAAAAAACACATCAAAAATATACAATATTTATCAGACCCGGATGGGTCTGATAAATTTTTCACTATTATATTTTGAACCGCTGTTTTTAAAGAAAGATATCTGTAGTCCTGTTGGTGATACCGTCACAGTTCGACGCTACCAAAGCTGAAATCAGATTGGAAAGCGAGGAGTTGGAGTTGCCGTAGTGATAAGGTGCTACAAGTGGAGAGGTGAGGTGGAGGAACGGATATTAATTACTTTGGATTTCGCATCAACATTGAGGGAATGCAAGATATTTGAATTAATTTCTCCGATGAATTTGAAAACTACGTAGAGTATCTGGGAAATAACTTTGAAATAATATTCTGCAATCTAAAATCTAGCTATTGCAATATTAGTTTGTGGTACATTGTACAGTGGTGGACAGTTATTAGAAACACAGTAAAATGACTTGAATGGTAAATGAAATTGAACGAGTAATTAAAGTTGTAGGTAGCAGTATGGCTCAAAATATAATCAAATGCACCCTATAACGAATTCAACATGGCGGGTTAACTACACTTATCGTAAGAACAATTTATTACAAACAATGATAATTTTTAACCGCCTCCGTGGTCTAGTGGTTCGTCCACCGGTGTCAGAAACAGAGGTCCCGGGTTCAATCCCCAGGGGAGTACTAATATTGTGCTAGGTTTGGTTGGTGGTAGGACTTTATTTAAGACCGCCTGGCTAGCTATTAGCTAATTCTGTCGCCATATCAATAATTATAAAAAATGTTGTTTTCCGGCATTTAGATGTAAGATAGCCAGTTCCTCAGTTTGTTGAGGATTCCGGGTGAAGTGCGCCTCCACCTTCGGTCTTATCTTAGCTTGTTACCAGGTGAGATGAAGGCCAAGCACTTTCCCATTGTACAATAAAATAAAATAAAGATTTTGGTTGTCCTTCAACATTACATCAAGGTGGAATTCTTATAAAAAATTATACATAACATTAAATTTAGTTCAGACAAGAAATACTATGGAATGGTGATACAAATGGCTTATTCACAGACATTTAGTAAATGGTTGGGTAACCGGTGTTATTGATTAAAACTCGATTCTAGAATTTTTTACATCTACCCATGGTAATACACCTCCAAATTCTACAAAAGCGCTATAAAGTTCATGAATACCAATTATATTTTTATTAGTCAATACCACCAACCAAACCAAGCACAATATTGTACTCCCCTGGGGATTGAACCCGGGACCTCTGGATCTGAAACCGGTAGACGAACCACTAGACCATAGCACCAGTTGTAGGCTGAGGGTTCGATTCCCACCCAGAGCAAACATTTGTGTGATGGATATAGATGTTTGTTCTGTGTTTGGGTGTTGTATCGTATAGTATGTATGTATTTACAAAAGGTGTTTAAGTATTCTATCCGTAATCTAGTTCCCATATTACAAGCTAAGCTTAGTTTGGGACTAGATGGCGCTGTGTTAAATTAATGTCCTGTAATATTTATTTGTTTTATTTTATTGAGGCGGCTAAAACCGTGAAAATCTCATAAAATATAATAAAACATAAATAGAATAGATGAAAACATAGTTTTTATGTCGTAGGTATGCAAATTATTATTAAATAAAATAGAGCAATTGGTTAAGCTGTTTTGGTCGCTACCGCAGCACGCTCGCTCCGTTTGTATCGCGTTTTGTTTATTTTAGTGTTCACTATTCAAATAAGAAGCAGCCTCTGCTTTTAGATCTTACTTAACTACCCAATTACTAATGGGTTTTTTTCCAACACATAATTCAAACCGTCAAAATAAACAACCGATTATTGACCGATGATTTATATCATTCATGTTTTCAAACTTCACTTATACCATAAAAATGGTTCTATTCTACATAAAGTAGTAACTCAGTATGTTCTTAATAAGCGTCAAATTTAATACTTTGGTCAAAATTTGTCACATGTTTTTGCTGACTGGATATTTACATTAAAAACATCAACTTGAATACCATATAAAACAAAACATAAAAACAGTAAAACCAATATTGTATTATCTTAAAACGCTAACGAAGGCTGTAGACCTACCAATGAATAAAATATGAATTGCATTCGTTCACAACTAGTAATAAAATGTTACAAGTGTCGTAGAAATCTATCACGTTTCAAAGCAATTTTTGTGTTAGAATGTTTTCAGTATAACCTTTGAAAAACATAGCGCAAGGTCAGCAAAACTCCAAGTGCAAAAGACAACTGACGTGTGTTCAAATACTACGGTTGACAGGAGATTACACAAGCTCTCAAAGCGTTGCAAAAAAGCTCAGCATTGATTTCTTTTAGACTTCTACAACGAAGTATAGGGTATAAAAACTAAGTTTTAGTCAATTTAGTTAATAGTATTTTCAACCAACTTGAATGACAAAACAGAAAGCTGCGACATATTAGTTTTCGTTTTCCTGGTTCTCATCCACATAATTATTTCATTTTTATTGTTCTTCGACGTGTAAGTTCTGGCCTTCATCTCACCTGATTTAAAGTTATGATAAGGCCGAAGGTGGAAGCGCAATTCGCCCAAAATTCTCAACAAATTGAGGAACAAGCTAACACAATAAAAATATCTTACCTATCTACCTATCAATAAAAAAAAATAAATGATATCTTACCTCTAATTGTCGGAACACAACAATTTAAGAATAGTTGTCATGGCGACAGAATTAGGTATAATGGTGGTAGCCAGACAAAGGCGGTCTTCCTACGAATCCTTTTTCATATCATTTTGATATCATATATTATTCAGCGAGTCAAGTTGTATGACAGTGTAATTTCAGATACTGTCATACAACATTTTGTATCGACGGCCCGTAATAAACTTGCGCTCAAAGCTTTTAAATTGAATCCCGAGCAAAATTGCGACTAACAAAGCACTCAGAAAATATCCAAAAAACAAACAAGTGGTCCGTTCGTTGCGTTTGTGCATGTAACAAGCCCCATACTCAATTAAACAAAGCCTGGTACAGCCAGGCTCGGGGACTCACTTGTCGAGGCCAACTAGAAACTAGCAATTAGCTACTTTGTATTCACCAACCGCTTTTCACCGTATTCGGAGGTTGAGGGTTATTTTGCGCCAAGCTACGTATTGTGGTGAAATGAAAAAAAATTAGAAATTAAACTGGATAACTTAAAAAATATACAATTAAAATATTATACTTGATGTAACAAGAAGCAAGAGTACAAAGAAGTCGTAAGACGTCTACCCCAATAGTCTCTGATCACTACTCAGAGTGTATAATTATCTTATGAGGATAACATATGTACTAGGCTAGGGGCAGCCCACGGTTTGAAGTAGCGTGCAATCAATACGGGACAGGTCGCAAGCCTATACAGTGTTTTGGTCCTAGGGACATACCGATTTCATCACGATGTGACCGTCACCGTCGGAGCATGTGCATATGAAAAATGCGAATAGGTAATAAGTAATACAAAGAAGACAATAAATGAAAAAGCTATGTATGTGAAATAGTTGTGGTGAAACAGTGTGCGAGATATGTAACAAAATATTAAATCAATGTTTAATATCACGGTAATCGTAATATCACGGTATTACTTACTTTTCAAATCGAAATCGTAGCGTGCTACGATGCCTACATCGTAACATCGTAGCACGTATGCTACGATGACTCGTAGCATGTATGCTACGAAAGTTCGTAGCATGTATGCTACGAAAGTTCGTAGCATGTATGCTACGAACGATGCTTTATCCCCGTCATCTTGTTGTATTACACTTAATCCTTACGGCGGCCCGGAACAACTACTACATCATAAACTCATAAACTTCTGATAGTTACAAACTCAAACGAAAGATAGGAGAACAATCTCACAACTTTTCTCAGACTAACAAGACAAATTCATAGACAAAATGTTTATCGATAATATTTTTTAGGATTAGTCTGTTCGGAATCGCGACCAGTACACAAGAAAGGCAAGAACCTCTAGTTTAGTTTGTTTTTCGATGATCCATTCCAAAATTAGGTACTTACAGAGTAAAAAAAATACTCTTATAAATCTAAACACTTAATATTAGTTACTAGATGCAATACCAAAATAAGTGGGCTGAACTAATATCGTTATGACAACATAAACACAGATATTTAGGTCATTTAGTCCTAGTTTGAGGTGACAAGTAAGTACCAGCCGTTTCGTGACGGCTAAGAATATTAAATTTTGTGGTATCTATTTCTATTGATAACATGCAAGCTATGGATCATACCGTAAGATGGACAACCGATATCGTTTGATAGGCCTTAATTGTTGTGTTCCAGAAACTTAGTGGAAAGATAGATAGATCCTCAGATTGTTGAGGATTCCGGGTAAAGTGCGCTTTCGTCTTGAAGAGAAAGGTCAATGAAGATAAAGGTTAAGCGTTTAACCGTTTTTCAATGAAAAACAAAATATAGTGTATGGGTCTGGATTTACTAAAAACCTGAAAAATGAACTCGAAACCTATATTAGGTAGAGGATAAACCCAAAATCGTAGGTTATTAAAATTGACACTGAATTCACTGGTAGCTACCCTTTTTTATCGCAAGGTTTTCGTAAGCCTTCTGATGAAAAGAGCCTGACCGTGACTGTACACATCGCGCTCAGTGCAAATATCGATAATGCTAATTCAGCGAGATTCCATGTTTTCCATTAGAATGAGCATCATAGTATCCGTATATTAAGTTCTCTTTAATTATTAGAAGATTCTTACCTGAAGGCTTAATGTCTGCCTGCCTGGCATGGAGATTATCGTAAAACCTACCAGTTTTAATAAAGTATGGTATTTTTTTATCTATTCGGTCTTCGAAAAGTCAGCTTAGTTGTAGTTTTGAAACACATAATTCGGACCTATGGAAAATTACGTCAGTAGATTGCTTGCTTCTTATTATACCCAGAAACACTTTGCTTATTTAATTCACTATGGTTTGCGGATCAAATACAATTCAAAGCTGACCAAATCCTCCTTTATAAGCCAAACCAATTAATTGATTGTCCATTTAAATGATAGCCGATTTTATGTTAGTCTCACAACGTGCATCACATCAATTATCACAAACGTAATAAACTTTACATTTATTCAATAAATTAAACTAACTAAGTACAAAGGAATCAGTCAGATTACCTAAGGACCGTTACAAACGGCCTATAGGTAACTCAACTGTTCCAGACCAGTACCAGACGGAAGCGTGCCCAAGACACTGGCTGCATTATAATGCAACGTAATAATGCCTCACCGATTCTACTTCTGACTGACATACCTAATCAACGTTTCATTTCGTACCTAGTGTATATGTCAGCGTTAGATTGTAAGCACCTTCCGTTTGTAGTATGGCTCGGCATATTGTACACATGTCAGCATAAGATTATAAGCACCGTCCGCTTGTAATATGTCTCGACATATTGTAAACTCTATAATGATATTTTTGGTTTCAGAGTTAGGGCATACTTTTAATTAAAAAATTCAACCCCTTTATGAACCCCTTAGGGTAGGAATTTTCAAAATCCACTTCTTAGCGCTCATTTTCGCATCAAGACAAACATACCCTCCAAATTTCATGTCTCTACGATTAGCCGTTTAGTCTGTGCGTTGTTATCAGTGAGTTAGTTAGCATTTTACATTATTATAAGATAAACAAGAAATCAGAAGTTTCTTTTTAAGTAAAGAATTGCTTTCAAGCTTATTAAGACCCTTTCATTAGCTGCATTAATTCCTAGAATTATATATTTTTTTTCTGTGCAAGAAATATCATATATCATATAATATACTATCAAGATTGTCATTGCAAAAATGCAAGATGTTTCAAAGACTTGATGTTTTAAAGACACTTTTACGCAGAATTTGATTTAAAAATTGCCTGGTTCTACTTACAAGATATAAGGGTAGTATTACATTGAGCAAAGTTATATTTCTCAGTTCAATCGTTCCATTTGCAGCCTCGCTTTCACTAGCGTCACTGGCCATCATGTTCATTTTGTTGTCAGTTGTCAGTTGTCAGTTGGCATCAATAGGTACCTAATCAAATCTTAGAAGTTAATTCTTAACCTTCTGATTTTCTTCTGATTGTCTCATCGAAATGAGACGTTTTATGTAAATGTAGTTCGGATGAAAAAACTAAGTATAATTGGTTGGATGGATAATGAAACTCTGAAGTGACTTCCTGAAATCCCTTGAGTTTGGTCGGTCTCTTATTTATGATATGTTTTGACGAGTCCATTTGACATTTGATGACATTTGCTTCGTGACAAAGCTCACGGATTTAAGTCAAATTTCATGACTGCCAAAAGTGAACATAAAGACATTCAAAAATGTCAAAACAAACTTTTGACATATCAAACGCATTGATACGAAAAACGTTGCGTGTTTTTTTTGTTTGAACTACCTATTAACTTAAAATGAACAGGTACTCTCAGATGCTTGCATATTAATACAATTCGTTGTGATTTAATCTAAGATTAATATAAAAGGTGAATTATTTCTAAAAATAATGTGGGTAGATACAATTTTAAAATAAAGTGGTGCATTGGGTACGGTCATAAAAATTCTGTTTCCCGGCATCCAAGCCCCTCTTTCATTTGTAGTCTAATAAATATAACTATAGGTATTCAAAATAAACGATTTGTTACTGTCCGTAAACAAACCGCTACGGGTGAAACCCGTGTGAATATTAGTGTCATTATAACATTAACAAATGTTGTGAGCAAGTGAATTTAAAAAAAAAACTATAATAGTGTTTTTCGTGAAATGTAATCATCCATATTGTTCCTAGGTTTGGAGCTCAAATATACCGTCGGGTTCAACAAGAACGGTTACCTTGAGCTGCCAGCAACCCTTGTGGACTATAATAACGTGGAAGCTGAGCCTGTGGTAATTGCTATACGAGCCAGCACTATTCATGACGGCGTGCTGCTCTACCAACGTGAAACAAGGGCTGCGCCAGATGAGGGCGACTACCTGCTCATCAGGAGTGAGTTTTTTTTTTCACCATTTCGGACACAACATTTTTTTGTAGTACATTTTATTTTATAGTAATAACGGTCAATTAAAATTTCGAATAGTTATTTGCTCATGTTCCTATTTTTGTGTTAAGAATGTGTTTGTGACTTTTTAATGTTTTATGGATTTTTATGAGGGGTAGTTATTGAAGCACAAACACATTTTTTTGCCAAGATTGCAAAGAAAAAGTGACTATGAAAATGACTTTTTGTTTTTCAATAATATGTCTTTTTAACTTGTTACCTATTTGTCGGACCATATAAGAATGAGGCTTCAATGTCATTGCTTTTCAGTCGAACACGGGCATGTGGTTTTGGAATGGGACTTCGGATCTGGTATGACGGCACTTTCCGTGCAACCTGAGGATCGTAGTGGCTTTGTCGCCGACGGTGAGATGCATAGGGTGAGTCTACTAGTTATTATTATTAGCCCTGGGTGTCCCACTGGAGAGCAAGCCCTATACTGTTATCTATACAAATCCCATATCTTTATATAGCCCATCTCACCTTATCCACCTGGGCCTTCCACGTAGCCTTTCATTCATCATCAACTTATTCTATGGTTTTTGCCCACAGTTCTAACATACAAACTATCATACACTCTCTAAAAACTTTACCTATGAGGTATTCGGGTAAAATATGATACAAATTGATAGGTACACTTATTTAAAATAACGATTCAGGCCTTTTAATTCAGCGTAAGTTCCGCTTTCCGAACAACGTCCGCTATTTGTGTTTGCGATCGTATGTCCAAGTTTCTATCTCGATCTGCGAGCTAACAAATCGAATAAAATATTCAGCCTGAGTTAGAGTCGCAGTTTCACATAGAATAGGCATTAACGTAGGTGACTAGTTGAACCAGCTTGGAACGGCAACTGTTTCACTTAGATGAGGTCAACGATGTTACCAGAAGAGCTTACTTTTATTCATATTGTACGTCGGGGAAGCGCCTTCGTCATGAGATGGTTACAAGTTAAGATAAGACCGAAGGTGGAGGCGCACTTCAACCCGAATCCTCAATAAGCTGAGTAGCTGGCTATCTTACCTCTAAATGCCGGAACGCAACATATTTTCGAATTGTTGTTATGGCGACGAAGTTGAGGAAAAATAGCGTACAGAATCCAGGAAAATATTTACAGAGAGATGACCTTGCTCGGTCATCTTACTCTCAAAGGTTATAACTTGAATCGTAAGCAAGACCTTGGATAGATATTGGAGTCTTCAAGTTCAAAGCAAATAGATTCCTTCTAGGAAAGCGTGCTCCTTAGGCCACATCTTTATTTGTTTTACATGTAAGCTGGTGGTCAAACGCTCGACTACCACCAATAAAAAAAAACTAACTTTGGTAAGGATTTGACTATGTTACCGAACCTATTACACAGTTGTACCTACCAACCGCTTATTTAATCTACCTTGCAAACAATTAGTAGATTTGAAAAGCATATGGTGACCTACTTTTTTTTGGGTTTGAAACAAAAAATTGGTTGTGTTTCATTTTCGTGTTGCGGTGGCTTTTAATTACCTATTTGACCAGACGTCGATATAGGCCTTAGGTCTTAACGTACATACGTACTAGCGGTTAGCCTCGGGGGTGGCTAACCACAAGGCTAACCGCTTTTTCATTTTAAGCAACGTAAGCGTCACACTGCCTATTTACTTTAAATCTGACACACGTTACAATTTGAAAACACGACAAATATATTATGCGTCTATATATTACTTTTTGTTACAAAAACTACCAACAATTAAACCAGTAACAACATACAAAACAAACAAATAAAAAAAAAGGTTACAAGGCGGCTACAAAAGGCTACATCGTAACAAAAAGGTGCCAAGACCTTTCACAAGAAAAGCCACAGATTGCCGTCCGACTCAGTATTTTTGCGTAATGAATTACGAATTGATCGATAACACAACCACTCGTTAAACCGCAGCCGTAGAGTTTTTAATAAGGCTAATAATAAAAAAGACGTCTCAAAAATTTATTGGCGACTTTCATAATATGTTTTACTTCATCACAGTGAAATTCTGTAAGACCAGCTTGTGCGCTATTAAGTTAAGTTTGCGAAAATCAACTGAACTGCCAACTAATATTTGATCAGAGCAGCTCAATCACTAAAGTTAACATGAACTTTAGACTAAAGACTAGAGTTAGAGTCCACAGTGTAGCAGTAGAATGCATAGAACTTCATATAATATTTTGTATTCAGAATAATGGTCATAAGTCAATGTTTTAGAGTTTTCTAGACACTTGCAATCAGTCGCCCACTTAGTATTTATATAACCCGAATTAATTATGTTTGCCACCGTTCATTTGAATTTACAGTCATTCGTTGATTTTTCACCCGTAAAATACAGATCACAACGAGAAAAGAAATAAGTAAATGTAGGTAGGTAAAATAAAGATACATATTAGGAATGAATAAATCATCTCCATCCAAATGTCTTGAAGAAATTGCTTTTAAGCGATATATATTTTTGCCCGTTATATATATATTTTTTGTCCAGTTTAATTTTTAAGTTTTATGCATTCATATTATTATATTGTTCGTATATAAATATTACAGGACTTAAATGTCACACAGCGCCATCTAGTCCCAAACTTAGCAAAGTTTGTAACATGGGAACTAGATAACGGATGTAATACTTAAATACTTTGTTTTTGTAAATACATTGATACTTATTATACAATACAACACAATATCTTCAATTAGTTCTACAAAATGTTAATTTCGATCATGCCCTAGTGTCGCATTCGAGGTTCCCAAGACAAGGCACGAGTTGCACTTGAGATCAGGTATACTTTGTATCATTTCCCTGTTGTCAATAAAAAACATGATTTCGGTCGAAATCCCATACCACGGTTCCAATCGAGGGTCGTGAGTAAGGCCTTCGGTCGATCCGACAACACAGCCTTAGTGCTTGTCCATAGTATATCACTCTAAACATGAACTGCATGCAGCCATTCTTTTATTAGTATTAATATGAACATACCTACAAAATAGTCGCTTACCGTTACCATCTTCCCCTTAAACAGCCCAATTATGTCTCGATCTATTACTGCTCGACATAAATGCTGCTGTGCTGGACAGATCCTCCCCGTAGTCAATAAAAAAAAGACGTCCTCCCGAAATGTATGGGGTTTGCCGTAATCACCACGCTTGGCAGGTGGATTATTGATCGTAGTGAAGCCGTTATATCATACACAGCCTTCACAGAGATGCCTTGGTCGGCTTTAATGTAATTCGTGAGCTGAGTTGGAGGGGTCGATTATTGTTATTTGCGGTTACTAACGCCATAATAACAGCAGATCGGTAACAATAATAAATGTATATTACTATTTAACAGATCATTGTACAAGTCCTACCTCAAGGTGTAGTGGAACTATCAGTGGATGGCCTGAACGAGAGAGGAGTCAGTAACGGATTTGCCAGCAGCATGAACGCAGACTCCAACATTTATATCGGTAAGTCTCTGGTTATTAGTCACGTTCATAGATAGATTAAAACATTTTTTCTTGTTCGCCGGGTAAGCGCTTAGCCTTCATCTCACCTGTTTTTTTCAGAAATGCATTGTTATTATATTAAATTAAAAAATATATTTCAAATCTATTAGATAAGACCTAAAGAAAGAGGGAATCCTTCTAACACAGGTTTTCCAAAACTTAACATAAGGATTCCCACTCCTAGATTTTTTTTTATCGTACGACGGGTAATCACTTGGCCTTCATCTGATGGTTACACAAGTTGAGATAAGGCCGAAGGTGGAAGCGCACTTCACCCGGAATCCTCAACAAACTGAGGAACTGGCTATTTTATCTCTAAATGCCACAACAGATTTTTTTTTAATTGTTGTTATGTTGACACAATTAGGTAAGATGGTGGACGCACAATATTGTACTCACCTTGGGGATCCAACCCGGGAAATGTGGATTTGATACCGGTGGGCGAAGCACTAGACCACAGAGGCGGTAAAAATTCGCTGAATAAATAGTAATAGATGATGATGTATGATGTGATCTAGGTGGTATCCCGGATTGGCTGAACGTAAACAGGTTCGACGGCCTGATCGGATGCATCGATCAGGTGGAGTTCATGGACACCGGGCACGGCGTCGACCTCGGCATCACCGCCATCGCCGGCCGGAATACCCAACTCTGCAGGAAGTAAGTTCCACTCACTTCCGTCTCGCATTACCGGGGGAGGATGTCTGTATAAATGAATCGACAACAAACACTAAGCAAAGCAATGGATATATAATGCTTATAACAACAAGCCTCATAGCTCAGTTGGTAGTAACTCTGCGTTCTGCGCTGTAGGCTGTGGGTTCGATTCCCACCCAGGACAAACATTTGTGTGATGAATGTTTGTTCTGTTTTTGGGTGTTGTATCATATAGTACGTATGTATATACAAAAGTATTTATGTATTTTATCCGTAATCTAGTTCCGATATTACAAGCTATGCTTAGTTAGCTTAGTAGTGTAAAAATTAAAGTCCTGTATTATTTGTTTATGAAACAAATATGGGAACTAGTTTACGGCTGGTGTATTTTTTTTTAATTAATATTTACTACACAAAATATAATTCTAGTATGGAAGTACTTTCGAGTACTTCCTGTAGGTGATCCTCATAAGATCCACGATGTAAGTAGTGTTCAGAGCTGAATGTTCAAAGGAGAAAAAGTTGCGAGTCTGTTACTTTACTTTTTGTAACTCCCTGATATAAGCTACATATTCTTAAAAGTTTGTCCCGGGTGGGAATCAAACTCACAACTTACAGAGCAAAAGGCAGAACTTCTACCAACAGACTTCAGTGCTACAAACAAAATAGTTCCTACACACTCTTACACTATACCTACACATGTTATATTACCTACTTAGTACAAATTCAACAGCTTTGGATGCAGGGATATTTTGCAAGATATTTTGAAGAATGTAGATACCATTATTGCATGGATAATAAAATGGATGTTAACTTATGTGAAGAAATCCCGATGCATGATTCCAAGAGTTCCGTGTTCAGGAGATACGCCGATATAACATTTTACACGGATTGCGCGTTCTTGCTATGTCAGGAAGGTGTATAGGAAATATTATTAATAGTAGTCATTTATTTCAGAAATTTTATTTCCATAGCTGAACATAAAAAAACAACTAAAAGAACATAAATTACTGTAAAATACAAGTTCAGTTCCAGTCATACATACCTGCATGATATTACCATACAATATCTAAAAATATTAAACTTTACATTATAGTTTATTTAATAAAATTATACGAGTACCATTTCATCTCCGGAAATCAACGATATTTCAAATTTCTTGGTCTCCATAAAACTGTTTATGCAGATACCATTTTACACTGGGAATTTTGTAAATTCTCTTAAGAATCCAATATGAGAATTAATTGATTTCTAAAGCGACATTTTATGGAAATTATTTGCAATTTTAGATATCGAACGTTTTGTAGTTCAAAACACCCCCAAATCAAAAATGATAGTCAAAGGTAGGTCTGACTCATCTACTTGGGTCAGTGGGTTCAATTATCAGCACTTGTATTTGAACTTGCAATGTCAAGAATGATGTCTTCAACGGAGCGATTCTGCCCAGAAGTCGTCTATTCCTGAAACATATCTTCCTGAAACATAGAGTATATAACTAGGAAATTTTAATGGCTATACATAATTATCATGAACATCGAAACGTTACGCCAACTTAATAGCATAAATATCAGAATAATCGAAAAATAAATATAACAGCACAATAATATTCACACATCGCCATCTTGTAATGTAGAAACTAGATAAAAATGTGATTGTATGTCTAACATACTACAAAAGTTAGTGTTTAAACATTTTCCAATAGCTAGAAATAGTTTGTGATCATCAATTTATCTCATGATTAATCTGATTGGGCTTCAGAGATAATTATGTTAGTTTAACAAAGCTAGCTGTGCTTTGCTAAATTAACATAATACCTCTGATCAAATCAAATCAAAGCTAAAGTTGTGTATTGAAGGAGACATTCTAGAGATCTATAATGTTATTTACTTTATAAACAACACTTACTTCAATGACAAAAACATAAAATAGCAAATAATTAAAAGTTGAATCAGAATTATTTTGGTTCAAATTACAAAATTTTGTTGATGTTTAGTAAGCTTAGCTTCGAATTCTTGACTTTCAATTACGAACGGATCTTAAGTAGAAAAATACGGTTGATTTAAATCTCCATTTGGGATAATTGGTGATAAATTTAGCGACGAGCCTGAGATGTTGAATAATGATACTTAAAATAAAACATCAATGATAATTTTTATTTTCACAAAGGGTGCAGTACTAATCACGGAACTCTTGCATTCGCAGACGGTTTATATTCAAATCTCATGCAAACTAACCAAAGGTGTAAATCTGAAAAAAGCAATCGGCTAGAACAGCGTTATTACTGTATCATAATTAATGATCAGTCACTAAATACACGTCTAACGTCTTAAGTCCGCCAAATAACGCGTTGTATTCTGTTCAAATCGGTCGGGGCAACCCACGATTGCAAACCTTAGTAACCAGGATAGTGTCACTGAGTCAGTGTGGCGCGACACTTATACTCGTACAGCTTATAAATCTTATGGTATAAATGAATCACTAGTCTCGACATTTATGTCCAGTCTTAGTGGCGGTTTGTGGCCTTCTTTTTTTAAAGAACTGATGACCGAAATGGTTTTAGCAGATAAACATGTAATATTTACTAATCCACCATTACTAACGCACGCTGCTCGGATGGATGTGCAGTATGTACCTGGATGCGTACGTTGAGGGCTTGGATGTCTTTTTATCACCCCCTCCTGGGTTCTTCAATTCCGCTTTAAAACCTATTCCTTTTATATTCTCCATTCTTGTAACCATCCTCTTTTACGCTGTATACTGAACCACGAATGCTACTGAACCGACGACCAGAACAACAGGTTAGTAACATAGAATATAAATAATTTAAGATATATTTGCAACCCAAGCCATCGATAGCTTGGATCTTGTCCCACGGTCGGTGGTTAACGATCTTTAAAATGTTACCTTCACGAATTATAGTCCATATCATGCTATGATTTATAAAGATAATGTTGCAAAAATAAGGTTTGGTGACATTTTGGAGATAATTGAATGAATGAACGATGTCCTGCAATATTTCTAAATGTATTTTTAATGAAATTTAATTAATGAAATTAAATGATTGATTGAGGTCAAGTCATAAGAATAACCATACCAAATGAATAGCATATTTATTAGATGAGGATATAAAACAATTTTAAAATGAAGAGACTAACTACATTCAATTTTTATGTTCTGAACTTTATTATTTCTGTTTACAGATAACGACTACGACCAGAAAATCTCCGATAGATCATTATAAATAAATAATAAGATTTTTGTCAATTTTAATAAGTAATTAAATATGAATATTGTGTCCACGTAGTGTATTCTACTCAATCTTGTTATCTCACTGCGCAAATGCAGAGATCAAACTTTACATATATATAATATTATATACATTTGTAGATAAAATTTAATTGGACAATAAGTATGTGAAGCATCAGTCCGTTAATATTACCTATATTTTACGAAAAAAGTGCCATAATTTAAGAAGTGTAGTTAGGTAACTAATTATTTTATTTTGGCTTGTTCGCAAAAATATTAGGTTTTTTCTGCCCAATGCGAATGCAAAACGCTTAAGCTAATGTTTAATAATCCGGCGCTGGCTTGATTACCAGTGAAACATACGAAGGAACAATAAAGTGCCAAACGTTACTATAATTTTACACTGCCTTATGTGTTTTTATTTCATTAGTCTTATGTCGCCGGTGAAGCTTTGAGCTTTACTTTTTCAAATAAATAGCATTTATATTTTTCTTCATAATGATGTAACTCAATGTGTTATTATTAAGCTAAGCTAAGAACATTTTGTGACGTTAATATATTTATATAGTTAAAACTTATAATTACCTATATTACTTACTACGATACTTCTAATGTATTTATGAACTGACTCGACTACTTATTCATCTTTCGTACGTGTTGATAAACACGGCTAAGGATTGTCGTATAGGTACCTATCTATGATAATAAAACATAATGGCATTAGTATAATAAACGATGCAACTATATGTAAAAATAAAGTTAATACAGGAAACCGGTATTTTTATTTCGCTTTCGTGTCATAAGGCCAATTATAACTTTCTGCAGAATATCTAGCTTACAAGCTTAGTTCTACAAGCTTATCTGGTCTAAAGACGGGAGAGGAATCACAGGTGTCGCATCACCTTTCTAAGGAAATGAAAGCCTTCGTGCCACATACGTGGTTAATGGCTTAGTGCTAATGGCTAATTCAGATACTTTTCTGGAACTATAACATTCATTAATTGATTTTTCATGCTGGAGGAGGACAAGGACTCAAATTACTCCTAATGCTCCTTGGAGCATTAAAGAAGCAGTTTAGTAGTCAGTGAGGTAATGAGTAGTGAGGAGTAATTTGAGTCATCATCCTAATGCTGTGTCGTCTAAAATTTCAGGCGATACACTTTAAAGTTATTTGTAGAAAGTATGATGAAAAATAGCAAGCTATACTTAGGTTAGGTTAGGTTTTTTCGAACCAGAAACACCTTAATTACATAATTCACTTTATTTTACTGACCGTCTTGTGATAGCCATTAAATATGTGGATAGCAAGGTTTTCATGACCAACAGTCCATCAATATCTTGTAATTAGCCCACTATGACATACTCGAACCTATATCATGTTGATATTTTTGGTTGAATGTTTACCATCTACTAAGATGGTATACATTCATACTAATAAATATAATATATTTATACTAATAAAGAGTCGTGAAACGTGCCATTCCTAGCTGTGAGATTGTTTTTCAATCCCAATGTCATTCGAAGCCAAATAAAAGTGAAAGTTATGATTGGTCGTTGGCGACCCTTTGAGAGAACTACTGCGATAGCTAATTAATTCTGACGTTATTTTGCGGCAGTACATTGTTCAATATAAATAACATGAAAACAGAGTGAAAGTTAGGAAATATCTGATAAATTCGACTGAAAAAAAAACATATCGACCGAAATCCGAATCGAAAGGAAATCGACCTATATTTCCTGAGGATGCAATGTGTAGAAACGAAACACGTCGATTTTTTTTTATATTCAGCGGCTTTATACCAAATATATATCACTTTTTTCAGATTATTTAGATTAAACTTTTTTTTATGGTACGACGGGTAAGCACTTGGCCTTCATCTCACCTGGTTACAAGTTGAGATAAGGTCGAAGGTGGAGTCGCACTTCACCCGGAATCCTCAACAAACTGTGGAACTGGCTATCTTACCTCTAAATGCCAGAACACAACAATTTTAGAATTGTTATTATGGCGACATCATTATTTAAGATGGTAGTAGGTAGTCAGGCCTAAGACCTTAAATAAAGTCCTAGCACCAACCAAACCAAGCACAATGTATTGTACTCCCCCTGGGGATCGAACCCGGGACCTCTGGATCTGAAATCGGTGGGTTGAACCACTTGACCACAGAGGCGGTTATACTCGTATTACTAAGATGTTAGAAACCAACGCAACTAAAGCAAACAAAGGACGGCCTTTTAAGGACTCTACAATAGAAATAGAAACGTACTTGTAACGTATAACCGTGAGTATTTGTTGGTTTCGAATAAGATTTGAAACTAACATAAACATAGAATACAAATATTATAGTTCATAAAAAAATGTCGGTGTTATATAGATACCTATTTGGACTACGGGATCACTTTTAAGGTTCCATACCCAAAGGGTGCCAACAAATAAATTAACCTATTTTTTTTATTGTTCAAGACCGAAAAAAATCTTTATCGTAATAGCAGTATTGCCCTAATTGTTAAACTTGGTGATAATTATCCTCGCCTTGATTCTCAAACACACGGAAAGTTTTCGGATCGCAAACATTATTTTTGTCGGATTTGACTAAGAATCCGATAGATTTCAACGCTATTCTCCAACCGTTTTCGACTGCTTCTGAAAATCTTCTGTGGAAATTTCGAATGCTTATGTCATTTTTTTCGGTTAAGAATTGCGTTCCCGGAATCTCCATCGGACGCTTCTTGGATATCGATCCAATAAGACTATTTTTATAATAAGACTGGGAGGTGCTTATCCTTCATCTCCCGATTTTCAAGCTATGATAAGGCCGAACGTGGAAGCGCACTTCACCCGAAATCTTCAACCAACTGAGGAACAGGCTATGTAACATCAAAATGCCGGAACACAGCATTTTTTTAAGAATTGTTGATATGGCGACAGACTTAGGTAAGATGATGGTACTTAGCCAGGCGGACTTAAACAAAATCCTACCACCAACCAAACCAAGCACAATATTGTACTCCCCATGGAGATGGAACCCAAGGCTTCTGGATCAGACATCGGTGGTGGAACGAGTGTCCGTTATGGTAGCGTACACATAATCGAATACACGTTCGTGGTTATGCCTAAAAAACTCTGCGTAAATAGAGTATAATTAGTGCAAATAAAAAAAATGTGCCTCAATTGGCTTAAGAAATAATGACCATTATTATTGGGTATGCCAGCATATCGATCAAGCTAGAGTACACATGACCGTACTAAAAACGGCTTATACTATAACAACGAAATTTACACACAAAAATAGAGCACAAATAGTGCCCGAGCTATACAAAATTTCATGATGATTGCTCTTATAGGAACGGAGATATTGAACAAGACTTTTGAATGACATTCTGAGCTAGCGTTATGGCAGCGTACCCATTAAACGTAATAGTTCTAATAGAAAACGAGCTTTTCTTATCATAAATGCTATACGTATAAATAGTGTGTGAAATACTGCCTCTGCCAGTAGTCGTACTTTATGCAATTTCGAAGTGGAACAATATAAAAAGTCTATGTGAAGTTCTAGGAACAAATGCATTGTGGTACAGTCGCACACAAAAAATAATTTGTTAGTGATATTATACACCGAACAATTTAGGTATGTACTAAGAATTAGTAGTGTAGTTATATGAACTTGCTTGAAGAGAAGATGAGCTTTCGTGAGTACTTTTACCCATATTTCTCCGCACTCGCACGCTTGCTTCAGTTTGGCGGGCTTCGCATCAGCCAACAGCCGCACGCAGTGTGTCAAATAAATATCAGCTGATTAAAGAGCATTTCCAACGCTGAAGTTTTGATGTCAGCGCGTCAAAATACTTTCTCCCACTGGGGTATATACCCCTACGAAGTATATTACTGTACATTTATTCAAATAAATCAACACTTTGGTACAAGGTAGTATAATTATGGGTCTATTTAGGTGTTTACCTAGGTAGGTAGCTGCCAAATAAAGTACTCAAACTCAGGTGCATACAACAATAGGCACTGATCTCGTAACAAGACGATCAAGTGAGAATTCGGTAAGTACCGGCACAAACACTACAGTTATGATTGAAAAGTAAGATAATAAACAACACTGGATGTACACTAATATACGAGTAAAAGGTATGTAGTTGCACCAGATTGCACCGTAAAACTATGAATTGCTTTTTGTTTATCTGGTCAACAAGAATGTGATCGAACGAATGAATGAAGTAAGCGCGGCCCGCACTCGACCGGTCCTCTAGAACAATAGCCACCGCATACTACGGGTTTCACCCGACTATACTTGCGGATTTTATGTTTAGAATTTACGTGTAATATATAGTGTGTAAATGTGTAACAGGTATATGTGGATAGTGTAGTAGGGTTATTTAATGGTAGCTAATGTAGGTTCAATAATAATTTGCAAAGCGGTCTAATACCCATACTAGAGGATTCATGGAACACTGAACGCATCTTGAAACTAGGTATGTTCCAAGATGCTTTTTATGTGTAAGGTATCTTATAAGGAAGATACATTGTTGTAACTTTATGCGCGGTCTTTGAGGCAGAATGTCTACTCGGAGTATCGAGTATCGATACAAACACTATGTTAACACAGGCTCTGGTAAGTAGATAAGTGCGACAAAGCGCCAAGTGAAAGATTTTAGAACTTGCCTGGAATATATTCTACTTCCATTTTGAGCAACGACTTCGTATCATACTCTCTATATTTAAAGAAAATTCTGTAAATTACCGCTTAAATCTGATGCACTAAATTACCACCAATCTAACGTATGTGGTTAATTTGGCTATACCCAGGTTTTGGGAATAGCCAATATTTAATTTTCATTGCAGTGGCCCTCTATGGAGTATGTATGGTATATGCAAGAGACATCTAGCTGTGAATGATGATGATGATGATGGCCCTCCACTGCAATAAAATATAAAAGGATGCCCGTTTGCTGAGCGACTTGTCCGAATGTCAGATCATTTTAGTTGTGTTCTCGCTGCTAGGTCATGCTAGGCTCGATAGATGTATAACAGAGACGTTAGCCGGTAGACAAATACTCCAACCAACCATAGTTCTATTGTCAATTATATTGGAGGGTAGTTTAGGGGAAGGGGGGGGGACACTTGATCACTTGGGACACTTGATCCCTGGGTATTATTTCGGGAACTATATAGGAGTTTTTTTGTTTTATTACTGGTAAAACTGTTCTTTGCCGTCAACCAGAGTCACCAAATGTCATTTTGGCAGTGACAAGAAGACAACTTCAGAGCTGTGGTGTGTTGTTGTTTTCAGTGTGATGCAATATTTTTTGTGAGTATTTTGTTCGAATTTTAGTGCTATTGATACTCACTAATTTCTCAGTACAAGTAAATCAGTTTGGTAAAGATAAATTTGAGTGGATTACTTTTCGACAAAATAATATTATTATCACATAAAATAAACTAATAGTAACATAAAATGATGAAACCAGGGTAGACTTGTTCCCAGAAAAATAGGGTAGACTTGTTCCCGGGATCAAGTCACCCCCAATGCTTTTATATAAAATTACTTATTATTGTTCTTGTTGTAGATAATGCCAAGGGTCTATCATACAAAAAACGTAGTTAAAAAAGCAAAAACCTGTTAACAAAAAAAAGCTCAAAGAAGCGGTACGGCATAACTTAAAAGGCAATATTATAAAAGGAACATCTGAAGCTTGATAAAAATAGTATTATGTAAGTCCTAAACTTACACTTGCACTTACATTCCGATATACAATTAGGATATTGAATTTCATGTTGCAGTGTTAACGCAATAACAGAGTCAACCCATTCATTAAAAGAAAAAAGGGTTTTGTCCAAACGCTTCAGTCGAAGACATTGTCGTCTCTTATTGTTATTACTCTCATTACTAATTCAAACAAGACAAAGAAAGTGCCTGTGAGACTTTCATATTCAAAAGGTTCAAGATAGGTTGACCTTGAACAGTAATTTCAACAGTCGCTGGAGATTTTAGCAACTCAATAATAACAAACAATTATAAAACACTCAAAGGTTTCGTCACTACGTAATCGTTTAGCACAAGCACATAAAGATTGACTAAAATACATGTTAACATGTCGGTGTTGGTACCAGAAATATGAGGGTAGCCGGTATACACACACAAGTACTTTATGGAGGACAGGTACAAGTACGAAACTCTGTAACTGGGGAGCTACTTTTAGGACACCTTGTTTGATCGTTTGTGAATCATAGCAAACATTTTTGAGGGTTTCTTTTTATTTTAGCTCACACTAGGTATAAATAAGCTACATAAGATCTACTGTCGATCGATGTGGGTAGGCCAACTTTAGTAAATTTGGAAATAACAAGTATTATTTTGTATTTACCTTTGTACGCGTGCCGATAGCATTGCAATTTAACCATAAAAGAAACAAATCGGAGCTTATCGGAGTTTTAGGAAACATCATTATAACATTAACTTTAGATGCTATATCTAAAAACCAATACTCGTTGCTACCTATGTTTCCATTATTTTACGATGAGTTCTAGATCTAGTAATAAAACGCACAATGTACTTGTTATCTAGGTACCTGATATTTACCTGTTTATAGATAATTACGCCAGACGTCTAGCCGATGGGCGCCAGCGTGTCGCGAGCTTCGTCGGGCGGCGATAACAATGCTATATTTTAACAATGGATGCATTTGTGGGTACATTATGAATCTGCTAACTAGGTACTATGGTATCGCGCTAGCAGTGTGCGATGATGAGTACCTATTTATTTCTGAGGGCCATGAAATTAATTGTTACTGAGTAAAGGGCCATGATAAAAAACTATTTAAACCAAGAACTTGACACTGAGGGCTATGCAAATTAATTGTTACTGAGTAAAGAACCCTGATAAAAAATATTTAAACCAAGTAGTTGACACTGAGGGCCAAGCAAATTAATTGTTACAGTAATTAAAAGGCCATGATATAAAGACATCATTGGACACTAAGGCAATGCAATAGTGGATATATATCTACCTATGGTTACAATGATAAAAGGCCACTACGAAGGTATTTCAATACAATACGGTGGATGCAACTAGATACAGAAATATTAAACTACAGGTTTAACCACAGGTACCACAGGTATTATGTTGGTGCTTAATTAATTTTAAATAACTTACTAAAACGTATGTAGGTAAATAAAGTAAGTATGCTTGCTTACCTAAACAATTAGTGATAATTATAAATATTACATATATTACATATATTATATTGAAATAAGTACCTATAAGCTTATTATCATGGATTGCTTTCTGTTACCAGTTACAACTACCGTATGGGTTTAAAATAATGCCAAGTATTCTAATGTCCACAAACCTACGTAGTCAAAGTCAATGCAATATAATATTGTAACCATGAGTAAAATGCCACAGTGAATAGAAGAAAAAAAAACATTATAAAAGCCACGAATCGTTTTCAGGTCGCCCAAAGAGGCGAATATGGCTGAAACAAACTCGATATTAGGTGGACTCGAGCAATTCGATTGCAACACTTATTGTTGCAATCGAATTCGGGACACGCTGGGAGAAGTGGAAAAGAGCTTTAGAAATATATCTAATAGCTACGAGCGTAACTCAGCCGATAAAGAAACGAGCTATTCTTTTGCATTTTGGCGGGTTGTCATTGCAAGAAATTTATTACAACCTTCCAGGCGCACACGTAGATGAATCAGATGATATTGATGTATTTGAGATTGCTTGAGAAAAGTTGAATCAATACTTCTTCCCGAAACAAAGCAAAATATATGAACTCTCGAGATTAATTAAGCAAGATGAGGGAGAAAGATTTAAGTCATTTCTACTTTGACTTCGTAATCAAGTAGGAAAATGTGGTTTTACCGACAAAAATGAGAACCTAATCGATCAAATAACAGAAAATTGCTGCTTATCTAAGTTACGACAAAAAGTATTAGAAATCGGTGATGAAATTAATTCTTAGCAGAAAAATTGTTAAAATCTATTTTTCAAATACGTAAGTACCAAAATCCGAACGGCAAAACCGTGTGGATTGCGTGATAACGAGGGTAGTGTGTAGTATCAAGAGACTTACATTATACCCCATATCACTTTTAAAAACATTCGCCCACAAAACTTAGTAATTTTGTAGCGCTGAATATTCTCTTAAATTTGTTTTATTTCAGCAACGGCGTAGAGCCTGACCAGCTGCGCACAAGTTGCTTCGACAAACACAAACAAAACAAAACGCCACTGAACTAAAAATGGCGCTCACAGATTTACGAAACTAAAAGAGGCGCGCGGCCGCCAGGTGTCACCACTGAGACCGGAAATACCTACCGGCTTTACGTACTATTCGACGGAAACGGATAGCCCTTCTTTTATAATTAGCTTCCAGTGACGGTTAAGTACTTTTGATGAACTATTTCCCTAAGGATCAAAACAATGTTAGATATGGATATTGCAAGCTTGAATCACCTAATGATGCACAAACGTAAGCGGACTCCTGATACTGCCATTTTTTTGTCGTAGCCATGTCAGACTTCAGCATCAGAGCGCAGCAAGCCCACAAAATATTCTTGTGTACGCACAACTCATACTACTTTAGCGTAACAAAGTAACATCCATAATTTATAATGTAACCAAATAAAAAGAATACATAGGTACCCAAAGTTAACCTCTAATATCAATTCCCATTCTAACAAAAAAATAAAAGTAATTTTAAAATAATTATGTAATCAAGCTAACAGATCCAAGTGAAGCGTTTAATTTGCAACATCATTTTACATTCTTGGGTGGGCGTGGCGCCTGTGCTTCAGACTGTAAAAGCTCGGTTTTGTAACGTCGCACTACTATTGAGTGAATTGTCACTTTCGATTATTTTCCCATTAGTGGAAAACATTTATCATAAAGCCCAGTGTGGCTTGACAAAAGCATAGCGATAAAGTTTGAAAAACTTTGCGCACGTGGAATTGCGCGGGGTCACCTGGTGTATGTGTATATTATTTTTATTTATCTCCACTGATAATACAAACGTATCATAGATTCATATATATTTCTAAACTACCTGATTACTGATACTGGTACTTTTTGAACTACCTTGAATATAGTTATCAGTTCGCACTAAAGCTTGAGTGACCATTAACAACCAACTTCATGGTGTCGCTATTAGGTGTTGGTGTGCTCGCGCATCGTAAAAAAATCACCATCATAATTTTTCTAAAACTACGTTTTGTGTGGTCTTTTTAACAACTTAGTGATTTCATACCTGAAACATCATAGACCTGAAAGTTCATTCATAATCCCAATGTCGGTCAAAATATTATCATTATCAGGCAATGTATATAAATGGGTGCAGGTAGATAATTATTTCGTCACCAACTATTCAAATATAAAAACAAACCAGTACATACTGGAGAATGGTCCCGATCACGATTGAGCGCTAGTGCGTTTTCTTTGAATACATCCAGTGTTCAAAAAAAACGCAACCGTCGAGTGACCGCCTGTAGAGCTATTTTTATTTACTCAATTGATGGCTCTGTATCAGAGCACTGTTCTAGAATAACGAACGGGGTGGTATACCTAATTCACCAGGAAGGGTGCTCAAGCCTTAACTCAGGGGTTGCTTGAGGAGGATTCTGGAAAATCGGCCGAGCATGAGTCTGACCCACTCCGAAACGAAAAATCTTTAGTATTTTGCCTTGAAATGTGGATTAGAATCCTTTATGCGCGTGTCCAATTCGCATTACGGCGGTTTTTTTTACATCCTTTGTTCTTTCAACTGGTTGAGACAAAAACAAAAAAAAGTTATAAATACTGCTTTTTAGATGTATGAGTATCCATGTACAGCGTGATTTGATTGAGAGCACAAGTAATTTGGTCACACGTTATAACAGACCCGTTTTAATTCACGTTAAATGAACCTTTTCAAGTTCCTACAAGTATTTTCTTATTTCCCTATTAAATTGCGAAACAAGCAATTTAAAAATGATCCCTCAGTCCAGCTGCATATCATTTTCAACAATAAATCTCTAGCAAACCTCGTCCTTGTTTGTACAAATGAAATAAGTTTTGTGTCGTGGTCTTACTATTTCTCAGTGGACGCTCTGCTTATACCTACTCAGGTCACTTAGAATCTCTCTCAAAACTTTTTATTTGACAGTAGCCCTTTGAGGGTGGCGGAATAGCTGACAGGAAACGGAAAGTTTAGTAAAAAATGTTATGTTAGTTAATGTTAATGTCAAATAAACGTTTTAAAGTTTGTTGGCTAATGAGATTATAAATACCTATTGTAACGTATATAGAACGCTAATTCATTTAAGTAATAGTTACACACTAAAGGTCGTTATTAATCTAATAGAACTACATAAAATAAAATATTTATCAACAAACCCCTTATAAAACAAATCAACAAACAGACAAACCTAACGCTCACGCAAACTCACTTATATATTGAAATTCTTGCACTGCTGATTCGGCGAAACGCAATACAAAGCGCCCGAGTCTACGTTATTACTACGGAACAAACGAGTATTCAGATTACGGCTCACCGTCTTAAGAGCGACACCTTATATTACAAACTAAATAGAAAAGAACCTAATTTATCTCATACAAAGAGCTTTTGCTTTAAGTACCTATTTACCTAAGTAAAAGGTAATAAATAAAGTGAATAGTGTCCCTTACTGGGAACTACACTAAACTACGCTACACTCGAGGACCTAAGCTACGCTACGCCCGTACAACTACACTAAGCTACGCTACGCTCGAACAACTACACTAAGCTACGCTACGCTTGAACAACTACACTAAGCTACGCTACGCTCGAACAACGAAGCCACAGCTACAAGAAGCTAAAGCTACGCTACCTACGGAGATCCTATCCGGAGCTGCCTGGAGCCACCGATACGCATTACGAGGTTTTAATGTTTTAAATAAAAGAACTAGTTCTCTCATTTGACCAAGGCTAGACTTCGGTACAACCCTACGTCCTCTCACTAAATTTAGGCTTAGATTTAATACTTGGTATACCTAGACGCTAGATAACCTAGTTCGGCCTTCAGCCATTCTGTTTTCTTTTTCTTAATAAATCTTCTTATCAATTACATCTCTTTTTACTGGTCACTCCTGCAACGTGACACTATCACATGAACAAAAACCGAAGTACAAGTAAGGACCGGTATCTTTTATTGGACAACATTAAAGACCAGAGCAGATTGCTAGAAATCAATCTGCACTAGCAACCCATTATAGTCGCTTGTTAAGGCCAGGTTGGATTTCATCTGCGGGAAGCATAATCTCAACGGGATATTGTGGTTGGTTCAGATTCAGACGTAGTAGCTATTCAATTATCTGATCTGAGAATTGTATCAATTGTCCTCTACTCGGGGGACATGTTATTCAAGCTTCAATTAATCATCTCGTAGAATTCTGAGATTAAACTATAAATACAGATTGCTAAGACATTACGTAATACTATTGGTTAGGAGATTGCAAGCTTCGAGCTTGCAATCTCCTAACGTATATCACCTGATTGCCTGATAAGTAAGACGCTAGCAGTCGTTGCCATGTTAGACGCTTTAGTTTTGTTGATTCTTGTTACCAAACGTAACAAGAATCAACAAAATCCATCTCGAATTGGCAGAGTAATCGAGAAATCAACAAACAAACAAAAAAAACAGCAGAATTGAGAACCTCTCCCTTTTTTGAAATCGGTTAAAAGAAGAAGAGACGGCGAGAAAACTCACGTGTGTTGTCGTGGCTCCGAGAGATGAATTCCGAGAAAGCCCGCCTCACTTAGACAAAGTTCTTACTACATCATAATTTTAAAACATAATATGTATTGTGTATTTTTTCATACGTCATTGAGATTGTAGAAAATAAAAAAATCGTTCAACATGATTTGTTGTCCCGTGGATAAAGTTGTAGGTACATTTAACTACTTCGTTATATACTAGTTTCCCTAAACACAATGTATAACTATTTTTTGTACCAACTAATAAAATAATGTAATGGTTTTTTTTATGATTCAGTTATTCAATAAAAAGTACAATTAAACTAACTATGTACAAAGGAATCAGTCAGATTACCTAAGGACCGTTACAAACGGCCTATAGGTAACTCAACTGTTCCAGACCAGTACCAGACGGTAGCGTGCACAAGACACTGGCTGCATTGCCACGCGGAATAGTTATGCTAATTCGCTGGCCTAAATAAGAGTCAGCCCTTGGGTCACGTGTCGTCTCAATCAAAAGCCCCGCAAGATTTTTAAAAACCCGGAGGGCACCGGCTCCCCACGGACCCATCATGAATTAATTGATTCGTTAATTAGTTGAGTTACCTAAAAGCCGTTTGTAAGGTTGAAGGACCTAATCTGACTGATTCCTTTGTATATTGTTAGTTTATTTTACTTTTTAAAGTAATTGAATAAAATTTGTTGTATTGCTAAATTCAATGCCGTAAAAAGCAAAAAATATAAATACAAATGAAAGTTACATCTCTATTTCTCATGAATGCATTCTTGAAATAAAATGGAGCTCATTTTGAGCAACTAATTAGTTAGTTTACCTTTCGCTCTATTGAAAACATATAAGATTTCGTGATTTTTCTTACATTTAATTTACCACCTTTGTTAGAGAGATTTGATCCTAGTCATTGACCCTAACGTCAATCTTTTACCATAAAAGTATAGGATGTTAACTCACAAATCTTACTCAGTCTGATTCCCGGGTGTGACTAGCGAAATTCTTTGAATGTTGTTTTCTTTCATTTTAAAATTATATGAATGGTTCATTTGTGTAAAATTTTTAAAAGGTATCCAGTATTTAAAGTACTTTACCTTCAGGTGGTGTAAAAAAATCCACCCTGAATATAATTTATTTATGATAAATAAGCATTTAACATAAAACCTGAGTTAATGATTTTGATTTTTTTTTACAAACTCAAACACAGTTTTGATGTTAATTACGTCTTTTCCTGATCGGCATCTTTTCCTTAGCTGATAAACTCCATATTAACGTTAGTTGTTACAAAACGGGTGCCAACGAGATCCTATTACTCAGTAAAAGTTAGTAATTGGGTCCATCCTCTACCGTCCGTACAATAAATAAACATTACAAGATTTTAATTTCACACAGCGCTATCTAGCCCCAAAGTAAGCATAGCACGAAATATCGGAACTAGATTACGGATAGAATACTTAAATACTTTATGTAAATACATACGTACTATATTAATACAACACCCAAACACAGAACAAACATCAATATTCATCACACAAATGTTTGTCCTGGGTGGGAATCGAACCCACAGTCTACAACGCAGAAGACAGAGTTACTAATAACTCAGCTATGAGGCTTTTTTACAATGTCAAAAGTCCATATGAAATACAGCCTGTTGACAGATAGTCAGCAGGCTGTTGGATTCATGGACATTTCATGGACAACATCAATAGGTATTCTAATAAAATTATCACAGCGTGTATTTTATTACCACGTTAATAATAACAATATATATAGAAATAATGTTAACTAGCTAAAGTGGAAGCGCACTTTACCCGGAATCCTCAACAAACTGAGGAACTGGCTATCTTACCTCTAAATGTCGGAACACAACTATTTTAAGAATTGTTGTTACGGCGACTGAATTATGTATAATGGGAGCTAGCCGGGCGGACTTAAACAAAGTAAAAAAAAGTCACGTCCTACCACCAACCAAACCAAGCACTATTGTACTCCCTCTGAGGATCGAAGTTGGGACCTCTGTATCTGACTGCGGTAGGAACCACTAAACCACAGAGTCGGTTATTTCCTTTTAGAGGAAGCATCGCCGAGTAGCCGTTTAAACGTAAAATAAATACACATACAAATTGTCAACTAAATAGAGGGATCATAAATAAGATTATGTATACAAACGTTCTGTCCTATTTTAACCTTTTATAGTAAGATTTTCTATATTTTCTCATAAATACGCATTTTTAAGCAACCATAAACACAAGTACAAAATCTCGATCGGATCATATATATTGATATCTCCATACAAAAAGTGTTGCCCCTTTTCACCCTTTTAAAGAAAAAATGTTCAAGTTTTCATAAAAAACATTTCAAAATAATTTTAACTACACATTCAAAATGTTCAACTTCATCGAATCATAAAGATTTTCCATTCAAACAGTTTTACCTCATTTCACATAAATATAGGAGAGGAGTTTCACAAACATCCGTTCTTAGTGATCACCTAGATATCATAATGAACATACTGGCAAAATATCAAGTCCGTAGGTCTTACAGTTTCGGTGTTAGCGTGATGAATACCTCCCCCTACATACCTGCCTACAACGTCGTAGGCCGTCATCCTAAATGAGTTACATAACATTATATACCATGAAACGTGAATTTTGTAGTAAAAGTTTACCGGCACCCTCCGTGAGCGTGTTCGCACTTGGCCGGTGAGCAAAATGGTGACGATATCACAGCAATTGCAGAGGAAAAATTATAAATGAAATAAATTCATCGGCTTTGTCTAGAATATTTGGTGCAACTAATAAATCATCATCAAAAGCAAAAATATCACTGCAGAACACGGGCCTCCCCGAAAAGAAAGAGAAGAGCCCCGAAGAGTCTTGTGGTGGTGGTTTTGCCGCACTTATCATTAAGCCTTAGTAAAGCCTTAAATTTAGGTTTTCTAATACATTGGTGGCTCCTTTCACACTCAGCTTTTGTCATGGGAAAATGTATATTCTTACATAAAACGCGAATACGATTTGTACTTCCTCCTACTTAACTCCTAGACTATCACTTTTTTTGCTCTTCTAAGTTTTTCTAAGGACCGTTCTGCCCTTGGTAGACCCAATGCGAAACATGACACAATAAACTTGTTAAAGTACCTAAAGTGTATTCGCGTTTTTTGTAAGAATATAAAATTTCCCTTGACAAAAGCTAAGTGTGAAAAGAGTACACTGTATTTGAAAACCGAACAGAAACAGGTATAACATATCCACGGTAATCAAATTTTGCATATCGAGTGCAATATAACAATACCCCTACTACCTTTGATAGAATGCTATTGCGACTGCGCGGCGCGGCGCTTGTTAGTCCGGCATCCGATTCCAGGTTGCTGGGTATGCTCTCCAATCTCTTCCCGACCATCTTCAGTCTGCTTCAGACCGCCAATCGTGAACCACGTATCGCGCGTAAAGTCATTGTGAACGCGAGTGCCGTCAGTTCCACTCGAGTCCCTGCATACTTAGGGTATGTCAAATAAAATATTATTTTTGTGGATTAAAAAAAAAAACTTCATGAATGAGCTTAGAAATTTGAAAATTATAAAAACAACACTTTGCTAACTTAAAGAAAACAATTTAAAAGCAGTTCTATAATAAGTTTCAGTGTAATTTCAAATAATTTTAACATCGACCACAGACCTAATAGTGTCTGCAGCTGAACAGAGCCGCCTGAGTGTACAAAGCTGAAGGGTTTTGTTAAAATCACGAAAGGATTGGTGATCACAGTAAAAGTGTAGATTATACACAAAAAGAAGTTGCTGCCCTTCTTCTGGTGAGATTCTTGAAAAAAAAATACAAATTTCAAGCTCATTTTTGGAAAAAACATACATATTTGAATTTTATCAATTAAAAATTATCAAGATCTCCTTTTTCTCTACTTTCTTTTTTAGGTATATTTACTATTTTGTCATTGGATGCGAAGTCTATGGCGCGTTTGCTTTGTAGGGTAGATTTTGAGATTTTCAACGTTCTCGACAAGAACAAAGGCAACACACAAGTTCATAAAATAGACTCTCGGCTGGCAGTTCTATAATAAGTTTCAATGTAATTTCAAATATTTTTAACATCGACCACAGCCTTATAGTGTCCACAGCTGAACAGAGTACAAAACAGAAGGGTTTTGTTAAAATCACGAAAGGATTGGTGATCACAGTGTAGATTATACACAAAAAGAAGTTGATGCCCCTCTTCTGGTGAGATTCTTTAGTAAAATTTACAAATTTCAAGCTCATTTTAAAAACAAATACATTTTTCATCAACTAGATATTATCAAGATCACCTTTTTCTCTACTTCCTTTTTAGGTATATAAACTATTTTGTCATAGGTTGCGTAGGGTAGACATTTGATTTTGAGATTTTCAACGTTCTTGACAAGAACAAAGGCAACACACAAGTTCATAAAAAAATAGGCTGGCCTCGCTCTCCAATTATTAACATATAATTGGAGAACAAAATGATTAATAATTTTTCGGTTGCCGGTGAAATTACAGCAAAGGTTGCAAAGGTCATAAAGGTCATGTGCCGCAAAGGTCATGTTCATTGGGGCTTGCTTGTCTCCAAATTGTTTAATGAGAAGAAAATTACTTAGACTTTCGTCTTTCGACTTGGACTTGTACTTCTACTTGGTCTTGGACTTGTACCAATTATTCCAATTATTTTGATATAAAAACTAAACTACTGAACCGATTTTGATAAAATTTCTATGGGACCACCTCGCAAGAATGGCCTACCAAACGTAACAAGAATCATCAAAATCTATTTCGAATTTGCGGAGAAATCAAGTAACAAACAAACAAAAAATAACATACACCCGAATTGAAAACCTCCTCCTTTTTTTGAAGTCGGTTAAAAAGGTTCTTCACCATACATTCTCAAAAGATTTATTCAATAAAAAGTACAGTTAAACTAACTATGTACAAAGGAATTAACAGATTACCTAAGGACCGTTACAAACGGCCTATAGGTAACTCAACTGTTCCAGACCAGTACCAGACGGAAGCGTGCCCAAGACACTGGCTGCATTGTTACACTGAATAGCTATGCTAATTCGCTGGCCTAAATAAGAGCCAGCCCTTGGGTCACGTGTCGCCTCAATCAAAAGCCCCGCAATATTTTTGAAAACCCGGAGGGCACCGGCTCCCCACGGACCCAAGGTCTCCACCCCAAAAGGCTCAAATAGGTAAGCTCTGTCGTAACCACTATATTTGCGCCTTTTGTGATCCTCGGCCGAATCAGCCGCCGCACCAGCCCTAGCTGATGTCCCAGGCAGATGAGATGGCGCTAGGGTGTCGACGCAGGTAGCGTTCCACACCAAAGGCCTACCCATTTCCCAAGGGACAAGAGTCATACCGTTTACGTATATATCGATTTTATTTATATATTTTTTTGTACGACCGACCGACGGGGATGTGCTTAGACTTTGACTTGGACTTGTCAAGATTTAGAATTGAACTTGGACATAGTATAAGACTTGGACTTGGACCTGGACTTGGACTTGGACTTGGACTTGGACTTGGACTTGGACTTGGACTTGGACTTGGACTTGGACTTGGACTTGGACTTGGACTTGGACTTGGACTTGGACTTGGACTTGGACTTGGACTTGGACTTGGACTTGGACTTGGACTTGGACTTGGACTTGGACTTGGACTTGGACTTGGACTTGGACTTGGACTTGGACTTGGACTTGGACTTGGACTTGGACTTGGACTTGGACTTGGACTTGGACTTGGACTTGGACTTGGACTTGGACTTGGACTTGGACTTGGACTTGGACTTGGACTTGGACTTGGACTTGGACTTGGACTTGGACTTGGACTTGGACTTGGACTTGGACTTGGACTTGGACTTGGACTTGGACTTGGACTTGGACTTGGACTTGGACTTGGACTTGGACTTGGACTTGGACTTGGACTTGGACTTGGACTTGGACTTGGACTTGGACTTGGACTTGGACTTGGACTTGGACTTGGACTTGGACTTGGACTTGGACTTGGACTTGGACTTGGACTTGGACTTGGACTTGGACTTGGACTTGGACTTGGACTTGGACTTGGACTTGGACTTGGACTTGGACTTGGACTTGGACTTGGACTTGGACTTGGACTTGGACTTGGACTTGGACTTGGACTTGGACTTGGACTTGGACTTGGTATTCCCACATTTGTATCTGGTTGTGTTAAATTTGACTTAATCCTACACTTCACTTACACAGTACTGCTATAAGTGGTTAGTAAGCTGCTGCTTGGTTTTGGACTTGATTTTTAACACTTTTCTGATATTGTGTTATTCGATTTAATGTTGTGCACAATAAAGTTTTGCCCCAACAGACGTTGTACAATCCAGATCATGCAAACTATATCCGTATATTCTATTCGAATCTATTAATAGTATTAATCCGTGCCGGAATTATTGGTGCAACTCCATATAATTTGTGCTAGAGAATTAATTTTGACAAAGGCTCTTTTATGTCTATGTAAGCGCCTTAGCAAATCCTTCTTAAATAGGGTAGACCGAGGCGAATCGGATCATTTTGACTTTAAGGTTAAAAAAAAGCAACTTCTGTTTAAAGTTAGTTAAATTTATTCATTAGACGACAATCAATCTTTATCGTAGATACTTACACGTAATAATCTTTTATAAATAAACTTAAATCTTTCCTTTCACAAGCAAAAAATAAAAACTTGAGAAATATCCGATTCGCCCCAAATTCGGAAGCTATTCTGATTAAACAAATATGTACCATAAAAAAAAAAACGAAAATAATTACAAAATAATCTACATAAAAAAATTTGTATCTTAATTCTGAGATCAGTTATCATTATTGGCACATAAATCACAAGTGTATGGTCCTTTGGCACCTCCTCTATCAGCACAGTTCTCATGGCACCACTCTTCAGATGCACTGCACTGAATCCAGTCTTCTGTTGGTGGGTGTACACATTTTTCTGAGCATAAAATGCAGTGCCAGTCTCTTGACTGACTCCTGCTCTTTACTTTCAGTCCAGGTGTAGCTTTATTCTTCTTCTTAACCGTCGTACTCTCTTTGCCTTTTGCTTTTCCTTCTACATTAAATTTCTTCTTTTCTGTTTCAGCTTTTTTCTTGGAGTCTTTTAGACGAAGAATGTCCATGCTTTGTGGTTAAGTTAAATGTAAATTTGGTTTAGTAACCTGGCGAGGTTTTTTGGTTACTACAGGGCTCCTCAGTGGAGAAGGAATTATTTCTTTCATGGCATTCTCGATCTGGTTTTGTTGTTGTTCTGCATCTTGTGGTAGCTTATTGAGTAATCGTGGAAGGAGCTGGTTGAGCGCTCGTGGTAGGAACTACGCTATTAGCTTCAACTGATCCAAGATGGTCCACAGTATCACTGACCTAGGTCACTTTTTCTAACATAGGTTCGAACCATCTAAAGCAATAAAAAAAATAACTTTAAGCAAATAGGTACTGATCCGAATCGCCCCGAAAGACATGATCCGATTCGCCCCACTAGCCGTTAAAAATTACGTTTTGTCAAAATATCTGTTACATAATCATTAAAAATCAATTGAATTTAGATTACTACATTCATACCTAATATAATAAAACAAAAACCAAAACAATTCAACGAAATCTTGAAATAAAATTACAAGGAAACATAATTACGTACCTTAGATATTGGCGAGCGTCGCCGGCACTTAACTACTAAAGCGAATGAAATATTTCCGAGCAATAGATGCGGGGGGGAAGGAGGAAGAGATTTGCAGCTATGGTTGCGTCCGGCAACGCGCGTAATTTGAAATAGTTTCAAATTCCTAATTTTGATCCGATTCGCCATGTGATCCGAATCGCCTCGGTCTACCCTACGCTAGATTAATTGGTGCGGATTAATTGGTACTATTCAGTGCGGAAATAAACACTAATTGTTACATACATTCTGCATATTTTTTATAACTTTATCAACGAAGTCAGGGAACTTCCCTGTGGAGGTCGTCGTTCCTGATGTACCAAGGTGCATTCACTATACTCCCTGGGTATCTTATTTTGGAGGCGTTGGATTATTTTGATGTTACTTTTTTTGGTACAGCCCCACAGCTAAATTCCATAAGACTATACTGGCGAACCTCCAACTAACAGCGCAGAAAGAAGACAGAGCTTCTACCAACTGACCTGCTAGACCTGTAATTTGGTGTAAATAAAACAGGATACCAAGACATAAAATGTAATCAGCACCTCATAAGGAATAGTGTAATTTTACACTACACTAACGTCATTATTATCTAATGCAAGGTTCCTAGTTTATGGCGGCGGCGTTCGGCAAAGAATATCTCTGCTAACCGCCCGCGATGTCATTAGTACCTACCTAACACTGTTATCACCAACTTGCCAAGAAAAAAGCTATGCCAATTTTTTTTTATTGTACCTACTACGGGCAGCGCTTTGCCTTCATCTCACCTCACGGTTACAGTTGAGATAAAGCCAAATATGGAGGCGAACCGGAATCCTCAACTAACTGAGAAACTAGCTACCTCTGAATGCCGGAACACAAATTTTTTTAGAAATGTTGTTATGGCAACAGAATTAGGTCCATCTAATCCAGGCGGACTTGAACAAAGTCCAACCACCAACCAAACCAAGTACCATATTGTCCCAGGGGGAGTACCCCTGGGGATCGAACCCTCGAGACCTCTGAATCTGAAATCGATGGTTTGAACCACTAGGCCATAGAGGCGATTGTAGCCTTCTGCCTTTAGGTACTCTTGTTGGGTATCTGATTGGGCAGTAAAATTAACGTAAGAACTTATATACCAACACTGCGATTACTGAATCGCTTGCTACGCGAGGCTGATTATGATGCAAATTACAAATTCCCAATAATTACACCAGAAAAAATAGCTCATAATATCTCTAGTACCAACGTTTACGTATGGTAGTGGTAAAGGCTGTCGTTCGGTTCAGAGATAGGCTAGTGTATTGTACAGAAAAATATATTATATTCAGTAATAGCACGAAGGGCCTTTTGAGGACCATGCGAGCGCGTTGCAGGATTAATGAATGATGAGATGATATAAGGAATATGGGATTATACGGTATGAGCAATAGCATCTAAAATGCTAGTTCATCATCATCAACTGATATTTTCTTGCCCGTATCCCTCACTGTTGTATAGATGAGTCAACATCATCATCGTGAAGATGATGATGTTGACTCATCACGAAAAACTCAGCACGAAAAAGATTGCTATCACTGTTTATAATACGTGACAGGTTGCAAGGCATCATAATGGTTCTGACTCAAACGAGCTAGATATATTATTATGATTGTTATTATTATTATTATTATTTTGTTCAATTATAATTTGATAAACTTATTTTCCAATTTCGATGACATTTTATGTAATCTATGTTTGCTCGTATTTCTAATATTATTGTATAATTTATATTTATGTTGGTAATTGTAATTGTAATTTTGTTTTAAATCTATTGTAATTTGTAACTATGGACTCTGTCTGAAATATTTTTTTTTATTTTTTATTTATTTATTATTTATTATATCACGCCAGTTAACCCTCTCGAATACAATAAGCAAACAATTATAATGGTAATATACTCACGACTTCTTTCCCTTCGAGGATTCACTTGTGATCCCTAATTACCTATATCTTATGAAAATCTAGGTGATCTAGGTGGTAGTCAGAGGCACGTCCAAGCTAACATTGGGCAAATGCCTACAGTTTGCAAGTTGCTAGTATTAAATACGTGACAGGTTGCAAAATCGCTGCTTTTTAATTATAGTACCTCGGTCTGTTGAGGAGTGTGGGTGAAGTGAGTGGTACGGGTACATTTTATGCTATGATATTTTATTACCTATACATCTTATTTATATTTGGTAGATGCAGATCGGTAGGATAATTGAGTAAGCAGAATTACATGACTCCCCCACTCTCCTATTCAGTGCACCTGCTCAGGCAGACCTTATCTATTCTACTCTATTCTATTCTTCATATCTTCGACAGCCTGCAACATCCACAGCGAGACAAAAGCATATTATAGTGGACATTTTTCAAGCAATTGTTGAAATTAATTCCCACTCATACAAACATTTGTGTAATGAATATAGATGTTTGTTCTGTGTTTGCGTGTTGTATTGTATAATAAGTATGTATATACAAAAACAAGGTATGTATGTATTCTATCCGTAATCTACTTCCCATATTACAAGCTATGCTTAGTTTGGAGCTAGATGGCGCTGTGCGAAATTATTGTCCTGTAATATTTATTTATTTAGAGGTAAGTTAGCCAGTTCCTCAGTTTGTTGAGGATTCCGGGTGAAGTGCGCCTCCACCTTCAACCTTAACTTGTAACCAGGTGAGATGAAGACCAAGCGCCTCCCCGTCGTAGAATAAAAAAAAGCTTGGCGGTTGGATTGGAGATGGCAGTAATGGTATTAGTTTATCATTGTTATCGGTCACTACTCAGATGTATTACTCAGTAGTATTACTGAGCGCTACTGATATCCTACCTACATATTTTTTAATACATTATATATTTTTATTATTATTATATTAAGCCGTCAGTGTCCCACTGCTGGGCAAAGGCCTCCCCCCACTCCCTCCAGACTTCCCGATCTTGGGCATCATTCCTTGGACGTTAGTCAGCAGGGTATACCACGGGCAGGGGAGGTTGGCTTGGATTCCGAAAAATGTTGGTGGGAACCCCTTATACCCCATTTTAATACATTACAGGTCATTTATTTCACACGGCGACATCTAGCCCCATACTACACATACATTAATATACTTAAGAGTAGTAGAGCCCCTTGTGAAAGGGCTAGTCCGGAGAAGTACTACCACCATACCTATTTCAGCCTCCAAGCAGCATTGTTGTGTTCCGGTTTGAAGGCAATGGCTGCCTGTGAAACTACGGACACGCTAGCTTTAAAAAAAATAACTTTATGCCTCAAGTGGACGGGCGCAATGCAGTGCCGTGTAGGTTATGTTCTTTGTGGATGCTTCCTTCGTAGTAAGGCATTGTTATAGGTAAGAGATGCAATTAACATCAGGTGGGCTACTCGCTTAGCTCAGGCGCGCTCCTCCGTTGTATAACGAAAATAACTTCGCAAAACTTGTAATCTGGAAAATATATTATACTTGATAAAGCGAAAGATAAATACACACTTATCATACAATGAAACAACATACAAACACCCAAATACAGAAAAAACGACTATGCAGCCACACAAATGTTTTTCCTGGGAGTTGATACATGGTGTTGAATATTTTTTCTGGAATTGCCTCGGCTTTGAAAGACTTCGACAAAACTTGAAACACGTGATTACGAGTCCCTGTAACATCGCTGTCGGAAATGTTGCTAACGACCTCGCGCCCAGTGACTCGCCACGTGACTATAAATTGAACAAATTAATTAAAGGGAATTTTCTAATTAAATTCAACAAAAGAACAACTTGGTTCATGAGCATTTTCTCAGCAATTCGTACCTACTTTTCCGCCGATTCTATGCTTGGAATCAATTTTAGGGTAAGGTCCTTGTGGACAATTAAGGGTTTTCTCATTGTACATTAAAAAACCGGCTAATTGTGAACTGAACACGCACACCGAGGATTTAAGCCCACATATTTAGGCAACGAATCACGTTTTTTGTATGGAAGTCTATAACATTTTTGGTATAGCGGCAATAGAAATACATACTCTGTGAAAACATCCTATTATGGTTCATGCACGCTGACAGACAGACGAACGGACGAACGGCCAGCGGAGGCTTAGCAATAGGCATCCTGTTGGCACCCATTGGGTACTTTGGATTCCTTGTCTTGTCTAAACTGAGCAACGGCTAAAAATATACAATGGCCACACGTGGCTCCACTTCGATAAGTGTACGATAAAGCCGCTAAATAAACAAGCGAGTATAACATGGAAAAAATGGAAACGATGGTGCTCGAAAATAGTTGCGCGTAAAAAAGTAAAGGCTGATATCTGTAAAAACTCGATTGAAATATTTAGAATTGAATAAAAATTTCAACAAAAATAGTATTTCGTGATTCAGACTGGATATATAAGAAAAGAGGCTCTACCGGAATTCAAACGATAGTTACATGAAATCATACAAAGATCTCATAGAGTAGCGAAACAAAAATAATGTGAAATCCTTGTCATAAAATTAGTTGTTAAGTATTTTACCCAACTTCAAAAGAGGAGGAGGCTCTCAATCGTCCTATCGTCATCAGGTCAGGATCTGATGATGAGATCTTGGAGAAATCGAGGGAACTCTTCAAATACTTATTATAGGCACAACTTGAAACTATTTGGGTGATAGATTACAGGAAAACCTAAGAAGTCTTTGTATTGTAAGTAATTTTATTTAAAGTAACATAGAAAAAAATCTCAACATTAGTGAGTATAAACTTCATGTTCAACGCGAGTTTATTGAATGGATGACAATACTTTATATTTTAAAGAATGTTATATACATTTAAATTGGTCCCATAGAAGTTTCATCAAAATCGGTTCAGTAGTTTGGTTTTCAAATCAAAATAATTGGAAAAAATACGTCATCCAGGTAAACGAAATCGTATCATATTCTCCATTGAAGCCGGTTTCCATTTTAGTTTTTAAATGGTAATTATAGCACTTAGAAAAATCTCCCTTTGACTTTAAGGGGCATATTTTTCTATGTTACAAAATACGACGTCTATTTAAAAAATATGCCAAACTAGCATGATTCTTGAAGCAGCAGTCGGATGGATTTGTACCTTTATATGAATTGTATATAAAAACATATTTGTTTTTGGTGTTATATTTAGTTTTTGTTGTCTTTGGCAAAACAAAAACTAGCGTGAGTTTCACTCAGGTGAAAACACCCATTTCTGCCTGGAATGCCGCTCTCACTTATATCTCGTCTAAAATGGAAGGCTTTCCTCCTTTGGTTGACACTCTACTATTGGATTATTGTAGTTTCCTATATTCGCCGTGTCTGCATGAAAATTTAATTTGCAATATTATCCAGCCCGCACTTTTTGTCGAGTGAGTAAGGCAAGCGTGGGCTCCAAAACGGCTGGACTGATTTCGAATAATTTTTCAGGCAATCTTCAGATTAACAGATTAGTTTGGTAGCGATCCCATCAATACATTTTATTTGGCAACTTGTATGTGAAGTGTATCATGAAAAGTGTTACTACGTGGGGTCATTTAGTATGCTACCTATTTACGTGTCTCTAGATACAAACCGTAAATCGTATCAATGGGATCAGTTGCCCGATTAAAAATATTCTTTACGTCATCCCGCGGGATTAGTTCGAGAGGCCTAAGTTGACTAAAGAACCCTACAAACAGAATTATAAAATAAATAAAATCTCAAAAGGGGCTTCAAGTTAAAATAAAAAAAACAAAGGAAACGACGTTTTATATGAGCATGAAACATCATATTTCATATGACAAGAAACGTGATTTATGTCCTAGAAATGTGCGTCGGAACCCTCGGTGTCCGAGCCCGCACTTGGCCGGTTTATTCCCAGCTGTCTTCGCTAGCGACGAAGTTGGCTTGGAGCCTGAGTACTTATAAAATACTGTGATCGCGTACCACACAAAAAGTAAATAATACACTGCTATTGGTTTTACTTGGAACGTTTTGTTCCGTTGCTATTTGTCAATAGTATCGATTTCTTGAAATATTAAACGCATCGAAATGACCTTCCAGAAGGGTTTGAATACTAAATTGAAAAGTATAAATTAACACGTCACACGCAGCTCGTTATGTCCACTGTTATACAAAGCCCCTCCAAAACTCAAGGTTGAGGGCATAACAAGCTATACACAGAAGGCACTATTGTTCTTCTTCTTGTGAGATCTCTAATTCGACTTTTACGACATTCATTGGATTAGTTGGAGCGGCTGGTTCTGAAGCCGCGACCGTGAAAACAGAAAAATGAAAGTGGAATACAATAATCATTTTTAAACAAATTGATCGACGCAACATTGATACTTATTTATGCCAGTCAATCAGCATAGTTATTCAGCTAGAGAGCGCAGGCAGGCGTAGACATCATTCTTTGTATACCTGATAGATGTAAACCATCTTTCGTTTCTCATCATCAATACCGCTCAAAAATCCAATGCAAGACAGCCTACTCCATAAATTAAAGTTATGATAAAGCTGAAAGTGGAAGCGAACTCCACCCGGAATCCTCAACAGACTGAGGAACTGGCTATCTTTTATCTTATATCTTATTCTTTTTACCTCTTAATGCCGGATCACAACAATTTTAAACTATTGTTATGGCGGACTTAAAAGTCATCACCAACCAAACCGATTCACAAATTTGTATCGAACCTGGGTGCTCTGTCTGATACCGGTGGGCGAGCCACTAGGCCACAGGCGTATTACGTAAGGTATTCTGTGTTGAAGCTGTGCAACTAGCCGTGGTGCGGATTCAACGCTCAGTTTATTTCGGAAGCCATTTCACATACCGACGAATTTATTATTTTTGGTTTATTTATTCTAACTCTGCATGTAGTTACAAGTTGTTATTAATCTATTTTGAGATCTGAATTCGTAGATGAGTAGTTATGGATAGAATAGGTTAGAGCGGAATATATATCATTACGTTGTGGTTGAAGTGGGTATAGGTTCACCTTCCGATCCAGAAATTGAGGGCTCAAATCCAGTCGTGCACCAATGAACTAGTCGGTTATTCGGAAGTTTATGTGCGCATTTATGTGATGAATATATATTTTTGTTCTATGTTTGGGTGTTGTATTGTATGATAGGTATGTATTTACAAAAAAAAATTAAGTATTCTATCCGTAATCTAGTTCCCATATTACGAGCTATGCTTATTTTGGGGCTAGATGGCGTTGTGTGAAATTAAATGTCCTGTAATATTATTTGGCACATGCCATTATATTTTATATATATTCTAAATATATATTATATATATATATAAATATAGTCTAAAATATTATCAAACGCAGCTTTATGTATTGACTACAATACAAAAATTTCACTTTACCCACCTTCACGTGACACTTTTTACTAAGCTATGCCCACAGGTGGGGAAGATCGGATTTTGATTTTTGAAAATGTATATCAAAATATGATATAATATATATGATATAATATAGACATAATATAGATTGATGGAAATAAATAACATCGAAAAAAAAAATAGTTGCATTGATTTCATACAAAACGGCAACTTCATAGGAGACCTATTAAGCGATATAATATTCTGCTATTTGGGGCGAAGACAAATCAAACATCTTAGAAATAGATTCCGTCCATCCGTTCTTGAGCCATAAATGGTGTGACTACCCGTCTTTATTTTAGATGTATTGATTGATGGGTGAACTGGGCCATTACTAAACACAACAGACGAATTGGCTTGTAGTTGTGACCGGCGGCGGTCACGTGGAGTTGATGAATAGAGGCGGCTCAAGATCACACTCGCTAGTGATATGTCTTCGTTTTTATACGTAGGGCTAGATTTCCCCTTTATTACTCTTAACCTGGCGCGCATTACTCAAAACTTTAACTAGGCTCTAACAAAGAATGAGATATAATAAATCGGGCGAACCAACTATTTATTGGTGACGATTCTCTTTCTCTAATATCGAAAGACTAGTATTTTTTATTTACTTCTCCACTCTGTAACAGCCATGTAACAGCACGGTGAGGCATAGGTACATGTTTGATATTTTATGAGCGCTAGTAGAAAACCGTTTGAAGATTTATCGTCACTCGAAGTCAGTCGCTTACTTAGTATATTAGTATACAATAAACATAATTATATTCTTAACACTTAACATTAGAATTTACAGAGATTCTTTAGAAAACATCTCAAATATACCCTCAAAAGCACTAACTTAATTTCAAGATGGTTGGGATGAGTTAAAAAGTCTCAGTAGCGTAAAATGGAAAAATAATCCGATCCCAATCTCCATTATATCCCAGTGTGGATAGCTCCAACAGTAGGGCTATTCTTCTGGCCGGTTCCATATATCCCACTAGTCTATACCTTCAATACCTCTGCATCATCTTACGAGATGATACAGAGATATTGAAGTTTTCGCTTGGTTACTGGTTGGTGGGACGGATAAGCGCACAGTTCCTTTTTTACACACGTTGCTACAAATTGGTGTGTCAAGTTGCAAAAATAGAGATTGATAGAAACAGTATTTTTTACAGAAGAAAAGATGATACGTGAAATAAGGTTTTCGTGCTCAGGTATGTAAGCTAAGTATCATCATAAACGAACTTATCTTCAAAGTCAAAGTCAAAGTCAACATTTCTTTATTCATTAAGATTTTTTAGGATCATTTTGAAACGTCAAATCTACTGCCTGTTCGGAATCGTGACCAGCACACAAGGAGAAAGGTGAAAACCTCGGCTAATTTTTGATGATCCATTCAACAATAAGATACACAATTTTAAATTATATGCTAAGTAGATACATCATAAACCTAAATACTTAATCTTAAAACATTTTTTATCACCTATCTACCTAATGGGCAGTTTGTTAACATTGAGAAATCACCATTTTGCTGTCAACTGGTATAGCAACATCGGGCCACGCGTCCTTATCGTCGATGTAATCAATAATTTTGTAGTAGGTAATTTTAATTAAATTATTCATTTTATACAATTTGAATTTACGAGCAGAGAGTTTGGTGGCGCTTTGAGGAAGCTTATTATAGAATCTCACACAGTTTCCTAAGAATGAATGATTTACTTTTCCTAAGCGATACCTAGGTATATCAACTTTCTTTTTATTTCTAGTATTAACACTGTGTACATCACTTATTTTACTAAAATCATCAATGTTTCTGTGAGCGTGCATTAGATTTTCATAAATGTATTGGGAGCTGACTGTAAGAATACCAATCTCTTTAAAACGTTCCCTGAGAGAGTCACGAGTTTTCATTTGATAAATTTCCCGTACAGCTCTCTTCTGCAGAATAAAAATGCTTTCATGCTGCCCTTCTGCTGCGCTTCCCTATAAAAATATGCCATAAGACATAATACTATGAAAGTAACTAAAATAAACTAACCTCGCCGAAGCTTTATCAGTAATATGCCTTATTGTACGTACAGCGTATGCAGCCGAGCTCAATCTGCTAGCCAATGACTCAATATGAATACCCCATTGCAACTTTGCATCAATATTTAAACCTAAGAAAGTAGTTGCTTCAATAAAGTTAAGTGTTTCCCCATTTAAGATAATGTTAGCATTGCTGACTTGAACATCAGTCAAGGTGAATCGGATGCATTTTGTTTTTTTTTTCATTTAATAGGAGGTTATTTACTGTAAACCAATCATGAACTTTAGCTAGAGAAGCATTTACACAATCTTAGTTATCTTAATATAGTAATCATAGTTATCTTTCTATGCTATAATTGTAATTTCCGTGTAAAGTAAGGAAATCCAGCACTGTATGTATGTGGCAGTATTTGTGTCGGCATAACTCTCGAATCGGTTATCTGATTCTGACATTTGATGAAATGATGACGAAAAATTTATATGTCTGGATATATAAATAGCTAACCCGCTGCATATTTTATAGTGAAAATTATATTAAATTGTGTCTTTTATACGTCTTTCTTATTATTAATATTTTGTATTCAAATAAATTAACTTTCGGTTAAGATTAAGTTTCGGCTCACCATTCCGCGCTCAGACGCGGTCATGGAAGCACGGGTGTTTTGCATTTTTTAATATAGTATAGGGTTAACAACTATACTGTTAAAAACTGTATTATACTGTTTTTCACTACGTTATACTTTTTACTGTTGAACAAAAATAAAGTTTACATAATACTGTTTTCAACGCATCACTGGTATACACATAAACCTGTTTAAAAAGTAAACGTAAATGGTGTGCGTGCGTGAAAAAAGTTTTTAATAGAACTGTTAATAACTTTATACTTTTCATTGATATAGCTAATGAATATCGAAATAAATGGTAAAGTAAAGTTATATTAATTGCATACATATGTGAAAAATAGAGATGGTAACAATGTCAGAATATGCATCAGTGAATTCTACCGTATAACGGTGTACAATATTTTGTGATTTATGAACAATCAAGAAATCATAGTTAACCCTTAGCCACCTAACGTGTTTTTAATAATAATGGTCGGTAGTGCCCTTAATGTTTTTGGCAGATTACGAGATCTCTCAGTTAAGTTAGGAAATCCGGCACTGTATGTATGTATGTATCTGTATATGGATGTGTCTTGTAGGATACAATGTTAGAGGGGGTCGACTTCACAATTCACAATTTTTTTAATTAGTGAGACCACCATTGTAAACATTAAGGGTTGCAAAAGGGGTAAATTATACTGCAAAAAATTTGGGTAAATTATCTTGTGAAATGTCACTAGACAGAGCTTAAACAGTGAAACTTACTACTTAAACAGATATCAAAATTAGCTTCATTTTGCCCTTAATAAGGTTCAAGATATAGAGTTGCGAAAGATGATCATCAGTTCTTGCAAGATGTGGCGTGAGGGTATTTAACTTCAAAATGTATATTATAACTGGAATATTTTTTATTGTTTTTCACTCAATAATGCACACAATTCAAGCCAAGTTTGACATCCTAAAAATTGCTTTTTACTGCGCACATGTATCCCACATCAACAGCATATTATTGACTACTACAATAGAAAAGACTTCCTCTAAAGCTGTTAAGTTTGGCCTTAATTAATACACAGGAAAAAGATACTGCCTTTTTGATGAAGCCCCGCGGTAGAATTTACCAATATTCGTGGTGGCAGTGGAAAATTATTAAGCCACGACTACCTACAAAGGCAACGGTTGTAAGAGCACTTTTAAAAAATTTGGCTTCAACCTTTTGATGTTAGTAAGGGGTGACTTTCATTGTACCTATATATTGCATTCTGCCACTATGACGCACGGTTGATGCTCTTATGCTTTGTTCTTATTCAGGTTTTGCAAATAATGAGAGAGCCTTGAACACTCAGTTGAATAAAGAGACATGGAGATAAAGTGTCCTCAGAGTAAGGTGTATGCAAGCAAACTTTTCTTGTTTGTTAAACATTTTCGATTTGAGAAATTATCTTTGTAGTTAATTAAATACCTTACACAAACTTAACATCACGACATCTCAGTTCGGGGCGAATCAATAGTTAAAATTGTATCCATTGAATTTGAAATTTTATGACGTCGTGATCATCGTCATCAACCTATTGCTGTCCACTACTGGACTTAGCCTCTCCCAAAGTGCAATAATAAGCCCGGCCTTTCTAAGTAGCCTCAGGTTTTTGTCTTTTTATGTGGTGGCCGCGATTCCGAACAGGCGGTAGATTTGACGTTTCATTATGATCATTAAAAAAATCTGTTAATGATAAATTCATTTATTTTTGTTTTTTTATTTTGAGTTTTTTTCAGTTTGACAGTACGGAGGTCGTCGCTCTATCTAACCGAAAGACATTCTACAGTGCGCTTCCCTACATCTTATAACGTAGCGTAGAATAAATAGCTCGGTATTTACTCTGCACTGCTTTGATGACTTTCGAGTACGTGTTGTGTTCGCTCGGTCGTGTTGCCTTTAAATTTAACGTGTGGTCAGTAAAAAGGAACAGACACGACTTTTTCCCTTTCAAGAATTTACTTCTAATCACTAGACAGAGCGTAGATCTTATCACCTACTAGAGGGTAGTCAGAGGCACGTCAAAACACACAATAGTTTGCTGTTGTTTGGCAATTTATGAAAGCAGGAAAGGAGGTTTACTAACCAGCTGAAAATTCGAGCTCAAAGCAAAAAGTTTAAGCGCTATGCCTTTCCTGTTATTTCTGTTCTACTATCAGTTTTTTTGTAGTGAAAAATACCCCTTAAGAACAGAAAGTTTAATTCCTAAAATGTTGAGTTTGCATAAAGATTAATTTCAAGCATGTTGAATCCTAAAATGTTGAAATATCACTAAAATGTACATTTAATCGGTCAATATTATTTGTCTGTTGTTTTAAATAAAAATGCCGTAATAATGTGTAATATCATTATCATCGCATACAATTTTATAAAATTCTCCAGTTCTCGAGGAACTGGTCAAAGTAATAACGTAACATTAGAAATTGTTTACTTATACAAAACACAAGTACATATAGGTATTGTTTTGTGTATAAGTATCCTTATACACAAAACAACAGAATCAGGTTAATGTGTCAAAAAATCTAGGTAAGTATGTAGCTACTACCCACTTGGCCAGACTCTCTTTTTTTTCGGTTCCGACCTAACTGTACCTATTAATTGAACATTTGGTTGTATCATTTATATCATGACGCAGGACCGTCTGTGATACAAGTCAATATCATTCGTTTTACAGTAGTTTTACTGTATATTAATCTATATATCTGGTAAAAGCCCAAATTGCCCTATACCACTTTGGAAACACAAACATGGCAGGCACTAAGTGATTACATAATGTACCTACCTATTATTTTAGTCGCCACATCGGGATTTAAAAGCCTTTACCATGGGTCGTGGTTAAAGCTCTCTGCTCTTAAACCACGTTCAGTGGCCATGCGTTTATTATTTGTTAAACTAGTGAAACCATGTGGTATCTTCCTTAAAACCTCCTAAGTGCAACCCTACGTGTAGGGTTGCATGTCAAATCTCCAACTTCAGTATTGAACAGGTACACATGGAAGTTTGCATGTGCACACGACACACATAACAATGCCTGCCTGAAAATTGAACCCAGGACCTTGAATATCTTGCTTATGGTTTCGAAAATAATTAGTACGCTGTGCACTAATTGATATGATTGGGTCATCATAACAGGAGAGGTAAAGTGTAGAGGCAGATACAATAAAATAAAATATACGAAAACACTAAAATAAGCGAGCTTTCAACCTAGGAATTATTACGAACAAATAAATGCAAACGCATGCATTCGCCCTCCTTATCCGACTGCCTTAGAAAAAAGTTGCTCTTTTTTGAGAGTTTGTATGTTACGTGCAAACTCTGCAACCTAAAAATAGAAAGCTCCAAAGATTTTGACATGCCAGGTATCAAAACCCCATATGTGTATACTGCCGGAAAGAGACTTCTACAAAGTTGGGGGATTATTTGCCTTAATCACCACGCCTGGCTAGCGGATTGGTGAATGCAGTAAAGGTGTAGATAATATACATAAGGAAGATGCTGACCTTCTTCTTCTATGATAGTTCATTCCGAACTCCCGATAATGTTGGTTCCGTTCTTCCTCAGGGATCCCGCATCTTGAAGCTAGTCTCGACCAGCTGCAAGCATAATGTCAGACCAACCAAAGAAGATGACAATCAGCTCTATGGAGCAATGCGTGAAAGTCTTCAAGGACTACGTCTACGAGCCAGGTATGTTTTTAGACATTTTACAGATTTCACCCGCGAAATAGTTATTATAAATACGCGCAAGGAAAGATAGTTTGGGATTCAGAACAATCACTATTTATCACAATTTACACAATTTAACAGGAAATTAATTTCGCATTATTTTTCACAACTCAGTATCTTACTTGACTCTGCGCAGTTATAAACAGTTTACTTCACCTTGGTGTAATTTTGGTCCATTGTAAAACTTGAGAGAACGTAATAAAAGAGCCCTATTAAAAGTCATAAGTATTTTAGTTTGAAAACTACCACAGGTGACACACATATTTATTGGTGGTCCTTTATTTTGGAAAATTCAGAAGAACACTAAAACCATTGCTTATTTCAGTTTCAATCTACATACTTTTTCAAGTGCCTATCAGTGTTTTCAGAGGTATGCAATTATTTCACTCCAAACTATAAAACCCATTTTGACACCTTTTAATTTTGAATTTCTTAAGCTCCTTTTTTAGTGGACGTCTACACACCAAGACATACATACCCTCCAAATTTCAAATCTTTTGTACCAGCGTTTTAATCTGTGCGATTCAACAAGACATTGTTGAATCAGTCAGAATGGACTTTGCCGCCACGTTCTTTTCCCGCTATTGTTGCGACCCACATTTCCATGCAACTAGCGATCAATGTTCAAAAATATTAATATTTATTTATAATATAATCACTGAATATTCCATTCTTCGATGAAAACGAACTAGGTTTGTAGTATAAAATAAAGTAATATACAATGGCACAGCGTTGGCGTAACTTGATTTATTTGTCGAGTTATGACAAAAAGGTGTTAGCAAGCTGAATTCGCTAATACTCAGATTTGGTTCTGGTATAATATTAGCAAGATTGTATCTTTTAATCATTTTGCTAAGATAAAAATAATTCATTATATAGTGAAAATGCAAAAAAACAAGTCGATATAGCGATGGATGGTTTACTAGTATAGGTTAAAGAATTGGACCTACCTATCCTTATGCTTTCTAGCGAGGTAGTTGCGAAATTCAAGGATTGTAGAATCGACCAAATACCTGAATTTCGTAACGTTCAATATGGCCTATATGATGCGATAAATAAAAGCAATTTGTGTTAAAACATGATAATATGTTAATTGCAGAACAAGTCAGAGTGCCTTCCAAGTGTTCTAGTTTTGTTTTATCAGATATATAATAATAATCTTATTATATATAACAATTAAATTTTCATCAGAAGATGAAAATTTATTTGTTATATTTCGCTTCGAAATGAGCAGTCAATTTCTCAAATAAGTTTTAATTTCATGAAACATTTAAGGGCATCTTAATCTTCTTAATCATCTCCCGAAGTAGACAGAATGGCCGAAATTACGAATGTGGTTCCCATAGTATTTGTCCTCAGGTGTGAAACGAAACAAAGAAGCTATTTAATAGTGTTCAGTTTGATTTTTCCTTTAATACATTATCTATATTAAATTACCTTGCTAAACCATTTATTTTCAAAATTTAAAAACTACTTACGATATCCATGACCTAATCTTTCCTTCCCCTTTTCACCACAGGACTAGCAGATCCAGTGCTAAATGTACCAACACGTAATAGATGGTGCATCTGGTCCAAAGGTGACATACTGTACCTACCATGCAGATGTTTCAAAGTTACGAAAACATCGATTCGCCTTTACCTTTGTAATAAGCTCTATAAGACGGATGAGATATTTTACCTCCAGTTTGTTCGGTCGTTATTTAGTAGGATCATCTAGGACGTTAGTTTTATGCATTGACAGTACGACAGAATGTCTTGCATGTTTATTTTTTACTTTTGACTTTTTGTTTGGCGGGCACTGGAATACGCGTTTTGTTAATATTAATAAGCCTCAGGTGGTAGTAGCTTTGCCTTCTGCCCTGTAGGTTGTGGGTTCGATTTCCACCCAGCGGAAGCATTTTCTGAGTATGTATTTACAAAAAAAAGTATCTAAGTATTATATCCGTAATCTAGTTCCCACTATGCTTCGTTTTGGGCTAGATGGCGCTGAGTGAAATTAATTTCCTGTTATTTGTTTAATACAAAATGTATTTACAAAATAGACATACCTGATGGAGACGGTCAGAGATGTGGAAATTGTGGAAATTGGAGACAAAAACTGCACGGACTAGGTACTCATAACAAAAATACAAGCTTTTAAATGAATAGTGTGCTCGCGCCTTTATTTGGTGTTGGATAAATGCTGGTTTTGACAGATTCATAATAATAATTGTGCACAGGAAACCACATTTACATAGACTATGGCGGACTTTTAAGTTGCATAAATAGAGGCAAATGTGTAAATGTGTAAGATTCCGTTCAGCCAAATGATCACAATCTTAAGGAATGGCACAAAAACTGTCTTGAAACAGAAGAACCCCACCAGGTGCCTACCCTGAGTAGGAGCTCAGCAAGATTCGAAAGAAATTCAAAAAAAGATAAAGAAAGAATGCGGCAAGATGTCAATGTCAGTATAATTTATTAGTTGCATTTAAATGGTCATAAGGACTTGGGTTAATGCCGTAAAATATATCAAAATAAAACAGTTCTTACCCACCGACCATCAGCGTCAAGTCAAGTGGTCTTACCGCTTGATGAACCAATGAGCTTTATACTGGGGACGGTAAACAAAGAAATTTGGTGCTGACTACGTAGGTACGACTTTTTAGGTATATGTGTATTTGCGCCAACAAATTGACTAAAGCATTTGACTTATTGTACAGTAAGGCAAAAAATCGACGTTCCTGAACCCATTTTGTCTCACTGTTTTCATGATTAACTAGCTGACCTTAGGCGGTTACACTTGCGTCATTGTTCTTAGTTCGTCTCTCGGGATCCAGGACTGATCAAACCATATATTTATATATATTTTCACACAACGCCATCTAGCTCCAAACTTACAAACAAGCATAGCTTGTAATATGGAAAATAAATAACGGATAGAATACTTTTTTTTTTGTAAATACATACTTATTTACAATACAACACCCAAACACACAACAAACATCTATATTCATCACACAAATGTTTGTCCTGGGTGCGAATCAAACCCACAACCTCCAGTGCAAGAGGCAGAGTAACTATCCGCTGAGCTATGAGGCTATTAAAACCAGCTAAGCCAGTAAACATGAGCCGCCTATATCCATCACCTCCTATATGCATGATTATATTTTATGTACCTATGTATTTCAAGTCAATCCTTTAGAACTTATTTGTAATTAAATGAATTTGGTAGTGGATTACCAAATTCACTTACCAGTTAATTATTATTCAATTACCAGTTGTTTTTTGCAGGGATAGACTAAAAAACTAAAGATTCAGTAACTAGTTTCAAAAAAAATATTTATAGAGTTCCGTACCACAAAAGAAAAAAACAGAACCATTATAGGATCACTTTGTTGTCCGTCTGTCTGTCTGTCAAGAACCTTTTTTCAGGAACGCGTAAAGGTATCAAGCTGAAATTTATATCAAATACTCAGGTTTACTGCCCTTGGAGCTGTGAAAAATCAAATATCTAAGCCGACGCAATCAAAAGATACAACCGTTTATGCCGAAAATTTCCGACACTCGCCAGGGAATCAAAACCTACAGGGTACTTGCCGTGAACTCAGAATCTTGAAATTTGGATAAAACAAAGATACTAGGTACTAGGTTATTAACATAAAACTGAAAGTGATTTTTAATTTAATCGCAGCGGTTTTTATTTTACAATTGTTTCTAAGCTTTTTGAACAAACATCTCTATCTATCTAACGAAAAACAGCAATAAGATAGCAAACAACTTTCAAACCAACAATGCACAGCAATCACGCAGCAAAAAACACATCCGAATTCAAGAACAATGAGAGTCGAACGAAACGACTGAGATGAAGAAGAAAAGTTTTGAACCTCGACAGTGATACCAGTATGGAGATTATTCCTACTAAAAAAAAGATATTGCACTGAATATTTTTTTTGTACAAAGAAATAGCGCAAAAATAAACACTTTACATCGATTCTAGAACTTTACAATCCGGGGAATTTATAAAAACTACCATTGATTCTGCCAACAATAACTATTTTTTTAATCTGGTAAACCCTAAATTTACAATTTTGATATTTGAATAAACATCAGGGTATACCTATGTATATTTCATTGAATCGCTATGCAGCCTCGACTGCTGGATGGATTCCCAATGAATTTGACTTGCATTATTCGGTAGTATAACGGTGCCAGCGATGAATTCCAAATTCAAGATTTTCCACCTTGTATATTTTTAATTTTCTTTGTAATACGTAATCTTATTAGTTAAAATTTAGCAGCGTACATATAACATCATATTTTTCGGTACATTTATTATTGTGATACGATTGCATATAAAATATTAAATTTTGTATAATTGATAACATTTTGATATTTCTCAATGTTTTACCGTCCCAACCGAACGATAATAAATTTAACATGGCTTAAAAATGTGCAGGATCGTGCTTGGTAAATTGTGGGTTCTTACCTTACATGTGAAACTCGTACCTACAACCAGGCTACATGTAGCTGGATAACAACAATGAAGAATTATTGGCTGATCATGAACGCATCCAGTCAATGCTGAGTTCAGTGGACAACTGTTATGAGACTTATGAACTAGTGCTTCAACAAAATAAAGACCTACAGCAAGAATTATGTCAGTTCAGATCTAAAATTGACAATTTAGAATTAAGTCATATGCCCTCAGCAACCAACTTCAAAAGTCTGGATCTACAGACAGAACTTCAAAACAGTGAGGCAGACTCTTCTGTGATTGATCTCACTACACCAAACCGAATCTCCTCAATAAGAGGAAGTAACAAAATAAAAAAATATATAAAATTAAGTAACTTAATAAAAAATCAGAAAAGAAATTAAAAAAACACAAAAATGTTTTTAGCTTTGCAAAATTGAGTAAACAAAAATGTAATTTAAACGAGGAATCAGAATCTTGTTACAGCTTGCTTGGCCGTAACTCCAAAGAAATACAGTACATGTCTGATAAAATAATAAGTTTGGAAATATCTTTACATGAGGTGACCATGAAATACAAGAAAGCTGAACAAGACTCTTGTGAGAATATTAAAAAAATTAATAATATTGTAGAAATGGTTAACAATGAAAGTATATATGTACAAGTACAACATAGTAGCTCCCAGACCGACCCATGTACCACAGACCAGCCAGTGACTCAGGGTGCTTCATCGGGATGGATGGAACCACCGGTACCAGCAGTTGTGCAACCCGATTCCCCTGTGGTACTACTACCAGAACAACATGTGCAGGCTGAGGCAGGTCCAGTACACACAACACAGCCTCTGGTTAGGCAACCTCAAACCTGCCGACAGACCCAGAAAACTGTGGTGTACTCAGATAGTCTAGGAGTAGGGTTGGGTCGGTTGCTAAGCGATAGGTTAGGAGACCAAATGGTAACTAACTACTGCTTTCCTGACTCTTCTATCCATAGGCTGATAAAGAGCTTAAATGAGGCGTCTTTTGACAATAAAACAACATTGATTGTACAGTTAGGTAATAGTAATGGTATCAAGCGCCTATATGTAAATAAATTAGTTGAATTACTGTTACATAAATTGGACATGGGGTTGGGTAAACTGATATTGTGTGCATTCCCATACTCTAAATTGCTTTCGAAAAATGAGAATGTTAATATTTTTAATATTAACCTTATGCTTTACAACTTGACATGTCGTCATAGTGACATTTTATTTTTTGACACTAATATTTTTATTAGTGACTTTAGGTTAACAACAGATACAATGTATCTCAGTAGATATAGTAGGATAATTATTGCTAAATTGTTAGCATTTAATATTTGTGACAAAGTTATAGGTACTATAGCTACAGACACTGACGGGCTTACAGTTAGTAGCAGTACTATCATGGGCGTTCAAACAGTAGGATCAGATGACAAGCATTTAAACTGACCACCAAGACAACGGGAAAGCCTAATAGGTTACACATAGTCCATCAAAATATTCAAGGCCTTTCCAGCAAATACTTAGAAGTAGAATTATTTTTAAGTAAAATGAACATCAGTGTTATGGGCATCACTGAACACTTTATATTGCATCAAAAGTTACTACCTCATTATGAAGACTACTGTATTGTAAGCGCATACAAGCGTAGGAATACCACTCAAGGTGGTTCTTTAATTATTGTAAAGAAAACTCTCAAATGTAAGGAGCGTAAAGATATTGTGAAACTCACCATTGAAGAAGTTATAGAGCTGTCATGTGTTGAACTGCAGCAGCACATAGTGGTATGTGTCTATCGTAATCCCCAAGCAAATTACGCGCTACTTGAGTCCACTATGGAAAATGTACTAAGCAAAATATTCAGTCGTAATAAATCAATAATAGTGCTCGGTGACTTCAATATTGATATACCTGTAAATCCTCTAACTGAAAAAATCATTAACTTGTTTAAATGTTTCAACCTTAAGCACTAATTCGATAAACCAACTAGGGTAACTCTAACAACTGCCACTTGCATAGATAATGTATATTGTAGTGATATTCCCCTTGAAAAAGACGTGTTTAAAAAATTTGATTCAGACCATTATGGTCAATATGTTTTATTTGATTGAAACTTACAACAAGAGCTACCGGAAATCACATGCAGACCAATTACCGAAGCTAGCATCATAAAATTCCAAAATAACATTAGTCAAAAGATTTCCCTGATCCCATGCTTGAATGATCCAAATGAGCTTTATAATATATTGTCTAATCTAATACATAAAGAACACGAGTATACGTTTCCACAAAAAACGTGCAAAGCTAAATCTGGTTCCATGTTTGCAGATTGGGCAACAGCCGGTATCTATAAAAGTAGGAGTAGATTGTATGAACTTTATGCAGAAAGAGAGTCAAGGCTACACGATTTATCATTTGTTTCTTTTGTCAAAAACTACTCAAAAGTCTTTCAAAAAGTATGTCATGCTGCGAAATAATTGCAAATAAAAAGGAAAATTGAGCAGTCATCAAATAAAATAAAGGCTACCTGGAAAATGATAAATAATCAAACAGGTAAAGCAAAACATTTGAAAAAGCAGATAAACTTAAAAGTTGACGATAGAATTTTCACTGATAACTATGAAGTTGCTAATGAATTTAACCGTTTCTTCTCTTGTGTACCAAAAATTGTTACTCGACCATTAAACTCCTCTGTTGATTGTGCTTTAGCCTTTCTTGAAACAAGTGTTGAAAGGTGTAATGCTTCTTTTAGCTTCAGACACGTCAATGCTGATTGTATTCTAAAAACTTTTAAGTCAATAAATATTAAAAATACTGAAAATCTCTGGGGGATGTCCGTAAAGATCTTAAGCACGATTGTTTTTGATATAGCACCATGTCTAGCATATACTCGTATATTTAATAGAAGCATCGACGAAGGAATCTTTCCAGATAGCAAGTTCATTCCTTTATTCAAATCTGGAAATGAAAAGGATCCAGGAAATTATCGACCAATCTCAATTCTGCCAGCATGTAGTAAAATATTTGAAAAACTTATTCTTAACCAGTTGTTGTCACATTTTAACTGTAACAGGCTACTTCATGAAAAGCAATTTGGGTTTACTAAAGGTCGTTCAACCACTGACGCTGGTGCCATGCTATTGAAGTACGTTTTTAAAGCCTGGGAAGGAAAACAGGATGCCATAGGAGTATTCTGTGATTTATCTAAGGCTTTCGATTGCGTAGATCATGACACCTTAATCTCAAAGCTAAAACACTATGGCATTCAGAATCAGGCAATAAGCCTCATGCGTAGCTACCTATCGAATCTCAAAAAGTAGACATTAACGGTAGCAAATCTTTGGGAACATCTACTAACATCGGTGTACCACAAGGGTCAATCTTGGGGCCTTTTTTGTTTCTAGTCTATGTCAATGATCTGCCTTCCTATGTAGGGGATTTATGTGATATTGTATTGTTTGCAGACGATACTTCATTAATATTTAGAGTTGATAGGGCTAAAGATAATTATGATTGTGTAAATGCTTCTCTAGCTAGAGTTCTTGATTGGTTTACGGTAAATAACCTCTTATTAAATGAGAAAAAAACCAAATGCATTAGATTCACCTTGCCTAACGTTCAAGTCAGCAATGCTAACATTATCTTAAATGGGGAAATACTTAACTTTATGGAAGCAACTACTTTCTTGGGTTTAAATATCGATGCAAAGTTGCAATGGGGTATTCATATTAATACATTAGCTAGCCGGCTAAGCTCGGCAGCTTACGCAGTACGTACCATAAGGCATCTTACTGATGAAACCACGGCGAGGTTAGTTTATTTTAGTTACTTTCACAGCGTTATGTCCTATGGCATATTTTTATGGGGAAATGCAGCAGATATTGAAAGCATTTTTATCCTGCAAAAGAGAGCTGTACGGGCAATTTATAAATTGAAAACTCGTGACTCTCTCAGGGAACGTTTTAAAGAGATTGGTGGTGGAGTGATAAAGAGGTATTATGACAGTCAGCTCCCAATATATTTATGAAAACCTAATGCACGCTCACAGGAACATTGATGAGTTTGGTAAAAGAAGTGATGTACACAGTGTTAATACTAGAAATAAAAATAAACTTGACATACCTAGGTATCGCTTAGGAAAAGTAAATAATTCATTCTTAGGAAACTGTGTACGATTCTATAATAAGCTTCCTCAAAGCGCCACCAAACTCTCTGCTCGTAAATTCAAATTGTATATAAAGAATAATTTAATTAAAAGAGCCTACTACAAAATAAGTGAATATATCGACGATAAGAACGCGTGGCCCGATGTTGCTATACCAGTTGACAGTTAAATGGTGATTTCTCAATGTCAAGAAACTGCCCATTAGATAGTTATGTAGTAATCAATGTTTTAAGATAATATTAAGTTTTTAGTTTTATGATGTAGGTAACACTTGTAATGTTATTAAATTATTATAAACACTGTACCTAAATGTTAAATGGATCATCAAAAAATTAATCAGCCCGAGGTTCTTGCCTTTCTCCTTGTGTGCTGGTCGCGATTCCGAACAGGCGGTAGATTTGACGTTTCAAAATGATCCTAAAAATCATAATGAATAAAAATATTTGACTTTGACTTTGACTTTGACTTTGACTAACAATATTTTTGATATTCAATACTTATTAGATATTATTCTAGAGATACTATATTGGCTCCTCAATCGAGTGAACTTTTTACGTAAAGATTGTGTCAGTTCAGGAAATAACGAACTTTTGATCAAATGTAACCACTTTTATTGTTATATACGGGGAAGCGCTTGGCCTTCATCTCATCTGGTTTCAAGTTAAAATAAGGCCTAGTGTTCCACCTTCATCCGGAATCCTCCTTAGGGAACTGGTTTACTTACTTTTAAAGTTGGAACACAACAATTAATAGTTGTGACATACATTTGTTAAGTGGTGGTAGCTAGCCAGGCAGACTTAAACAAAGTCCTACCACCAACCAAACCAAGCACAATATTGTACCCCCCTGGGGATAGAACTCGGTACTTCTAGATCTGATACTGGTGAACAAACCACTAGACCGGCTGCAAAAATAATATCATAAATGTTGTTGGTATATAACAAGCCTCATAGCTCAGTTGGTAGTAACTCTGCCTTCTGCGCTGTAGGCTGTGGGTTCGATTCCCACCCAGGACAAACATTTGTGTGATGAATATAGATGTTTGTTCTGTGTTTGGGTGTGTATTGTATGATAAGTATGTATTTACAAATTTAAAAAAAAAATGTATTTAAGTATTATATCCGTAATCTAGTTCCCATATTACAAGCTATGCTTAGTTTGGGGCTAGATGGCGCTGTGTGAAATTAATGTCCTGTAATATTTATTTATTTATTTATTTATTTATTCGTTCAATACAAGCCATTTTCCCTTCTTGTAGTTTTACAGCGTTTTTTTTTATACTGTCAGCCTACAAAAATATTGTGCTCATACCCGCTCGAGGTAGCTACCGCGCCCCGTGATTTCGGTTTTATTACCTAACGTATTACTTACCTATCATAATATTATATTTGGTTGCATTAAAAAAAGACAGAAAATAATTGAAGAACATTTTTATTTAATTAATGGAACTGCAAAGACTGCGCTACTAGATAGGACTCTGGGGTTTGGCCCTAACCAAAAAACCAGTCTCGGTCATCCCTTCATAAACGGTAGCGAAATAGCAGCTTCTAGAAAAGCATCTTCTCTTTAGGCTTATAGGTGTCGAAGAAGTCTCTGTACTGAGGCACCACGACTTGGGATGTTCCCGGTATGCCGCAGTTTGTCATGAAAAACTCAACCTGTTCCTGGTCAAGGCTCTTAAGTGTGCAGAGGTCTGTCAAGAACTCGTACCATTCATCCCAGTTGATTTCCGTTTTACTGAAGCAAGAAAATTAAATCATTATACACATTTTTACATAAAAATTATGTTTAAGTCTGTATTTTTGTTGCCTTGTCACGAGCAAACGGCTGAATGGATCTTTATTCTCCGAGTTCATAGTTAAGTCTGTCGTCATAACGATAACTCTTGATCTATGTTCCACCATTCAAAAGGAGGTTAACCAGTTCCTCAGTCTGTTGAGGTTCCCCTTCATTCTGAAACCAGGTTAGATGAAAACCAAACGCTTCTCCGTCGTACAATAAAAACAAAATTAATATTGCAAAATCAACAATATGAAAAACATGCGGGCGTGCAAGTACATACCAAAAACGGTAAAGATCAAGTGATAATAACAATAAATTGTTCATGACAGACAGCAAAAGTCCATAATGTTAAATTACATTCACAAAAATATTAACATGACACGACATAAAATTAAACTACACAACAATAAAATGTAGAAAAAAGGAAACAAAAAAATTACAAATTATAAACAAATTATGATAATAGATCCCAATTTATATGAAGAGCTACTTTGGTAACTGTGTGCTGTTGGGTTAACCAGTTTTAACCTAATGGGCTTAAATGGGACAGTCAAATAATACAACAATGGCATTTAGAAGGCTTTTAGCTCTTCCTCGGGCTCACCCCACTAATTAAACTATGCGTTTGCGAACACTCGTAGCAAAACCGTTAGTCCCAAGGCACTGCAGAAACGTGGCAGTCTTAACATGTCATTATTCTAAAAATATCCAAGTAATGAAACTATGCGTTTGCTAACACTCGTAGCAAAACTGTCAGTCCCTGTAACTGTCTGTCCTAACATTATTCTAGAAAGTACGTTACATTGGACACATTGAGCGTTTATGGTATATACTTATTCGTGTACGTAGCGTGTACGCGTACGTAGGTTGCTTGTATAGAAATATTGGCAGAAGGCTTAATAAAGAGAGATCCGTGGTAAGCCCTGCAGCTAAGCCTCTTCTTAGTACTCCCATAACTCTTTTAGCTGCTATGGTGGTTTATTTACTCTAAACTCAGTTTGGTTGTGGTTCTCTCTTTTTCTATTTATATTCTACTGTAGTATGTCTAGTAGGCGAGTTTATTTTACAAAACTTAACTTACGTAGAAAAAATTTAGGAAATTCTTCAAAAGAGAAGTGACATTCACAAAGCCAACACTAGAAGGAATAGCTTTGATGTTCCATGGACACGGCTTGAAAAGTTTTTGTTGTATTTCATTTAAATTAAATAATAACTTAAAAGACAAAATAAAAGAATTGATAGAACAAGACTTTGACTTTGACTTTGACTTTGACTTTGACTTTGACTTTGACTTTGACTTTGACTTTGACTTTGACTTTGACTTTGACTTTGACTTTGACTTTGACTTTGACTTTGACTTTGACTTTGACTTTGACTTTGACTTTGACTTTGACTTTGACTTTGACTTTGACTTTGACTTTGACTTTGACTTTGACTTTGACTTTGACTTTGACTTTGACTTTGACTTTGACTTTGACTTTGACTTTGACTTTGACTTTGACTTTGACTTTGACTTTGACTTTGACTTTGACTTTGACTTTGACTTTGACTTTGACTTTGACTTTGACTTTGACTTTGACTTTGACTTTGACTTTGACTTTGACTTTGACTTTGACTTTTAGCGAAGAGAGACTTGCGCAAAAGACATATACATATATATATTTTCGTAGACCTTCTTCGTAGCGTACTAAAGATCTCGACGCGCACCCACTTAATAAAATTTCTAATATGTCTAGAAATAATGGTTGTAGTGAGGTGCGGATTTCACCATTATTGCACGTGTTTTTTTTCTTCTTTCCTTCATCCAACTCTCTCTCTTTCTTCTCTATTTCGATAAACATGCTTTTTGTAGAGCGTGCTTCTACGCTAGATTGCAGCCGCGTAGCATACAGAAAATGTCAACACAATTTTTAGTCTATATAATAGTTATGACAGAAAATAATTCAGAAAAAAAAGGAAATGCCTTTTAATTACTAATTCAGTAATTAAAAGGCATTTTTTCAACCGGCATATTAATATATGCCGGTTGAAAAAATATAAGTACGTATTTCCTGAATATTTTTAACCGTATTTAAATGTTGTGTACCACAACAGCCGAGAACACTGATTCACATCAGTGTACTCATGTATGATGAGTACACTGGTATTGTGTACTTATCTAAAATCCGACCAATTTGGATGTGGGTTTTCCATGATTAGATTATGTTAAGTTCTAGCTAACATGTAAATTTTATCCCTGCCGACTTTATTCAGATTATCTTTCTTTTTACAGCGTCGAATGGTTTTATTCCTACACATACTGCATAGAGCTTCGTACAACATTGCTACGCTAGACCCGCGTTTCATACAAAAGATTTCAACGAGCTTTCTGGCGGGACGGATTCCGTCATTAAGCTGGCTGGTTGCCCCTGAGAGTCGCTTTACCTGCTTAACCTGCGCAACACTCCGCTTCACTGGGCTACGTAGGTTCACTCTTCGCATCTCCTGCGTGAGCTTCAGGTTCCTCAATTTTTACACTCACACCCCATTGTCACGCATACAACTCATCCTCGTTTGCTGCGCTTCTTTTCCGTCTAACTTTAAACGGAGGAGAAGCGCACAATGTAATTATTTATTTAATTTGTATTAGTAAAAATGTTTCGTATTATTATAAAATATACTAAATCTCACACTCCTGCGTGTGTGCATAATCTGATAAAGAGATCCGTAACTTTCTCTAAGCAGCCAGTTCCTAACTTTGTTGAGGATTCCGGGTGAAGTGCGCCTCCATCTTCGGCCTTATCTCAACTTGTTACCAGGTGAGATAAAGGCCAAGCGTTTCCTCATCGTACAATAAAAAAGAATTTTAACTTACTTACTTAGCACATTCGTTTTATATAACCGACCAGTAAAATCAAGTAATTACCTATACTTCATTTAAAAATTCCATATAACAATCGAACCTGCTGACAAATTTTCTCGAGAATAGGTTGATAAATGCGACCTTGAGAGGAAAACAGTCATCCGCCGAACATATGAAAATATTTCACCTCACCGCAGAAACGGAACCGCTTCGCTATATAGAGGTATATATATTAATATGAAGTAGGACAGCCACTTATAGAACCGACTTGGAAACAACCTCAAACCTCAACTAAGTGGTCAGCATATTGGTCGAGCGAGAGGTCAAAAATAGAATTGGCATTGGCTAAATGCAGTGTGTATTTTGTCCTTGGCGTACAGTGCAAAATGTAACGTAAACCATGACATTATGTACTTGATCTTTCCAGATATCCTTAGTTTATTCAAAGCTGTCATAGTTTGTTAAAGTTGGGACTGATTTGACCTCAATTTAATTAATAGCAAGCTCTTTTTAATATATGTACCTATATTCTTATAACAAAACCGTAGCGAGTAAAATCTGTACATTATAAATGTATTTTGAAATTTCAATAAGAGGAAACATCATTAACAATACAGAAGCCATAACATTTTTTAAAAAATATTTCTCTGTACTTTGTATCTTGAACGCACATCACCCTAAAAATACAGCATGAATGAATTTTAATGAAACTTTGCATATTTATTAATAATATTAGGCTAGGATAATGTATGTCCCTTATAACGGATTTGGAACACGAAACTTAGTCATAATATTTTTTATCAAAAGCGATTCTTAATTTCATCTTAAGTAAAAATTTTCATCATTCATTCTTTAAAATCAACCCCTTAGGAGTACTACAGGATTGTAAAGCTTTTTTAATAAGTTTAATAATTACCGATTTAATTTACGGATTGACTTGAATTTTGTTAAAGATAAAGCAACGTAAACTATGAAATGATTTACTTTACAAGCTTACGGTTACCATAAATCAGTCAAAAGTTGACTAGAAATTGAGAACCTACCCTTGCGAATGTCTAAAAGCATCTAAAATTATGAAGATTATCCATGCCACAATTTAATTTTTGAAAGGTCTTGGTGGGAAATTTTATTTATTTATTGATTTATTTTACCACATCAATACATCTATCCTTACAGGCTAATAACCTAATACAATAGAGTAGTCATCAAATTAGTAATCCACATGTCAAAAATAATAATAATAATTAATCACAATACAAAACAAACAAAAACAAAGTTAGTCAATAATAAATCATAGTCAAAATCACATATCTAATAATAACAAATTCATAATCAAAATCAAATACATTATTTGCCCTTGCCTTATTAAGGGTTTAAACATATATTTTTATGAAAAAGTAATAAATAAGATAGCAAGTACAACAAATATGAAATAGCAAAGATAACGATACTATGTTTTTTATTTGAACTGAGCAAGGTATGTGATGTTACTAGACCACAGTATATTATTGATTCTGCAATATCATTAAACAGTTTTGGTTGTGGGTCTAAGTTTTTCATATCTGCACATAATTCATAATTTATTTATTGCGTAATATGGGTAGGTAAGAGGTGGAAGTTGCTACAGTAATAGTACACTTGGCCATACTCAGCGTTCACACGCATGCAATATACATTTCAGATTAAGTATTTAGAATTCAAACTTACATTTTAAATAAAGCACTGATATTATTATTGATGTATGTTAAACAATAATGTACTCCAAAGAAAGTTAGTATCATTAATTTATGCCAAAAAATGTTAGTAAGTTATTAATTCGGTATATATAATGTCATTACGCACACTTTTAAAGCTTTGTAGCGTCGCACTATTTCTTAACATTTAATCATTTTCCCATTTTGTTGAAAATGTTTGCCGTAATACCACACTAGGCTGGGTATATGAGAGTTATTAACTTTGAAAATAATAGCGCAAGTGTAAATGCGCGGGGTCAGCCAAGAAACAAATGTACATAACGATCTATAAGTGGCTCTGGTCTGTATGACCAAGTACCAGACGGAAACGTGCGCCTTGCTGCATTGCTACGCTAATTAAAATGATGATTCGCTGGCCTACGCAAAATGCGGGCCATGGGTAACGGTTCGCCTCAATTCAGAGCCCAGCAAGATTTTTAGAAATCCGCAGGGCTCCTTTTTGCTAATGAACAATGCACATTTTCCATAAATCATCACGTAATCGCATAATTGGTAATATCTCAGGCGGATACATTTGTTTTTATTGTATAACGTGGAAGCGCTTGGCCTAAGGCTTAAAATAAAGGCTTAAAGTCCTCCTGGCTTGCTACCACCATCTTACCTAATTCTGTCACAATGATAAAAAATCATAAATTGTTGTGTTCCGGCATTTAGAGATAAAGATAAGAAGCCTGTTTCTTAATTTGTTGAGGATTTCGGGTAAAGTGCGCTTCCACCATCGGCCTTATCATAACTTGAAAATCAGATGAGGTGAAGACCAAGCACATCCCGTCGTATAATCAAAAAAATAAGATAATGCTATCTTTTACAATTTGAAATTGCGTAAATCCAGCTTTTTAGTGTATCTACGGGAAGATACACTAAAGTCCTTATTCTTTGTCAAGGCCCCAAGGTAGGAATGTAATAATGGTTACCAGAATTTCCACCATAAGACCCCCGTGTCGCACATGGTCACCTTCCTGTCGTCGATGATCTTGCTCTGCCGCATCCAGTAGTCGTTGCGGTATAGAGTCATGGTGGTGCCATCCCGCTTGGTGTCCATAAGGCGGGCAAACTCCCAAAATTGCCCGTCTAGGGTCGCTGGCTCGTCTTCCATGGTGCAAACGAGCTACCTGAAATAATAGCTACATTACCACTGACTCAATTTCTGACTCATTGATGTAGCTTTTTGTCCTGAATGAGGTGATTTTTGCTCTAGGAATTTTATACGAATCGTTGGGGAATTCATTAGTGAAAAGAGGAAATATTTCTTTCCTATTAATATCTCCTTATTATCAAAAGGTAAAACCTCCTTATTCACAAAATTTTACGTATTTCGAAACAAAATATGACGATCGTCGTTCAAATTTGAATTTTGATTTAGTTCTTTGGTTGATTTGAAGCTTTATGTTCTTTTAATTATTTGAATCTTGAGAAGCAACGGATATTTTTGCATACCACTTTTATGATTATTACTGGGTAGAATACATAGTTCTTGATTTGTGGTAATGAGTGTTTTTTTTTTGTGTAGCAAGTTATTCCGCCATTGTGACGTACTCGTCCTGATCCGTTTTATTTTACTTGTAGAAAGGCTATGAATCGTTGTGTATTTCCGTGCTATGGTTGGACCAAATATAACTAGTAGTTCGCCCCGAACTGAGATCTCGTAATGTCTGGTTTGTGACGAGATTATTTCTCTTATAGAACGTATTTAACAAACGATAAAAGTATGCATACAACACACACCTTACTTACCTTAAGTGTTCGAGGCTCTCTCTTGTTGTTAACTTATCATAATATCCTTACTAACATGAAGCAAACGACGAAAACGATGTTTTGATGATGCTTTCAAAACTGTTTAAAAATCTACCCCTCAAGCATCTGTGTGTTAACAAAACTTTAACTGTGAGCACCAATCTGTCTGCCAAGCGTGATAATTATGGCGAAACCTTACTGTTATAGAGGAAGTTCTTATTACATTGTGGTGAACAATAATTTACTGTTGTTATGGAATATGCGCAGTCAAAACACTTGCATGACACCCTAAAAGTAATTATTAGATTTTCTAGACACCCTTCCCTATTGAGTGAATAAAAAAAAATAGACCAGTTTCACTGAGATTCCGAATACCCTTTTTAATACTGGTACTCATTATACTAAGAAGATATGATGATCGTCCATTGCGCCCTTCATCTTAAAAACCGCCCTATTAAGGGCAAAAATAAACTTATTTTGAAATATGCAGTATCAACCCCTAATGCATATGATATTTCATGTTTTCACACATTTTCTAGACTTTATCTTATTTACGCCTTTTGCTGCATTTTAACCACTAAAGGGGTGCACCTTTGTTACGAAAACTACCCCTATTTTAAGGTTAAATATATATTTTATGAATGTGCACCCGATACTCTTTCAAATGACACCCCACAAGCCAAAAATTTCCTTGTCTCACTTAACACCCTTATTTATCAAAAACTACCCTCGTGTCAAAAAATCCTCGTAACAATTGATGAGTCTTATAATCTCTGCATATTAATTTTTTTTTAATTGATCAGATCATCCATTCAAAAGATAAGAGTGAAAAATTGTATTTCATTTCACCCCAATATATCAAAAACTACCCCACTTATCGAAAACTCCCCAAGGCAATCAAATTCTATTCACGTTATCTCTATTCAGCTTAAATTACATGAAAATCGGAAGCCGTTCGAGAGTCATGCCGTCAAAAACATTGCCACATACATACATACATACATATAGTGCCGGATTTCCCAAAATAACTCAGAGATCTTGTTCGTTTCGCTCACTCGATCAATAAACGTAAAAGACTGTAATCTCATAAACTATACGTTATAGATAGACCCATCAAACTCCACATGTTCATTAATTTAAACCTTTACTTAAACTTGCTTTTAGTATGGTGGCGAGAAGCGCTTGGCCTCATAGAAACAACTGGGGGCTAGCCCATATTCACATTTTATATTTCAAGTCAACAAGTTGTAATTTAATTGAATTACATGGAGAGCTTTTAGTTAAAATCACTCGCGCGTAAACTCTTTGCACGGATAGATTATATTAGTTTGGTTTATTTTAAAACTTTTCAAACGAGTATCATCCTAAACTCGTGAAACAAATGTTTCATAATTTACGATGCTTAGTATATATAGAAACTTTCAAAAGTCAATCCGCTAATATTATATTAAATGCATGAAAAAATCTTTGCATTCATGTAGTACTCTGACGGGGTAGATTTTTAATATATTATTGATGGGGTTCACATACTATCGTTACATATTATCGTTCACAAGAATAGCACTAACTTTTTTATTCCAAATCCTTTCATGTAAAAGTTGCACACAAACGTTTTGACCCCTTTTAGTCCATTCAGAGGGGTGGAGGGGAGATGAAAAGTCCTAAGTATCAGGAAATGTACGAGAAGACTGACTGTTGATGTAGCTCAGTCGTTTAAAAATCGATTTAAAGTAGAGTCATTATTCAGTTCAGTGCAGCCTGGACGAGCCAATACTTATTCTAGCTAAAAATGTTGCTTTCATAAATTAATGTATGAAAAACGTCTCCAGATTACGATAGCTTTAGCATCGAAAATCTGCGGTATGCGGGTGTAACTAGGCGGGTGTAGCCTAGAGTTTTAGCCAAATTTTACAGTTGCATATCTCACACGTAATACCTTCCTGATAACCAGATGAAGACGCTGGTTGTACCAAAAATAAAACTTATCGCCAGTTTTATTTTTGGTACATCGGACCCTCATAGCTATAGACAAATCATATCCCTATTATAGCAAAGGTTAAATAAGAGCCAGCTTAGCAATCACGTGTCGCCACAATCAAAGTCCCCGCAAGATTTTTTAAAATCCACAGTTCACCGGCTCCGGATTATTCGACAAATAGTGCATGGCAGATAGCCCAGAATACTATATACCAGAATACTGTGTCTTACTGATTAAATCATAGACAATGTTTTTTCAAAGTTCAATTCTAGAATACTCAACTAGCGGCTCTGAGTCACAGATTATTTGAAACAGGGCAATCAGCAAAGTAGGCGAATTATAATGATGAAGTCGATGTATCTCTCTAACTGACTGTACCGAAGCTGCATAGAAAATAGATTGGGCTATAAGAATACCAAAAAGCACCTATGGTGGCCATTTTGCGACGAAATCTTTGTTATTGTGAAGCGATTGATTTAGTAGCATTGGGCCTATTGGATGTTTGTCTATCGGTGACGAGTTTGGAAGAGAAGTAGATATGGAAGTTCAAAATTAGGTACGGTTACCTGTGTTTCTTTCCTATAGGTTACTTAATATTCTTAAACATAGCTTCAGTACCTACCTGTCCATTACGATTTTCAACAGTGTTGTTGGTTTGAAAATTGCAATTATTGCACTTTCTGGAAAAGATGCGATAAAGTATTTGACTATGACTACGGTTGATGGCTACGAGAAAGTAGGTTTCCTCGTGGCCAAACTAGTTTGGCATTCTAGTATGGCTATGAGAAAACGGCCTTAGAAACCTACCCCAACACATTATACATACAAATAACATAACAAGTTGCAATAGAACCATCAATATTAACATATAGTACAAACTCATTAAATAATCTCTGAGTAATACGTACTTATTATTACCGTTTAAAATACAGCAGCGATATTTAATCGTTAACATGTGAAAACTATGACATTTATGGACAACTTATGCCAATTTTATTTCACAAAAATATACCAAAAGACTTCTTATTACAGTTTCCCTGTATCTGTTCGTTTCGAATCTTACATACGAGTATATACCATAAAAGTCATATATACACGCACGCTGGTATGGATACTGGCCTCGGCCCGCAGCGTCGCCACAGGGAACCCGTGTATTAAGTAGCCTATACGTTATTTCTAGTACGTGAAAATAATCTGTGCAGTTGTTTTGGCTTACAAGAGTATCAAATAATTCATCAGTCATGAAAACGATATTTGACATCTAATCCCACGCGAGTCGTGTAATAGGATAAACTGTAATCTACGTGCTATTCCTAGTAAAAGCAACATATTGCAGTACTACAGCACGAGAAGATTATAGGGGCAATTATGGTATGACTGGTTATTGGATTTTGATGAACGGAAAACGAAAAATAACATTGTTAAAACTGTTGAAGTTCGGCTTTTTTGAAAACTACGGAACGAAACAGTCTTTTGTGGTTCAACCCACCGATTTCAGATCTAGAGGTCCCGGGTTCGATCCCCAGGGGAGTTATATTGTGCTTGGTTTTTGTTTTTTGTTGCACATAGTAACTGACAAATGCCTAGTTAGTTTTAAAGTTTTAAGCGTTCATTTTAGTTTTGCCGTAACAGCTAACCACCACACACCCGTTCGAATATCGGGAAGTAAAAATAGGGTAAGCGACATTATGGTATCACTAGGATAAATTTTGTTTAAGTTCTTCAGATATTTGAAGAGTGACAGGGCCAATTCTATATTAATTAGAAACAAAACGAAGACAAAATATCCCAACGAAGGCTTTAGTTCAAAATATTTCTAGCTCAATCAGGTTAACGTCGAAGCAATAAAAATGTTTAATATATATAATATTAGGTCCTTACATATGAAATTGGCGTTTTGTCGTACTGGCCACTTTGATTTTAAATATCTCCTCTTTGGTTAGGAATTCCAAATTCAAATTCAAACAGCTATTTACTCATGCATTTGTGTTTCGAAAACCGTAATTCATTTGTTTTTTTCTCTTTTGCTTTTTTTTCTGCGTCACTCATTTCACAAAATGGAAAACTTAAAATATCGCATTATTTACGAGTACGAGTTCCACCGTGGCACCAGTGCAGCCATTGATATATATAGGTACCTTACATAGGTAGCATACTATAGAAACAATATATACGCCTAAGACATAATTGTTAACAAGGTACAAAAAAAATAATTTTAATTTTTACTCATGAAAGTTTCATCAAAATCCGTGAAGTAGTTTTTGCGTTAAAAAAGAACAAACATCTTCACATCCTCACAAACTTTCTTTAATATAAGTAAAAGTAACTATATTTTTTTTTTAACAAGAACGATGAAACGCAGAATATTAGGTGTAGAGAGAGTCGTATTCTGAATACCTAAGGTGCGGACAAAGACTGTCATCGCTTTGCTGACGTGGCCATTATGGCGGATGAGATTGACCTGCCATACAAAGTCTTCCGCTCACAATATATCTAATGGTGAACTCATGACAAATTGCATACCACAAAGCGGAAAGCCTGTGTGCCTTGATTAGACTTCCCGCTTTGTCCTTTGACCACGATTGTTCCAACATATTCAGGTATAATTAAATAAATGAAACGGTTATTACCACAAAATTTATACGTCGATTTGCTGACGTTTCGAGATCATTTTGAGACCCCTTCTTCACGAGCTTCGCCCGCGCGCACGTTCGTCGGTCGCGCGGCGCAAACTGCTGGTAAAAACTGTGGTAATAACCGTTTCATTTATTTAATTATGTTGCATAGCCACACAAGTTTCAATTCTATATTCAGGTATAGCTAACTTTGTCATATGACAAAGCTAACATATTACTAAAGTGTAACATTGATATTGTAAAATCATTTTACATTATTGGGTTGCGTCTGAGCTTTTCTCTGCTACAGTTCCTCGGCTTTGTAACATCGAATTGTAATCTCCACATTCAATTAAATTGCCATTTCTAGAACATGTATGTGATACATGCGCGAAGGTTAATTAATGTGAATTGTTAATGTAACGTGAGTTAGGTATATACCTAACTCACATTACATTAACACACTCTCATATCTACGTGTCTAAGGTTGATTATTACTTCTTTTAGAGTGTACAAAAATAACCTATTTCCCATAATAACCACACATGGCGTAAATGGTGTAACTTCATTCAATTGAATTCAAAACATTTATTTACATTTATTCTCAAAAGAATGTAGGGAAATGAAACATACTTTTTATATTGTACATTTAATTTTATTAGTATGAAAAAGTAGTTTCCACAGTTTTCAAGTTATTGTCGTTTTCAACATGTGTAAATTTCAGCATGGAATTTATTGCCCATAATGTAGATGGCTTTTTGTTGCTCATGAAATACGCCAAAAATACTGTTTCGGAGAAAATGTTCACTTTTTCTCGTTTTCCCAACTCTTTAAATGTTCAGATACTTTAATGTATTTTTCTTTTGACTTCGTTGGAAACAGGGTTTTCATTGCTAATTTGACTTCTGCTCTTAAATCTGGTGGAGTACAATCAATCTTCATTTCACTCTCTGAACCGTCGCAACTCAATTTAATTATTAAATTTATATATTATACAGCACACAATCTTAAAACAACACAAAATTACTCCTGATATAGACTCCACTAACAAAAGACGAAAGCACAAAATATACAATGGTCCAAAAATTAAAACTTCGTTTGCACTCAAACACTTCGACTTCCTTGCTGTTTACCTGTATAACACTATCAATAAAATTTTAACTATTCATGAAACAAATCACATAGTTTGCAAAAATAAAATAAAGCAATATCTACTTGGACTCAACTATGACGAAACAGAGGCACTGCTACACATCCAAGGTTAATTACATCTTTATCTTTATACATACACATGCACATAAACACACACAAATCACACTACTTTCTAATAACAATACACTATTTTGTCACACACACAACACTAATACTACACAACCTTTCTACTCATTATATACACACACACACACACACCTACACACACACACACACACACACACACACACACACACACACACACACACACACACACACACACACACACACACACACACACACACACACACACTTCAAAGGACTACTAGTTAATAAGTCAAACTTTTTCTCATTTTCAAATATCTATTTAGTTAAATTTACTATGTACTTACCTACCAAAACTATTGTTAAATCTAACATGCTGATAAGTTTATCCACAACATTGTCATGTATAACACGAGCCAAAGCAAAGATCCTTTTGTGTCTAAATACAAGTTTAATAACTTAGTTAGAACAAAGTGTCAAAGTACTGGACCGTTCACAATACCTACATAATATGAGCTTAGAACGCAACAAAGCTAGTTAGTAAGATTAACATCTGTGCTTAGTTCAGTATATTACCTAACTATAAAAAAATATTAGATACCCTAGCTTTATTAAGAACTATTTTTTTTTTTTTGTTATTTTTTTGTTGTATTTACGGCCATTTTCTAAACAATAAATACATTTTATTATTATTATTATTATATTATAATATGTAATAAGTACAAATCAAGACGAATTTCAGCTTAGCCGTCAATTTTCTTTATCACCTGTGCCGAAAGGCAAACGTATTTATGGCTATACGTGAACACAATGTCTCTAGACGGGTAGAATGTGAAATGCACTCGTAACACTGTAAACAACTCTTCATCTAAATTCATTAGGTACGATATAATTTTGTACTAAGCAAAGAGCCTTACTTTGGTAAGCTAAGATTGATAAAAGAGTTACAATCAAAGAGTTACTCTTTAATAACTCCTGCACGCCTTTTCATACATTGCTGGAGCGTTGTAATGTTCCAAATTCAAAAAAAGGCTCACGCAATGGAATTGATTTTCTTCGTCCGTAAAATCAATACTTCGCGTGTTCTTTTTTCGAAAATAAGACAAGATTTTCATGCATGTTTAAGAAAAGTATTTAAAAGACCAAAAAATATGAGATACTGAAATGAATACCTACCTTGTGACTATTTATAAAAACATATTTCTGATTTTCGATCTCAGCTGAAGTGGCTAAAAATTAGATTTCGCGATTTTCATACCCTGAACTTACTTACCTAGTTGTAAAGGCTCTCCTTTACAACTCCCTTCACAATCCTCTGTCTCCACATTATCTAAGAGAACGTTTTCCTCTTGTTTCCTGCACAAATCGACCCTCTCACTCTTTTCAACATCTGCTTCTCGTAGTCCCTCTCAACAAATCATCCTTCTACACTGATTCCTACACTGTGAGTGCCATCCGCCTCTGGAACTCACCGTCTGTGGATATTCGCACTGCTCCTTCTTTAGGCATCTTCAAATCTAAATCTTCCATCTTTTCTTAGAAAAACAAAATTGAGCTTATTATTTATGTAATATATTATGTATGCATAAGCAGGTATAAAGTTTTTTTTTTATTTTATTGTAGCTTTAGGTAAGTTTATATTAAGTATGAGTAATAAATTACTACATCATTTTTGTCCTGTTAAGTAGCACTACCACCTACTCCATACTACACAAAGGTTATCTGGAAGAATATGCTTCCATCTATCTATCTATGACTACCTAATGATAATATATTCCCGGATAACTTCTTAATGTAACACACACAGCGCCATCTAACCCCCAAAATATAAACTAAACCGAGTTTGTAATATAACTACATAATATTATATCAAACGGTTTTTTTTAATACAAACCTACGTATGATACTAGCATACCTACCATCCAAACACAGAACGAAAATCTATATTCAACAAACAAATGTATGTTTAAGTAAATACAATAGAATTTGAAACCATAATTATGATGAATATGATACAAACGCATTCAAGGCATTTGTTTGTCCAAGGAGGAATTTCACTAACAACCTGGCTGAAATAGGTATGTAGTACTTCCGCGGACGAGCCCTTTCACAAGGGACTCTACTTCTCATTCATCTACATTCGGCGGGTACTACTACCCGGCTCTGGCATGTGACAAACACAAAACTTTAAATGCAGTTATAGAAACGTTTACTATGAGTCATATTTGCTAACCTCAATATTTAGTGTAAGTACTTTTCCTCCGGGGGGGTGGGATGGGGATTTCGTCCATTATGTTTATCAGTGACGATGTCATAGGAGCACCCTTGAATGTAAAAGGCAAAAATGCCAGCACAGCATTACTTCAAGAGACGACCGAGGGGAAATATCCGAGTTTTTCGGGTTTTCAGAAGCCTGGATTTTAATTTTAGACGAAAAAAAGATTTGTTACTTTAAGTTACATTTGATAACGACATCAAATTGCCTGACTGCGTTGGGAAATGTTGATACATCCCTGTTCCTCTAGTAGGACGAAATAGTAGCTAGTCATTATCGTAGAACCTTTCAGTAAATACTTTGGAGAGCGCCCCGCAGTACCGCTGATTTTCGCTCTCCAGTACAAACGTAGTTCCTTTTTCACTTCGAAGTGGTAAGTCCGATTAACGTGACTTTTTTTAGGTATAAGCGGAAAGAGTTAATCCCTGTCTGTGGTGCGCTACCATTTCTTGAAACAATGAAAATATGTGGAAAAGAGTGTTTGTACGGAAAAACTCTTTTCCATATATTTCGGTACTAATCGTTTTTTTTTTTGTAAAGTAGTGCACTACAGACACAAATGTCCTTATATACCTGCAAAAAACTTTTGAATCAAACTTGCCATTTCGAAATTAAAATGGAACTACGTTTTTATGGGAAAGTGTCAACTGGTCCTTCTTAAGAGTTGACATTACCCGAAATACGCCGTGGTGGTGGCGGCTTAAGAATTAACCCCTCCAACACAGCCCATGGATGTCGTAAAATCTGACTAAGGGCCCACCAGAAGAAGGGCAGCAGCTTCCTCTTGTGTATCATCTTTTCTTTCTAGTATGAGGCCCCCATTATCCAGGAACTAATAAATTTTCTTTTTGATAGCTGATCATTGAACCATAGAGTAGGACTCACGACAAACCAAACTTCAAAGCCTAGTTGTTAGCGTATCGGGCCTGTAAGTGAAAACAGAATGAACGGTTAAGCCGTGTATGATATGGACGTTACATTGAAAAAAAAAAAAAAAACGATACCAAAACCTTTGGTAAAACTAGCCAACCAAACTAGAAACAGTGAATAGTTGATAGCAGCGCCGTCACTACTTCTTACGAATTGGTAGATTATATGTATACGTGTCTATATGATCTAAGCTAGATATATGTATGAAAAGAAACTAAAGAGCTTAGAAACAAGTACGCTAGTAACTGGAAATACTTTCAAATGTTATACATAAACATGACACTTTCTGGTTTTCTATGCAGTTTATAAAGACGTTTCCTGCCAATAAAATATGAGTTCCAAGAAGCACTTTCACCTGGCACGTAATAACCAATAAACCAATATTGAATCATCAAGATTTTTTTTTAATTTGGGTTGTTTATGATTATTTGGAAAACGATACCTATAGGAAAAAAACGTACCTTATTGCTATGATCGCAAGACACCTGCATGAGACGAACAAGAAACCATAGTAATAAAATGGGTATTTTCTAAAGGCATGTTATTGTAGCAAGTTGAAGTCAGGTAGGTGTTCCATTTGTGGGCACTTAGGTCAAATGTGAAGCATGTTACGCAGGCTTCAACAAATCAGTTGCACTTGCATTTCTGTGATCGGAATATACAGATTAGGAAGTACATACATCTACCTACAAGACTCCCCCGCTTACACAGGTAGATTTTCAAATGGAATCTATTGCAGCTTCAAAGGTAAAAGCTTCACTTGATTACGATGGACATTATTCAATCAAATGGCGGAGCCAGTGTGTTGTGTTCACAACAACATACAAAGTTCGAACAATTTGGTTATGCAAGGTATTTTATTGATATAGACCAGAGAGGGGCGATTGTTAATGTTTAGAGAAAAGCAAAACGCTGATCAGTGAATTCTTTCTGCTTTAATGATTTACATTTCGTCAACCGACATGAAAACAAAAACTGTATGCAAAAGTTTTCGAAAAATGTTTCTCAGGAAACTAAAGCACACTTTTTAAATAAATAAATCTGGATCATTCAATTTGATCGATCACCGACTAGAGGATAGTCAGAGGCACGTCTTAACTTACGTTCCTCTACCTCACTAGCCAATCCGTACTAAACGCTTTTATTCCACTTTCATCATGCGAGCGGCTCAGAAGTGAAATACATTAACTGCGTTTACATACCTGAAAATTACAATATTGGCCTTTACAAGGCTAGAGTCTTCTTATTTTTATTCTTCCGTGGTTTTGATAAAAAGCTTTTTATTTTTCTACTTTGTCTTTTTAATGAGGATTTGACTTCTTTAGTAGGCACCTTGTTGCGTTAATGAATTTCGTTGCATCGTACTCAGACGTAGAAATCCAGGGGCATTAGATGTAGGGACCGTGCGGGCCTAGGAAAAGGGTCAGCTCCACCCAGTTGGAAAATGCATTATCTCTGTCCTATATTACCTACCCGTGCAGGACAGCCGACATTAATTATTGTCTAAAATCCGAATGATTCCCATCATCCATCGTTGCAAAAAGAGAGAAAAATGATTTTATTGTGCTACGGGCTTGGTCACATTATTTTTTCAAGTAATGATAAGGCCGAAGGTGGAAGCACACTTCACCCGAAATCAAAAAACTGAAGAACTGTCTCTATTCCCTCTTAATGCCGGAACTCAACAATTTTAGAATTGTTATGGCGACAGAATTAAGTCGGTGGTAGCTAGCCAGGCGGACTCAAACAAGGTCCTACCACTAACCAATCCAAACACAATATTGTACTCCCCTGGGGATCGAACCCGGGACCTCTGAATCTGACACCGGTAGCTGAACAACTAGACCATGGAGGCGGTAAAATTCATTGAAAAAGGATAAACTTATTACCTTATGTATTAAAGAAGCAGTCCAAAAGGACAGCAATTTAATTACTCAACATCCTTTCATAATTCAACAAGAAATCAAAACTGCCATTTTACATTATATGGAAACTGTTACATTACATGGAAACTGTTCTAAGGCAGCGAGCCACGCATTCTCAGTGCATGCAATTACTAACTACTCTTAATACTAATTACTCGAGTAAGAGATACCTAGGCTAGTATTATCTGAGCAGGTAGTTGGTAGGTACCTTACGCACTTTGTGTTGATTGACTTTGCTCTTCAATGTCCTACGTTAGTGGAGTTGGATATCCTTGCTCTGGATGCTAGCTTGCAGCTACCCACCCTGCATCATAAATATAATAATTAGCCGCCGCCGAAAGATAAAAATGGTTATGCGTCTGATATCGTCGTATTTGCATTTTGTGTTACACGATTAATAACCACCCCTAGGATATTAATGACATGACTCAACTTTGATAAGGTAATCGTTTATTTGAAGTAAGTAGTTGAAAGTTTGGAGTTGATACGTTGTTTACCTGAGCTGATAAACTTTATTGCAAACATTTGATAGTGGTAAGAAGAAAACACGGCTTTTAAAATATTTACAACCTATGATATATTTAGAAATGCCTTGTGTTTGACACCCATATTGTTATCATAATTCATTGGATAGCCTATTAAGACACCATAATTTAGAGGAACCAAACGATACGTAACGATAACATAACAAGATCAGAAATAGACAAGCATATTTTTACAAACATTACCCTCAGAAAGGTAAAGAAAAAGTCAATACCCAGGTTATATAGAAAATTAACCAGATCCTTGGTTGGTTGTGCACTTGGTTGGTCGATATTCCTCTGGGGTATTGTGAATCGAGCCAAGCGGTATCGTTTTTGGGACAAACATATTGTTTTTGTTACCGCCGGTTGAACCACTAGACCATATGCTATTCATTTTTTTATTGTGTTTGAGTGTTGTATCATATTAACGTACTTATGTATTTATAAAAAAAAAACACTGAAGTATTCTATATGTAATGTAGTTCCCATATTACAAGCTATGCTTAGTTTGGGGCTAGATGGCGCTGTATGAAATTAATGTCCTGAAATAGTTAATTATTTATTTATATATGAATATACGATTTATAAAATTTTATATATAATTACGATTACATGAATTTAACCACAGAACACTGTCACTGCTACTAGGTATAATACCAAGGATCTATTCCCATAGGCTTTTTAGTTACAAAGGTCATACACACATTTTTCAACGTAAGTTCTTCTTACATGGTTGCCTGGAAGAAATCGCTTTCATCGATGAGTCCGCCCATTGTACTTAGACGCTATTGTTACTAAATGTTTGTGTTGTTCTATAGTATTATTTCTGCCCACAATAAAGTGTTAATTATTTCATTCATTCATTCAAACATGCATACATTAATTCATTCATTCGTCCATACATTCTGTTACCCATTTCAAATGAACATAATTGAATTAGCATTTACAAGCTCGATAGTTTTAATTAACTACTAAGGTGGCAAATAGGCATAAGGTCCACTTGGTCAAAAGCGGCTACTGTTGCATATATTCACCAGAAGCAACACTCGCGCGTGACCTTACTCAACGCAGAAACCAGCACTATATAGATATTTGGATTTTTGGGTGAGATACTTTTTAAGGCGGAGGGTACTTCGTCTGACGGTCGCTTCAATAGTGAGCAGGAAATTCTACTATGCCCTACGGGCAGGTCGAGAGCTCACTCGATTAACGGAGCTCTGGTGACCTTGCTCACCGTAGTAAAGCAGCACTATATGGACATAATGCTATTTGGCTTCGATATTCTATAAGGCGGAGGTACTTCTCTAGACGGGCTGCTCAAATAGTGAGTAGGGAGTGAGTATCTTACATACTGAAATCTTAGTTTTTTCATGCGAGAGCTAAGAGCACTGGCTTCATCCCGCGTTCGCCTTGGTATTTCGTGAAATGCATACTTACTCAGTGCGTTTGCAGTCCTAAATTAACTCCAATAGGTACATTACTTGTAAATATATTATTGCGTTTTGGGTTAGTTTATTGTATAGATGTTATATTCGTTAGCAGTGTAATGTTTCTAACAAAAACACAACCACAGATCGATTACCATAGATTACTACTAATAAACTGATCAATTACTATCAGTATTGCAAAGAGAGTACAATTGGTAACGCGTATAAAATATTAGTTAAACTCTCTCAGAGGGGGAACAGTTCCTCAAAGCTGTGCCATAGTAAAATATGAGTTTAATAAAGTAGCGCTCTCTACACTTCGTTCCTGAAGTTTTTTCACGATAGATTTTTTACAAAATTAAACATAATGTTCAATTTTAATAACACAAAATAAGAACGAAAGTCTGAGATTTGAGTTGTGTTGCAATTTTACTTATATATTTAATCTGCATTTGCAATTTGAAATGCTCCGTACTTGCGTCGAGGAAGTGACTTATTGGCGTTGAGATGCTCCTAACTAGAGTAGTGTACCGCGAACAAGATACTTCCTTCTTACTTTGTGAAATTAACACTTGATTCGCATATTAAAAATTGGTTTATTTGAGCTAGTCCTAGTGATTTCACTTAATTCACTAAGCTTTTATAACAAAAAAAACGTGTGTTTGTGTGTACGTAAGAAGTTATACTTCTTTTGCGTAACCAAACAATAATAGATAAATAGTAATGTAAATAATGATAGTAATTTAAAATGTAAACAAATAAATATTTGCCTATTTGTGGGGTCGATTGGGGAGGCCTATGTGCAACAGAGGACGTATGTGGGCTGAAATAATGACGAATGATGAATTGTTACAAATAAAACAACTCAACCTTTATTATATAAGCCCACTTCAATAGTTTAACATATAAATATCCACTTTATCACGTATAATAACATTAAATTATCATTCACCACCCTATAGAATTTCAATTCTCACGCAATATATAGGTGCACATGTATATTTTGTGTATGAATATTTTCTATCTCCTCTGCAAAACTCTGGAAAACACATATTATTATTGTATATTCAAATGTTGTATATTTGAATAACTACCTCATTACTGTTATACTCTTCGAACTACAATATAACCACAATACAACCAACTTCATGTTGTCGTTTATTTACATAATAATATAATAAAAACAGAGTGGATCGCAGCATTGTTTTTAATTAGGAATCCAAGTCCAAGTACCTAAAACTAGCTGTGTGACTTAAGATAGGTTTACGTATAATATAGGTAAGTGAACAAATAATTTTGGAAACAAATAATAGATGGCGCGTCAAAATTAATTGGCATAAAGAGCGAGTGGGCTCTCTTAGTCCTAGTACTGTTACACTCTTTGGTATAGCAGGAGCATACTTTCTTTGTCTAACATATCACTGCGTTGCCATGGCAGTGCCATGGTTACGTTTGGAATGTATTTCTTGCGTTATACGGGAGAGTGTTTTCATATTTTCCCTTAGCTCGCTGGGTGCTGCAAAACTGTCTGTTATTCAACTGTGTGTTTTTACAGAAAGTTCGGAGTTCAGCACCGAATCTTTTATAGCGTAACAGAAGCGTAGTCATATATATTATTATATTCCTACGTATAGTTATATTATTACCTTATGAGCGGGATTAGGATATTTGTGTTATAAACGGAATACCTTCTTATAATGATTAGGGCACGTTAAAATACTAGATCACAGAAGCGGTTGATATTTATTAAGTTGTGGGCGATTCTTAATGATTCTAGTCAATAATAATAAAAAAGCAACATATATATTTACTGCTTTTCAAACAAAAAGCCATTCTAACTTGAAATAAATGCAAAGTAAGCTGTTGTTCGTTACGACCTTGACAGTCAACGAGTAGGTAACTGAGTACAAACAGCTGCTCCAGTGCGATTCGATAGTTTATGGTTAGAAACAATCGGGCGTATAGTGCGACAACTAAAAGCAATATCAATATCAACAAGCCTCATAGCTTAGTTGGTAGTAGCTCTACCTTCTGCACTGTAGGCTGTGGGTTCGATTCCCACCCAGGACAAACATTTATGTGATGAATATTGATGTTTGTTCTGTGTTTGGGTGTTTGTATGATAAGTATGTATTTACAAAAAAACTATTTAAGTATTCTATCCGTAATCTAGTTCCTATATTACAAGCTATGATTAGTTTGGGGCTAGATGGCGCTGTGTTAAATTAATGTCCTGTAATATTTATAATTATTAAAATATTTTATTAACACCTATCTAAGATTGCATAACATAAAAATTGTATGGTGTTCAAAGTGTGTTCATTCATTCGTTTATAAATTAATATTTATGAAGGGAAGAATAAATTAGGTACTATTTGCATGCAAACGGCGTATGGGGAATATATAAAGGTTTAATTTGAGAAACAAACTACAAACGATAATGTGGAGAGACAAGTGATCAAATAGTTTTGTAAAGAAATTATACTTTAATTTATTTCAAAATACTTTGTATATTATGTTTTTGCTTTGCTAAAATAAAGAGGAAACTTGGTGAGCTCACTCTTAAAAAGGAGACATACGACTGCCCGTGTGAAAAGTAGTTCTCTCGCAAATCGACCCCAGCCAACTTAAGGGTCTGTCACTGTGACTTATTTATGGTCATATCAAAACATAATTTCAGAGAAAACTGCATTCTTTTTAACTGAAAAGGGTAGCTGGTGGATGTTAAAGGAATACGTGGAATATAAACTGATTCCTTTTGAGAGGCGGTAATTATTATTGCTTCGATTTCATGTTTTTTCTCAAAGCCCAGTTCATGCATAGCACACAGATCACTCAAAATACGCTAAAATATAATTAAAACCGCAACCGCATTTTGGCTGTTAAATGTTTTTTTTTATTTTCAATGTGTATTTTTTTTAAATACCAAAAATCCCATGTTTATTTACTTACAAGAATCGATAACGTCAATTTTGAACATTTATCTTACAAGGTTTCAGAGATAGGCCTCACTTTTAAAGAAATCTTTTAAATCGATTATGGGACCCTGCTTTGGGGTACACAATAACAAAATGCCTTTCATAGCACACGTTTTTGCACCAATAAAAACATACACTTTTATAACCACTACCTTTACATCGCGATTTTCGTAAAAAAAACCTTTACCTTCCCTTAACTATGAGAATACCAAAAAACCCCGAGCCACTTATTTGTTTATTTCATATGAGGAATCTATGAGAAAACCCGTTTTTGAAAAACCAATTCTGGAAAAACTTACACGTGTCTCATAATTTCAATTTTATAAATTGCTTATTTCTATGTCGTTTTGTGTATAAAAAAGCGTTATTCAATTGAATTTAATCAATGAAATCAGTAAAAAGTAGTGACAGACACAATAGTTGACTATCAATAAGTGAAAATGTCGAAGACAAAAAATAGATTAAAATAGCTAATTCATTCAGGCGTTATTCTGCGGAGATCCATATTTCAAAATAAAATCTGAAAACAGAAAAAATACTTAGTAACAAATCCCCCAAATCAAAAAATTTGTAGCAAGACATTATCCTGATGATGCCTCGTGTAGAGACGAAACACGTGTCGATTTGATTTTTTTCATAGCGGTTTGGCGGTGATTTAAAGATTCAATAATAAAAAGTCTGATTAAAATAACGTTTTCTTTATATTTTCCTTAAAACATTATCCTTGTAAGGATGTTTAAGTTTCGGTTTCGGTCGGAAACTACACAGTACCCGCATTAGTGTTTAACCTTACCTATGTCGACGAAGTGCATAACCGTAGAGACAGTAAGAAAAGCAATCACATCAACAGCCCATTAATTACTGCTGGACAGGGCATCCTCCAAAGCTGGTGGGTTTTTGCCATAGTCACCTCGGGCAAGCGGATTGGTGATCGCAGTAATGGTGTAGATAATACACAGGAGGAAGCTGCTGCCCTTCTTCTGGTGTTCCCTTTGTCGGCTTTTACGACATATATATAGACTATGTGAAATAATTGTTACAGGTATCAAGTACTGCAATGCGACGTTTGACTCTTTCCTTTGCTGGTCACCCACCCCCGCTAGCACGAAGATCAATCAGAGCTGCCCCGACTTACTCTACAGCGACCCAAGCCGTAAGTACTTTATTTTATTTTTTTAGTACATCAATATCAATAGTCACATCATGCTGCTCGAGTCTGGAGCGTTGCAGTTCACTATGTTCCGTCTATTAAAATGTTTTGTAAGAGGCAATAAAATATAAGTAAGTACCTACTATTGTATAGCCTATGTTCTGTGGCTTTCCAAGAGATGCCTACTTGTCTATAGTCATAGAGTCTATGTAATGGAGTCAGTGAGTGCTAGCGAAAGTTATAATAAAAGTCATATTCCTTAAATAAATCTTTAATTCCTTAAAAAACCCGAACAGGTTATGGGCCCAGTCTGCTTCATAACTCTGTTTCGTGGATAAAAGGAATTGGAAGTGTCAAGAGGTCAACAACGATCAACGATACGGCGGCGACCGCGTGGCGTGTTCGTTGAGGGGCGTTGGGTTGGCGGGCTTTTATTTTTCGCCGGCGGCAAGGAACCAACGTGCGGGGTGGCTGAGGGTTTGCGGTGCCAGGGAGGCAGAGGCAAAAGTATAAATCAGCGTGCGCGTGACGATAACCTACGATCATGGATGCAGTTGGAGTGGGGGCCTTGGGGGCCATCAAACTGCAAGGCCAGAAAAATTGGAATCTATGGAAGTTCCAAGTCTCAGTGCTACTGAGGGGCATGGATGTTTACAAAATAGTAGAAGGCTCAGAAGTTAAACCCACAGATGGGAGTGAAGAGTGGAGGAAGAAAGATGCAAAAGCACAAACACAAATTGTTTTGAGGTTAAGTGAGAGTGTAATGGTTCACATTTTATCATGCAAGACTGCTGCGGAGATGTGGGCAAAGCTCCATTCTGTATATGAGCAAAAGTCAAGCACAAGCTTACATATCTTACAACAGCGGTTCTTCCAGTTTAAATTTGAAGAGGGTGCGGACATGGCAACGTTTCTAGCAAAGCTGCAAGAATTAAAAACGCAGATGAATCAAGCTGGTGAAGAAGTATCAGAGAAGTTCATGATAACTAAAGTATTAATGTCCTTGCCATCAACTTTAAATCACTTCATATCTGCATGGGAATCAGTCGAGCCGAGCAGGCAAACCTACGATGAATTGGTTGCAAGGCTACTCATAGAAGAAGAGAGGATAAAGTCAAAAGCCAGTGAAGGTGAAAGTGTAGCATTGTATGCACAGCCAGGGAAATATAACAATAACAAGATTATAAAATGTTTCAAGTGTGGACGTATCGGACATTTCATGTCACAATGTAAAAGTGATAAAGATACTCGCAAGTGCTTCAAGTGTCATAAAACTGGACATCTAAAATCTCAGTGTAACAGTGCAAAGAATGTTTCTGGCAACAAAAATAATGCTTTTGTTGCAGGTGCATATTCCACAGACATTTTGGATGTAGAATCTAATCTCAGTCAAAATGGGAAATGGTTAGTTGATAGTGGAGCGAGTGCTCATATGATTTCTGAACGCACTTTTCTCATAAATTATAAAGAACTGTCAGTGTCAAACAGGTTCGTTATTGTTGGTGATGGACGACGACTGCCGGTTGTTGGCGTCGGTGATGTGAAACTGAAGGCCTTTGATGGACAAACTTACATAAATACAACTTTACATGGTGTGTTGTATGTACCGGACTTGAAAGTTAACTTATTTTCGGTGCCTAGTATCACAAACAAGGGTTTCAAAGTGTCATTTGTTGATGAAAAATGTTTAGTTCACAAAGACAATGATTTATGTGCATTAGGGGTACGCGAAGGTAACTTTTATGTGATGGACTTCATATTCGAGGACATTTCTGCTGTGGCCAGTGTAAATGTGTGGCATGAGAGACTTTGTCATCAGAATTATAGACTTGTAAGAGATGTGTTAAAAATGAACAATATCAAGCATACAGACGATAGTGTGACAACATGTGAAGCATGTATGAAAGGGAAAATACACAAATTACCTTTCAAAGACAGTGAGAGTGCTACAGAGAAACCGCTAGAGTTGGTACATGCGGATGTATGTGGGCCGATGGAGGTTAGCTCTATTGGTGGGTCACGGTATTTTCTACTTCTCAAGGATGATTTTACTAACTATCGGCAGGTCTACTTCATGGTGCAGAAGTCTGAGGTGCTCCAGAACATGAAAAACTTTATTGCAGCATCAGAAAAGGTCACCGGGTGCGTAGTTAAGAAAATTCGTACTGACAATGGGGGTGAGTTTGTAAATAAAGATATGAAACAGTTCTTGCATAGCAAAGGTATCCTACATGAGACTACTATACCATACACACCACAACAGAATGGTAGGGCTGAACGTGACATGCGAACATTGGTTGAGGCTGCTAGGTCTATGTTAAATGCAAAGAAACTACCAAAAGAGCTGTGGGCAGAAGCTGTTAATACAGTGGTATATGTACTCAATAGAACATCTAAAAGCAGATACAGTAGTGGAACTCCGTTCCGACTCTGGGAAGGTAAGGACTTTGATATCAGCAAACTGACATTGGTGTTTGGATCAGAACTTTATGTCCATATTCCAAAAGAAAAGAGGTTAAAATGGGATGCTAAGGGTGAAAAAGGACTTTTCGTAGGATATGAAAGTTCAAAGGGATACAGAGTTTTCATTAAAGAAAGAAATGAGGTACTGGTTAGAAGGGATGTCGTTCTTCTCCAGACAGAAAACTGTAAAAAGGTAAATATAGAGAAACAAAGGAAAGAGAATGTTATTCTGTTGGACAATATATGTCAGCTACCAGAGGAGGAATCAGATGTAACAGGTGAGGATCCAGAGGTACCAGACCATGGACCGGAACCAGAGGTACCAGACCTTGATTCAGAACCAGACATATCAGACCTTGAACCAGAACCAGAGGTGTCAGATGATGAACCAGAACCAGAACCTGAAGTGTTAGAGAATAAGGAAATAAAACAGAAAACAAGAAGTGGAAGAGTGGTCAAGAAACCACTAGCGCTTCAGGACTATGAAGTTGGTATGACCGTGGAAAGTGAGGGTATCACTTATTCCGATGCGATGATATCCGATGAAGCTGAACAATGGAAGGCAGCTGTGCAAACTGAGCTTCAGCAGCTTCAGGATAACAATACTTGGACTTTAGTGTCTAATGTGCCCAAAGGGAAAGAAATTATTAGCACAAAATGGGTTCTCAAGAAGAAAAAGAGTGAAGAAAATGATATTAAATATAAGGCTAGACTAGTAGCTAGGGGTTTTGAACAAAAGTATATTAGTGACTATGATTTGTTTGCTCCTGTAGCAACTTTAAATACTTTTCGTGTGTTTATGGCTGTAGCTACTAAAATGAATCTTGAGGTCCAGCAAATGGATGTTTGTAATGCATTCTTAAACAGTGCAGTGCAGGAAGAGGTATATTTACATATGCCAGAAGGATTAAAATCAGAATTTAAATTTTGTAAGCTTAACAAATCAATTTATGGCTTGAAAATGAGCCCCAAGCGTTGGAATAAAACTTTTGATGATGTCATGCTAGGTTTAGGTTTTAACCCTTCTGACAAAGATTTCTGTTTGTACTCAAAATGTAAAGGTAATAAGAAAATATTTTTATTACTGTATGTTGATGACATATTGTATTTTGGAAATGATAAGGAGGAGTGTGAGTCCCTGAGCAATGCTCTTTGTAGTAATTTTAAAATGAAGAAAATGGGAACAATATCCAAATATCTAGGAATAAATGTGAGACAGGAAATAGGGATAACCTATCTTTCTCAGGAAGATTATTTGAAGGAACTGTTGACTTTGTACAACATGTCAGATTGCAAACCCTTGTCATTGCCAATTGATAAAAATTTCAAGTTTGAATTATTAATAAGAGATGGACCTGAAAGTAAAGAGATTGAAAATAAATGTAGAAAATTGATTGGAAAATTAATGTATGTTGTTGTTGCAACCAGGCCAGATCTATGTGCTGTAGTATGTATTTTGAGTAGATATCAAGTATGTGCTAGTAAACTTATGTACAAGCTACTTTTGAATGTTCTAAGATACATTAAGGGGACATTACATTTGTGTCTTAAGTTTAGGAACGATTATGATGATGATGCTATTGGATTTGTTGATAGTGACTGGGGTGGGTGTACTGATAGAAAATCAACTACTGGATGTATATTTAAGGTATTTGGGTGTTCTGTGATTTGGTTTACAAGAAAGCAACAGTCGGTCGCTTTGTCCTCAACTGAGGCTGAGTTTGTGGCATTGAGCCAAGCGACCAGTGAAGCTTGTTGGCTCAAAGCCTTGCTGGTAGATTTTGATTTTCATGTGGGTCAGATCACATTATTTGAAGATAATCAGTCCACTATTAAAATGGCCAATATGACCACTGGTAGAGTAAAGCATTTAGAAATTAAGAAAAGTTTTGTAAAAGAAAAAGTGGAAAAGGGCATCATTTGTTTAAAATATATAAATACAAGTAACCAAGTAGGAGACATTTTTACTAAGACATTGGGGGGAACATTGTTTAAAAAATTAAGGGAGAGACTGTTTATGTGCTAGTTTAGTAGTAGAGTTAAGTTATCAGAGCCTGTATAACTTCTTTATAGTAGTAGTGTTATGTTTATGTAAAACAAACATGTTTATACTATTGTATTCATTTTTTCAATATTTTCTTGAGGGGTGGTATTAAAATGTTTTGTAAGAGGCAATAAAATATAAGTAAGTACCTACTATTGTATAGCCTATGTTCTGTGGCTTTCCAAGAGATGCCTACTTGTCTATAGTCATAGAGTCTATGTAATGGAGTCAGTGAGTGCTAGCGAAAGTTATAATAAAAGTCATATTCCTTAAATAAATCTTTAATTCCTTAAAAAACCCGAACACCGTCGGTGTGGAGGACTCCGGTGCCTTTGATAAGTGGCTTCTGGTTTACAAACTCATGGTAGAAAATTCAATTTTGAGCTATCAAAACTGGCGTGAGTGGTTCTTTAGATTTTAAAACACGGGTTTTACTCACGTATATACGTAGTGTGAGACGCGAAACCAAACGAGAGGGCTGCGTGCGCCGTGATTTACCTACCCGGAGAGTCACACTCACCCTGATGATGATTCACCTGTCGAATCGAAACCGTTGGTGCCTACATCAACATAATCGTATACGTTAGTAAAGCCCGTGTTTAAAATGTATTTTTGAGCGTAAAAGTTTTTTTTTTATAAATTAATGTAGACCTACGTTTGACCACAGTCTCGCCTGATGAGAAGCGATGCTGTGGCCTACGATATAGCATGCTGGTCTAGAAGACACCTATTACATTCTGGCCTTGAAGATGCCCATAATGTAATTTTCAGGGAAAACAGGTGTAGGCAACGTATTTCACTCCGTAGCCGTTCCAAAAAAAACAAAAAGTAAAGTAATACCGTAAGGATATATGCCAGGATGAACATGGAGCAATGTTGTCTAAATGATGTCACTTTCTTGAACCCTAACTAATAAATATAAGTGTATAATATAACGTATAATACACCTGACATTAACGATTTTCATATATATTTTTTTTCAAGTATTTTATTAAAACAAATGCACTAACAAAAACAAACATAAATGTTTTTTAGCTTGTTTGTAAGGTACAATTCACCAGAACAATTTTTCGTTAGCTTAAAAGTAGCATTTACATGACAGAATGCAAGCCCAGCGCCGTTTAGCGACTACCGTCCTTCATGGCCAAGCGCTTCCCCGTCTTACAATAGAACAACCTACTGGCGACCCCGCCATAAGCTTCAATTAAATGCTTTCAATATTACTTTTAGCTGGGAAAAAGATGGGATATGTTTTTTTTGCACCCAGAAATACCTTACTTTTTAATTCATTTTGCTTGCTGACAAAACACAATCTGGAAGTGACTTAAACTTTTTGAACTAGCAGACCGTTTATTAGATTAGCTGACCATTTAAATGACACCCAAAAAGTATTATTCGGATTTCAAGATACAAAAAATAAATTGTATGCTTTGTCGAGTTGAAAAAAATTAATCCTGGTGCATCGGGAAGTTAGTTAAAATCAATTGCAAGATTTGAACTAGACAAACCTGAAAAGCAACTCAATTTTTATATATAAAGCCGTGTAACCAATCAGAAACATAATGATTAATATCATAATATTTAAGCGGATAATGTAAGTAAGGGTAGGTATGTCGATTGATAAAATAAAACACATCGTAGATTCTTTTTTTTAATATCCTATTAATTACCACCCAGCCTACTTAGCCACCTAAACCTGATACCTCAGCGGATGGGTCTTGTGTAGGAAATTATAATTGGCCTGATAGATAAATATAACCAGAGTTTTTTAAGTGAATAATTGATCGATTAGAGTCCTATGAGCAAACCTACGCGAGATTGATTATTTGTTTGTATGTGTCTCTGTTCTACTGTTTATGAGTTACAAAGATATCTGAACAGCATTGGGCGCTGAGTAAAAATTTAAATTTTATCAAATTATAGTGAACCTCAAAACGCTGTTGAGATTTCGTGTATGGTATCCGAAAGCTCCGTCTTTAGGTTACCATCGTTTGCTTTAATGTTTTGCATTGAATTTCTTTGTTCCCAACTTCGCAATAAATCATTTTGTATTGTTTTTGTATCCTGACTTGTATCCCACCACCAATCACCACTTTTCATCATATATTCTTCAGCAAACAAGGGGTTATTATATTGGCCCCACTTTTCAGTGGCTCATTCTTCAGTGGTCCACTTACTCCCATACAAGCTTTGTTGTTTCGCAATCTACAACGGCAATTCATGGAAATATCATTCATACATAGCAGCGTGTGCCACGGCCATGCTAAATGAAGGATACGAAAGTTATAGTAACTCAGATTAGAAACACAACGCAACTTCACTCTTGTTTCGAACTCAGATATAGTTATAAAAAAGGTGACATTACCTGTGCGCTCAACCACGGCGCTTATGACCATCAAATGACAGAAATATACGCGTATTTCTACGTTTTGTTTTATTACGGTTAAACAAATATGAATTTTGAAAATCTAAAACGCAGACCGTCTGATGTATAATGTGTTTATTTACTGTACAAAGTCTCAAGCCCTAATTGGACGAATTAATTGAATGGCGAACATTTTTGGTATAAATTAGAGTCAACTTTGGTTTTTTTTTCTATCGAGAAAATTTTATGTAATCGTTTTTCGAAACACAAGCGTTCTAGCATCTTTCCTGAACTAGAACATATATAAAATATAGTTATCATCAGGCTGAAGGTCTAAGTGCACTCCGCCCAGAATCCTCAGCTATCCTTCTACACACATCAAATAAGTCTCACACATTTTTTTTTATTATTGTATGACGGGGAAGCGTTTGGCCTTCATATCACGTGGATGCGCACTTCACCCGGAATCCTCAACAAACTGAAGAAATGGCTATCTTACCTCTAAATGCCGGAACACTACAATTTTTAGAATTGTTATTATGGCGACAGAATTAGGTAAGATTTTGGTAGCTAGCCAGGCGAACTTAAATACCACCAACCAAACCAAGCACAATATATTGTACTCCCTATAGGGAGTTACAATACATTGGAGTCACAATATATTGTACTCCCCGGGACCTCTGGATCTGAAATCGATGGATTGAACCATTAGACTACAGAGGCGGTTAAAAAACAGCTATTTTTTAAGATTTTTAATTTGGTGAAATGTTCGTAATGATTCATCATCATTCGTAATGTTTTAATTATTTAATTTTTTGGTCAGGTCTTCCTTCTGCCACATTGTTTTGTCTGTTTTTCCGCTCATGTTGCTATATTTTAGTCCAGAGGGAATAAGTTCCCTTAGACAAGCGTGCTCCATCCTAGGGCCACATCAATCTTCAATCTTGTTTCAATATAAAAAAAAATGTCCCGGTAAAACCCTACCAAGGTCTTTTAGGAAACTTTTTTGTAGCATATCCCATACATGTTCAAGGGATTCAAGTCAGGTAACTGAGCAAACACACTTTTGACGAATTAAAATGGCGTTGAATTAGACAAAATAATGGTTTTTATTGTATCTAGACACAATATATTGAAAGTTCTAGCAAGTATTCATTTGTTTACCTTTGAGGTTTATATGTTGGATATTCAAAAAAGTTTTGATATTCCGTTCAAAGAACCATTTTTTTTTCAATGTGTAGGTGTTTTATGCGGCGACACCTATTAACTTTTGATGTTGATGTGTGTAGTTTAATTTTATCGAGACGATACTTCATATTTCAAAGATTAAAAAAAATGAAGCCGCTAATTGAGAAAAAAACATTTATTACTAAAATTAATATGATCAAAAGGATCCACTCCATTGCAATCACAGCTATTTCAGGAATTCTTTAAAAGTTGAATTCCCATAATGTTGACTTTTTTGGGATCACATAGCATTATCAATCCCGTTATAAAAAAATAAATGATTTCCCTTCAGATAAAGAAAGTTTCATGCCCAGCGTGGGCGTGTCACCTTTTTCGCCTTCAGAAATATACCCTATAGTTTTCCTCAGGCCATTTGGGGTAGAAACTCTTGGGCCTTGGGGGCCAGGGCCACATATAATTTATAGGTATTTAGCCGAGAGGCTAAGAGAGTCTACACGTGACCAGAATGCTGGACTGTATTTTGCTCAGCGGTTGAGTATTGCCATCCAACGTGGTAATGCCGCCAGTATTCTGTCCACGTTACAATCTGGTGGTGACAACGATCGACAGGGTTATGTATAACATATAAATTTTGTAGATAATCCATATGATAAGTTTAACTTGTAAATTCGTAGCTAAGGTAAGTTTATATTAATTTATTTAAATTGTATTTTAGTTAATCATGTTTTGTGTGCTTAGCTGTATTTTTCCAATAATTATATTTGTATATCTATTTCATTATAATGAAGATGGGTACCTGAAGTAATATTATCTTATTATTACATTTTAATTATGTAAGATACACACTTACTCTTGTCTATATCAAGAAAATTAATTTCATCAAATTGAAACTTGGTTTTTAATACCTAGCGAGGAAAAAAATATTAATAAATAATTTTAAACTAAATTTTATGGTAAGCTTATTTATTTATTAATTTTATGGTAAGGTCCTTAAGTGAGGGTGTTTTGATATAAGTAGGTATCTTTGTTGACAGCTGTCATACTTTTTTTAGTTCAAATTTCATTTGAACTATGAACAGAGATGATCATAGCTGGTACGTACGGTGGAGATGATCATGCCATGACCAAGATATATATTTTCAATGACAGCTGCAATCCATAAGGTCAGGAATGAGGTATTCAAACCGCTGCTTCCAGAACTTTGGGGCATATCCCGAATTTAACTTTTTTTTGGGCAAGGATTAAGGAAACCGCTGCAACCGAACTTTCATAGCCAGTTACATGTTCTACCATTGGTTACAATTTTAAGCCATGTAATGGCGGATGATAGCCCGAATTGCTTACGTCTCCTTCGCAATATATGTTCGAAAACCATCAGCGCAAATCAAGGGTAATTTACATTATTGGCTCGTAATATCGTATCGTAATGCGTTTTTGACTAATCTTGCGCGTGTATTTTTCTTTTAGGTCTAGCGTTCCGGCAATGCGACGCAGATGGCTTGTGGCAAGGTCGCCGGCCAGATGATATAAATAAAAATGGGTGGACAAATTACACCCCCTGCTTTTCGAAGGAGATGCAGGTCCTAATGGGCCAGGCTATAGATGACCCAGATACCGCCCACGTGAGTGTTGAATGAATGAATGAATGAAAATATTTTATTGCACATCTTAAAAATAGAACTAGATAACTAAAAAAAATTTATATACATATATATGTATTGTGAACTAAATCTCTTGAACTATTTATTTTCTTACTCTAACGAGCCTCACAGCTCAGTTGGAAGTAGCTTTACCGTCTATGTAGGTTGTGGGTTCGATTCCCGTGGGTTAACAATTCTATGATAATACCTTTGAAGAGTAGGATTCTATGATTATTTGTGACTTTATTGACTTTGACAGATCTGACGTCATTTATGTGCTACGCGCGTTGGAAAGCTTGTTTTTGAACGTTTTATCTATAATATGTATACTTTGAAATCTAGATATATATTCTATAATATAGGAAGGTACCTAAAATATTGTATATCTATATCTCTCTACTTGATCTATAAATTGTTTGTCGTGTCGTCTTCGTGACGCCACTTGCTACTGTGGACCTGGCTGAAAACCAGTGGATCATCGTTGCATTATGCTCGATGAACACTTCAGTAAATACATCGCTGGTCGAACAGGTACAATATAGAGTATTTTAATTTCAGATTAAATTTGCGATCGCGCTATGGACGCGGTATCTAGAGATCGGGGGCTTTCACGTCTCCCTGCTGGCTCTTCTCGCATCAATCTTAATATTCACATGCTTCAGGTAAGAATGTTATCATCGTCTTTTTCTTCAATTAATATCTGTAACTAGCTTTTGCCCGCGGCTTCGCTCGCGTTAAGAAGTATTATTAATAATTAGGTATTTTGCGGTTTTACTTTTGTTAAGCGTGTGTAAAAAATTAGGGCCTACAAAACTTAAAAACGACAGTACATTCTTCAACTTCTCCATTAACGTTCAGATTTTCTTTAGCCATTTTAAAAAGTCTAACCAAAAATCTCAAAATCCTTTCTTAGGGGATGCCAACGTCATAGTAGCTTTATGCGTGCAAAGTCTCAGCCCGATCGGTTTAAAATTGACAAAGTTTCATACAAACTTTCATCCCCTATTTTATCCCCTTGGGGGTAGAATTAATCAAAATCCTTTCTTAGCGGATGCCTACGTCATAACATCTACTACTACTAGCCAAATTTCAGCCCGATCCGTCCAGTGGTTTAGGCTGTGCGTTGATAGATCACTATGTCAGTCAGTCAGTCACCTTGGAGTTATATATATTTAGAAGATAGATAGATACAGGACATTAATCGATATACCTGCAAACCGTTCCATCGTAAAATTCGTGAAGCGAAAATATCAAAAACGTTTATACCATTTGTACCGTCCGAAAAAAATAAAACACGTAATCATATTTACTTTGATGCTGTCACCACGAAATTGTAACGGGGCCAGAATACTGGCGGCCTTACTACGTTGGCTGGCAATACTCACCCGCTGAGCAAAATACAGTCAAGCTTCTTCAATTTCCTTCGGTATAACTTAATATCCACTAAACGTCTTCAAGACTAAACTTCTTGTAGTAACTTTTTCTTGTGCAAATCGCAAAAATAAACGTGGATTTTTCAAAAAATTGTTATCCGCTTATCCTCGGTGGATGACGTCTTTCTTGTTGTACCACGTTTTGGTAGATGACGTGTTTTGTTACTAAATATCGGTTCACCCATTTGGTCACAAACGCCTTTGACGTTTTCATATACTTTGCAGCCTGAACACTTGACTTTCTGGGTCCTTTGGGATAAATGACCCGTCACTGTTCATAGCGGGAAGCATACGCGGCACTCATCTCGATGAACGTGCGCTCTGTGCGAAGTGAACGCGAAAACTGTTTTGTTTTATAAGCGTCATCGGCAAAACGTTGGGCTACCCGCTCGTATTTTTTGATTTGCAAAAAACCTCTAATACTTTTTTTATAGTCGTCACGTTCTTGGTCTCTGTACAACCCAAGCGGCTTGATGGATTTTACTTGTAGGGTGCCGTTTGGTTTGTCTATATTGTGGGGGTGACATAAGCGATATTGTTCTTAAATGAGATGTGAATGAACAATTTACAAGGAAGGTACTACACATTAAAGTGTCTTTGAAGAGTCTTGTGATGTATCTAAAACATATATAGTGGATCGTAAAGCCTGACTGAAGTAGGTACAGTATTCACAAAGACAAGATTGTAATTAAAATATTTGTTGTGCAGGGCTCTTCTCAACCGCCGGACAAACATACACAGGAACCTCATGGCAGCCATGACCATCCAGGTGTTCGTCTGGCTGGCGTTGTACATTGACCAGGCTCTCTTCCGGGACGAGTCGAACTTGGAATACGGTGGTTTTTTTGATAGGGTGAGCTGTTTTATTAGTTTTCTAACAATCCTTTGCTTGTGTCTGATTCACTCCATCATATATTAGGATTTTATTTTACTAAATTTCATGAAAACCAAGCAATGGATTTACATTTTAAGAAAATTAATGCAACGTGATTTTTTTTCCTTATCATATTTTATTTAGCATTTTTTTTTGTATTTATCAATGATATGAAAATTTGGCTTACTCCAGAACTCCAACTAAAAAAACCATTATTAGGTAATCAGTCTTTATATTTTTGCGCACGACTTTATTTACCGAGCAAGCAAAGCGAGCTAAGTGTCTCAGTTTAGAGATCAAAAATGCTTTTGTCCGCTGTAGGTTTAATCTCGCCTACAGCATTTTTCAACCGATTATGATGAAAGATAGCACACATGTTCCTTGATTAATTAAAAAAAAATATCGCCACTCACCCTTTTTGTTTATTTTTTTTCACACATTTTTTCCAGGCAAATCTCGCTCAACAATTGTTGAAAACTACTTTTAGATTGCCTACCTTTTCTATACCTACCTAAATAAAGGAATATCAATTGTTCTATACCTACTTTGTAATATGGAATTAGTATCTCATAAGTATTTGTTATATTTCGAATCAGTTATTGTAACTACGAACTACCTACCTACTTAATTTTAAATTTTATTGTTAATGATTAAGTACTACCATGTACTACTATAAGTTAGAATAATTTTCTCATGTCAGTGGCTTTTAGTCTTATTTATTTATTTAAATATATAATTGAATATCAATGACGTCTTGCATTAAATATAACAGATACTCAGTTTACAGCAATCCTCTTTAACTAAGTTCTACAATCACAGATTATTTGTACAATGATATTGAACAGTTCCATTAGCTAAAGCTACTATCTAACTAAAAATACTAGTAGTGGTGACAAATTCTTTTTATAAAGAATAGTCTGTTATAAAGATAATTAATCAACGGAGTTTTTCTAAGCAGTGAACAACCATTATTTTTTCTTCAATCAACTCCAATTGGACTTCCTATATAAATTGATCCCGATCAATGCTCTCTTGTAATCGCTTTTCTTTTTCAGTTTCTAAATAATCAGGAAGACATACCTTCCTGATTATTTAGAAACTGCGCGGTGCGAATGATGTAAAACGATGCATCTTCTGACAAAGCAGTGAGTAAATAATAAATAAATGTTACAGGACTTTAATTTCACACACAGCGCTATCTAGTCCCAAATTAGATATATGAGTGTATATATATATATATGTGGTGTATATGTGGCATGAGCTATGTGACATGAGCTGTGTGGCACGTACCGCCGTCCTGTTGAAACCAGATGTTAGTGTCCATATCACTGATATCAATTCAGGCCAAAATAAATTGGTAATCATCGACCTATTGCACTCGCCGTTAACGGTGATAGCCTGGCCAACGTCGTTCTCAAAGAAGTATGGACCGATGACGCCGCCAGCTCAATTCCACACCAAACAGTGACTTTTTTGGGATGCATTGGACAACTTGGATCTAATTTGGATTGGTATCGTTCCAAATTCGACATCACACGCTGCGAATATTCTTCTCGGTAGGACGATTATGGCGACAGTAAAATGGGTGAAGCGCGCGGGACGTTCCCCGAACAGAACACCCATTTTGATATAACATTTTTATCATCTGTACTGGTTGTTGAATGGAACGCTATATCCGTCTATGGTGGCTGCAGGCTGAATAAACGACAGCCAATTCGACAGATGTAGCTTCAATAAGATGGCCGCTATCAACTGTCAAATTTTGGAAGTCTCTAAAGGAAGACCCATACTTTTTTTGTTCCGTACTCGTTATTTTTGATTTCTATTCAGTTGCATAGCATGTATGCAATACAACTGGAGCTTGAGTTAATGACATCCATCAAGCTTTATTCAGCTCGATAAAAATAAAAAATATGGTGGGCATCACTCACCATATTTTTTAAATCAAGCTGCGAATTTTTTTTATTACTAGTCGAAGTACGTCACAACTTAGTGTACAAATTCAAGAGCGCGATACGAAAACAGTGAAAAGGGTTAGGATGCGGCTGCAATGTAGTTACAGTGAATCTCATAATGTGTGAGGCTATAGCCACCCCGGGGTAACAAATATATGTAACATTGAATCCGAAAACAACAATGGTGAAACATGTGAGAACTAGTAAGACTATATTTTTTTTTTATTGTACGACGTGGAAGCGTTTGGTCTTCATCTCACCTGGTTTCAAGTTGAGATAAGGCCGAAGGTGGAGGCGCACTTCACCCGGAATCCTCAACAAACTGAGTAACTGGCTATCTTACCTCTAAATTCCGGAAAACAACAATTTTAGAATTGTTATTATGGCGACAGAATTAGGTAAGATGGTGGTAGCTAGCTAGGCAGACCCAAACAAAGTCCTACCACCAACCAAGTCAAGCACATTATATTGTACTCTCCATAGGAATCGAACCCGAGACCTTTGGATTTCAAATCGGTGGGCTGAACCACTAGACCTGTGAACATTAGTCCGGTCGATACGATCGCTTGTTAGTCTTGTCTCATATATTGTAAACATTTTTTGGATCGTAAGATGAAGTGTGCAGCGTGCGGTGTAAGTTTTAACGATGGAGTGCAATGCAGTAATTGCCGAAACCATCTGGATTACAGCTGTGCTCAAATATCCGAAACCGGGTGGAGAAAGCTGGGCGTAGATAGAAGAAACGCCTGTAAGTGCTCCTCTTGCAGGGGCCTCTCTCCCATGCTAGCTGCCTCTCCAGTATCAGCCACTTCGCCGGTGCCAGCTCAGTTCGATGAGGTCATCAAAGAGATTCGCGACATCAAGCGCCAACTCGTCGGTCTGCCGACGCTGACGGAGGATGTCAAATCGATCAAGAACGAACTGACAGACCTCAAAACGACCTGCGACTTCATGGGAACTCGTCTTGACCAGAGGTCCCGTCTCAATAACGTGGAGATCAAGGGAGTCCCGATGAGAAAAGACGAAAACCTTTTCTTGATCGTCGAAGCTATAAGCAAGGAAATTGATTTCAGTTTCTCAAGAACTCAAATAAACTATTTGTACAGAGTCCCAGTAAGTGGTTCCAGTGACAAAACTTTAATTGTGAGCTTCATAAACCGATACGTCAAAGAAGAGTTCGTCGCCGCGGCAAGGTCTCTTCCTGGACATATATACTCGTACATTCACCGCTCTATTTACATAGTCTATGAGTTCATTTCCTGAATATTCTTCAAATATAAAAAAGTTCAGCAAGGCAGCGGGTGAATACAGATTTTTTTCGGTGTAAATTAGGTTAAGTAGTTTAGCAAGACCCTGGCAGCGCCGGACATCGGGTTTCGTGAATCCGTTCGTTCGACCATCTTAACGCAACGTTACGTTAACGTTTTACTTCTACCCGCCTGCAATTTTTGCTGGCGTTCATTTGTTTTGCGCGTTCGTAATTTTTTACGATATTAATAGTCTTATTTTAGCTATAACATATCACTTGCTTTGTCGCTTGATAACATGCTTGTCTATCACTGGTACAGATAGTTATCTTATTATGAATATTTACATTTACTTTATGTCTGGAAACTTGTAACTTATCAATGAATACTGACTATAGCAAAGCTTTTGACAGAATCGACCACAGGTTACTCTTGACCAAACTCAATAACATTGGTATACGAGGTGACCTACTACGATGGTTTTCATCCTATATTAATAATCGCTCCCAAGCTATTGTTATAAACGATTATATTTCTAGTTGGGTCTCCATTCCTAGTGGTGTACCGCAGGGTTCACTACTTGGGCCACTACTTTTTCTTATTTTTGTCAATGATATTTCTTCCTGTTTTCTTAAAAGTAATTTGCTATGTTTTGCTGATGACATGAAGATTTTTAAAATAATTAAGTCTCAAGGTGACGTTTTTGATCTTCAGGCAGACCTGTCAAGACTTGATGACTACTGTCTCGCTAACAAACTTGATCTTAACCCATCCAAGTGCTCAGTTGTCACCTTCACCCGTAAATTAAAGCTAATTCCGTCTTCTTACTCACTCAAATATCAGACTTTACAGAAATGCAATGTAGTCAGGGATCTTGGTGTGTTGCATGATTCCAAGCTTGTATTTGATGTTCATGTGGAGTCGATTGTTTCTAAAGCCTCCAAAGCCCTAGGTTTTGTGATGAGGAGCGCTGCTAGCTTTCATCGTGCTAAAACGTTCAACTTTACTGCACCTTCGTTCGAAGCATTCTTGAATATGCTTCGCAGGTATGGAACCCTCGCTATTAGGTTTATACCGAAAGGATCGAGCGCATCCAAGTTAAATTCATGAAATACCTTTGCTTTCGTCTTAAAATTCCATTTAGTTCATCTAATTACCTTGATCTTTGTAAACAATTTCATATCCTACCCCTAGTTAAGCGGCGCGAAGTCGCCGATCTATCCTGCTTATTAAAAATTACCTCCAATAATATTAACTGTCCTGATTTATTGAGCAAAATTAATTTGATCGTTCCTTCCAGACCCCTAAGATTTAACCCAGTTATCCATGTACCTCGTGCTGGTACCAACTACCGGCAAAATACGTATCTGTGGAGAGCATGTGGTAACTTCAATGAGCTATGTAGGCGAATAGATTTTGACCTATTCTGTACGAGCGTCAGTTCAGCAAAGCAGCGGCTGAATACAGAATTTTTCGGTGTAAATTAGGTTAATTAGTGAGTGAATTTATGTACATCTTCATAATTACATTGTATCAACTTTATGAAACCTTAAACTTACAGATAGGTACTATTTAAGTCGATCATTTGTCCACATCTTTGTTTTCATACTATTGTCTAGACGTGAAAACCTGTTATTAGCTTTCTGATTCTATAGCTTTTGTTATTTTAACTTTAAGAGCTGTTGGTTTTCCAATAAATAAATAAATAAATAAACAAATAAATAAATAAATAAATAAATAAATAAATAAATAAATAAATAAATAAATAAATAAATAAATAAATAAATAAATAAATAAATAAATAAATAAATAAATAAATAAATAAATAAATAAATAAATAAATAAATAAATAAATAAATAAATAAATAAATAAATAAATAAATAAATAAATAAATAAATAAATAAATAAATAAATAAATAAATAAATAAATAAATAAATAAATAAATAAATAAATAAATAAATAAATAAATAAATAAATAAATAAATAAATAAATAAATAAATAAATAAATAAATAAATAAATAAATAAATAAATAAATAAATAAATAAATAAATAAATAAATAAATATATAAATAAATAATTTTTGCAGCCTTATGTCTGTGAGGCGTCCTACATCCTGCTGGAGTACGCAATCTCCTCGATGTTCATGTGGATGCTTAACGAAGGGATATTTTTGCAAGAAATCGTCTCGAGCGCCTTTAAAAGCAGGTTTTCAAGAATAATATTCAACATCATCGGCTGGGGTCTGCCTTTAGTGTATACCGCGCTCTGGGCCACTTTCACTTTCCAACACTATAAAAAGGATAGCAAATACAGGTAAGATTCTCTATCATTTTATTATAAAACTATATTTTTTAACTACAATCTTATTGGGCGTTTGTTTCTCAGATATAAGAGAATATTATGCTCAGTTTATATTATTTATTTACATGAACAAAAAAAGGATTAATAGTAATGCATAAATGTTATCTATGGTTTAAGAACGAAACACCATTTGAGTAAGACTTTATGAGGTTCTGTCTTAGGTAACTGGCTTAGTTTTAATCAGTGGCTGTGTACTGGAACTGGAGGCTATATTACCTCCGAAGCACAGACTCTTATCACCACAATAAAGTGATTCAGAGACTATAAAAATATAAATATTATTAATATAAAAAAATATTTATTTTTTAACATAAATATATATTTTTTTATATTATTCAGAGACTGATTTGTCCTTTCCTATTCTTCTTTTGATTTAGCGTGCCGTAGCCCGTACCAAATGGTCTCGCAACTCGCCCACGACATCACAATGTCATTTTCATTGTTACTGTCGCAAGTTCTGGTCCGGTATTTTAAGGCACTGGGCTCGCTGGGATAGGGTTAGTAAAAACAATGGGAGATGCACAATACACCCCACAGCGGGACTTCAGTGCAGGCCTTGGTCACCCCCACTCGAAATAAGAATAATGATCTCGTAGCTTTAAACTTCTAATGTTACACCGATGGTCTCGTAGATGTAAACCTCTAATGATACGCCGTAGCACATGGTCTCGTAGTTGTAAACTTCTAATGTTACACCGTACCCCATGGTCACGAAGCTGTAAAATTCTAATGCTATACATCGGTGTACACTACGCTACGAGACCATCGGGTCTCGTAGCTCTAAAGCTCTAATACTACGCCATTGCACATTGTCGCGTAGCTGTAAACTTTTAATGCTACACCGTAGCTCATGGTCTCGTAGCTGTAAACCTCCAATGCTACGCCGTAGCACATGGTCTCGTAGTTGTAAACTTCTAATGTTACACCGTACCCCATGGTCACGAAGCTGTAAAATTCTAATGCTATACATCGGTGTACACTACGCTACGAGACCATCGGGTCTCGTAGCTCTAAAGCTCTAATACTACGCCATTGCACATTGTCGCGTAGCTGTAAACTTTTAATGCTACACCGTAGCTCATGGTCTCGTAGCTGTAAACCTCCAATGCTACGCTGTAGCACATTGTCTCGTAAGAGGTCGTATGGCACCTGGTTTTTAAGCTTTTTTCAATCAACAATTGTGAAGTTAATTAATTATGTAAAGATTTAAGACAAAGGAATTAAAGCTTTATTATTTATTTTATTGATGTGGAATTAACTGATGTTTTTTCATACAGGTGCTGGTACGGATATAACTTTTTGAACGAATACTGGCTGCTGCAGGGGCCCCGTCTGTTCACAATCCTGGTAAGTATTGGAGTTAAGTTTTTTTTTTATTGTACGACGTGGCCTTTTGGCCGTTTGGCCTTCATCTCATCTGGTTACAAGTTGAGATTAGGCCGAAGATGGAGGCGCGCTTCATCCGAAAACCAAACAACAAACTGAGGAACTGGCTATTTTACCTTTAATTTTAGAATTGTTATTATAGCTATGTATGTATATATTCTAACTATGGACTCTGTCTGAAATACATTATTTTTATATTATTTTTTTATATATTATTTATAGCGACAGAATTAGGTAAGATGGTGGTAGCTAACCAGGCGGACCCAAACAAAGTCCTACGACCAACCTAACCAAGCACAATATATTGTACTTCCGATGGGGATCGAACCCGGACCTTTGGATCTGAAATCGGTGGGTTGAACCACTAGACCACAAAGGCGGTTTAAATTATTTTTTTTTTTTTAAAGTTTTGTTTGTGATACCACAATACTGGTAAGGAATGGAACTCCTTGCCCTCGTCTGTTTTTCCGCACGAGTACAATTTTGGAGACTTCAAGTATGTAAAAAAAGAATAGGTTCTTTTTATACAAGCGCTTTACGCCCTATTTTAAGCCAAAAAAATATTTTTTTTGTTTTGAGTAAGCTGGAAGACAAACGGTTGGCTATATAACATTACCAATCATTCCATTTGTTTACTTTTTTCGTCAAAATACAGCGTTGCTGTGTTCAGGTTTGAAGGGTATGGGTATTTTGCCGGTGAAATTACGGGCACGCGAGGCCTCAAGTTAACGGGCGCAATGCAGTGCAGTGTAGGCATAGAACATAGTTCTTTATGGATGTGACCTACGCAGTAAGGCATTGTTATAGGCAAGAGATGCACTTAACATCAGGTGAACTACTTGTTTGTCCCAAACAAAACAAGTATATATACATATACAAACTAGCATAGATTGATGGAGATAGATACAGCATTCTCGTAGTACTTTAAATAGGCGGCAGGGCTTTTATAATGCATTCTACAATCCACCTGCTTCTGCCTCTTGGTGCATACTTTATTCGCGACTTACAACACCCACTGTGAGAACTGGAGGGCACGATTCCTTTGCTGGTGCTTTAGTGGTGTGATTGAAGTTACCTTAATGTTGATACTTGTTTCAGATTAACCTTATGTTTCTGTTGAATATAATGCGAATCGTAATAACAAAACTCAACGCCAGGGAGAACAGCGAGACTAGCAAAGTGAAGTGAGTAATAAATAAAATGTAATTTGAGATAGATGAGAACTCTTGCCGTGGCTTCACTATGAATATGGTTTCTTGAAAGTCTCGTTCACGAAAATATCCCACTTTTTTGTACGAGGAAGCACTTGGCCTTCATTTCACCTGGTTACACGTTGAGATAAGGCCGAAGGTGGAAGCACACTTCACCCGGAATCCTCAACAAACTGAGGAACTGGCTATCTTACCTGCTGCCGCTTACTAAATGCCGGAACACAATCATTTTTAGAATTGTTTTTATGGCGACAGTAGTAGGTAACATGGTGGTAGCTAGCCAGGCGGACTTAAACAAAGTCCTACCACCAACCAAACCAAGCACAATATTGTAATCCGCCTGGGGATCGAACCTGGGACATCTGGATGTGAAATCGGGTCAAATCACACACCACAGAGGCGGCTTAAAGTCCCTCACTCCAACGGACGATCTGTTTTACAAATTGACTCTTATGTAGTCTTATGTGTGTATTTGTATAACTTTGGCTATGTCTGTCTAGATCTACCCTTCTTACTTTGTAAATAAGAAGGTTTATTGTTCACAAATAACTCAGAAAACATTTCTTGTATTAAAATCTTTTAAAATATAGATAGCATTACTAACGTAAGCAGTCAGTTTCAAATGTATTCATGAAAAAAAAAACATCCAGCACTTTCCGCGTGATGGGCGTTCAAGATAGGCGAAACAGACAGAGAGACAAAACTGAAAAAAAAACTAGTGTTTTGGCTTCTGCATCGGTTGATAGTGTTTCCTCCAATTTATATTTTAAATTTTAAATTTTCAGATTTCACCCGTTACATTATTATAATATCTAGACTAAATAGATTGTTTTAGTGAAATATCTAGAAAAGTAGTACTTTTTTTTATGTATTATATTTTTGTATTTTCTTTGTTGTTTGTCAAATGTATTCCTTTCTTTTGATGCCAATCAGTAGGTAGTTAATTGTTTCGAGGTAACTATCAGCGAAGCATTAACAAAGATGATAATGCGTTTCGATTTTATTTTCAGAAAGGCGGTCAAAGCGGCTTTAATTCTACTTCCACTTCTCGGCATCACAAACGTCCTGACCATGGTGGAACCGGTCTCCGGCGGGGTGTGGAAGTTCGCAATCTGGAGCTTTGTGACCCACTTTCTGCGCTCCTTTCAGGGATTCTTCATCGCTCTCATTTACTGTTTCACGAACGGTGAGGTGAGTATCGACAATAAAATGACGTATAGTACGAGGATCATGGATCTACGCTGAACTGCAGAAGTGACGTTGCCTTGGTTGTATTAGGTCCTTACATATGAAATTGGCGTTTTGTATGGGAGGAACATAAAGGCAATTTTTTCATATTAAAATACATTTTATTAATCAAAGTATATGTACCATTGCTATCTATACACTTTTGCCATCTTATAGGTAGTTCATTGATCCCTTTACTAAAAAAACCATTCGGACGGGAATCAATGAAATCTTTGAAAGCGGTTTGGACTGCCTCATCGGAATTGAATTTTTTTCCTTGCAAGAAGTTATCCAAATTTCGAAAAAAATGGTAATCTGTTGGAGCGAGGTCCGGAGAGTACGATGGATGTCTTAGACATTCCAATTGAAGCTCCTCTAATTTGGTAGTCGTCTGTTAGGCCGTGTGTGATCTAGCGTTGTCTTGAAGCAGCAGTGGCGTAAAGCGATTGAAAAGTCTCGGTTGTTTAACAGCGAGCTTTTCCATCATGGTTTGCAGTTGCTGACAATAGACATCAGCCGTAATCGTCTGACCAGATTTAAGAAAGCTATAGTGTACGACACCGGCACTAGTCCACCAAACGCTTACAAGTAACTTTTTTTGAGTCAATTTTCGCTTGGGGCAAGATTTTGCTGGTTCACCAGGGTTCAGCCATTGCGATGAGCGTTTACGATTATCGAACAGGATCCACTTTTCATCACATGTAATGATCCGATTTAAAATTCCTTCATTATTGTGCCGGTTGAGTAATGTAACGCAGCAGTCGACGCGCGTTTGTCGGTTTGCTTCACTCAATTCATGAGGTACCCACCTTTCAAGCTTTTTCACCTTCCCAATTTGCTTCAAGTGGATTAAAACGGTTTTGTCACTAACACCGCAGCCTGCAGCTAACTGTGATGTGGTTTGCGATGGATCTGCTTCCACAATAGCCTTCAATTCATCATTATCGACCTTGGTCTCCGACCGTCCACGGGGCTTGTTCTGCAGGTCGAAATTTCCAGAACGAAAGCGTTGAAACCAAAAACGCATCGTGTTTTCTTTTGCGACACCACCACCATACACATCATTAATCCTTCGAGCCGTTTCTGCAGCACTGGTGCCACGGTGGAACTCGTACTCGTAAATAATGCGATATTTTAAGTTTTCCATTTTGTGAAATGAGTGACGCAGAAAAAAAAAGCAAAAGAGAAAAAAACAAATGAATTACGGTTTTTGAAACACAAATGCATGAGTAAATAGCTGTTTAAATTTGAATTTGGAATTCCTAACCAAAGAGGAGATATTTAAGATCAAAGTGGCTAGTACGACAAAACGCCAATTTCTTATGTAAGGACCTAATACATGAGTTCTGTTTTTTCGGTTGGTTATGATCAACTTAATGTCGCCACTCAAAACGCTGAAGATAGAATTAAGTGGATGAAGATAATAAGATAGAGTAGCACGTAAAGACACGCGGTCGTGTGCCCTGAGGATACCATGTACCAGAGTTTCTAATTCTGGCACAGCAGTACAAACGTTCAATACACATAGTCGGCACTTCAAAGGTAAAATCAGATTTTTGTGTAACAATGTTTGTTTCTAAGCTTAGTTCGAATTGAAGAGGCAATAAAAGTCCTATCCAGTATTTTATGTCTAAAAAAATCGCACACAAGCTCCTGCACCTGTGTTTGCTAACTGTCAGTGTTATCACAGCCCAAAAATGGACTAATGTGAGTACTGTCCACTACTGATCCGGTCGCAAGGATAGAAAGTTATCTGTTTAGGTAAAACACGTAAATGAACGTAAATAACTTGCATTTACATCCCAAGCAAAGAACTAAGAGGTTGTCATGACCAAGTCTTAGACTTTCGCAGGTACGTCTTTTGTCCGCCCCTGTTGCCATTATATTTAGAATAAGGCGCCTTTTCAGTCCTTGAGGGGCCAAACGAGGTCTCACCTCTTAGGAGTGCTGTCGAGATATACCCAAAGGTTTGCAACAAAAGCAATAAAAGAAGCAAACGCAAATTTCCAGTTTTAAAACTGTAGAACTGAAAATACTAGAACATTGTTTATCTATTTTGGAGGTAAAATTTTCGCGTTTCAATGGTGAGTACGCGTAGATACGATTTCAATAGTAGTAGAGCTCTTTGTGTAAGGGCTCGTTCGTAGAAGTACTACCACCATACTTATTTCGGCTGGCATGTAGCATTGCTGTGTTCCAGTTTGAAGGGTATGGTTGCCGGTGAAATTACGGGCACGCGTGGCTTAACAACTTTATGCCTAAAGTTGACGGGCGCAATGCAGCGTAGTCCATGTTCTTTGTGGATGTGCCGTACGCAGTAAGGCTTTGTAATAGGCAAGAGATGCACTTAATATCACATGGGCTGCATGCTTGATCTGTCACCAAGAGATATTAAAAAAAGATCCTGTATAAAAAAATAAGACACTGTGTTTGATGTCTATGAATACAACCACCTAACCTTATCTTTCTACGGGTTGAAATCACTCTATACGTACGTTACTGAAAACGGAAAATAGGATGAAGAAGGTACTGAGCCGTCGCATCAATAACATGAATTGTTACAGTCTGCCCCCACCAACGACCCCCACGTGGGGGCAGACGGTAACACTTATGGCTATCTGCCCCCACGTTACGTTAAGTTTACGTTGAACGACGTTTCGACGGCATCATCTTGGTATTTAACCCCTCCAAATCAGGCCACAGATGCCGTAAAACGTTTTATTGGTTGAGGCCCTGTTTAGGCCAGCGAATTAGCATAGCTATTCAGCGTTGCAATGCAGCCAGTTTCTTGGGCACGCTTCCGTCTGGTACTGGTTTGGAACAGTTGAGTTACCTATAGGCCGCATGTAACGGGTAATCTGACTGATACCTTTAGTTTAATTGTACATTTTATTTAATAAAGTACACCTTATAAATTGTTATTCTTTGAATTCATCAGACCATACAGAGATACTATTTTTAAGTTTTGTATAAAATAATAAGGTGGCTACAAAGAGAACTGAGGCGGTACTTTCGTTTTCAAACACGTCTTGAGCAGCACCTGGCGACTTTGCGCGATGTTTGTACTAACAGTAGGTACAAGCGGCAACACAAGTGACACTATATTCGGGCTGTAAAAATACCATACTAATTTCAACTAAGTTTTTCAATTAGTTCAAATGGTAGCACGCGACCGACGAACTACGTTTTTTGTTACGTTATTTTTGAATTTCGAGTGATTACACTTGGTCACAACATTTTATAAGCGTCCAATTTTAGGCCAGTATCATTTTCAGTGGTCTTATCTTCGATTCTCACTCTTTCTTATTACATTTGTCTTGAATCATGTCGAGATTTTTTTAGACCATTGTTACCGACTGTACATTTGTAAACCAGAACCATGTTTCTGAATCGTACTATGTTTAAACAAGCAATAAGTTTCATTATTTATTAGGGTTGCGTCATTCACGCTCATTTGGGTTTCTATTTTTGAATACTAGAAATAATGTATTATGTTCTACAGAGATCCCGCATAGGGGAATGTGGGGGAATCGCAAAAACCTAAAATATATATATAGGTATACTAAAAATATCATTGGTTAGAACAGACACAATAAAGTAATAGAAATAAAAGTATCTGCAAAAGCATCGTCAATTATATACAATTTGAAAAATATATATGCAATATATGACTTGATTGACTAAAATCTAGAAGTTTTGGATTGCTGTTGATAGCCTCGGCAAGGGGTACCCCAAGTTCAGCAGTGACCTTTGTGGGTTGAAGTGATGATTATGATAATTATTACAAGAAAACAAGATAGATTGACAAAATCAACAAGACAATATCATTGTTACCTATAAAAGTTTATAAATATTCATACCTTAAACAGTTTACACATTATTTACATTCACGGAATGTAAATAGGCAACAAACGCAAATTTAAAAAACAATAGGAGATGTCAGGATTACCTCGCGTTTTATTTATCCCACCTTTCTTCTAGAAGTAAGGACTAATACACAATTTATTGTGCCATAAAATTTTACACAATTGTTAAAAAATAAAATTAAAATTTTACAGGACACTAATTTCACACAGCGCCATCTAGTCCCAAACTAAGCATAGCTTGTAACATGGGAACTAGATTACGGATAGAATACATAGATACTTTTTTTGTTTTTCTTTTTTTTTAAATACATACTTATCATACTATACAACACCCAAACAAAGAACAAACATCTATATTCATCACATAAATGTTTGTCCTGGGTGGGAATCGAACCCACAACCTACAGCGCGGAAGGCAGAGCTACTACCAACTGAGCTGTGAGGCTTGTTAGATGTTAATTGCGAGTACAATTTAAAATAAGGTTGATAAAACAACGTTTTTACTTTGATCAGGGGTTTGGTTATTTAGCAACTTTTAAAAACATTGAAAACATTCACGCTTATCATGTTTAAAACTGATATCCTTTCATGTGTTATCATTATCCAATGTTTATAAGTGGGATTAGTCGTTTTTGACAAAGATAAATTCAACTGGAATGTTTACAATTACATGCCGGATAATTAAAGCAATTTCCCTTTAATGTTTCAGGTCATCGACGTAATGAGTAGATTCTACCGAGATTGGCAGAGCGAGAGACAAGACGCACGCATTGCAAGAGCCAGAGTCGCTAGTGGAACTGCCCCGTTATCTGGTTCCCAAGTGGATACAAGAGTAAATATTACTAACCGTGGTATTCCGACGATCGTTATAGCCGATGGTATCCAGGAAACAGCGTTCCAAGGCGAAGGCGAAGGCACTCCTCGTGATATTGAAAACCAAGTAGCTACTAGGTACGAGTAAATTCCTACGTCGTAAGACTTGTTTTTTTAGTGTACTGCGGAAAAACGCTTGGCCGCCATCTCAACTGAAATCCAGTTATCATATAGCCGAAGGTGGAAGCGCACTTCACCCGGAATTCTCAACATATTGAAGAACAGGCTAATTTATATCTTAATTCAGAAACACAATAATTATGAATTGTTACTATGGGCACAGGCTTGGATAAAATGGTAATAATAACAACCAACCAAACCAATCGTAATGTTATATTTCCCTGGGAATCGAACCCGGGACATCTGTATCTGATACTGGTGGGCAAACCACTAAACCAAAGAGACGGTTAGTAATTTCTTGAGATGACTTTCTCACAATTAGTTCTAGCTTTTGCAGAATACTCTGAATCTATTGCAGACGGCTCGTAAAAGTCTTTATCACATTGAAAATATACACCACGTTTTTTAGTTTTCACATAATATACCTGCGAATAGGTAGTAATAGACTCCCAGCTTTTTCCCCCTCGAAGATTCAACTCAAAGAACCTGGATCTTATCAGGATCACCTACTAAGATGTAGTCTGAGGCACGTCCAAACTTACGTTCGGCACACATGCTCACGGTTTGCAAGCTTTAAATACGTGACAGGTTGCAAGCCTATCTCCGCTGAGCGGAATATTTGCCAGTGACATGTGCCATTTGGATTTTTGGTCCAAGGACATGGTGGTTTCCTCAAGAACATGAACATGCTATGACGCTGACAGTCACATCTCAGCGTCGGAGAATGTTGATGTGTCAAATGCGCACGCACCCTTCCGAATAACCGAAAAGGCCACAACTGGAGATTGTGGGTTCACCCACGTGGCCGCAGAGCTTTATTAGGTAGTATAAGCGTTAATAACGGATATGCAGGTTTTGCACCGTGGGAACTGAATCTCAAATTAAAGTAATTTAATGCGTTTTTTTTTTATGGATAAGGTAAACAATGCCCGAGCGATGTTTGAAGTGTTTCCAGACATTTTTCATCAGAAAGTTTAGTCTCACACGCTTACACATTGCATGTCACAGCTTCCCTGTCCATATCTGTAACATATCAGGAAACTAGTAAGTAAGATAAGCTTTGATCATAAAATGATTATATGTTGTAGTCATAAGGTAACAGTACTCGTAATCGTAATCGTAGGCACTAGGTAGGTACCTAGAACTACATCGCTGTACGATGTAGTGTATAGTATTAGTATGATCCAGTAGCTTGTGTTTTGAAGATGGTACCTATATACCTACATGAAAATGTTATATTACTGATCATAAATTAACATTTTATTTCAGATTTAGTGAAAATTATACAAACAATCACACACAACACTCGTAGGTTCGACTGCAGTCCAGACTGGCGAAATTCTGAACTATTTCTCTCTTCAGTTGATTAAGGGATGAATTCTTGAGCGCAATCAGTGAGTACTGGCTTTTTAGGCTACAACCACTTGCCAAAATGCAAATGCGGCTGGTATGAGTGCGACTGTAACCTCTTCTGCAGATGCGAATGCGACTAAATCACAAACATAACGTCATTAGTGCACGCATATTTTAAAAAGGACAAAACCTCATTTTGAAAGTTTTAATATAGGCACTTTATGGTACAAATAACAAAAACTAAAACACAAATACTTTCTTTGAACTGGTCAAGCGTCAATGAGATTGCGATACTGACTCTCACATGATTCCTAGTATTTATTGTCCTCATAAGAAGTGTGAATTTTATAAGCATCGTCGTTTTTACGATACGAAATCTTATAATAATTGTTGAAATGTATTGTCAGAGAACCCGCTGTAATAACCCATTCTATGAAAATGGTTTTCTTATGTCACAAAATATTTATTTAAAAATGACCCTTAAGAGGTTTGACAGATAAACAGACTAACTGATAACAAAGTCTTAGTAATAGGGTTCCGTATTCACTCAGCACCTATAAAAACCTCCTCTATTAAATTTGCTGATGGTATCAGTGAATAAATAAGCATTGTAAACCACGGATAACAAGGTCTCTAACAATTTACAGGCATTAGAGAAAAAGATCCGTTCATGATTATCGGATTATCCGATTATCACGATTTTCAACAGAGTAACTATGATCATAAGAAATAAACATATCCTATGATTGTGAATGGATCCGAAACAAAAGTTTTCTGTCGACGTCACGTCCACAATCACTTTGTGTACCACAAGTCCGTGGTTCGTTACTCTTTCGTTTGGAACTGTACTACATACACGTATATCACAGTAGACAACCCCACGAAAATATGGAAAGAGCGTTTGAAAGTATAAGAGCAAGAGCGAAATTCGTAGATGTCTGATTGTAGTTATAGAGCTGTGTGGCTATCCAGCCACAAACAGGGTATGGGCAGTCTTCCGATCCTGAGGTTGTGGGATATCCAGTCGTGCACCAACGGACTTTTCGGTTTTTCGTAAGTTTATGTGCGCATTTGTCACATGCACATGCTCTAACGACGATGGTCACATCGTAAGGAAACCAGCATGTAATTTGTATATTTTGTATTATTTTTCGTAGAGACTGCTGGTCCACTTGTATTAGTTACATTGATATCTATAAGAAGCGGCTAAATAGGACCTTGTTTATAAATTTAGTTGTATAAGTACTAATTACATAAGTGAGAATAACAATAATAAGCATTCCAACACAACAATAGCACAAAAATAATGTAATACGAATTTACTATGTGCATTGTTATACACGTAAATATTGGAATGTTTCCTGAATGTCAAATGTCATGTTCTAATGCGAATAAATCTAACGCAAATGATTCGTCTAATCGATAAAAGTTTTTGTCGATTAATCGATTCTTTATAAATGACATGAAAGTGACATCTGACATACTTTTTTTATTACTGGGTAACAAGTTATATTAATCTTATAGTATGTAGAGAAATAGCTCTAAGCAATCTTGGTTAGCCTGGTTCTAGGTACAACAAGACGATTTTTATGTCTGGTGTTCTAATTATGATCATTTAAAAAGTATTTAAGTACCTATTCTATCCGTTATCTCTTTCCCATCTTACAAGCTATGCTTAGTTTGGGGGGCTAGATGGCGCTGTGTAAAATAAATGTAAATAAATATTACATATTAATTTATTTCCAAGATTATTAATTTCTAACGTGAAGTTATTATATTGATATTATGATATTTTTCCCTAGACCAAAAATCCTAATGGCAAGTGACAATGCTAAGCGTATTTTGCTAGGCGGCGATGGGCTTGCAGTTTGTCTCCAATTTATTTCTTCTGGAATACTAGGTAATTGCAAAATGTGGGCATGTGTCAAACGTAAGACTGACTACCCCGTAGTAGGTGATCCTCATAAGATCCACGCTCTAAGTGAGGATCAGAAGTGAATCCTTGAAGGGAAAAAAAGTCGTGAGTCTGTTACTTTGTTTGGTGTTCTCGAACTCGGACAAATTGTCTAGTTATGTGCATAGGTATACAACGTACCGCGACAGCTGATCAGCTAACTAAAGCTACCCTGAAATATGTTTTTTTCAGAGTAGCTTTATTTTCTAGTATAGATGTGCTCTAGAAAACATAAACTAATTCTTGGGCGTTTCACTCACATAGATTTATGCCAAAGCTTGCGTTGCGAATTACATTATTATATATTTAGTTATTACATAACTTACGTTATCGTTGCGAAGTTGCGTCCAAGCTTTAAAGCCCTGAACATTTAGCTAGAACCTCTAACTTTTCTACTACTCTACTTTGTTACTTTAGTACTTTGATACACTCAGCAAACATTTAAAATAATTGATATCTGTTGCAATAATTACTAGGTTTAATAATTACACCAACTCTGACTTTACTCTAACTTTGCCAAGATGTTCCTAAGCAATATGTTTATCTTTACAGCGACAACTTACCTGGCCCTTCAAAACAACCGTATGATGATGAAAATATGAGTGCCGCCGAGTTTCTAATGTTCATTGTTGAGAGAGAAAAACAAATTATACAGGACATAAAAAGAATTTACGATCGTCCACACGGAACGTATTCGACGAATAGCAGGAATCAGCTGTTAGCACACTTCCAATTACGCATGCGCAAGCTCATCGAAAAATTCGAAATCGCAAACAATGAGACCCAGCTTGAAGGACATCGCTTGTTCATCTGGAAAAAACATCTTTTGTTTACAATGGAAACGGAATTCGGTAAGGTTGAAAAAAGCTTGCGCCAATTACCAGATGACGAAGAATATCGGGCACTCCAGCGCAATATCAGTCCAAGCTCATTTGTATGGTTCGACATTATCCCAAGTCCTAACTACAAAGAATTTGACGTACAGACTCTTGTTTAAACTTGGTCTGGTTGAAGCTTGCAGCGAAATATTGACCTCTGACATTATCATCATTATTATCACAATCAACTGTTGTTGTCCTGCCCGTATCGCTCATTATATAGGAGGGTATCATCATTATCATCATCATCATCATCATCATCATAATCGTCCCGGATCCAGGATCCAGATGGAGCGAACCCATCCTGATTAGCTACCTATTTGAGTGTATGCTGCCACTTTTCTGACAGCCGACAGACTGCGGACAAAAGCATTTTTGGCCTATCTCAAAACTGACGCGATTTGCTCGCTTCGCTAGCTCGGTCAATTGAAAATAAAATAGTACATGCAGAATTGTAAGAAAATTCCTTACCTAAAGAATATCCTTTCACCTTGATATGCACTTGGTTTAGCCCCGTGCATTTAAATACTTCCGGTTTTATCTTAAACGAGTATATTATATATCTAAACACAAATATTACTCAGAAAAACGCTTCTTATAGACAGTAATAGACAGTAATACTCAATACCCAGAGGATAGAAGATTGAGGATTCCGAGTGAAGTGCGCCTCCACCTTCGGCCTTCCCCGTCGTACAATAATAAAAAAATAGGTCATTCATAAAAATAAATAAAACAGTGTGTTAAAACACATTACTCTTGATTATTCATTACTATTACTCTTAATGCAGAATCCGGTGGTAGTAAATACTTGCAGGATTGTGAGTTTATTCTTGCAGTCACAGGATGGTGTTGAAGTACCATCAACCCATAATACTATGTAAGGTATAAATTTTCACTTGGCTCATGCCCATGTACCTTGGTTGTTCCCTGGTTTATCCGATAAACCGAACAACCAAGTAATTAAGTTTAAAAAGACAAACCAAATCATAAATAATATCAACTCAAGTATCAGTAGGAGAGAAATGAAAGCTAGAATTAATTACAATTGTTATCGCAAACTAAACTTATAATCGCTTAATCACTTTGTATTGTACACTTGTTGTAAGTAGTCTTAAGCCATTGACCGTTCGTTTGTTCTTTTTGTTCTTCGCCGACTCTAAACAGAACTAATGGTATAAATTTCTCTACACAATCGTTTTATTTATTTATTTCTATTGTAATGTAAAATGTATTAATAGCTTTATGTCTTTGATATGTGTAACACTTTAATTCGTATCTATATCTATTTAAGTGGGTGTTTTAATATATGAGTCAACAGACCTTGTTGGTATAGATACCACCTACTTACCCCCGTGGCTTGGTTGTTGTTCTCGGTTAGGCTAGTACTGGGAACTCAACCGGTGGGTGCTAAACCAAGATCAACTGTTCGCTCATAATGTTTTTAGGGCTTCGTCAATGTAGATCATGTTTTATGTGTATTTATTAAAAGAATCGTGGAATGACTAAATGAATGGTAAAGCCGAAATGAAACGTAGCTAATAAATGTTTAATCTTTGATGTTAGATCGTTTATTCAAAATTAAAGAAAGTCAAATTATAGAAAAAACTTATTTTCCAGAAGTATATCTTAACAAAGTATCTACTTTAGTAAAATCTATAGAAACAACAGTAAAAATATATTTTAAATATACCGTCAAACCTGAGTAAGTGAGAACTGGGTAAGCGAGAATACTCTTTGACGCTACTAAAATCGCGGCAGAAACATATGTTTCTGCTAATCAAATTAAAGCTTATAATATATTTACCCTTCTTGAGTGGTAAGGCGGGCTATTGATACACCTCCGTGATTGAACAAGAGAATGCGGTTCCTTGAACTCTCACTTCTCCAGGTTCAACTGATTTTAATATTAAAGAATATAAATTAGAACACGTATCACAAAAAATCAATTTTATATATTATAGAATTAAAGCACTTAGAAACAATGGCGTTTTATTTAAGTACCTACGCTTTACTAAAATCACACTCACTCACGAGTGAGGGGGATTTCTCCGGAATTCTTTTCTTAGCCTCTACAGCATCCTTTTCTTCTCCGGACAATGTAGTATCGATCGCAAGCCAAAAATTAACAACTAATCTTTACTTGTTAAAAAATATTTATCAAAGTATTTTTTTCAACTTAAAATAAACATACCAACTATCACACCAATTTTGCATTCTGGGTGGGAATCCAACAGCAATCTAGAAAAACTAGAAAAGATTTTAAATAACAGGCTCATCAATTACTTGGAAAAACAAAAAATACTCTCAGAGCAACAGTTCGGGTTTCGTGCAGGAAGGTCGACAGAAAATGCGGTTTTAAAACTCTGTGACAACGTTGTTGAGGCTTTGGATGGTCAGGAAAAGTGCATTGGTATTTTTCTTGACCTTGCCAAGGCCTTTGACACGGTCTCTCTGCCGAAACTCATTGATAAACTAGAGCATGCTGGGGTCAGGGGCACCTGTTTGGAGCTATTTAAAGATTATCTTAGTGACCGAACTCAAAAAGTAAAAATTGGAAACACATTAAGCAATGACTGTTACATCTCTTTTTCTGTTGTATGTCAATGAACTGTGCGACATGAATCTCGAAAACGCGTCTATATACACTTATGCGGACGATACGGCAGTTATATTTCGGGGAGTTACCTGGCCTAAAGTTTATGCTACTGCAGAACGTGGACTAAATGATATCATGCATTGGCTGAATGATAATGTGCTGACATTAAACATAGACAAAACAAAATACTTATGCTTTAAGATCCGCGGAGCCGTACCCAATTACTCAAATCTGACCATTAAAGCACACTCATGCGATTTCACAACTTCATGCAGCTGTCCGAGTATTAAGAAAGTCGAAGAAATAAAATATTTAGGGGTCGTCATAGACAGTAAACTAAAATGGTTGCCCCATATCAAACACACTACCTCCAGAGTCAGGAAGTTGATATGGATCTTCAAAAAATTGCGTCAAATACTGAACCTCCAATTACTTAAATCTATCTATATAGCCTTATGTCAATCCATTATATGCTACAGCATCACAGCTTGGGGCGCAGCCTTTAAATGTCACTTACTTGGACTTGAAAGAGCTCAAAGGTCTGTTTTAAAGGTACTTCTTTTCAAACCCTTCCGCTTTCCTACGACTGACCTTTATAAAGACTGCGAGCTACTAACAGTAAGGCAATTATATCTTCACAATATACTTACATTGCAGCACTCCCGAACATCTTTTGATCCATCCATAAATAGACGACGCATTGATAAAATCTGTATAACTAGACTATTCCGAACAAAATTTACTAACACCCAACATTGCTACATGGCTCCCTATTTATACAATAGAATAAATAAAGAACTTTACTTTCACCCACTAAACAAAATAAACTGCAAAAAGAAATTAAAGTCCTGGTTACTAAACCTTGACTACACGGAAACGGAAGCGTTATTAATGATCCAAACTTAAAGAATTTATTAATATGGAATAAAACACATATGTAAACACAACCATCCAATCCAGAATTAAATTAAACTTTACTTTAAAATATATCAAATAGTAAACATATTTTATTTTCATTGTTGGTTTATTGAAGTGAACAATCAGTACCTACTTAAAATCTAAATAAAATAATCACCTTAAAAACTATTGACCATTAAAATGTACAGTCCAGTACAGTACAGTAGAATATTTAAATTACTAAATCTAATGCCTAATTCGAAATCAATTAAATAAAACCTATTTTGATTAGTTTATTGTTTCTGTTAAATTTATCGTGAGCCATCTCCTAGACTATACCCCGATTCACAACTAGAAACCATCGCTATAACTGAACTAAACTCGCGAATATTTTGGAGGTAGACTATAACTTGTTCTCTCATTTTGTTCAACAATACCGCTCAACTTAATTTTTCTACCCACAACCAGCCAACGTACCTACAATAATGTACTCGTAATTGTGTTGTTTCAAAGCTAATCTTATATTTACACCCAAACAACTGTCTTATTTAAGTACCTACGTATACTGCAATGCTACGTAGTTCAACCTAAGTACCTATTAGTATATATCTATCTAGTAATAATGTAATTGCCTTCTTGCTATATGAGCTCAGTCCCCTAAAAGCCTAGATTATATTATGATGTGTACCAGGTATCAGGTATGTGTAAATACCTTCCAAATATCTCTACACTTTCTGTTTACTTATTTACCGTATACCTACCTACCTATATTAAATTCTCACAACAAAGTTAAAACTGAATCATTGCTTATTTATACCTACCCATGTAACCCTACCTTATTTTTCTACATTTATATCATAAGTATGTTATAGTTAGCAATAGATGTATTAAATTATACATAAGTTTTTTCTGTTTGTTTAACGTAATATAGGGGGGGGCACTGAGGACCGGGATACAGAATCTCTTGTCCGGAACTCAGGGCACCAAAATTAGAATTATATAATTACCTTCTACCAACCTAGCTCTAATTGTTTTATGTATCCTAGTATTTTAAGAAATAAATTTATCTTATCTTATATTTATCTTATAATCTATAGCGCAGAAGGTAACGCTATTACAAACTAAAGGGGTTCCACGGCCTGCTTCCTCACAGGCCAAATAGCGCCATGCACACAGCCTTGCGCTCCGTGATTGTTGGACTGGCGGCAACGACAGGCAGGTAAAGGCCAGCACACCTTGGGAACGGCTCAGCGCGAGACGCAATCAGCCGCACAGGGGACTCGCAGGCGTGGCATGATCCGGCCTGGCCAGTTATAACACGGGCCGTGGCACCCCATCTTAAGCTGTGACTGTGAGGCTTTTTAAAATAAATGGAAATATCGCCGCAATTTACCTTGCAGCTTACCTATTCAGTGCCGGAAATTAATCGCTAAACAATTTATCAAATTGTTTATTTCAGATCTATCTACACATATATACTTATATTATTACTATCCATAGAATTACAATAAAAATAAAAATAAAAAAACAACACTACATACTAACCAAATTTTAAAAACAATACCCACAGATCACTGAGTGCATCCCTGGGTTCAAATCCCAGGCACGCTCTCAGTGCCAGGTCTAGTAGCTTCCCAACACCACCACCCCCCAGTGTCATATAAGGTAACCGTGAACAGGAGGGTGTAGCGGATGACGCGCGTGTGGTGCAGCGGGCCCGCTTCCCGGCCCACGCCCGCATCAGCAGACATGCCCGACGCACTACACAAAACAACAGCGCCCTGAACGCGTTGTTAATTTGCACCCGAAGAGCACGCAATGATTTCTGTCTATAGTTGGTCCACAGACCGCATGTGTACAGAACGCTAGAAACAGCGTTACTTTAAAAGGAACTGAGCAACCACGGAATCTATGTGCTACCATATTTGCCCTAGTAGCATGGGCCTTTCGTTCCCGCTCTTTGTCTTCATCATCGGATAAGATTTCGGTTACGAAGTACCCCAAGTACTTAAAGACAGACACCCTCTTCATTGGAGTACCATTGACATTGGAGGAACATAACATGGACATTTGGTACCCGTCTTAAACACCATAAATTCGAAAATAAGTCTGTCTATTTCACTTTGACACTGTATTTCCTGATTGTATTATTAGATTGTATATTGTGTACAATCAAGCATAATTCATTCATTCGATAGTTCTAGATCGCGTTAGTCAAAATTGTTCAGCTTATTGAGGATGAGCGTGGTGGTCAGTTCACATGAACTCTCACATATTATACATACATATATACAATATGTTTATGGAACAAACACCATTTAACTAACCATGTGAGACGAAAGGAGTTCTACACTTTTTCTACACGATCTACACTTGCTACAATGCAGTAGGTACCTATATACCTGTAATACAAGGTCATAAATAAAAAATAAAAAGGCGTTTATACACACAACACATTAGACAATATTTTTATAAATAAGTACAAGAAGCAATTGTAATGAGTTCATGTTGTTGGTGAAAAAGTCAGAGCTCAGCAACGCTGGTTTTCAGCCCCACTCTATTAAAAATATAAAAAATAAGATCCATCAGGCACCAGTCTCTCACAGTGCAAGTACCTACCTAAATATGTCTGTACCCCATAGTTCATAATTATGTATGTTTTAGTCCCTCTGAGACCGTAGTACTACCTCGTAGTTCCACTGGTAGTACAAATGATACACCGTATGGTCACTAGTAATACCAGTAGTACTAGTGACCATAACAAAGGACCGGTAGTACAAATGTACTGTAATGTGTTGCGTTCATTGCGATACTCTTTCCTGTTGATTCTGTACTGTCCCTTAAATAAGACTGAAGTACTTCTGATATGACAGTTTAATCAAATTAGTAAGTGACATGAGTGCCTATACTATGAGTATACTATTTGTGCATCAACGCCGGATCATATTAGATATGTTGATTTATCAAATAAACAAAATGGACAATTCAGCTTCGGCTGAAATAAACATCGTGGAACGCGGACGTGGCAAAGTGCTACTAAATACGGTCCCAAATACTTAAAAATATAAAGACTTAAATTCCATTTGGAGGTGCAGGAATTACAAATAAACAAAGTGCAACGGAACTGTGACCGTTACTGCGGTAAGTTCCTTTATTTGAAATTATTTATTAGACTAGATAAACATAGCACTCAAACTAGCCTACAGCAACGTAGGGCTCTCAAAAACGTACATTGTGATACTTTTACTTTTTGGTAACTTTTTTAAAATGTTTGGGTCAATTTTTTTGCTGCAGAGTAAGTATACTTTAAATTTATTTCAGGACTTATTAAAAGTACTGAAAAGAACAATTAATTCTCAATATTGCTTGCCTAGTGAAAATGAAAACACTCTTTGTTCAATAATATGCTCAATAATTTCCTTTTTTAGGTAATCTACATTATACATTTTCAATAGCAGGTGTAAATGGGTGCATCCTGTATATAATCAGTTTTGCGAGTGTTCGTTTTGTGAGTGCACGCGCACTAACGGCTATCTGTGCAGTAAGTATTTGTTTGTTTGTTGCGCGGTCGCTCAATTGATGTATCTACACAAATATATATTTCATATTATGAATAAATGTGTTGTATACTCGCTCGTAAGTTACATAATGTTATTAACTGACAATGAGAATCTAGTGTTTAGTCAAACCTTATTAGGTTTAAAAACACTACTGACAATTATATGTTAAAATTTTAAGTGAATAAATCTATCAATCTAAGTATCGAAACTGCGGCTTCAACTCCAGAAGAAAGTGTCTCTGCAATATATAAAGAAATAGTGGCATCGATGAAGGATAAGGGTCTTGATTTAATTTTGATAAGTTACCGACTTACGACAATTATCGAAGCATTGCTATTCGAAGGCGAAAAAAAATGATAAAATTAGAAAATTTTGTCTACAAGGATTTGGAAAAAGCTAAAGTTCCGCCAGCATTCGACGAATTTCTTCTCGGAGATTACAACGTTAACAAAAAGGGAAATAACCGAATATTAATTTTTGTTTCAAAAGAAGCACGGGAAATTCTCAAAGTTGGCAATACCTATTTTGGCGATGGCACATTTAAGAGGTGTCCAAGACCCTTTAAACAATTATATGTTGTGTTTTGTGATTAAGGCAGTAGTGAAGGAAAAAATAATGTTGTACCGGTGATTTATGCACTTATGCCAAACTAATTTGTAAAGTCATATTCCATTATGTTAGAGATCGTTAAGTTGCAAATCCCAGAATGGGCACCGAATAAATTCATTATGGACTTTGAACGGGCACCTATAACTGCCATCAAAAAACTTTTTCCCCAGATTGAACATCACGGTTATTTTTTTTCCATTTCCAGGACAAATTAAAGAGGAAAGCGAAAAATTAACAATTATGAATAGAAACACAAAAAAAACAAAAGCAAAATCATCAGTTTGTGCATGGTTTTGCCCCTTCTTCCGGAAGCAAAAATTGAAGAAGGGTTACATTACGTACTAAAAAAAAGTTAAGTTATAGGAAGTAACAAAAACCTGAAACAATTCTTATCTTATGTACAAAATTATTGGATGCCGAAGAAAGCTTTATGGTGCACATTCGGAGAGCGACACCAGACAACTAACGTCTGTGAGGGTTGGTACGGTCAGTTCAACAAAAGTTTTAAAAGTAGACCAACCATTTTGCATCTTTTAAAAATCCTTAAGAAGGATGCTGCGTTTAACGCTGTAAACGCGGTGACAGCAGAACCTGCAAGAAAACGGTCCAAGCCTGTTGTTGATAGGAACACTTATAATTCAACACGCTCAAATACAGCTGATTACTGGGGAAAATGACGTTCCATTATTTATGGAAAAAATACGTTAAAATGTGGGGTTTCAAAGATTATATTAGAGATTTATAGATTATATTAAATCCAAACTCTTTGAAATTATTTCTACTGTACCTGGCCCTAGTATACGGTGTACTTTATAGGCAGGTAGGGTAGGAATAATTTTAAAGGGCTCAGATTTAATATAATCTTTGAAAGACGCATTTGCCCCCATCGATGTAATTACCCTACACACATGAATTAAAAATAAATTGATCGTTTTGTTATTTATTTTAATAGGTACGAGTACATAAACCTTTACATATTATTCTAATGCGGATGTAACTGTTAGTTGAATGCATTCCAGTAAGCTCTTAAATATTTCAACAATGTCTTCCGTATGCTCCTTTTCAAAGCTCTATACGGTTGTAATTGCTTCGTTAATAATATTATTCCACTTTTTTCTTCGGTGCCCAAGTACTGCGAACACAGTCGTGTGTTAGGCTGTAAATATAAATCATATTTAGTTAGGAGCATTGCCTTGTGGAAATGGGAAGGCTTGTAAGTCACTGCACGTCTTAACTTTTTTTTTGGTACATCTATTTTTCACAAAATTGATTAAAAATTGAATTAAAAAAACACTGTATTTTGATAGCATGTCATTCTATTTTGATAGCATGTCATGAATTTCATGCTCTGTTAGAGAAAAATTGTTCACGAAAACAAACAAAAAAATCACAGATATTATTGTAAGTGGCTAGTCTAATTATGTAAGTAAAGAGCAAAGAGGCGAGAAAAACTATTTTTACGTTAACACCTTGATATAGATTTAAACTTTCACGATTTTCACACATAAAAATATGTTGATAACATACACGGGACATAACCGTATAACTGTATATTTTGTTTACATCTGGCATGTATATCATAATTATGTACTACCAGTTGAACTTTTAACACTATAGTGTATGACAAAACCTTAGGGATATTCTTGTATTTTTATTAGTAGTACTAGTGACCTAGTACAAATGATACACCGTAAGTATCATTTGTACTACCAGTAAAACTACGTGGTAGTACTACGGTCTCAGAGGGGTTTTAATAGCTTCTGTGAGAGAAAATAAATAAATACTATAGGACATTAATTTTACACTTAACGGCTTAGTGTGTTATCTACCTTAGTGGCTTAATGTGTTATCTTAAATTAGTTATGTTATCTTTTAGTTATTTTGATAAATAAATTAAAAAAAAAATCTAGTCCCAAACTAAGCAACGCTTGTTATATGGGAACTAGATTATGGATATGTATTTATAAATATAGTACCTACATATTTTTTTTTTGTAAATACATACTAATCACACATGCAACACAGGACAAACATCAATATTCATCACACAAATATTTATCCTGGGTGGGAATCGAACCCACAACCCACCTTTATACTACAAAGGTGGCAAACCATCAGGTGGGTATAGTATGTCTATACTACCCATCGGATGGAAAATATGGATACCCATGTAATGTTCGCTGGCAACACCAGAAGCACGAATCACTCGCGCGTTGTGGACCCTATAATTTTTTTAAAACCCCATACTGTAGCTAGTATGGAAAACCTTGGCATTTACCATTACACAATTTTATGGTTGAACTAATAAATGTTTTTGTTTTACTGATTTTTATTTATTTAATAAAAAGTACAGTTAAACTAACTATGTACAAAGGAATCAGTCAGATTACCTAAGGACCGTTACAAACGTTACGGAAGCGTGCCCTAGACACTGGCTGCGTTGCCACGCTGAATAGCTGTGCTAATTCGCTGGCCTAAATAAGTGCCAGCCCTTGGGTCACGTGTCGCCTCAATCAAAAGCCCCGTAAGATATTTGAAAACCCGAAGGGCACCGGCTCCCCACGGACCCAAAGTCTCCCTAGGTCTCCACCCCAAAAGGCCCAAATAGGTAAGCTCTGTCGAGACCACTATATTTGCGCCTTTTGTGATCCTCGGCTGAATCAGCCGCCGAACCAGCCCTAGCTGATGTCCCAGGCAGATGAGATGGTGCTAGGGTGTCGACGCAGGTAGCGTCCATTTCCCAAGAGACAAGTGTCATGCAAAAATAATTAATTGATTATTAGATATTGATAAATAATGGCTACTAACAAGTTAATTTTATTTTAAGTAATTTGTACGGAGTGATGGTAAACTAGTTGATATTCAAGTGTTCAAAGTCAAAATCAAACTTAAAATCATCTTTAAGTTTGATTTTGACTTTGAACACTTGAATATCATAAATGAAACATCAAATCTACCGCCTGTTCGGAATCGCGAACAGCACACAAAGACGAGCGAGGGATAATCGAACGGTGAGTACGTAATAATATAATAATAATAATAATAATAATAATAATAAATATTACAGGACATTAATTTTACACAGCGCCATCTAGCCCCAAACTAAGCATAGCTTGTAATATGGGAACTAGATTACGGATAGAATACTTAAATACTTTTTGTAAATACATACGTACTATATGATACAACACCCAAACACAGAACAAACATCTATATTCATCACACAAATGTTTGCTCTGGGTGGGAATCGAACCCACAGCCTACAGCGCAGAAGGCAGAGTTACTACTAACTGAGCTATGAGGCTTGTTAAAAGCTGTAAGTCAGGTTTTTTTTTATTGTGCGACGGGGTAGCGCTTGGACTACATCTTCATTTCTTCATTTGAACTCATGCCTTAAGTTAACCTGGTTACAAGTTAACATAAGGCCGAAGGTCCTAAGCATGCTCAACAGTCTAACGAACTAGTTATCTTACCTCTAAATGCCGGAACATAACAATGTAGAATTGTTGTTATGGCGTCAGATAGTCTTAGTCTTAGGTTAGATGGTGGTAGCTAGCCATGCGGACTTAACAAATAACAAATCGTAGCCAAACCAAAACGGTGAAATTTAAGTCTCTTCGCCGTCACATAAAAATGGAGGTAGTAAAATAAAGTATTCATTGTTCTAGTACACAATAAGGGTAAGTTCACATGAACGCGCGGTATGACATCAAAATAAACAGTGTTAATCGTACATTTTAAAACATTGGTTGTATGTGCTCACGTACACGATTTTGTTGATGTAGTTGAATTGAATGAATGAATGAAAAATACTTTATTGCACACCAGAAAAATAAAAACGGGATAACTTAAAAATAAATGTTTATACAATGGGCGGTCTTATCGCTAAGAAGCGATTTCTTTCAGACAATCTTTGGATTTAGTGGATTTCATGGCTAAAGAGGTGGTTGGTGGTGCACATATTAATTAGGGGTCTAGCTAAATTAACTATTAGTATATCATACAATATAAGTAAAGCTATGCTACAAATATACACACTATTTATATATATAAATACCTATATAGTATACACTATGTACTTACATACTATACTGTACAAATATAATACACAAATATAAATATATATTTATATATATATATATATATTTACTTAGATGGATGATAATTATAATAAATGTTCTAGAAGTACCATGATAAAAATATGTAAAACGGTGCAGAAAACAGCAAATTGAATTCATCAACAGGTGAATTATCATCAGAGTGTTACTCATGCACGCAAGTTTTGATGTCTGATTGTGTTTATCGTATCTAATTATCTTAGTTGTTCACAAATAAATCGTTACAACGGTAAATATAATATAAATAAAAAGTTAAATGTTACGCGTTTTGTCAGTTAGAGTAGGCGTTTATACACTCGTGAGCAAAAAAATCGACTCAGGCAACACACCTGCACTCGCAAGACACTGGCAAAAAAACTGAACGCTAAAATACTTTTTTCTTAATAATATCTTAAATCTAATAAATCTTAAATTAGCTTCAAAATGATATAAAATATTGTAATGTTTCTTGCTCGCACAACCCAACAATACGATGTGATCGGTAACCACCCTTTTTACGCTTGTTTACAACAGTGCTAATTAAGGGTTACTGACCCATATAAAAGGTTATCTACCTGACCCACCCTTATTAGGGGATCACGTCGTTCCCTGCGGTGGTTTCATCGGCGAAAACTTCATCTTAATGCACGACAATGCCCGTCCACATTCTGCAGGTGCCGTCTGGCAGTATTTACAGGAGGTCGAAAAAGCTGCTATGGACTGGCCAGCGCGTAGCCCGGATTTAAATCCTATCAAACATTTGTGGGATGAACCTATATGGAAAGTTCGGGCTAGAAATCCTGCACCAGCCACAAAATCGTACCTCCAAGCAGCTCTCGTTGAAGAATGGGATAGCATCGAACAAGATCGAGTAAAGAAACTTATTCAATCCATGAAGAAGCGATTGGAAGCTGTTATAAGGGCCAGGGGAGGGAACACAAAATATTGAAAGTTAATTAAAGTTAAATTAATATTTTGATGAATTTAAGCTTGAATTTTCTTTACTGTTAATTATCACAAGTTTTTCATTGTTTAAGACTCCTTCTCATTTAATATTTTTTCTTTACCAAAAAAAATTTTAAACAACAACGTAGACCACTAATTTTAAAGCTAAAACTAACAGCTTTGATATGTTAAAATCAGAAATAGAATGAGAGCTTCAGATTTTTTGCTAGAGACTTTTAACCACGGGCGTCAGTCCTGAGTCGATTTTTTTGCTCACGAGTGTATAAACTACAGGTTAAAAAGTAAGGATCCTCTGTACCATGTTCTCTGAGGCGCATGTGAATCATGTGGTCTGAGTAAATAAAATATATTATTTTTTATGATTACTGCGACATCTCAGTTTTTGTACAAAACCCACAGCCTTGGTTTTCATGTATTTTCTATAAACTATACCTAAAATACCTTCATCAATAATTAATAGATACCAGACTGCCACACGCGTCTGCCGTAATGTGAACTCAGCCTTAAGCATAATTTTGAGTGCGTCACGTAATTTGCGATGGTAAAATTATTTACTACCAAGTTGAGGGTAGTTGATAAGTGATCGGATCGAAAGTTCCCAGCTGCAGTCAGCCTGCGACGGTGCGACGGTACGCTTCGAGAAAGCTCTATTATAAAAGGTAAGTGATCTTTACCTGGATTTATGGTAAATTATAGCTTCTATACATTTTAGATTCCTATATCTATTAATTCCCATATTCTAAAGTGCAAATATCGAGCTTCAAATATTTAAATTCACCATTAATTGGAACTGTGGGTACACTTAGGTCTTTTTATCGGAAAAATAATCATAATTACAATACTCGCGACGTATCTATTTTACCTATAACATTCAAAACGGAATCCGTGAATTAGTAAGCACATTAAGTTATCGTGGTTTTGCAACTTCTTGATGTAGAATGCTAGCCATGATAAGTATCGCGCTAAAAGGTGGTAAGTAGGCTTTATTTTGTTTAGCTACTTGTTGCTATCTATAGAACACTGATCTTTTTCTGTTTGAGTTGTTTTTGTAGCGGGTATTCTAACTCCCTGTGATATAATGTAATATCTTACTGATGTAATATCTATTTCACCATCGAAGTGTGAGCGTGTATCCGCCGACATTGTTCACCTGTGATTTACAAATTTAATTTATCCGATAGCGAAATAATCATTGTAAGGATCAACTTATTACATACAAATACAAAATATACAAACACCTAGGTTAAAAAATCACTTATTAGACAAAAACATACAAATAAACCTTATTTGTACTTATTTGAACTTGATGGGGTGGGTTAAATGCCCTTGTTCATTATTAGATCATTCGTCAATATACTTTTTCTACCCGCTTCTTTTATCCGGATTAGCAAACATCGGGATAGAAAAAAAGTGAGTAAATGCTGTAAAACACTAGAGGTGTGATTTACGGGACAAATCTCAACGAGTTTTTAACTCTTATGCAATATAAGTAAATCATCATATACATACATAGGTAATATAAATATTCGTGTCCAAGTTGAATAATTTTGCAGGTAATCAGTTGTTAAACCGTTAACTCTTCTTTCTTTGGCCTTAGAACCGTCGGATAAGGTTGGTCTTATTTATAATAATTATAAATTATGTATTCAACGCAAATATGTATCACCAACACCCTTTATTCCATAGTTGAAGTGTTGCAACAAGATAACTCCAGCTCAGAAAGCTTGATTCAACTAGGAATACAAATTATTGCTTAACATGAATTTGTGGCAAAAATCTAAAATGATACTGTTGCATACCTCCTCCATTCAAGCATTCAGATGAAACAAACAAAATAACTTTTGAATGTTTCCCTGGTTTTACTTAGTCAAATACATATGAGCCAAACGGAACAACCTAACTACCTACATTAGCATAAAAAATAATAAATATTTCGAAACAATTTACACAGCACAACGCCATCTAACCCCAAATTAAGAAAACTCTTTCTTCGTAAATTTATCGTATTTGGACATTTACAGGCAAGATGAATACCGAAATAGTGGAACTGAAGCAAGCTCTAAGATCGCTGGCGATATCCAGCACGACCACCGTAACCGTTTCAAGTCTGATGAGGGACTACCGTAACTTGCTGGGTGTTAAGCTGCCATACGCATCCTTTGGATTCAAAGATCCAGTCAAGTTTTTGAGAGATTGCTGCACTGATGTGTTTGAGGTAAGCCCAAGCTTTGCAAACCTTACCTTCTTGGTGGACAGAGCCTCTACAACACGCTTGACAGGCAGATTGGTGATCGCAGTGAACATGCTGACATAATACAGAAGTAAGCTGCTGCCTTCTTCTGGCTCAGATGAATGGGTCCATTGCTAAGCCCAGACCACCCACGGCAATAATAGCTAAGCTACATAAGTACATAAACAGCTAGCGGTAGGATTTTGTTTAAGTCCGCCTGGCTAGCTACCACCATCTAACCTAATTCTGTCGCCATAATAACAATTCTTATTAAAAAAATGTGTTCCGGCATTATTATTATTATTATTATTGTACAACGCGGAAGCGCTTGGCTTTCATCTCACCTGGTAACAAGTTAAAATAAGGCCGAAGGTGGAGGCACACTTCTCCCGGAATCCTCAACAAACTGAGGAACTGGCTATATTACCTCTAAATGCCGTAAAACAACAATTTTAGAATTGTTGTTATGGCGACATAATTAGGTAAGACGGTGGTAGCTAGCCAGGCGGACCCAAACAAAGTCCTACCACCAACCAAACCAAGCTCAATATATTGTACTCCCCATGGGGATTGAACCCGGGACCTCTGGATCTGAAATCGGTGAGTTCAACTACTAGACCACAGAGGCGGTTAAAAGGTTTAGAGGTAAGATAGCCAGTTCCTCAGTTAGTTGAGGATCCCGGGTGAAATGCGCCTCCACCATTGGTTTTATCTCAACTTGTAACCAGGTGAGATGAAGGCCAAGCGCTTCCTCGTCGTGAAATAATTAAAAAAAAACATTTTGAAGATTGCTATTTTTGTTATGTTTAAAGGTATCGAGATTTCCACTGGATCCGGTCCTGACCCCGATAATCCCAAAAAACTTGCAACGCCTTGACAAGATTATTAAAAAGCGGCATTCAAAAGGAACAAAGTGAGTTAAATTTATGTTTTTATCAAACTTAAAGCACATTTACCTTTATAACCTATAACCTACCAATATAACCTGCATAGTCTCGGGTAGATACTAATGGCGTGACAACATCTATTCGCTAGCTCTCGTAGTTATCTTTCCAGTACATATAGTCATTGTGGCCGGAATTGGTTAGGACTTCATTATCATCATCATCTGTGTCTGTCACTGAACTCCTTAAGCGTTTGACTGATTTTGATAAAATAAAAAAAACAGTCTTAAGATTATAAAGGCAATGAGCAGGGTACGAGGGGCACACCGAAAGTTTAGTGTACCTAAATGAAATAAAAAAGGTTTATGGTACAGCAAGATAATTTTTCGTTTTTTTAAGTCTCCTTGAGTTTCTTACACTTTTTCATACGCTACTATTTATGAACTATTTAGCTTAGTTAGGGTTATATGTGAATTATTATTATAGTTATTTTCTATTATTTTCGGACGCAGGAGGGCCCAACGATGACTGGGACTTATATCTTGCCATGGCAAGGCATAACAAACATGTGCTTGTTCCGTAATATTCAAACCGAGCATCAAACCCCTGATTTTCGGGATAAAATCAGGGGTTTGATGCAGGGTGCCAGGTCTAGACTGTACGGCGAATGAGTCATAAGCTCGATACTCTTCGTACACAAAAACGAGTTTGTTTTTTAAACGACTTCAAAAAAGGAGGAGGTTATCAATTTTTTTTATGTTCGTACCCCTCCGTCAGTTCTCAACCGATTTGAAAAAATATTTTTTTGTTTGAAAGGATTTCAGAAGGATTTTCATTCCAGATTGGTCCCATAGAAATGTTATCAGAATTTGTTTAGTGTATTGGCTTTTTAATTAAAAAAAAAACAGGATCATGAGATCGAATAATAGTTCCTTTAAAAATAGTTAGTTTATGTGTGCATATGTTTTTGAAGTATTTAGCTAAGATTATATTGATCGATCGTATTTCCCACAAATATATGATGAACATTTTTATTTATCTAAATTTCGTTTTAATATTTATGATCTTATACGTCTATTCACACTAGTTCAGTTGGACAGATCAGTTAACTGAAAAAAAATCTCACTAGCCCAGTGTACACAAGGCTTTCATTACTATTAGCAAGGTTGCCCAGTGTGCCTAGCCATGGTTATTCAGAATGCTGTACAATTATGAAAAAATGCATACAAGTTTTATATTCATAGCTCGAGAAAGGCCAGGTCAGATGTACCCTATACCAATATACGTCCTAAGAGTAGCAGAGCCCCTCGTGAAAGGGCTCGTCCGGGGAAGTACTACCACCATACATATTTCAGCCGCCAAGCAGCATTGCTGTGTTCCGGTTTGAAAGGTATGGTTGCCGGTGAAATAACGGGCACGCGAGGCTTATCACCTTTATGCCTCAAGTCGACGGGCGCAATGCCGTGTAGGGTATGCTCTTTGCGGATTTGACCTACGCAGTAACAGTACGGCATTCATCAGGTGGGCTACTTGCTTATTCTCCAACGTCTCCTGGTTGTATAAAAAAAAAAAGATAAAGATGAGGAACATGATGAAATGAATGAGACAAAATAGCGAGTAAGTGAAGAGTATGTGGAAAAGTAAGTGGAAATCCGTTGCCACAGCCCACGTCTATTTGTCAATTACATTAGTAACATGAAGTGTTTATTATGATTCGTTTTGGTAAAAACGATTTAGTGTTAGTGGCAAACGTGTACAGTTCTTATTTATCATCATCATCAACCTATCGCAGTCCACTGCTGGACTCAGGTCTTCCCCAAGGAGCGCCACTGAGCCCGATCTCACCCACTCTCTGCCCGCCACTGTACTGAGGTCGTCGCCCCGTCTAGCCGGAGGACGTCCTACACGACGCTTGCCTAGACGTGGTCCACTGAAGGACTCGTTGACCCCACCGGTAATCGGTCCTTTGACAAATATGGCCAGCCCACTGCCACTTCAGCCTGCTAACTCTTTGAGCTATGTTGACCACCTTGGTTCTCTGTCGGATAACCTCATTCCTGATTATCCTTCAGAGAAACGCCAAGCATAGCTCTTTCCATAGCATGCTAAGTTATTTTTAATTTTATTGTCATTTCTTATTAATAATAATAAATAATAACATTGGTAATACAAATAAGTATACTCAAGTGAAATGTGTTATGTTTTACCTTCCAGTACAGGCAAATGGCTGAACGTACCGATTGCCGACTTGGTGGCACATAATACAGCAGGAAGCCCATCCATATCCGTTCAGCGAAATATCTTGAAAGCTGAGGTCCTATGTCTGATCAAAAAGTCCGAGGGAGTCTGGTGTCAAGATATCATGAGGCTTTACAGGTAAGCTAAACAAGTTTCATCTAGAGCTTAATTTTTATTGGTTGATAAATACTACCCATCTTTTTGTTATTGTACGACGGAGAAACGCTTGGCCTTCATCATACATAGTTTCAAGTTATGATAAGCCCGATGATGGAAACGCATTTTAGCCGGAAAACTCGACAGGAAGTTAGAGGAGTAACGTCTAAATGGCGTAACACAACAATTTAGAATTGATGCTATAGCCACAGACTTGGGTAACAAAGTGGTAGCTAGCCAGGCATCTTACCTAATTCTGTCGCCAAAACAACAACTCTAAAAAAAATGTTGAAGATTGTTATCTCAACTTGTAACCCGGTGAGATGAAAGCCTTGGCTTTCCTGTCAAAAAAAAACGCGCAGGATGATTTTTTGAAATGGGGATGGGAATGATTTTTTTTATGAAAGTCCATCAGATTCGGAATTAGGATCTTAAAATGTTGTATTCAGGCTGACGATTGAAAGTTAATTCATACGTGCCTTAGCGTATTCAAAACAGTCTTAGCATACTATTCTCAATATTCGTCATTAGGTACGTACATCTTCTTTCACACCTCACCGCTCTCTCACTACACTCACTATACTACTTATTATAGTTTTTCGTGTTATTTGTAACCTAATAATTATATTCAGAGATATAAGCATATGGTATGCTTTTCTTATTACAAATGGCTAATAATTTCAGTGAAAAATAAAGAAAAAACAGAAAAACTGGTAAAAATTTTCTTGTGATTTCAGAGAAACATTCAAGCGAGATATGAAAATCAACCATTTGGGCTACACCAGTGTCATCAGCTTGGTTAACACCCTAGTGGACAGTGTCAGCATTACTCGGCCCGAAGACAACGGCGATTGGTTCTTGCAGGTAATTTACCTGCATATTTTTTTTGGGAGAGATCCCTAAGAATTATTACAGGTAGGTATGTTATTACTGATAGAAGTTTCTGTAGGTAATAACTATTATTATTACAGGTTTATTAGAGAAACCTACTTCAAAAACAAGGTTTGAAAGTAACTTGAGAAGTATCTAGATAGTTCTGTATGCATTATAAACTTTTTCGTGGCTGATAAAGTTGGCATACCTACATAATTTTACAGGAAAACCTAAAGGAATTTGTAAGCCCTAAAATCAGTAAGAATCTTAAAAAACTTATGGAGAGCTCTCAAATCTATAAAATGTAATGTTTTCTAAATCCGAACCACTGTAAAAACTCTTGGCATAGACATCCCTTTCTTTCCCTTCCCACCCCCCCACTGCGTTAATGAAACACTATCGTGTATATTTTTATATACTCGTAATTATAAAATTGTGTTTTATGTATAATTATTTACAATAGGAATACCTTTGATTCTAAAAGATTCTTAGGCTTAGTTTTATTTTTTAGTTTGAATGTTATTTCTTCTAGTAAAAATCTATCAAAAATCAATGAACTAAGATATATTAGTTCATTAATGGAACTTTTTGATTTGTTTTCGGAGGAGGGCGCTGACTCTGCTACTCAGTTTTTATAAAACTTTTACAGTGTCGTCGTTCCAATTATGTACCCTAAAATGTAAAGTCCCCAATATTTTTTTTACAGAAGGGGTTTTTACAGAAGGTTAGAAGCGCCGTACCCTGCCGTAACACAGTTATATTTGTAGTTATGACTTTTTTGTATGTTTTATGTGCCTGTGCCTGTGTTTCTTTCTACATTATTTCTGTCTAACAATTTAACAATTGCTTCTCATGCAAAATCATAAATGAGAGGTTGTCGGTGTGGTGCTAGTGATGAGAAGGATGTTTCGATCGTTGCAGTCGGTGAGTGCTTCGACCAGCAGTGAGTCGGTGGTGGCTCTGACGCCGCCGCAGCAAGAACCCTCGGAGCCGCACGCAGACCACGGAGAGGCTTTCCCTGGCGTCGCGCTCGTAAGTCATTGTACCGTATTCGTATATCATCAACGCTCAGCAATGACTAGACAAACAAGCCTCACAGCTCAGTTGGTAGTAGCTCTGCCTTCTGCGCTGTAGGTTGTGGGTTCGATTCCCACCCAGGACAAACATTTATGTGATGAATATAGATGTTTGTTCTGTGTTTGGGTGTTGTATTGTATGATAAGTATGTATTTACAGAAAAAAAGTATTTATGTATTCTATCCGTAATCTAGTTCCCATATTACAAGTTATGCTTAGTTTGGGACTAGATGGCGCTGTGTGAAATTAGTGTCCTGTAATATATATATATATATATTTTATTTACACATTTACCAATAAAAAACATTTTAAGAGTAGTAGAGTTGTGCAAGGGCTCGTACTAGACGTAGTACTAGCACCATACTATTTCAGCCAAGTAGCATTGCTGTGTTCCGGTTTGGAGGGTATGGTTGCCGGTGAAATTACCGGCACGCGAGGCTCAACACCTTTATGCCTCAAGTTGACGGGCGCAATGCCTTTGTCTGTTTTTTCGCACGAGTACAATCTTGGAATCTCCAAGTCCAGAGCTTATAGGTTCCTTTTAGGCAAGGGTGCTCCATCTTAGGCCACATCTTTACTTGTTTTACATGTAAGCTCAAACGTCAAACACTTGACTCACATAAAAAAAAAAGTTATTTCTGGATGAGACCTACGCATTAAGGCAAAAGATGTACTTAACATCAGGTGGGCTACTTGCTTGTTCCATCTCCCAGTTGTAAAAAAAAAATGAAATTGTAGAAATGCGGTGTCTGAACATTCAATATTTTCAGGTAAAAATTATATTAGCGCGGGCTATATGGCCTAACTTATTGAATTGTAATATTTGAGATTGCTGACAGTTATACACATACAGGCTACAAGCAATTTACTTTCAACCGCTGTGGTCCAGTCGTTCGTCTACCGGTATCAGACCCAGAGGTCCGGGGTTCGATCCTGAGGGGGGTCTGTGTCTGTATGACTAGCTACCACTATCTTACTTAGGTACGTTTGTTGCTATAACAACGATTTTAAGTTGTTGTGTTCCTGCATTTAGAGGTAAGATAGCCAGCTCCGTCCGTTGAGGATTTGGGGTGAAATGGACTTCCACCTTCGGCCTTATGATAATTTAAAATCAGGAGACATTAAGGCCAAGCGCTTAAACAAAGACTAAAAACGGAAAGTAGAGTTACCTATTAGGCCGTTTGTAACGGTCCTTAGGTAATCTGATTCCTTTGTACCTAGTTACTTTAATTGTACATTACAAAACGGACATAATCCTAACACCAACCAAACTAAGTACAATTTTGTATTCGATATTGATAGGGGGACCACTAGACCACAGCGGCGGTTAAAAGTGTCCGGCTTATACTCGTAGGTGTTCACAATCTCAATTTATTGCAAGAAAATACCAACAAGTCAAAAGGATCTCTTGAGGTCAAGTTCTTTACTTGACCTACGTGGCACCACATTACGCCATTACGCTAACTCATCCAGTTAATTCACTAGAGGCCATATTAACTGGAATACAAGAAACCTGTCAACTGGTAGTCACTAGTTCATGATTTTTGTTTGCCAGGAGTCAGGCATACCCCCTAACTGCTTGCAAAGCACGGAGTGCATCCCGGAAGCGGAGACGAGCTCGATAGACGCCGGTGACCAGTTCGAAGTGATGTTTGGGGAGGTGTACTCCCCATCGCACTTCTGGCTTATCCGCGTCGGGGAACTATACAATTTAGCCTTGAAGGCCATCATGTCGGAGATGAAGTGAGTGTGTGTCTGAGTATTTACTAAGGTTGCGCTGGTGACCAGTTGGAGGAGGAATGGTGGTTTGTGAGGTGAACTCTCCATCGCACTTCTGGCCGATCCGCGTCGGCAGCGGCACACACAACCTTGTCGCATAACCTCGTCGCTCGCATGGAGGCTTTAAGAGGGCTACTGTTCCTAGTATACAATCGCAGTTCCTCGTTCATTTCAAAATGGTAATCGATTCAAAGGAAGTAGATGAAGGCCAAGCGCTTCTCCGTCGTACAAAAAATAAAAAATGCTCAAAATATTTTTTTTCATTCTTCTTATTCATAGTATTTTTTTATAATACTAATAATTGTGTACCTAATGAAACAACTATATCTTAACCTTAAAAATTACACAAAATGACATAGTCAAAATAAAAAAATAGTAAGAATAAGAAAACACACATATACTTTGCATCAAATTTAAAATAAATTATTAAAACTAGTAATTCAATGCAGTCAAGTGATCAACAAATCATTCAAAGTTCCTCAATTGAATACAGGCATTTGTGTACATGTGTGTAAGATCCACAGATTTAAATGCCAAGGGTAGCCTATTAAACATATAAACAGCTTAGTATCTCGTACTTTGTTTAATTAATCTTTAGTTGAGAGTAATTTTGTTGATCAGACTTTTTCTGCTACCGCCATTCTGTCGGTATATTCGTCTGGCGTTTCAAATTCATGAAGGTTGCGAGGTAATTCAAAAGTTATATTATATGAACATAAGAACCGTTTCATCTTAATAGACTGTAATCCCTTTCATTGTCCAATTTAAAAAAATATTACGATTTTGTGTTATCTTTCTAAATAAAAAATAAACTTTAAAACTTTGGTATAATTGTATATTTATCTAAAATAACCGGCAAAGTGTGAACACGCACACTGAAGGTCTTATATTTAAAAGCGAAAAAACACATTTCTTGTCCTTTAGTGGTTTAGATTTAAATTTTTGTTGTTATATCGGGCGGCTAAAAATGACAAAATGTGAAAGACGGGCGAACTTTGTAATAGCTTCAAGAATTTGAATTTTGTAATAGCTGGCACCTTTTGGGTAAATAAAAAAAAAACGAGCCAAAAGTTAACACCGATGGCTAAATATTCTTAGGTCCACCCCTAGTGCACAATATAATTATCAAGGTACCTAAAAACATAAGTATATGGGTATACATCGCTAATGTTGTTACAATACCTACGGCGACAAACTAACATTGTAACATGGTAAGCGGCCCGACGGTATGACTCTTGTCCCTTGGGAAATGGGTAGGCCTTTGGTGTGGGACGCTACCTGCGTCGACACCCTAGCGCCATCTCATCTGCCTGGGACATCAGTTAGGGCTGGTGCGGCGGCTGATTCGGCCACACAAAAAGATCACAAAAGGCGCAAATATAGTGGTCTCGACAGAGCTTACCTATTTGAGCCTTTTGGGGTGGAGACCTTGGGTCCGTGGGGAGCCGGTGCCCTCCGGGTTTTCAAAAATATTGCGGGGCTTTTGATTGAGGCGACACGTGACCCAAGGGCTGGCTCTTATTTAGGCCAGCGAATTAGCATAGCTATTCAGCGTGGCAATGCAGCCAGTGTCTTGGGCACGCTTCCGTCTGGTACTGGTCTGGAACAGTTGAGTTACCTATAGGCCGTTTGTAACGGTCCTTAGGTAATCTGACTGATTCCTTTGTACTTAGTTAGTTTAATTTATTGAATAAATGTATACATTGTACCTATCAATCGCAAAGGACATTATTTCATGACAAATTTCAAGCCTCTAGGCTAAGCCGTTTTGAAGATAAACTGATGATAATTCGGGTACCGAACCCTAAAAGTTATACGAAGCAATACATGGAAAATTGTTTTCTCATTTCAACTCTTTCCCATATAGGTAATCTGTTTGTTCAAAAGTAGCGCTCGACAGACACAGATTATCCCTATACTATTAAAAGCCGCCGGACCGCTTGTACCGTTAGGCAGTGGCAGAGGCAATGGTAGGCATTGATGGTACAACTGACACCGAACAAACCTACATTTTTTTTAAATCGGACTTGCCATTTCAAAATGAATGACGAACTGCGTTTGTTCTGGAGAGAAACAATCGACGGTACTCTGGTGTTGTTAGGTTATAACGACCTATATTAGACCAACTCATCAAATGGACAAGTGTTCTTTATTGCGTTCCACGGGGCTTATTGCTAGGATAGTACTTTTCCTCGTTTTTGTTCAGTAATGTTGACATTTGTTATCAGCCAATACTTCCGTGGTGAGGGCGCTTCCAGCCAGCTAGCGCGTAGCGCCATACAAGTCGGCCAGTACTGCGCAGCCGAGTACGACCACGACTGGCACCGTTCAATCATAATCTCTATCGTGGACTGCGACACCGTCAAGGTAACCAGAGACCTCACAATACACAACTGGCTACGCAACATGGACAAGGTATCTTCGATAAGGAATACAGAGCGGTCGCAGCAGATATCATGTGACGAATTGATGAGCTGTCCGCTGTCTGCGCGCTATATCCATTTTACATCTAATAGGAGTGCTATTTATTCTTATAAATTATTGGATGGTAGCGATCTCTGCAATCCCAACCCGATTACGGATACTTCAATTCCTTTTTACTATAAATACATACCCTACAGCAAACATCTATAGTTATCACACAAATGTTTGTCCTAGGTGGGAATCGAACCCACAACCAGAAAAAAACCGAAAACAGAAGGCAGAGCTATGAAGTTTTTTATATGCTATTTTATAGTTCACTAAATTGCAACTGTTCATGTTCTTATCAAGGTCAAAATCAAAGCAGCAAAGTGTCCGAATTCTTCAAAAGTTTAATTTCCATGATGTTGACTTTTTGAAGTAAGAATGATAAGTATGTACCGTACTAATAATTCTTAATTGATATATTAAATATGTAAAAATGAAATCAGTTCAATAAATACCCGGTCGTGCACGGTGAAGTGTTAGTGCCAAAATTATTGAATTAAAGTGGAAATTGGGTAGAATAATAGTGTAAGTGGAAATTCGTTGGCTATGCCTACCTCCTCTAGAAAACACGTGGGCCTTTAAAATCATGTATATGTGTGATAGAATAAATGTAACGTAGTTATTTAAGTATTAATTCAATATCGTAGAAGCAATGACATGAAAACCTTTGACATGAAAAGTAGCTATTATAGATATGTGACCAGATACCCTAATGTGACTTGCTTCGGCAAGTATATACATCTATTCGATCGAACAGGAGCACTTGCACTTGCACAAGAAGCTATGCAAAATTAAGTTCAAACATGCCATCGTAGAGCCCACGGCTTTCTCTAGTTTGTAGATGTGTTAAAAGTCAAGTAAAGAATGTCACCAATGGTACCAGGTGCTTCAGTTTTGGACAAGGCTTATTCACAACAATTGATGTTTTGGGTAGTGGTTTAGGTTTCAAGACTCTCGTCACGTGAGTTCATCTAGCCCCAAACTAAGCCTAGCTTGTAATATGGGAACTAGATCACGAATAGAATACTTAAATACTTATTTTTTTTTTTGTAAATGTATACTTATCATACAATACAACGCCCAAACACCGAACAAACATCTATATTCAACACAAATGAATGAAAATGAAAATTTGAATATGGTGGGAATCGAACCCACAACCTACAGCGCAGAAGGCAGAGTTACTACCAACTGAGCTATGAGGCTTGTCAAGATGATGGTGGTGTTCCAGGTGCGTCACGTAGACTACGGTACGGTGGAGTCGGTGTTGATGTCGGGGCTGAAGCCGCTCCCTCGGTGCTGGGCGGAGCTCCCCACGCAGGCCATCCGCGCGCGCTTGGCCAGCGTGCGACCTACCGCCGCCGCCCGCAGCTGGCCGCGCCCTGCTTGCGTCTGGATGCTGCAGCACGTGTTTAACATTCGGTTTTACGCAAAGATCACTGGGGTTGACACTGAGGTAACACTGAAATGTAACCGCCTCTGTGGTCTAGTGATTCAACCCACCGAGTTCAGATCCAGAGATCCCGGTTTCGATCACCATGGGAGCAATATTGTGCTTGGTTTGGTAGGTCGCAGGATTTTTTTTAAGTCCGCCTGGCTAGCTACCACCGTTTTACCTATTTCTGTCGCTATAATAACAATTCTAAAAATGTTGCCGTGTACATTTAGAGGTAAGATTAAGGATCCTCAGTTTGTTGAGGATTCCGGGTGAAGTGCGCCTCCACCTTCACCCTTATCTCACTTGTAACCAGGTGAGATGAAGGTCAAGCGCTACCTCGTCGTAAAAAAAGTAACGATGTATCTTTGCGTGTCACAGACACGTAACACACCCTTTTAAAATCTTTATATACGAGAGACAGTTTAATCAAAATGATTGTCAACCTCGAACTTACAACCTAAAATACAAAAAAAAACTATTTAAATTACTGATCGCCTACGCTTCATACCTATGGTAACAAATTTTACCAACATTTTAGCTTAACCAGCGCAAGGCCCATGTCCACTTTCACACAATCCATCCATATCTTCTTCGACATTCCTCCGCTCGCATGTAAAGCGTGATTGAATCACGCTTTTTATAAACCTTATCTTCAAATAAATAAATATTACAGGACATTCATTTCACACAGCGCCATCTAACCCCAAACTAAGCATAGCTAATATAGTAATATGGGAGCTAGATTACGGATAGAATACTTAAATATGTTTTGTAAATACATAAGTACTATATGATACAACAACCCAAAAACAGAAAAAACGTCTATTTTCATCGCACTAATGCTTGTCCTGGATGGGAATCGAACCGACAGCCTACAGCGCAGAAGGCAGAGTGAGCTATGAGGCTTTTTAAATAGTTACTACCCCCCACCGGATAGAACGCTCCTAACATGCCCAAACCTTGCTAACCTTAAGTTCCTCATCTTCTGGCGTCTTCCCCTTGTTTTCTTAAGACTGTTGGTTACGCCAGATTATGAAGATTCTCATTAGTTTAATATTTGGTGCATTTTCCTGTACTCATTCTCCCACCCTTTAAACAGCACAATACCGGTTTGGATGTACCTCGAAAGTGCTGCCTCCTAGAGAGGCCGTCAGTAAAAAAAAACTACCGTGACGGGCAGAATATATATGCAGCCAGCCATTGCGGCTTAGCAAAATAATAACTTTATGGTGTCGTCAAGCAAATGTGTGTAAGTGATCAAGCTTCCAGAAGTGCCGGCACAAGGAGATCCAGGAATATACACAAGTGAGTGCTGTCCTGTCCTATCCGTTCCTGTCTGATTGTTTTTTTGCATGCACCATTTTTCATCCAACATACAGTCCGCTCAAATCGAGGGAAGAAATTGCCCATTCATAATTTGGCGAGACCATAAAATGCTCCTACGAGCCCGGATATAATTTATTCCGGCTTCTTTTCACTAATTAGGATATATTATAGGCCCTAATAACTTCAATTATATTCATTGCGAGTATAATTTCAATAACGTGACATTGCGTCATCTATTTTCCCACCTAAAATCTTCGTATTTACAGCCGTAAGCACTAAGCTAGGCATTCAACCAGCTAGGTATACTATTTATCTACGCATATCTATATATATTTTACATAAATTATATAATTTAAAGCTATAAATAACTAAAATAACCAACCGGGTAAGAATCTACCCTCAAGTGCATTTTATAGTCGTGCCTACGTGACTCCGACATCGAACCTCGCAAAATAGCATTCGATATTATCCGACCAGTTAGCGGAGTTCGACCGTCACAGGCGCTCTGCAGGCAGTGCACTGATCACGCGCTTTACAAAATAATATATTTAACTTGGCAGTATAATATTGACCACTTTCTTATCAGTGCTCTCGCTTAGATACCTAAGGACATCGTTCATAATGGGCTAAGACATGTACAGTACGTAGAAAAATTGAAAAAACTAAGGGAATCTATTAAAAATATAATGTGACTGATTTATTAACGAATTTCGATGTACAAAAATATTTTTTGAAACGTTTTCGCTTGAAAATCAAGCAACACCGCCGCCGCCGCCATAGTGATTTCATTGATTTTGACAGATTTGACGTCATTCACGTGCCACGTGCCACGTGCCACTTTCGTTGTCTTTGCATATCCTACGTACGTGTAAAAATCTGTTATTGTTTGGTCTGCTACGCGCGTTGAGTTGGTTATGTTTTTAGAGTTTTCTTGATAGTTTTGATTTACTTCGTGACCCTAAAGTAGTAATCTATGATACTCATACTCCGGACTCCCAGACTCCGATTGATTGCTTATATTTTGACCAGGCTCTATGTTATGGATACTGATTCCATTACGTGATTTCGGTGTTGACGATCTATCTGATCCAACTTCAAGCAACAGTTCCAAGTTCATGGTCAGGTACTATGTAGGCTACCTAGTCTAATTTACGGTGACTATTGTATGTAATCGTAAGAAAGATATGTTTTCGTCCTTTTTTCAGTTTGATAATGGCGCGTTGTTTGCTTCTTAAATAGAAAATCATTGACAAGATTTTGCATAAATATCTTGTCAATGATTTGGGACCCGAAATAATTTCTGTCATTTAACAGACATCTCGGACATCAGGTAATATTATCTATGGATATAATAAATAATAAGAAAGCTAAACCTTTCCCTGGCTCTCTTTAAATCTTGGTATTATTACAGGTCGTCGATGATGGAGTAATGTGCTCTCAATGCCAACCATCCGTGTCTATGAATCAAGATGTGTAACACTACAGATGGGTGGTAGAGATAGTGAATGGCCGTTTAAAAAAGACTAAGCTGCTGAGACAAGTTTAATGTAATATAGCTGCGACTCATCTGATGGATGCCTGCCGATTCTGTGCAGCTATAATCAATACATTCTATCCATGAATTGTTGACAAACCAGATGCAGAAGCTAGTTTGAATCATGCACTGATAAGGTTTAACATGCCAAATATGTTAGCAGGACATATAATTAGTAGTAATTGTATGAACCGGTACAGAGCCTGATTCACTTGAATTGATGTGCAACTTCCAGAGATATTTTTATGACTATGTCTGAACTTGTTCTTTTCACTCTAGGTGTATATCAAATAAAACAATTTTGAAGTTATTTAAGGGAACATAATATAAGGCAGCATGGGTAATTCCTCATGGAAATATCTGACCAACTGGAAGTTGTTACAGAAGGAACCCCATCTCAACATGATGCTATTTTAATTAGGTTGGTACAAGTCACTCCATTAGTCAGGCCAAATGTACTACACTTATATATTGTTGGCTCGGGCAGGATCATGTTACGATGATAGGATAATCAGTTATTTCTGTTGTGTTGCTTTGCTGGCCATCAAACAGTGGGTTGTTACACAATGACAATTGTATGGTATTTGGGTTAGCTTGGTACCAGGAACATATAGATCCACCTGCACCATTTTTTAATGGATTATTAGTAAGAGAAGATTTATTTATAATATATATTATAAGATGTGGAAAATGAACAACAAAGACTAATTATTATTACTATAATGTTGTTTTTATTACACTACCTACTTTTATATATCAATGAATATCGTCCTACAGGTTACACTTTCAATTATTTTTAAAATCTATTCAAAGTCTATAGTTCAATATCTTTCAGTTTCTATGTATGTAGCTATTGGACTTGTCATCAAAGGTCCTCCTTATTTACGTTAATGTAAATTCGTAATAAAGAAAGCCTAGTCACTTGTCTTGGAGATTACTAAATATAGGTAAGCACCCAGGTAGTTACCACAGTACCTATTTACACAATAAGCGTGAGTAATACTAACTTATCAATCTGCTTGAAAATGAATGAAATAAATAAAATATTTACGATGATTTAACATACTTTCTATTCTTACGTAAATAGACTACATCCGCAATAACTATTGCGGGCACCATAGACTAAGATATAGTACTACAGTGATGCCCGCGCTGGTCACTTAATTAATTTTGTACACAAAAACTATGCATATCTCGCGTAAATGGATGATTGGAAAACGTTTGCAATAATTTTCACTATGTCCAGTTGCCGGTACACGATCTAGCCTGGACCCCATACATTTATGAATGAACTCCTTTGTGTGTATAATATTATTGTTAGTGCATTATTTTTGTATCAGCTGCTACTTATTTACCGTTAGTTTGTAAAAACAAGCAAAAATGTCGCGTAAAAAGGGTAAGAGTGAAAGCTCTGATTCTGATAGTGAGATTGCCGATGCAAGGATAACAATGTTATTATCGAAACGTGAAGCGATATTCGGAATAGTACAACGTTGTTATGATTTAGCTTCCGCGTCAGATATACACACGGATCAGGCAAAGAGGGAACGTTTTCTAGGCGAGTCATCACAGATCGATTCTTTACGCGTTAAATATGAACAGATTGTAGACGATTATAATACGCGCTCGTTAGAATTAAATCCAACAGCGAAGCCTGATTATAGCAGTCTTTTTGCATTCGAGTCTCTGTATAGTAAAATAAAAAGATTACATACTCAATACGCTACTTCCGGCGATTCTTCACGGAATGATAAGGATACTTCCTCTGCGTTGCATAAGGCTAGGCCGAAGTTGGCTCCCATACAGCTTTTGGATTTTGATGGCGAAATAAAGTCTTGGTCGATGTTCTATGTGACTTTTAAATCGACTGTACATGATAACCCGCTGCTAACGCCAAGTGAGAAATTATATTACCTCTTGCCTAAATTAACTGGGCGTGCGAAGATAGCAATCTCAGGTATTTCTCCTTGTGCTGAAAATTATGAACTGATCTTTCAGACTCTTATCCAAAAGTTTGATGATAAGAGGATGTTAATTGCAGCGTACCTAACTCAAATGTTTGATTTCAAACCTTTTCAAGTCGCGTCCGCAGCTAACTTTGATTCATTTACGGACAACTTCACTAGCGCAGTGAGCGCCTTAAAAAATCTTAAATTAGATAACCTAACCGATCTTATAATTTTGCATGTTGCCTTGAAGAAGTTGGACTCGGATACGGTTCGTGTGAGTTTGAGACCAAATATGGTAATAAAATGCCAGCATTTGACGGATTTGTTCAATTTATCTCAACTCGTGCCAAAGTATTTGAACGAACTACGTGCGTTTCGAACGCTCGTTCAAATAATAATAATAAAAAACCTAGTACTAGCACTGCGTCTAAAGTACCTAAATATCAAGCTTATGTAAACACAATCGATAAGCATTCTTCTACTGCGTTTAAATGTCTTTGCGCCAATGTGACGGACACGCATCTATACAAGTGTGCTGATTTTAACAAAATGACGAGTCCCCAGGAACGTTATAGATGCGTGAAAGATAATAATGCGTGTGTAAACTGATTAGCACTTAACCATAAAGCCTCCAGTTGCACAACTAGGCCAAATTGTGCGGTTTGTGCAAAATCACATCACGGAAAATTACATTTTGTGTGTGCGGATGTTACTAGCCATGCGTTACCCGGAGGTTCCGGGCCTTCCGCGCCGCAGCCGCCGCCGCCGCCGCCACCACCGCTAGCGCGCAATAAAAATGTGTTATTGCCGCCACCGCCGCCGCCGGCGCACGAAGCTAGGGAATGCGAGATACCTATCGCTCCGAAGCTTACTGAGGGCGCGCGTTCGGATATAGCGATGTGCATGACAAACCAAGATCCCTGTGTTCCATTGCGGAAGGACTGAAACTGAAGGACTGAAAGGACTAATAATACTGTATTATTATCGACTGCTCAAGTTGCCGTGTATGATTCTAATAGCAAACGTCACATAATTCGCGCGCTTTTAGATTCAGGGTCACAGAGTCATTTTATTACAAAAAAATGTTGCGATAGATTAGGTATACGAGTTCTGAATACGGAGCGTACTATTATTAGAGGTTTCGGTGGTTCGGAAAAGGTTTTACAAACCAACTCGATCAATTTAAAATTCTATTCGCGATTCAACGATAACATAAACTTTGAGATTTCGCCACTCGTGGTCGAAAAAGTAACGGACTTGTTACCTACAGCTGTGATAGATACGTCTGGCTTATCACACTTAGATGGTCTACCTCTAGCGGACGCCAGCTTCGGCGTACCTGCTGAAATAGATGCGTTAATTGGAGCTTCCCTGTTTCCGCACTTATTATTACCCGACGTCCATGCTTCGCGGGTATAGTTGCGTCCACTATACCCGTTGGTTGGGCTACGTACTATTAGGGTCGGCGCCTACTATACCTACAACAAATATAAACACGGCTTTGACATGTTGCCTCGTTCAAGAGCCTAACGCTATTGACTCGTTAGTCAGGCGTTTCTGGGAACTGGAAGAGCTTCCTTCCGCTTCCGTTCAGCATCCTGATCATACTGAATGCGAGGATTTTTATGCGTCTACTACTACACGCGATCCTGTTAGTGGCAGATACGTTGTCGGACTGCCATTTAAGGACGATCCATATTCCTTAGGGAGTTCCATTGACGCAGCTCGCAAGCGTTTCATGTGCCTCGAAAGAAAGCTAGAAGCTTCGCCTAAATTGAGGTCGGCATATGATGACGTCATCAAAGACTATCTCGCGAAAGATTACGTATCTCCTGCGCCCCCATACGATCAACAGGACCCTGCGCCGATCTACGTCATTCCTCATCATGGAGTTGTTCGCGAAGATAAAGCGTCGACTAAGCTTCGCATAGTACTGGATGCTAGTAGCCGTTCCACTTCCGGTCGGTCACTCAACGACATCCTACATACAGGAGCAAACCTACAGTGTGATTTATTTAAAATTATTTTAAATTTTCGCCTGTATGCAGTCGCTATGACCGCGGATTGCCGTCAGCAATTTCTCCAGATAATTATGCGTGAAGTTGATCGCCGTTATCAATGCTTCTTATATTGGTTCAATCCACAAGACTCTCTTTTGCTTTATCAGTTCAATCGTGTCTGTTTCGGCTTATCGTCGAGTCCGTACCATATACTGCGCACAGTAATGCAACTTGTTCAGGACGATGGCGCGAAATACCCGCTCGCTTGTAGTATTATACTACCTTCACTTTATATGGACGATGTTGCATTCTTGGTCCCAAATGAGAATGAAGCAGTCGCCGCGTCTTCTCAGCTGATCGAGTTATTCAAAGGCGCACAGTGGGACCTTGTAATATGGAACAGTAGCTCGCGCGCGGTGTTGGACGGTATTCCCGCTACGCACAAACTCCCTACTGAAGTGGAGTTTGATAAATCTACTAATAAAATATTAGGTCTCCATTGGTCCACTGAAGATGATACATTTTACTTCAAAATTTCCCCGCCAAACGATGACATTTGTAGAAAGCGTACAATGCTGTCTACCGTAGCTCGTTTATGGGATTTAATGGGTTACGTGGCCCCTACTATTGTTTACGTTAAGATTCTTATAAAGTCTCTTTGGCAACTACAATTGTCATGGGATGAAGTCCCCCGGCACACATCGTTAAGATGTGGAGGCAGTTCTGCGCCGAGTTACCGGCACTTAATAGGCTTCGTATACCACGTCATGTGGGCGTATCTAAGGATTGTGAAGTCACACTCCTTGGTCTGTCCGATGCTAGTCTCAATGCGTATGGCGCTGTCGTATGTCACATGTCAGCTCCGCTGCTGGTAACACTATACGGCTTTTATGTGCAAAAAGTAAAGTTGAACCTACTAAGCCAATGTCGATTGCGCGCCTTGAACTGTGTGGTGCGCTTCTATTATCTAAGCTGCTTCGCACAGTCCACGATAACTATGCCGATCGCTTATCCATCAAGATATATGCTTTCCTTGATTCAAAGGTTGCATTATATTGGATTAAAAGTTCGCCGCATAGGTGGCAGATCTTTGTCGCCAACCGCGTCGTACAAATAACGGAAAACATTTCTCCTGACAACTTTTTCCATTGTCCCGGTGTTGAAAATAGTGCGGAAATTTTGTCCAGAGGTGTGACGCCCGAGAAACTTGTCTCTCACTCTCTGTGGCTTCATGGGCCCCCATGGGCCACGTTACATCCATCTCAGTGGCCTCTTAAGACCCTAGATGGACAGTCCGTTCCCGATATTCCGGAACAAAAGATTTTAACGCACACTGTGTGCACTCCTGTAAAGCAATGTGCTTGATATGAGCTCGCTCTCCGCATTTCGTTGTGGAGCAAATTATTGCGTACCATTGCGTACGTCTGTAGATTCGCAAAATTGTTACCCCGCCGTAGCACTACTGCAGTGACTGCCGAGGACTTAAATTTTGCCGAAAATAAAATGCTTTGTTCGCTGCAAGGGCAGCACTTTGCAAAGGAATATAATAATATCTAGAACGATAAGATTTGTTCGCCGGCTTTCAATCGTTTGAGGCCTTTCATTGACAACGGTTTGATTCGCGTTGGCGGTCGCCTTGTTAATTCGGCGCTGGACTATGCACAGATGCATCCAGTTATTTTGCCGCGCAATGATCACGTAGTGAACTTGATCATTGACTACTATCATGTAAAACACTTACATGCTGGACCTGAAACGTTGATGTCGTTGCTTCGACAAACATTTTGGATCCTGTCGGCACGCCGCCTTGTAAGACAAAGAGTCCACATGTGCAATATTTGTTTTAGACTTAAGCCGCGTCCGACTTATCCCCTCATGGCTGATTTGCCAGACATACGTATTCGTCCAGCTGTTAAGGCTTTTACAGAAACTGGGTGTGACTACGCAGGCCCTATAGCCTATACTCCTGTGCGCCGTCGCGGTGTACGAAGTGAGAATGCATATATAGTTTGCTTCACATGTATGACTACACGAAGCTGCCATCTTGAGGTTGCCACATCATTAAGTTCTCCCAGTTTTCTGGCAGAATTCAAAAGATTCCTCTCTAGACGAGGACCTGTGAAGGTTCTTCATACCGACAACGCTACGAATTTTCAGGGTGCTGCTTCGTATCTCCGCGATCTTTATAAGTTTCTTATTGATAAATATTACCCGAAACTTGAAGTAGAGTGCACTGAGAGTCGCATAACCTGGAAGCCGATTTGCCCAAATGCGCCGCATTTCGGTTCGTGTTGGGAGAGTATGATTAAGGTCACAAAATCGATTCTGTTCCGCGTAATCGGACAGCAAATCCTTTCGTACGAAGAACTCTGTACTGTTCTTACGCAGGTAGAATGTTTATTGAATTCGCGCCCGCTGGCAGTACTAAGCTCGGACCCCGCGGAGCCTTTAGCTCTTACGCCGAGCCATTTTTTACATACGGCACCTTTACTCTCGTTGCCCGCGCCTGATGTAAGCTCTGAAAAAATTAGCTTGCTTGATAGGCACGCGCTGTTGGACAACTTGGTCCAATCGTTTTGGAATCGCTGGAGGATGGAATATCTACACGGTTTGCAGGTTAGGCAGAAGTGGAATACCCCTTCTATTCCGATCACTCCAGGCACTATCGTGGTAGTGATAAACGATAACGTACCGCCTCTGGCCTGGCCTTTAGTGATTGTAGAGAAAGTACATCCTTCCAAGGATGGTGTTGTACGCGTAGCGACTGTGAGACTCGCCGGGAGAACTTACCTTCGTCCAGTCGTTCGCCTATGCCCTCTACCATCGCAGTAATGTCGCTTCGCATACTATAACTTTAGTTAATGTAAGTTTACTAACTCTAATGTTTATTTATTATTTATACTTATATACTATATTGTTATACCGTATTTGTTAAATTACTTGTACGCATTGAGCGTTATTTCATTCCAATTAAGGAATCTTGTTCTCACCTATATTTCTTTTAAAGGTGACCCTTTAAGGGCGGGTGGATGGTTACGCCAGATTATGAAGATTCTCATTAGTTTAATATTTGGTGCATTTTCCTGTACTCATTCTCCCACCCTTTAAACAGCACAATACCGGTTTGGATGTACCGCGAAAGTGCTGCCTCCTAGAGAGGCCGTCAGTCAAAAAAAACTACCGTGAAGGGCAGAATATATATGCAGCCAGCCATTGCGGCTTAGCAAAATAATAACTTTATGGTGTCGTCAAGCAAATGTGTGTAAGTGATCAAGCTTCCAAAAGTGCCGGCACAAGGAGATCCAGGAATATACACAAGTGAGTGCTGTCCTGTCCTATCCGTTCCTGTCTGATTGTTTTTTTGTATGCACCATTTTTCATCCAACATACAGTCCACTCAAATCGAGGGAAGAAATTGCCCATTCATAATTTGGCGAGACCAACTGTCATCAAATTAATAAGCTTAAAAACACCGTACTTATTCTTGTAAGAATTGGTAGTAGATTGCTGCACTGTATAGTTTTGCTATTTCCGGCAGCCATTTGAGCGTATGAAACAACTGGTTTTACATAACTTGTTGGTTGACGTAGCTCTCAGCTACTATGAGTTTTATTTACTGCATGGGTTGAATGACAACTATGCTTGCATGCAGTATATTATGCTTACTATCCCATATACTTTGCTTGTATATTCAGTGTTGCTCAACGTTGTCACAGAAATGTGGCTCTTGTCACAGAAACGTGGCTTATAACTGTGGTATTAAAACTATACTTATAACAACAATGGGACAGGCCATTGTTGTTATGAGTATAGTTGCAAATTTCAGTTTCATTTCAATCCACGATGAGTTTTAGAAGCTATAGTTTACCAAAAACTGTATCAATTGACATATTTTAGTGCGTATATGACCTTTAAAGTTATTAATTATATATTGATATTATAGATTATTCATACCCATTCCCTAACTGAGCGAGCTTTGCTCGTAATGGTCATGTCAAATATTATGTAAAATCTTGAAACTAGTATTAAAAAAAAAATTTTGCTCGTTTAACCTGTGTGTACGCGAATGTAATTATATTGAATTCATATATGTTTGAAGATATAGATTCGAGCAAAAATTGGACAGCAAAACGCCAACTCATATCGAACAAAACTGGTTCCATTGGCTACCGTACCAAATTAGCTCTTTTATCTTCTCATAAGCCATAAAATAAAGCGTTTATTTTGTTCCAGACAAACATAGTGGAGACATTCCTGGTCTACACGGCGAGGTCGGTACAAAAGTGTTTGGCGGAAGAGATCATTCGCGCGGGCCACGCCGACCGCTGGCGCGGATCTGCTCTAAACGTAAGTCTTTATCAAATACCTTCAGGATATAGGAGTTGAAACCCTAACCCCCCCACTGGATTCTTTGAATAGTACTGCCTGTTATCGAGAAGGGAAACTAGATACTATATAACTTTGACAAGCCTCATAGCTCAGTTGGTAGTAACTCTGCCTTCGGCGCTGTAGGCTGTGGGTTCGATTCCCACCCAGGACTAACATTTGTGTGATGAATATAGATGTTTGTTCTGTGTTTGGGTGTTGTATCATATAGTACGTATGTATTTACAAAAAGTATTTAAGGATTTTATCCGTGATCTAGTTCCCATATTACAAGCTACTTATGCTTAGTTTGGGGCTAGATGGCGCTGTGTAAAAAAAATAATGTCCTGTAATATTTAATATTTTAAACTAGATGCCCACATCCCTTACTAGAGATATAGGTTGTTTAGCACCGTAGTCAAAAAAGTTTGCCACATTACCATGCTTGGTAGGCGCGTGGTTGATCGTAGTAATGTATTTAAGTACCTAGGTACTTAAATACCTAGGTAGATGTTACTGACGTTACTGTCATCTCCTCCATTTTTTGACTGGGCCATGCACTGGCCTAATCTATGAACCAAAACGACTGCCATTAACACCACGGTACCTAAACATAGGTACTAGAAATATAATGAGCTATTTATTCTTGGAGTCGTTTTTGGGAATTCGCATCATAATCATAGTCCAATTAAAGTATCTATTCCAGTTATCACCTGTGAATAAAAGGGCTGTATCATCAGTGAAAGTAATTATCGAACCATTCGTGAGGTTACATTGGTCATTTATAAATGGTTAAGAATACTTCCTTGTGGAATATAGTTAATTTATTATAGTTAATTTATATATTATATAATGTTAATAAAGTCTGATTACCTACATTTGTGGATGGGATTTTAAAGTTGTATTGAAGAATCGAACGAAGATTGCTGTTGAACGCGAGATGGCATATATGCGTAATAGGGTTTATTAGGATCGGATTTAATTATTGATTTTACCATAGATTTGATTCAAGCCCACTAGCAACCCTTTGTTTTTGTTGAACGAAGAACGTTTGGCACATAATGAGATCAGACTTCATTTACATTAATTCGTTTTTATCTATAACAACTACCTATTCGTTTTGTTTCGGGCCCAACACATTGCATATAGAGCCAAAAACTTTAGGGCATATTAGATATTCAAGAAAATAATAAAAGTTAACCTACACAATGGTGAATACCAGCATTTCTTTACAACTTTTAAATCCAAAGAAATTAGGAAATTAGTTGGTCGTAGACGATTAGGTGCGCGTTGAAATCTTTTATACGCCACGCGGATCCGGCGTAGTTTCGTAGCACACTCTACGAAGCTTTATTTTATATTTATTTGTAGATAAAGGGGGAAAGGTTGGGGAAGACTGATAAAAAGAAGGGAAACTGACCAATGTGAAATCCGCATGATTTTATATATTTACTTTTTTTGCTAAAATCATTGCCTGAATCGGTAAACGCTTTCTCTTCGTCATACTTGAACAACAATGTTTTTAAGGATCGTAGGAAATGTACAAAGTCTCTACTCCAGCTTTTCCATTCTGTAACAGGCGTGATATGAAGGTACCTATTTGTGTAACATATTTCAGTCGGGATGTAATCAATTAAACTTTCAACAACATGCAAACCACTCGCGGCTAATTGGTTAATCTTCACTAACACCCATCGAGGATTTCGGGTGAAGAGTGCTACCAGCTTCAGCTTCGTACAACAAAAAAAAATAGACATTCACATTCTCATTTTGTCTATGATAATGATTAGTGACGGTTGTGTCGGGTGCCGAACCTCAGGCACAGCCGTCAGCCGACCCTTCCGGGAGTAAGCCGCACACTGCACTGACGGGATATGGTACTACGAGTATGACTGGTGTATGATGGTAGTACCCGGGAACTAAACTAACAAGCGATTGTGGTTACAGAGCGGAGAGTGCTTCTTGTTCCCAACATTCTCTGCGCTGGAATCGGGAGCCACGCCCAACCACACGGAGATCCTCCGCTACCTCGCAGACGGCATCGCGCTCGGTGACGTCACCTCGTACCGGCAGCACGTGCCTGTTGTCTCTTACTCTAACCCCATACCTGCCTCATACGACCACTTGTTTACTTTCTCCATGGGTGAGCCGGTCGCGTCATCCTCCTCTGTGTTGCAATACCCCGCAGAGCTAGCAGATTACTATAGAATGAACGATCGCCTGATGGAGTACCTGCTGGCACGCGGACTTGTCAGTGCTGGCGCTGGCACAGCATGAACCGCCGAGCAGTCGTCGACTCAATCGGGTTGTACTTAGTAAACGGCATTTTTTTTTATCTTTTATTCTAGTTTTTTATTGTATGGCATATGTCTGTCATGGCCGAGAATCATGTATATTACGGTATTACTAATACACATTATTCTAGTACATGACAGACATAATTATACTAAGTTTGGTGTGGTTGTTTTTTCTTATTTCTTGAAACAATAAACATATTACATAATTTTGTTTTTATTTAGAAACTAGTGAAACGCTCAGGACCCGATGCATCAATCTCACTGATTCCACCTAATAGGTATGCGCATATTTCCACTTCCATGCATTATAATAATTGAACAAAAAGAATCTGCCCTGATTTTTTTTCAGCTCACACATATCCACTGCTGAACATGGCCTATGTTCCCACAATTGACGACACAAAAAGTGATCCTGAGTCTCCTTCATCCATTGACTCCGTGACCGCCACAATGTCGTCGGTCCATCGAGTGGGGTTCTAATTCATTCTCCTAGATTGAGCTAAACAACAAACAAAAGCTAGTAGTACCTACCTAAGATTGCTAAGCTTTGCTCATCTAAGTACTCATCTGATTACAAGTTGAGATAAGGCCGAAGGTGGAGGCGCACTTCACCCGAAATCCTCAACTAACTGAGGAACTGGCTATCTTACCTCTAAATGCCGGAACACAACAATTTTCCAATTGTTGTTATGACGACAGAATAAGGTAAGATGGTGGTAGCTAGGAAGAAACAAACAAAGTCCTACCACCAACCGAACCAAGCACAATATATTGTACTCCCTATGGGAATCGAACCCGGAACCTCTGGATCTGAAATCGATGGTTTGAACCACTAGACCACAGAGGCGGTTAAAAATAAAACGGTATATGCTAGAACCGTAGTGAATTTTCTAAATGAAAACGCGATGGCAAAAAAGTTAATTCTAAAGGCTTTAACTTTGTTTTAGGCTACATCACCATCAATGGTAGTATGGTAGCAGTATGCTACTCATGTAATAAAATTTATACCTATGATAAAAGCATATAAATAGCTTATCCAGAAGCACATAGTATTACATGACATCGTTATAATTATGAACTATCAAACATCTTTCTAAAACTTACGTGAGTATTATACATTTTTAAACACAAGTTTCCTGATGATGGTTCCCTGGGACAACTGAAACTAAGTTGGTGCCTTCATCAGCAATCGTATACGTGAGTAAAACCCGTGTTGAAAATTACAATAATTGAATAATTACAATTCACATCAGCAATTTACTTAGGTTAAAAATCACATAACGTTCTGGGTGACGTGTAAATGGAATTTTGATTATAATTACCGCAACTTTGATATCTTGCCGTTATTATTATTAAAATTTCATAATACTTACTAGGTACCTTACTAACATTACTTGGCTTGTTTATTTGTATATATTCAATAAGCTGGAAAGTTTTCAGTTTCAGTCTCAGTCTCAGTTTGTTTTGCCAATTATCAAATTTTTTTCGGCAGTTCCATATATCCCTACTGATCTATCCCTACTGGTAGGGAAGAATGGATTTTTTTTCCATCTATTTAACGTTTTTGTATTAATCACTCATATTAAATTAGCAGTAACAGCTGTACATAATGTACATCCCTGTTCAACTGGCAGTTAAGGGTTCCAAGTTCTTGACACAAGGTGCCTACCGGCTATATGGAGCGGCGTGAAGCTGTGGAATATGGCAGTTAGAGTTTGGATGGAGAAGTCCGAAGATCAGGCTCAGTGGCTGACTTTGGAAGATCAACGTCCCGTTGTACACTGCAATATAATGATGCTGGTGATACATACACTTTCACGAAAACACTTTTTTTTGTTGTTCGACTGGGAAGCGGTTTGGCCTTCATCTCATCTGGTTTTTCACGTTATGATTAAAGCGAAGGTGGAAGCGCACTTCACCCGGAATCCTTAACAATCTGAGGAATTGACTACAATAAATGCAGGAACACAACACTTTAAGAATTGTTGTTATGGCGACAGAATTAGGTAAGATGGTGGTAGCTAACCAGGTGGACCTATACAAAGTCCTACCACCATTTAAACCAAGCACAATTATTATAATCTTGGTATCGAAACCGGGACCTCTGGATCTGATACTGGTGGGCGAACCACTAGACCAAAGCAGAGGGTAAAAGAGGTAGATCAGTCAGATCTCGCGTTTTTCGATAAAACATATTAAAAGTAAATAAATCAATAGGTTAGTTCTAGCTACATGAATATCAAAGATTGTATAAATATACCTACCTACCGGCATATAAATACCGTAACAAACACATCCCCATATGAATTAATTTACCGAGCGAGCGAAATGAGCGAAGCGTCTCAGTTTCGAGATTGGCCAAAAATGCTTTTGTCCGCCGACTGTCGGCTGTCGGTCGGTTTGTTCTCGCCTACAGGTCGCATTTTTCAACCGATTTGTCTGAACCGATCCGAAAAAAGGGGAGTGGAGGGGGAAAGGGGAGAAGTATGCTGTAGGATTTCAATTTTGTTTTATTTCTCGGAAAATTTTATACCTACGTTTACTAATCAGACTACGCATTCCTCTCCGCCTTTGCAATACAAATCCGTAGACACGATCTCCTCAGACCAAGGGAACGCGAGTAATCGCTAAAACTTATACCCCTATTTGACTTAAAAGTCTACGTAGGTAAGCCTTTGCTAGGTGTTTTATTTTATTTTTCTTATTAAATTGTGTACAATAAATAATTATTTATTAATTGCCATTAGCCATTAGTTTTCTATAGTCTTAATATAAACTCTGTGTTAGCTGTAAGTTTTCCAAAAATGATAAAATAAAATAAAATAAAATAAAATAAAAAAATGTATTAGTCCTCGCCGCCTTTGCGAGACAAACTAGTAGACATCAGATTTGACCTAAGACCAGGGGAACACGAGTAATCACTAAAGCTTATACCTCTATTTGCTCAAGTCTAAAAGGAAAAGTGAAATAGGAAAGCATATTTAAGCGTTATTGGTTATAAGGTCTCGCGAGGTCTACTGTTCTTACAGAACCACTAGTATAGGATTTGCTATAGCATCGTCAATTTAGAAACCATATTACTATACTACACAGTCAGGTCATAAATTCTGTCACAAGTTTAATATAAAATAATTGAAACAAGTTTATTCATTATGTAACCATTTATATACCAAAATGAACTTAACGAAACATAGATTCTTATGACAATAAAGTTTATTCAAAATGACATCCGTGATTTTGAATACAGGCCTTCAATCTGCGCGGCCAGTCTCTATCGCAGCACGAACGAGGTCCATGTCAATATCGGCGGCTGCCTTAATCAAGGATGTCTTGAGTGACTCCAAATTGGGATGAGGCTTTGAGCACGCCTTTTCCTCCAAGTGTTGCCATATCTTGTAATCTAACGGACTCAAATCTGGACTGGAGGAGGGCCAGTCTTCGTGCCGGATGAAGTCGATTTCACGCGCCGCCAGCCAGTCTTGTGTGCTCTTCGCTCTATGAGCTGGCGCCGAATCTTGTTGGAATACCCAGTGCCTGTTATTGAACATGGTATGAGAAACAGGTTCCACGAGGTTCGTCAGGACTGTATTTTGATACACAACTGCATTCGTTTTTACACCTTTCTCACAAAAATGTACCTCTGTTAAGCCCCAACAAGAAACTCCCAACCATACCATGAGCGAGGATGGAAAATGACCTCGTTGGACACGCGGAATACGGTTGCTCGCTTCTTCACTACTGTGTGCGTACACCTTATAATTTTGTTTGTTGTAGCTCTCTTCTACGGCAAAATTTTTTTCATCCGAAAAAAGAATTTCCCGATATTTTTTTCCCGCGTACCGCTTCAACAAAGCCCGGCATCTCTTCAGTCTCAGGTCCATTAGACGAGCATTTAAACGATGTCCTGTTTTTCTTCGATATGCCCGAAGCCCTAAGTCTTTATTTAACACCCTTTTCACCGTGGTTCTGCTTAACCCCATCTGAAGGGCCAACAGTTTCTGCTTACGTTTGGGATTTCTTTGAATTCGCGCCTTCACAGCTTTTATCACTGCTGGAGTCCTAACAGACCGAGGGCGACCACTTCTTGACCTGTCATCTACACTAGAGTCTTCATTGTATCGTTTGATGGTACGATAAACGAATCTTTTGGTTATATTCAAATTTTTCAGTATGTCAAAAATTTGAATTGGCGCGTAACCGCAACGATGCAATGCAATAACTGCAACACGGTCTTCTTTAAGCGTCCACTCCATATTTAAAAATGAGTAAAATTCTAAATAGTATACATTTTTATTTTCATGAACAATTCGAAATTCGAATTCAATAAACTTTTTTGTGGCCAGCATTCTAAAAGAAAAGTTTTTACTGTGTGACAATACTTATGACCTGACTGTGTATATATGAACAGTGGAAAAAAAAAATAACAATAATATTTCAATTGCTCTATAGATTGAATATATTTCAGTCTTTATTAGTTATTTATTATCAGTAGTCTATGTTTCAGTCAGCAAAAGCAAAATTAAAAGGCATGAAATTCACCAAAACTGTAAATTCGCATAAGTATCAACTTGATGACTTTCAAAACATGCACAGGCAATGTTAAGGTCTATGTCCTACCACCACAATTGGGATTACTACGTATCTGCTAGCGGAAGCCAGCTGTTCCGTTTCCAAGGAATATTCTTAATATTGGTATTTTAAGTTTTCCTTAGGTGTTTGTAATTCTCCCACTTTCCCCGACAAACCCGCTCCTGGATCCGCGACCGAGGGTATCTATGCATGAGGCAGTCGAAGGAGGCCTTCCCGTCTTTAAACCCGAGATAATCCCGAAAACTACTCAATGAAACGGAGGACATACGCAAAAAGGGCCCACAAGAGGCCTAATTGCGGAAACCGGTCCGCGCACCAAGTGCGGTCAGCTAATGAGAGCCCAGAATCAAAATGTGATACATTGTGATGCTGAACAAAACCTCTTTTCAAACAGAAACCTCACATCCTACTGACTGATACCACTTTGTTAGAACACGCGCGCGGCTTCGCCCGTGTGGTGCAACTACCTACCTAAATCGCTGATTGTAAAAGTTGCGTTAATTATGCAATTTTAGGAAATTTTGGTGTGTGAAAAATGGATTTTTCAAAATTCAATCCTTAAGGGGTAAAATTTATGGACCGTGCTTTTGATGGATTTACAGATGTATGGATTTATAAAAAAAGCAGTCGTCGCTAAGTCTATACCCGAAAGCTTCAGTGACTGTCCTTATTTATCGTCATCGCGAAAAAATCTTGTTAGGAAACTCTTTTGAATTTAAAAGATTAATTATCTTTTAAATTCAAAAATTTAAAAGATTAATTATCTTTTAAATTCAAAAAGATTCAAAAAGTCGGACGTTGTTAATGATATTTTAGGTAATAATACGTTTAAAAACGAAAAAGAATCCCGAATTCAATGAAGAATGTGATACAAATTATTAACAAACATACTATGAGTTACGTTGACTATTTTTTTTTTTTTCAGACTTTTCAAGCTTTTAAATCGAGCCCACGATGAGAAAGCTTTAACAGGAATGACACGGTTGCATAATCTTTCCAACAACTAGATAGTCTTCTTTAAAAAATGTTTTTTATTTATAATCAGTAAAAGGTTGTAGATTCAATTCCCACCCGGGACACACCCGGGTGGGGCACATCTTTGTGATGTGTGTTCCCAGTTTGGTAAGGACATTGCAGGCTCGAATCACCTGATTGTCCGACAAATGATATGCAAGTAGTCTGTAATAAGCCATACTAGACGCATATGGCGGCGGCTCGTAAAGTCTGATACCAGAACTGTTACAAAGGCTATTCGAAGAAAGAAATAAATAAATAAATAAAATATGTATTTACAAAATAATAAAAAAAGTATATAAGTATAATTACTGCGATCACCAACGCACCTGCCAAGCCTGGTGATTATGGCAAATCCCTCCATTGCTTTTTTTAGCAATGGGAGATGTCCATGTCCTGTAGTGGACTTTTGTGGGCTGTAATTATGATGATAAATTGTTATATACGTATTTTCGGTGAATTGAGCTGGCAATGAAGCTAGTCGGTAGACTAGCTTCATCATCAGACGATTCAAAGGGCTACTCTAGTGACCGTAAACACCATAGGAAGGAATACGAAATATGCAGAATACGAAACTTCGTTTACTTGGAAAGAAAGAAAGAAAGATTTTTCTTTCTACTACAGTTTTTTTATTGGCAAAACACGACTGTCTGTTCCTACTTATTGTTTCTCACCAATTACTTAGTTTTTTTTCGCTACTAACTATTAAAGTAGCAGTTAAGCGTCGTTTATAAGTATAGTGTGTAACTATGAGGGTGGCGTTATCGTGTTTGATAAAACCCTCTTAAATTGATTAATAAAGATTAAAAAAAAAAAAATTACTGGGTGGACGAGTACCATACGGAAGCGCGCGGTTTAATTTCTGCCAACATTGTATCGATCTGTTCAGTTGATCCACGCGGTTTGAGACGGAGGTAAATGAAACGGTGGTAGGTGTGGGTATGTAGGTAGTTATCTCTTCAATTGTCAATCAAATTTTATTTGTGAACGAACGAATTACGAAAGTCTACATAAATAAGTACCTAGGTAGGTAAAAAACTATTAACTAAGTAGGTAGGCACCTAAATAGTAAGATTTCGCACAACTACTAATTCTAAGACATTCTAAGTTATCCGTTCTCGATTCATCAGGGGGCCAGGAGTGTCTTCTTTAATCTTGACGAGTGCTGTGATGTGATGAGATGACCTTATCGGGAAATATTTTTTCTACAATCTTATGAAGCAGTTAATTTTTATCTAAATCGGCTTCTTGAGCTTTTTTCAATAAGTGTACTATTAGGATAGTTTCTAATTTAGCCTTCGACGCACACTTGAAAAGTTCGTTATAATACGGGTTTAAGACATTTATTTTTATAAGAATTACAAAAATTCGCTTACAGAGAACTTAAGAACTAGAGTTTATTCATTATAAGTAAGAAAAGAGGAAGGAATGTCGTTATAATTATGGGAAAGTAAGTACATTTATAAGCTTATTAATAGATAGGTATAGGAAACATAGTCTGTAGGTCTATGTATATATGTAACCTGAGTACAGGTTATTAGTTACATTAGGTATGTGGGTACGTGGGTAGGTATTCATCAAGACCGTAAACTTATGTCACTTAAAAAAAATCGTATATAACAAAATATATACTTCATCAAACATTATACAAAGCGTAAACGAAGCACACTTTCTGACGCCTGATTCCCGTGTTAAAATAATATATAATATAAATATAGCTCATTAATTCATAATCTCGCATTATTAGTAAATTTTAATTGCATTCTACATGTCATTTGCTGCTGAATATAAAATTAGTTATCAGTAATGTTAAATATATCAATGGTTAGCTTGGCGCAATAAGCTAAATAAGTAATAACTTCGAGCTTTGGCTACATACAATGTCAAGTAATGTTAAAATGTAAGATTGTCCCAAGATTTTTAAACAGCTATTAGAAATTTTACTGTTACTTGATCAACTTCTCGTTGGCTTTTTTGTGTGGCACGCTCTTGCCTTTACTGTAGATGATGTCCAGGAACAGACCTGAAATGAGGAAAGATGTGAAGGAGCGACGTAGTCAATTCTTCTGCTTGTCACTTAACTTCTACCAAACGACATTTTTTCGACGGAAAGCGCTTGGCTATCATCTCACCTAGTTTTCAAGTTACGAAATGGCCGAAGGTGGAAGCGCACTTCACCCGGAATCCTTATCATACTGAAAAACTGGCTATCTTACCTCTAAATCTAAAAACCCAATCTACAAAACCTCAACTCTGTCAGCCGTCAACTCATTATCCACTTCTTTCACACGCATATTCTCAGAAAGCCTAACATAAATTGAATATTATAGGGCGTGCCATTAGAATAACTCATGCCAATTCGATGGCACGAGTTAGAAGTACAAAGAGGAGAAAGAGTATATTATATCCCGGATGAAAGTCGATTATTTACTTTATTGGTTATATATAGCAACGATGGAGTAAGCTTGCCTCAGACTTATTCACATTTTTTTACACCACCGCCGAGAGCGCTTTCACCTTTGGCCTTATCATAACTTGAAAGAAACAGTGAGATTAAGGTCGTTCAATAATAAAAAAACACAATAAGCTACTACTTTAGCACCACCCAGGGGACACGTATTCTCACCCGGGTCCCCGGGGGTTATCAATCACCTACTGACGTGAGTAGCATGGGTAGATAAATTGTATTTTACCTAACTCGGAGTGAATATTTTTTTATTGACTCACCAGATCAAGTATACAGTCGGTGGGTAATTCTAGTTTTGACTTAGGCCACTCTGTGAGTTGGTAGCCAAGCGCTTCGCTATCTAGTATGTACTCACCCGAAAATACTAAAACGGCGCCGATCCACTGTCTCCCAGAGAGCACGTTACCAAATATCACGACTGAAGCCAACACGGTGAAGAATTTCCTAGTGGTGGTCACCACTGAGCACGGCAATGGACCAAACTCTGACACCTGCAAAACATGGTGGCGTTTTAAATTTACAAAAGTCAATGTCAAAAAAGGAACTTCGGTATTATCGGGTCGTCTGCAACGTGTCATTATTCTAGCTGCGGGTAAGGCCCGCCGACGCTTTAACCCTAGTATCAAGTGCTGTATACAACCACGAGGCTTCGTTTAGCCGGCTTCTTTCTGATTGCGATCCTGTGGTGATGTTGTGCTGTATTTAGAGGGGCAGGGGTCGATTTATTCGGTTTGCCGGATATTTTGAGCTTATTTTGAAATGTACAATGTACCGTTTGTTCAGAATCGCCACCAGCACACAAGGACAACGACAAGAACTTCGGGCTAGTTAGTTTTTTGACCATCCATTCTTATATGTATTATTACCAAGTTAAAAATAAAAATCGAACCCTCCAATTCAGCCCGCGGATGTCGTAAAAGCCGTACACCGTACGGCACGTTACGTAAACACCTTTACTACGATCACCGCAGTCATGGACCACAGTCCGCCTGCCAAGCATGGTGATTATGGCAAAAGCCTCCTGTCCAACGATGGACATGAATGAGCTGTTGATTAAATCGATCTCACCATAAAGAAGATGAAGAGTTGCCCCAGCGCCCCGGTCAAGGCCAATCCTGCTATGTAGATGATCACCTCAGGGTACAGAGCCGTGAACCGAAAGAACGTGAATATTTCCCCGCTCATCACCACACCGACTGCCACTATGAGCGACGACCTGGAATAATCAGACATAGGCTATTTGTTAATTTGATAAAATATCATTTCAAAATCAATATCCGCAATGTCTTACTGGTTTTATGGAAGTGGCTTGCCGTGCATACAAAAAAGAGGGAGGGGCTACAGACTGCCCGGATGGCAAATGTCCAGAAGGACATGAAGACCCAAGGGCTAGCTGTGGAAGATGCACAACAGCGAAGCAAGTGGTGTCTCGCGATTTAGAAAGCCGACCCCGCGTAACAGGAAGACGCGAGGATAAAGAAAATTATCGTTTTACTGGCAGACCAGGGTATTTTCCTGGTAATGTAAGATGAAATTGACCATAGCCACAACTTAGTGACTGGATGTCCAAGCATACAATTCGGCACAGAAGCATAGAAGGTAAATCGAGAAAATTCTAGTTTTTAAATAATAACCGCCTGTTTTTCTATTGTACTACGCGGATGTGCTTAGCCTTCATCTCATCTGATTTTCAAGTTGTGATAAGGCCGATGGTGGAAGCGCACTTCATCCGGAATTCGGAACTGTTTGAGGAACTGGCTATCTTAACTCTAAATACCGAAACACAACTATTCATAATTGTTGTTATGGTTGGTGGTAGCTATGCAGACTAAAACAAAGTCCTACCACCAACCAAACCAAGTACAGTACTGTCCTGGGGACCGAATCCAGAACCTCTGGATCGGACACCGATAGGCGAACCACAAGGCCACAGAGGCGGTTAACAATGATGATAATCATTTGCGGTGCAAAAAGGAAAATGTCATCAGCAAACCGCAGATTTGTCAAGCGTTTGCTTCCGACAACTATGCCTCTTGTAGCCCACGCGTAGGAAAATGTCATCAGCAAACCGCAGATTTGTCAAGCGTTTGCTTCCGACAACTATGCCTCATGTAGCCCACGCGTAGGAAAATGTCATCAGCAAACCGCAGATTTGTCAAGCGTTTGCTTCCGACAACTATGCCTCTTGTAGCCCACGCGTAGGAAAATGTCATCAGCAAACCGCAGATTTGTCAAGCGTTTGCTTCCGACAACTATGCCTCTTGTAGCCCACGCGTAGGAAAATGTTATCAGCAAACCGCAGATTTGTCAAGCGTTTGCTCCTGACAACTATGCCTCTTGTAGCCCACGCGTGTTTTAAAACTACGTAAAAAAAACAGAATTATAAACTAATAAATGTTTACTTTTGCCTTGCGTGAAACTTAGCGAAGCCTCGTGAGCTTTGTCACGAAGGAAATGTCATATGTCAAACTCCAGCGGTTACTAATATCCTGAAGAGTTCCACCATTCCTGGCTCCATCATTATATCATCTCCAAGATACTAAATTATAGATTTATCATACGAACTACATAAACATACAAAGTTTTGGCATTGAGTAAAATTTTGACATTCTTTTAACTTTTTAGCTTCTACTCGCGGCATTTCCTGCGTATAAAATGTAAATCAAAATGTTGATTCCTGTCCTAGGGGCAAATTTCAGCTCAATTCGTTCAGTAGGTTTGGTGTCAAGGAAAGGAACGCCAAACATCAAATCCTAACAAACTTTCGTATTGATAATATTGTACCTATCCGCACATGCAAACAAACATTCGCATTCATATTTATAGTAGGATAGGATATTGGAATTCGGAATGTGTCTATTATATCGAAGTATATCCGTGTCTGTGGTGTATCTTCTGGTGGTATGATTTACTGTCTGAAATCATTAAATACAAATTTCTTGTTTTTTTATTGTACGTCAAAAAAGCGCTTTCACCTCACTTGGTTACAAGTTCAGATAAGGCCGAAGGTGGAGGCGCACTTCCCCCGGAATCCTCAACAAACTGAGGTTAACATGTGACACGCCCGGGATTTTTGCGTAATCTTGTGGGAAATGAGTCTACTCATAAAGTGCATTTCAATGAATTAAAATCTTTAGGACCTTTGGTTTGGGCTGTGCGATATGTCAGTCAGACAAACAGTCAGCTACTTAACATTTTATACATTTAGATTTAGATTGACAGTGATAGAATACCTTCGCTTCAGTGCTCATAAACCAATTTGGTAAGATTAAAGAACAGAGACGTATTCTTTTTTTATTGTTGTACGACGGGGAAACGCTAAGGCTGTCACCTCACCTCAATTCATCATCTTACTAAGCGGACAATCAGGTTTCAAGCCTGCAATTTCTTATCAAACTGGGAACTAACATCACAAAGATGTGCCCCATCCGGGATTTGAACCCAGGACCTCCGGATCACCCGCATGCAGACAGTCTGAGTAAGTAGGAGTGTTACTAGTCTCGTGTTAGTGTGAGTAGTCAGATTGTCTATAAGGCTGCCTACACGGAAAATATGAATTCATGTTTATCAAAACACGTATTATATTAAATTTCTGAGAATTATTCATTTTACTTCGCAACAGAGTATACGCATTACTATCGCAACCTTTAAATTATCTTCGCATAGCTATGAAAATATATATATATAATACCTACTAACTAGTACTATGGACAAGGCAGGGGAAGCTTATGTTGTGTGCAAGATAAGACAGTTTTTTTTTATATTAAACATATTATATTAAACCGCAACTGCAAATATCGAAAGGCCTTCCTAAATCGAGTCGTTCGTCGTGTCGTTACATCTACCACGTGACCAGTGAAACGCCCAGCCGTTAGCGAATAAACAATGTGAGAAGAGAAAAATAAATATCTTCGGGTCTCATTCAATATGTCTAAAGCATGTAAATTGTCTCTAGACTTTCATTTATTGCGTGCATATCTAATCTGACAGCGCAAACAAAAAGATCCAAAGCCAAAATTTACACAAAGAACTCTTTTAGTTCTGGCAAAAGTTGAAATTTTCACTTTATTTTCTGTGCGTACATGTTACTTAAATGATGACACTTCTGCGCGAGTATTTTCTTGTCTATTACTTCTTGTGGACGAGTTATGAAGAGATACGCCGAAAAAAACATGGCCGTAATAAAACTGTAAAAAAAAAACATTTAGCCTACCGCTCAGCTCCCATTCCGTGTATTTAAGGAACCGTTGCTAAAACTAAATATTTTAGCTAAGCAACTAAATGTTTTTTTTTATTGATGAAATTAGAGTAATTTATAATGAGGCTTAATATAGGTAGTTAACGTTAGTCAGTAGTAGTAAAAGTTTCAGATGCCATTCAGCCACGCGTAACTCTTTGCCAAAGCCCAACTATAAAAACTTATGATTCGAAGAACTTAAAAGTGGTATTTATCTTTATTTACCACCAAGCAGTTCTGCTGGGTGGTGTTAGTAGTAACAACTGCAGGTAAGAAGTTTTAGAAATTAGAAAAAAAAATGTATGTAGACTTAGAGCGCTCTTATTGCTAAATCGCGTTTTCTTCAAACTTTACATATATGGTTATATCGGCTGTGCGTTGACCGTCAGTCAGTCGCTCAGTTACACTACGAAGATTTTATATATTTAGATAAAATAAAAAACACATACTTTCTAGAATGTCCCTACGTAACCTATAAACTGATAATTATGTATGCAAGTCTTCTAATCTACTCATATCACCAATGATACAATTTTAATGACTAAATGTAACCTGAGCATGCAGGGTATCACATAATTGTTAACCACGTGTACATCTTTAATTATTGAAAATGACACGATCTAATGGATGCCGCAACTTATTATTAGTAATCAAAAACTGTGAACATAGCAAACTGTATCACTATCGATACCTACTAAAAGCCTGGTCAAACAACACGTAGCGAGCGTATTGAACGGGTGACCGGTTGGGTAAGACATGATCAAACAATAGAAATTTAGTATTTTTGCAACTATTTATTTTATCGTCGCTTTAGCATTCCGCTACGTAAGTTTGACTACGGTTAAAACCTTTGTTTTTATTGTGCAACGGGGAAGCGCCTTTATCTCACCAATCCTCAACATGCTATCGAACTGGCTATCTTACCTGTAAGTATATGCCGGAACACAACAATTTTAGAATTGATGCTATGGCGACAAAATTAGGTAAGATGGTAGTAGCTAGCCAGGCTTACTTCAAACTCCTACCATCAACCAAACCAAGCACAATATTGTACTCCCTCTGGGATCGAACCCTGGACTAAATCTGACACCGGTGTCGAAACACTAGATCAGAGGCGGTTAAAAACCTACAACGCATTATTTGGTCGCGATCGCAATGGTACGTGTAATGCAGCTTAAGCTGGTATAATTACAACAGCAGGCCAGCTTGAGTATATACATTTTTTTATTTATAATAAAGGTAGTTCTTTCTCGGAACTCGGGTCTACGACGCAGCGAGCCTCCTCAGAAGTAGCCTCTTGAAGACAAGGTCGGAAACACATACTAAAGAAATGTTCAAATTGCCGTTATGACAAAATAGCACCATTTATTCAGAATTGTTATAGCGACAGCTAAGGTAAGATAGTGGTAGCTAGCTAGGCGACATAAGTCCTACCACCAACCAAACCAAGCACTACATGTACTCCCCAGAGGTCCCGACTTTGTAATAGCCTCACACCTCTACAGCAGAGCATTTTACTTGCAGGGCCTCTTTTGGAGGTGAGCAGTGACTGTGTCACGTTTTATAAACATTTCGGCTGGCATAATGTACTTACCATGAATGTCTTTATGTGCACAATAAATAATGTTGCAGAAAAAAAAAATAGCACCTACCAACCATTCGTGTTGAGCATCATTGAGTAGGCTGTGGGTGAGTGTTCCGCTTTGATACGCTCCTGAAAATGAGATAAATTGCACATGATTTTACAGTTACTATTTATTACGCTAAAAACTTTGTATTACTTGTATTAGGCGAAGAAAAACTTCAGATCTCTTTATAAGCATATTAGGCACACGGAAAAGTACGAGATTTGAAAATTTATAATGCATAAGGAGTGCAGAAAGGTAAATTTTCATGATATTTTTTTTACCACTTGTATACAAAAGTACATAATAGTAAGTATTTGTCTTTATCTAGTGCTAGATAAATAGTTTTACATGTACCTGTTGTACAAGTATTTATCTACCACTAGATAACTGGTATTGATCTTCCAGAAGATATATATAATGGAATCTATTTATTTAATCTCCAATGATTTCAATAGTAAAGTTGAGTAGCTGACCCCTACAGCTACACTTGCACCAAGGTAATTTATCAGTGGATAATAATTATGCAAAGTTCATCACCATCTTTTTCAAATACTTTTCGTTCCAACTGTACTAAAAGCATATTATTTAGTAGTTATATTGCGAGTGGTCACAAACGCCTGAGAAATTTTAATAAAAAAAAAAACTGGCGATTGGGACCGTGGAAGTGATTTGGAAGCGGTCCCAAGCGCCTTTCTTCTCCATACATGGCCACAGCACTTTTTCGAAAGACTCGCTCCATTGTCGACTTCATTTTTGCACATGCAAGCCTCAAGATCCACGGCTGACCATACGTATATAAACTTGAGCCGCCTCTATCCACCAAATCCATGTGACCACCGGTCAAAACACAGCCCCCGAGGTAGCAACCAATTCGTCTGCTAAGTGTGGTGTGCAAGTGTAATACCCAGTTCAAGAGCTCACTTATTTCAAATGAAATAATATATGTTTTCATGGTTAGGTTAGCTATACATACAATTTTAAAGAAACAACTGGGATTTCCCAAATTTATATGATGTATTTCAAGTCAACCCTTTAGTACCTAAGTATTTGTAATTGAATAGAATTGAATGTGTCTTTCCACACATTCAATTCTATTCAATTACAAATACTGCATCCAGATAAAACCCCTTGCATGTTACTATTAGTTATTCTGTGATAAAGGTAAGTTTACTACTACTTGGTTTATTTTAGGCAGACTCCTTCGTAGGCTGCGTCATTACTAACAATCAAGTGAGCTTGTTATAAAAAAATATTTTGTACTATGGGAACTCAATGACTTTTCCCTTGTTTCTGTGACTAGTGTCAGACAATAAGATACACCGCAGTCAGACACTTTGTTGACTACTATATGTAGTACCCAGGTCCAATGGTCAAAAAAATAATTTTACGTCAGGCTGAGGTTTAAAAAGTCTTACCTGCACTGCACCCGTTAGGCCATCCATCACCAGCGACAACAGTAGAAGTATTTCTCCCATCCCTATAACAGTTCCTGACTCCATTCCGCCTGTCTTGGCATTATCTTTGAACATGAATAGCACCACACCAGAAACTATTAGGAGCACAAAGAGATATTTCCTCAGAGGGTACACTTTGCGTCCAATCAGTACTCCTAATACCATCACAGGTATGGGTTTGGCAGCTTTGCCGACAACCTGAAACAATTTCATACTGTTAGCTTGATACTTAGCATACAGGGTCATGCAATGACATTTTCTGATATAGATTGAGAAAAGAGTCACTGGACTGGTCTCTCCTACAGGGCCAAATTTAAACACAATTTTGGTTGGTAGTAGGATTTGTTTAAGATTGCCTGGCTAGCTACCACCATCTTACCTAATTCTGTCGCCATAATATCAATTCTTAAAAAAAAAATTGTTGTGTTCCGGCATTTAGAGGTAAGATAGCCAGTTCCTCAGTTTGTTGAGGATTCCGGGTGAAGTGTGTCTCCACCTTCGGCCTTATCTCAACTTATAACCAGGTGAGATGAAGGCCAAGCGCTTCCCCATCATACAATAAAAAAAAACACCAGAATGGATTGTTGTCATCATTGACAGAAGGTCAAGAAGCAGATTAGAAAGGTAAAAAAAGCTTGGTACTTAAGATACACAAATTAACACAATATATGTATGAGGATAGAATATTTACTTTTTTTTGTAAATTTTAAAGTAATATTTTTTTGTAACAGTAAACAACCTAAAGTAAGTGCACAGTAAGTAATCATAATTAACACATTATATGAGAGCAGAAGGATACTACCAACTATTTTGAGAGGCCCTAAAATGCACTGCAGTGGCATATATTTGTCATGTGATGCTAGTAAAAGTTATTAACTTTAATAATTACTGCTTTTTTTTATTGTATAATGGGGAAGCACTTGGCCTTCATCTCACATGGTTACAAGTTGAGATAAGGCCGAAGGTGGAGGCACACTTCACCCGGAAAACAAATGTTTTCAAACAAATAGCACTTCTAATTTAAGAAATTAGGGCTTAAAATGCTAAATAAGTCAACATATGTAACTGAATAAACTACTACTCCATTGCATTTTGGTTGAGTTTTGGAGACACACTCAGGTGGATGGTGTAAAATCCTTAGTATTTTTTTATCTGTGTGAGTCCAGTTACTGGTTAACATGTTTACATCAATGTAGTAAAAAGTTTGTATTCCTTTTGTCATATCTCCAAAGATTAACTTCTACCAAGGCAAATTCAAAGTGAAATGATTTTAAGGAGGCTTTGAAGCACTACTTTTTCACCCCATAGACATTTCAATTGGCAGGTTCGAATCAAATAGAATTATGAAGAATTTTCTATTTTGATTTGTATTTATTTTTAAGAGTGACGCACTACAGACACAGATTATCCCTAACCAATTGTAACTACAAAAAAAATAATCAGATATGTGTGCCATATATAAAAAACTAAGTACCTCGATGCATGTGGCTCAAACTAAAACTTTTGGTAAATATAAGGAAAATCGCTTACAATAAATGAAAGGTAAGTCAATCTTACCTTACATTTAATGTCAGCGAGTTCTGTGACATTTGCACTCATAGTTTGAAAACTAAAACAACAATAAAAATTAAAAATACTGAAATAGTTCTTAGTTTGGAATAATATTAATGATCATTCTCAAAAAAAATAATTGCCTTTGTGAAATTATTTAACAAAATCTTTGCTCAACCATACATTTCTAAGCCTGGAGTTTATGCAGTTTACTTATGGTCTATCCTCAATGCACTTTTTCGGGAAGGCACATGTCTTGCAGCTGTCTTTTTTATAAGTTGTTAATAAGGTTAAGAGTTACCTGTGTAGGGTAGTTCACCCACTGTAGCGCCATTATTGAGCAAGTCATCGCTAATAAGTATGTCATTGCTGATGAGAAGTAGTATAACTTTCTTGTGGTATCCTTTTCATGTTTCCATGATAGCTGAAATGGTAAACTTTTATCAGTAACTAGTTGATTACCATTGGAACTTTGCATTCACCAAGGATTATCTAACACTAGCTCATGGCTTCGCCTCTTATAGTATGCGGATATGTGAACTTCAGAAGCATTGCAAATTATCACCCTAGGTTGATATTGAATTTATGTTAATTAATTTTACTCCGTTTGCAACCCTATAAATTTTACTGAATATTTGAATTAAGGACTAAGCGCTTCCAAGCATCTTTTAAAATGTGCACAGCAAAGACTTGGTATCACCTACCTATAACTGTATTTCTGGTATTGTACAACCCTGATGTTTTTAATAAATGATTTGTGCCTAACTAAAATTCTTATTTTATTACTCTTAAAAATATGATAGTTTAATGGCATATAAAAAGAACACAACATTTTAGCTAGAAGAAATTAAAAGTATTTGAATTTGAACCAGGTTGTCAGTTTCTAAGATTCTGATTTAATGATGAAGTCCTTTCTACAATGAAAGGTAAATATCTGTACTCTGCTTATTCTTATTAGAGGTGTGCATTTTTTTATTTAATGGAAAATGATGTTTGTGGATTGAGTGAGTGAAACAAATAAGTTAAGTTGGGAAATCTGGCACTGTTTGTATTTATGTATGTGGCAATGTTTGTGACTGCATAACTCAGAATGTATAATCTTATTTTAATGCTATGCAAACTAAAAAGAAATAACATAAATGGAAATTGATTGATGTGGGGGATTTATGATTAATGGCTTTTGAGATATTGAGATGAAAAACCATACTCATCCCATATTTTTTGAATGGTCAATCCGATCAAATTAATGAAGATGAAAAAAAAATAACCGATTGATAAGTAAAAGTGTTAACTAAACTCATCAATCAGTCAAATAAAAAAAACTACCCTGTTTTTGAGAAATAGGGCTGTTAAGTGAGACAGGAAGATTTGAAGTTTTGTGGGGTGTCATTTGAAAGAGTATTGACTGAACATTTCAAATTAAGTTATTTACTTTTGAATAGGGGTGGTTTTTGTGATATGCGATTTACCCTCTTAACATGCCCTGTAAAAAGGATAAAGTGCTTGTTATGTCATGTAAGTAGGATATAATTGTATAGGAGCTGACTGCACAATGAACTTCTTGTTTTTTTTTATTGACTGAAACCAATACAGGTCAATACAGGGGTTGACAATAAGGGTTGCAAAAGGGGTTAGTAAGATTATAATCTTTTGAAAGCAGATTTCAAAATAAGTTCATTTTGTCTTTAATATTGGTGGTTTTCAAGATAAAGGGTTGCTCAGGGTAATCATCATGTATTGAAGGATTTTATTAAGGTATTTGGCTTCTGATATAAATGGAAACTGATCTATTTATTTTAAGTTTTTTACTCAATATGGTTGACAAGCCAAGAATGTCATAAAGATCTGAAAATTACTTTTAGGATGTCATTCAAGGGGATTGTTTGACTGTGGACATATCTACCACATCACATCAGCACCTTATTGTCCACCACAATGTAGAAATAACTTTTTTTTTACTGTAAGGAACACACTTTGCAGGCAGATTGGTTTTACAGTTAAACATTTTTTGCACACAGAAGGAAACTGCTGACTTTTTGGTGAAGCTGATTGGTTGACTTTTACGTTTATTTATATTTATAAATTTCTTCAGTGTGAGCTGGAATGGTAAATTTTGAAACTAGGCTCAGGCTCTACTAAGGCAACGGTTTTGAGACCACATTTGAAAAGATAGACACATCAAAGTTTTCCTGTTAGTTAGGGGTGACTTATTTGGTTCATTGCTCTCATTCTGGCTTTGCATAGAGCCTCAAAACTCAGGTGACTAAAGAGAGATTGACAAAAAGTGTGCTTGTGATGTTAGTAAGCACACCTTAAATGGTTGTTAATTAGGTAGGTTTATAATAAAATACCTAACGCAAACCAGACATGAGACCTCCGTTTGAGTTGAACTACTAGTATGAGAGAGTGGAACTACTGTGCCTTCTTATACTTAACGAGTTTTTTCAATATATACAATAAATATTTTATTGATACTTATTTCACACAATATTAAGGACTAAAATGATCCTTCAAAAATGCATTACTATCTCCAGGAAGCTTCAACTTGAAATATTTAGGATTTAGAATTAAGGATTAACTTGAAAGGGTATATTTGCATCAGGTAAATAGGTATTATGTTTGTATTATTACCGGTACGGCACTTAAGTGTCCTAAAAATGAAGTCAGTAGATAAAATACATACCATCAATATCTGAGCAAAAACATAATTCGCCACGCACTGAACAAGCACCAATGATAGGGCGTAAGTAAACTTGTCATTGTTCCCGTATTTTCCTCTTGTTATTTTCTCTTGTAACATACCAAACACAAAATAAAAGCCGAATATTGCAACAGCGTAGAAAATAAACCTGAGTTCACTTGTACTTTTCGTCATTTTTATAAATGAAAATTAGAGAACAGACAAATGCTCTTCTTTTAAGTCACACCACAAATCGAAAAATAACTAAATGACACGTAAGTAAAATCATTTTATTTCAGAAAAATAGAAAGTTTATATCTAGAAAAGTAACAAATACAAGAGCTACACGTGTATTACTAACAATTGACTGGCTGACTGATTCAAAGAGAATACAATACTACGAACGAACTGATAGCTTTATTTCATTGTGGGAGGATGATGGGTGTATTGGGAGAAAGCATAGAGTTTTAGAAAACTATCAACTCGTATCGTGATAGATACATCAATTAAATCAAATAGATCGATTTAACGAGCATTGAGCAATCCCTTTTTCAACTTCAACTTCTTTGTTTTGTTAGGTGTTGACGGCGTAAAGCGTGCACGTCAGCACAGCAGTTCCTCAGACTGTTAAAGATTCCGGGTGAAGTATAGAGATGACGAATATAACTATCAACCAATAAATTTAACTAATATTTAAAATCAACCATTATATTCAATAATCAGAATTAACATTATCGAATAAAAATATCATATCAACTTCAGCCCGAGTTAGAACTAACATAATTGAATGCATTGAAACTTTAACTTTAAAGTGCTACAAATAAGAAACATTTTCGTATGTTGCTGCTCGCAGAGTTTTCAACTATGCATTAGGTTGACTTCATTCAATTGTATGCTTTCGACTCCTCACTATAGAGATTAAATTTCTCTGATTTGCTGTATATGATATTTTTATTCAATACAAAGTGATGATACAATATGATATTTTAAACAAATACCCATAGTGCGACTATGATAGAGACGAATCAGCGGTTACTTTTATTTGATCAATAGAATAAAATATTCAACTGCATTATCATCAACCAATAACCAAATCGTGTACTAAACAAATAATATTAACTAATATTTTCAACCAATAAAAATATCGATATATTTTTTTATCAATTAACAGTTAACTAATATTTAATTTTAACCATTATTGCCATCTTTAGTGAAGTACGCTTCCTTCTACGGCCTTAACATAACTTGAAACAAAGTGAGATGACAGCAAAATTGTTATTTATATAGTATAAGTATTAATATATTGCTAAATACTTAAAAAGAAGGTGGAAGCGCCCTTCACCCGGAATCCTCAACCAACTGAGGAACTGGCTTTTTTACCTCTAAATGCCGGAACACAACACAACAATTTTAAAGAATTGTTGTTATGGCGACAGACTCAGGAAGAATGGTGGTAGCTAGCCAGGCAGACTAAAAAAAAGTCCTACCACCAACCAAACCAAGCACAATTTTGTACTTCCCATGGGGATCGAACCCAAGACCTCTGGATCTGACACCGGTGGTCGAGCTACTAGACCACGGAGGCGGTTGACATTCATGATGAAAATAGATGTTTATTATGTGTTTGGGTGTTGTATCTCTATTAGATACATACGTAGGTATGTATTTAGCTATTAAAGTATTCTTTAGTATTAAAGTATTATATCCGTAATCTAGGTCCTATATTACAAGCTATGCTTAGTTAAGGGTAGATGGCGTTGTGTGAAATTAATGTAAAATACCAATCACAACCTACAGCGCAAAAGGCAGAGTTACTACCAACTGCGCTTTGAGCCTTGTTATTAGGTACGTATGAATAAATAGCTAAGCTACACTGTCCGCTCAACAATATATAAGTCCACAATCAAATTATTATGCAAAGCAAGTAGATGTTACGTTTGTGCGATTGTAAATCTCCCTGGTTGATAAAAAATATATACCATTGTCTGCTAAAAATATATATTACCTATATGTGCATCTGAAATCGCCATCCCGTATGCCCAGCATGGCAATTGTGATATATGTATCCAAGTCCAGAACCAGCAGTATCAACCTTTCCATTGTTGCGTCGCGGAGTGAGAGGATGGGATGATTTATCCCCCAAATCTTTAAGATGCTGAGAGCTTAAAATCACAAATTACCTATATTAATTAAGTAAATCAAGAAACTCGTTGGGCCCAAATGCTACCTAAATAACATTACGTAAAAATTCAGCCTACATATTTTGAGAATTAAATCTCAAAATGTGTAGGTTGGTGTTTAAAACAAATATAATGCTTAAATTGCTGAATAATATAAGTGACAACTTTATATTCGTTTGAAAGTAAGAAAAAAAATTGTATAAAAGTAGGAACTTAATAATATTGACATGTGTGTTAAAGTTGGCAGTATCTACCATAGATTTAGTACACGTAGATTGACAAAAGAGATAAAAATGAATAGTTTAGGCTTATGTGAGATAGTTATGCGAGACCATTCACGTACACGCTATCGGCCTGTATCGGCCTGGCGTCAATCGTGACCGGAACAAATCCCCCTTTTTTAAAAAAAAACTGAGTGTTTTAATGTTTAATAGACGTGAGCTATTTTGTTTACACGTGCAGTCCAAGAATGTAACGTATCTAAAAAAAATACCCTCAGAATAATACGTTTCACATGTAAGTACGATTCAAATATTCTAATGTAATTAAAAATTTAGTAATTAGCTTAAAACCAACAAAACCAACAAAAACATTGGTACATACATGGATTGGAAAAAAAATAGTATTTTATCCCAATAATACTTTGAATGTATTCAAATGTATTCAATTTAAAATAATATCAAATACGATCGATGACACTTAGGAAAAAGAAACTATTCCTGATAAATGACACACATATATTTATTTTAAGCCGTCAGTGTCTGGGCGTGTGTGTGCTGGGCAAAGGCCTCCCCCCACTCCCTCCAGACTTTCCGATCTTGGGCATCATTCCTTCAGTCTTCGCGAAATACGTCTAGCTCATCACGCCATCTGCGCTTAGGTCTGCCCCAACGCCTCCTGGCCAGGTGCGGGCGCCACTCGGTGGCCACCCTCGCCCATCGTTGAGTTGACATGCGACAGACATCTTTCGGCGTTATATCCAGGATTTGCGTTTTGAAACGTTTTGGAACAATACCTGATAAAACTAAAACTAAAAGTCAATTCAACATTTCAAGATTTGCGGTTGTGCAAAGGTGCTTTTGATTAACAAACTGAAACATTACGGAAATAATGGCAACTTCTGAAATCTACTAATGACCGTTGAGACAGAATGAACATTTAAATTCAAAAATTCATTAATGTAAATATATTTTTTGTTTTTAAATTTCCATCATAAATATAACCAATATCATACATCTGCGTGCATAACGCAGCACTATTTGCCTCGCACACATTCACATTACACGCACACTAATGTATTTTATATTTTGTCAAGTCCTTCCATATCAATTTATTTATTACAATCTGACAACGCTATCATATTCTTAATCTATGGGTAGTACAGCAAGTAGCCTATGGGTAGTACAGCAAGTATTAGATGGGTAACATTTATTTAAATGTCTGAAATTCTAATTATGTTAATTCTTTGCTTTTCATCTAAATTCGCTAATTGCTATTGCTGAGGAGGGAGTTGCTAGTATATCCCAGTATCTAAAGCATAGAATCCTATTACTCACAAGATCATTAGTCTATGCTTAAAAAAAAACATTTCTTTTTCATAACCACTGGACCGTGTGACGTTTCGATTGTGACGTAAACAACAGTTGTTGTCAGTGTACTAAGGTTCAAATTTCACACACCACAGATAGATATTCCTGGTATTCGTTACAATTCATGCTAGGGCATCCCAAAACGACAACTTTTTAAAATAAATGCAAAATCCCGCTGAGTCATCCATTTAATTTTTTGTGACTTTTTTTACTTTATTTATCTTATAGTTTAAATTTAACGAACTCTACTCACTAATTTTTACTTGTAAATTCGTAGCTAATATAAGTTTATGTTAATTTATTTAAATTTTATTTAAGGTAGGTAATCATGTTTGTGTGCTTAGCTGTAATTCTCTTTTTAAGTTGTGTACAATTAAAATTATTTTGATTGTATTTATGAATGATTTAGGTACCTAGGTAAATAGCCACCTAAATCATTCTTCATCGGTTCAATGTAAAACTGAAGTACGAGTATTATCTAACTTGTAAAGAATCAATATATCTAACATACAACCATCTAATAACCCTTAAATTCGACTCATGTGCCTACCAACTCACTTTTTTTAATATCATTCGATTTTCTTTCAAGTAAATGACCGTTAAAAGGTTACCTACCTAACCAACCTACAGAATCAGAACAGAGTATTGTATTGGTACCAGTTAGAAAGGCAAATATTACATCTAGGTACTCACCAACCTATTCACAAAAAAAATACTATAGGTAGGTACAATTAAACTATGTACCTACCCTACCTACAAGGGAAGCAGTCGTGATATAGGTACTATACCTATCAAAATGGAATCTTACACAAGACAATTGCTGCATTACCACGCCAGCGTGGCATACGCTAAATAGCTATGCTAAATTGTGTCCCCAAATCAAAAGCCCCGCGCTTAACCGTAGGCTGCAAGATTTTTGGAAACCCGGTGGGCACCGGCGCGGCGGCGGCCGCGGCGCGGCTCTCCACGTAATGAGTGATGGGTAACACAAACAACGTCATGCCGAGAATTTTGGTGGTGTTTGGATATTTCTCTTGACTAATTTATGCGTGAAACGGAACGCTGAGTAGTAAGATAAGCAGAACCGTCGTCTTAAAATGATAAGCTATTCTTTGGTCATTACAATAAGCTATATTTTCGTCTGTACAGACTTGGCCTTCGAAGTTACAATATTTCTTAGAACGTTATGAACTCTGATGCAGAAATGAACGTGCTACGGTTATACTTTTTCATTGTTATTTTATTTTAGCTAGTTTAGTAGGTACCTACCCAGTTCAGTATCAGTTTGACGTTCGGGCAAAAGAAAAATTGTTTAAGTGTGCTAGGTGTACTGTTACCTATCTAATGTTGGTAAATAAAAGTTTCTATTTGTTTACCTACCTTCTTACACATGAAGTTTGTTTGCAATTGCATGAATATTTTGATGTAGGTATTATAGCATGCTTTTTCTCTAAAAACACGTGTAATAAAACCTGTGAAAACACGTAGGTACTAACCTGAATTTACAAGGTCGAATATAGAGTGCTTTAAAGACTACCTACCTATGTATGACGTAATAAGGCGGCAAATTCAACGGTAAGTTTGGTTTTGTTTATTTACCTGCTAAATCTTCATACATTATTTACACACCGAATTATCATGAAAAATTAATTGTCTGAAGCAGTGTTTTGCAAAAAGGTAGGTTTCAAGGTGTTTTAACACAAGCGTGCATGTTTCTAACTGATATAGGTACCTAGGTACATTGAGTATTTAGGTACCTCCTTTTCCTACCTACATAGGTTTGTTTGGATAAGTAGACAGGGACCTTTTTTCCGATGGGGAAATCTACAGGATACCCCACCAAATTGAGGGTGCAATGAGGTAATGTGAGGTTGTCGAGACTCCGACGTAACGAAACCCCCTCGGTGGTTCACGATGCTCTGGGATGTTTGGTAAAACATCTTCCATCCATCTTCCCCGCATATCGTCTTTATCACTTCCCTGGATCTTATCTTAGATTAGATTATCTCTCCCTCCCCATCTGTTTGTGGTTTGTGACATCCACCGTGCGCCGTCACTCATCCCAGGATCCGCATAAGGTCAGCCAGAGCTGTCACCCCAACCACGGAACTGAACGGCCTCTTACTCCTCAGGGGGCCTTACAGGGTAGGCGACGTAGGACGTCTGGCTAAAGACTTCCCGCGGAAACGGCATCCAACCTTTCGCGATCCCGGTCGATTGTGCGTATGTATAATTGTGCTGTAGGCGTAGGTAGGTACTATACGTATACACCCAGTAGCAAGTAATCGCGAGCTCCTCCCCACAGCCCAGCCAAAGGCATAACCTCCGAACAGCATTAGAACATACGATGCTCTCAAAACCGTTGCCTTAGTAGTCGTGGTTTAATAATCTACCCCTCCAGCCCACGGATGCCGTATATTCAACCCGGGGGCTTCACCAAAAAGGCAGCAGCTTTTTTCTGTGTTTAAACAAAACTTTAAATGTTAGCCATAATCTGTCTGCCAAGTTTGGTGATAATGGCCAGACCTTACAGTTTTGGAGGAAGGGCCGTGAAAGGTTTTGCGTCTTATTGTAACGAGCCGCCGGTTCGCTGAAACAGGCCACCTTCCTACACGACCCGTGTCGGCAAGTGGAAATGCTTGGAGAGACACTGGTCTTTCTCCCACGCTGGCCAAGAGAGGACACACCCAGCAAGATTGACCAGGATCCACCATTCCAACGATGTGCCCAAGACACTGGCTGCATTGCCACGCTGCTGAATAGGTAGGTAGCTATGCTAACTAGTATACGCTAGTAGTAGGTAGGTACCATTAGTTATTATGTGGTATTAGCACAGAATAACTAATGGTAATTAGCTAGTAGGTACATTATTATTTTATAATTTCCTATATTATGTTTTTAACCTAATATATATTGTATATATATAATATGACAATATACTTATTACATGTGATTGAGACCTTTTTTTGTAAGCAAAAAGATACCTATGTTTGGAGGTATTGCTCTTCCATTACAATATTGTAAAGTACATTGTAATGGAACCTACGTAGGTACCTGATACGTTAGGCACCTGGCCTACCTACGTAGGTACTAGATAGGTACGTTTGTAGATTAGGATACCTACCCAAGGCACCTACTTGACCTACGATAGGTACCACGGTATTTATTTATACCGGCACAGAATAAATAATGATACATATCTAGTTCCTACCTAAATAGATAAATTAGGCACCTCACTTACCTACCTAGCCGGTAGTAGATAAAAGTGGTTACCTACCAGCCTGCGTGGGCTTGTCTGTGGTCATTTAACCTTGACTAAGAAACAATGCGATGTGTATAGTGTAGATTAGGTACATAGATAAGGCATACCTATTATATGACATACAACATCCATATCTGGAATACCTAAGTCATCTGTGAGGAAACTAACTAGGTACCTAGAACCTACCCAGGTGTGTAATGTAATGTTTTATAATACTTACCTACATATAGCTTGGGGAATCTTTGAATACTTTTTTTTTATTGTAGGTACGACGGGGAAGCGCTTGGCCTTCATCTAACCTGGTAACAAGTTGAGATAAGGCCGGAGGTGGAGGCGCACTTCACCCGGAATCCTCAACAAACAGAGGAACTGGCTATCTTACCTCTAAATGTCGGAACACGCCAATGGGAGGATTTGGTTAAGATTCACATTGGGCAATCGAACACAACGAGGCCTGGTTTCAATAAAATACCTAGTTAATGGAAAAACGCATAAGGCATCACGAGTAGGCATCAAATTTCCTCCCATTTGAGGGTATATAGCTAGACAGATATAAATACAACAAGCTTCATAGGTCAGTTGGTAGTAACTCTGTCTTCTGCGCTGTAGGTTGTGGGTTCGATATCCACCCAGGACCAACTTTTGTGTGATCGTACGTTCGACAAAAGTGGGACATTGCGAGTAACAATCGCTGCCATTTCTACTGTATTGTAATGCTCGACGATTCATTTCGGTGTTCATTAATTAGATGCACTACGATTTAGCGAACGTATACTTGACTGAGTGGTAAATTTGCAACGACAACGCAATGATCCTCAATAGCAATCATAATAAAGGCCGAAAACGATTTAGGCCCTAAACTATGGTGAGTGAGAGAAAGTTCATTGTGTGAGAAAGACAAAGTGAGGCTTCGTTCTTATCTCTACTCTGTGCTGTTTACGGGGTGAGAAGTGACACAGGTAGACGCAAATCTACTCGAAATAACTGATCGAGTGGAACCTAACTGATCAATTATCAGCCACCAAGAGTAAAATATTATTAAAGTACTAATATCGCTATTAAAAAAATAGGGTTGTTGGTTTGTTGGGTTTAGTGTTGTATGTATTTTTGATGCAGAATCATAAAAAAATGTCTAAAAAATAAATAAAATAAATTTGGGATTTTGTATCACTGAGGGGTATGAAAAATAGTTTACGTCCTATTCTAAGACTTATTCAATATACACACAAAATTTCATAGGAATCGGTCAAGCCGTTTCGGAGGAGTTAAATATAAAAATATTCCAACAAAACAGATAATAAGTGTGTAGCACACTAAATACTTTTTAATTGCATTCCAAACAATGACAATCATCAAAATATGACAAAAAAATCTGAACGAACCCACAATAACAATCATCCAAAAAGTGGACCCGAGTCTACCGTACCGAAGGAGCGCGAAGTGACGAACGGAAAATGTTTGACAGGAAAGTACGTAGAACAGTTTATATGGGAAAATAAAACTGTTGTTTTTACTATCTTCCTCGCAATTTTTCCATATTTTCTCAGTTCTCAATTGATTTTGATATAGATTTATAAATATTTATTTCCACAGATAAGGAACTAGGTAGGTACAAACTTAACACGAAATACACATACACGTACAACCCGGAGCACCTCGCACAGCACAGTGCAGTCGTCGTGTATTACCAACCGACAAACCAGGCTATCCACTGTCAGTTAGTATTTTTTTTTTCTAGCTCTTCAACAATACAGAACCACTAGGACCTTATTTCAAAGAAACTGAATTAAAAAATGATCACAAAGGAAGCAGGCGGAAACTCGTATTCGAACTCAACTTAAGGTCGTTCTTTAAAATTTCCATAAAATGAATTAGAAACAATATGTACCTAATGTAAATAAAACAAAAATACAATTTAAAATAAAATTATGAAAAATTTGTAACAATTAAGACGATTTGTAATTTAGACTAATTAAAGTTCTTGCTCGAAGTAACTTCCCCTAATGCCTACGCCAAGTCGCATTCTTGTGAGTTGTGACTACAGAAGTAGTCAAATTCCGCATCGCATTTGCTGCGTTTATAATTCTTTTTTTGAATTCTTCCGCGGGTGACACAGGCGAGACGTCGTAAACAAGGGATTTCATGTGACCGCAGACATATAAATCAACCGGCGTTAAGTCCGAACTCCTCGCATGCCATTTAATGGGTCCTCCTCGACCTGTCCAACGATTAGGAAAATGGCTATCGAGCCATCGCCTAAAATTCACACCAAAATGATAAATATACTAAAATATGTAATGCTTCCAATTAAAGCAAATGAAAGCTATGACCAAGATCTACATTTTCAATGACAGCTGTCAAACTTCAAACGGCCATCTGAAATGTAGTGAGCTCTCTTTACTAGCTTTCATTGAAACAAACCTACAGCGCAGAAGGCAGAGTTACTATCAACTGTGCATTGAGGCTTTTTACTACGTACTAAAGAAAGCTAAGCACTACACTGTCCGGCCCATCTACGTCAACATTCAAATTATTATGCTAAGTATATGATGTTACGTTAGCACGTTTGAAAATCTCCATGTAAAAAATATATTCCGTTGTCTGCTAAAAATATATATTAGATGTGCCTCTGCGATCTCCAACCCGTATGCCCAGCGTGGCAATTTTGGTAGTAGTTTGATAGTTGCGCCGCGGAGTGAGAGACAGGGATGATTTATCAATAAAATATTATATATTGGCAAATATCAATAAAGTAAATCAAGAAACGTGTTGGGCCCAAAATGCTACCTTATCAGAAATCCCACGCGATAATCAACTTCTATTTATGTTATTTTTTACGTTTTCGATTTCATTCATTAAAATCAGATAAACCGTTCGACAGTTATGCCATCACAAACATTGCCACATACTTACTACAAACATACATACATACTAAACTAAACTAAAAAAAATACAGGATACAGATTAAAGTTTCCCGATGCGCGAAATAAGCATAGAAAAATAATACTGCCAATAAAGCCACTGTAATAAATCTGCGTGAAAAGCCCTGAGCTCAGCATGTGATGCGAACAAGGCCACAGCGCTGATTTTCAGCACAAGGCTTTTGACGTGGTAACTGGGATACTAAATGTGTGAATACCAAATTAAAAACAACTAGTATCAAACTGTATCGAAACATATAAATAAACAAAAAAATATTACTGTATGAAAAGGTCTCATAGGCACATATATTGTTACGCCAATCAGAAACGACTAGAATATTCGCGAGCCTTCGCATAGTTCCGAGAAAATAAGACAATAACAACTTGTTTATCAATAACACAAAAGGATGATTTATGACCGCCGTGCCAGATTACGCAACAGTTAGCGGCGCGACCATTCCCGCGCTTACTAGAGTTTTCGATAAAGTTGGATATAAATTGACGCGCGATTCGGCAGCAAGTCAGTATTCGATTACTATACAGCGAGTTAACATCAAGTGATATTTGAGTGCGATAACAGTGTTTAGTGATTCGGTAGTATAACTAAGTAGTGTTGTACTGTGTTTGAGAGTAATTAGTTTGGTGCTGAATAAACGTGTCTTATTTTGAGTAATAACCGGTTGCTTTTAATTCTTACGAACCCCAGCTCGTAACAATATTATACTAACACCTATGCCTATTCTCAAAAGTAAACTTCAAACTAGAAGTTGGTAGGAAATTTATCTGTAGTGCACGAAAATGCAACGAGACAGCCAACCTGCTTTAACCGGAAAAAGGTAGTGACAAGAATGGTTGGAATAAAAAGTGAGGTGGCATTGAACGGCTCTTTGAAAGTCAACTGAATGGAATTTCTTAATTCAACTTAAAATAAGGCTTTGCGCATGCAAACGATCGGTGGAGGGATTGAGTTCCTGCACTTGGTGGCACAAAAAAAAGGAATACTTGTGAGTAATGGACCAGGGGATCGCCCGGATCGGTCTCCTTAGCACACGAAAGCAAGTGTTGTCAAGATGCTCATAAAAAATGAATATGCAAAAGCCTATTTAATATAATAATAATGTAGGTACGACTAGATGACGCACAGCCCTATTATTAGATTTTTTTGTTGTAGTATTTTTTTTACGTAATTATATAAACTCTTTATTGTAATTAAAATTTAAATAAATGAACAAGAACTTACTATATGTACAAACTTAAAAGTACAAAATTAATACTTTATATAAGAGTATAACTCAGTTGATACTACCTACCTTGTGTAAGTACTAGATTGAGGCGACACGTGACCCAAGGGATGGCTCATATTTAGGCCAGCGAATAATAATAGCTATACAGCGTGGCAAGCAGCCACGTGTCTTGGGCATGCTTACAAAGGGCAATTTCAAAATCTTAGCACTAATTTTCGCATCAAGCATCCCCTCCAAATTTCATGTCTCTACGATTAGCCGTTTAGGCTGTGCGTTGTTATCAGTGAGTCAGTTAGCATTTTATATAAGTAATACAATTTTGATTTATGATGTAGGTAACACTTGCAATGTTATTAAATTATTATAAACTCTGTATAGGTACCTAAATGTTGAATGTATCATCAAAAAATTAACCAGCCCGAGGTTCTTGCCTTTCTCCTTGTGTGCTGGTCGCGATTCCGAACAGGCGGTAGATTTGTCGTTTCAAAATGATCCTCAAAATCTTAATGAATAAAAATATTTGACTTTGACTTTGAAGCATTGCGTTATTCGTTCAGGAACAGTCGCCAGTCGTACTAATATGTACACTATATGTACACTACTACTCTTATACATTTTCATAATGAAGCTAATACTAGTAGTTCGCCCCGAACTGAGATCTCGTGACGTCTGGTTTGTATTATGTACACGGAATTCTTTCTCAAATGATCAAATGATAAAAGTGAGGGTTCATAACACCTCTGTGTGTGTTTTAACCGCCTCTGTGGTCTAGTGGTTCAACCCACTGATTTCATATGAATAAGTCATTCTTATTAACATGGAAAGGTTGATGTCTTTTTGAAAAGTGCTCTCAAAACCGTTGCCTTCGTCAATTTTTAAAAATCTACCCTCCACCACACATGCCCAAAAAGGCAGCAGCTTTTTTCTGTGTGTAAACAAGCTGCCAAGCGTGGTGATTACGGTCGAACCTTACAGCTTTGGAGGAAGTTATTTCAACACTTTGTTGGACAATAATGTGGTGTTGATATGGGATATGCACAGTCTATCATACATTATACATATGGGATGTATCGACACCCTTGGTTTGGCAACCCTAGTGATTGAATAACAAAAAAATAATATATAATTTTTTAAAAGATTCCGAATTCTTTTCTTGCGGGCGCTGATGAACATCCTCTGCCCCTTTATCATAAAAACGCACCCCTAATAAGGGCAAAAATAAACTAATTTTTAAATTTGCTGTTTCATACGATTTTTTAAATTTTCAAGACTTTTTTTACCCCTTTTGCAAAACTTATTACATGGGTGGTTTTAACTATAAAAAAGTGTAAGTTGAGAAGACAACCCCTTTAACAGTATATCCTACAAGATATACCAAGCGTTTTACCCTTTTAACGCACCCCTATGCTACAAAACCACCCCTATTATAAAGTATTTTTTTTATAAATATGCGGCCTGTACTCTTTCAAATGACACCCTACAAGCCAAAAATATTCTTGTTACAATTAACACCCATATTTCTCAAAAATACCGATTTGTCCAAAAATTCTTATACCGATTAATGAGTATGTTCTCTTCATATTACAAATTGTGAATTGATCGGATTAACCATTCGAAAGATATTGGTGAAAAATGGTATTTCTTTCGACCCCAATATCTCAAAAACTACCCCACTTATCAAAAATCCCACGACAATCAAACTCTATTCATGTTATCTTTTTATGTTTTTAATTTCAACAAAATCGGATAAACATTTCGACAGTTATGCCGTCACAAACATTACCACATACATGCATACATACATACATATATACATAAATACATACATACAGTGATGAATTTCCCAACTTAACTCGAGATCTCGTTCGCTTCGCTCACTCGATCAACTATATTAACACCTGGTAAATTCTGTCATGACTTTTGTATTCAAGCCCGATATAAAGGTATCCATATCACAATTGAATACCAAAACCACCAGGAGTGCCAAGAGTTTGATTACCAGCTTACTTCAAAAACAAGTAAAGATGTGGCCTTAGATGGAGCACGCTTGCCTAAAACTAGGAACCCATACTAAACCATTTTGAAAATCATAAAGTGAAAACTCAAGAGAAACTAGCCACACTTTTAATTTTATTTATAATATTATTTTTATTTACTACAAAATATACACGCATGAGAAAACGGACCAACATTTGTTTTAAAAGAAACGAACGGTGTTTGTCTATTTAGCAGATTGCTAACTTCGTTTTTAAGCCAATCTTTCAGACCGAAATATTCATTATTTATTTATTTATTTATTTATTTATTTATTTATTTATTTATTTATTTATTTATTTATTTATTTATTTATTTATTTATTTATTTATTTATTTATTTATTTATTTATTTATTTATTTATTTATTTATTTATTTATTTATTTATTTATTTATTTATTTATTTATTTATTTATTTATTTATTTATTTATTTATTTATTTATTTATTTATTTATTTATTTATTTATTTATTTATTTATTTATTAAAACAATAGATAAAAGAAAAAAATGAACATGGTATAAGACAGGTCTAAATAATTAACCAGCCTCTACTAATGCTGTCACGCAGAGAAGAAGGCTCCGCTAAGCCGCCGCCGCCTCACGGTTTCTACACTAGAGCAGAACAAATCAATATCGCTATGCTTGTTTAATAGCAAATTAAAGTTATTGCCGTAGTAGTTCGAAACTGAAGGAAAGCTGCGTCGAGTTGTTAATATGAGGTAGTATCGAACCTTAAACTTAAAAAATAGTTATAAATATGATATAGGTAGTACAACCTAGCTGTTGGATTTAGTCCTGTGCGTTGGATCGAGCAATGTCACGTTTCCAAATCGTTGCGCATAGCAGTATAGGATCACTGATCCCTGAAACCACACTGCTTGTATGATTATTATAATTTTCACAAAACTAGCCCACCCGACAATAATATAACGTACCTACGCAGGTTACATAGGGATGTGGTAATGGAAATAGTATCATAATCCCCGTTTCCCAGGGGGAAATAACGGAGAAGATGATACGAATTCAGTTTTAACTGTCGAAGTTCGGGGTTCGATCCCAGGTGGATACAAATTTGTGCTATTAACCAAACCGGTTACTGGTTGGACTTACCATCTCACCTTAGTACCGCAACGATGTCTTAAATGTGGTAGGTGTGATAATGATCTACCTCCTTGTAGCCCGACTGCCAGTTTAGACCAAGTAAATAGCTTTTGCTAGGGGTTTACAGATTGGTCTATTATTTGTACAGGCTTGTCAAACTAAAGCCAGAGCAAGGATGAACTCTATGATGCAGCGAGCTGTCGCAGAAAGCGGCTCTTCCGTGCATGGAGATCGTCTGTCATTTCGTGACATAAATTATATAAGCATAGTGATTAATAAACTGTATTTTTTTGTTGTTTTTTTATTGTACGACGGGGAAGCGCTTGGCTTTCATCTCACTTGGTTTTCGAGTTATGATAACGCCGACTTCATCCGGAATCCTCAACAGTCTGAGGAACTGGCTATGCTACCTCAGAATGCCGGTACATAACAATTTTATAAATGTTGTTATGGCGACGGAATTATGTAAGATGGTGGTAGCTAGCCAGGCGGACTTAAAGTCCTACCACTAACCAAACCAAGCACAATATTGAACTAGCACATGGGAGCACAACATTAATATGAATGTATTCTGTGTAGTATGTATTTTCCATCACCTTCATTGATTCCCTATATTCAAGAAAATTATGAATTATCCCAAGGAGATTGTCAGGTTGCTATGAAGCTTGCGTTTGCTTAGCGCTTAAAAATATTTTATTTTTAGGTCTGAAAATGACGGAGAAACATAAGAAACATAACAAAGGCTTCAGAAAGTTCCTTCCAAACTTTTTCTTTAAATCTAAAGACAAAAATAAAGAAACGAACTCCAAAGTTGAAAACACCTCTGCGCAAGGTAATCAATATTATGATCCACGGTCATTGATAAGATCTGATAAATGCGAAGCTAGCGATAATGAACGAATATACGAAAACTTGTCAACAGCCCGGCACATTGATACTGAAAGTCAGAGTATTGATATATATTCGTCGAGTAGTACATTAGTTTCAGAAAGCAGAACCAAGTCGCGTGATATAAATGTTGCAAGTGGCAAGCGTCACTGCCACGCAGCAAGACCACAGGTGTCGTCGAAACCCGTCGATATGAATTCCTCAACCAGAAGCCATCAAACACCTGATACCTCCAGGTCCCGATACCCAGATGTATACTACCATTCTTTAGAAAAAAATATGGATAAAATAACGCCGTTGGATGAGTACAACATTTATAAAGCGTCACAAGAGCCATCCTATCCGACATCCGTCGGTGCTGAAATAAAAAGAGTTAGTACGAACATTTTAATATCTCCGAAAAAAGAAGCTGAAGTTTGCACTATCCAACCAACGAGGGCAAGAAGCTTATCGTTTGACAATAAGCAAAAGCAAATGAAACTGCAAATGGTCCTTAATAAAAGTACCGTAAAGAAATCGTATAATTATTCAGCTCCAACAACACCGATTCCGAATAACTATAAAATCCCGAACATGCCGAAAACAGTATCTCCGTACGAACACGTCAGAAAAAATATTATAGAAGCTGAAGAAAAGAAATATTATAATAGTAGAACCAGTCTTCGCAGCAACATACTTTTACCTAACCAGGAGTCTGTGCTACAAGCTCAGAAAGAAAATGCAGATAAAGTAAGAACTAGACAAAAAGTAGAGGCATTTTATTGGAAAAAACTCAAGGAAATGAAAGATAAAGAAGATGAGTACTATTTAACCCAGTCGTTGAAAAACAATAGATCCCGCACGATTCCGACGCGACAATTCGCGTACCAGTGCAATGGTAGCTCACCTGTGCCACTTCCAGCTGAATCGCGTAGCTCTAGCTTACCGAGAGGCAGAGATCTGCATGGCTTAATGAGTCATCCAATTTCTTCACCGTTTACAAGACACGCGCCCGAAAGGCGGACCGACACGTTCATAAAAAGTCCGACGCAATTTACTGATCCAGAAATAATTTATCGGCATCCAGAAAAAAATAATTTGAGTACAGTAACGACGGTGCAACGTTCAACACCGATATACCGCGGTTTGTTAACTAGACAGAGTGATGTCGCGATCAAAACTCAACCTGTGAGTCTCGACATTTTAAAAAAGGATATGAACAGTGAACCGAAAATGTCTAACTTAGGACACACATATCCTCTAATTAATCAAAGACACAACTGTCCAGTGAGCACAAGTGTTCGTGAAATGTGGAAAGGCCCACCGAAGCCGCCAGTGCGAACTTCAAGTGTCGGTTCCAAAACTTTTAGAGTGCTAAATAATGGGAGAATTATTCATTTAGCGGGAACGGGCCATTCTTTGTGCTCTGAGTCTGAAAGCGGCTCAGAGGCAGGGGATATACGGCGGACATTGCACAACAGAGGTAAGCTCCATACTTTATTGTTATTGTTTTAATTGCATTTTCTAACAGAAGAGTAAAAACCGGGGCAACGCATGCTAGAACGGTGTTATTCATTTATCTAAGCACTTCATTCGTATTTTTTATCTTATCTACCTATCTTTACGTTTCAAGTTCATTTAAACCAGATACTTCACTTGTCATCATAATATTAATGCAGTTGTTGCATAATATTCTCAGCTAAATTCTTTAAAATAGCATGCTCACGCGCATAACTGGAACATTGGATGTGTGGAGTACAGCTGGCCCGTGACCTCATTGAGTAGGTAATACTCGTAACAGACAGAAATAGCTTTGCAATTGCGATAGCTATACCTATAACCTACCAACATACCTCCAGTAACAGTGAATTAACCAGGTAACAACTGGCTGGAAACGACTAGTAATAGTTGTTGAAGAAATATTATTATCATAGGAATACAATGCAATCTGGGGTAAGTAGTATGAATGGAAACTTAGGATTTTTTTTTCTGTCGCCAGGAATAAATCGTGGATATCATTTATATACAAGGTTTTTTTTTCAGTCATTTTTGACTAAGCTGCAAACTAAGCAAAGCTTATAATACCGAAACTGGGTTAGAAGTATTCTATCCACTAAGGTCTCTAGATCTATATTTTTCGAAAATATTACTTTTCGTTTTATTTGTAAAATAAAAATCTTAAATAAAATTACCTACTTACAATCAATTACAAAACCGAATGAAACCCACAAATAATCCAAATTAGTGGGTTGTCGTACTCACTACGTCTGAATCAATTTCAATCTGGAGCATTAGCTTTTTATATAGGTTTTGTGTTGGTTAGATTAGCAGATGAATTCTCCACAAGTCCTATTCGATGACACAGGTTACACTGAAAAAAAAAGCATGCACAGAAGTTACGTAGAGTCGTTAAATACCTGAAATAGACATAATGGCTCCCAGTTGTGTATATTACGTTTCTCTTATAGTACCTACCTATATTCTTTCCATTACCATCAGCTTTATACTTTTTCGGCGATAATTCCTAGTGCCTACACTACGATCGAGCTATCCTTCCTTTGCACATTGAAAATGAGCTTTGGATCAATTTAAAACAGTTTTAAATCGTGGCTTTTGTTCGAAGCCATCCAATTTTCCCAGCCTCATAATAGTGTTGCCGCAGGTAGACTTTTTCAATTTCCTTGCTGAAAATTTATTAAAGTGCCTCTGTGCACAGTTGATTGAAAACAAAATACCTTGTCCTAAAGGATTCCATTAAGATTGTATTCATATTGACAGGTTTCAGTTTTCTTATGATTTGTGTTATTTTTCATAATAAGCCCTATGTGTCCGGTGGTATTCCTCTTTCCTTTTAAATTTTTCGTCATTTTATAGATACTTTATACATGCGCTAAAAGCTTTCTTGTGATGTATAACATCACAAGAAAGATTTTAGTGCATGTAGATTTTAGCCGCTAATGGAGATGTGTCCAAAGGCATGTCGTTGCTGTTGACATGACATTGTGGACAAAGGCGACATGCCTTTGGTGGAACAAGACAATGAGGTTTGTATAGGTAATTTATTATGTCTAGTCTTGGTAATAATGGAATGATTTATACAAGAGGTAAAATTGCGAGTGAGTATAATATTGATGATGTCTCTATTGTTGCTTCTCACTGTCGTCTATAAGGAATGCATTAATGAGTATAGCAACTGCCTCATGGCTCTACTACAATCAGCACTAGTTAGGTATGTTAAGATGAACGCCGTGCAGATTTGGCGTAAAAGAACAAACATCCGTTACGATAATTCGCTTTTAAAATGTCTGGTAAATAAAGGTACTGTCCACAAAACTAGTTTGAACATAGCTTAAGAATTAGTACCTAGTTTGAGTTCTTAGGTTAATAATTTTATCTTATCTTATCTTATCTCAAGTAAAAACAATATATATAAGTAAATAAGCTTAAGTTCTCCTGGTACCAAATTTCATCCAAATTCGTTAGGCTGTTTGAGCGTAATTGGGTGACAAACATACATGAATTATTTCGACGCCCATGGGATCATTGAACTTTTCCGGGATATAAAGTAGACTATAAAATTATCATCACACATCAACAGCATTAGTGTCCACTGCTGGACAGAAATGAAATGAAATTAAATTAAATTATTCATTTCTCTCACAAACAAACAAAGAATTCTAATGCTAGAGTCATACTACATAATAATATTATATGGAAGAGCTGGTGCCTGCAAGGTTGTATTAAAGGAACCTGTTTGGTAGGTCACCAGGCCCTTCGCCCTCACACACAGAGCCTCCTCCAAAGCTGGAGGTTTTTTTTCCACAATCACCACGCTTTGCAGGCGGATTGGTAATCGCAGTAAAGGTGAAGATAATACACAGAAGGAAGCTGCTGGTGGGATCCCTTGGTCGGCTTTTACGACATCCATGGGCTGAGTTGGAGGGGTCAATTCTTAAGCCGCGACCGCCACGGCACATGTAAATAGCAATTTGTGCAAAATTTCAGCTCATTCTGTTCTGTAGTTAATGATGCATGAAAGAGCAACAGAGAGCCAATCAGGTATGGCGATGTGCGACATCTCGTTTCAATCCCACGGGAGCTGAGTCATGAGATTGCCGCCTAACCGCCTCTGTCTGTGGTCTAGTGGTCCACCCACCGTTGTCAGATCCAAAGGTCCCGGGTTCGATCCCCAAGTGTAGTACAATATTGTGCTTGGTTTGGTTGGTGGTAGGATCTTACCAAATTCTGTTGCCATAACAACAATTCTTAAATTGTTGTGTTCCGGCATTCAGAGGTAAGATAGCCAGTTCCTCAGTTTGTGGAGGATTACGGTTTAAGTGCGCTTCTACCTTCGGCCTTATCATAACTTGAAAAATCAGGTGAGATGAAGGTCAAGCGCCTCCCAATCGTAAAAAAAAATCACGCAAATCCGTTCAGTCGATTCGGCATGAAGAATTGCCAAACATACATACACATAAACTTCGCCTTTATAATTTATTTTATTTTTTTGTGTAACGTTCTTCCAGCGAAACTTTCAAAATGGACTCAAGACAAACAAACGTTAATTTGTGTGTAACAGGAAGTACATGTATGTGATAAAATGAAGATTGTGTGTCTTGTTATCTGTCGATGATATTGAAGATAATATTGAGAACGTTTGGCTGCACAATGTGAGAACAAATTTGCAAAAACACACAGTTTGGAAGAAAAAAAATAGCAATGTTTTTAAGGGATTCATGTTCTTTTGTTTCACGTCTTCTTTAAATATCATTCGATTGATACTAATGGATGTGATTTCATTTATTTTAAGTGTCTTGGTACGCAATATGGTATGGTCCACCTGTTCATCGGGGTACCTCAAATGGCCATAATCTGAGGGTCGGAACAAACCTTGTACCAACCAAATACGGCACAAATTGGTACCCCTATATTCTATATGATTATGTTATTGTTGTGGTATGGTGGTTGATGTAACGTCTCACCCTGTATTGGTTGAAGTTTGGGATTATCTGACAATTCGGTTCAATCGGCCAATACAAAAGCCATCTTATTCTAGTAAAAAATATACAATAAACACCTTTTCTAAAACACCTTCAACCATCTGGCTAGTGGTTGGTCTGCATCGCGTGTCATTGCAGCACCATTCAATTGACTGCAATTATGACTTACATCCGGTTTATTGCCTCTGCGTCGCGACTTGGCTCGCTTGCCTGAAGGGCATCGGTACAGTCGTCTCGATATTTGAACACTACAGTGTGTTCAGGTTATATTGTGCGGCGCAGCGGGGACAGTCGCCGCGTTAACAATAATATGAATAAAAACCGCTTAGTTTCTCTCAAAGAGTTACCATAAATGATTTCATAACTTATAAGTACAGAGTAGGTATTAAGCTACGGAAAATTACTTATAACTATACATGTGCGTACTAATTAGCACAGCTCGTGAGCGATTGGTGCTTGAGATAGGTTTGTAAAAAACCTGTTAAACAAGTCACCTATGGCGCACCTACAAAGATGGTAAAATACTAAGTGTGCAAGTCGTCTGCATTACATATCTTTTTTTACCTCCCCGTAAACAAATAAAAATAAAGCTAAGTAAAGTATTAGCCACAAAAATAAATAAAAAGCTATCAGATATTGCGAGTAGTGCAGTAGCGAGTCAGGATCATATGGGTGTGTGAGGTAAGATAAGTGTGTAATGTATGACTCAAGGTGTGGATGTGTGGTGAGGTGTGGATGAGTAGGGTTGAATGTGTGTTATACGATAGGGAAAATAAATGTATGCAGGAACTGCCTATAGTATATATACACAGTCAGGTCATAAATTCTGTCACAAGTTTAATATAAAATAATTGAAACAAGTTTATTCATTATGTTACCATTTATATACCAAAATGAACTTAACGAAACATAGATTCTTATGACAATAAAATTTATTCAAAATGACATCCGTGATTTTGAATACAGGCCTTCAATCTGCGCGGCCAGTCGTCTATCGCAGCACGAACGAGGTCCATGTCAATATCGGCGGCTGCCTTAATCAAGGATGTCTTGAGTGACTCCAAATTGGGATGAGGCTTTGAGCACGCCTTTTCCTCCAAGTGTTGCCATATCTTGTAATCTAACGGACTCAAATCTGGACTAGAGGAGGGCCAGTCTTCGTGCCGGATGAAGTCGATTTCACGCGCCGCCAGCCAGTCTTGTGTGCTCTTCGCTCTATGAGCTGGCGCCGAATCTTGTTGGAATACCCAGTGCCTGTTATTGAACATGGTATGAGAAACAGGTTCCACGAGGTTCGTCAGGACTGTATTTTGATACACAACTGCATTCGTTTTTACACCTTTCTCACAAAAATTTACCTCTGTTAAGCCCCAACAAGAAACTCCCAACCATACCATGAGCGAGGATGGAAAATGACCTCGTTGGACACGCGGAATACGGTTGCTCGCTTCTTCACTACTGTGTGCGTACACCTTATCATTTTGTTTGTTGCAGCTCTTTTCTACGGCAAAAATTTTTTCATCCGAAAAAAGAATTTCCCGATATTTTTTTCCCGCGTACCGCTTCAACAAAGCCCGGCATCTCTTCAGTCTCAGGTCCATTAGACGAGCATTTAAACGATGTCCTGTTTTTCTTCGATATGCCCGAAGCCCTAAGTCTTCATTTAACACCCTTTTCACCGTGGTTCTGCTTAACCCCATCTGAAGGGCCAACAGTTTCTGCTTACGTTTGGGATTTCTTTGAATTCGCGCCTTCACAGCTTTTATCACTGCTGGAGTCCTAACAGACCGAGGGCGACCACTTCTTGACCTGTCATCTACACTAGAGTCTTCATTGTATCGTTTGATGGTACGATAAACGAATCTTTTGGTTATATTAAAATTTTTCAGTATGTCAAAAAATTGAATTGGCGCGTAACCGCAACGTTGCAACGCAATAACTGCAATACGGTCTTCTTTAAGCGTCCACTCCATATTTAAAAATGAGTAACATTCTAAATAGTATACATTTTTATTTTCATGAACAATTCGAAATTCGAATTCAATAAACTTTTTTGTGGCCAGCATTCTAAAAGAAAAGTTTTTACTGTGTGACAATACTTATGACCTGACTGTGTATATATGGATAGCAATAGACATACACGAAATAACAAATGTATTGTATCTATTTAAGATTAGGAGGTGTTAGTAAGTTTTCTGTCTCTTCATAGGTGAGTGTTTATAAGCCACTGTGTGAAAACGTACTTACAGCCTAATCTAGTTTTATGGTAAATGGAAAGGTAAGTTTTAACTAAATTATATAAATAAGGACTTATGAAGACGACGAAGTTCTGGGCTTAGTTTGTATCTGGTGCTCTATTTTTTTTTGTAATGTTAAGTTATACCAAATTGCTGCTGCCTTGAAAGATTTTGAACTACTGTAATTTTATGTACTAAAATTAAAAGAACGATTTAAAAACGAATAAGCACTTTTTTGAACGTCATCTGTACCTTTGCTGTAAGCGACGCTGCGGGTATAATTATCATGTTAAATTACCAAGAGCACATAGCTCGTAGACGTCAAAATACGATTTATTCCTATGCCGCGAGTATTTCATGCGTATTTTTTTTGCGAATGTGAGTTTTGTTATATATTTGCGTATTAATCTGGTACTTTTTACTTCATAAATCAGCTTTTAACCGCCTGTAGTCTAGTGGTCCGCCCACCGGTGTCAGATCTAGAGGTCCCTGGTTCGATCCCCAAGGGTAGTTTAATATTGTGCTTGGTTTGGTAGGACTTTGATTAAGAGCGCGCCCAATGACAAAATTACGCAACAGGAGCATTTTCAAACACACTCTTTGATAGTAACGAAAGTAGTTATACCAATAAAAAAAAATACTGAAAGCTGGGAAAAATCTATTATATGAAAAAGTTATTTTTAAAAAATTAAATAGATACTACACTAAAAAAACGCTTTTAATTCAAATGCTCGAAATTATCAGCGACAACCCCATTTTTTATTTATGAACAAAATAGCTAGACTTGTGTTTTAGTCGAATGATCGGCTAGTTTTTTAATTTCACGTTTACATTTTGATTAAATAAAACACTAACAAAAATTATACCCTGGACCTAAAAGCCATTTCATAAGCAACTGAACCATGCGATTTTCGACTTTATGTTATGCCATTTGGATACAAAATAGATCATGGCTTCTTGGTCAGTTGTCGGGCAGCGCTCTACGTGGAAGGTTGTTCCCGGCCGCTTTGTTTCGTAATCCAGCGCGTAATTTGAATTATGTTTTGAATATCTACTGGTACTTATCTATTTTTATTAATCAGGTTCGTACCTATGCATAATAAAATTAATTGAAGACGAATTTCTATTATAATATTTTCAAATCAACGCAAAGAGTTGATAATGGTAGCACCCTATTCTCATACAAATTGAGTCTAAATTTGATGGGCTAGCGTTCAAACCCGACCGGGCCGCGCGTTTGCCGCTGCACTGATCATTTCTACGTAATCTTGACAATATAGGCAAGATTTTCAGACAAATCATTGTATCCTCATAGCCTCATAGCTCAGTTGGTAGTAACTCTACCTACTGCGCTATAGGCTGTCTGTTTGATTCCCACCCAGGACAAACATTTGTGTGATGAATAGAGATGTTTGTTCTGTGTTTGGGTGTTTGTATTGACACCACTTTTGACTTTAAACACTTTGGGATTCAAGTAACAACAATCTCAGCTGTTTTCTTAGGTAATGATAAAAAAAACTTCAAGTTTTCACTTCTGTCGTGGCTCTCCCAGAGTGCCAGTGTTTTTTTTGTAACAAAATTTGTCCAGTTACAGTTTGGTTGGTGGTAGGACTTTGTTTGAGTCCGCCTGGCTAGCTACCACCATCTTACCTAATTCTGTCGCCATAATAACAATTAAAAAAATGTTGTGTTCCGGCATTCAGAGGTAAGATAGCCAGTTCCTCAGTTTGTTGAGGATTCCAGTTGAAGTGCGCCTCCACTTTCGGCCTTATCTCAACTTGTTACCAGCAGGCCTATTACCTAACTCTGTTTCATTTGGGTTTCAATGGGTTTCAATTAAAATGCCTGCATTTCTGATTGAAACCGATTGAAAGGGTCGAATTTCATGATTTGACTTTCTAGAATAATTAAATTATGATACCGTGTAGATTTGATACTTTTAAGTGAAGATTGTTCACGTATCGAAAATAATTGCCAACAGGAAAAAGTGCTAGAATTTGTGCGTCTTATACTTTCGGAGATATTTTATGATAAACAGATTTTGCGAAACATTGCATCAGCAAAATATTGTGTCTTTGTGTATTGAACCAAATACAACAATAGATAGCTAGGTCTTCACGTGGGTCAATCGTGCCCGTAATTTTGAAATTTGTATGCCGGAAGGTTTCAGAGAAATTCAAGATTTTGTTGTGGTAACGTTTCGCAGATTTCCACATCCCGAAAACCGCTGGATGCTCCAATTTGAAAATAATACCACGAATAGACCTTGATTTGTGTGTTGCTTAGTATTTCAAACTAATTGGCGAATACATAGTAATTAATAAGTTTTTTAAAATTATTAAAAATCAAGGATACAAGGATCGTAACAATGTGTTTAAAGCAAAATGTGTCAGAAGTGGTGTTAGTAATGGGTCGCTAGTTCAATGTTTTTTTTTTCCATCTCAAGCAAAATATTTTTTTACTGGCCCTCATTTTATTTTTTTGGTACGATTAAAATAATCTCCTATGTGAAGATAGCCGTTTCTATTTTTTAGATATTTGGAATAACAGTTTCCGACAAAAGAACGTCCTACCAGAGGATTTTCTTAAATTAACTTGTAAAAAAAAAACTGAGTATGACGTCGTGTAAATGTTTGTGATAACATTAAATTCGTGTATGGTTCTGGAGATATTGCAATTGTTAACAAAATATAACTGCCTACTACCTACCGACTACTAACTTTCTTGGGTTATGTAGGTATAGGTAGTAGGTACATACTTCAAGTACCTATTCTGACTATCCACTGACGGCTGTCGTATAAATATTCATTCCAAATAACATTAAAATCCGTTCGCAGTAATAGTTCCTCAGTGACCGACAATACGGGTTTCGCCGAAACCGGTCTACTGGGGATCTTCTAGTGTACGCCACGCATATTTGGAGCGAAGCAATCGAAAAATACGGCGAAGCTCTGGCGGTTTCGCTTGACATCTTGAAAGCCTTTGACAGAGTTTGGCATGACAGTCTTATTGGTAAGCTACATTCATACGGACTACCAGATTCATTATTTTCCTGGCTTGCAGATTTCCTGAGAGATAGATCTATACGTGTAGTCGTCGACGGCTGCACGTCTGATCAAATGGCTATTAATGCCGGTGTATCTCAGGGTGTACCTCACATATTAACGACCTGCTGACGCCCGGTATTATTGGGTACGCAGACGATAGCCAAGGCCAGACTGAATGACATTCAGAAGGAGAGAGATGAAATGCTGCAACCTCTGAATATAAAACTCAAGACTGTCTCCGACTGGGGTGATGTCAATCTAGTCAAATTCAACGCCACAAAAACGCAAGCATGTCTCTTCTCATCTAAGAAAAGTTTGTTTGCTGGTAATCCTGCATTCAGGGATGTCCCTGTAGCCATACAAGACCACCTTAACCTTTTAGGCGTCACGCTCACCCCTGCCCTTAACTTCGGAGCTTATATCGAGTCTCGGGCCAAAACCGCTTCTATGATGTTAGGTATACTAAATAAGGTGCGGCGGTACCTTACACCTGGACTGGTATGGAGTACTGTTGTCACCTTTGGGATGGCTCGGCAAAATACCAACTTGATGCCATTGACTCGATCGAGCGTAGAGCTTTTAGACTGATAGGTGAGCAATTTATGGCGAAAACTAAGATCCTTAGTCTCGAGCATCGCCGAAAAGTCGCTTGCCTATCTTTATTCTACAGGTTTCATTTTGGTGAATGTGCACAGGATTTGCACGATTTCATTCCATCCTCTCCTTTCCACAACAGGACAAGCAGACGCACAGAGTACTACCATCCATACCTAGTTAGTGTACCACCCATTCGGACCAAGCGGTTCGAATCCACTTTTATAATAAGAACAGCCAAGGTGTGGAACTCTTTGCCGTCATCAGTCTTTCCTGCCACATAAACTTGGGTCTTTTTAAGGCAAGAGTGAATAGGTGTCTCCTAGACCATCGTGCTACATCGTCGACCACATCCTCACTTAACATCAGGTGAGATTGTGGTCAAACGATGGTCTATTCAATCATAAAAAAAAAGGTTTTTAATGAATAATCGTGAACCCAATCGTAAAGTAATAGTATATGATTTATCTTAGTGTAACGCATTTAATGTGTTCAGCGTCAAAACCTCGAGCGATCGTGGCGCGCTGTGGTAGCTTTATTCACTAGAGCGGGCAAGACGCGCGGGTGAAATATGATTTTTTCCTGGCATCGGGCGCGCTCTTAAGTCCGCCATAACATTTTTAAATAGGTAAGATGGCCAGTTCCTCAGTTTATTGAGGCCGTTTATTGATATCCGGGTGAAGTGCGCCTCTACCTTCGGCGTTATCATAATTTGAAAAATCAAGTGAGATGAAGGCCCCGTCGAAAAAAAAAATGTTTGATGGGAATGGCTTTATGTCAAGCTTTATTTTGGCAATTAAAACACCTAAAAAACTACTAATCATATATTGAAAGTTGATGAAATACAGTTTTAATAAGATAGCGACTAGAAAATTTGACCCACATGCATTTTTCGTTCATCAAACAATCACTGGTCTGGTGATCGGAGATAAGTAATTCATTTTTTTATTGTTGTCCGTTTTTTAACATGGGGTCTCACAAGTTCTTAATTTTAGATTATATAATTGACTTATTTGTCATAAAACATTCTAGTAGGTATGAATTGTAAAATCGAAGAAAGTCAAACATTTTTTTTTCAAAACCACTAATACTACTTATATAATTATTAGGTAACTATAAGTATAAGTATATAATGAAGTACAGTTATTTCAGATTTATTTAAGGGCAGTATTTTATGATGATAATTCACTACATCATCAGCCTACCTTCATCCTAGGCCGGATCGACACGGCATTACCTTCTTCTCTTACATTCATTTTTATCCATTTTCCCGCATTGCCAGTGTGTGACTAGTCAGTCAGTAGACAGTCTTAAATATGTATAACACGTGTTATTGTTACAGTCCTCAATATAAGGGGTTATATAACATTTGAAGTATTTACTTCTAAGACTAGTTATTTTTTGTAAAATTTAAAAATGTTAAAATAAAGGATAGGTGAAGACCAAGCGCTTCTCCTTCGTGCAATAAAAATAAAAAACTATGCTATAACATTTTTTTTTCCTACTTTAGCAGTGTGTGACTAGTCAGTCAGTAGACAGTCTTAACATTTGTATAGCACGTGTTATAACAGTCCTCAGTATAAGAGATTAATACATTTTGAAGTATTTACCTAGAAGATGAGTTATTTTATTGTAAAATTTAAAGATGGAAAAATAATGGATAGATGAAGAACCGCTTCCCCTTCATGCAATAAAAATAAATAAACTTAGTAATTACATTTTTTTCCTACCTTGGCAGTGTGTGAGTCTGGCAGTAGACAGTCTTAACATTTTTAAAACACTTTTTATTGTAACTGTCCTCAATATAAGTGATTAAAACGTTTAAAATACACACTTAGAAGTATTTTCCTAGAAGACAAGTAATTACTATGTATTTTATTCCTACTTTGGCAGTGTGTGACTAGTCAATCAGTAGACAGTCTTAAAATGTATATAACACGTGTTATTGTAACAGTCAATATTTCAAGTTTTTTTTATTTAGTTAAAAGTTTTTTTTTTTGTAAAATTTAAAGATGGAATTAAAAATATAAGATCGGTCAAGACCAAGCTCTTCCCCTTCGATCAATAAAAAATAAGAAATTACATATATATTATTATTTTAACTGAGCTTGCTAATTTTAAACGCCTGAGACCCATGTCGTTGTGAGTTTGCCCTGGCTAAAGCCGCATTGCGGAACAAAACTATGCGATTTTTTTCTTTGGTATATTTATGTAGCAAGCTACAAAATTAATTTTACTCTTCCTTTTGTAACTGGTTATTGAACAAGAAAACCACTTTTGCAATGGAGTTAAGATAGTTTTTTTTAAAATAATTTACCAGGCTGCCCCCTAGTTGGTCGGTTGGTATTTCCAACAACTCACTCAATTTAATATATGCACTTTATGAAGGCTCACACTGCATAATGTATTTTATGGTATTATGTATTTTCATGTTCTACTTTTCCCCTTCTATTTAATATCTTTAATCTCTCTTAGTAAGTAAGGCTTTGCCATACTTGTTTTAAATGTATGTGTTAGTTCAGTGCAGTGTTCTGTTCTGTAGTTCTGTGCAGTTCTTGAGCAGGACGTCCAAAATGGATAGAACCACGTATACATACAGCATTACAAGTATGTTTTACGTGGTTCTATCCATTTTGGACGTCATGCTCAAGAACTGCATGCAAATGACAAAAAACAAGAGGAATTGGTAATGCGTAATCTGTAATGCGGTTATCTGTTATACTTTCCGCGGAATAAAAAACGCAATATAAATCGCATGGGTTTTGCAATGCGGCCTTTCCCTTAGTTATAACTGTGCTTTGTTATACGCAAGCATCAGCCACCCCTCCGCTCGTCGCGTCATCTGATCAATCGACAATAGCATCTGCCTGGGCGTTTACTATTACTAAGTTTACTTTACATTAGACATTGTATTAGAAGACAATCAACGCCACAGCTGGCATTGTAATTGAAAAAACGCGTTTATTAATGCGTTAATTTACGTTCAACATTAAAACTAGTTATTAAATTATACCTACTTAGCAAACATTTTGAGTTGATTTCTAAAGCTAAAGATCGTAATGTACTCTATGTATAAGGATATGTTTTGTTGATATAAATTGGTGGTACAATATAACTAATTACGTACAATTTTGAGCTTGTATTTCCTTGGCATAGGGACAAAATCTAATAAGGTATGTGTATTCAGTTCCCGTTCCGCGACGGTCGAGCGTGGTCGCGACCGATTCGAGAAGAAATACCTCTCATCAAAACATTGGTCCACCAGACCTTCACAACAAAAATGGCAGTGTGTGAAACCACAAATATTTTTGCTTAAACAGAACTTAGAACTTAGAACCCTAAAAATTTACATACAATTACTATCAGTGCCTTTAATTTATTATCAGTACATTTTTTTAAAATTATTTTAAAAAAACAGTTTTTTTTTATTCTCTGTCTGTAACGCAATCAAAGGAGTGTAATTCTAAAGTTCGTTAGATTTATAAATGCGTTTGGATTGTGTTAGTGTTTTAAATTTAAATACATAAAAAGAACCAGAAGCGCCACCTATGCACCCGGAAGGTGTAGGATTTCAAAGAACGTTTAAGTTTTCCTGATTTTTCTAATTTTGGATTCCAATATCAGATAAAACTAAAGAAGGTATCTTAGACATACTATTATTATATCATATATAATATTTTGAAAAATAATCATACATTTTTATCTGAGATCTGAAAATTTTGGCAGTTGACACCTACATAGTAAATAACATTTTCATATTCCGTATGTAGTTAAACCCTGTTGGTAAGTACCTACTGAATAAAAAAACATAAATTTACAGATTTTAAGACTACTAATGAAGCAGCAGTTCTACTATGCTGATAACATTTGTAACCTATTAAAGTTAATAAGACAATGTTATAATTTAAACATCATGCTGGGTTATCTGTCTGCAGTCGACGTAACGGGCTAGCTCCAAGAGTCTGGCACAGCATCTTGCTGCCAAATTAGATAATTTTGGGTAAAAAAAACCGAAGTATATACAAGCGCAAGGTCGTCGTCCGATCGATCGCTGTCGCCGTTGTGCGCTTGTGCCGTCGCAACACCGCACCCACGCCCAATCGTGGCTTTGACAGCCTCTTCCTCTACCACAGAGGCTGACAAAACCACGTGTCACAAGCTTGACAAGATGGCGCCAAGTCAAGTCAGTGTCAGACTCAAACCGCGCATCAAAGAACTAACACGGTCTCCGTTTCAGACGCCCTAGTCCTTTCGCGCGTTCCAATCAACTCAGACGCATCCGTCGCGTACCAGGATCTTCTGAGAGTAGTAGTCGGTGTATGATAGAAAATAGATAATAAATACTCTATAGTGTATACATGATAAGAAATAAATGTAAAACAATAAACAACATATTTATGTGTCAAATAAAAAAGAAGAAGAAGTTCTTGTATTGTCGATGATTCTGTCTCGCTGACTTGACTTAACGCCCGTGTATTGCAAAAATGCCGCGTCGACCCGGTAGGATCTGCAATCATAAATAAAAACAATTATTTATTAACGGAAACGGCGGTGGCGCTACCAGCGCAGCGGGGGGACCGGCGCGGCCGGCCCCTACATGCCAAGCTGGTGCGATCTAAACACGACTCTATATCGTTGCTGCTTGATCGAAAATACTTTTTTCTATACGTTCGTTGCCATACTTTTTGTATAATAGTCAATACAACAAGGGACTTAAGTAAACAATACTTTTCAAAATTTTGACAATATTCAAACCTAACCTAACCTAAATATTGTTGTTATACTAGCCACGGATGGTAGGTATTATACTGTCTAAAACTACTAGTCTACTACTTTACTGTAAAAACTATAGTATTATGTTGCTCATACAAAAAAGACAAAAAAAACTGGGTATATATACTCCGGTAAGTTTTTTTTACGATGAAAAAGTTTAAATCTCCCTAGTCATCGCGACTGACGTACCTTCTTACATTTGCAATGGATGTGGCAAGATAGTGAGACTTATAGGTAATGTACAAAAGTCGGTAGCTACATAAAGATAATCACATTCATATTTTATTATATTCGAGTAAAAAACGTGAAATAGTAGATAATTATACAAGGGACTAAAACGACCCATTATATACAAGATAAAGAAACTACAAACATTACAGGACATTCATTTCACAGAGCGCCATCTACCCCCAAAGCTTGTAATATGGTAACTAGATTACGGATAGAATTGTTTGATAAGTATGTATTTACAAATAAAAGTATTTAAGTACTATTATTTGTAAATACATACTTATCATACAATACAACACCCAAACACAGACCAAACATCTATATTCATCACACAAATGTTTTGTCCTGGGTGGGAATCGAACCCACAACCTACAGCACAGAAGGCAGAGTTACTACCATCAGAGCTGGGGCTTATTACTGAACTGAACTGAGAAACTGAGTATTAATGGGCTTTTTTGGCCGGAGTTAAACATTGCTATTCGAGAAAATAAGACTAAGAGCACTTATACAATTTAATTCATGATATTAAAACTATAGATCCCGCGCAGTTATAAAGTGTAAGATGCTAAAAAATCTGTTGATCTTATCACTACCAAACTTCACAGGATTTCCCGCTGAACTAATTTGAAGATTTCCTAAAAATTTTATCAAAATCGGTCCATCCGTTTTGAGGTACATAACAGCTTATTTACACCTAATATTTTTATGTATTAGATTAGGTGCACGTTGGAACAATGTTGAATGTTTAAAGAGATGTTTGTCGAGCCTAAGATTCAGAACGTTTTCTGCGCCTTTTAGTTCCATTTCCATTTATACATAGTAAGTAACTTAATTTTCACTCGATGTCATTCTCTCATATAATGATACTTACGTTCACTTTCACCTCGATTCGTAATGATAAAGAATAAACTTAGGAGATTTTGCGACAATCCTTTCTTTTTCTTAGACGACCAACGCACGCAATCGCCATGAAACGTAGTATTTTCAGTTCCATTTTCAAAAATACATATAAAATGATCTTCACTAATTTTCTGTCCTTTTTACTGTTCCGTACCTCAAAAGGAAAAAACGGAACCCTTATAGGATCACTTTGTTGTTTGTCTATCTGTCTGTCAATACCCTTTTCTCAGGAACGCGTTGAGGTATCAAACTGAAATTTATCTAAAATACTCAGGTCTACTGTCCCTTGAAGCTGTGAAAAAATCAAATTTCATTACCAGCGCAATCAAAAGATACACAAAAAATTGCGGCATAAAAGGCTGTACCGTTTATGCCGCAATTTTTTGACACTCGCAAGGGAATCAAAACCTACTGTTAAAAGTCACTGTCAAACACAACCTACTATCCGTGAACTCAGAACTAAGACTCAGAATCTTGAAATTTGGTACGGAGCAAACGCGTAGTGGTACTTATACACCTACAGGTTTGTACGGAACCCTCGGTGCTCGAGTCCGACTTTTTTTGTGTGACATTGGCTACCCAACGCGCGCGGTAAGTGCATATGGGCGGTGCGGTGGAGTGGGGGATTGAATTTGTGTCCATATTATTAAATAAATACATATGACTGTGTGTTATTTTTTTATCCGACATGGAGACAGATCAGACAAGCGTCCCACCTGATGTTACTCTTGTCTATAACCTTGACCTACGCTTCAAGTTGACGGGCGCAATGCACTGTAGCGTCCTTGACCTACGCTTCAAGTTGACGGGCGCAATGCACTGTAGCGTGGTCATGTTCTTTGTGGATGTGACTGATTATGAATATGACAAAAAGGTGTTAAGCCCCGGGTGCCTGTAATTTCACCAGCAACCATACCCTTCATACCAAATACAGCAATGCTGCTTGGCGGCCGAAATAAGTATATAGGTGGTACTTCCCCAGACGAACTTTCTTTTTATTTTACCTATTGCATAAGATTATATAAAGTTGTGTATAGAATAATATTTAAATTGTTTGCAAAATGTTGTTTTTTTCGTATCTTACGCGAATATCCCGAAAAAACAGTCCAACGATACCTTTATCTCATGCTTTAATTAGAATACCTATCAATTTTATCATTAATAAAATGTTAGTTTTAGTGTCCAGCAGGATTTTCAGCTGAAACTGCAAGTTGTTATACAGGCAATAACATTTTATGGTATACACTGTACTTATGCTGTATATATTTGATATGAAAGAAAAATACTCATTCTGGTAACTCATTTTAAATTAAAAAAAAAAACAGAAAAAACCGGACAGTACGAAATGTATATGCTATATTTGTTTTTTTGATCCTTGCAACGACATAGTGAGGACCACACTAGAAAATGTTATTAAATATATTCTACATTAATATTCAAAATATATTCTACAATTCATTGGGGATTAGGGTATAAAGTTGCTCAGCAATAGTTATTTTATCAGTTTTTTGTATTCAGAATAAAAATTGTGAGACACATATATTGCTGAGCAACTTTATACCCTAATCCCCAATTGTAGAATGATTAAGGCACTTTAATTATATACTTTTTATACAACTTGAATATGGAACAAGCAAGCAACCAATCAGCTGTTAAATGCAACTCTTGAATAGCAAAGCCTTAGGCCTTATCCACAAAAAACTCCAAATCGGTGGGCTGAACCACTAGACCACAGAGGCGGTTAAATGATAAATATATGGGCCTCATTAGCAAGCTTTCCTCTTACGGATTACCGTCCAACCCTATCCTGTGGACCGCAGACTTTCTGCGGAAACGATCGAGTTCGTCTTATCTATTGGCTCATATATGCCCGGGTACTTCAAGGGTCTGTTATATCAGCAACTCTATTCCTGTTTGACATCAATATCCGGTATCAATGGGTACGCAGATGACATTACAGATGTTGATAAATAGAAGATGTTGGATTGGAGCGTATAAAAATCGAGCTTAACTTTATGTCTGAATGGGGTGACGCAAATCTTGTACGGTTTAACGCTTCCAAAACTCAGTCGTTTGACCCTTTAGTGTGCGCACTTGTCTCTATATCCCTCCATATACTTTCCACCATTACACGTATGGTAGATTTCAAGCAAAAGGATGTAATAATTTACAATATACTAGATACTATATAGACAATATACTGCCTGTACGGCCCGATATATACCTAGCCTGGTAATCCGTGTCATTGTTTTTTTTGTGACTATGCCATGGATATTGATTCCTTTTAATAAAACATGCTTTCATGCATATTGTTTCACATCTGCCAGGCAACCCCCGAAGGCTTATTATTTTTCAAGTCGCCATCTATTATTTAGGGTTACGAACCGTAGATAATAGATGGCGACTCAGGTCAAGCGTTCAGAAAACACTAGAATGTTCCATGTTAAAGTTTTTGACCGTCGCAGCACTTATTGGATAAAAGTAACACCCAGAACAATTTGGGTATAGGTACACCGGTATTTTCTTTTCATTTGCACCTGGGCGGGAATTGAACCTGAAGTCATTACATCACCAATCCCTGCAAGTCTATAATCCCTCTCTCCAAGTAGGTATACCTACTATTCAATGAAATGTTCGACTTCAGTTCTTAAAATTTCGCATAGAATTGTGTCGTTAGTTTCGGGTTAAACCATATAATATTAATCAAACACTGCTTGTATAAAAGTCTGCTGTTGGAAAAATCGCGTATCTAGGCGACTATTTCCGACTCGTGCAGCAAGGCTTTGGTTCGCGAGGTGGTTGTAAGGCCGCGGCCCATTCTTTAAGTACCTTTTTAGAAAAAAATACGGGGATATTAGTTTTAGATAGATACCAAAAACTTTTAATTCGGTTGACAAGAACAACACTATTTCGTCTGCAGTTAGTTGCCAGCAAGGTTCCTCTTGGACCGGCCATTTGTAGCCTTGCCATTCACCCAATCATTCAACGCCTGAAATCTAAATTAAGTGTTTGGTATCTAACATCGTAATTAATTAATCCGCGTTTTGTCGACGAAACAATTTTTATTGAGGTTTCGTAAAGACTTTCAAAAATTTACTCTCATTACGTGAAAGTGTTCCAAAATTTACATATGCTTTACGATGTTGTCAACTGTGAAAACACAGTGAGCTGGTGATAGGCGTAAAAACATGATAAAGCACAGCCTTTCCTCAGTTTTGAATATTGAGTTAGATGACAAATTGACAGAGATTAGGCGGCTTTGGTATACGCAAAATTTCTGGTGTGCTTTGCCAGCGTTCTTGTCTTCCTCTATCTATAGTACACATTCTTTGGTTGAAAAGATTCTAACACCATCTATTTTGTTCCTCGTAATACACTCCAAATTTCTTATCTCGATGAGGTATGAAATGCTTGGCATAGTGCTTGTCCTAATACCGGGACGGGCCTCAGTTGATACGGAACTATCAATATCGCTTACATACGTGCTCAACCTCCACAGATCGTGCTCGTCTCTTAGCTGTTTCAAAATGGGAATTCGGTCTTAGGTTGCAAGAACATCCATATTACAATACCGGTACTTTTATGGATCCTGTTACTTTCCGTATTTGTCTTCACTTGTCTTCGGTTGCATGGTGCTGCGCGCCTCTCACCAGTGCTAGTGCGGTGCGGCTGTAGATCAAATTTGTATACACGGAATTTTATTTTTAGGGGTGCCGGCAGGATTTCGCGCTATGCGAGCCTGAATTAAATTATCCTTCGAGCTTTTACCAGTGTCAATGTTCCAGCCGTTCTTGAGCCGTATGGAATAATTTGATGATGGTAAGCAGCCCGACGACGGTAGGTATAACTCTTGTCCCTTGGGAAATGGGTTAGCCTTTGGTGTGGGACGCTACCTGCGTCGACATCCTTGCACCATCTCGTCTACTTGGGACATTCTTATTCTTGGATCTCTCCCACAGAAAAACAAAGTGTGATGCAATGTTTCTAGTTCTTGGCGGCGGCGGCAGCACGGCAAAGAATGTGAATCCCTAGTACAGGGATATCGGTTACTTTCACAGTATTATGTCATATGGCATAATACTGTGGGGAAGTGCTGCAGATATAGACACCATATTCGTTTTGCAGAAGAGGGCTGTTCACGCTGTTTACAAAATGGGTCCCAGAGATTCATTAAGAGACAAGTTCAAAGAAATAAATATATTGACTATGCCCTGCCAATATATTTATGAAAATATTATGTACGCGCGTAAAAACATAAGCTTATTTGACAAACACTGTGATAAACATAATTATAATACTATAGAATAAACTCGCTGTTCCCACAACTAGGCTCCATAAGGTTAATAAATAGTTCATAGGGCAAACTGTACGCTTTTATAATAAATTGCCAAGTGATGTGCTAAGCTTGTCAAATAATAAATTCAAAAATTTTGTGAAACCAGAGCTATCCAGGAAAGCTTATTATAAAATTTCAGATTACCTAGAAGATAAGAAAGCCTGGCATTAAAAAAAATAATTTGCTCCAGTGAATAAATTGTAATTAGTATTAGATAATTTTAAGCTATTGTAATGGATCATGAAAAAAAAAAACTAGCCCGAGGTTTTTGCCTTTCTCCTTGTGTGCTGGTCGCGATTACGAACAGGCAGTAGATTTGACGTTTCAAAGTGATCCTAAAAAATCTTACTGAATAAATATATTTGACTTTGACTTTGACTTTGTCGGCCCGTGGAAGTCGTGTGACTCAACTACTATATATATATTTTACCTGACGATGCGCGGGCAGCAGCTTACATCCATCTAAGAACCTACTTGACACCAATACTGTGATCACCAACTCACCTGTCAAGCATGGTCATAGGACCATGCTTGACAGGTGAGTTGGTGATCACTGGTTTGTAATGCTAATATATATGGTAGCTAATCCTTCCATTACTGTTGTTGAGAGATGGGTAGCAGCATACACTTTAGTAGTAAAGTAGTAAATACAATAAAAGTAGTAGTAGTAAATTCAAACACTGCAATCATTAACTTGCCTGTCAAGCGTGGTGCTTATGGCAAATCCACCAGTCACACTCATTTAGACTGGAGAGTTGAGAGATAAATGGCAACATACAGTCGAGTACTGAGTAGGTAGACTAACTGGGTAGATTAACTTCGTCGTATACCTTTAACCTCTGTGCAAGTCTAGGGGTCAAGAGCTGAGACATTGAAAAAAATCTGTTTTCCACGCTTGTCATAGTCGGTTGGCATGTCACTTAAATAGGATTTTAACAGGAGATGGGCAACAGCATTCATCTATCTACCTAAACCTACCTAACACCGACACTGTGTGTAATCGACTCACCTGTCAAGCCTAATTGCTATGCCTTAACGCCCATTTTACTTGTTGCGCTATTATAGTATAATACTACCCCTCAGAATAATGTACCGTGATGTGCCTTAAAAAACTATTAGAAAAGTAACTTAATAATGAATAAAGAAAGATGAAAGTAAAAGTAAAAAATTAAAAAAACACCACACTACTACTACTACAGTTCAAATATTTCACATATTATTAATATTAATAATTAATGTGAAAATGTAGTGATTAATTATAGATTTGGAAGTCAACCTCAGAAAAACACGTGTACGGTGAATGTTCTATTATATCTGTCATTCCAGTTCTGCCGAGTGAACATGGAATAAAAGAAAAATGACCATTTAATCAAGTAAACCTTCTGATAGTACCTTAAGGAGAGGGGAATTTTTTGAATGGAATATCCGATTTGAATAGTGCAAAAAGTAATCTAAAGGTACTAAATAGGCTTGAATACGAAGTATTTTATTTGAAAAAAGAATAATACCAAAGTACAAATAACGTAATGTAATGCGTTTATACTAATTTGTTAAACATAAAAAAGTAAGTTAAGTGACAAAACTATAACAGTTAGACGTATGGTACTACTGTTTTATTTGTAGATATTGATGTGTTTTCTAAAACTGTAGAGCATTGCATTGTCCTATAGGCATATATAGAGGTTTTCGCAGCGCATGCGTATTAAAAAAAACCATCGGCAATATTCATTCTCCTTCGAATATACATCATTAGAGTTTTCGTAAGGATCTCTAATATAACCTGATTAAATAAACTATGATGCTCAGTGATACTATAGCATGCTGCTGGATCAAGTTTTTTTTTCAAGGTAGTTTAAGAGTTTATTTATTACAAACATATTAACAAATACTAATCGTTTCTTTTTATAATACTACAAATTAGCATGTAGTTTACTACCCGAATGCCCAATCTCTCCATATATGCCTATCAAGGTCTTGATTACAAGGTATAAGGTAATTGATTTAGTAGTTATTTCGTTGGAATGTAGATTTAATTAGGTTAAATATCGAAATACTTATGTTGTTACTTCAAAAACGTGAGAATAAAGTCATCGATATCGATACTGTTTATTTCCGCATTTTTTACTGTCAAAATAACTGCATCCCTATTGCATGTTGTATAATGTAACCTTCCCCTAAACCCCTCGTGCGGCTGATAGAGAGAATTGCTACTCGTGAGATTTATGGGTAGAATTTGCATTGCGGGATCCTCTTTCATCCCCTAAAGGGTATCTAACTGTTTGTTATCTAATCGCTTGAATAGGATGTATTCAAAGTAAGTTTAATTACTCTTAAAAATAGTCTTTGGTTTCTGAAAAATAATGACTTTATAGTCATAATTTCAGCGTCAAACAATGGCTAGTTAAGATGCAAGAAAAAATCTAGAAAAAATAAGACGGTTGAGCCATTACCGTTCACTTATATATATGCCGATAACTGTATGGTATTTTAAAATCAGTTGCATCGCTATCTACCGAAATAGGTGCACTTGGCATGCATGCTTGGGAAAAGTAGCTCCACCTTGCGGTTTCAATCGGTATTACGTTGAACCCTAGCTTAAGTGGGACCTAGTCCGCTGGATTCCCTGTAAACTGCAACTTTGTGTAAAATGCAATATCAAATGGTTCCATGTGGCTTGAGGTAAGTTACTGTAAAAGCTCCACCTAGCGGTTTCAACGGGTATTAAGTAGAACCCTAGCTCAAGTGACACCTAGTTCCCTGGTTTTCCTGAAAACTGCAACGTGCAATTTCAAATGGTTCACTGTAGCCTGAGAAAACTTATTTCAATAGCTCCACCTAGCGGTTTCAAGCGGTATTAAAGTGAACCATAGCTCAAGTCAGAACCAGTTCCTTGTTTTTCCAGAAATCTGCAACGCAGTGTAGCGTGTCAGTAGACTGCAGTTGTAAATGCAGCGGGCCCTCAAGTAATCTAAATCTAGTTTTCGCCGTTTCTCGCTAGATGGCTGCAGTAGTATGAAGCTAGACTTATTTTGTGATAGAATTTTAATCGGTTACTTCTACGTAGATAGATGCTTTTTCAATAATTACTTAAATTAACTCGACTTTTGACACCAAGTATGCATCTTTGATTCAATTAGAATACTCTAGTTGCAGGGATTGGTGATTCATACAAACACACATATCACGCCTGTTTCCAAGAGGACTAGGCAGAGACAACGGATTTTCTCTAACTACCTACGCTTCTTGCACACCTCTTTTCCCTTATTCACTCTTCCATTCTTCATACATGCTCGTTGGTTTAGGGACTTCTGACTCGACCATTCTTCTATAAATCCCGACTTGGGTCGGTCAAACAACAAAACGCTTAATATTAAGTATCTACTGCGATAAAAATTACATACATTTTTTTCTCCTTAGTCCCAGTAGAGATGCGGTATATCGACCTGAAAAAAAATGAATTAGATAAAAGTTGAAAAAACTAAAACTTTTAGTGTATAAATACATGTTAACGCGTGTTCCCGAGGGACGCAGAGTCTACACTTCCTACAATCCTGAAGAATCTTAGTAGATTGCTATGTGAAGCAAGAAAAGTCAAGCTTGTCGAATCAGGGTTATTTAACTGGTTTTACAATAACATTGCATGATTTGTCTCTCAGATGATTTCTCTACTTGTACTATCCTCTCCATCCTAAGGTTGTCTGAAATATACAATGGGCGGTCATATCTCTTTTAATAAAAACTGCCCATTGTAAATTTTAACTTAAGATTTTAGACGAAGACCGCGTAGACTACTGCCCCCCGAAAGCATCACACAAAACAACTTACGTTCAATCCGTTGTCGAGCAGCTTGTTGAAGGCCCCATAAGAGCCTTCCAGCTGCCTGCCATGTGTGAACGCCTGCAACAAGTCACCGGAAACCGACATCGATGAGAGGGTGTCGAGCCACTCCTGTACCTGTAATGAGAATCGTCAACTTACATAATGCTAATTTACTTGCTCTCCGAGAGTACTACATTATCATAGAACTTGCAGTATAGGTGAGTCTTTCGTAGAGCAGTTGTTAAAAATCCATAGCCCTTCATGGCACTCATGGATTTTCAACAAAGGCAGCTAGGCCTCACCTGCTCTTCCGACAGCTCAGCGGAGGCTGACATCGAAGAGAGGGTGTCGAACCACTCGTGCACCTGTAATCAGAAACGATAAACTTTACATACCTACGTATTATTGACCTCTGGGGGTATTACGTCACGTACAACTTACAGTAAGAAGGTCAACGACCCGACGACGGTACCTATGACTCAACTGTCATACATCGACACAACTCTCTTGGGAGATAGGCAGACCATTGGTGTGGGACGCTAACTGCGTTGACGCCATATCATCTGCCCGGGACATCCGTTAGGGCTGGTGTGGCGGCTGATTCAGCCAAGGATCACAAAAGGCGCAAATATAGTGGTCTCGACAGTTTAGGTACTTATTTCAGCCTAATTGGGTCGAGACCTTGGGTACTTGGAAAACCTGCGCCCTCTGAGATTTATAAAATCTTGCGGGGCTTTATATTAAAGCGACACGTGACCAAAGAACTCTTAACTAGGCCAGCGAATTAGCATAGCTATTCAGCGTGGCAATGCGGCCAGTGTCTTGGGTAAGCTTCCGTCTGGTACTGTTCTGGAACAGTTGAGTTGAGTTACATATAGACCGTTTGTAACGGTCCTTAGATAATCTAACTGCTTCCTGTGTACATTTATACTGTTAGTTGAATTTTACATGTTGTTTTTAATTATTTTTCATAAAATTACTTGTCAAAACTAAAAATACCCTGCTAACATTCTTATAAATCACAGTTGCAACAAAACAATATAATGACGAAATAGCGCTGTTTCTGGGACAAAAGGGTATCTAATAAACAAAAAAAAAACAATTATGAAAACGAAGTATTGCCTGTACAGCTTCCATTCGATGTTTCAGCAAGTTTTTTTACAAAATCCTGCGGAATGCCATGCCATTCTTCCTTAATTGCGGTTTGAATCTCTCTGATATTCGTATGCGCCGTGTTTCTGGCTCGTACTCGACTTTTAGTTCGTTCCATTATTGCTCAATGGGAACGAGATCTGGGCTTCGAGCAAGCCACTCCATAACTGGTATATCTACCTCCAAGTACTGGCCCACTATAATAAAATACAAAATATAATATCTTTTAGCTGCGCTGTCGTGTATGAAAATGAAATTTTCCTCCGATAAATCCCGTATAGGCGCTACCTCATCCTCCAGGATCTCTTCGATGTAACGTCAAAAGTCAATCCACTTGATTGACGGTCATTATTGGGCCCCTGTGATAATTAAAAGCTCAGATTTCGGCTCCAGTGTCATGCTTCCCATGTCTGAACCACCGATGTATGAAACACGTTCAGAGATGCAGAATTGAATAGTTCAATTCACGTGATTTCGAGGAAACTGAAGGCGTGCTGTTTCGGGCTTGTTTCTGACCTTTGCGATGTCAGGCCTCCTTTGGCTAGTCCTTTGTTTTTAGTACGACTGGGAAGTGTTTCGCTTCATATGATCAGATTTTTCAGTTTATGATAAGGCTGAACGTGGAAGCGTACTTCACCCGAAATCCTCAACAAACTGAGGAACTGGCTATCTTACCGCTAAATGCCGGAGCACAACAATTTTCAGAATTGTTGTAAGCGAACCACTAGACAGAGCGGTTAGTCTAACTAAGTTGCTGTCCAAGTTGAACTGCATTACATCGGTGATTTCGTAGTGATGCTGTGACAAGAAAACAGCTGTAAAGCTGTGTGGCTGTACATTCGGCCTGTACCTCTCCGCCGGGCTGTACCAGGTCTACCAGTCTGTTAATATCGTTGGTATATAGGTACGTCGAACAACATATCGTCTTCAGTTCAAATTTAGGCTTAAGTTGTCGTGCTACTTGACGGCAACCACTTGAGGCGTTGCTTCCTGTGTGGTATCCATTTTCTTGTTTAAAGGGACGTATTCGATATAGGACCTTTTAGACTGCAAGTTGATAATCAAATTATGTAATTTTAATCACCTTTTATACCTGTTCATAGTCTCGCAAACCGCAGTAAACAATCTCTATTGCCATTGCAGGAGACTAAAGGATTATACCAGATGTGGTGATTATGTGAAACACTCCAGCTATTTTAAATAGCCGCCTCTGTGGTCTAGTGGTTCAACCCACCGATTTCAGATCCAGAGGTCCCGGGTTCGATCCCCAAGAGGAGTACAATACATTGTGCTTGGTTTTTGTTGGTGGTAGGCCTTTGTTTAAGTCCTGGCTAGCTATCACCATCTTACCTAATTCTGTCGCTATAATGACAATTCTAAAATTCTAACTAACTAACTTCTTTCTAAAAGTTGTGTTCCGGCATTAAGAGTAAGATAGCCAGTTCTTCAGTTTGTTGAGGATTCCGGGTGAAGTGCGCCTCCACCCTCGGCCTTATCTCAACTTGTAACCAGGTGAGATGAAGGCCAAGTGCTTACCCGTCGTACAATAAAAAAAAAGCTTTAGAGAAGGTCCTTTCAACAGTGGACATGTAGGAGCGAGTGTTTATTGATCGAATGAGCGAAGCAAACGAGGTCTCTGAGTTAAGTTAGTACATCCGGCACTTATCGGTTATATTATTATCATTAAATAACATTATCGTAATGTTAGGCTACCTAAAGTAACCTTTACGTCATTTGGAAGCACAAAGTACTATCGTATCACTCACGTTACATCGATAGGTAAACGTGAATGATGTCATACTAATGTAAATGATGGAAAGCTTAGGTATCGTTAATATCTTTCGCTTATCGCGCAAACATCATGCAGCCTAGTGGATGGAATGAGTGACGTGAATGATGAACGTTTCTTGTCACTCAATTCGAACCTTTGTCCGTAAAATATTTGCTCAAGAAAACTCACTTGTTCTCAAATTCATGAACATAAAAGAAAAATAATTATTACAAAATAATGTAATTATGTTGATAAATAGTTTACATTTTTCACTGAACTTCCAACTTTTAGTTCAATCTCCCTGATTTTTGTTCACATAGTTTTTGAACACACCGCATAAAAAAACTCTCATAAAAAAAAAATATATGCATTTTTTGCTACTCGAAACCTTGCCCTAAACTCTCCTTCCGATAGGTTCAAAGCATCTCCTTCTTTTGGCTCTGCGGTTTATTTCTCTGTATGTAATACATAGGTACCTTACCTGTTGAATTATTAAAGTAACTTTTAAGTGTAAGTAAAACTTATTCTAATAGGTAGGTAATTATGAAAGTAACGGTATATTATGGGAATTACCTGTGTAGTTATAACGCTTTTATATTTTTCGTTACCAAGGTAACAATACTATCTTAATACCGTTGAATCTTTAAGAAAGTACCATAATTTACCGTTATTTTTATTGGGAAATGGTAGCGTTATTAAGCCCTGAATTCCAGACTGCCAAATCATTTTTTTTTTGCACGTTTACTATTGTTGTAAACAACAATAGTGTAAGTGAGAGGTAATGATTAACGGTGCCATTTTATATTCGTTTCTTTATAAAGTCGACTTACAAAAGTTTTTCTAAAAAATATTTTACAACATCATTTACATTCATTGTTGCACCTGGGCATTTTGTATCTTAACACTGTCATAGCTTATCAGATATGTTACGTTGCTCTATAATCTCAACATTTAATGATTTTCCCATTCTGTAGAAAACACTTGCCATAACGCCACACAGGACTGTGAGTATGGTACGGTATAAATAGTGATAAACTTATAAAAACTTTGCGCAAACATAACAGCGCGCGATCGGCTAGTCATACATACAACTTACAGTATAGTTCAGCCCTTTGTAAAGTAGCTTGTAGATGACCCCATAAGGGTCCTCCACCAGCTGCCCCACCAGCGCCAGCTCTGACAGCTCATCGTAGGCCGACATCGATGAAATAATGTTGCACCTGGAATCAAAACCATAAACTTTACACACAGCCGTTCACACTTGCCGTTCGCTGCATGTGAGATAGCGCGATGTAAATACGCGCGTGAGTGAGTGAAATAGCTGCAAACGAATTTTCGCAACTCAGTTGTAAGACTGAAAAGCCGTGGACCACCATATTTCGGTCACTGAAACAAATCAACGCCCAGTCAAACGAAAAATGTGCTATTATCCCACTGGACGCCTCTCGCCACATATCAGTAAATACAAATCGGAATTGGACCTTCAGTGGTATTGCAATGGCAATAGTTACAAGGCGACGGCAAATTTATTTTATTTTATTTATTAGGCACACAACTTAGAATATAATCAATACATGGCACGTCTTAAGGTTGTTTTATTTTGATTCAGATCATATTCCAAAACATGTGTACACAACACGGTTAAAAATGGCTTTGGACAGTAAGGTTAAAAACAAGAGCAGTATTTGCGTATACTGAAAAAAAATGTATACAAATAAATACTCATCAGAAAGTAAAATCAAGCAATAAAGTACTTAATTAAGTTTAACGTTAAGACGAAATATTATCTCTCGCGCACTCTAATACAAAAGGTTGCCTAGACCTGGGTTTTATTTTATTCTATGAGATAAGATTTATAATTAAATATCGGGGTAATCGATAAGGGAGTGGGCAAATTTGTAAATATGTATAAGAAAATGGTATTTACGACGGAGTTCCAGAGATATCAGATTAAATTTAATTAACCTATCTAAGGAGTCTCACAGGACTGAAGAACAGGTTATTCTGCCTCTTAACAACAATTGAAAATTGTTCTGCCGGAACATAACAATTTTGAATTGGTGGTTATGGCGACATACTTCGGTATGGCGGGATCCCCATAATATAATAGCCTATGTCCATCCGCCCTGTTAATATTGTTTATAACATTTTGCTAATGTTAGTATTTTTTTTACTTAAAAAACTAGAAGTATGAACCTACAGTATAGATAGGGGGTAGAAATGTGGAGGACTTCGGGTTAAGTGCGCTGCCACGTTCAGCCATATCGTAACTTTACACCAGATGAGACAAAGGCCAAGTGCTTCCCGGTCATAAAAAAAAATAGGCACACAAAACAACAGAGCAACAAAACAACAGTGCAACAAAGCAAATGCACAATTTACCTCCCTCAGCTTAACGCATCTAGCGTCCCTCTATTGCATTGAAATCAAACCTCATCCGAATAATTATCAAGTCCAAGTCAATCAATGCGCTTTTACATCACAAACGCAATAGTAGGTACCCGCTCAGATCCTCGACTCTATGTTTCATTAAAATTGTATTTGTTTTTATTCGTATGACGACAAGTCCATAGAAAACATTCCTTTGAGATTTTCCATTCGTTTTTTCTCGCATATTTTGCTGAACTCACTACGTAGTGTTCTTGTTTTATTTGTAAGCACAGTCGGATATTTCATTGCCTCTGCAATTAATTAACTTCAACTGTAATAATTACTCTTCAAATAATTTGAAAATTATTTTGTTAATGTTTACCCAATACCTGGATCATCAAAAAGTTAACCAGCCCGAGGTTCTTGCCTTTCTCCTTGTGTGCTGGTCGCGATTCCGAACAGGCGGTAGATTTGACGTTTCAAAATGATCCTAAAAATCATAATGAATAAAAATATTTGACTTTGACTATGACCTATAGCAAAAATGTATTGTATTAAACTTTATATTATTACAGCATTCCACAATAACTAGATAAAGTTCGTTGGATGTAAATCAATTTATGTGCCTTTGGTGATGGCGAAAAATGCATACTTTTTCATTCGGTCCTAGGGCCCAGGGATTCGACATACACATTTTTGTTATTACCTACTCTAAACACACACACACACACACACCAAGTTCAAACTTTGGTGCCATTTTAACAATAGAGAAAAAAATAATCTAAAACACACATTTTTGTATGAAGAGTCTAAATTGTATTTTCTGTCAAGAAATCCTTCCTAACAACACATTTATCACTTGAGGTGTTAAACGTCGCTTGCCGTTAATTTCAACGGCAACCATACTAAAGGGTACGTAGGTAAGTTCGAGGGTGACATAATATTTTTTTATGAAACCCTCTTTAATAAATAAAGATTTCAAAAAAATGTGTGAAAGTTGTAGTCTCTGTGAAAGGGCTCGTTCAGGAGAGTACTACCACCATACCTGCTACCATATTGCTGTGTTCCGGTTTGAAGGGTATGGTTGCCGGTGAAATTACGGCACGAGAGGTATAACACCTTTATGCTTCAAGTTGACGGGCACAATTCAGTTCCGTGTAGGCTATGTTCTTCGTGGATGTAACCTATGCAGTGAGGCATTGTTATAGGCAAGAGATGCAATTATCATCAAGGTCACTTGCTTCTTCAGTCTACTAGTTGTATAAAAAAAACGAATACTTTATAAAAAACTAATACTTTATACTTTTCTTCATATTACGGTTCAGCCGATTCAACATTGTAGTCGGATGGACAGACAAGGAACTAATTACATCCCGTATAGCTTTGCGACCTAGATCTACCTGATACCCATATTTTCGATCGACCCAGAGGGCGTTGTCCGGGTTTGGACTGATCAGATTCATACTACTTTGCATACGAAATTTCTCGCCCTCTGCCCGCCGCCAAGGACAGATGCAGCTGGTGGACCATTGTCTAAATCAAACGGATTCCACAGGGGAATCACGACCCTCAGTAATGAGGATTACGATTTGAGGAGGAGGATTGCTTTGCGAAATGCAGGCATTTTCGAACGACCCATTGTGAAATCTAGGTTCACAAGATGCCATCGATCGCTTACGAATCACTGGCTACGTGTACTTCCGGTTTCGTCCCAGTAATTTTTGTCATGTTCTTCATAAATACAATTCGTCAGCCATGTCAAACAGCCAAAGCGGGAAAATTATGTTAAATCCTAGGGACAGTTTTATTTATGTCTAGTTGTCCGTCTCTGAGCGCATAACTATTTCCACCAGACTTTTTCTAATAAATATATCCATTCAAATCTATTCAATTTATGACTTGTGGCAGATGGGGCTGGGTCTAGGTTTGTAAGACAGAGTGAGTCACTGAGGGTTAAATTCAGAGCCAGAACTTTGCGTGAACTTACGCTTTATCACATCAACAGCCCATTAGTGGCCGAGCCGTCTCCAAAGCTGGAGGTTTTTGATATAATCACCACGCACAGTAAAGGTGTAGATGATGCACAGAAGGCAGCTGCTGCCCTTCTATGTATCGACTATTAACGTCGACTTTCACGACATTCATGGGCAGAGTTGGAGGGGTCTATTCTTAATCCGCGACCGCCACCTTAATACGGTTTTTAAGGCTTGTGTTATGAGTCATTTGAAATCCGTCAAATCAAATCAAATTATTTATTTGCACGAAACAAGTGTTACCAGTATGTTCTTTAATTATCCGTCTTAAGCTTAGTGCGCTAATAGCTAAGCGTAAGTGGTGGATATCGGCAACTTGAGCCTCTTTAGAAACAGAACTAGCGTTGCCAAACGAGTATAGGTGCTACTATTTTTGTCAAATACAATGAAATTTCAGAAACTCAAACCTATAAACTGGAAAACATTGCTGAAACAGAAAGTTCATCTTTATTTGATGAACTTGACGAGCTGTCATATTAAAAAATATATGATTATGATGTGAATCAGTTCTCTTGGAATCCAATTAAAGCTTGCAATCGAATGTTAAATTTGATAGAACAAAATTTTCGATGAATTTTATAACACCAAACTTAGACCTCGGTGTTTAAAACTCCATTCAACAATTTTGCATGCAATATCTAAACAAGTTAACGTCGTTAGGGTGAGCTCTCTCGTCTCACTTACCACCCAAAACACATCGATAGCGCGTTTTAAGTTTTCCTGTGTCGACCTGGCGATATCTAGTCATGTAGTAACTAGATATCTGGTGCTTAATTTTCACTGTACAGCAGTCAAAGTTACCGTGCCTTCATAACACGAAATTGATAGACAAACTCAACATTAGCACAGCCATTGAAACTATAGCTCAATATGTGTCCAAGAAGCTGGGCATCCTAAATAAGATTGAGTGATACTTCAGACGTCTAGTTTGGAGTTAATTTTAATCAAAGCCAATTCCGTTCCTGGATGGAGTATTGGTGTCGCTTTTTGGATAGTTCGGCCGAATACCAACTTGCCGCACTAGACTCGGTCATACGTAGAGCCAGGAGGCTTATTGGTGAAAAGTTTCAATGTTTCAATGATAGAGCTCAAATTATATTAGTTAAAATACTTACTTGTATGAAAATCCCCCAATTTTTGATAATGTTGATTTTATCATAATAACACGTACTCTGTCGTCTTTTAGGTACGGAACTCTAAAAATATGTGATTATGATAACAATTTTGTTTGTTTTCTTGTATTCAAACAATACTGTTTTTTTAGGAAGCGCTTGGCCTTCATCCTAAGCCAATTTTGAATATTCGAAGAACAACAAATTATATTAGTTAAAAGACTTACTTGTATGAAATCCCCCAATTTTTGATAATGTTGATTTTGTCGTAGAAACATGTACTCTCTCGTATTTTAGGCACGGAACTCTAAAAATATGTGATTATGATAACAATTTTGTTTATTTTCTAGTATTCAAACAATACTAGTTTTTTAGGAAGCGCCAATGAAGGCCAAGCTCATCCTAAACCAATTTGAATATTTGAATAACCACATTTTCGAATATTTGCAACCCCTAACTCCAACATAGCGTATGGCGCAATCAACACTTAAATATTATTTTTCCAATAAATACTGTGAAAGATGCCTCTTTTTTGTGGTTTATTGTCACAAGGATTATCTGTTACAAATATAAACAATTTAAGCGATATTACTCATGTTGCTTTCCCATTAGGGAAATGTAAGAAATACTTACAGGTACTTATATATACTTACAGGTATACTTACTTTTTCATGTTGCTGAACTAAAATCAAAGAGAATATAATCCCTACGTACGGAAATAATGTGTTAAGCTCAATTGTTTTGTTTATTCACTATGCTTGCATTTTATCGAGGAATTTTTGGACATATTACTTCCATGCTATTTGTTTTAATTCACATTTATACTTGTAGATCGCACTGAACTGAGATCTCGTGATGTTCTGAGTTTGTGTTAGGTATTTTACCACGAAGATTATTTCTCAAAGATAAAGAAAGATAACTCTTCATTGTTCAATACAGATAGAAGAAAGTTAGGGTGTTGTATCACATATGTTGTATGTATTTACAACAGTATTTAAGTATTCTATCCGTTATCTAGTTCCCATATTACAAGCTATGCTTAGTTTGGGGCTAGATGGCGCTGTGTGAAATTAACGTCTTGTAATATTTATTATTTATTTAAATAAGCGACACGGCTAAAACTATGGGCGGCCTTATCGTTGAAAGCAAACTCTTCCAGGCTACCATTGGATGGACAGAGGAGAAAATGACTTTCTGTTGACTGTTATTATGAAGTAACTTAAAATTATCCTTGAAATCCATCAACCTTGATCATCATTATCAGTAATATTCGTGAAAATTCTACGATTAATGTGTGCTTTCATTATAGTACACCTTAGCCCAAGCACCCTTTTTCTCAATCTCGTTTTAATCACCTGAGTGATCGAGGCTCTCTCTCGTTGCTTACTCTCATTCCTTGAAAGGCAAGAAAGAGAGCAAAGTATCACAGAATCCACCGTACGTTATAGCAGTTACTGACATGAAAAGGTTGATGTCTAATTAAAAAGTGTTCTTGAAACTGATACCTTAGAAGTCGTGGTTTTTCTAAATCTACCTCTCCAGTCTACGGATGTCGCAGCTTCCTTCTACGTAATAACAAAACTTAAAGTGTGAACACCTATCTGTTTGTCAAGCAAATATGCTTCTCCAATCTACACTTATGATTAAAATTTTATCCGGGTGCCATGACGGGTAAAATCGCGATGAATAGTGTTCCATATATCCCTTTATTCCATCGTTTTTCCTCCATTGTGTGTCAATATCTAATACCTTATATATTAAAATAATACCGCCTCTGTGGTCTACCACAGAGGGAACCACTAGACCACAGAAAAAAAAAAAAACTCAATGTGTCTAGGTAAAAGTACATTACCTAGACACATTGAATCTAGAAGTCAAGATTTCGTGGTTTTTTAAAAATTTTGAAAATCATTGCATGCAGTTTTTGTTTTTTTTTTCAAATGAGGAAAATTTATTTTATGTAAAATTTTCATCTCTAGTATTTGAAGTACTTTCCATTCAGGTGGTCAGAACCCAACAATTTTTAGAATTTTTGTTATGGCGTAAGACGGTGTAGCTAGTATACCACCGTCTTACGACACGGGCTTAAACAAAGTCCTACCACCAACCAAACCAAAAACAATATTGTACTCCCCCCGGGGATCGAACCCAGGACCTCTGGATCTTTCCAGAGGTCCTGGGTTCGATTCTTTTCGATTCGATTCTTACATTTCTTTGAAAATAGGTGTTCAATATTATATCCATCACTAGCTTACACAGACGATAATTTTAACAATAGATTCAAGGTACATAGTTTCAACTTAATTTGTGGTAGCATCAAAGTGTATCAAAATATATATTTAGAATTCGCATATTACTAGCTTTAATTTGATACCTATATTTATGGAATAGAATCATTATTTGTGTCCAACCCCCCTCTTACTTTTGATTAGCTCTGCCATATAATAATAATGTAACCTATGTCACTCCCACAATTCAGATGAATTGTTACCGTCTGCTCCCACGAACGACCCCCACGTGGAGGCAGACGGTAACACCTATGGCTATCCGCCCCCACGTATTAACAGTGGGGGCACACGGCAATACATTATTATCGTGTGCCCCCATTTCACATACGTGGGGTTTCACATAAATCAAATGACATATCACAAGCCACGTTTCATCAAGCCTTTAAGGCTGCAGAGTGGAAGTTAGAAATATACATAATTGTAATTGTACCGACGGTGGCTTAATCATAACGGACGTATTTAGTTCTTGCAAATAGAAACTAGAAAAAAAAACATAGGACATTTATTTCACACAGCGCCATCTAGCCCCAAACTAAGCATAGCTTGTAATATGAGAACTAGATTACGGATAGAATACTTTGTAAATACATACGTACTATATGATACTTCACCCAAACACAGAACAAACATTTATCACACAAATGTTTGTCCTGGGTGGGAATCGAACCCACAACCTACAGCACAGAAGGCAGAGTTACTACCAACTGAGCTATGAGGGTTGTCTATGGATGGAATCTTTTGTGAAAACTCGCCCTATCATTCACCTGCCCACGCAAGCTACGTAGCAAAAAGCTGTCTCATTTAAAATTAATTAAAGTAATAATAAAAAACATATATTTTATTACATTCATAAAAGTGCCATTCGCCAGTATGCTGCAGGCTGCATATACTTAAAATTTACTCGTACAAAATCACATACAATTTAAAATAATACATACAATTAAACTTACTATCTACAAAGCAGTAGGATTAACTAAGGACCGTTATAAACGGTCTATAAGTAACTCAACTGTTCCAGACCAGTACCAGATGGAAGCGTGTCCAAGACACTGGCTGCATTGCCACGCTGAATAGCTATGGTAATTCCAGCCATTGGGGTCATGTGTCGCCTCAATCAAAAGCCCCGCAAGATTTTTGAAAAACCGGCTCCTAACTGACCTAAGGTCTCGACCCGAAAAGGGCTCAAATAAGTATCATATATCAATTCAGATAGGTAAGCTCTGTCGAGAATGTAATTTATCGAATATTGTCAGATTACTATCCGAACTTCACTTTCATAAATTCACGATATCTTTCCTTGCTCAACGTAAAATTGCTGTGTACCGGCGGCATTAATAAGATAGCCACTTGCTCAGACAGTTGAGGATTCCGGTGCGTTTCCACCTTCGGCCTAATCATAATTTGACAATAGTGAAACGTAGGTCAAGCGCTTCCCCATCTCGTTGAACAATAAAGAAATAACAAGCCTTAACGTAACAAAAAAACATTGCTAATCAGGTAACAGAAGTTACTTACCTAAGTTACTGCATTACTGACGACTACTCCCACTAGCGATGTAAATAAGCACAATATATAAAATACCATAAGCAATTACAATAAAAGCGATAGACATTTTTAATGATTTTGCAGATGATAAACAAATAATCGGTTTAATTCAAATTTCGCGATAAAATTTTCTGGTGGTCGCACACACGTCCGATACTCGCTACACCATTTAAACTGTGATGCATTTCCTCCGGTCCTATAGAACGCAGCTGCTGTGCGCCGGTCTCATATTCAGCTTAGGGCTTGAACAAGACAGGCCGGAAACGTTCGGCTAAAACCTGTAAACGGTCAATTTTTGCTGTAATATAATTTAGCCTGTTTCCCGGCCCAATCGCTTTTAGTTGCGAAAATTACTCATATAAATTCTATTATAAATTCTATTCTATATGAAAAATAAAAATATAAAATGCAAGTGGCAATGCAGCCAGTGTCTAGGGCACGCTTCCGTCTGGAATAGTTGAGTTACCTATTGGCAGTTTTTAACGGTGCTTAGGTTATCCGACTAATAGATGAATAGATAGATAACATTTACTCACACAAAAACTACACTACATACTACTACTACTACACAACATGACAAAACGATAAAAACATAGTACAAACATCTTTTTTGATTAAAAAAACATCATAGTTTTAAGCTACAGCAAAGAAAGTACTTAAGAATAAATGAAACACAAATGGTTCAGTAAGGGGTATATGTGCTACAGTAGCAAAAATGTATCGGCTCAGCATTAATGCCCGCTGTACACGACTTTAAATGGTCCTAAGACCCTGTGAGAACGTTGTATTACGGAAATAATAGTATACATTAGTTTTAAACATACATACACATACAACATAGTATGTGTATATGTAGTATAAACATACCCACTTAAATATAATAAAATTAATGTCATGAATATTAATAGCAAATGCCACTTAAGTACCTATTCGCATTTATTATATATTTATAAAATGGATAAATATCGATTTTTAAAATTAGAAAGTCATAAGGTATATAATATAACTAATTTAAGGCTTATAATATAACTTATGACTTTCTTATTTTAGTTTGACGACTATCATGAGCTTTATTCCGACAATTGTCAGCAATCTAGGGTGCTGGTTTATCCTTAATAATAATTTTCCTTAAAGGTGCATGTTTATCTAATAAACAAGTGATCATATTTGTGAAAATGTCTGTCTACCATCTCATCGACAGTGGCAGTTATTAAAAAAATATCCCTTGCTTGTTTGCGCTTAAAAGATCTTCATCGAAGTGATTACGATCGATGTCTTTCAATGGTCTATAGGTAACTGTTTTAGGAGCTATTTTTTATATATTGATGTTAAGTGTTACAATAATAAATGCATGTCCAAATAATTATGTGATTCTTGACCATCTTTGATAAAAGACTCATTTATCGCTACCAAGTCGTTTTTAAAAAATATTCAGAGCCAGAATAAAGTCATATGTCCTATTTTCAGTGAACGATTGTATAGACATAACGAACAAAATATAGATTTAAATACCCATCATTAATATAAACTGAAAGTTGCGATTTATAAAAAAGTGAAGTGTTGTAAAAAAGAAAGTGTTGTAGATGTAAAAACTGGCAGTAAATTTATGAAAAACGTTGACCTCACTTTATATATTAATTTGCACAATTGGGTAACACGTTTGACCCAAACTAACATCACGAGATCTCAGTTCGGGGCTAACTACTAGTAAATAGTGTTACAACTTCGACGTTATTGCTTTTACGGCGACATCCCGGTGAGCACGGAACACATCCCATCGATGACGTCTCTGTTTAGCTGAAAAAGGGCATCTTCGATGGGAAAATAGTTGATGACTGTTACATCATGTGTGGGCGTGATCACGGAAGCTATAAAAGAGGAGGCAGTACTGTTTTTCGAGACATGCAACGGTAACGACATAAATGCAATCTTTGCCGGCCAGTTTTCCTCGGATCATAACATGGACGTATCTGAAGTATCGTTTGCAAACAATACATAGGTCCCTACACACAGGAAGGCAGATCATTTACATAAACTAGAAACAAAAAAGGACCTAAGACCGATCCTTGTGGTACACTTTTATTAGTAGATTTTCTCATAGATCAGCTACTCCTGATGTCCACTTTTTGATTGCGATTCGATATAATATAATAATAAATATAAGGTTTCAAAGACGTAGTTTCTTTTTACAGTATAGCACCAGCTTAAAAGATACGCTCAAACATAAAAACATATTATACATAACATAAAAAAGGCTTAATCAGTCGCTTAAAAATGACTTTTTTTTACTATATACTCTAAGTTAGGTTTAAACTAACTTAGATTACAAAACTATATATTTATTCCTGTGATGGTAATAAGATGTCAAACATCGCATAACGGATACAAAACGGATAAGTCCTTTGTTGCTATTTCACGCCAAAATGACAAATAGATTGAGCTGAAATTTTGTAATAAAATTGTTCTGACCCAGGAAAACAAATACTATTCATCACCTGGTTACCAGTCGGCGAAGCCGCGAGCTGTAGGTAGCTTGTTTCTGGTTTCTGTGTTAATTGAGCCTGACGTAGTTAGCCTGGGGAGCAGAGGGAAAGCCGGACGATGCCTGTGTCCGGCTTCCTATTTACTTTGTCTTCCCAACCCTAGCTATCGTGACGTGGTTGTGTGCGTTTGTGTAGAGGTGTGTCTATACCTGAATGTAGTCGTATTGATATTGAAATAACGTTTGCTACGGAATATTATCATATAATTTGGTAATATCTTATTATATGTAGGTATTATATTTACGATGCGTTAAATATGGTAAAATATAAGAAGATTCACCTCTTTTTATTTACCCCGACTAGTAAGACATATAATGTATACATACGACAGGCAGGTAGCTATATATTTAAACGGGTTTTACTCACGTATGAGATTGTTTTAATATGTATAGTATAACTCATGCCGGTTTTGAAAGTGATGTAATAGAAGGGTGTTATTATTATCTTGCGGGCCTTTTTTGAGGCGACACGTGAACCCAAGGGCTGACTCTTATTTAGGCCAGCGAATTAGCATAGCTATTCGCGTTGCGTGGCAATGCAGCCAATGTCTTGGGCACGCTTCCGTCTGGTACTGGTCAGGAAAAATTGAGTTATCTTTGTTTAGGTTACTCTACTGTAAGGGTTTTCATGTAGGTCATCCGACTGCTTCCTTTGTACATAGTTAGTTTAGTTGCTATAATTATGCTGATTCATCGTACCTCCGAAACCTAAATTTTTCTAAAGAAAGCTAATTATTATGGGGTGGTTGATAATCATGTGTGGTGTAAATTGGTGCCACTTTTATTCATGTTCTGCGAGATAGGATAATCAGCTCTGAACTCCTTTGTCGGGATTTCGGATTAATACCACGTACCAACACATTTCAGTAATCTCAAATAACTAGGTTTGACACATAGGACTCCTCCTAGTAGTAGACCACTAGACACTAGGTCACTAGACACTAGGTCACTAGACACTAGACACTAGGTCACTAGACACTAGACACCTGTACTGTATCCTCAATTTGGACCTAACAATCTACCTTTTTTCTATGTTACGTCCACCGATTATTCGGCAAGTCCTTATCCGATTTGCTCAATTATTTTTTATGTTTATAGACGTAAGACGGAGTTTAATCCCATTATAATTGAAAAATATCTGATGAAGATCTTTTGACACTAAATCTTTGCAACGTACAACAGCGCATTATTAATATCTGTTAACTAACCGATTTGCATAATTTATTAATGTACTGATGTATGGTGGTTCCAAATGAATGTGGCGGTGTTGGATCATTTTTAGGCCTGTAACTGGGACTAATTATGACTTTTTGGTAGTGAATCATTTTTTTATTGTACATCGGGGAAGCGCTTGGTCTTCATCTCACTTGGTTACAAGTTAAGATAAGGCTGTAAGGTGGAGGCGCACTTCACCTGGAATCCTCAACTAACTGAGGAACTGGCTATCTTATCTCTAAATGCCGGAACACAACAATTTTTAGAGCTGTTGTTATGGCGACAGAATTAGGTAAGATGGTGGTAGCTAGCCAGGCGGACTTAAACAAAGTCCTACCAGCAACCAAACCATGCACAATATTTTACTCCCCCGGTACTCGAACCCGGGATTTCTGGATCTCAAATCAGTCGGTTGAACCAGTAGACCACAGAGGCGGTCAAAAAAGACTCCCCTTGATAATCGAACCCGGGACTTCTAGATCTCAAATCGGGCGGTTGAACCAGTTGACCAGAGGCGGTCAAAAAGACGATGGAGATATGTCAAAAAAAAAATTATAAATCCCTCTTCACTGAAAATGCTAGTAAGGGGTGGAATATTATCCCATAGTAATAGTCCCAGTGCATAGCCGCTAGGTTAATTCTTTGGGCTATCGAACAAATTCAGCCACCATTGTCGTCGACGTCTGGAGAATCTGCGGGAAGATTCCTGTGAACGAAACGCGGCTTGGCATCGAGATCTGCTGCTAAGAACAATGCCTCGGGAAGTTTGTTCCGCGAATCACGAACATTCTTGGGAGTTATCGTGCTTTCACGCGCATACAGGCTAAGTTGACGCTTTCGTCCGCTTCCATTAGCGTAATAAATAAAGCTTTAAAGGCTGGTAAACATTTTCAGTAATTTAATAATTATGTAATAATTATAACCGCTTATTCCGAGATAGTCGGTGAACAGCCAACCGAAACTGAAAATCAGCGCTGCATATCGCAAAAGCTGAATTCATGTGCAAACTTGTATGTACATTGTACATATACAGGTTAAGCTTTGTATCAAATATCTGTTTTCCCATACCTACATCGGTATATTTAGTCGGCTGCACTAATTTTTTATTAACACATCATTATTTTCAAAATGGTCTTGTATTCACATCTGGTAGATATGAGTTTGTTATTAATGGTATAAGTGTGATTTAACCGCCTCTGTGGTCCAGTGGTTCAACTCACCGATTTCAGATCTAGAGATCCCGTGTTCGATCCCCAGGGGAGCAATATTGTGCTTGGTTTGGTTGGTTTTACGATTTTGTTTAAGTCCGCCTGGCTCTTACCTAATTCTGTCGCCATAATATCAATTCTTAAAAAAAAAATGTATTCTGCATTTAGAGGTAAGATAGCCAGTTCCTCAGTTTGTTGAGGTTTCTGGGTGAATTGCGCCTCCACCTTTGGCCTTATCTCAACTTGTTATCAGGTGAGATGAAGGCCAAGCGCTTCCCAGTCGTACAATAAAATCTCTACTACTAAAATCTATCTATATCAGGTTTTATATCAAAAGTAATTAAAATCAAGTGAAAATAAAAGTAATAGTACCTACACTTATCTCACGGTCATTTCTCTGATAGCAAATAAAGCCTTCAGAGAAGTTTATCCTATTTTTATGTGTAATACTTGTGTATATATATATACGATCACATAAAAACGAAAGGAATGAATCCGAAAATCGTTAGTTTGTTGTTATCTACAAATTATAGACTTTTGGATTGTATCGTTTACTTGCTAATGAGATCTTGCTTCTGCCAAATTGCATGATTTAAAAAATAATAATTTTGTTGGCTGTTTTTAGGCACGCGTATCTGCGAAATGGCTCAAACGATTTGATTGTGGTAATCAATAATGTGTTGCGTATGATTAGCAGTTAGCAAAGGGATCCATAATTTTGATTCTGCCTCGACGAACAAAAATCTTTTTTTTTTTATTGTACGACGGGGAAGCGCTTGGCTTTCACCTCACCTGGTTACAAGTTGAGATAACGCCGAAGGTGGTAGCGCACTTCACCCGGAATCCTCAACAAACTGAGGAACTGGCTTACCTCTAAATGCCGGAACACAATAATTTTATAATAGTTAATTAATTAGATACATAGTTTCGAATCACGAGACTCGTAACTGTGTACCTACGTGGAAGTGGTAAAGTCAAAGCCAAGATTTTTTAGAATAATTTTGAAACGTCAAATCTATCGCCTGTTCGGTTTGGTAATGCACGGGGAAGCTGTTTTCTGGGACATGAGAAAGGCTACTTTTTTACGGAGTCAGTACTATTCACCTGGCATCTGGAAGTGTCAGACGTAGGACGCATGGACGTACTAAAGATCATTGAAAGTACATAATAAAAAGTAGTACTACTGTAGGACATGGGTCACGCGTTGGTACCTTTAAAACAACCATGCAGATGTTTTTTTCAAATAGGAATATTAGCTCTTCGCCTCGAAACTTTGCAACGATAAGGTCTACTGGGTAGGTTTGCTCCATAAGCTGTTACTTATCTCTCAAGTCTCAACGTGTTATTGGGACATTTTCCCTAACCACCTCTTTTGGCAGGCGAGTTGATGATTGCAGCGTTTTTGTTTAATACTCAAGTGGATGCTGATACCCATCTCCCAATAAGAATAATGGAGGAATTTTTCATAATCACCACGCTTGTTAGGCGAACACAGTATTGGTTTTATCTACAGATCTACAGATCCGCCCATCGCCTGGTAAAATCGATTCTAACGACATTCACGGCCACTTAATATTTGTTGTGTCACCGCCGCTACGAACCAGAATAATCGATGGTGTATAGTAATCACGCTTCGTTTATCGTTGTGCGTTGGAGAAATATACCGCCTCTGTGGGCTAGTGGTTCAAGTTACCGATTTCAGATCCAGAGGTCCCGGGTTCGATCCCCATGGGGAGTACAATATATTGTGCTTGGTTTGGTTTGTGGTAGGACTATGTTTAAGTCCGCCTGGCTAGCTACCACCATCTTACCTAATTCTGTCGCCATAATAACAATTCTAAAATTGTTGTGTTCCGGAATGTAGAGGTAAGATAGCCAGTTCCTCAGTTAGTTGAGGATTCCGGGTGAAGTGCGCCTCCACATTCGGCCTTATCTCAACTTGTTACCAGGTGGGATAAAGGCCAAGTGCTTTCCCGTCGTACAATAAAAAAAAACACGTTTATATGGACACATGTATTTTCGGCGTTGCGAGTGATACCACACGGGTTCAGCTAAGTAATTAAACAAATTCACGCGCGAGAAAAGTTAAGGCAGACTTGAAGGCAAATCTATATAATAAACCGCTCGCACAGTTGCTCGTCAGTAATCCCCAGTCTGTCGTGTCTAAGTTAGCAAAGCGAACGCGATCATTGAGCTAATTTGGGAAATCCGACAATGTATGTATGTATGTATGTGTATGTGGAAATGTTTGTCACGGCATAACTCTCGAACGCGTTAATAAAGAGATTACATAAAGAATTGTTGCGAAGGGGTTTATGATAACTGAGGTAGTTTTTGAGATATTGGGTTGGAAATAACTTCTCTATTTCGCCCATATCTGAATAAGGAGAATTAATTGAAGAAATAACCTTTTGTTTCTGTATTCTGTAATAGATCAAAATTGTTGTTGTAAGTGTATCTTACGACACAAACTATAATGCTCTATTATGTATGCCTCTTTAAGACCTACGATTTTTTATATAATGTTCTGATTCCCTAAAGACTTTGCCCATGTTAGCGTACAAAAGCAGTTTTTTTTATAAAACACAACAAAACCGACCGAACACAGTTTAGCCATTTTGTACAAAATATTTTCTGTATCTACTTTTTCTTATCTTTCTATAAGTGAAAACCGTATCAAAACCCGTTGCGAGGCTTAGGAGAAGAATGTGGAGAAACAGACACAGGCAGATAGTGACTTCGTACAAATGCTATTTAGCCATGTTTCAAATGAAATTCTATTATTTTCAAGTTACGTCTTATGCCGTTAGTAACTTGGTTTGTTTATTTGTTTTTTAGTTAAATACAATTTGGCAAGAATAAAATGCCAAGGGATCCGGGTACCACTCGGGCCAATGCTAAGTATTACATGAAAAGCGCGCTACCGTAAACTCGACACCGAATACAATTAGTTTATCCCATCTCATGGAAGAAGTAGTTTTTAGTGAATTACTCATGAGTGGTTATAAATACTGCACTAAGGAGTTTAAATTCCTGCAATAAATATATATATTTTGTGACTATTTACAAATGTTATATTGTTACTATTTATAAAAATTCACGTACTGCAACAGGATTCAAGCCCGCATCATTTCCTCAAGCCGGAAAAGGAAGAGGAAAAGATACGTCATTACAACATTTGTATATATTGTGACCAAGTACAGACGTAGAGTTGTAGAGCCCATTGTGAAATGTGAGCCTACCACATCTTAACGACTGATCAAAACAATCATAATTATTGATATTATCTTTCTATTAGTGAGAACCGTATAAAACCTAAGAGAATAAAACATTTTACATCATCAATCAAAATCATTTTGTTTTTAATCTCAAAAGGAAGTCCTTTGTCGCTATGCGACCCAGGACAAAAACAAAGACAAATATCTCTTTATCGTTTCTAATTATAAAACATAATATTTATGTGAAGTAACTAATCATTTTAGGTTTTCTGAATTTTTCATTCGTGTGGGATAAGTATAAAACGTTGCTTCATGCCAAATTTCAAGATTCTAGGTCAACTGGAAGTATCCTTTAGGTTTTGATTCCCTTGCGAGTGTTGTGAGTTTCAAAATATGCGGCTTAAATTGCTGTTTCTTTGCGTTGACATATAAGTTTGATTTTGTTACAACTTAAAGGTCGACCTGAGTATTTGATATGAATTTCAATATAATACCACTACACGTTCATGAGGAAAGAGGTAGTACCTATGTTTAAAATTGTTAAAAAATATTTTGAATATGTGATGTAACTAAAAATCTATGCTTTTCGCAATTTTTCCTTTATCAGTGCTGTAAGACGTTGCTTCGTAACAAATTTCATAATTCTGAGTTCACGAGATATACCCTGTAGGTTACGATTCCCTTGCGAGTGTCGAAAATTTTCGGCATTTATGCGGCTGTATATTTTGATTGCGTTGGCTTAGAAGTTTGATTTTTTCACAGCTCCAAAGAACACTAAACCTGAGTGTCTTAACCCTCTCATTAGGGTACGAGACTTTGGTTGTCAATGTTGGACATCATCCATTTTGCTAAGTATAGACCAGAATAGTCCTATGGTTATGGCATTGAGACCTTACAGTAGTCAATCTGAGCCTACATTTATTAATGAGTAAGCAGGAGGAAGCACACAAAGATAAAATACAACCTACATGCTATGTAGGTGCAGGTATAGGACTGGCCACATAGGTAGTTTCAATTAATCAGTACACAAATACAAGGCCGTCTCGGATTTCACTTCGGTTTTCAATGATTACATATACTGTACACTGTCTAATTGGTACTTCATTAGTGTAACTAGAAACCTACATAATATTCAATATTAGGTAGTAGGTAATAACCGAAATCTATGTTAATTCTATCTTATGCATCATATCTATTACATCATAATACTAACGTACTAATGATAAATAGTTAATTAATGACTAATGTCTGTTTGAGTATCGCGCAGTTACGATTCAATAAATATAAAACCAATAAATAAAAAATACACCATTTCCTCTATATTTAAATAATTGTATAGCGTTATAATTTGCTATTGAAGGTTAGCCGTTAGGCAAAGAAGCCATATTGATTTAGTAGTTTTCTGAGTAATATGGACACATATGGCTGACAAAATACTACCATTATCATTTTTACACGCCAAAATTCTGTATTTCGGTATTGTGTTGTTGTTGTGGTAGAGGATTTCATGGTTGTAAAATAAAAAAATATATTTGTTTATGCAATATCTATCAAAGAAATATCATCAAAAATTAAAGAAAATCAAAGAAAGGCTCCCAAGGCTTACCAAAGAGGAATTCAATATGTAATGGGAACATGTTAGACAAGGAAGCATTACTATAACTGAGCTATCTCACCTGGCTCGTTTTTCTACTTTGACATAATACAAACAATTTTGAAACTTATTTTCTGCGTGTGGAGTGTAAATTTCATGTCCATAAGCAACAACAAAAACTAAAATAAGCATCAATAAACCGTGATTCATTTATTTTACCACTATTTCCATGGAAAAAGTTTTTGTCAATAAATTTTATGCTACATCCATCTAAAACAGAGTATTGGATCACTATGTTATCACACTTTTTATGTGCTATCGGCACAGGTTACAATGACAAAAAACAATGACAAACGCCCACGGCTTACATTAGGTGAACCTTCACTTAGCCGGGAAACTGTTTGTATACAAAGTTACAAACAAAACACAAGTACAAAGTACAAAGTTAGACAACCTGTAGACAAAGTCGCGAGCATCAGTAAGTCTTATGAAAGTAAAAAAGAACCGTGAAAATATTCTAATCTATATCTTATGCATCATATCTAGTAGGTATAATAAAACTGTAACGGATTAAAATCTGTACTTTTTGTAAATTTCTATTGGAGGAAACATTATTACATCGATACGAGAAGTAGGATTTTGCTTTGGATAAATTTATCTCATGACATTCTGATTCATTTTTCTGTTGAGTTTTGATAATGGAGCAAACTCTCACAGATATCGAATGAAATTATAGTTCCTATTGGTATATCTACAAGGTTTATTTTAAATTGGCCAAGTGTGAAATGTAAGATGCACAATGGAAGGAAGACCGTATTTATCGACGCTGAAATTCGGTTCCCGTTTCGCATAAATTTTGAAATGAACTTATATCCTGTGTTGTTTAGTGAGTGTGTCTATCTAACATGTGAATAAATAATACCGATGTGTACAAGTGAGTGACGTGATAATGTTAAGCCGTTGGAAAAGCAAGGACAAATCAGAGAAGTCCTCTAAATCCGGCGGGAAAAAGAAACGCAAAGGTCGTGAGAATGGTGAGTCCACGTGCATTTTATTTTCGATACCTATCAAAGCATATCGCTTATGGCGGAGAAGTTAAAAAAGGAATGATTATTATCAAGAATGCCGTAGCGGGCGCGGCTCGAGATCCCACCCTACTAACTCAGCGGATGTCGTACAAGTCGACTAGGAACTCACTAGAAAGGGTTATACTTTTATCTTCGTTAAACTTTAACAAAACCCGCCTTCTCATTCTTAATCAATTTCGTAAAAGATATTTTGAACTGATGACGAAATTGAAGCAATTACATTGAATTTAGTTCTACGGAATGTGTTCAGCATTTCTCCGTGTATTCTTATTCTATTAGTTTTGAGTGGGGGTGACAAAGACCTGCACTGACATTTTGATGTGGGGTGTATTGTGCAACGTAGGTTTTAACTAACCTACCCCAGCCAGCCCAGATCCTTAAAGTACCGGAGCAGGACTTTGGGTTGTTGGTGACATTTATTGAGCGCCTGAGTTTGCAACAGCGACAATGAAAAGAACACTGGTGTTGTGGTTGATGATGCTTGCTCCAAGGGTTGCCTGTTCGATTAAAAGGCTAACGTATAATTCTAGTATATGTACAATACGCAAAATTTATATTGCGTTCTTGTCTTCCGTCTATGTTATACATTCGTTGGGTCAGAAAGCTCTAGCATCATATATTTCGGCTGTTCGTGGCAGTACACTCCAAATTTTTCAGGCCGAGGATCACAAAAGGCGCAAATATAGTGGTCTTGACTGGCTCTTATTTAGGCCAGCGAATTAGCATAGCTGTTCAGTATAACAATGCAGACAGTGTCTTGGGCAAGCTTCCGTCTGGTACTGGTCTAGAATAGTTGAGTTACCTTTAGACCGTTTGTAACAGTCCTTAGGTAGCCCGTCCTTCCCTAGTACATTGTTAGTTTAATTGTACATATAATTTGTAATTTTTTGTGAATAAATACATATTTTTCTTCATACTAAATATAACTTTTTTATGCCAAAAGTAGTAGTGAAATTAGTAAAAAAAAATACTAATGGAAATCAAAAATACATACTATAATTGACGTAATTTTCAATATTCACTTACTAGTAAAGTATGCACTTTTGGTTTTGCATATTCAGCACTCTGCCGCGTCGTCGTAAGCTTTCAAACTTTAAGTTTGAGAGCTATTAAAGTTATTAACGTCCGTTGTACTGTTGAACATGATTCATTTATTAATAAAATCCCAGGTACATATGTACGATATAGACCCGTTTCTCATCAATGGCATAATAATTTCATCAATTTGCCTATTCATTCATATCGGGAAAGTTGTGCAGAGTGAGGATCAAGAGATTATCACACCTAAAACTGGCCGGAAGTTTGAGAAAATCCTTCACTTCCGGTCATATTTTTATTTATTGGTCGCGATTCCGAACAGACGGTAGACTTGACGTTTCAAAATTATCCAAAAAAAGCCTAATGAATAAAAAAAACTGATTCTACTCTGACTAATTTATGATTTCACTCGCCCTTTGAGAATTTTTCAGACAGATGGCACTTAACTTTTCTCTAACTTTATGAAACTCCCGGACGCGTTTAAACAATCAACTTCTACGTAGCAACGAGACAACACGTTTTTATACAATAGCAGAATTCCATGAACTGTCTGTTTTTTAAAATACCCTTACATATTTAACGACATCTTCATCATCATCATTTTTGCCCACATACGTCCACTGCTGAATATAGGCTACAAATAGTAGTCCTGAGCAGATTCTTAGCGCCACTTGCCTTGCCTTTACCATGGCCGCTACGGCTACAAATAGCAATCGAGAGCAGATTCTTAGCGCCACTTGCCTCGCCTTTACCATGGCCGCTACGGCTACAAATAGCAATCGAGAGCAGATTCTTAGCGCCACTTGCCTCGCCTTTACCATGGCCGCTACGGCTACAAATAGCAATCGAGAGCAGATTCTTAGCGCCACTTGCCTCGCCTTTACCATGGCCGCTACGGCTACAAATAGCAATCGAGAGCAGATTCTTAGCGCCACTTGCCTCGCCTTTACCATGGCCGCTACGGCTACAAATAGCAATCGTGAGCAGATTCTTAGCACCACTTGCCTCGCCTTTACCATGGCCGCTACGGCCACAAATAGCGATCGTGAGCAGATTCTTAGCACCACTTGCCTCGCCTTTACCATGGCCGCTACGGCTACAAATAGCAATCGTGAGCAGATTCTTAGCACAACTTGCCTCGCCTTTACCATGGCCGCTACGGCTACAAATAGCAATCGTGAGCAGATTCTTTGCACCACTTGCCTCGCCTTTACCATGGCCGCTACGGCTACAAATAGCAATCGTGAGCAGATTCTTAGCACCACTTGCCTCGCTTTTACCATTGCCGCTACGGCTACAAATAGCAATCGTGAGCAGATTCTTTGCACCACTTGCCTCGCCTTTACCATGGCCGCTACGGCTACAAATAGCAATCGTGAGCAGATTCTTAGCACCACTTGCCTCGCCTTTACCATGGCCGCTACGGCTACAAATAGCGATCGTGAGCAGATTCTTAGCACCACTTGCCTCGCCTTTACCATGGCCGCTACGGCTACAAATAGCAATCGTGAGCAGATTCTTAGCACCACTTGCCTCGCCTTTACTATGGCCGCTACAGTGACCAGGAATAGCGGAGCTTCCGGGAACTGACTGGGGACCGTCTCCTATAAATATAATATATCAATAATTTTGGAAGATTTACAATCACCACGCTCGGCGCACGTCTCATTGCTGATCGCAGGAAATATATTTAATAGTACATGAAGATGCTGCTGACCATCCTCTTGTGAAATGTTGTTGTGCCAAAGCAGGTAGGTTAGAACTTTAATGACAATTAGAATTGGAAGATTTTTGTGTACTGTGGGCTTCTATATTATTGGTATAGTTAAGTTTTCCAATTGACTTCTATCTTTATTTAATAAAAAGTACAATTAAAATAAATATGTACAAAAGAATCAGTCAGATTACCTAAGGACCGTTACAAACGGCCAATGGGTAACTCAACTGTTCCAGACCAGTACCAGACGAAAGCGTACCCAAGACACTGGCTGCATTGCCACGCTGAATAGCTTTGCTAATTCGCTGGCCTAAATAAGAGCCAAGGTCACGTGTCGCCTCAATCAAAAGCCCCGCAAGATTTTTGCAAACCCGGAGGGCACCGGCTCCCCACGGACCCAAGGTCTCCACCCCAAAAGGCTCAAATAGATGAGCTTTTGTGTTCCTCGGCCGAATCAGCCACCGCACCAGCCCTAACTGATGTCCCAGGCAGATGAGATGGCGCTAGGGTGTCGACGCAGGTAGCGTCCCACACCAAAGGCCTACCCATTTCCCAAGGGACAAGAGTCATACCGTCGGGCCGCTTACCATCATCACGTAACAGACCATTCGGTTCAAGAACGCTTCTGATGCAGTTCTAGCGGATTTTCGGAAGCCCAGTATCTGCAATTTTGTTTATTCACGTGACCATTGATGTGAAAATTCGATTCGTCGGAGAACCAGATGTTATAAAAACTCCTAAAACGGTTTTTCATAGTCCTGCAGAATTTGACTCGTTTATCAGGATCATCAGGCTTCATTTCTTGAACAATGACAATTTTATAGGGGTGAAAATGTAAGTCTTTCGAAATAATGCGATGAACCGTAGATTTGTTCAAATTAAGAGAAGCTGCGCGCAATCTCAAAGACTGCCGTGGGTCGTCCATAACAGACTGGCGAACGCGATCGACGTTCATGCTCGTTCTTGACGTCCTTTTGCGTCCAGACGATTTGTCCGGCATTGTATTCCCAGTCTCTTCAAACTTGCACACCCAATGCTTAATTAAATTAGCACTTGGCACATGTTTTAAGCTTGTTAAATTAAAGTGTGTGCTGTAGAGACGACGAACAATAGTGTAGGAATCGTTGTTTTTATAAAATGCTCGCACGAAAAACGCTTGCTGCGGTCCCGTGAAACGATTCATGGCTACTAAACTTAACAAGCCGGCCAAGCGTTTGAGACCAATCCCCTCCCCCTGCTACCTGCAGGTGGCGCGTATTGGTCAATTAAAAAACGAAAAACATTCTGAGACACCCTTTATTTCCTGTATGGAAAACACCAAAAGGGAATGTGCTACAAGCATCAGAATGTGTTTGAGTATGGATTCATAAATAATTACCTAAATGCTTGTGTGAGTTTTCCAATGCACCTATACTCTGATGATGAGACAGACTGAGTCGTAGACTGACTTTGGTTTATTTGTAAATGTATACATAACTCCTTCATGGTTGCCGATACAAAATCTGAATCCATATTAGTCTATACTCTGTGGAACGCCTAATAAGAAAGCTATTAACGAAATTTTAAGCTACCTCAGGCGAGCTTTTGGATATCAAAGATAAACTTCCATGTACTATATTATTTTATATTTTCTTAAAAGCTGATGTCACAGTTGTAGTAAACCATTGGCCCTTTTGTATAGTTAGAATGTTTTTGTTTCTGTCATTTGTCACATCTTTTTATACATTCTGTAACATCAACGTTCTAGACCTGTCCAAAATATTTTTTTTAACATTATTTATCATTCGTCTAATACTCGCGGGCAATGAAACATGAACATGAAAATCATTTATAATGACTTTGGTTATCATTGTTATTAATTCTCTCTTCATCTTTCAAAATACAAAATCGTGGATTTTTTGTACCTCTTCAATTATTTTTTCTATTAAATTATGATTATTCATATTTTTAATCAAATATATCACATTTTTTTTTACGAAATCTTTCCAACTATTTTACAAATTTGACTAGAGATAGCTGCGATTGAGATGCTGGATTGATAAAAATTTTACTTATTGATGGTACATAATATATAGCTTAATTTTCATAGACGAGTATTATGTTATTTAAATTGCAATGTCGTATTAATTCATTTTTGTTTATAAAACGGATACGCAATACATTGTTGATCTCCGAGTTAAGTTGGAAAAAAAGCGCTGTATGTTTAATTTGATGCAACAGCTACTGTCACTAGCCAACATATTGCTTTTTGACGATGTGCTGGGTTGCTCTGCTTGCTGTCCGGTTACAAGACGTTCTTGTCCTCTGAACGGTTTATTTTCTCTATTGCTACGGTTGAGAACTTACCCCGGTTATACCATATAATATTTTAGGCACCGCTTGTCTGCCAACCTGCCCCGGAGTGATTGATCGAGTGGTGTCCGCGCTGCCGAAAACCACCCCTATCCGCACCTCTGTTGTAGCCTCTCTGAGTCTGTAACTGTTGTATACTGTTTTTTTGTAAAATGCATTGTTATTATTATCGCCAGATTAGGTTGTTGAAAACGTTTCCTCGTCTATTGCAGCTTGAACTGCGTCTTTTATACGCTTGAACCTCTTGAAAAATTGTGCTTGCCTCTTTTTCATTTCCAGACTTGAGCACATAATTCGCCGAATTACCTTCCGATTGGGCGGTTGTTAGATACACAAACTTTTCCGAAAGCATTCTACCAAAGTCATCAAACGATTTTTACCGCACCGCACTTGACTGGTCTGACAATTTAGGCATAGCCTCTGTAAGCTTGAAATTATCTATATTTCGAAATCCCAGTCCATCTCCTTGCGCCAATGTTAAAAACCATTACGCGGACGAAGTCGCAGGCTAAAGCTAGTCGGGTAATATAATAACATAATAAAATACAAATAACAAACCTTATAGCTCAGTTGGTAGTAACTCTGTCTTTTGCGCTGTAGGCTGTGGTTTCGATTCCCACCCTGGACAAATATTTGTGTGATGAATATAAATGTTTGTTTTGTGTTTGGGTGTTGTATCGTAATAGTATCTACGTATATATTCACAAAAAAAGTATATAAGTATTGAATCCGTAATCTAGTTCCCATATTACAAGCTATGCTTAGTTTAGGGTAGATGGCGCCGTGTGAAATTAATGTCATGTAAAAAAATATATAAAACACACGAACGCACACTTTTTCCGCGCGCTCGCGGTCACGTTCTCCAAATATGGCACGGTAGCCATGTAAGGATGGGTGTAGGTATAGTTAGGTATCTTTATTTAGGTTAGGTTTATAGATGCTTTATTCTCAAAAAGAATTAGAAAATTCACTTACATGAGAACTTAAACATAGTAACATAATTATCATAGTTTTACGTACAGTGCATAACATTTTAAATCTAATAAAATATGTGGGTAGTTTTGTTTAATTTTATACAAGACAAGACCATTGTATTTACAAGGATTAGGTTAAGAATGGATGTGGCTGTTTGGAAGTTAAGTTCGTTTAGTATCTAGCTAGCCATCTTTTTCAACATAAGTTGTTAAAGTTTTTTTTTTTCTGTGATAAGTATATTAGTATATTTTTGAGTTAGATATATAGCAAGCCTTATAGCTCAGTAGGTAGCAACTCCGCCTTCCGCGCTGTAGGCTGTGGGTTCGACTCCCACCCAGGACAAACACTAGGTTAAACAATGTCTTATAATACGAAGATTGCAAATCTACGTTTATATGGCCTTATCTCAACTTGTTAGCCGGTGAGATAAGGCCGTAGGTGGAGGCGCACTTCCCGGAATTCTCAACAAACTGAGGAACTGGCTGGCTATCTTACCTCTGAACACAACATTTTTTGAATTGTTATTATGGCGACAGAATTAGGTAAGATGGTGGTTGCTAGCCAGGCGGACTTAAACAAACTCCTACCACCAACCAAACCAAGCACAATATATTGTACTCCCCATGGGGATCGATCCCTGGACCTCTGGATCGGAAATCGGTGACTTGAACCACTAGACCACAGAGGCGGTTAAATACTCATAATATTTTACCTCTTTAATAAAATTGTCTTTGAGAATAAGAAAATCTTTGTATAAATTATTGTTTCATTAGAACACAACTGCCTAGATTGGGACCTTTATGAAGTTTTACGAAATTTCACCTTTCGCAAACATTAGCTATCGTTTCATATTAAACGTTAGGGTAAATGTATTTACTGTATTAACCAATCATTACCAGTTCAGGCTGAAAGACTGTGAAATGCTCTGCCGGTCACAGTAAGGCAAGCTCCATCTATAGCTACTTTCAAGAGTCGAGTGAAATCGTTTTATTTATCAGATTTTTCACAATTGTTCATTATTTATGCAACCGTCTTTATCTCCTAGTAGTAGTATTATTGATATTTGGGTCAATCAACTTCTAAGCCTCGACTTTAACCGTGTTTTGAAAAATAAAAACATATTTTATGTTTTAGTAAATTAAAGTAAAGGAATGCTGTCGTAGATTGATATTTCAGATAGGGGCAAAATTACTTTTACGGATATATTTGAGAAATTCTGACATAGAGTGAAAAAATGTCCTATGCGTAACATATTTTTATATCATGGATTTATGAAATTAAACCACAAATTTTGAAAAATCTAATTAACATTCTTTTATTTAGAATAAATGCAATTCTTTATTAAAATCAACCGTATGTAATAACTATGAATTAAAAACATTCGAAGGTCACTGTGTAGCGTTAGTCATTTTCAAAGCTTATTTTTACGATATTGCCCTATTTAGAATAATCAGTCAATAAAAACTTAATTCTACAGAATACTAAACATCTCTTCTTTACTTATTTCCAGTAAAATCTTACTTAATTTAATATTTGTAACAGTTACATCAAAAAAACCTACTCAAAATCAGACGAAGCCGAGATAACGCAAGAGACAAAATCGTAACGCTTGAGACTGTTCTTCAAAATAACATTTGTGGAGACAATAAAATCAACAATCATATATTAACAGAAGCAATTAACAATAAATGTAATTATCTGCGAAATTAAATCTACTTATTTATAATAATTGCATAACAAGTCTACTTAAAGACGTACCGTAGTACGCATAGAACGTATACTAAAAGAGATCTTTAAAACAGTCAGTTAAATATTAAACTAGGCATAAAAATACTGCAATAGGAACTGATATGAAGGCACATTAGTATTATTTATCTCTTTTCAAATACTTCGAGAGAATATTTGAACTCGTAGTAGGAGCGATGTCCTCTTTTCACAATGCTTGGTTCTGGTAATTTTTTGATGATGTCATCATAGTCAACGTATGAAATATCTTTCTCGTCTATTCTAAACAACTTAGCGTTTTCGTCCATGTCTCGTAAGAACATGACTTTTATTTCACCATCTTCTTCAACATCGCTCATAGCTTTGCATGCGTAAATATAGGACTTCTTTCGGTTTGCATCTACATACAGTTTAACCAACAAGAAATCTCCACACCCAATCTTGGACGTTGCATCATGACTGGTGCTTTGCCATAATTCTTCATCGTCAGCATCAGATGAAGAGCCATAAATATCGTTGTAAATATTTTGTTGCCTTTTTGTTATATCTTGTAATTGTTTAGCTATTTTAAGAGACATAAGCGGCTCATCGTCATCACTTGAAGAAGTTTCCCAGGCCTTGTTAGTTTTTGCTTGATACTGCTGCTTTGACAAATCTTGAACAGACTTGGTAGCAATAGTACAATTAACTGTGTTCATTATATCTGCCGTAACAGCGTCCTCTTTCTCTAAAACCTGAATGGAATCAGGGATAGCCCCTGATTCATAGTATCATTAGTAATTGATACTCTGTTTTCTGTTTCTGTTCTGACATTGGAAATTCCAGCATCGTAAGCCTTAGGATTAAGACAATTACAAAATCCTCTTATGTTTTGATCGTCCGTTTTACAAAAACAGCTTAAATCTCTGAATTTCAGTTTCCCATAGCAGTTAGAGAATACTTGGTGAACTTTGAGTGTTCCCATCAGCCTTGGAATATTTTTAGGCAATACTTTGCTTTGCTCTTCAATATCTTCTTCGGAAATGAGGAAGAGTTTTATTTTGCTGACGTTGTTCATCTTATCATAAAATTGGAAGACATCAGCAATATCTTCGCCATTGGCTATAATTTTATCTGCCGTTCTTTTCAAAAAGCCGCCAATGCCATCGGCTGGTCCCTTACCATGGCCTGCTTAAAAAAAGGACCATGTAATATTACCAAGCCCGTATTCGTAAAACTTCGTGCACATCATGTAGAAGTTTTGTTTTTGTCTATATTGTGTGCTTGGGCCATCTGAATAGAAATGCACGGTATTGATGCTATCATAACTCTTCGTTATCCACTTTAGTATCGGATCCAAGTGAGTCCGAATTGCGGCTGGTTGGTGATTATTTGAGGCAGATATACTACAAAACGAATCAACTTTATAGCCTTTAGCAGAACCCTCATCAAATGTGTAAACTACGACTGTATGGAGAGAAATTTGTTTTCGCGATCCTCCAAAATTATGGGATTGTACTTCTTGGCTATATTTACAGTTGTAATTTTCACTGAAATCTACAACTATGATACATTCGTTTGAACGAATACCTTCCAGGCATCGCCTAAAGTTTTGGAATTGTGTTTTAATATTGAAAACATGTTTTTTGAAAGCTGAAAGATCTTTTTCAAATCCTGTTATGAAAACTCCCGCATCTTCAGCTTGCTCTTCTTTTACATTTTTTATAGTTTTTAAACTCCTACCATCTTTAACATATCTTTCTTCCTTCCTTATCCATTCTGGCCACCTTATTATTTCTTTGATATTCTCTTCAATGTAACTATTATTTTTATTCTTACACATGTCGCATAGACCGTACATGCAATCTTTTAGGTTTGTATTGCACACACTCGATTCGATGAAAATGTTTACATCATCGGTGCGAGTAATGCTATTTCTTTTCAGAGCTTTTGACTTGTATAAAAAGTTTATATGGGTCTTGCATAGGCACATGTCACGAGCATCAACAGAAGCACTGACTACATAGAAAGGCTTGTTCCTAGTGAAGTAGAAATACGAGCAACGAATACCTCGGTTCTCCTTCATGAAAGTTTTAAACAAGTTCTTCATAGAGTCCAACATGAACCTTTTCTGTTCCTGTATCCCTTATTTTGTCAGTTTTTCTTTCTTGCCAGTAGCTCTTGACACATCATCTCGCAAATAAAAATCTTTTATTTTATTTTTCAACACGGTATTGTTATCGGTAAAGTCTTTTCTTTTTATAATTCTGTCAATTCCTAGATTTTCCATCAGTATTTTTGTCTTCATTCTAGAGTTTGTCACTTCTACGGTTGAAAATATTTTCTGGGGGTGAAACACGGGGAGCTGGACGTGGAGGTGAAACGCCTGGAGAAGCTTGCGGGGATGGAACCTGTAAAGGCATTTCTCGTGGAGGCGTTAGTGGCGGAGATCTTAACTGATAGTCAAAATTGTCTAAGTCTGATCTCGGGGAGTCTGGGGGTGTCTGTTGCAATATTCTATCCACAACCTTCTTTCGTGTTCTATTTTCTCGTTTTCGCAATTTCCAAATTGTATTAGCATTTGCCTTTTCTTTTGGAGTCAGGTCTTTGACCAGTCTTTTCGTTACATGATACCTCGCTCTGTGCTTTTGCATCACTTGTTCATACTTTTCCTTATGCTGTTTTATCTTTTCTCTGTAGCGTTTTTGGCTTTCTGCTGGATTAAGCGGCATGGTTACTTATGTTGTTCAAATCTGAGACTAAATAAACAAAGGTTTAAAACATCTAGTCATGTTTTAAAAGCTTAATTATACCGTAAGAATGCTCCTTAATTAGACGTACAATCTCTGGCGTAACGAATAACTCTAGAGACACTGTCTCCAGCGTAACTCGTTACGCGGGGGACAAAAGTTGCTGTAAACTTGTATAAATAATTCCACATGTAAAATAGATACTTTATGTCATTTTGACCTTGAACCTAGACAGCATAGGCACAGTTTCAAAGTAATAATAAAAAAATATTTTGAAAACTTACCGTGATTTTTGTCGTAACTCTGTAGACACTCGTAAGAGGCACGCGCACCAAACGACAGCTCACCACTCACTGACGGGCGAGGGGAGGGCGTTTAGTCACGTGTAACGAAACGACGTGTATGTATTGGTATCAAACAGAAGACGTTTATCGACCGAAAGAGCGCCATCTCTTTTTTACCATATTCAACTTTAGGCGGCATCTTTGCGGACGAGCTATTTTGGTTGATTTCAAGGACAAATGTTTAGCGATGTAAAATAAATACAATTTGAGTTAAAATTGTGGAAATAATCATTTTAAATGTAAGTTTATTTCAATTGGAACTTGTAATACATCTGAACAAAATTATTTTCATACATTTTTATGAAGAAAGTACGTACTTTACTATGTCACCTAGTCTGGGGGACACGAAAACTTTGTATGGAAGTACTTTTTAGTCACTAGGGTAACGATAAAAATCAATAAATTCCTATGTATTTAGACTTTGAGACTTTTTTATATAAATAGATTATTATCTAGGACTATAATCATGTCAAAATTATAACAAATTGGTGATAAAAAAAATTATTATAGCCAATTAATTGCCAGGGACAACAAGTGTGAGGCTTAAAAGTTGATTGTCCCATTTATAAGTTTATTCTAATTATTTACGTAATAGTATAAATAATTCGGTACATATATTTATATACTTATGTAAGTATATTATGTTAGTAAGTAGGTATATATTCTATCATATTCAAATTATTAAAACGTATTAATTTTGATATGTTTTGTATTGTAAATATAATATTTACTTATTCTCTTTTATTATGTGCACCTTCCTGCCATCAACCAGATTGGTACTATCATCTCCATCCTAAGGTTGTCTGGAAGAGATTGCATTTAAGCGATAAGACCGCCCATTGTACTGTTTACTTTGGATTTAAAATTGTCAACTATGTTTTTGGTGTACAAAAAAATCATTCATTCGTTCATTCATTCACTCGTTAGGGGCTACAATTTAATTTAGAACAGATGGGTTAGCTCTTGACATGACGGCTTGTCTAGACAAGCCTAGAGCTAAAGCTAGCTTTAGGCCAGATCAAGAATGAGGTCACTAGCTCTCCCGCTTCTCGACGGAACATGCCCAACTGTTTGGCGCTGTACTTCGGCAGGAGCTAAGAGTAGGATAAAAAATATTCATGGTACTCGTTATGAAGCTTCCGGTGTTGGCGGCATATACATATAGCTGTATACCTAGTTCTTTCAAAATCAAGACGAAGTTGTCAGGCCAATAAGCCATAATGTTACATTTCATGCTTTGATTTTGTTCGTGTTTTATGGTATTTGAGGATTTCAATTGTTTAATGATATTCGGTAATACAACTCTTCTATGAAAAGGTGGCTATGTGTGTCTATGTACCAGTAAAAGCATGTAGTAAGCGAAATTAATAACAAAATTATTTCCTTTGTTTCAGCAGAAGATTGGCACGGCGATGGACGTATGGATGGTAAGACAATACCTACCTATTGATTAGTTATCTGTAAGTTATGCCTACCTATATTTTTAACACAATAATTTTATTTTATGTTGTTATACTAAGAAATCACAAATATATCAGACTTTACATCTCTATTACAGTTTTTAGATTTTGATAAAAATAATTGTTTTTCAAGTCATTTAAAAAAATATTTTATAGCCTCAAAAATTGAATTATTCATCTGTTATTTTGTAGTCCTCGTATAATCGAATACATCGCGCTTGATGATGTCGCTACGATCTCCCTTATAATTTCCTGTTCGCGCTGCAAGCGTTTTTCGACAGCTCGCGTAAAGCGAGGGGCAGCCGCCTGGCTTTACAGAACATGGGCGTATCATCTTTTTAAAAAAGCTTTAATTTAGTTTTACAACTTCCAAGACCCGACTTAAATACGTCTGGATAATCTAACTGTAACATCATTGCCTGAGGATCATACCCGACACAGATGTTATGCAAACTTAATGAGTTTAATTTTAATTTGCGCAACCAACGACGGCCAAGTAACGGAGGTCCACCGTTCTGAATAATGAAAAGCGGCAATGAATGTGATTCAATGGCAATTCACATTGACTATTACGCGACCAAGCGGAACGATAGATTCACCTGTGTATGAATGAAACTTGTTACTGTCGGAAGTTATAGGTAGATGAGACAGATGATTATAATAAAGTAGCTTACTGCCCGCTGATATTCTGCTGCCTGTATCTATCACGAATGAGAGTCTTTTGTTTTATGATACGGACCGTCTCTAGGATCACTTTTAACCGAATCTACTTTGTACAATCCATCACTATAGAATCAGCATCAGAACTCGAGTCTTTATTTATGAAGTTTTGGACCTAGATTTGGACGAAATTTTTCGACGAGGCTTTTGCAAAAATATTTTATATCCTCAAAAATTTTATTATTCATTTAATAGAATAGGCGTATATTCAAAAAAATTGGATCATGTGTGATCATAACGACATCAAGCAGACAAAATACTTTTTTTTATTGTATAAGACGTTGCTTTCATCTCACCTGATTACAAGTTGAGATTAGGCCGAAGGTGGAGGCGCACTTCACCCGGAATCCTCAACAAACTGAGAAACTGGCTACCTTACCTCTAAATGACACAACTATTTCAGAATTATTATGGCGACAGAATTAGGTAAGATGGTGGTAGCTAGCCAGGCGGACTTCAACAAAGTCCTACCACCAACCAAACCAAGCACAATATATTGTACTCCCCATGGGGATCGAACCCGGCACCTCTGTATCTGAAATCGGTGGGTTGAACCACAAGACCACAGAGGCGGTAAAAAAATACGTTTTTCAAAGAAACTTAAATTCGTGGAAAAGCCAAGAACGATAGGATAGGAAGAACGTTTAATTTTGTAAATCTTTGGTTCGTTTCAGCATCCTGTTTGTTTGGAAATTTGGGCTTTGTAAGTTTTCACACGCTAAGTAGTTTTAGATTGTTTGTACATACTCATAATTGGTGGACAAAATTCTTACTCGCATCTATTTCGACTGTGCCTTTCCTGGCAACACGCTCCATTTCGACGAGACCCGAAACGCTTGCCTCGGTTCTATTGCCACGGAACCCTCTTTACACACATGCTCAAATCTCAGTAAGATAAGATAAGATAATATTTATTTATTGAAAAAGATGACAACAGTTAACATTTTTATAAAAAAGTTAGTATGACATCAGTGTCTCGTCAACTTATTCTATTAAATTATGAAAAATATAAATATGATAGATAGCATTCAAATACCTATGCACATTTAACATTTAAAATTAGGTAGTTTAGTATTAAGCAAGCTTGTATGTGAATAGTTTCCTAAAAATCTTAAACCTACAATACTAATAAATACGTTCACCACGTTCTTAGGAGGACTATATACTAAAAATAGACCTGGGGTCGAGAAGATATTGTTTTCGTTTGCGTCACTCGCCGCCTCTAATTGTGTATACAGGGTGTCCCACGCCCGTGCCACACGGAGTTCAAGTACCTTAAATATTGTAGATAGAGCATTTTAATGAAAGTTTACTTCATTTTGATTTTTAAAACAATTTAAACTGCATTCAAAGATTTTTGAAAAATCGCCTTTCTGAACCGGGAATCGAACCCAAAAAAATAAAAAAAAACACCGTTAATTTTGCGACTTCGAACTAAAGGCTCTATTGTATGGATTATATTTTTTCAGGTAACATAGCATCTAAAATAAAAGGAAGACCATGAAATTTTATATAAATTACGTTTTCCTTACAGTTAATCTAATTTAGCAATTGCTCAAAATGTGTCCCATTCTGTTGTATATCAGTACATTATGGTACTAGTGTGTAACATTGGTGATTACCGCCGAGGCGCCATTGAGCCGAGGACGGTAATCATCAATACACACGTGTATCATACCACGTTTTTCAACACACTTGTGAATAAAATAACAATAAAACTCATTTTATTTAGTAGATAAAAAGTTTATTTAGAAAACAATTAGTAAATGTGCAGTTGGTAAAATTATAATTAACTGTTTTTGATGGCATAGCGATCTCATCAGATAGATTATTTATTGAAATACTTTTATGTTCTATTGTAATTTGAGATGGCTCATTATTCGTGTAGGTAGGTGAAATCCAATTATTGGATGTACGTGGTGTTTCGTCAGTAGGAAGCGCCTCAGAATCAAGTTTAATTCTTTTTGTGATTTTTGCACAAATTTTCTTCTTGTTTTGTATGGTATTCTGCTACATTGCTAAATCGCCACCCACCATGACGCTTCAAATTCATTATATCAGCTCCTGAATCAGCCAGCAATGTAGCTGAAGTTCTTCTGAAACTATGTCCAGTGTAGCTCTCAGCATCTGTTAAACCTAAAAAATTTGCGATTTCTTTAGGCATAGAACCAAATTTGTTTATACCTATAGGCTGACAGGTACATTTACCATTCTGGTAATTTAGAAAGAAACGGTCAGTTTTTGCTTTTGTTGACCGCAAACTTTCATACTTCTTAACAATTTCATAGAATGCACCGTGTATGGTAAATGACCTCGGTGTTTTATTTTTCGTGATAGGTATCATCACTAAAAGCATCTGGCCATGGTTCTCTATGTTTATTACGGTTATATTTGTTAGTTGTTGTATCCTACAGGCACCAGTTGCACCAAATATTAAAGCAACCTGAAAAAAAAGTAACAATAATTAAGTTCAAAACACAACACAGGCTGAAGTCGCGTAGATATTTAAAATTAATTTAACTAACCACCGTAGCCGGATATTGGTTATCTGGAGCATCTTTTATAAATTTTTCAATATCGCCAGACGATATAACCTTTGATTTCTTGCTTCTAAATCCATCGGATAGTCTCTTTAGATAAGCTGACTGTGTGTTGTTCGGACTGTACTTTTTAACATTGAGAATAAACATCACAAAGAGCTAGGTTTGTAGTTCGAAGATAATTTTTTAAAGTACGCCATGAACACATTTTCTGAAAAAGACTGCGTATGCTTGCTGTTTTGCCATTTTGGTACGCTAATAGTTATTTTTCCTTGAAGTTTTCAGGTAGTAAACTTTCCATTACTTTGAGGGCTTCACATCTTATATCGGGCGGTATACAACATAAATCATTTTCTTCGTAACTGGTACTTGAAGACATTTTAATTAATAAATAACTATAATTTCAACAGTGAAAATGAGTTGTGTAAAATGTTTCGCTATGGCGGGAAAAATTAATCAGTTTTCCTATGCGCGCGCATTGCGATCGGTCACAGACTAAAGGCATGAGGTTTTTTTTTATTTTCCGCGCATAGGGTTTGCGCCTATTCTGCCACGTACAAAATTGGGAATTTAACGTTTTATTTTATTATAGAGAAAACAAAAGTTATATTTGAGTGAAAGTTTTATTTATTAAACACGTACGCGTAAAAAATATCTATTTAAATAAGAAGTTGCTTGAAATGAGCAAGCAATAGGAACGTTAATTTATTTGTTCTATTTAAAACGATCTTTTTTTTGATTAAAAACTTTTTTAAGAACAAAGAAAATCAACCAATAAAATAAAAAAAATCTATAACTCGCTAGTGAGTTATAGCAATGAAAAAGTCACAGTTTGATTATGGGTGTCATTCTGTGCCTAATTGCGGTGACCATAGAGCCACTTTATGAGCAAGTGTGTTGAAAAAATTCTTACTCTTTTAACAATTTCGCTACCTGTTGATTTGTTGCTACATGTTGATAACCATGACAAAAAATGAATATATTAATTAAGTAGTTGCCTACCACAAAAGTGTAGTAAAATGGTAGTAAATAATCACATTGACATTCTTGTTGTCATTGTGAAGTTTGAAGTCCTTGTATTTAATTTAACAAGCCTCACAGCTCAGTTGGTAGTAGCTCTGCCTTCTGCGCTGTAGGTTGTGGGTTCGATTCCCACCCAGGACAAACATTTATGTGATGAATGTAGATGTTTGTTCTGTGTTTGGGTGTTGTATTGTATGATAAGTATGTATTTACAAAAAAAAAAGTATTTATGTATTCTATCCGTAATCTAGTTCCCATATTACAAGCTATGCTTAGTTTGGGACTAGATAGCGCTGTGTGAAATTAATGTCCTGTAATACTTATTTTATTTTTTAATATATTTTATCAGCACTCACTGGCCACTTATAGTGGCCAGTGAGTGCTCTATCAAAGAAAAGTTGAACAGTTTAGTATTTGAGCAGAGGGGAACAAAATCGGACCTACTGTTAGATGATCCACTGCTCAACTGCTCAACTGAGTTGAGCACTCGAGTTGAGCAGTTGAGGGATTTATTTATCTTTTCGTGGTGAATGTTTAAAATAAATCGCCTAAGCTCAGTTTGTAACTCCTGCACATTTCCATACTGCTTATTGTTAACTAAATCTTTTACATACTAAAAATCCAGAGGGCCTTCTAATTCTAACATTTTCATTTAAAATTGTCCTTTGTTCTTCGACTGTTATGGGCCGGAGCCCCATCTTGCTGAAGAATGAAATTTCCTCGTACAGTATCAGGAAGATGATTAATCTCGCTTCTTAAAATGTCAAGTTTCTCCAAATGTATTTCTGTGTTCAGGTGCCCTTCATAAAAATGTATTAAGAGAACCCTGTTGTTTAGAATCCCACACCAACAGTTAAATGAAAAACGCACCTGATCATTAGTCTCCCGGATTCGTAAGAGATTTCGTTTGGCCCAAAAACGATTATTACGCCGGTTGTACCGTTGTTACTGAAGTTTGACTCGTCTGACCAATATTAATGATAATATTATTCGGAATATTTTGATCTGCAAGGATGAGCCTCTCCATATGGTCACAAAAAATAAGTCTTCATTCGGCATCAACCGGACGTAATTTTTGGACTAATCGATCTTCAACGTAACTTTTGAATTTGCATATTTTCCATACGCGGTGTATGCTGCTCTTTGAAACTTCGATTTCTACTTCACCTTTACTCACTGAACTCTTCGGGTTCGCCTCAAAATAAATAAAAATGTCGAGTTCTTCATCATTAACGTGCATTTGGTTCGGCTCGGGTTGCCGTAACTGATGATCAAAACCACCTAAATTTTTCAAATTATCCACCAACCTTTTCAAAACGGATCGAGAAGGTGTTTCTCTATCGGGATATCTTTTGCGATAATATAAATATATATAATATAGCACACCTAATGATAACATTAATTTATTCAATAAAAAGTACAATTAAACTAACTATGTACAAAGGAATCAGTCAGATTACCTAAGGACCGTTACAAACGGCCTATAGGTAACTCAACTGTTCCAGACCAGTACCAGACGGTAGCGTGCCCAAGACACTGGCTGCATTGCCACGCTGAATAGCTATGCTAATTCGCTGGCCTAAATAAAAGCCAGCCCTTGGGTCACGTGTCGCTTCAATCAAAAGCCCCGCAAGATTTTTGAAAACCCGGAGGGCACCGGCTCCCCACAGACCCAAGGTCTCCACCCCAAAAGGCTCAAATAGGTAAGATCTGTCGAGACCATGCTAATGATATGTTTTTCTGGTTTAAAAATGACGTTTCCATTAAATCCAAATTATTTTTATACCATGGTATTTTCTAAAAATCTGTTCGGAATAAACACGATGGACCATGGATTTCCTCCATCACAAAGGAGGAAAGTCTTCTCGGGCTAGTTATTTTTTCGATGGCCCATTAAATCTTTAAACATTTTAAAATAATTAATTTAAATCATATTTTATAAGACTGGCAACATAAGAATAAGAATTAATTTGTCTGCTATTAGGGGAAAAAAAACATACGAAATATACAAAAAAATAAGCTTAAATAACCAATTCCTATGAAAATAATTAAAACAACATTAGATAGATAACTCTTTATTGTTCACCATTTACAAATAACATAACAAAATACAGTGGAAACTTATACATAATTAAATATAATTAATCTAAGCGTCACTGGTAAAACAATGGACAATTACTTATACCAAAATACTTAAATTAGGTCTGGTCGATGCGCCTTCATAGTAAGTAAGTGAGTTCGTGTTGGTTAAGTGTTTTAAAAGTAGTAGAGCCTTTTGTGAAAGGGCTCGTCCGGGGTAGTACTACCACCATATCTATTTCAGCCGCCATGCATCATTGTTGTGTTCCGGTTTGAAAAGTATGGTTGCCGGTGAAATTACGGGCACGCGAGGCTTAACACCTTATGCCTCAAGTTGACGGGCGCAATGCAGTGCCGTGTAGGCTATGGTCTTTGTGGATGTGACTTTACGTCAGGTGGGCTACATGCTACTTGCTTGCGTCTCCTAGTAGTAATTAAAAAAAAGTACTTACTTACTGACATCCATTAAAATCACATCGATAATGATTATTGAAAACATGGATTTTGATGAAATAGTTAGATACAGAAAGAAATAATAAGAACAATAATAAATCTCAGACTTAAGTTAGGAAATCCGACACTGTATGTATGTGGCAATGTATATGACGGCATAACTCTCGGAACGTGTTACTCGCTTTTGCTATTACACATCAACATTTAAAACATATCTATGCTTTAAATGTTATGTTTATGTTTATAATGATAGCACGAATATAAGTTGATTATTTGAATACTTGTACGTAAAAGAAGTGTAAGTAGCGAAATACCGGTTAACCGGTCTGTTTATTTATTATTTTTTTCACTCAATGGGGTTGCCTAGCCAAAGGTCTCGATCACATCCATGCATTACTTTTGGGATGTCATTCATGAAGTTTGACTTGCGCACATCCTATAACAGCTGCCCCTTAATATCCACCACAGTGTAGAAAGAACTTCCCCAAAATTATAAGGTTTTGCCATAATAATCACGCTGGTCAGACAGACAGTGTGTTCACACTTAAAGTTTTATTTGTTACATGGATGCGCGTTAAGCGGGTAAACGGTATGTCGCGTAGAGTTAAGTATTTACTAGCTTTTACCTGCGACTTCGTTACCTTTTCCATACACTTTGGTTAAGAGTCAAACTTATGCATTGGCCAAACTGTTTGTTCTGGATAGATCCGCTATAATCCACTATGAAGAAGACTGGCTGAATAACTTAATTAAGAAAGTTTAGTGCTATGTCGTTTTTAAAATGGTTTTCATATCGCGAATGTTTGCACTCAAAGAAGTTTTTGTTTGCAAAGTTTAAACGCACTTTACGCACTACACAACTTAAGATAAGGCCGAAGGTAGAGGCGCACTTCACCCGGAATCCTCAACAAAATGTGGAACTGGCTCTATTACCTCTAAATGCCGGAACATAACAATTTTAGAATTGTTGTTATGACGACCGAATCAGGTAAGATGATGGTAGCAATGGTAGCCAAGCAGACTCAAACAAAGTCCTACCACCAACCAAACCGAACACAATGTTGTACTCCACCTGGGGATCGAACCAGGAGCCTGAAATCGGTGGGTTGAACCACTAGGCCACAGAGGTGGTTATACATATGGCAAGCTCTAACTCAACAAGATATCACAGAACCTTTTGTTAATGTTATCAGAACCATTTATGCTAGCAGCAAAACGAATCCAACTAGAATCAATAGGAGACTAATTCCACATCGAAAGAGGAGTAAGCCAAGCCACCCACTATTCTATTTCTAAAGCTATTCTCAGCGGTACTTGAAAATATATTTCGAACCTGAATCGGGAGCACCTAGTCTAGGATATAAACAGATCGAGACCGAGCCACTTACGTTTCGCGGGTGACCTGATACTAATTGAGGAAACTCCCGAAATCGGGCAACAGAAAATATGATTCACTGCCTTAATGTTGAAAGCTTGAAAGTTAGCCTAAAATTGAACACTATCAAAATATAACTGAAAACTAATTCCAGAAAAGCACACATCTTAATTTATAACGAAACTCTTGAATACTATTATTATTATTTTTTATTTATTTATATAGCTGCATTACACTATCACTACCTACCATGTATAATACGTAGCGGACTGCACATATCTGGGGCAAATTATCTCTTGATCAAATCGCAAAGGAAATATACTTTAAGATGGATGGAAAAAATACTAATCGCTAGAAGAGATAGTGAAGTCAATAAACCTAAGTTATAATAAACCTATAGCAAAGAAAAACATTACAAAAGTGTCCTACCATGTATAACATACAGTTGCAAAACTCAGAGAAAGGCTTGCCACGTGACTAAGAGCGATGGAAAGGAGTATGACTGGCACAAAAAGTCAGAACAAAAAAAGGAACTTTGACATTAGGAATAAAATAAAAGTAACAGACATACTGAACAGAGTTGGCCAACAAAAATGGCGATGAATGGGCCACATAATGCGTGACACTAAGGGCAAGTGAAGCAGAGCGGTAACGGAGAGGTAGCCTAGAGACGGCCAAAGGAATCGGGGAAGGCAACCGAAGCGCTGGGAAGATGACCTGAAAATGGCACCCGGACCGAACTGGAGAAAGGGACTGGGATAACGCATGAAGGCGTAGGAAGAAAACGTTGGAGGAGGCCTATGCCAAAAGGCACACCGAGACCAGATATATTTTATAAGCAACTTATTTATTTGTTGTAATTTTGAAATATTTGACTCAAAAATGTAAGTAATCTCGGAATAAACGGATTTTTATTATTTATTTATTATTATTAAATCTTGCTCGAAAACGAAATGGTTTAGCTGCGCCTAGTTTCTAATATACATTCACTGTGAAGCGATCTACTAGATTTTGTTCTACAAAAAGCGGTATCAAACATAACATAGGCCTTTTTATTCAACCTATTCTCATGAGCAGCATCACTAATTTACTGATTGGCTGTGACCGAATTTCATCTAACAGGAACATCGTTATTAATAGGTATTGTGAGCAAGCAGACTATTTTTGGACAACTATCTACAGTCCACAGTCAACCGTCCCGTGGATGCTTTGCCCACACAAAGAATCGCGAGTAAAATACAAAAACATCGACGGACGTTTGACGCGGTTGTGTGTGAACCTTCACTGTAAAAAAATTGATATCAGACGAAGAAAGTTCGTGAAAATAAATGTAACCTACCTAGTGCGAGTCTCGAACACCGAGGATTGTAACCCGAGGCAACGTTTCTGTTTCCCATTTAATCTCATTTTTACATTTAATTATTTGTGGATCACCAAAAGGTGCAAATATGACTATGAATATGTTTTTGTGCCATTTGGGGTCCGTGGGGAGCCGGTGCCCTCCAGCTCGGGCTTTCAAAAATATTGCGGGGCTTTTAATTGCGGTGTCAAGTAACCTAAAGGCTGACTCTTGTTTGGGCCCGCGAATCAGCATAGCTATTCAGCGTGGCAATGCTGCCAGTGACTTGGGCACGTTTCTGTCTAGTACTGGTCTGGAGAGTTTGAGTTCCCAATAGACCGTTTGTAACGGTCCTTTGGTAAACAGACTGCTTCCCTTGTAAATAGTTTTTTTCTGTAACTAAACGATGGAAAAAGCAAGTAGCATCTGATGTTTCTGTTGCGCATTTTTTGCCTATAACAATGACTTACTGCGTAGGCCACATCCACAAAAAACATAGCGGCACTGCATTGCGCTTGTCAACTTGAGGCATAAAGTGTTAAGTCTCGCGTGCCCGTAATTTCTCCGGCAACCATACCCTTCAAACCGGAACACAGCAATGCTGCTTGGCTGAAATAGGTGTGGTGGTAGTACTTCCCCGAACGAGCTCTACTACTCTTTATGTACAATACTTATTTTTTTTAATAAATGTTCATATTTACTTGTTGCTGTAGCGGCCAACAGAATACACAATCTATGAAAATTTCTGGTACTTTGTACCTGGGGCCCTACTATGAAAATCGAACGTCGTCGGATCCGAAAGAACTTCTGTCATTTTTGTATTGAAAAACGTGCAATCCGTCACCTGTTGGTCGTGGAACGCCAACGGATCCGTCGTGTTTCGTTTTTCGTATTAAACCTACTGTTACGGTTCATAAGATACAGACGGACGAACTGACAGCTATATATTTTTAAGTATCACACGAGTAAAATGCAGCATACTAGCATTTCGCCTTGAATGTGGATCAGATCGGATCTTTCGGTGTACGTGTCTCGCACTTGGCTGGTTTATTCCCTCTCACCAGTCCTGGAGTACCTACGGTGAAAGAGCAACCTAAAAATATCGTACCTAATTGAAGTCGGACTATCCGCATGGGAGCTATGATGCTACGGAAAACCTACCAAACTGTAAGGAACTATAGATTACTAGGCTATATTACTAAGGAACGCTAGGCGCAAACGGCCCTCCGACCACAGCGCGCAACCACCATGTTTGTAAAAGAAGCAGAAGTGCGCGACAGCCACCGGTGTTCGAAAGCCGCCACATTTTATAAACCGCTCTCCGCTGCGCAGTCGATGGCCTATATGATATGGAAGTATCGATATGCATTGAGGTGCCGTGCTCCATGGTAACGCGTACGATGCGTAGGACGGTATATATATTTTATCTAAACTTCATCCCCATATCATAAGGAATTAAATATTCATGATAATTAAACAAATGACTTGTAGTTAAGTTAGTTAAGTTACAGTTAGCTTAGGATTACAAAATTATTTAAATTACGGATCTTAATAATTATTATCATAATAATACAAAAATAATTAATTAAGATTAATTATTACTACCTATAAAATGTGTTAACTTACCTTAATGTGATTGCGAGTCTTTCTGCAGCGGTGATGCTTTGCCACGTACTGATATTTTGCGGTATTAATCCATCTTGTAACACCAACAACAGTTCTTGAAATGTAGTCAAACTCATTCGAAAATGTTAAAAACATTTTTGGATATCTTGATAGATGATCAATATGCAAATTATGTTTTAATGCAGGTCCAGCCAAAATTGGATGTACATAATAGAGGCGGCGACGGCGTCTTCTACGTTGCCTGCGTATTAACGATATCACGAGCAAACTTTCCTTGTCGGAGTCCATAGTAAGACTGCGCTGGTGAGGGGTTAAGTGTGGCGGTTACCGAACAACTGTGGCTGTCGCGCGCTTCCGCTACTTTTACGAAAGTGGTAGCAGCGACCACAGCCACCGGAATGTGGTACCCGTTTGCGCCGGGCCTAAAGAATACTGGAGCGGCAGATCCATTACGGAGGAGGCCGCTCTCAGTAAACTGTAATTGGTACCTACCGTAGTGTGTAACGTACGACGACGCCACTTCTACATTTTCATTAATATTCTCTTTTTAACCGACTTCAAATAAAGGAGGAGCTCTCAATTTGTCGGAATCTTTTTTTTTATGTATGTTCCCCGATTACTCAAGGCGCCTGGTCCTATTTGGAGAAATATTTTTTTGTTTGAAAGGGTGGTCCCATTTTCTTCAGGTTTGGATCTGATACTGGAATCCTGATGAAATCGAGGGAACTCTTCAAATATAATAGGCACATTTGAAGCGATTTGGGTGTATTACCTAAAAAGTAAAAGTTAAAAGTAAGGAAAAAACGGACCCCACTGTCTGTCTGTCCGTCCATCTGTCACAAAATAATTGGTAAAAATACGTCATCCAGGTAAACGAAATTGTATCATATTCTTCATTGAAATCGGTTTTCTTTTTAGTTTTTAAAACGTAATTATCACTCTACACGATGCTACCGACTTGCAGTCATAACAAATAAATGTGCAAATAAATCCTTATGAGATTGATTTTGACTTTTTCGTAAAAGACGAAATGTAAGAATTGTGTATGTAGGTACGTTTTGTGTGAGTATAAAGTTATGTATACTCACACAAAACACGTTAACACGTCTAAGCATTCAATGCAATGCAACATGCTTATGATTTGAATGAGTCTTGGTAGGTAGTACGAGGACTACTATGATATATATAGTTCACGATTATAATTTTATTTATTTCGTATTAGAGTCTTTGTACGCCATGCGAACCCAATGAGGATTGTAGAATTAACCTTTTCTCCAAAATAGGTGGTTTTTGGGCATAAGTATTTAACTATTTTTCACGATATTTTTCCTTTACGGATGAGGATGTGCCAACTAAGCATATAAACTTTCTGCATTGAAAAGTCCGACAATGTACGACTGGGATTTGAAACTACACTATTGAAAGTATCGTTTTTATATGTGGTATAAGTTATTTATTTTTAGATTGATCTCAGCTTCAGAATAGAACCCAAGTTTAGCCGTCAATGTTGTAGAAGGCGATTTAGGGATGATAATAATGTCCGACTATTCCACTAAGTTCAACTCATATTTCAAGTAGTTGAACCAATTGTATTTTTTTTACAATTATTTGAACTTTGTAAATACTTTCTGAAAGTAGAAAAAAAGAAAGGTTTTGTCCAGTAATTGAAATAAAATATTTAGCTTAAACATTACTTGCGCGGTGTTCATAGCTAGCCGACGATACACTCAATTTAACAATGTTTTATTTCAATTGAACTTACTGGATAAAATATTCCTTTTACTTCAACTTTCACAAAGTATTGACAAAGTTCAATTAATTGGAAAAAAAAACATTTAGTTTTACGAGTTTAAATTTGAGTTGAACTTAGTGGAATAGGCGATAATGTCTATGATTGCTGCCATCTGTCAGTAGTCCTGCAATCTCCTATCTGCCTGACACGTGTCGTGAAAAAGGCAAGACTCGATTTTTCGAGAACGCTCATATCCAACTGGGGCTTTTGATCATGATGTGATTTCGTTCAGTGAGTTTTTGTTTGAAATACTCTGCAACGTTGGAAAGCATCAACACTTTTAGTCACGGTGGACTGTCGTACAAGGTGACAAAATTTTCCTTTTCATAGAATAAAAAAAGGCAACAACGTTTCCTGTTGTACATTTTCAATGACAATTGAAATGTATAACTATCTATTAACACTGCTGTCACCAATTCGTTTGTCAATCGTCGATAATATGGTACAACCACAATTTGACCATCACCGGATTATTAATTACCAATTATTTTGCGTGAGAAAAGAAAGTCGCCTCCATCTACCGTCGGAGCAATAAAACAATAAACATTCTGGCTACAGTACCAGGAATTCATAAATTTGTAAGAAAAATGTATTGTGCTCGCATTGCGTCGACCACTGGGGGCCTAAGCCACGAACCCATAGAAAGTACTCATTTATTGTGTGACAGACTTAATTGCTGTTGTTACCACAAAGTAGATGGGTACCCACATCTACCTAACCTACAACTGAAGTAAATTTTACCATACCACCTAAAAATAAACAATATCGGTATCCAATAATTACGTTTTAAGAACTAAAAAGAAAACCAACTTCAATGAAGTATATGATACATTTTCGTTTACCTGGATGGCGTATGTTTCCAATTATTTTGATTACAGATGGACGGACAGACAGACAGTCGCGTTATCCTATAAGGGGTCTGTATTTTCCTTACTTTTGAGGTATGACACCCAAATCGCTTCAAGTGTGCCTATAATATTTGAAGAGCTCCCTCAGTTTTTCCAGGATCCCATCATCAGATCCTGACCTGATGACGATGGTATCACCTGGAAAGTACACCAACCCTAAAAATACCCAAAATCACTTTAAGTGTGCATATAATATTTGAAGAGTTCCCTCGATTTCTCCAGGATTCCATCATCAGATCCTGACCAATGGCCGATGACCGATGACAATGGAACCACCTGTAAAATATACCCTTTCAGACGAAAAAATAATTTTCCAAATCGGTCCAGGCGACTACAAGTAATCGGGGAACATACATAAAAAAAAGATTACGACGAATTTAGAACCTCCTCCTTTTTTTAAAGTCGGTTTAAAACCCACAGCATCTATCCATATCATTCCTTGTAATTTTATTCATCTACATTATTTTTCAGTTTCTAGTGGTTTAAATTGATGTACGGCTAAATGTTGACTCATGTCATTGTTTATGAATATATTCTTACATTATGCGTTGTTTGATATGTCATAATCCGTTATGTTAAATCCGTTATTTTACTGTTTCTTATTAGCTTTCCATCACTGTAGATAATTATTTATCTTTGGCTGTCATCTCCATATACCTCGATGACAAGTAAACCGTTGATGGGTGCGTGACGATTCTGTTGGGTTTTTCAGGAGGGATGTCGGATGGAGAGGCGAGCCGCGGTCCGTCACGAAGCCGTTCATCGAGACGAGACGACCCTCGCCGCCACACTCTAGCAGGAAACAACCACGTGTACATGCATCCGCATCACCACACGCAACACAATGCTCACCTTCTCGAGGTAAGTCCGAGACTCAGTGTTGCTATCGTAAAAATCTGAGCTGCCGTAGGGGAGACCAGCCCAAAACGGTTACCCCGCACAATTCGGGTAAGCTTTTTAAATTTCGCGCCACTTGTGTGAGACAGATTGTGTTTATGCACAAAGGTTGTCCAGACGTTAGCCAATCACAGGCAGTATCATCGCATCGACGGATCAAGCGATTGCAAGGTTATGTGTAAACAAATCATTTTGCTGGTTTTGATAAAATAATTTGTGTTTTTTGACCGGTGATTAGTCGAGTTTGGTTTGTGATATGTGCCTTCTACTTTAGTAATATTTGTTCGGCTATGGTGGACATTTCTTATCGGTGCGGTGGTTTGTCGCCTGTTATGAAAGTTTCGAAGTTATGAGTGTGCAAAAACAATGTTATGCCTTTGGGCAAATCGGGTAGGGGCAAATCGGTTAGAAGATAATAAGTAATGTAATTTGGTCCATTATCGGGTGTTTTTTTTATATTTTTTCAATGTAATTTGTTTTTAATTTTGTAGATGGTCAATAAATACAAAATAAAAAACAACTAACGCATCATGGAACGAGAAACTTGATTTAACTTGAGAATAGATGTATTTTTTTAAATTTCACAGATTTAAAAAATCACATGAAAAAAAAAAAGACTTATCACAAGGTTGTGCAAAGCATTCACCCAAAACGAATGATTTTTTTTCTATTTTGTGATAATTTAGTTCTAAGACCTAATTGGTCTAATTATTTTACCTTTATGTTCTTAATGAAGGTTTATTTTAAGTTTCAGACTGTTTGATGGAAGTAAGACAAATAAAGAACGTTATAGTTGAATAAAAGTTTGCCAAATATTAAGAACCTGGATATTTTTACATCCATCATTAGTTTGCCCGTTTCGGGCTGGTCTCCCCTATGTCACTGTCTGGTTTGCCGTATTTTAAGGGGAAAAAATCGTTTCATTCATTACGCTTGTGAAAAATCTTCATTTCATTTCATCATATTCAAATTGCCGTATTTTGTGATACGGCAATGAAAGGCCTGCTGCATACCGTATATCCTGAAAAAAAGTGGATTGCCGTATCAATGACATCGCTGCCGAGACTATATAAACAAACCACCAGAATTTCGAGACCAAAGTCTGACCCTTTAAATCTACCTTGAAATATCCATAGTTGAAAGTGGAAAATATGATATCAATACCAAGGACGTAACAAGTATTTCAATCGTCATGTATATCGAATCGGCATGTAATTACCTTTCATTGATACCCATACAGTTATTAAAATCATCTTACTGTATTCGCTCCCCTTGTTATTAAAACAAGTAGTTTAGGTTTTAAAACAGGGAAATTATTTCTCAAAAAGATTTTTATTAATGCTACAACAAGAATGTGTTATCATTACACCTTCTATTGTACACTTGTTCTTATTATCTCTTTGTTCACCCGTTCGAGTGTTCGAGCCTCGTAGCACCCAAGGGGTTTCACAGAAAAGGCAGTAGCCTAAAGTGTTTATACCAAATATTATGGTGGACAATAATAGGTTGTTGATGTGGCATGTACGTAGTCAAACGCCTTACATGACATTCCAAATGCTTGGATTGTATCGACAATCTTGGTTTAGCATCCCTGTAGGGAGAAAAAATGATTGACTTAAAACCAGTTTTAATTTAAATATGAATCCAAATATCCTCACCTGTCATGCGAAACCTAATGATCACCCTTTGCATCTTTCATCTTTTATCATTATTTAACATTCATATTTTATAACGTATTATCACCCCTATTATGACCAAAAAGTATTTGCACTTGGTCACAAGAACACATAAAAGTTAAAGTAACATACAAGTCACCTAAAAATTAATTCGTATACACCAGTTCAATCTCCTCAGACTACGGGATCGCGAGTAATCACTAAAACTTATACCCCTATTTGCTCAAAAGTCTAAAAGGAAAAGTGTAAGATTAAAGCACCGGTTATTGCTTGGTTCTCACGAGGTCTACTGTTCTTACAGAACAACTAGTTATAAATTAACTGATTGAGTTGATGGTTCGAGTTGTATAGTCGATACTCTTTTAAATAACATATACAATAATTATACAATAATTTACATAGACATGTAATCAGCGATCAGCGGCCGTTTTTCTACTTACTTACGACCCCAACACCTCCAAAAATAGTAGACATTTTTTCGAAAGGCTCGCTTCATCGTAGACATCACACATGCCCAAGTCATTCTCGAAGTCTTGAGCTGACGCATATAGTAACAAAGAAATTGTAGCCAAACGCAGCGACAGTAAAAAAAATACTGATGATATTTTGAATATAATCAAACCAGGGTGCTAAAAGTAAAATAAAAGATACTGGGTAGTAAAGGAACTAGTCGGAAGACTTTCGGAAGTTTTTATCATTGCTTTTGGCTTCAGAACTAAGCTAGTCAATCGATTTATTGGCTTTGACGACAACCTTTCACGGTAAAGTGAATTGAATGGAATCAGTTTATCTGTTCGACCGTTAAAGAAAGAAAGAAAGAAGGAATGGAAAACCATTTATTTGATGCTTTAAGGTGCATCACTTGCAATATGTTCTGATATTATATAGATTATTAAATTCTAACTGAAAGACAACACACAACCTAAAGCGCTATGTTTATGCTAGTATGTTTGTCTTGGTGCGACAACGTGTACTAAGAAAATTCTTACTCTAAAGGGTCCAAAATAGTGTTCAAATTTGATAAATGTTTCAAATTAACAGTAATTATTCCTAAAATAAAATGAGTAAATACGTGTTTCATTTTTGATATTTTCAGAATTAAAGATAGTGGTTAATTTTCTTAAAGAAAAATATAAAGCAAGCCTAGCACCTGCTTGACCTTCATCTCACCTGATTTCCAAGTTATGATATGGCCGAAAGTGGAAGCGCACTTCACCCGGAATCCTCAACTGCTTGCGGAACTGGCCAACTTACCTCTTAACGCCGATTCCGGACAGGCGTTAGATTTGATGTTGCAAAATGATCCTAAAAAAGCTTAGTGAATAAATAAATTTTGACTTTTGACTTTGACTTTGACTTCGGAACTGTGTTCCGAAGTTTAAAAAAGTTCAAAAAAAGTTTAAGTTCAATTTAATAGTTGTTGTTATGGCGACAGAATTAGGTATTTTTAACAGCCTCCCAACTTGTAACCAGGTGAAATGAAGACCAAGCGCTTCTCCGTTTTACAATATTAAAAAATAGGTCCTCAGGTAATCTGACTGCTTCCTTTGTACATAGTTAGTTTAATTGTACATATAGTTTTTAATTTTTATTTACATTACAAACTGCTTTTGCCAGTAAAAAATCTGTCAGTTATGAAACGAATATAGCCTACGTGTAGTGGTGAATTTCACTTGAAGGAAACCAAGACGCGAAAAATCATTTTTCGCTTTATCAATCCAGAGCAACCATCTTTAGAAAAAATATGTGACATGAAAAATCTGAGTGGTGATTAGAGTTGAAACCTCGCAGTCGTAAAGCATGATATAACAAATTATGTGAGAACACACAAATCTACAAGAAAATGCAATAATCAAAATAATAGCAAATTCAAAAAGTTTTATTTCAATAAATACAAAGTTGTAACTTGGTGTTGCCACTAGTTTTCATAGAGAGCTGAAATCGCGGTTCCCCAACTTAACATGGAGATCGAGTGAGCAAACTGACATGAAAAATCTGATAGTGATCAGCGGGCCTAGCACGGGGATTTCATCTCTACTCTACCCTAGAATAGAGAAGACAGTTTCTTGTCTTCGTAATCTTTCTTTTGCCCGAACACGCCGTTTCTCAAAGAAAACTCTAGAAAGCAGTTTCCTCGTAGACAAGCTCTTTTTATAGCAACGGAAACGAAACCACAGATCAAATATAAAATGTTGTAAGAAGTTCGTTCGTTGCGTTTCATTACCCACAAAATGTCAACACGAAACAAGAAATACAGCTTATACGTAAAACGAAACGTTTTACATTTTTCCATTGCTCCACAGTCTTGTGGGGCCCTAACTCCTTGAGTGCGCCTTGAAGACGCACCCATTCTTCATTGTGGGCCCGACGTTCCAGGGGCCCGGTATATTCTCCCAAGGCGAACATATTATGTGTGGACATGTAGTCCACTAATGTATTTACTAATATTATGTTCCATAACCATTGCAAGGCTTCGAAACTATTTCATCCATCCATACTATCCTTATTTGATATCTATCTCATAATGGGAAAGTCACCTATGTCTTACTAGCTTCATTGAAATTTTCAGACTTGGAGGGACCTTAAAAAGAAAGCCCGGGTCGATGGTGCTCGGCACAATCTTAACATACACAAATTTGTTACAAAAAAGTTGCGCCTAAACTCGGCCTCCGGCAAATCGAGAGCTACTGTGAGCTCTCGAACTGCGATTATTTCACGTCTCCGGTCGTTTTTCTCCTCGTACTGGCTCAGAAGCCAATTTCTTCCACCGTTCATAGTAACCGTAAAAAATATTCACTAAATTATGCGAGAGAAACGCTTCTCTAGGTCTCGAGAGGTGTAGATAATTTTAGAAGAAATGTTTCTATTCTCAAACGTCAAAAGTAGAGTAAATTGAATGGCATGCTCGCAGTGGTAGACTCATGTCTAGAGTAGACAAGAAAACATTTCTATCCGTTCATTCTTTCGAACGCCATGTTCCCGATCGAAGAAAACTTTCTACTCTCTACACCTAAATGTCATTTTTATGTCATTTTTAATCTATTCTACCCTAGACAAGAAACCCCATGCTAGGCCCGCAGAGGTGAATCGGATTTATCCATATATATATTAAGTGTGTATAGTTGTATGTTTACATGGGCGTAGGGTAATTAGCACTACCATAAATCCATACGTACCGATACCTTTATAAATGCGTAGTCGCGGCAAAGGCTAGTCTAGAATGAAGCGAGCGGGTCACAACCTATCAGGGCTATCTTGTTTTAGTTAATACTTGACAAGACAGATCTAATAAAGCCAAGCACGATGAGACTATCTTGCTAAGTCGATGAGTTCAAAGCTTCCTTACAGTACCAGCATCAGAACCAATCTAAATTATGTTATTTATGTCAGAAGACCTCTGATAGCAACAAGTTTAAGTTTTGAAACATAAATTGCTTAGCGTTGTATACCTAATACAAATTATAGTTTATTAAAATATCTATTAACTTAGCAACAATACGTACTCAGTATATATTGTTTCTAAATTTACACACACATATTACATACACACTTGACCAATACACACATAAATATAGGTACATACATTGTACTACCTAATTCCAACCGATACTAAAAGGTGACTACTATACAAAATTTTATTAATTAGTGCTTTTAGTACCTACATCTGAAACAATTTTTTTCTTATACACATTTTTTTTGCTATTTTATCCTTAAGAAAAGTCGATTGCATTGCAGTTGTAACATCTAATTGAGGCTTATAAATGTCTGCTTATGAATATCGAATTTGTTCATCTGTTTTGTTTGATAAATTTGAAAATGTGATCAAAACAAAAATTTTCAGTTTTTTTTTTTATCAATTTGTTTGGTTTCGGATCAAATTGTGTTTTTAAAACCCAAATTGAAAAAAGCACCATACTTTTATGTACCCCAAAAATGATATTTGTAGCAAACAAATAACAAACAAGAATCATCGGTGTTTTAGGCCATCTTTAAATAGCAGGCACAGCCTCTTGAAATATGTTTCTCAATTAATTTGTTTATCGGTTCCTCGAAAATAAGATAAAAGGAACAAACAATGCTAAAATAGCTATTAAAGCCTCATTTCGTTAAAATAATCCTGTAATTGCTTTATTTCGGGATGACTGAAATAGACGCCTTATTATTTAGGTTAGCTACCTGAGCTTTAACACGAAGAAGGCACTATATTTCATACTTGTCTCAGTATGAAATATAGTGCCTTCTTCGTCTTCTTCGTGACGAAGGTTCAAAGTCAACGCGTATGATAAAAGTCCGTTTCTTTATAGTCTAGATGAGTATCCGTAGACGTATGTTTGGTCTGTTCCCACTAATTGCAAACATATAATGTTGTCCATAATTCGAGCCGGCCTCAAATGGCCACAACCATCTTTCAGTACACTATATAGTCGTGCGATCGAGGGATCCTCTCCCATGTTAAGGCCTTTTATAAGGCTTATTCATGTTTACTTTTCTTTTGTTATTTAGCACCACAAAGTAATGGATCCAAAGAATTGCCCAGAGTACGCTACGGTCACCAAACCTAGAGAAATGAGGTTTAGCAGTAGCTTAGAACCTCATACGAGAAAGGTACCAGATTTTCTGCTAAAACGACTAACAAGCTTAAAACTAACTCAGTTATTGCATCGGGAAGACTAACAAACTATTGGAGTATGAATTTGTCAGCTTGGACTAATTTAATAATATAACGCTGTGTTCTGCTGCCAGTGAGGATTGAGGATTGAGGATGATAATGCGGCGCGAACTGTGTTGTATGGTCATGGTAGAAATCGCAAGTTGCCTTCGATCTTGTTGCTCGTTGTGCAGTTGAACGAAATATCTGTTAGGTGAAATGCATGTTGGATCAAATACGTGTTTGACAAAATGCGTGATGACGTAATTTGTGCTGGTCGAAATACCTATTGGACAAAGTACGTGTTCGACCAAACACGTGTTGGATGAAATGCGAATTTAAATTCCATTTGGACGACCTTATTGGAGCGACAGCTAACAAATCGTATTTAGCATTTGTTAGATTTCATAATAATTTTCTTTGAGTGCTGTTGCCCATCCACTCCTGTTAAGTCCTTAGTCACCTATCACGACATTCACGAGTGGAAAGACGGGGAGCCCATATAATTTGCAGGGGCCGCCATGTTTTATTATGTTCCTACTAGTTATAAAAAATATGAAGCGATATATCACTGTATTTATCTTTTACAATTTGTCTATTATTCACTCTTCATCATTCTTCACTTCATTAAATTCTTTGTGTTTTAAGGACATCTACCATTTTTATCGAAGAGAAAAATCTACCAAGATAAAAATGTAGAGAGGTTTAAAAAAGTACTATAAATACATTTTAGTGTGTGTAGAATATAGTTATAAATGGGTACTGTGTAGCTATTGCTATAATACTCAGTAAACTGAAATATTCCTAGATCAAGATTTTTCAAAATTGAGTCAGAGCATCAAGCACTAGTTGTGTCAATAGTCGATCGAGAATATATTGAGAGTTAAATATATATTTTTTTAATGGAAAAATAGTTGTATACGAATGAGTATACCTAATCTGTTTTCAATATTGACGTTAATTGAAACGTCAATAAAATAAACGTTTTTCGAAAAAAACGGATATATCAACGGTAATATAATCGGATATATAATCGGTAAAAGCCAGTCAACGGAAAATCTTGAGTAAACAAAATAGTTATAATGCCGTGGATTGTGAACAAAAATATTTACTTTCGTTTACCAACCAAATCAATTAATTTGATTCCGCCTGTATTTCAACAACTGGTCACAAAATGAATGTGATCGCGGGTCGAGACTAAACACACGCTTTGTTTCTGTTATAGCCACCGCTCTCGCGAGGTTACCCGTCAAACAATAACTTCATATACGACGATGACCCAGGAATTATGTCGGAGGTTGAGACCGCATCCACCGGATTCCGACGAGGGGGCAAACAAAGATCCTCCCTGCCAGTTGTACGAACGCCAAGCAAAACTTTGGAGAGGCCCCTTGGTGAGTCTCGTGGTGCAAACCGTTATTTTATTATTTTATTTTAATTACTAAATTCGATCGATCTCACCGTCGCATCCATTAACAAATAATGAAATGGACAAGTGTCTAACTATGTGCTAACTGCACAGGAAAGTGTCCATCATCCTGCTCTTAGTCCGCTCAAGGCAGGATCGGCACAACATACTTCTCGTCCATCCACTACCATCAGCCGTCAACTCAACATCCACTTCTTTGACACGCATGTTTCTTTCCATTAATCTCGTTTGGTCTTCCTCTACTCCTATAGACATTAGCATTTTTAATCAACATTTTCCTTGTCTCTCCGCGTGACATCGCTGCGCAGAAAAGTGCCAGATGACTAATTAAATAATTGTTTTGTCCAACAGGTCTTGTCTTTCTGCAGTACCGGAACGAGACGAAGCGGGCTCTTCTTCCCAACGAGATCACCTCAATTGACACGGTGAAAGCCCTGTTCGTCAGAAGCTTCCCCAAGCAGCTTACGATGCAGTACATGGACAGCCCGATGGTCAAAATCTACATCCACGACTCTTCGAAGGACATGTTCTACGAACTGGAGGATGACAGGTCAGTTAAAAGAAATTCTAGAACTAAACTCTAGACTGAATCCAGACTCTAGACTGAATCCAGACTCAAATAGTCAGCGTGGTTTTTGTAAAAAAAAATATTCGATTTTATGAAATACGAAATACATTGATTCGATTACATTTGATCATGAAAAAAACTTAGTGAATATAATGGAAATGAGCTTGAATTCGAGTTGGAGTCTCGACTCAATTTATGTTTGGTTATATTTAGAACATAAGAACAAATGTAGATTATTACGGTGCATTATACTCGTCTTAGGGTCCATTGTTTGCCTGCCGAAAACAGTACGTACGATTTACACCTTATTTTCAGGCAATAATGTGGGTTCCTCGAATTGTTGCATTCCAGTAATTTTAAATGTCGTGCTATGTAAAAAAACATTTTAGACTAAATTGCAGATAATAAATAAAGTTTTACCCTGCCAAATGTTTTATTTATGCCTACGTTATTTTTCTAACAGACGTAATAGATATTCAATATTTGTAGGTAAAAAATATAATATAAGGGTCGTTCCCCAGACATCTCAAAAGAAGTCGGACCAGTACTTTTAATTATTTTTTCTTTTAGTTCAAATTGATAGTCATTCCCATTTGCCTTATAGAACTATGACGTCAATAGGACAAAATGGTGGGTTCTGTGTAATTGAATTTGAAATCGCTACCTAATGAATTTTACCCTAACTTTGCCTAGTTTGGGGCTAGATAGCTTGTAATATGGGAACAAGATTACGGATAGTATACATTTTTTTGTAAATACATACTTATCATACAATATAACACCCAAACACAGAACAAACATTTATATGCATCACACAAATGTTTATTCTGGGTGTATTACTACCAACTGAGCAACGAAGCTTGTTACATATAATCGTATATGATGGGTTACCTCCATACTTGCCTGGATAAGAATGAGGTTTATGATGGAGCGAGCTTTTCGAACAGGCACCGACTACCATATGCCGCCGGCTCCGAAAGTCGACAGGAGGGTGCATTCTATTTCGCCAGTTGTGAAAATATTAAGCCGTAAACGCTGGCTATTTTATATAGTACTTAAAGAAAATGAATTATATTGAATTTAAATATACATATTTTATGAACTTGGTAGCTAATGCTAAACCTATGTCATCTAAAAGTGGAAAGGATATAAAAACTACTATCTTTATACCGGGCTGCAACACCGGAAATGTGGGATCACCAACTGTGCGTTCATGTTCGCCTGGTTCTTAATTAACCTTATACGATGCCTTCCGATCCGGAGGTTGTGGGTTCAAGATCAGTGTGCATCTATTGACTTGTCGGTTTTTTGGAAGCTTATGCAAGTACATGCTCTGACATGCATATCCCTGGGACTAAAAAATTTAATGTTATGAGTACTATTAGTAATACTTACTAGTATTCCGGTAAGCCACGATGGGCTTGCACCTTTTCACGTATTGAATACTAGCTACTTGCAAACCGAACATGCCTCTGACTAACCCCTAGAATTCTCATAAATCCTCACTCTAAGTAGTAATCAGTGGTGAATCCTTTAATGGGAAATAGTTGTGAGTCTGTCACTTATAACAGTGAATATTCCCGTCCAACATACACTCGTTAAAATCTCTAATAGTGTAAAAAACCTTGACTATACATTTCTATTTTATTGAAATGATATTGATATATTGAATAATGATGTAAAAATGTGAAATTTAATCAAATAAAATGGAAAAAATATCACTAAATAAAGTTAATAGGAATTTTCTGGGAAAACTCCCTCCATCGTAGACCTTTTCTTGGTCCACATGCACACCACATGCTTCGATATCAAGAGCTAACTCACCTTAAACTAAAAAAAATATGATTATGATACCAAAACAGATTTGCGACGAGTCGAAAATGAAAATGGATTTCCATTTTCAGGCTATTTAGTCCAACATATTTTGGGATGGCTATGAGACCGGGTTGGTTTGCTTGCTTTCTATTTTCGGTAAATCAGGCGCCTATCCAACTTAGAAAACGATTCCTTGTTGATTAGGATTTGGACTTGACAACTATTGATCCCAATGGTACAAAGTAGTTCTAGTAGTTCTATGTAGTTAAAAATATTTTAACATCTGATATTTGGAAATTTCGGGTGGCCTACTAATATGAGCGCAGTTATTTGTTATATCTGCAGTTGGGGTGTTTCTAGTAACTATTTATCTATGAATGTGATCACTTCTCAGAACGACTGCTTTTAAATTAGATTCATTTTAAACTGTTTAATAAAAAAATATATGTCAATTTAACCAACTTTGAATTGACTTATCGATTTCAAACTTTGCAAGCATGTAGATTCTTGATATCGATACAATAATTTGATGAGATCGAGCTGAGCAGAGCTCCAGTCAGGATAGTTAGTTCTGTTTTAGAACTGTTCAGTGGATTCTTGTAAACCCTCGGGATGGCCTCATTCATTTTGTTTTCACGAGTACTATATATTGCATTTAGTAACGAAGGTCTGATGATAGAGACAAGTGCATAGTAGAACTCTTTAATAGTTACTTGTACCCCTCGACCTTGAGCTTGTTAGATTCGTTTTGGAGAATCTCATTTTTTAATTTGGTATGATTTTTTTTTGTGCTACGCAGGTCTGGTATCTGTTCGCCATTAGCATCATTACCACATACACCCTGCCAAATGTCGAGCCTGAGAGATGAGCATGAGGTAGCCCATACGGCGTCGCCTCAAATAATGATCCTAAACCTCAAACATCCTAATCAAATCTAAATCCTATCCTAATTAAATCTAATCCTAAAACATCGGTACATCAGTTTCGAAAACATTCTGCTGTCGCACATTTTGCAAAAGAATATACGATTAGGCGTATTTAAAATGATCTCCGTCAATTGCAATCATAGAGTCACTATCTGATTCGATTCAAAGCCACTTAAGTTGCCCGGATAATTCATAATTGAAAGGGATCGCGACATTGGTTGCTTGAAATGAAAATGCGGCATTTTCTTCAATATTCCTTCGGAACAGGATAATTGCCAAGGAGGCTTAAGCAAATTTTCCAGTGGTTCGTTTGATATAGAGACTTCGATATTGAAATTATAATTTTTTGCGTTCGCCGCTTGGCATTCCGGCAACCTGGACCATGGACCATACTTTTGCTGGTCATCCTTCTGCGTATTTTTCTTTAAATCATTAAATCGTAATCAGTGCGGCTCCGCGCCAAATGGAACAGGCAACTTGCGCGTTGCTGTGCCCATGACGCTGCTGTACGTGTCCCGACTTCACCACTCCAAGAAGGCTGAGGATGTAGTGGAGTATGTGAGGCAGAAGACGAAGTTCTTAATGAGGATCGAGCAGTTGGAATCTCGCCACAATGATTTTAAATCGTTTGTGTTGCGAGTACCAACTGAACATCGATCGATTTTCAATAAAGAAGAAATTTGGCCGAAAAGTGTTATTTAATTATTAAACACAACACAAGTAAGTCACGTTCAGACTTTACGTGCCAATAAATAGTTATAGGTAGCAGGTATAGACATATACTCGTATATATATAGGTATATATATGTATGTTAGTTTTTTTAAGGTATATATTTCTATGGGCCGTAGACTTTTTTTCTATTGTTGCCTGAAATAAAATATATTATTATTATTAAATGAACGTGAATCGATATATTTTTAACCGACCTTCAAAAAAAGGAGGAGGTCCTCAATTCTAAATAATCTTTTTTTTATGTATGTTTCCCGATTTCTCGAAGACGCCTGGACCTATATAGAAAATATTTTTTTTGTTTGAAAGGGTATACTTTACAGGTGGTTCCATCTCCAAGTTCCTATCATCAGGTCAGGATCTGATGATGTCTTGGAGAAATCGAGGGAACTCTTTAAATATTAATGGTACACTTGAAGTGATTTGGGTGTATTCTCAATCCTCAAAAGTAAAGAAAACAGGGACCCAACATAGGATCACGCGTGTCTGTCCGTCCATCTGTCATCAAAATAATTGAAAAAAAAAATCGTCATCTAGAAGAATCATCAAAATTGTATCATATTCATCATTAAATTCGTTTTTATTTTTAGTTTTTTATTCATTATTACACATAAACTAAAATAAAAATATGAGCTAAAACTCCACAAAGGTCATCTTGCGACGTCATGGGTCACGTTGTTAGAATAATCGGTTTTCTATGTTGGATACAGTGGATATTGGTTTAATTCTACTCGGCGATCAATGTATGTGCATGTGAACGCCACTTGTCGCAGAAAATCTGGTGATAACGGATTTGTCACTCTGTATTTTTCTGTTTTCAGGTTAATATTGAACCCTGATGGATTTCCGCACAGTAAAGCCTGAATCAATAGCTATCTGGTGATAGCTGTCTTTCAGCTCCTCGCTCCACCCTATTTCTCAAGAGCACGTTGTAAAGGCTTATGGCTCAAGGTATTATACCGCGGCTGAGGAACCTCGCACAAATGGTCCTGACCTGTCGTCTGCAGTAGCAAACGCTGATAGTTTATATTATATATATAGAGATTTACATTATTGTGGTCTATCCGGGCTACGGAATAACTGGCTTTTGCTAGCAGTAACGGCTGAATAATCATAACACTAGTGGTTAGAGAAGTCAAGGTTTTCCTGACTAGCGACCCTCCTGCCGAAGTTCGGCGCCTTATAGTTTTCTGGGTTCCGTCGGTTCGTTGGACTGCCAGTGCTTTCTGGGAAAGTCCCTTTCATCGTAGACTTCATCCTTGCTCTAGCCTAGAGCTATAATTTTTTTTTAAAACAACCGCCTCTTTGTCTATTGCTTCGCCTATCGGTTTCAGATCCAGAAGCCGAGGCCTATCAATCCCCAAGGAAGAACAATATTATATTATATAAGGCAAAACCTAGATCACAGATGGCGGGTCGCCATGTTGTCTGTCTTCTATAAATACCACATTGGCGAGTGTGCGCTCGATATCTTGAAACTGATCCCTCGTTCCAATTTCCCCCACCAGACTTGCTGACGTACGGCAGGTTTCAACCATTTACCTTGTTCCATTGCGGCGAATACTTTGATTTTTCTTCTACCTTTATTATGAATAATGGTAAGGAATGCAACCAAAAGACACTAATGGTTTAAATCGTCTAGTTTTCGAAATTTAACAGTTTGATGTTTCGCTGCTTTCAAACAAAATTAAGATCTCAGTGATACCAACCATTTGTCCAATGATATCAATAGTCTAGGACGTCTAGTTTCTGAAATATAGCAGTTTGAAGTTTGACTGCTGTCAATCATGATGAAGATCACATCGATACCTATCATTTGTCCGAAGCTACTTATAATCTACGACGTCTAGTGGCCGAGATATAGCAGTTTAAAGTATGATAGCTGTCAATCTAAATGAAGATCTCATTGATACCTATCATTTGTCCAAAGACATGAATAGTCTAGGACATCTAGTTTCCGAGATATAGCAGTTTAAAGTTTGACTGCTGTCAATTTAAATGAAGATCTCATTGATATTCTTCTTTCTCATTGAAGATCTCATTTGTCCAAAGACATAATTAGTCTAGGACTTCTAGTTTCCGAGATATAGCAGTTTAAAGTTTAACTGCTGCCAAAAAAGAAAGTAAGATCTCACCAACCATTTGTCCAATGACATCAATAGTCTAGGACGTCTAGTTTCTGAAATATAGCAGTTTGAAGTTTGACTGCTGTCAATCATGATGAGGATCACATCGATACCTATCATTTGTCCGAAGCTACTTATAATCTACGACGTCTAGTGGCCGAGATATAGCAGTTTAAAGTATGATAGCTGTCAATCTAAATGAAGATGTCATTGATACCTATCATTTGTCCAAAGACATTAATAGTCTAGGACGTCTAGTTTCCGAGATATAGCAGTTTAAAGTTTGACTGCTGCCAAAAAAAATAAGATCTCATTGATACCAACCATTTGTCCAATGACATCAATAGTCTAGGACGTCTAGTTTCTGAAATATAGCAGTTTGAAGTTTGACTGCTGTCAATCATGATGAGGATCACATCGATACCTATCATTTGTTCCAAGCTACTTATAATCTACGTCGTCTAGTTGCCGAGATATAGCAGTTTAAAGTATGATAGCTGTCAATCTAAATGAAGATCTCATTGATACCTATCATTTGTCCAAAGACATAAATAGTCTAGGACGTCTAGTTTCCGAGATATAGCAGTTTAAAGTTTGACTGCTGCCAAAAAAAATAAGATCTTATTGATACCAACCATTTGTCCAGTGACATCAATAGTCTAGGACGTCTAGTTTCTGAAATATAGCAGTTTGAAGTTTGACTGCTGTCAATCATGATGAGGATCACATCGATACCTATCATTTGTTCCAAGCTACTTATAATCTACGACGTCTAGTTGCCGAGATATAGCAGTTTAAAGTATGATAGCTGTCAATCTAAATGAAGATGTCATTGATACCTATCATTTGTCCAAAGACATTAATAGTCTAGGACGTCTAGTTTCCGAGATATAGCAGTTTAAAGTTTGACTGCTGCCAAAAAAAAAAAGTAATCTCATTGATACCAACCATTTGTCCAATGACATCAATAGTCTAGGACGTCTAGTTTCTGAAATATAGCAATTTGAAATTTGACTGCTGTCAATCATGATGAGGATCACATCGATACCTATCATTTGTCCGAAGCTACTTATAATCTACGACGTCTAGTTGCCGAGATATAGCAGTTTAAAGTATGATAGCTATCAATCAAAATGAAGATCTCATTGATACCTATGATTTGTCCAAAGACATCAATAGTCTAGGTAGTCTAGTTTCTGAGATACAGCAGTTTTAATTTTGAATGCTGGCAAGCAAGGTATAGATCGCATTGATACCTATCATTTATCCCACAACACCAATAGTCTAGGACGTCTAGTTTCTGAAATATAGCGGTTTGAAGTTTCACTGCAGTCAATAACTATAAAGATCACATCGATATCTATCATTTGTCCGAAGCTACTTATAGTCTAAGTCTACGACGTCTTGTTGCCGAGATATAGAAATTTAAAATATGATAGATGTCAATCAAAATGAAGATCTCATTTTGATTGACATCTTTAGAATGTAGCCATCAAATAGATCATTCCAACAATATAACTACATATTTTTTCATTTTGACCTTTTTAACAAAGCTTTTAAAAACACACCTTTTCGTTTCATATTTTGCTTGAATGTCTACAGAACTACAAGAACATTCATCGAATGACGTAAAAAAAACCATTAGAGAAATAAAATCTACAAATATAGTTGCACATTTTAGGTAATAAAGTAAGCGGTTGGTTAGTACAGAAACAATAATATACAATGTAATTTAAAAATCTGTCGGGTTATTTAGGGACCGTTTCAAACGGTCTATAGGTAACTCGACTGTTTAGCATTGTATGGTCTACAGGAGCTCTTGATGCTGATCTTCAAGGTTGGCTGCGCGAGTCAGTATTTCAGGTGGTAATCAATAGTTTTGAGAGGGACAGCTCCACGCATGTTCAAGATTTTAGTAGAGGAAGACCGCTTCGTTGATGGCAGCACCAGCAGCCACCAGTGCAAAGCATTCGGTCGTATCGGTAACACGTGTGACAAAAAAATATCATTGTGCTGGTGAATAAGTGATTAAACTCTTTGTGCATTTCCGGTAAGTACTCCTTGCAATATACTTAAATGTTTATTATTGATTTATTTTTATATTTATATTTTTTATTTTTTAAGTAAGGCAATCACATCATTTCGTCACACAATCGTCACACATTTCAAAATTCTCTTAGCTATTCAATCGAAAAGTATATTTATATCATTATTTAACTCATATTTTCACTTATTTCTGAGGGGGTGAGTGGATCTTTCCTGCCACCTCTCTCACTCACTCGCACCGCGACAGAGAAAGACAGCAATAGAATCCCAATTGAAGGTCAGCATGATGCGCCATATCCTAATATCATAATAATCCAAATAGGATAAGAAATTAATTAATGCTCCTTTTAATGATCTGGTAAAATCAGTGACAATCTGTCGAAAAAAAAAGAGGGTTTTTTTTTTTTGAGGAATCTCACTGTGGGTTATGTACATTGTATATTGTACCGATTTCATACCTTTTTTTAAACTGTTTCGATATAAAAGTATGAAAAATAACAAACGTAACCTTGGCCTTTCGAATCCAGATAACGATCGACCGTTGTGACGTTACCCCACTCTGCCCATCCCCCCATCCCCATCCCCATACCTCCCATGCGGTATGCGCAGGTTCGCCTGCGCATACAATCTCCTCTCACTTTCATTTCATTAGGCTTAATCTTCTTTTGGTATATTTTAGAGAATGTTCCAAAATGATCATAGACGTTTGAAAATTTGTATGACCTTGACCTTTCGAATCCAGATAACGATCGACCGTTGTGACGTTACCCCACTCTGCGCTGCCCATCCCCCCATCCCCATACCCCCCCATGCGGCATGCGCCGGCTCGCCTGCGCATACAATCTCCTCTCACTTTCATCTCATTAGGCTTAATCTTCTTTTGGTATATTTTAGAGAATGTTCCAAAATTATTATAGACGTTTGAAAATTTGTATTTAAATTGCCCATATGAAATAAGCAACGGCATATTTTAGGGTTTCTTAGAATTTTCAAAATAAAAGGGTAAGGGTTCCACCATTTAAGGAAACCTTTAAAGAGTATCAGGTAGCAGGTTGATATTTTCAGAGAGTAATTCACTCTATATAAATATGTTATATAAAGACCGACTACAACCGAATAATTAGAAATATAATAAAAAAATAAAAGCAAATGCAAGAAACGTTTTTGTAAATTGTTATTTTAGCTCTGACGTAAAAATGGTAATACCTATCTATTTCAAACATAGTGTGAATTACTATATTTAAAGGTATACTAATAAATTATAAAAGCTGGCCAACGTGAGTCGGACCTGCACTAAGGCTTCAGAAGTAACTCCAAAAAAACCTGTATATTTTTTGTCTGGAAATGTGGGCTTTAGTGTGCGTATAGCGAAAAAAGATAAATGACGTAGTAAATGGCCGTATTGGGAAAAGAAATGAAAAGTCATGACTTACTGACTGATTCAACTAGATAAAACGCAAAGCCTAAACCGCTGATACTGTTCTTGAAATTCGGAGAGTATCTTGGTGTGTAAACGCCCGCTAGGAAAGGAAGTTCGAAAATCCGAACCCAATGGGGAGTGAGGTTCAAAGTACTGAGTGAAATGTTTGTAATCTCTGAAACCACACATGATAGGTATTTGAAAATTTGTATCTAGATTGTAGATTTTTTAAGAAAAACTCTTTAAAAAGCTAATAAACATAAATTTTCAGACCCGACAAATATCAAAAAATTAAAAATAAGCGTTTACATTTACCTCTTTTTAAATAATAATTGTGCTGATATCACGATGGCAATGATGAAATAGGTTCTAATAATTGGTTTTATAGCTATTGTGTTCTATTTAAATACAATTTAGATAATAGGTGCAGAATAACTATGAAAACATAAAAAAATAGGGTCACATAAGTGTACAATAGGTTGAGTACAACTAGAACGGTCTTACTGGATTTACTTCACTGTGTCAAGTAAATATTCTTCATCCTGCTTATTCGCTGCATCGTCGCTCTAACCGCGCACTCACTCTCTCAGCTGCGCATAGCGGAATCACAGTTCAGTTGATTCAATCGCTTGCAGTACAATATAACACTCCACATAGCTTCTGCTCGCCTGGTACTTTCCTGTCATAGAATCTCGTACGTTCGCTGCCCCATGACCTGATGACGTCATTACTAGTAATTCCTACATTGGCAAAAATAATTACGCAAATCGGTTCGCCAAAATCATGAACTTATAGAAAAATACACAGGTAACGAACATAAAACCTCCTCCTTTTTGTGAAGTCGGTTAAAACTTGCTCTGCACTGTTCTTGAATAGTAGACCGGTGCTCGAGTTTCAGCTTTAGCAGGGGCTTAATCCATCGTTAATACAAAATATAACATTATTTTGATTGAGAGATACGTGTGTAGCGTAGCAGTTCATTCACAATATTCCTAGGCAGTTCGATGGAAATTTATGAATCTAAATCCTTGAAAATAACAAACTGGGGTTTTGGACCATCTACAGCCAGTCCAAAATACAGCCAAATGCAGATTTAAATACATACATAATCCATACCGGTGAACCATTCATAAAAACATGCTTTTATTCGAGCAGTTGCATTGTCATTACGTAGATACTTTTCTCACATATTATTTTTCATAATTTAATTTTATGCTTTGAAAACTGGCTTTATAGCTTTAAAGAGGTTGTGGCATTTATTAACATATTTGTGTTTGTGATTTTAGCTACAACAATGTCACAATTTGATGATACTTGGGACGACCCCTACGCAATTTACTGGAGGATGGAAGTTTGCTACGATCGAAAACCGCCAATTCGAAGCTGCTGGAAATCTGCTGGTTCCTTTTTTAATAGGATGACGTAAGTACCTAATCGTATTTGTTCCATAAACTGGTTACTGGTACACTGAACATGCCAGTGGCATGAAATGCCCTGCTCTTTCTCTGCTGTGTACTTCGTCTAAAACTTCAATGAGCTTCAGCTGCCAGCTGTTGTTTAATGACTCTTCTAGAAGTCTTCAAGGAGCGAGTTCGTAGGCATTTTCTCTGTAAGCTCGCGCCTTTAAAAAAAACTTTAACCCGTATCGCTAGTTAAATGGTCAAGAGCGACTGGCCATGTTATAATGTATGTTTATAGTTAGCTTAACGACTTCAATGTAAATTATACCTACCTTTCTAATGTATATTAAGTAACTATCACTTCAGCAAAACCAAGAATTCGTATTTAATTAACACTGACTGCACCGAAAAACTGAAGAATCGTCATGTCTGGGAAGTAGATGTTTGTTTAGTGAGGACGATCTCCATGGATATATTCTGTGAAGTAAGAATGAAGTAGCGTCTTTGGTTTTTTGGTTCGCCTACCGGTGTCAGATCCAGAGATCCCGGGTTTGATCCCCAGGGGAGTACAACATTATGCTTGGGTTGGTTGGTGGTAGGACTTTGTTTAAGTCCGCCTGGCTAACTACAACCAGCTTACCTAAGTCTATCGCCATAACAGCAATTCTAAATTATTGTGCGTTTAGAGGTAAGATAGCCAGTTCCTCACTGTTGAAGATTCCGAGTGAAGTGTGCTTCAACCTTCGGTGGAATTATCGTAACTTGAAACCAAGTGAGATGAATGCCAAACGCTTTCACGTCGTACAATTAGAAAATAAGATTTTTTTCCTGCTGAACTTGCAAAATGTTGTAGTGTAAACATCTCGATGTTCGATCAGGTAGCTTGTCGATAAAATTCTTCGTATTGTTCAAAAACTCATTTTTCCATTAAAACTATAAAAATAATAGATATACTTTAATGCGGAACTTTTTTTTTTAAATCGAGCACGTAACTCTTAACATGCCTTTTCGATAACTGTATCGGTTTCAGACTTGGCATCAGTGGCCCTGGAAAAAAACTCAACCTGTATATACGAGGGGGCGTTTTTAAGTTCGCGGAATGGAGGGTTAGAAGTGAAAATAAAAACTGCTACCCTTATACATTTTTCAGATCTTTCAATTAGCTTATGTATACCTTCATAAAAAAATGCTTTGTCCGAAAAATAAGCTGAAACCGCGTCGTTCACTTCTTCATCAGTTGAAAATTTCTTCCCACGAAGTTCTTTTTTCAGTTTTGGGAAGAGGTAATAATCACTGGGAGCCAGATCTGGGCTATAGGGTGGATGGTCTAAAATTCTTGGCACCCATCTTGCACTGACCTTTGTCATGCCAAGATGATCGTGTAGAATTTTGAAAATTGTCGTATCCGATACTCCAACCATTTCTGCAAGCTGTTTCTTCATTAGTCTGGCATCTTCCAATATTATTTTTTCGACTTTTTTAATGATTTCCGGAGTAGTCACCTCGATCGACCGTCCGGGCCGTGGGTCGTCTTCAAGTGAGGTCCTGCCTTGTTTAAAGAGACTGTGCCACTTGTAAACCATGGTTTTACCCGGGCAAGAGTCCCCGTAAACGGATTCCATCTCTTCCAGTATATTTTGAACTGACTTTCCTTGCTTGGTAAGGAACTTTATTACGGCACGGTACTCGATTTTTCCCATAATTCACACTTTCTTCCCAATTGAGTTGTTTGCTTGACGATAGTTCAAAGACTAATGATCCAATTAAGATAAAACCTGGTATTTATGCTAATATTGAGTGGCTGAAGTTGTGGCCATCCCGATAATGACCTATTGTTATCGCCTCCCCCCCATTCCGCGAACTTAAAAACGCCTCCTCGTATTTATATATCCTTTTCAAGCAAGCCTGTATAAATTTTCACATGCGGAAACATTTAAATGGTTAGTAGTTTATTTTTATGTTTTTTTTTTTTTTTTGATATTTTTTTTTCTGTTTGTTCTCCAAATAAACCAAAATAAATAAATAGCAAACTTTAAGTTAACTTACTAATTAGCAACTATAAACCAGCTAACGTGATTTAATATAATAAAATTAATTTATTAAAAAACCGTCTAAGACTAAAATTTACACCGATACAGGCAATTTTGAAAATAATAAAAATCTTAAACTGCCCAATTTCGCACTTGACACCAAAAGTATTTCTTATAATTTAAAAAGCACTCGCTGTTACAAAATATTTTTCAGAAATATCATTGCCATAGCTAAGAAGGTCAAGTCTTTCCGATAAATTGAATTATAATGTTGTATTATTGTTAATGTTGGCGAAAAATATGATGAATTTGGGTATGTAAAATTGGTAGATTGTAAAATGGTAAATGGCTATGTCTGTGACGGTGTAACTCAAACGAGCTATCACATTTGATTCAATTTATATAATGTCCGATTTGAGTAGTTCAAAAAAGCTATCTACGGGTTCTGAAACAGTTTTAAGGATAAGGATTTATACCAAGGTACAAATATCGTGGTATATATAAATGGCGTTTATATAAACTTTTTAAACATTATAAAAGTGGTTATAGGGACATTACTATAATAGTTGGACATATGCCATCGCTGACTTTTTTGTAGATATTGATGTGTTCTGTAAAGCTGTTAAACATTACTTTTTTATATCAGCAAAAGTTTTCGCAGCGCACGCGATGTAAGGAATTTTACGGGTCATTTTCCTTGGGTTACAGTATTGGAGCCTATGCTACTTAGTGATACTATAGCATTCTTTTGGTGAAATATTTTTTTAAATAGCCGATTTAAAAAAATATTTCGTAGTAGTTTTTGGTCCTATTCAATACAAACAACGATATAAAAATACACATATTTTCTCTCTATAATAATGATATTTGTATTTATAGTGTACATTTATATATTTTCGTAATGTACACGGTCTGTTATTTTTACTCTTTGTATTACTGCATTACTGCAATGTTTAAGCATGTCAAGCGAATAATTTTTTGTGCAATTGTCAAAAAAATTTACATCTCTAAATTTGTAGCAAAAATTATACACGTTCAGCTACTGCAATGGTAAAGCAGTCGAAACTTAAAATAAAGTATCAAAAGAGTCTCTAACATTGTGTTCATTTTTTCATCACCAACAAGCGGGGCGTGCTTAGCGCTAGAATATATGCCCTGGAAATATGTATTTATATTAGGATACTGATAGAGTAATATGAGCCCATGCACCTACGATATGGTAGTTCTACATTCTCATCTCATTCCACAGCGCTCGTCTAAATGACGAGGCAACATTGCGTTTCCCACTTCGCTCACACAAACCCCAGGCAGCGTTCATCAGCAGACCCTATTAAATAGACTATCCTTCGAACTCGCACGAACAATGCTGTGGTTATTTTACATTGTGTCCAGGGGAGGGTTTAATCAAGGTTTATAATTTGCTACAGGTGATTTTGTAGCAATAGTATACAAAACGCGATCGATGGCCTGGCCTAGCCTATACGTTTTAAATTGCAAATGCGATAACTGATAATGTATGCCTAGTAAATAATGTATGCCTACAAAATGCGAATTCATTTATTTGGTAACTACAATCATTTTAGCTACTAACGCCACAAAAGCGATCGTTCGTCAACTTTATTCGCTTCCCACTTTCCGAGAGATCCCGAGAGCATGAACTTCTGACTTGAACAGTTACTGACTTTACGAGACCTATTAGTTTCGAAAAAGTCTGGAAACGAAAACCTAAGCCTGAAATATTTGCTGAGCAATACATCGTGAGGGTGAATGTTCTACAATCATGCGTCATTTTGGACGAAATTTTGTCCCTTCCAAGGGCGTCATAGACACACTACATAATAATCGTTGACTGTTATTTAGCGTCATTAGCTATTCAACGTGGCAATGCAGTCAGTGTCTTGACACCAGTGCCAGTGTCAGTGCCAGTTTCCAAGGGCACGCTTCCCACTGGGCTGGGTGCAGTTTGATCACCCGCTGACGCGTGGCGATCATGACATCTCTTTTGCACGCATCGATTTTGTATTTTGTATCCTGCTATCAGTGATGAGCGGGTGTCGTCGGATGATCAAACTGAACCCAGCTCTGGTACTGGTCTGGAACAGTTGAGTTACCTACGGTCGGCCTATAACGGTCCTTAGGTAATCCGACTGCTTCCTATGTACATAGTTAGTTTATTTGTATGTCTTATTTTAATGACTGTTGTGTTTTTTTGCTACAATAGAAAATTTAATGCATGATTTACTTAAAACTTTTTACGGCTCTCATTTTATTTGTGAAATGATCGTGTAAAAATCAACAAAGTGCTAGAACCCCTTTTATTACAAGTTTATGTCGCCGTGTTGAATAATCTTGAATTATCTTCTGATTTGAAACAGCTCGCTGTTACTAAATATTATAAGCTAATATAAGATGAATCAATATGATTCACCCCGCCATTTTGGGTCACTTCATCGTATAGTATATAGTGGTATAGTCTATGTAGAACCACAAATACAAAAACATACGTAGAAGATTAAAAAGGCTGTAAAGAGAATGTTGTTGTTGCGAACTTTGACGTGTTTACTTTTTACCCAACTGCCTCAGGAGGGTCATGTTTTTCGAGATTTTGTACTGGTATGTTTTCATGTGTATGTATCAATATTTCTTAGACCTGCTGGATTGACACGTGGGGTGTCGTGTGATTTGTCTAAGTTGTGGAAGAGACATATTATGATTATATAATTTAGGGGGTTGCGAATCAATATTAAAAAAAAAAAATAGATTATGATAATAATGTTGGGTGTTAAATGAAAGCTAGTAACATGCCAATTTAAAGACAAGCCCATAGCTCAGTTGGTAGTAGCTCTGCCTCCTGCGCTGTAGGCTGTGGGTTCGATTCCCATCCAGGATAAACATTTGTGTGATAAATATAGATGTTTGTTCTGTGTTTGGGTGTTGTATCATATAGTACGTATGTATTTACAAAAAGTATTACTATCTATACGTAATCTAGTTCCTATATTACAAGCTATGCTTAGTTTGGGGCTAGATGGCGCTGTGTAAAATTAATGTCCTGTAATATTTATTTATTATTTATTAAAGAAAATAGATTAGTGTACTTTTTGAGGCCAAATATTTGTAAAACCTGTCAAATATTGCCTCAATCGGAAAATGTGTCATATGATGAGAGAGGACGAAGCAAAAAAGAAGTAGTAAGAAGAAACCATCCTTTTGGAAACCAGCGTAAATTTAAATAGTTATATTTTGTTAAAGTCGGGTATTTTCTACATTACTCTTCCTAGTTTTTAATGGTTTTTAACATATTTTTTGTTAAAAACCATTAGTTTTTAATGGTAAATATTAACATAATACTGATGAATAAACCTTAGATTACCTACACAATCTAAGACATAGCGATGAACCTTATCATTTTTGTATTTCATGCATATAACGCTATTGACTTTGGGGCATCTGTTACGGCTTATTCTCATCACATCCAAACAAACATCTAACATCTGGTTGCTGAAGTATATAAAATAAAATATCCGAAAATGATGGCATATAATGCAGGTTTATGAATTGATAGGCATTGAGCTTGAGAGATCCTGATTGTTCACAGATCATACCTGAGGGATATCAAGGACCGATCCGTAATGCGTCTTTTCGAATCGGCTGATATCGGAGGTGGTGCATTCCCTGAGATCGTTGGAGCTGGTTCCATGGCCGTTCCTCCGCCACCCTTCACTGGACACACGTCAACCGGATCCTTCAGCTGCGACCCAGATCAAAGCTACTTTAGCGAGCCTGAGATCGACGCTGACTACCATCAGCACAATGTGCATAGATCCAGGGTAAGTGGCACTTTTATCTCACAGCAGCATTTAGGTGCAACGGTGATATTCTGTGGAACTACACTAAAACTCAATGGATATGGATCTACAAGTATCTTAATATTTTAATTAAACTATAAACTACCTAGGTGATAACTTAAAATTATAAACATTTTTACAAATTAAACCAATAAATAACATCAAGTGACTGATGGCTCACAAAAAGATGTTGGGTTTTTTCAAATCAAGCCACCTGACGACTTGTTTTTTTCCGAATGAAAAATGTTGATGTACGAGGAGTTTACTCTAGAATGTACATTTAGAATGCTCGGCACAATGGCAGTCCTTTGTAGTAGTGGGCACCGCTGTACAGTTTCTTGGGTGTTGATCGCCAAGACAGGACTAGGGCACGTTTGAAAGGCTCTGGGGCGCAGCCGCTGCACACTTGCATAACGGCCTTCACTTCAGCTTCGGCAGGTTCTCTTTCATCAGCCTTAAAATAGAATAAATATGCCTAATATTAACATTGTGAACGAAAAACTATAAACTGAGCAACTATTTTGTATAAATAGTTAATATATGTGACCTCGAAACATGGAGTTCTTGTAGCTCAGCCATGGACCATGGCTGAACCCAAAGCACACATCATCTATACTTTTATTAAAACTTTAACGTGTCAGAATCTGTAAATTAACTGGATTTAGAAAATGTATATTAATAGAATACAGTTATAAAAAAGCCAAAACAATCGTTTTTTAATTTTTATCTGTCCGTCTGTCTGTCTTTATATTAACGCACATCACGCTGTAAATACATGATGGATTTGAATTTGAGACTTTGTATAACTATTACTGATATCATCGGCAAGGATCATGTAAACTTTTTATCTCCCCTCTACCCCTCTTGAAGGGTGAAAAGGGCAAAATCATTTTCACGTCACTTTTAACTGGAAAGGATTCGGACCAGGAATCCTCAACAAACTTAGAAACTGGCTATCTTACCTCTAAATGACCGAACACAACAATTTTATAATTTTTGTTATGGTGACAGAATTAGGTAAGATAGTGGTAGCTAGCCAGACGCACTTAAAAAAAGTCCTACCACCAACCAAACCAAGCAAAATATTGTACTCCCCCTGCGAATCAAACCCGGAACCTCTAGATCTGAAATCGGTGTGTTAAACCACTAGACCACAGAGGGGGCTAAACCTCCCTAATATGAGCTCGCTGTACAAAGAGTTTACTACGCAAGAGGGGTGTTAGCTCAATTTCAATTCAATTACAAACAAGGACTACCTACTTTAGTTGACTTGAAATCTCGTGATGTCTGGTTTGTGTTAGGTAGGTATTTAACCACGGAGATTGCTATCAAAAATAATGTTATTTACAAACGATATAAGTGTGCTTTCATTATAACTTACTCTACTTTATTAAATATCTTTCTAAATCTCTTATTACATTTTTAGACCACACTTTTTATTAATCTCTCTCTATCTAACCGAGTGTTAGAGGCTCTCTCGTTGCTCATTCTATGCAACTGATGTTCACCAGGTCTTGAAAGAAGGGATGTAACGGTTTCGAAATTTGTTAACATTAATTCCTTTGAACATCCTTTGTCTTGAAAACCACCCCTAGCTCATAGCCAAGTTAAGTGAACATGCCTGCCTCCCACATAGTCTTTCTGATGATCTTAAAAGACTTTTAAATTAAGGTGTTAGACCGCCCACAAACTGTCAAATATCCTGTAGAGTGTTATTACATAACTAAAAAAAACATAGAATCGGAAAACAAATTTTGCTTTTGTAGCCAGTCAATTTGTGGTTGTCGAGTTTGTTGAGTGTTTTTTTAACAAGTGCCGCAGATTTCATGGCAAATCAACGAAAGTTAAATCGTATTTTTTTATATGATTCAGTTTTTGAGTTATTCTAATGATTAACGCACACATTTTAACCAAATACTGAACTAAGTTCCATATAAAACCAATTTTAAAAAGTTGGTAGCATTTCACAAGACTTCAATCTCATTTTCCTCTTTTGCAACCCTCAGGTAATGTTCACAGGGTTGGTTTCAGTAAATTAAAAAACAAACAGTGAAACTGCGCGGGTTCAACTAGTCAATAATAACCATGGAAAGATTTTTATTTCAGCTATCGTACAGGTTTTTTGGGTCCGTGGTAAATAATGTATCTTATTTGCATTCCGATCAAGTTTTTTTTGTACGAGGGTTGCTTATATTATATATTTACTTATATTGTATATGCTTGTCCTTCATCTCTCCCGATTTTCAAGTTATGATAAGACCGAAGGTGAAAGCGCACTTCAACCGAAATCCTCAACAATCTGAGGAACTGGCTATCTTGCCGAAACACAATAATTTTAGTGTTGATAGAGATAGATGGCTGCCAAAAGTTTCTAATACTGTAAGCATATTCAGGAGAAAGTACTCACAGTTTCCTTTTGAACATTCTGAACTGGTAAATTCCCCACTACGCCAGCAAGACCATTCAGCAAAGATTCTTGAAATATGGCATCGTCATCTTTTTCGTCAATTATGTCAGGACTAAGAAGAGCTTCATCGACGATAGAGCCATCAGAGAGAGCAACCAAGCCCCGTTTATCCTTTTTACCTGCAAAGTTTACAAGTTGTGTAAGTGCTCAATTCTTGCAAAGAAGTATGGTTTTATCGAAAAGACGGAAACAGCATTTAGGGTACATACACACACACACATAGCTAATTAAAATCACCAAATTGTTAAATGTTCCTCTATACAGCAGTTGAGATTATTCGATAATCTGTAAGAGTATGAATGACCAAGTCCTAATCCACATGAAAATAGGAACCACATATTTTTTCAAAATTGAGTTCATATAAATTCACACGGAGAGAAATCCCGAAAATGAAATATTATTTTGCTAACACTTTCGGTAGCCCTTCTGTGTATATTTTTCTAATCCACGAGTGCATTCATAGGTATTAACTCGAATAAGTTATTTGTTAACTATTCAATACTTGTGCAGAACCCATCGTTTTGCCTCTACCTTTATTATTAATACTGGTAAGGAATGGACCTCGTTGCTCTTGTCTGTTTTTCCGCACCAGAACAATCTCGGAACCTTCAAGTTCGCAGTGAATTGGTTCCTTTTTAAAGCAGGATTTTAAAGTTTTATACCAAACGCTTGGCGTTAAAAAAAATATTACTTACGTTATACTAACCCAGGTAAAACGTAAAATATATTAGTAAAAAACTTGTGACGTTACCTGATCTATATTCTTCCATGAGCTCTTTCTCTGGGTTATCTCGCTTATCTCGCTTAGAACTCCTCTTGTAGACGGTGTGAATATCGTCTATGTACTGTACATTTGCCGGGTTAAACAGGGACCCTGATAAAATAACCGTGTTGGGCTTGGATGGCCCAATAGGTCTTAGAGAATACGTCGGTTGTCCAACGGTAGTTATTTGAGGCGTTTGTACCGAGTTTCCTAGGCGTTCCGGTTGTATGCTGTTTAGCAGCTGCTCTGAAATGATTCTGTTGCCTAATTGGCCGTTCACGTACGCCTGTTGAAGTTGAAGGCCGTTTGGCAACTGAATGGGAATCATTTGCTGGGGAGGAGGTACGACGTTCAGATTAGCAGGTCGCTGTAATTGACCCCCGATGAGGAAGTTTCCGTTGCCTAGTGGGGTTGCCTGGGGCGGAGGGGGTTCAGTCACGGCTTCTGTTGACGTGTCTACGGGGGAGCCGTCGTGTCTGAAATGATGGACGTGGTGATGCTTGTGATCCTTATGAGCTTTGCCCGCAGTAAGAGCTACATGGTACAGTTGTACCATTGTTACCTCGCCCAATAGACCTGGTGCTCCTGTCAACAGTGACAAATACAATTTATTACAAAAACGAACAGTTGTAACTAACAGTCATATTAGTATAGTTAAAACTTACGTTTCATTGGCTGTTGGCTACCCTCGTTACTGTACAGCACCGATTGCTCTTGGCCTGTTATTGCAACTCCACCTCCTTTGATCACGTGACCCACCAGCTAAAACAAATATTGTGCAATCAGAAAAGCTCTGAGTGACTGAGCTTCTAAAATTGGTTTTAAATCCGCCATATCGATGTCAACGGGACGTTTAATGCCGAATACTTGGCTTGTTGTGTTTGTTTTACTGTTTTTGGCGTATATTGAGGCTTACATTCTATACACAAAGATTATGGGAAGCGTTGACCAATAAAAATAGGCAATGTCGGCCAAGTTGACCACCCTCTATCAAACTCTGGGCAAACCCACTCGGTCTCGAAATACATGCATGCAAATTTTAATCTAACTGACCTATGCGTTCAATCTACGGCCTCTCTCTAACTCATCTAACGATATCATTATTTTATGTAGATCAAAGGTTGTGACTGTGAGAGACGGGGCTCAGTTCTACACTAACCAATTGAGTTAAGCGCGAGGACCACCGTTCATATGTGGGGAAATAGGAATTAATGTACGGAAATCTGCAGTTTCCTATTTGTTTTTGGGGCAACGAGTAATTAGCCAATCTTTTCTCTTGTCTGGAGGTCAAAAAAAACTAATCGTGATCGATATTCCAGTACGAACAATGCCCATTTTAGGGTTATTTACCCAAAAGTGTACCCCCAAGAGTCCAACTAGACCCTGTCAATAAGCTGCCGCTTCGTCCGTCCGTCTATCTGTGATCTCATGAACCGTAATAGGTAGAAAGTTGAAATTTTCAGTGTGTTGCCGCTATAAAAAAAACAAACAAGGTCAGAACCTATTGTGTATACATACATAGTATATATATGTGTCCCCACTTGTCCGGATTTTTTCCGTTTAGATTTTTTTTAAATACAACTGATACGGGAAAAGACGCAGCTCATTTTCTGTTGAATGCACCTCTTGTCTATGACAAAGCCTTACTGCGTATATCACATCCACAAAAACATGACTTCAGGTCAACTTGAGGTATAACGATTTTAAGCCCTGTGTGCTTATGGTGGTAGTACTTCCCCGGAAGAGCCCTTTCACAAGGAACTCTACTACTCTTGCTTCTAAAACTATGTCTAGGTCGTGTCAAAATCGTTAAGAATATTAGAAAGAGTTTCTTACCCGGTTGTGGAACCCTCGGCCCACTCTCTCCGCGTTCACCCATATTTGCCACTCCCCTGTTTTACCGTTCCATGATTGACACGAATGATACCATCTGTAACAAATTTTGATCTCTTACCATTTTGCACTGAATATAAAAATAATAAAATAATAATAATTATATTACAAGACATTAATTTCACATAACGCCATCTAGCCTCAAACCAAGCATAGCTTATATTATGGGAACTAGATTACGGATAGAATACTTTTTTTTTTGCAAATACATACTAGGTGGGCCAAAAGAAATCACCCTACTAGAAGATGCTCTCATTTTTGCAAATGGCCGCCAATGTCAAATCTGTTTTGACATTTGTGGACTAGACAGATGCAGAATACCAGTGAACAAGCCATGGAGCGATATACTCCCCAAGAACGCGGAATAATTGTGTCTATTTTTTTGCGTAACAATTCGTCTGTGGTGTTGGCGCAGCGCGAATTCCGTCGCCGATTCCCCGGCCGTCCGACACCGACTGCGCAAACACTGCGCCGTTTGGCCACCAACCTTGAAGAGTATGGGACCACACGAGACGTTGCCAAGAGTGACCGGCCCCGGAGCGCCCGTTCTGCCGAGAATATCGCCGCTGTTGCCGAGGATGTCGAGCTGTCGCCGGAAACATCGACCAGACGCCGTGCCACGCAATTAGCCATCAGCCGGACGTCCCTAAGGCGAATTTTGGTCAAAGACCTGCGCATGTTCCCGTACAAAGTCCAGTCCGTGCATCAGCTGCTGCCTGCCGACCGCCAAACGCGCGTAACCTACGCCCAAGCCATCCTCAATCTCGAGGAAGAAGTGGACGATTTTACGACCAAAATCATAATGAGCGATGAGGCTCAGCGGGTACGTGAACAAGCAAAACTATCGCTTCTGGGGCACCGAAAATCCACGAGTAATGCACGAGGAGCCATTACACCCGCTCAAAGTGACTGCATGGTGTGCTGTTCACGCTGGAGGAGTCATCGGGCCATTTTTTTCGAGAACGCCGCTGGCCAAACGACAACAGTGGACGGTGCGCGCTATAGGGCCATGTTGAACGAGTTTTTTCTGCCGAAATTGGATGAATTAGGACTGCAGGACATGTGGTTCTAACAGGACGGAGCAACGGCACACACTGAGCGACCCACAACCGATATTCTGAAGGCGGCGTTCCCGGGTCGCCTCATCTCTCGTTTTGGCGATTTGCACTGGCCCGCAAGATCGCCCGATTTAACCGTTTTAGACTTTTTTTGTGGGGTTTTTTGAAGTCCCGTGTTTACGTGAACAAGCCCGAGACTCTGGAAGCCCTCAAGGACAACATTCGACACGAGTACGAGAATCTGTCGCCCGAAGTTCTCGCTGAAGTGATGAAAAATGGCATAAAACGAGCCCGTATGATAATCAATTGTGACGGCGCCCATTTAGCCGATATCATCTTCTCGACTTGACCAATACAATTCTAAAGGTTCAAATAAACATAATCAAAAAACAGAATCGAAGTTTTTCTTTTAGATAAAAAAAGAGAGCCAAACAACATCGGATGACTTCTTTTGGCCCACCCTGTACTTATCATACAATTCAACACCCAAACACACATCTATATTCATCACAAATTGTTTATCCTGGTACTTATGTTGTAATATTACATATTTCACTAAGTTCAACTCAAAGGTCAACTAGTTGAAAAACATCTGTTGGTGTTTTTTTTAATTATTTCAACTTTGAAACTACTTTGTGAAAGTTGAAAAAAAAACAATTGAAAAAGTCGTTTAGCTTGTTGTTAACACACATTATTAAAAGCTGAAGCTGTTTGGCTGTGGAGCCCTTTGCCCATATGCAAAAATATGTTTTAGTGAAAAGACGTTCGTCCAAAACTCCTCAGCGGACAGCAGCAAATCATAGATATCTCCGCTAACTAATGTTCTAGTATGGCATATAAATGGTAAATTCTAGCTGGACACCAATTGACTTTTTTGTGATGTATCGTGTACCGAGCAAGTGACAAAATCAGTTCAAATTAAAAAAATACATTTGTTTATTTATAATTATGTTAATATTTATAATTATTATTTTTAAACAAAATGGAACCGAATTCACTAAAATCTTAAGAATAATTCTATACGGGTAAGTTGATTTATTTTCGAAGGCGTTATCGTTATAAGTAATGACATTTCCTTACGGCAACGAGGGCTTATCAACTCGGCACTTTGTTTAACTTTCTTCCATGTGTATTTTGATATGTATTTTTGAAAGTGGTAAATAATAAAGAGTTATCTATTTAAAAATATTTAATACACGTATTTTAAAAGTAAATAAGTACCAACTTAAAGTCTTCTCAGTATGATTTGCACTTTAAGTAAAAGTAGAGTTGTTAGCGTATCGGGCCTGTAAGTGAATACAGAATGAACGGTTAAGCCGTGTATAATATGGACGTTACATTGAAAAAAAAAAAAAACTCGATACCAAAACCTTTGGTAAAACTAGCCAACCAAACTAGAAACAGTGAATAGTTGATAGCAGCGCCGTCACTACTGCTTACGAGTTGGTCGATTATATGTATACGTGTCTATATGATCTAAGCTAGATATATGTATGAAAAGAAACTAAAGAGCTTAGAAACAAGTACGCTAGTAACTGGAAATACTTTCAAATGTTATACATAAACATGATACTTTCTGGTTTTCTATGCAGTTTATAAAGACGTTTCCTGCCAATAATATATGAGTTCCAAGAAGCACTTTCACCTGGCACGTAATAACCAATAAACCAATATTGAATCATCAAGTTTTTTTTTTAATTTGGGTTGTTTATGATTATTTGGAAAACGATACCTATAGGAAAAAAACGTACCTTATTGCTATGATCGCAAGACACCTGCATGAGACGAACAAGAAACCATAGTAATAAAATGGGTATTTTCCAAAGGCATGTTATTGTAGCAAGTTGAAGTCAGGTAGGTGTTCCATTTGTGGGCACTTAGGTCAAATGTGAAGCATGTTACGCAGGCTTCAACAAATCAGTTGCACTTGCATTTCTGTGATCGGAATATACAGATTAGGAAGTACATACATCTACCTACAAGACTTAAGGCTTACACAGGTAGATTTTCAAATGGAATCTATTGCAGCTTCAAAGGTAAAAGCTTCACTTGATTACGATGGACATTATTCAATCAAATGGCGGGGCCAGTGTGTTGTGTTCACAACAACATACAAAGTTCGAACAATTTGGTTATGCAAGGTATTTTATTGATATAGACCAGAGAGGGGCGATTGTTAATGTTTAGAGAAAAGCAAAACGCTGATCAGTGAATTCTTTCCGCTTTAATGATTTACATTTCGTCAACCGACATGAAAACAAAAACTGTATGCAAAAGTTTTCGAAAAATGTTTCTCAGGAAACTAAAGCACACTTTTTAAATAAATAAATCTGGATCATTCAATTTGATCGATCACCGACTAGAGGATAGTCAGAGGCACGTCTAAACTTACGTTCCTCTACCTCACTAGCCAATCCGTACTAAACGCTTTTCTTCCACTTTCATCATGCGAGCGGCTCAGAAGTGAAATACATTAACTGCGTTTACATACCTAAAAATTACAGTATTGGCCTTTACAAGGCTAGAGTCTTCTTATTTTTATTCTTCCGTGGTTTTGATAAAAAGCTTTTTATTTTTCTACTTTGTCTTTTTAATGAGGATTTGACTTCTTTAGTAGGCACCTAGTTGCGTTAATGAATTTCGTTGCATCGTACTCAGACGTAGAAATCCAGGGGCATTAGATGTAGGGACCGTGCGGGCCTAGGAAAAGGGTCAGCTCCACCCAGTTGGAAAATGCATTATCTCTGTCCTCTCACCTACCCGTGCAGGACAGCCGACATTAATTATTGTCTAAAATCCGAATTCCCATCATCCATCGTTGCAAAAAGAGAGAAAAATGATTTTATTGTGCTACGGGCTTGGTCACATTATTTTTTCAAGTAATGATAAGGCCGAAGGTGGAAGCACACTTCACCCGAAATCCTCAAAAAACTGAAGAACTGTCTCTATTCCCTCTTAATGCCGGAACACAACAATTTTAGAATTGTTATGGCGACAGAATTAAGTCGGTGGTAGCTAGCCAGGCGGACTCAAACAAGGTCCTACCACTAACCAATCCAAACACAATATTGTACTCCCCCAGACCATGGAGGCGGTAAAATTCATTGAAAAAGTTATTTTTGTCCCCTCGTCACTAACAGAGGGAGGAACTATTTTTTCGGTATTACAAGTTCAGGTCAATAGTTTTCCATTAATTTTAATACTATAAGGTAGGTCTAGATGAGTTATGGTACGTTCATTGATTTCGCAGTCGCTAGCTCTGTTTGATCCACTGCCGACATTACCATGTTATTGGATTGAAGCAATTGTGGTTTCACGTAACGATAAGTAATTAATCCAGCTAACCGATAGTTGGTACGAACTAGCCGGCTTGAGTAACTAAAGTGTTAGTACTCACCGTACCTACGTATAATACGCACCTTGATTTGTCTGCAATAAATCGATAGGGTATATAGGTGGTAACATCCGAAATGCTCGCCAACTTTATTATAAGACCTCATCCTTTATTGCAAAGCCGAGTACCAACTACTTGCACCCTACCTTTCTTTTGAAAGTGAAGGAAATAGGACCAAGGCCACCAAGGTGGGCCCTTATACAATATCGCAAAGCAATTTAGTTTTCCAATAGTCAATAACTTGAGGGGAGCTTAACTAATAACAAGTTTCTTCCAGCAACTAGGTTTGCTGTAGAGAGAAACCACATTTTAAATGTCATGGGAAATTATAATTATTTTGCATCTTAGATGTGTTTAGAAGCTACAACTTATCAAAAAATATCTCATGCGTCATGATCCTAGGTCCACCTTACATAGTTATAGGTAAATCAGGGCAAAACCATATTTTTTCAATGGAAAATCCATTTTTTATATCAAAAACACGTGTTACTCCTATACTTTTTCAGTAAATTGTTCTATGAAATTGTTTTTCTCGGCGCCGTACCGTCGCCGAGCCGGTGTCGAGTGCCAGAGTCCGTTGCTTGTTAAACGGAACATGACGGACCATCATGATGTAATAGATACACGCTATTTTACACCTTCATCGAAGCGCAACGGAAACGTTTATCATTCGGTTAAATATTTTTCGTATTATCATGTCCATATATTATTACAAAGGCAATTTGATAACTCTCACTAATTGACGGCAACTTAACAAATTAGGAAAGAGCTCAGAGGAAAATATTACCCTTTTTTATTATATAAGATTTTCATAAAATATTAATATTAATATTTTATGAAAATATTATTATTGAAGAATAGACACAAGAAAGAGAAGAGCAGCAAATTCGTCTCAACAACAACGCTAAGAAGAATAAGATCAATGGCTAATCGAATGGAAATGCAATATTTGAATATCCACGTTTCATATCATCGAATTGCTTTTTCATACGAACCGGATCTCAAAAATCGTGTAAATTTGAAATTTTGGAAAGATTGATAAAGTTTGTACGCTCTGCAAACCAATAAAATTTAAAGAGAAACTCCGAGAAGGTGAAGCGGAAAAAAAATCAGTGGTGCCTTTGGCCGTTCAAGTTCTGGTATTGATTTTATTAAATAGAACGGATTGTTTTTCATAAAACAACAATGTTAGATATCTAAATTAAAGGGCATTATCTTTCTTCTCTTACATTCCATAGCATTCAAAGCGTAATGATAGCGTTTTCTCAGCATTTCATTTACTCCCATAATAATTTACATCAGACCGAGTAGGTTTTAACTTCACATCGTGATATGAATATATCAGGAACAATAATACATGAATCACAAACAATAGAAACACGATGAGGTTTGCATTATTAGTTGAAAAACTAAACGCCTATGTCAACTTCACGTATTAACAAAGGCCTTATTCCGTTTCACAGGATGTGCTAGTTCCACATAAATAACTGAAAACATGAAACCCGATCGAGCCTAGGTAACAGCATTATATTCAAAGTATCGTAACGTACACTACCTATTCAAAATAAGCACATTAATTATTCTAAGCTCTGAAGTTGGCAATGCATAATTCTCAAACAACAGGCGGAATGCCTTATGAAATCCCTATACGCTTATTGGTATGTATGTATCACGTTGGATCGGGTCTCCTGGTAAAAGCCAATTAAAAATATTGATGTGAGGCAGCATGGTTTATCTGCGTTCTCGCTCGGTCACACTAGTACCTACACCCACCTGCATTGTAAAGATTAATTAACCCCTGATTGAAATAGGAGTGCTTTAAGTTTGAGGCCTTGGAATGTCTGCTCAATACACAAATGAGGCCGCGTATTCGCTGGGGATTAGATTGCCGATATCCATGCAGCCTATTGCGTCGGAAAGCTTATTAATCCAGAAAGGATTTCAGTTCTAGGGGGAAATCGATAGTTCAGCCGCTTCCACGCTAGCATTTCAAACTGCAAATTAGTTTCGAATAAGATATATTTGGCATTTCTCAAATCATCTATTTAACAAACTGGAGTCCATACTCCAGGTTCTGATCATAAACAGGTTCTCCTAAATCGAGAGAATCATGTTGGTGATGGTAATAAATAGCAGTTTTAAGCAATAATGATTGGTTCAAATTCGACTACTTCAGGAATTAAAAACCTGAAGTCGGTTTATGCCGTACTTTCATATAATGAATAAACAAAAAAACGGCGTTTTATTGTAAAATTGTGTTTCTCGGAGAATATACCTATTTACTAGATACGAATCACATAATTAATACATTACGATTCTAGGCATTTTGAATTGAAAAGATTGGCCGGAGGGTGATTTTCAAAGCAAATATTATCTGTATTTTTTGCAAGGTTACGATTTGAATGTTAAATGTATAATAATTAACCGAGCAATCGAACTGCTGTCTGTCCGTCAGTTTGTTCTCCACTACCGGTCACAATTTTCCACAGATTTTGATAAAAATTGGCACACATGTTCCTTGATTTATTAAAAAAAATAGTATACCGCGATTTTTGATCGGGGGAAAAGGGGAGAAGATTGCTGTAGCGTTATTTATCAATGGATTTTTTTTTAATTTCTAAAGACACACTAAGAACTTAATTACACACAAGGCGCTGTGAAAAAAAAAGGAGAGAAGTTTGGTGTAGGATTTCTATTTTTTCGGAAAATTGTATACCTACGTTTACTAATCAGACTACGCAGTCCTCTCCGCCTTTGCAAGACAAATCCGTAAAAAACAAGTTCGATCTCCTCAGACCAAGGGAACGCGAGTAATAGCTAAAACTTATACCCTTATTTGACTCAAAAGTCTACGTAGGTATGCCTATGCTAGGTATTTTATTTTTCTTATTAAGTTGTGTACAATAAATAATTATTTATTCATTTATTAGTCCTCTTGGCCTTTGCAAGACGAACTCGTAGACACTAGATTTGATCTCTTAGGATCAGAGGAACACGTACCTAATCACTAAAGCTTATACCTCTATTTGCTCAAAAGTCTAAAAGGAAAAGTGAAAGAGGAAAGCATCAGTTATTGTGCTCGTCAGTCTATGACTTAGTAACTTATCCCATGGGATGAGTTACTAAGTCATTTTGATAATTTTGCTTTGTCAACTTATCCCGCTTTCAAAAAAAGTTGCATGGTTATATATAAGGGCTCGCGAGGTCTCCTGTTGTTACAAAATCACTAGTCTTATATCTTTGTTGCTGTAAGCACTTTCTACCTGGTCCTATGTCTCGTGATTTTCTTTAATATAACAATCCTGCGTTCTCGAGAAATGAGAAAAGTCGTGATCGAGTAAAAAGTATACCTAAGCAACCTGCTCTAAGGAAAACTTGAAAAGCTTCATTTAACAAGGTAAAATCCTCATATCAAAGTATATAGGTTTAAGAAGGCGGTCGGGTCATTTTAAACGTGGGACGGACTACGCAGGTAAAAGAAATCATAGAAAGATGAACTTCTTTTTCATTTAACATTAACTGAGAAAATTTTCTGACGTTTCCAGCGCTTCAACTTCAGTAAGTTGATCTTGCTACCGGCTTGATTGGATTTTATTTTTTATTGAAAACTGATCGTTTTCTTTCCTAAGGTTCTCTTCTAAGGTTCTCGGTTCTGTGAATCTAGTAAATACACTTTTCCTTAACTTTAACTTATTAAACTTTTTAATCTCTTTCCTCCTTCCACCTTTCTTAATCTACTCGATAGTATGGTGTGAGGCGGCTAAGGAAACAAAGTACCAAAATACCTATACCAGTGTACGGGTAGGTCCATACCTACCCGTACACTGGTATAGGTATTCTGGTACTGGTATAGGGACATCCACCTGAATTTTATGAAATGTGCTAACCGGCCCTGTGGTTCGCCAACCGGTATCAAACCCAGAGGTCCCGGGTTCGATATCCAGGGGGGTACAAATCTGTGCTAGGTTTGGTTTGAGACAGGGCTTTAAGTTCGCCTAGCTTCCACCATCTTACCGAAGTATGTCGCCTAGCCTGTCGATAGCTATAATCTGTCGTGGATTCCGGGTGAAGTGTGCTTCCACCTCCGTTAAAATTATGTCACTGCTGCTATTGATTGAAAAGTGTATGCCTGTTTTGTAATGATACAATTTACCTTAGCAATGGGACGTGTACGTACCAATAGCTGCCATTGCAACCATTACTGTGTACATCGCTTTTATGAGTAGTGTCGGCGTACCGAGATTCAGGGGTGGTTTTTACGGCGTTTTTATTGCGTGTTTGTCGGTTATTAACAGGGTGTTTGTACTTTGATTAGTGTACAGGGAGCTTACCTCCAATATTCTGCACTGTGTTATGGAAAGACGCACTGCTTTTTATCATCAGCATTTCTCGATAATTATTTTTAATATAATCAATTAAACAGTGAAAAAATGTTGTCTGCAATTTGTAATTAAATTTTAACCATGAAAATTTTTACTTGCCTACGTTCACACAAATTACTTTATAAGGGGTTCAAAGTTTTCTCTTTGCGTATTAAATGAAGATTCTTAGGACTTTATTAAGCGCAGCGCACGGCGCAAACATGAAAACAGCTGCCAGCATATTTCCTTTGTGCCACTTTCTTAAAGTCTTCAAAATGGAAGTTAAGAGGCATCTGGCTAAAATTCCATCTTATTTACCTCGTCCTTGCATACGCAATGTCTAGGTAGAGCTGTCTGATTCCGTATTTTAGAAGTGAAAACTTCTTAGCTGGTATGTGAATTTTTGGTAGTGTTGAGTTAAAACACGCCACGTAACCGACATGCTAATGTGACGTGTTGCGCCAGACTGTTTATTATTGTACTACGGGTATGTGCTAGGCCTTCATCTCACCTGATTTATCCAATTATGATAATGCCGACGAAGGCGGTGGCGCACCACCCGGAATCCTCAATAAACTGAGGAACTGACCATCTTACCTCCATATGCCAGAACACAAAAATTTAAGAATTGTTGAATTGAATTCAGTAAAATGGTGGTAGCTAACCAAGCGGACTTAAATAAAGTCCTACCACCATCAAAACCAAGCACGATATTGTGCTCACCATGGGGATCGAACCCGGTACGCCTTAGGCGTACCACTAGATCACAGAGGCCGAACACGTTCACAAATAATAAAACACGTTTTTTATATACGTGTATTGCTATATTTTGCAAAATGATTGTTTATTCAATTAATATCATTCACTTTCACCTTGAGATTGTTACAAAAAAGTATCTGTTTATAATTTTTATATTTGTTAAGATCCTCGATTCTACGTGAAAAAAGTGAATGTTATTAAAATTAATATATCTGGAAACGGCAGTACAAGAATAATTCTAGCAATTTAAGTTTTCACTGCCGGCAGAGTCCCAATACAAGTATACAAACTAAACACGACATCCTTCGCGAAATATATTTAATGTGATTATATCAAAAGCACGCACTGATTGTTACATTGCGTTAGTTCATACGGTGCAGATGGTAATCTGGTAGACAAGCGTTTTACAGTTCACGAAATACTTCTGCAACCCACGCGTCCGGCTTTTGTTCTTCTTTCAATTACATAGTTATTGATCTTCTGACGTTGAGTGCTGTTGTAAAAGCTACAACAGTAGAAAATCGCAAATAACCATTGGGTAAAATCTTAAAATATCTAATAAATAAAATATTAAACCTAAACAACATAACTGTAATATTATTACATTATATTAATTGATTCCTTGTAATCTTCGTACCCGGCGCCAAATTTAATATCACAGAAGTAATCATTTTACATTTTAACTAACTATTTACAAGGAGTTTGCTACCTTAGCTTTCGACTAACGATTAAATGATATATTTTACTAAAGAATACTTAGTAAACTACACAAAACCTTCCATTGATCTCCATATCTGCCTTACTATGTACCTACTCTAATAATATATGTTCCAATGTGTTCTCTTGGAAGGCTTCTTTCTCTAAGGCTTGGAAATCATCCCGCCAGCGCGGTAGAATTAAAACTAGAAAATATTTTATGAGAGACAGTAAGGGGAGGTTCCGTTACTGTCATAACTTTGGAGATATTCAGACCTGCATTCACAAGTTTTTGGTAAACACAAACAACACACAAAAACTTTTTACCCAAAATTTTGTAGGCAATTCTTATGTAATGCTGTACAGTCACAGCTTCATCTGTGTAAAGCTTTATATATGTTCATGTATGCCTATTGATATAGTTACTAGTAATGATTTTAAATGTTTCTAAGAAACCAATTATTGAGCTTTGAGTACTCAGTAGGCAAGTCCGTTTCACAAAAAAATAAACTCTCCTAGATAAATTTCTGTAATCACTGACACTACTTTGCAAGTATCTTGAAATCCGACCCAGTATTTTGAAGACCACTTCAGATCCTGTGGTCGTCAAATTTGAACCATTTGTCTTAAACTGTTATTCTCCTAGATGGATCTCCTAGATCCTAGACACCTTTAACAGAATTATTTCGATCTCGAACTACCCTAGGTCCTGTCAATCCTATACCGCTCATTAGATTATTGAAGAATTCCAGTTTATCAACCTTTGATAAACGTATTCAAAATATTCCAAACTGCGATCAATAACGCCCGAGATTAAAAAGTTCATGTTATAATAAATATTTATTTATTATGAATTACATTATTTATGATTTAGATTTTTTAAGACATTCGTTTGGAAATAAAGAAAGAAAAATCATTTAATTGACACATACACAAGTATAAAAATAAAAATTGTGTGACTAGACCTCCAGTCCTTCAAATATGGTTTGAGGTCGACCTTGACCTCGGTGATTTAATATGCTGATCATGGTATCAGTCATCAATTATGTCTTTCTCAAAACTCCTTTTAAACCATGAAAAATGTTATTTTGTGTTATAAAAGTTTCGAGGGTTGCCAATGGCGGTCCGATTTTGCAGATAAAAGAATAGGTACCGAAATGTAAAGGTGGTAATTAGAATAGCAGACATGTAGTAGGTACTCACACGGAGTGGGGGTACCCAGGTGATTGTAACAAGACCATATAGCCGAAACAACCGAAAGTGAAAGTAGCGTATCAACCCCGATTTATATGTAAAGGAAGGTGAGAAGTTAGCATTGAGGCGGGTTGTAAAGCTGCTGATTTAAAATGTCACATCAATTTGTTTCACGATTAAATAATTGATTAGGGTGTGCCAGTAATACCGGCTTATACCTACAGTTGCTTTGAGGCAAAAAAATGTGAAATAAGTCAACATCATAAAATTTTGGATTCAAAAAGATTTTTTATTATCATTTACTAAACAAACAAATACATGCCCAGGGAATCAAATTTGCACATATACAAAATAAAATAAAAAGTTTTATTTGCTGAATCAAGAGTGAATGAATAGCTTTTGTAACGACGCTATGTTTGAAAAGTTCGTAGAAAACCAAAACCAAAACAAAGATTTCGGAATAATTTGAACGCCTGTTCCTTTGTATATCTGCACCTTTCCAATCACAGTTTCAGTAGATTTACAAGACAATTTCTCAAGGCTGCTTTTTAGACCACCTTGAAAAATCTGTTAGCTTACCCATATTATAATTTTTAAGGTTTGACTGAAATCTATTAACATTTTTTGGGAAAATAAATTAATATTCTCTATTTATTATTGTCATCTACGACACAGTAGTAATACTTCTGCAGGTGGCATCGTTTTTATAACCGTTATTCTGTACCTGCTGTGTTACTAAATAAACGTTTTTGTTTTATTTTAGTGTTATTATGATGTGTGATAAGACGATTTTATCACTTTTTTTAGTCACGATTCACCGCCAAAAAGTCATTGGTGGATGGATCGATATCACCTACATAAATATTATCCAAAAAAGACCAAGCGAGCAACTCTGAGAAACTGCACTTGAATCTCTCTCAAACTCTGTTATTATGAAGAGACTCAATTTGTACTTTTATTTATTATTTTCTAGACTCAAAAATTGGGTCAATTTAAAAACGCGTCGCGTATGCTGGAAAGCTATTTATGATAGAACAAAGTTATGTTCAACAGTTTAAGAGAACACATAAAACAATACATACAAAAAAATCAGCGACACCATAATAATTGAAGGTCAAATGAAAGAAAAATTCAAGGAGTTGAAGGCCAAGCGCTTCCCCGTCGTAAAATAAAAAAAATGTCTACCATAATTGTTATGTCACTATAATTGTTCACCTTGAAACTTGCGAGTGCGGGCGACGATGGAATAAGACTTGTTGTGCAACCTCTTTATATATGGATATATTCCAGAGAAATTATGATATAATAAATACCTAGTCGTCCTGTAGAATGGGTCAGCGCTTGTGTCACAATTATTCTGAGCAATGAAACTGCAATTTTAAGCAGTTGTGCCGAGAATATTTCACTTTTTTAACAGCTAAAATCCAAGTAACTTGTAGTGTTACCACAACATGTAAACTATAATCAAACATCAGATGCCGGTTTAAAAAAAGAACTTACGTGTTCAGCTTCAGTGGGTAGTTCAGTCTGAAGAAGGTTTGTCCGTGTACGGCCATACTGAAATAACTTGCTTCCTCGGTGTTGGATATCCAGGCGGAGATCTCTTTGGGCCGGTCTGCGACTATAAACATTATATAAAGTACGTTTATTTATTATTTAGTAAATTCAAGAGACAATTGTGTTTATATATTTACTATTTTTACTTTTACCCATAATAATCCCCTACAATAGGCATGCTTATAAATGAACACACGCATAGTTAGTCTCGAGCTCAGGCGAATTTGCAGTTATCTGATTCAATAGAAACTACGAGAATATTCTCGTTCTGTATAGAAACACACCGTAAAACGGAAGAAATTCAATACTTGAGTCATTAGTTTACGAATATTGCTTGGCTTTCAGTTATACATAGCAATAATTTACTAAAATACTCCATTCTAAACATTGAAATGCTTTGTATCAAACCAGCAACCCTTCCAGTCAGCCGGATATCGATATCTGGCTGGAAATTAATGGAGAGAGAGAGAGAGAGGGAAATTCTCGTGTGGGTCGGCGGGTGGACGTGCACCCGCCAAGGTTGACTGGCGATCCATTAGTGTAGTAGGTTTATCGTTAAAATTATTGAATATAATATTTTAAGCTAATGGAAGCTTTTACCGATGCAAGCCTATTAGTTTGCTATTTTGTTTTAAATGCTCACACGCGTATGTGCACTCGAGTTTTATCTTGAAATGTCTGACCGTATGACGAAACTGTTGGTGCTCAAGCGTTAACCCATACTCGTGTCAATTATAAGGTCTACTGGACAGTTAACGGCATGTCATGCTTATTAGGGCCAAAGTCGTGACGTTACGGCTTAAACAATTGTTACGTAAATCTGGACTCAAAACGTCTAGGCTGGGCTTCCTTCAAAGGAAAGATTATTTCCTCTGTGTGCTTTAGTTTGAAACTAAGCTGATAGAATGCATACTGTCCTAGTTTTAGTGGAATGAAATATGCAGATAGATATTTCGTCAGACAATTACCATCAAACCCGGATAAAGTGGATATCTTATTTCAGTCAAATTACCTGCATATGAGAACAGTGGATGGTCGTCTGAATGATTGTGGAACTTGGTCCACATGCACAGTGTGAACTCTTTAAGGTCCGGTATATCTTTCTCGTACTCCACATATTGGTAGAGAACTTCCTGGTTCATGGACACTTTGTGAACGCTGCAGGAGTCACCGGAAGGCGTAGGTTCATTTGAGTATTTGCTCGGTGCGAAATGAACTGGTTTACGGTTCAGGATTTTGAATTGCCCACTGTAAACAAGTTATTAAGTTATTTTTTACTATTAGCTAGCAATCGCCTGGGAATTCGTTGGACACTTTAATAAGCTTGTATATGTGGCACAAAACCACGACTATCCTTTGAACGTCACTATGAATATGAAATAGAACACATTAAAACATATAACGTGTAAATTGGTTATTTAACCGTTTTGAATGGTCCTTAGGTATTCTGTACAGCTCTAGTACTGCGTCTCTTGTAGGTACATAGTTAGTTTAATTGTACGTAACATTTACTATTTTTTAAATATAATATAGTATTGTTAAATAGACCATGCACATTTGATAGTATGTACATAACAATTTCAGGTGAGAATATTATCATTATTTAACTTTTAATATTTTTTTTTAAGCTTTTCAGAAATAAATGTATGCAGTCTATAGTCAAAGATATAAAACACCAAACTCAACATGATAACATTTTTACTATTATTATGCTCTGCATAAGCTTCCTACTTTAATTAACAAATGAAGCAGCATTGCGATCGTATTGCATACATTTTGCTTAGCATTACGTTAATCAAGACAACGCAGGTGCCAGGTAACTTAATATCTCTGGGATCAGAGCACAAAGGCTTTGTCCTGTCGCTGTAGCGTTCGTGGAAATTGACATTGTGATCCTACGTGTTCAAAGAAAACTATTCCAGCACCTTGCAGGATATTAAATCATTTTAATCTTCTCTGTGGTCTAGTGGTTCGCCTACCGGTGTCAGATACAGAGGTCCCGGGTTCGACCCCAGGGGGATTAAAATTTTGTGCTTGGTTTGGTTGGTGGTAGGACTTTGTTTTAGTCCGCCTGGCTAGCTACCACCATCTTACCTAATTCTGTCGTCTTAGCACCAATTCTAAAAATTGTTGTGTTCCGGCATTTAGAGGTTGATAGCCAGTCCCTTCGTTTATTGAGGATTCTGGGTGAATTGCGCCTCCACCTTCGGCCTTATCTCAACTTGTAACCAGGTGACATAAAGGCCAAGTACAATAATTAAAAATCGTTTTCATGTTACCTACTCATAATATTGTCGTCACAACAAAATAAACAACAATTTAATCCCCATTAAATAATCAAACCTCTATGTTTTCCCGTTAATGCTTTGTTGGTGAATAATTTCGACACGCAGGGCCAACTGACGAGGTGGCGAGGGGTATGGGGGTGGATGGTTTCGTGTTCCATGTTGTTCGGATTCTGAAGGAAGGCTGGCAATCAATAGACTGACCTTGTATGAAGCGATCGTTCAGGTGACATGTAATTGGAATAACCGATGGAAGATGCTGCATGTATAGGATGCCATTCTCCCTCAGCCACAGCGGCCGTGATCAGGCCAAACAGAAGCACTAATCGCATATTCTGGAACAAAAGAAACCATCCGATTATGTTCAGTATCTGTGAATATTTTATCACTTTATTAAAACAAACAAAAAGGTTATCTGGAAGGTATCGCTTCTAAGCGATAAGACCGCCCATTGGATATACATTTATCAAAAAATGGTTTTATTTTTAGGGCGCACCTTAATTAAATAATAAAGTTTTTTCATTAATTTATTCATTCATTTTAATTCGTAAACGGAATCTCAAATATTTGTACCTACCTAAGCTTTTGGTTTATAAATAATGTAGGTATAGCTTTCAACCAATTTCGTGCTCAGGATGCTTTCGAACTGATTTTTACTCAGGACATATGACAGTCCGAGGCAGATTGGTGATGCCGTGTTTTCTCAAAATAAACAGCACATTATACGGATAATATAGTGAATAGTGACGCATAGATTCTACTTATGGACGAAATTTGATTATCGAGGGTGGATAGCAGGGATATCGGGCCCCATTGTGTATGAAAATAAACCGCCCAAGTGCAAGTCAGACCCTAAACAAGGGTTCGTCGAACAACATTTCGTGGAAAAATGCACTTTTAAAAATTTTGTTCTAGAATCTGAATGTGGATCCTGCTCATGCTTGGCCAAGTTTAGAAGCCGTTGTTATCCTTTGAAGTAAGTTGTATAAGCACACCACAGTTTTTACGATGTAGGTAAACCTACACCACCATTTATACAGGAGAGATAAAAAATAGGAAATGTATAAAGAAAGCTTGTTTCATGTAATCAAGTCCCCACTATTGTTGTTTTTATGTAGTTTTTGTATTATTAGTTTGATAATCCGCCAATAACTCATTTAAATTGTTCAAAAGATTGAGCCTATTGAAGATCACATCGACGGACAGGTAAACAGATAAACGAACAGCGAAGTTTTAGTATATGGATCAGTGTTGGCCCCTATAGGTACGGAACCCTAAAAATGGACATGCTATTAAACCGAGTCCTTTGAGTTCCCTTAAACGGATTGAAGTCAAAGCTAACAAGGTCGGCTCATGGAGTGGATAGCTAAATGGAATCGATAGTGTTTTATGGTTTATGCGGCACTTTACGGTACCTAATGAAATTAATTATTTAACTGGTTTTACTTTGGAATCGTCCATCATCATCATCATCATCATCATCAACCTATCGCAGTCCAATGCTGGACGTAGGTCTCCCCCAAGGTGCGCCACTGAGCCCGATCTTTGGCCTTTCTCATCCGCTCTCTGCCCGCCACTGTGCGGAGATTGTCGCTCCATCTAGCCGGAGGACTTGGAATCGTTATTATGCGGCATTTCACGTGACAAAACAGTCAGGTGGAAGTGGTTGGGTCTACACTCTACAGTGATTGATATACTTTAAAAAAAATGGTTACTGTTACTGGTTGGCCAACCATTTACTTGCTGGCCGTATTTTTTTTTATTTGTTAGAGCAGAAATACATTTGTGTAACAGTTGAGGTTTGCCCCATTTTACCAGATTGCATGAAAAGTCATACCTTCACTGCAGGTTGGACGTCTGTCACAAAGAATAAACTTGGTATTTCAGTGAAAGTAGAGCAGAATAAAGTATCAAATAAGACTAAAATTATTCGACATGTAGTATCTATCATGATTAGATGCTGCTGTTCGTCCTTAGCCGCCTCTAAAGACATTCACGGGAGGATTGTGAGATTCTTACACGGATAGACGGCAAAACGTTCCACTTGCCATGTATTTACACATAAATATGGATCTATTATGGTTAACATATAAATGTTCGTCAAACTTTTGAGCATTCAGTTCGCCATTACTTCTCTAGTTAGTGCGATAACTAATGTTTATTCATCTATTTATACTTGGTTTTTGGTGCGGTCACAATTAATTACCAAGATAATGCTTGTACGGTAAACGTATAAGCGATAACTGCCTCTGTTGTCTAGTGGTCCTGACACCGGTAGGTGGCTCTCGGGTTCTATTCCCATGGGGAGTACAATATTGTTCTTGGTCTGGTTGGTGGTAGGACTTTGTTTAAGGCCGCCTGGCCTACCAACACCTTACCTAATTCTGTGGCCATAACATCAATTCTTAAATTGTTTTGTTCCGGCATTTAGAAGTAAGATAGTCCTCAATATGTTGAGGATTCCGGGTGAAGTGCTCTTCTACCTTCAGCGTTATCATAACTTGAAAATCAGGTCAGATGAAGGTCAAGCACTTCCCAGTCATAAAATAAAAAGATAAAAAATAAACATCAGTAATTATCTTACCTTGCAGTTTATTATTTAATATTTATTCGTTACACTGCACTTCGAAGAACTTGTGAGCGAACGTTATTTCTAGCTAAGCAATATCTTTTTCGCAAATTGTAGGTAGAATAAATATCTCTTCCGTTCCACTTATTATTTGTCGTAAGGGTGGGTTGGCCTTCTTCGCAAGAAAACAGGTGGTCTGTTAATAATGAAACATTTCTGATATCGTTGCAATCTAATTGATTGCTTGTTATCGCGACGAGTATTTCATGTTTATACACCGATAACGTAATATATATTTAAAATATATATACGCATAATGTTACATTATGCGTATTATAGGTAACGGTTTAAGGAATGCCCAATGGTGGACTCAAACTCAATAACCTAAAGGCAATCTTCCACGCCCCATCTTTGAATACCTGTAGATATTTTAAACCTCATATAATTCAAATTAAACTAGAAGTCTGAATCAAGCTATTAAACCAAATTTAAATGTTTCACACTCCGCATAGAAAATACTAACAATTATCATGGGTGAGATACCGCTTACAAGCATCACGGCAAAGGTGTTAATTTAACTACTAAATCTCGTAATGGCTAAGCTTTTCATCAAAACAATAACGTTGAAATTGATCGATCGGATCGGTTGATCAATGATCAATTAATTAGTTCGAAATAACATTAGCATGGTGTCACTGGTATTCTGTTACTTAACACTATCTAGTTCCGTTTCCGCATATTTATGAACTAAAAATGGGCATTTGGTTTACCAAAAGTTATTTACACTACCTATTTGTAGATAACTGTTTTTATAAAGGAGCTTATTTCTCGGTTTACGCGGTTTGCAAAATTCCGGTTTCCTATTTTTATGTACTATGGTGCCTTCTTTGTCTTTGATAGAAACTGTCCAACCAAAGCAAGTAACGCTGGTAAATGATAAAGGACCACAATAATTATATATTTCTAAACTACATAAATCAAGGTATAAGAGGGTTATTTACTAATTTAAGTACGAGTCAGAAAATCCAATCTACAAAGGTCAATCCCTATACTGATGTAATACCTATATTATTTACGGCGGGCGAGTTTGCTGGCGTAATTACCTGCTCTAGTCACCGCTTGGTGAAATAATAGAACCAGCTTTCGAGTTACGCAAGTACGCAGTCTGCCGGCGCCGGTCCGGGCTCAGGCGCATTTGGTATTCGAATTTACTCTACATAGGTATTTATGCTTGGTGCGCATGTTTTTGTTTTCATTTTTATTTTAACTTCTTTTATCTGCTAGGAGAACGTGCACGCTGTTGAGGCGTATATTACTCGTATGTTGTCTTGGCAACAATTCTGTGCAATCGCCTCTGTCCTATGATACAAGGTTTCCTTAAAGAAATAACTATTGATGGTTAAGATTGCTAATGTACAACTTTTTGTTATACTTTCTTGTCTATATTATTTTGTGTAAAATAAATAATCATTGGTTATTAATAGCTTGAAACAGCACTTATCAAATTAATTCGCGTCCATCAACATTTTTACCTTTTAATCTTTGTCTTATTTTTACATAAAACTCCGTAAACAGATAAAATGATCAACTCTGTAAAATGTAAAATCTGTAAAATGTAAATCCTTAATTGGCTATCAGTTTTGTTGTAAGTTTTACCCTGTTTAGTTTTTAAGAGCTGTGGATTTTGTTAAATAAATAAATAAATAAATAAATAAATAAAATAAATAAACTCGAATCATTGAAAGCAAACCGCCTCGGCGTCTATAATGTATGCTCGATCGTTCTTATTTTGATTGAGGCGACACGTGACCCAAGGGCTGGCTCTTATTTAGGCCAGCGAATTAGCATGGCTATTCAGCGTGGCAATGCAGCCAGTGTCTTGGGCACGCTTCCGTCTGGTACTGGTCTGGAACAGTTGAGTTACCTATAGGCCGTTTGTAACGGTCCTTAGGTAATCTGACTGATTCCTTTGTACATAGTTAGTTTAATGGTACAAGATACAATAGTTTATCATTCTTTTCATGAAAACAAAGTCGGAGAAAGTGTGTTTCGGGCTTTCGAGAGTAAGTACGAAAGTGATAGAAGGCGTTGTCGCTGTTATTATTATGTGTAAGTATTTACCTGAGTGAAGGTAGAGATGACTGAACTATTTTATAAAATATATCAGTCTAGTAACTTTTAAGCTAAGCGGCACTAAACGTAATCCACGGGATCTCTTCCGAGTGTAATAGTGCAATAACAATTTGTTTAACAAAGTTATACAGGACAATAAAATAAAATTCAGTTAACAGTACAAAGAGAGATCTTCTTTTTATTTTTTACAGTCACAAGCTTATCACTTAGCTTGTGCTGTGTGTGTTGACGAAACGAATCATGTATGTTTTTTTTATTATATGACGGGGAAGCGCTTGGCCTTCATCTTACCTAGTTTCAAGCTATGATTTGGCGAAAGCGCACTTCACCCGGAATCTACAATAGTCTGAGGCTCACCTTATTGCCGGAACACAATAATTTAGAATTGTTGTTATGGCGACAGAATAAAAAAATAAATTAAAGTACTACTACCAACAAAATATTGTACACACCTGGGGATCGAAGTTGGGGCCTTTGGATCTGATACCGTTAAAATAATAAGTGCCCTTGCGGTCGTGACCTGAGAATCGACCCTCCAGGTCAGCCCATGGATGTCGTTAAAGCCGACTAAGGTATATCACCAGAAGAAGCAGCACCCTTCTGTTTATTATTAACGCCTTTTACTGCTTTCACCAATCCATCTGCCAAGCGCGGTGATTATAGCGAAACCCTCTAGTTTTGGAGCTGGAGGCTCTGTCCAGCAGTGGTCACTAATGGGCTGTTGATGATGTGATTCAAATTATATTAGATTAGGTACTAGTAAATATCAGTAGAGTAAAGTAAAGAGCGCCTTAAGGCTCACAAACATTTATGAAACTTGCGCAGTTTCTGTACACTTCGGTGCTTTTCCGCTACAGTTGACAAGAGCTATTACAGACTTCGTTGCAACTTGTAGGTAAGGTACGATTAACATGAAACTAGTTGTAGTTGTCGAAGCGATACGAAATCTCAGTAATTTATCAAAGGTTATACTGCGAATCTGAAAACTGGAATGCTTTTGAAGGTGTAAATGGCAATTTCAGTCTGTAAAATACAGGTGAAGTCTGTTTAACTGCTATTCAGTGTTAGTCACTTTATTATTATACTAAGCGTTTCGGTTGAGATATTGTGGTGAAATTGTATTAAAATAGAACACCAATGCAACATACCAAACCTATTGGAATACATTGTAATTGGTGAACTAGAAACAGCTTGCAAATCAGTAGGTTTCAGATATATAAGTTTCAGGCAGTTTTTTTCACCGGTTAGTCCATAAACCTTTAAATAAACGTAATATTTAAAGATATTGTAAAAGTATTATGTAGTTTACAGACGAAAACGATACAATCGCAAACAGATGTAATTTTGTACATTGCTTACTATGCATGGATACCACATTATTTTTACATTGTCGACCGCGCAGTGTATTGCGTTCACAGCGATGAAGGTATTGTTTGCACTACGATTTAGTAGTAATGGGCAAGACGCTCGCGCATCGACTAGTGTTGCTCGAGATTCGTGCAATAAAAGATTACGCGTGTCATGTCGATAAAATTTGTCCGTTTTTGTTATATCATATTTTATTGACACAAGTTATCTAACTGGATTAGTAATTAAGTTCTTCTTAGAATTTCATTTTATTTGTATGTTGAAGTTCGTAACGCTTAGTTAAACGCCAAAATTATATTGTCAGTTTCCCAAAAGATGTAAATATTAAAAAAAGTGGATTGAGGCAACGGGCAGAGTTGAATGGATACCTAGATCATCTTTTACAAAGTTATGCTCACAAAACTTTGCGGAAAATGATTTCATGATTAATAAATCAGGCAAACGACATTTAAAATTAGGAGCCATCCCGCACAAAAAATGTACTATTGTGCCTTTTTCAGTAAGTAATGGATAATTTTATATTTTCACAATTTCACAAAATTGGAGCATTGTAGTTTTGACCCGGGCATTGTAGTAAAGTCTTGTTTACTTTAAGGTAACAAAGTTATTAAATTCTAAAGTTTCCAGAAATTCGTCATAAATCATAGAAGCAGTTCCCCCAAATACACATACCTACCTAATGTACGTAAATAATGAAAACCTTCATAACCCTAGGTATACTTAGTATACTCTAGGTATACTTAGGGTATACCTAGTTGATATCATCTGTAAAGGCAGTACATACTAGTGTATTTTTTAGTAATTAAATATTAGTGGTGCATACACACATACTAAGTTAAATTGATGAATTCCGTGAGTAAGATACCATGTATGCGTAACAATAAAATAGAAATAAAATGGCCAGGTTTTTGGTGTGGGAAGCTACCTGCGTCGAAACCCTTGGGCCATACTATCTGCCTATGCCCTTCGCTTTCTCGTTGCCTCCCATAATTTGCCAAAAATTTTTGCTGATCTATGCTTAGCTAGTATATCCATCTTGAGCTGATCTTGGTTGCGTTGACACCATTTTAATCTACTTTTGAATATTTTACGAGACTCGTTCATTTGATCGTATATCCTTTCTACAGCTGGACGATTGCTACTTGACTCACTTGAATTGCTAGCCGCGTCACTTATGGCACTCACAATACTATTATAAAGCTTGTCTGACACGATCTTATGCTCCCCCAAGCTGCACGATCCGTGACTGCAATCCGCGAAATCTGAGGGGAAATCAATATCACGAAGCCTGTTGTGACATAGTTCGTGGTATTTAGCTATTTGTGTACCATCTCTTTCGCCCCCATAAAACCGTATTACGATGCACGTCACGAGTCAGCAGCTTCGGTCTTACAAAGTTTGAATCACATTTCACAACAAGAGGCAGATGATCTGACACATAAACATCCTCTCTAACATTAACTTCAAGAATGGTTTGCCAAGCCGAGTCCGAAACGATACAATGGTCTAGCCAGCGCCTACACCCATGAGCCAGACTAACATACGTATTAGTACGACACTTAACTTTTTTATGTCAGTGCAAATCCAGTTTCAGAACAAATATATCATTTCGTTGTAAAACAGTTCATGATCAATTTTCTAGCTATCTACAACAGCACTTATTTCACCATTTCAGCAATATTTGCGTCTTAGCGTTACGTCATTCGACCCATGTTTTACAACTAACTTTAAACTCTTTCGCAATAACTTTTTTGCGTTTCATTTTAGCAATAAAAATCTTGCTTTTTTATGTTTTCGTAAACACGTAAAATGAACCCATACAAAAGCTATCGTTACACAAACTTTTAAATTCAACGAAAATCATGTATTTCGTAAGCATAAGAAGTAACAAGTAAAAAGTTGAAATAAATGAAACCTTACTGCCAAACATTTTAGTAAGGATAAACAAATAAGTTAGCCGAAATGCTTTGACAATGTGTATATTTTTTTCTGTGGCGAAATCTTGTTTTAAATTGAAAAAAATAGAAGAATCGTATGTATTACATTATCAGCCCATTAATGTCCAATACTGAACAGAGCCTCCTCCGAATCTCGAGTAAAATGTGGTGTTAAATACACAGATGAGAGCTGCTTGTTCTAGTGAGATTCTTCAATGGACTTATACGACACACTTGAGCTAAGTTGGTGGATTCCGTTTTTATATCAATCTCATTTTACTATACAACTAGCTGTAGCCCGTGACTTCGCACACGTTCATGGATTTAAATTTTGTTCTGTAGATCGTGACGTCACGTGACCACATATTGTCAATTGTTCTGCGGGCGGCCGGCGCTAGCAACGGAGTCGCTAACTGTATTTTATTATGTAACCCGTGATAAAAATAAAGAGAAAAATCTCCACGCTTGGTAGATGGATCGGTGCTCGTAGTAAATGTGTAAGGTATTACTTTGAGCCACATGCTTAATTTTGAGTATCAATGCTAAAGTTATTTTTATCGATGAATACGGGTACATCTCTATCGCCGGGATACCAGCTAATATGATAAAATATAAATTGCAATTTATATTTTAGCAGTTATTTTATAATTTTTATACAAAATTATTCATTTATGTGAATATTATTTATTCTCTATTTTGCGAATTTCGGTAGCCTCACGATACTATGGTAAGTGCACGATTAGTATGCAGTTTTCACAAAGTTCTACAAACTGTCAAAGACATCCATAACCAAGTCGACATAAAGGTTTATTTTCAATGACTTCGATTATCGGAAACTCGACCAATTAATGATAAGTGTTATATGTGTTGTTAATATGACATGCTACGTGAGTGTGTGTAGCCTGCTACAGCGGTACTAGAACAAATGTTTCTAGAATGGCCTTTCTAACCTCTATCATGTGTTCTGTGATTTGGATAATGCTCATCGCATGATAATGATTTCCCTTTTGCACTAGCATATAACATGAACATTTCAATACGTTGCAGTTGTTTTTATAGAAATACATAATATTTTCATAATACATGCAACTAATAGCCGTGTAACTGCATCAAATATTTAGATATTTTCAAAAATGCAGTTAATTAGTAGTTGCTAGCTTGTAGTGACGAATCTATAGAGCAGTTAACATGATCAATCAATGGACATTTGATTGTAGAAACTCTCTGCTAGATTCCTGAAACAATAGCCGAACGCGCCTCTCGTTGTGTCCAACGCACGAAGACCGCACGCGCTTGATATGTGTATAATATTATATATACAGACATATTGAATATGTCTAAGTCGTTCATGCCATATTTCGACTTGGTTTTCTGAATGATGCTGCATTTCGGACTCAATGTTGCTTAGATGTTTAATTTATACACATTGCTCTTTTATTAACGTTGCAGACATCTTAAATTCACAATATTTGTTGATCATCGCATATTTACCATTCTAAATACTATGGCAAAACAATGTCCAATTCAAATATGTACAAGGGAAGCAGCCGTGTTGCCCAAGGTCCGCTACAAACGGTCTATAGGTAAATCAACTGTTCCAGATAAAAGCGGGGTTCAAAGTTCGGAGTAAAATGTTGCATATCCCTGAAACTACAAATGATAGGCACTTCAAAATTAGTATGTTGATTATACGGAATAAGTTATGGCATATTTTCTAATAAACAAAAGAAATAGGAGGTTCCCATATATGAATCGTTTTTATAAATTGTTATTTTCTACCTGTATAATAATACAAGTTGGTGTGAGTATATAGTGCTTACTTTGTGGTAAATAAATAAATAAATAATAAAATCTGGCCAAACGTGAGTCGGACCGGCACTAAGACTTAAAAAAACCAACATTTTTTGTCTGGGTATGTGGGTCAAAACCCTCGGTGTGCATGTCTGCACATCATGTAGGAGCTAATCGGTCAAATTTATCCAGATATCCAACAAATATATATATTTATAATATAATGTTTAAAAAAACCAATACGCGGACGAAGTCGCGAGTTAAAGCTAGTTACTAATAAAGATCGTAGGTATAGGTACCTACCTACACTGAGTGATACACTTGACTTGTCTATACATATATTGTAATGTTTCTTGTATTTACTATTGATACGTTAGCATACCAACATGCGTCTTTTTCATTTACTTGCCAAGAAACCTACAGTAGGCACATACTTATGTGCCACTGCACAGACTGTAGGTTTCTTTCGGTAGGGTGAAGTTAGGTTTTTTTTCTGTAGGATTGTAGGTTGGCCAAGTGGCTATAAAGACTGAATCTTTGTTTTTTTTTCTAATTGGTTTGATGTTACAGCACACGATCTTTCATTGTACGGGATTTTTACAGTATATCTTAACAATAAGAACGCATTTTCATGTCGAATATTGTTCGATATAATTTGAAAGGCAATAATGGCACTTGAACACATTATGTGCAAGTTTTATTTACACTAAAACAATGGCTAAATAATCCGGTTAAATGCGTGAAACGCGTTATAGGCTCCCAGTTTACTAGTAAGACCGATAATATATATATATAAGATGGATATTAATTTTTTACGTGGACTTTTTGAACTTGAAAATTAATAACACATTTTTGCACGCGGCAAGCAAACATAACGACGTGCAAAATAAAAGGTGAAATAATGCGCGATTTTCACGGATTCTCTTCTAATCAAATGTTGGATACAAATTTTCTACAACAATCCATGCTCTGGTTGAGTGTAATATTTATATTGAAAGTTGAAACACATATTTATATATATATGACCCAAACCTGTTCAATTTTCAGTTCATTTACGTCTTTATATAGAAGTTGAGACAATATGGAAATTGCTTTGAGTGTAAAGAGCTTCCAACTATTCCAACTAACTATGAAAGCAACTGCGATGAAAGGCAATCTCTATTCACACATCTCGACTCTGCCTGAAACATTTTTTTGACTTGTTGCATGTTTTGTTCAATTTAAACAAGCCTCACAGCTCAGTTAGTAGAAGCCTTCAGCGCTGTAGGTTGTGGGTTCGATTCCCACCCAGGACAAATATTTGTGTATGAATGAATGTAATGAATGTATGAATATAAATAATTAAATATTACAGGACATTAATTTTAACACAGCGTCATCTAGCCCTAAGCTAAGCATAGCTTGTAATATTGGAACTTGATTACGGATAGAATACTTAAATACTTTTCTAAATACATACGTACTATATGATACAACACCCAAACATAGAACAATCATCTATATTCATCACATAAATGTTTGTCCTGGGTGGGAATCGAACCCACAGCCTACAGCGCAGAAGGCAGAGTTACTACCAACTGAGCTAGAGGCTTGTTAAAAATTAATATTGATGTTTGTTCTGTGTTTGAGTGTTATATTGTATGACAAGTATGTATTTACAAAAAAAAAGTATGTAAAAATTATATCCGTAATCAATTCCCATATTTCAAGGTTTGCTTAGTTTGGGACTAGATGGCGCTGCGTAAAATTAACATCCTGTAAAAATATTGATTTATAGCTATATCATATTTAATTTGCGTGCAATTGTTCGCTAAAACAAATGTAAGTCAAAAATGTGCGTGTTATATACCACGACGGTTTATCTTGTCCCTCAAGAACTTTGTCATGAAATAAACGACACGATTCATCTTAAAACAATGAATGGTGATTTCATCTAAGCTCGCGTCAACCGTTTCACGTTTTCACGATTGACGTTGCACATCACGTCAATATGAATTATTCCATTCCCTATCGAATATTCAACTTCATTGACGCATCCGAATCCGAAATATACAAACTGTACAAATACTAGTTACCTATCAGAACGAGGTAATAGTAATAATATACTATTTATTTCCAAGAAAATTAATCGTACAAATTTTAGACGTATGTACCTACTAGAGCTAGTGATCTTTATCTACTATAAAATAAAATGTAATATTCATTATATATTTCAGGACTTTAATTTCAAACAGCGCCATCTAGCCCCAAATTAAGCATAGCTTGTAATATGGGAACTAGGAATGGATAAACTACTAGTCTTATTAAAATAGTAGAAGGTACTTAAGTGCAGTTAGTTTAATTACAATTCAAAGTTTATTGTGTATTAAATTTGTGAACGGTCCAGTATATAAACTCAGTAAAACTCAGTACTTGTGTTTCCATAATAGTCTGGCCTCGATTCCTTATGAAGATGCGAACATTAGGATCCACACCAGTTCATACACTGGTACAAACTGTATGTGTGATCTAATTACCCGTAAAAAGTCTCTTAAGTACCTTGGATTTCATATTGACGAAAACCTGTCATTAAAAACTCATATCCAGTATCTTTCGGTATGATCGGCCCAAATCAGAAAGGTTATTGGTGTAATGAGTAATCTGAGGTATATTGCAAGCACTGATATACCCTTACATCCGTTTATTATGCACTGTGTCAATCTTTAATTATTTACTGCGTAACATGCTGGGGCAGTGCCATTAAAACTTCCATAATTCAGGCTAAGAGGGCGCAGCGCTCAGTTCTGAAAGTCGTGCTTCGGAAGTCCTTCAGATACTCCACAACAGATCTTTATAAAGATACTGGTGTACTTAGTGTGCGCCGGCTCTTTATACTTAAAACATGTCTTGCAATGCACAAATCTGTAATTGAGTACGAGTCATTGCTAAGCCGCCGAATTTTCAAATTTCCGACTCCTGTTGTTAGCACTTCATTTGCACGACGAATAGGTAGCCCTATGAGAATTCACGTGTATAATGAAGTTATCAAATGTTGCGACTTTAAGCACAAATCAATCAACGAAGCAAAGCAAATGGTAATAAAATGACATTAAATTACGACCGAACAGAGAAAATCTTAGAATGTAATACCTAATATTAGTATTCAATTCATCTTTTCTTAATTGGAGTATATATTTACGTATTGCAATTATAAGTTACCCCAATTAAAACAATAGGTATTTACTCGTTTATTTTATCATTTATTATATTTTATTTTATTACATATTTATTTATTCATCTATTGAATGTTCATTAGTTTAAGTACGATATACCTAGCTTTAAAATCGTCCGAACCCTATCGTATGAAAGTTCCCTCGATACAGGCTATGCCTAGTGAGGAAGCTGACAGATATTTACCCATTTGTTCTCCGTGGTCTGTTAAATAAGTTACCTATCTAATTAGTAATTTTTTTACTACCATTTAAACTGTTTTATCTTGTTTAACAGTAATAAAATATTTTTCATTTTCATTTTCATACACATTCAAGGGCCATTTTGGAATAGCCTCTTTTGTAAGGAAAAAATTGTGGATACACGGTATTATTTTAACGTATTTTTCTAGTTGCAATGTATTTGGCATCATATTATCAATACAGTAAAAAGTAAAAAAAGTATAGTAAAACAATTTATTGTATAAATTATTTAATACAATGACGTCAAAAAGAGATTAATAAGGCTCCAAAAAATATATACCCATATAAACATACAATATATCAAACTTATAAGTATTATGTCGAGGGACATCTAGCTGATAATGTATCTCGTTAGAACCGAACGTTGTTGAAAACTGGAAATACCTGCATAAATATTCTACAAACTTAGGTAAGCGCATGTTCAGACCAAGAATAAAATAAATTACTTGCATAGGTACTCGATACTTATCGATGAAAACACAACATGCGTAGGTATTTATCGTTGGTAAATGGTTATAACTCATTGATCATTGGATTGTACGAATGCTGAAATCACATTAAAGCTAGAAGGATCGCAGTTTGTCGTTGTGATTAGGTGCTGAAGGTAGAGCTACGGATAGTATTTACATTTGACCGCGCATCCACATTGAGTAAATTTAAGATAGCTGGATTAAGTTCTCCGATGTATAATATCGTTTTTGGTAGAGCTTCCGAAAATAACATTGAAATAGAATTCTGCAATTCTGAAACTCTATTGTCTTAGTCAGTACTCTTTGTATAACTATGTATAACGACCCCTGTTGCTTCTTTAGCAATCAGATTACAATAACGTGAACACACGTCGACATCAGAATAGATAGTGGATGTTTCATAAAAAAATACGTTATGGTGCTAAATTGTTTCAACAAGGGAAAATCCCTTTGATCCCTATACTTATAAACAATTGCTGAAATAATAGAATTATTTCTGCGTTATAAGCTGTTTCAACGCTACCGCAGCACGCTCGCGTCGCTTGAATAGGGCTTTGATTATGCAAGTATTTGCTAAATAAATGGTATGATATGAACTGATTTTCTGTTTGGGTTACATGCTGAAAACTGGTTAACCATTTCTGCCAATTGTTATTTTTCCACAATATATATTGTTTTAATCATGTTCTAACGGGTTTTCATGCTGGTTTCTATTAAAAAACATATAAATCAAAACTTTGTATTTCAGGTGATTGCACTAAGTCACAATATTTACGAATGTTATTATGACACAAAAATTCAACACTTGCGACGGGACTCGAACCCGCATCTTTTCCTAAACCCGGAAACGCTCTAACCAACTGAGCCAGGAGAATTTTTGTGTCTGATCGATACTTATCTTGAGCGCAGATATATGTAGCTGTTATGTGAATTTTGTGCCATTATAACATTGGTAAAAAAACGTGTAAGGTTTTAAAAAAAATAAAACAAAAACCAGAAAAAATATTTCACAAACAAATACGCTAGATATTTTTCAAAAACCAAACCAACACTCGATCGCGAGTTCGAGAGTTCTTCAACTTTGCAGCAGGAATACATTTCCAAAGGATTCCTCGTGTAGAGGCAAAACAAGAGTCGTTTTTTTAAATACCCAGTTCATTTGTTGCTTCATATTTTTCTGTTTTCATGTCTAATTTATATTTATGTTATAATTGATATGGACTTCAGAGTAACACCTAAATCAATTAACTAATAATTATATTGGTATGAAATAACAAGGTTCTTAGTTTTTTTGATAAGTACACCCTATTTTTGTAATTATCCTGCCAATCTGTACGAGTATTTTGTATCGCGTTCAGTCGGATGTGCCTGACTGGAAATGGCCGCTTAAAACAATAACAATCCAAAATAGCTAATGAAAATAAGCGTAATCATGCACTGCCGCCGCAGCCCTCGGCTCACCTTATGGTGTAATGAAATAATAAAGCTGAGAATAAAGCTGCTGCTTCCTATTAATAAAACCATATGTATTGAACAAAATGGAAACTCATGAATTAATGGTAAAGGGTGGATCACTCTTATTTCCCTCATCGTCTCGATCGTCTCGATCGTCCGCTGGTTATAGGATGGCCTTGGTTATATGCCACTTTGCCACTTAGCTTATGATCGCTTGTTTCTGTTACAATGTATCGTTTTGTTAAGGTAAGTGGCATACGGCCACGAGGCTATCCTCTGAAAATAATAAATGAATAATGATAATAATATTTTTTACTATGAACATGTATTTGATACATATAAATACATTATGAGTAAGTTGTTTATATAATAAACAAATATTGAATAGTTTGTGCATAATAAATGAAATACGGGGCTTTCAATTAAAGCTGTCACACCCAGCCAAGCATACCTATCTATTCAGCGCAGCAATGCAACAAGCGTGTCTTGGGCACGCTGTAACGGTGTGGAAAAGACAATGTATTTTCTGTTCAAATTAGTAATGGGGCCAGTCGACTAAAGGAAAGTAATCAATTAAATGCATTAGGTCATAGGGGCCAGTCGACTAAAGAGCCGCAAAGAGAACCTGCCGAAACTGAGCCTGCAAATGGCAGCTCGCTTGAACACACGCAAAGCGCTGCAGCAGTTTTGATGATTGACGTTGCGAAATTCATGTACCATAGGCTGCTCGTATGGTTGGCTGTTGGCTTTGAAGAGTGTCATTTTCACTTACCTACTGCACCGATCAAACCTACGTGCCAGCTTGCTACACCAAATGTTGTTATAAGGCCGAAGGTGGAAGCGCACGTCAACCGGAATCCTCAACAAACAGAGCAACTGGCTATCTTACCTCTAAAATTTAAGCTATAATTCAAATAAGGTACACACTGGTACTAGTTTGGAACAGTTGTTTTACCTATAGACCGTTTGTATCGGTCCTGAGGTAAACCGAATACTTCCCTTGTAAATAGTTTTATCCATGAAATGTATATGTACATAAATTTTTGCCATGGCGGTCGCGGTTTAAGGATCGACCCCTCCAACTCAGCTCATGGATGTCGTAAAAGCCAACTACGGGATCGTAGAAGGGCAGCAGCTTCCTTCTATATATTATGTACACCTTTACTGTGATCACTAATCCGTCTGCCAAGCGTGGGGATTATGGCAAAATCCTCCAAAAAGAGGCTCTATACAGCAGTGGACACTAGTGGGCTGTTGATGATGTGATTTGTGTACTTACATTTTCTAAGTAACTTGAATGATTTAAGCTCTTCTGGATAAGACTCAACGTTAACCTGACAATTAATAACTTGATCAAGCTAAAAGTAGTAAATTCACTTATTCACTTCACAATTTTAAAAATGATTTTGTATCCTCATCCGTTAGTTATATTATAAATTTGTGTGTTGTATACTAAGTGTGCAGTTCCAAAAAGCATTGCCTTATTATATTTATTTTAATCTTGCAAATAAGATTTGGTATGTTTTTCTAACGATGCCGGATACCAAACATGCCTGAAAACTTTTCACTCACCATGATTTGAAAGGTCAGGTGTGTAAACTGAGCCATACGTTAGGTAGCATAACTTTTTATTAAATTCTTTACGATCTGCAGTATTCGCTTTACAAATATTTTGGAACTTTTACTAACCACACATGTCGCCACACACACATTATAATTTGGTATTCAACTCTGATTATCGATCTGGCACACACAAAAGCAATGACATAATTTTCCAAAACTCAACGTAAAAGTGATGGCTTTACAACATTTTGTACCTGACTATGTGCTTCATTTGGGTCTTACTTATTCTCTAGATTGTAAATCAATAAAGGAAATATTTTAACAATCAAGCCCAACTAAAACGACTCTATTTGGGTCGGTACACTCAAACACAGAAGTATCTGGAGCTGTATTTGTATACCGTATATGTCGATACCGCATCACTGTGCCTAGAGCTCAATTCAATAGCCTGTATCCAGAACTTCGACTCATATTTCCTCAGAATTGAATATAGAGCCAATTGCAAGTAACAAGCCACTTGGTGAATCCCACAAATCAAATCGTTCTTTCATAAGTCGTATTGTGCGGTATGAGGAGTAAAATTCTATTTTACTCTTGAGCTTGAGCTGAGATTTCGTAGCCAGCTACGAAATCTCTGTCACGAAAATGGACCAAAGGGTCGACAACATATAATTAAAGCGGCCAAGTGTGGACACGCATGCCGAGGGTTCCGTCCTACATTTTATGGTAAAAAACACGTATCTTGTATTTTATATTTTGTTCGTAGTATTGTTCCGTTTATTTTTTTAACTAAGTTTAATTAAGTTTATTGTTTACCTGTTTAGTGTATTGTGTATTTTATGGTAAAAAACACGTATCTTGTATTTTATATTTTGTTCGTAGTATTGTTCCGTTTATTTTTTAACAAGTTTAATTAAGTTTATTGTTTACCTGTTTAGGGTCAGCTTGGTTCAGGAGAGCCAGAAATACCAATACGCATGCGCCTAAGCCAAGTGTGTACTAGTTGATTCGATGGTTGTGTTTTAGATGTTAACGGATAGCATCTTCACGGAAGGGTTATTCTGTAAAATCTTCTGTAAGATCCTACATGTATTAAGAATAGCCGCCTGCTGAAGAAAGGCGTAGGTGTATACCGAAGATTCAGCAATACCAGAGACTGGTAACTACTTTGGAATAACACTAGTAGGCAACGGGGAAGCGCTTGGTCTTCATATTACTTGGTTTTAATTATTATTTGTATTTTTTGTTGTTAAAATGGCAATAGAAAAACACACTCTGTAAAAATGTTATCTGTCTACCTATTACGGTGTATGAGAGCCGGCTGAATGACGGATGGGCTGACAGCGTATACTTAGTAATAGGGTCTCATTGACACCCTTTTGGATGCGAACCCTAAAAATATTTATGCAAGTATATTTTCGAAGCTAGTGTATTTGTAAAATATCATCCAGTAATGCTGACGATGCCGAATTTTAGATTCTTATATCTAAAATTCGGCAGACCTCACCGCATTACTTCAACAATATGTCCATTTCATTTAATTACACTCGCACCAATAGCATTATTTAAATATAACGTATAAATATTAACTTCAAACTATAGATAAAAAAGCAAGTGATCGTATGACTACCCAAAATGAGTAAAAGTAAAGATACTTTTTATTTCATGTTATTTGTACGGCAACAGTGACTTTCATCAAGAGCCGGATATGTGGCTAAGATATCCAAAGGAAAGCCCGTGTTCGGAGAATAGACAAAACAGTCACAGGGGGTAGATTTTAATCCTCTCCCTGGTAATATTTGTCTCCAGTATATGATAAGCCTGCGGGTGAGATGAAAACCACGCTTCCCCGTCGAATAAAATATTTTTTGTAAAAATGTGTTTCACTCTTTGAAACGAACACAAAAATAATAAATATATGAAGTATGAATATTTGTTTGTCCTAGTTACCACGTACTGCACTAGGTGTGGGTGACTAGTTGTTAACACTAGGCACATATGTGTGGGTGACTAGTTGTTAAGGCCGATTTTCATTTCCGCGATCATGCGAGTAACGACGTTTTATCGCCTTCTTGATCTCAAACTCTAAGGCGCATCGGAACTACTGAACTCCTAATACACCATGAACTTAAATTTGATGGTTACAAACTCATACGGAAGATTAGAGAACAATCTAACTACATTGTTGGTTATTTGATGCAATCCCTATGCGTGGGTTGAGCCAAGATCGATATGGCTTCATTAACAGGTTTCTATGTAATCATAGTCCTCGTGTAAGGCGAGATGAGAATTAAGCAGATAAAGTACCGTTATGCAGGGACATCGAACAAGAATATGGATACCTATCCTCCCATCGGGAAAGGGACAATCACTATTACGACTGCCAAGCGTGGTAAATATGGCATTACATTATTTGGCCTGCAGTGGACTATTTTGGATGATGATGACACTGTGTAGGTATTCTTAATGTTGGATTCTGTTGGTAAATATCAAGAGTATCTGAGGAGTTCGTACCCTTCAGATCAGTATGTGGTAGGTCTGCCTTTTGTGCTGTAGGTTTGATTCCAACCCGTGACAAACATTTGTGTAATTAATGTCGATGTTTGTTCTGTGTATGGGTGTTTTATTGTATCATTTTTTAACCGCCTCTGTGGTCTTGTGGTTCAACCCACCGATTTCAGATCCAGAGGTCCCGGGTTCGATCCCCATGGGGAGTACAATATATTGTGCTTGGTTTGGTTGGTGGTAGCATCTTGTTTAAGTCCGCCTGGCTAGCTACCACCATCTTACCTAAATCTGTCGCCATAATAACAATTCTTAAAAATAATGTTGTGTTCCGGCATTCAGAGGTAAGATAGCCAGTTACTCAGTTTGTTGAGGATTCCGGGTGAAGTGCGCCTCCACCTTCGGCCTTATCTCAACTTGTTACCAGGTGAGATGAAGGCTTCCTCGTCGTACAATAAAAAAAAACATGTACATACATAAGTATGTATTTGCACAAATATCTGAAATCTAGTCCCACGTGGCAAGCCTTGCTTAGTTTGAGGCTAATTAGGAGCTGTGTTTAATTTCCAGTAAGATAAAAAATATACAAACAAGAGACTATTTATTTATTTATGATTGCACAAGGAAAACCATTTTATTTTTATTTAATTTTTGAATTTGGATTTAATTAATTATCTAACTTTTTATGGACTTCAATATTATTATTGAATATTCTATTAATGATTAATATGCTATTTAAATATTTTTCTAAGAAAAGCACTTTTGTGGTTATTGCATATAAGGTCAAGATATAGATGATTTATCGTGAATAAATACGGACATAAGCACTTCAAAAAGAAAAATTTGATATTTTGCTAACAATGCTAATACTTGATAAACTTAGCTCATATTATGTTATATAATTTTTAGTATTTTGTATTATACATTATACATACCTACGGGACCCTATTACTAAGCCTTCGCTGTCCGTTCGTCTGTCAGCGGACTGTATCTCATGAACCGTTGACACATAACTGTTGTCATTTTTACGGAGTGTCAAATTTCGAATATTTGTGTGTGACAACTTCTATTTGAGAATTTAAACAATAATAATATAAATAAAATAAAATTATTGAATTAAGTCTCCTTTTATCCCCTAAAATTTATAATTATGCAAAGCATTGACGGAATGGCATCGAAATTTCGGTCCTCCAGCAGCAAAATGGCCGACGATATTATCATCGCAAACCTTACCTGGATGAGACTGGCACAAGATCGTTGGGCGTCGCACATGCATAGAGAGGCCTAAACCCAGCAGAGGGTGAAATTTGGCTGTGAAAGACCCCTTTAAATAATAATCCTCATAAAAGCAACATACAATAATAAGTCCTCGTACAAGAAACGTGATATTTTGCCTTGAAATGTGGGTTGAATGGTGTCGGTGTGCGTGTCACCTGGCTGGTTTATTTTCCAAGCTGTCATTAGCAAGCCTTTCTCTCGCAGTTATGAACCGTCGCCTTCTTTGACACCCTCTCAGATACGATATTAATTATTTTAAATCTGCTAGTGAACGGCGTTGTGGTAGTGAGAAATGGCATTTGTATTGCCTTTTTGCCATAAAAATATTAACTAGGTTCAACTTTAGATAGGGTTTTAAAAGGGCAAGTAATCAAAAGTTTTAAATTTTGTCCGTAAGAAGGTCCGCTAAAAAGTTATTTTGAACACATTTCATACGAACTTATAGCGAAGTACCTACGTTAGTAAGTTAGGTTTATTTAATTCACTTTGTTTGCTGACAAAATACATTTTGAAGCTGACCAACACCTCTTCAATTAACTGACCGTTTAAATTGTAGAATGTAAAAGCAATAAATACCTACTGTTTACAAATACAAATGCATGTCTGTTTTCGGGTCATATATAGATAGAAAGTTTGTCAACGTAGAATTTGCATATTAGGAATCAAAACAAACAAAAACAGTAAAATAATGCTTATACGGCATATGCCGTAACTGTTTTTGTACACACACTCAATAAATGTATTCCTGATATTATGTTTATGTTTATGTACCATGTAAATGTCCATAAACATGCTCTGGAATATTTTGACTGTAATGTTATGCTTAGTTTAATAAACAGCAATAGACAATAAACTATGCGTTTACAATAATAAAAGATACTTAATTTTATTGGTACTGTCAACAAATAAATTCGCCGTGCAAAAGCAACTCGCCTCATAAACATGTAGGTATAGACACGTTATAAACACTTACGCTTTCGTCTCGACTTTCGTTGGCAATCTCCAATGCGCGGGCGCTCACTATGTAACCACTCACTTACTGACCACTAGATGTGATATCTGACTGGTGAAACGGATTCACTCACAGTTGCGTTCTCTGCAACCCCACCTAAGGACCTTTAAACGCTCTCATTCTACATTCGTACCATGTGATACAATTATGTCACAACACAATACTCTCACATTATTTGGTTTTGTAATTGCATGCGCGTCCGAGTTTATAATTGGTCCAGTACAAGAGTAGAGATTTATCTCTCAGTTCTATAGTGTAGTTGACCATGGCGGCCTGGCTTGGATATGGGCCTGGGCTGCTAAGAGCTAACACCAGACAATGGGTGCAATGGAATGGGTGGCAGAAATGGAAGCGATAAACTTTTTCTGGTTCAATACAATCTCAAGATTTATAATGTTTTTTCCATGTGCATCTAGCCGTAATACCTGGAAGGTTAAACTATGTACCTAGGTTTCTATTTTCGAAATGCTCTCAGCGCAGGATGTAATCATAATGGCGCAAATCCGTCACACGAATGTAGGAAATGAATCGTACTCGTACGTTCGGAAATAAGCTAGGAGTATTATTGTTATTATTTATCAAGCGTATGTGTTTTAAAACTACTATTAAGTATTTTCATGAAAACAACCGCGGTGCGTGAAATGAATTGCAAATAGCTTAGATTAAAAGAAAAATTAGGTGTTTTACATTTTTATTTCAGCAAAAAATCCCCGAAACTTTTTCATGAAAATCACAAACAGCGACAATGCCAAAGGGAAGTGGAAGTCAGAAACCGCACGCATACGTTAATATTCTGATATCAGTGCACTGATGATGTCTTTCGCAAACGAACGAAACGTTGGTGATACCTTTTTAAAGAAAATCGTCGTGTATATGACTTTAGAATATGCACGTTGCGTCTACGTTGTAATCTGTCTTCAGCGATGCTCACGTTAGATTCGTTTAAATCTTCATACTTACAGCTTTCAACTAATATGCTAGTCTTGATCAGATCTGCACAATGCCACCTTAATGAGACACATTATCACGAGGTATTATCATAATGATCAATTGTATGATGGTCGTTAGGTTAGCTACGATTTACCCTGTAGTCAGCGACAATTTCAATAATTAGCTATGTTATTGTTACATAGAACAATTAGAATTAGCTCTTAACAGAAACTTGAAGCCTCAAAATATTAAATGGTAGAATCCAGGCCTTAGTATCGACCCACAATTGGGATGGTGATTCGGGTTTTAAGTCTAAATCGTGTTATATGTGAAACTCAATAATCGTTAATTCGGTACATTTGACCCGATTTTGTGGTTCATATTTTGACATTGGATTCGACATCGCAAACTCGGATATATTTTCACATTAGCGCCTCGTTCCCACCTCCAAGTAAAGTGCTAATTAGTTACTTCCTAATTAACGTTTTTCGGCGAGTAAAAGTTACGAGTATCATCTGGCAATTTCATAAGCGAGAAAAAACTTCGACTAAACCAGATGTTCAAACAACTTACTGCCCCCTCAGCACGGGCCGGGGATAAAATTTTTGTCCCCTGTTTTTATCCACCTTCGAGAGATATTATTATTTTCTCTACCATGTAGAGCACGGCAACAGGGGAGAAGATAAATTTATCCCCTTTTGACATTTGTGTTGGAAATATGTCCCCGTATCAAAGCATGGACTATGCCTACCGTGGATAAAAATAGTCCCCGTTTGACATAAGATAGGGAGAGGCTATCCACGATCCTATGAGGTGGGGATTAATTATTATTTCACGAAACAAATATATATCTCGAGCATACTTTAATTACCTTTTGACGAGATAAATGCAAATAATGGAGTGGAAACAGCACCGAAGATATAGTATTAAATATGCCAGCAATTCGTTCGAGCTTTCGGACAACGAATTCCTGCATTTTTTTCGTGTAAATAAGGATATGGCCCTGTATTTAACAAGCCTCACAGCTCAGTTGTTAGTAGCTCTGCCTGCTGCGCTGTAGGTTTTGGGTGCCCACTATGACTATGACTATGTATAGTCATAGTTATTATAGACTCAGGACAAACATTTGTGTGATGAATATTGATGTTTGTCTGTGTTTGGGCGTGTATTGTATGATAAGTATGTATTAAAAAAATATAAAAAATAAAGTATATTAGTATTATATCCGTAATCTAGTCCCCATATTACAAGCTTTGCTTAGTTTGGGACTAGATGGCGCTGTGTAAAAGTAATGTCCTGTAATATTTATTTATTTATTTGAGTAAGGAGCTTAATAGCGCGTTGAAACCGATTAATACTTGGGATGGTTTGCCGGTGCATGTGAAGGTTAGTACCTACCTACCTAGTATTATAACAATTTGTTTAAGTTCCAGCTCTTAGTATAATACTAAGTAAATATCTGAGCCAAGTTAGTGGTGCCATCATTAGAATGTACGTAACTGATTTAGTTGTTTATTATCATCAAAATAGAGCTTCATTAAAAACTGCTTCATTTAATTATACTAGACTCATGCCAAAGTGGATTATTTTTCCGGGAACGGAGAGTGCAAAGTAGAAGGTATCTCATGGATTCCAACAAAAGCATGGTCTTCCTGATATAGGTATAATCGGCGCTATTGACTGCACCCATGTCGATATATTTCCTCCGCCTTAAGTATTAATGCAAATTACCACATTACTTACTTCTAACCGCTCATTGTAACACATAATAATACATACATACTATTACTGAATTGAATTCATTGCATTCCTGATCAGTAACATCAGCATCGCCAAAACCAAAACAAAGAAGTTGAAGTCAATAATACAAAGACCTCCAAGCAGCACTACTAAAATAAAATGTCGCTTTCATGCTAAGAAACTTACATCAATAGCATCATTTTAAATTAGACGTATCATAAAATTCATTGACGATAAAGCAAATGAACGTACGTTTATTCAAAATTGAGTCAATGTAATGACACTTTTATTTAATTTTCTTGGCAACAACGATATATATATATATATATATAGAGAGAGAGAGAGAGAGAGAGAGAGAGCGCATATCGAGCAAGCTCCCAAGATCAAGTGATGAGACTCACTTCAAGATGCGGCCAAAGTAGGTCAATGTCGTTGGTGTAGCGAATGGATGTTTCGCACCCGCGTTCCCCGGGTGACGGGAAAAGAGACTCTCATGTGAAGTTTTAGCAGCTATGAGTCCGGCATAACCCAACACTCGAAAGAGTTCGGGTATCCATGAAGGATTTCCTCACGTACAAAAAAAGTAGCAGTTTAGTAGACTTTCTAGTATTAGTTCACTTGTTTAGTTGAAAAAATACCACTCGTTGCTATTAAAGATTTTATAAGTTTATTAAAAATAATCTTTATTTCATTAGTATTTTCAATCTCGATTAGAGTAAAAGTCTATCGCGTGGCATGTGGAATTGGAACCTAATTCAAATGAAAAGTGTATTCGTATTCAAGAGTTGGGCGCCTGGTCACATATTAAGTGCCAATCAGCATTAGCTGACATAACCTATTAGGTACTTTAGTAGCGTTATAATATGTAAAGTAGAGGGACTCCTATAAAGATATCACCGTTGTTCTACGCTGCTCAACCTCTAATTCTATACCTACGTCTTCCAATAAAAATAAAAACAAAAAACAACATCTTGTCTTTACACAACTTTCTCTTCCGCACTTGTGTATAAATGAGGTTTTTTTTTGCAAAAGTAATCTGCTTCTGCCGTATTATGAGAGATAAGGGTGGGTTAAATAACATTTGGTAGGTATTCTTACGTAATAAATATAGCGAACGATAATACTCATGTTAAAACTTGATGATGAGGATAAGCAGCTGGTATTTATTTACTACGCGAACGAAATTTGAATTAAAATTATTGCTTCTTAGTCATTGAGTTTACCTATTGTAGTACGTATCATAATTATTTTCGGAAACAGTCAAAACTGTTGTCACATTTATAGCAGTAACAATATTTTTATCCCGTTATGCTGTAATTTTGTTGTCATTGACAGCACAATGCGACACTTGACTGTTCCAGAGCAAAACAATGCTGTAAAGTATGTTTGAAAATCCATTATACATATTTTTTAAGGATAGCAGTGCAATTAAGAATTTTCATACATACTTTACTACTCTGGTTTTGTACTAAAGCCGATTACGGCTTTAGTATACCATTAAACAATAACCATTATAAACCATTAACCAATCAATCAGAGTGTTGACGGGTCAACCCATTACTTAAAACTTGTCAGCAGCGGGATTCAATCATTGTAAAAATGAAAATATTTTAACGATATCAAATAATGTCAACCGAATAGTTTAAAGAAAAACACAGTATTAAAAACAGGCGGACGCTATTGCAAAATAAATGTTGAAATGTTGAATTGATGCAATCGTTTTTGCCTTAGCCGGTAATCCTGGTGCCAACCTGATTCAGCACCGGGCGGGGATAAAATTGTCCAATTGAAATCCCCTCCCCGTGCTTAGGGGGCAGTAAGATCATTCATCCCAATGCAGTAATTTTACCAGTGTCAATGTGCCAGCCGTTCTTGAACCGAATGGTCTGTTACGTGATGGTGGTAAGCGGCCCGACGGTATGACTCTTGTCCCTTGGGAAATGGGTAGGCCTTTGGTGTGGGACGCTACCTGCGTCGACACCCTAGCGCCATCTCATCTGCCTGGGACATCAGTTAGGGCTGGTGCGGCGGTTGATTCGGCCGAGGATCACAAAAGGCGCAAATATAGTGGTCTCGACAGAGCTTACCTATTTGAGCCTTTTGGGGTGGAGACCTTGGGTCCGTGGGGAGCCGGTGCCCTCCGGGTTTTCAAAAATATTGCGGGGCTTTTGATTGAGGCGACACGTGACCCTAGGGCTGACTCTTATTTAGGCCAGCGAATTAGCATAGCTATTCAGCGTGGCAATGCAGCCAGTGGCAATGCAGACTGATTCCTTTGTACATAGTTAATTGTACTTTTTATTGATTAAATGTACGTATGTAATTGATAATATTATGTTTGTACAGATTGTTCACTATTTTCAGAGAGCAGAGGTGTCTGCTTTGGTCTTTGGTTTTTAGTCTTTCAATCTCTCTCTCAGATTGGCACATAATGCTTATTTATTAGTTTTGCATTATGTTCAGTTCCTAACTATTTATTTTAACGATGGTTAAGTCTGTTTTTTGTTGTTTTTTTCTTCTGTTTAGGTGATTATGGAAGATTATGAACAATTAATAAAAGGAGAATATAAGTAAAAGCACGTTGATAGTGATAAACGTCTTATAGAAACTCCTCACATATAGATGCTATCTTTACTCTAAAAACCCTTTGAGTGCTGAATTGGCAGCAGTACAGTTCACACGCATGTGGGAGATAGCACTCAACGAGTTAACAGATACACTAGCAGCCATGGACATTGTTTTTTATTTTTTCTATTTAGTAATGTCTATTGTTCACACTAGCAGCCAACCTGCTAAGATCTTACGTAACCCATTGACAGCTATTGCGTAATCGTGTGGGAACTTTACTAGCGATATCCGTATTGCATTCATCAAGTAATTATAATAATCCATAGAATTATGGATATCGTTAGAACTGTTTGATTTATCATTTATTATGTCTTGTAAATGGATGTATTAATGACAATTCACTCAAATAAAGGAATCTTGTTAAGACAAACTTAATAATAAATAGACTGGCCGGAGATTGACGGGCTCAGTAGCGCCCCTGGAAATATACCGACGTCCAAAAGCGAATTTCAAAAATTCGTCCGGCCAGCTCAATAAATACACGTCTCCTATAAGTTGCAATTGACTACGTATGCTATTAGAACTGGAGTAGCTGACTAAAAATGAGAGCGCCGTACTTATTGGTGTGTTTACCATGAGTTTCTTCAAGCCGCCGCTTTAGTGCTTGACACATGCGTAATCGCTTAGGCTCTGACAGTGAAAGTCAGATCGCGTGATGTTACGGTATGTATGACTAAAAATCCGAATGGCATGTCACTGGCGATGGACTTGTAACCTGCAATGTATTGAATGCTAGTTAGTTACAAGCCGTGGTATGGCATTCCTAGCGTTTTTGGTAATATGCAGTATGCAGCGCGTCTAGCAGAGAGCATACAATACAATTGCGCTAGTATTGTCACAGTAAAAGAATAGAAGAGCCTCTTGTCAAAGGGCTCGTCCAGGGAAGTACTACCACTATGCCTATATCAGCCGCCAAGCAGCATTGCTGAGTTCCGGCTTGAAGAGTATGGTTGCCGGTGAAATTATGGGCACGCGATTATTTAACCTTTATGCCTCAAGTTGACGGGTGCAATGCAGTGCCGTGTAGGCTATGTTCTATGAATATTTAACGTACGCAATAAGGCATTGCTATTGGCAAGAGTGCGGGCTACTTGCTTGTTCTGTCTCCTAGTTGTATAAAAAAAAACTCACGCTAATATTATACAGTGTTTGTTTCTCTTTCACGCCAAAACTACTGACGATTAAATATGTTATACGGATTGAGCTAAAACTTTGCAAAATATGACTATAATTGGATAGGACTATAATTAATAAGAGAGGCTTTCCATGTAACTTGTCAGATCCCGTGGGTTGGAAATGGAACGCCAACCACCGACGTACGTCCCGCTGTTGGCAAGTTTATAACTGACTCGTTTCGTAATGCTCCTACTAAATTAAAACAGCAAAACCAAAAAATCTCGCAGTTTTTAAGGCTATTTATATGAGGAGCTAAGGTTGTTCTTCTGTATACATTTTATGATTTTAACAATGATAGTTTACTTCGTTTTGATGCGCGTATTTAAACCTGTAGAACTTCTGTTTATTCTCTATTTTATTGTTGCTAAGGATGATGACCAGTAGTATACAGTTCATAAACTGTAAGCCCTCTACTTGCTTGAACACAGAAGAGCCATACAGAGATTATGTAAGTAGTTATATAGCATGGTAATGTCGGCGGCTAACCGTATAATCCGGCAAACCTAAGTGTAGGCAGATCGCGATATGGCGCCATTTCACAATTTGCCTGATTAAAATCAGTTGTATCGTTCACATTCAATCGTTCGACGATTTGGCTCCATTCTAAATTTGTCGAGAAGGTACTCTGCACCACCATAAATCAAATACGGCACTTTTGCTTAAGAGTGTATTACGCCAATTATCTTCAACAAAATACCGTCGTCCATACGGGCTATCACAAATTTAAATATTTAAAAAAATTCACTGACAAAACTTCTAGTCGAAAAAGCATATTACTCAGTGAATGAATTTCTAAATGACAATTTAATTTAGTTTTGACATTTTTAATTTAAAATCATTGATACTCATACTCAAACTTCTAGTCGAAACTCAGTGAATGAATTTCTAAATGACAATTTAATTTAGTTTTGACATTTTTTATTTCAAATCATTGACATAAATACTCATTAAACATTGTTAATTGTAACTTATGTAGTTTTGTGTGTTTTGGACTGTTCTGTTGGTTGACTTTTGGTCGCTAGGTATAAATGAAAGTTGTGTTTAAATACAGATAACTAAGTACTCTTTATGTATACCAATTAATAAATATTATTAGTGCATGCTATCCTAATGTTTGTATACCAATATCTGGTGGAATCATGTGAGACCTAAACTATCTGTAAGAACTTTTTATGTACCATGATTGAACAAACCAATAAATCATTTATAATTTATCATTTATTAACTAGCCATAATGTTACCAACTGATTCTACATGACTCAAATACAATTCCATTAGTTGTTGATCAAATGTAGGTTCTGTAATTCTGTCGCCATAACAACAATTCTTAAATTGTTGTGTTCCGGCATTCAGAGGTAAGATATCCAGTTCCTCAGTTTGTTGAGACTCCGATTGTTAACTTGTTACCAGAAGAGATGAAGGCCAAGCGCTTCCCCGTCGACAAAAATAATAATAAAAGGACAGTAATGAACCGGCGCCATATCGTGATCTATATAGGCACACCACAATCAGCCGAATGATACATTTAGCCGCCGACAGTAACACAGCTATCCTCCCTGGCTACCTCAGTAATAACTAGCCACCTCGTTTATTCAACGAACTGTACAGTAATATGAAATAGCGGCAAGTCAGTTATTAACTTTCGTTCATACGTAATACGGTAGAATAAAAATAAAGGCAGTTATGAGGACGGACGTTAGAAGTGAGTAGAAAAATAGAGTAGTAGAGCCCCTTGTGTAAGGGCTCGTTTGGGGAAGTACTACCACCATACCTATTTCAGCCCCCAAGTAGCATGGCTGTGTTCTGGTTAGAAGGGCTCGGTTGCCGGTGAAATTACGGACTCGCGAGGCTTAACCTTTATGCCTCCAGTCGACGGGCGCAATGCCGTGTAGGCTATGTGCTATGTGGATGTGACCTACGCAGTAATGCATTATTAAAGACAAGAGATGCACTTAGCATCAGGTGGGCTACTTGCTCTCCTAGTTGTATATAAAATAGTGAATACTTATTTTTTTTTTAATAATAATTACACCACATTACAATTTTGTTTTGCCACGCCGCCATCCATCAGCCATCGTTTGACGCAGCATCTCACATTCGTATGTCAGTTGGATTAAATCGTACTGAAACTTAGAAACATGTTTCCGTGATCAAGTTATCGAAAGCATTTATGTACTACGCAAAATTAGCTTGATAAAAGAATTTGAAACAGAGATACTTACGTATGGCTTACATTATCTTTTAGGTACTTTGCTAATTCTGGTGTGTTTATTTGAATTTCCATTTCAAGTACAATGTACCTATACCTAAATGATTTTCTTTCTACATCTCTTTCTGGTTTTGTATCGTAATTTCGTAATGTACAACCGGTACTTTAATACCTATTGGATTATGTTCTAATTGTTCAGGCTTTAATATATAATTTTTAAGGAATATAAAGTTAGGTAGGTTCTATAGCCTGAAACATTAATATGAGTCAAGTCACACAGCTACTTAGTACCACATAGAGGCAAACCGGATTAAGTTTTAATCGTTTCAATAAGCAGGTTATTTATCTGACCAAGTCGAAGATATTCTCGAGAAAGGCCAGGGAGAACTACGTTAATCCGACGAGCATGTACGAAGATCGTGATGAGTGTGAATAGGTGTGCAAGAAGTAGTACCTGTATGGAAATCCGTTGTCTCTGCCTACAACTGCTCTGAGTGAGTCTATGTATGTATGTATGTGTGTAGGTAGGTTATCAAAAGACCGACGCTACAATCTGGTATATATATATCGTACTTGGGTGTTTACCCAGTAAGATGTATACATATTTAATATTTTAATATCGGTGATAAATCCTCTCGGGTATATAATTTAATCATACTATACTATTTTAAATGTGAACATGTTTGTTAGTCTTCGAAGCATGATGCTGGAATTTAATGAAACTGAACAGTAGCAAATACATCAAATTATCACCTATAATTTACATATAATATACCTAACTCTCTGCTCGAAAATTCAAATGGTATATAAAGAATATTTTAATTAAAAGTGCCTACTACAAAATAAGTGCCTATATCGACGATAAGAACGCGTGGCCCGATACCAGTTGACAGCGAAATGGTGATGATTGCTCAATGTTAACAAACTGCCCATTATGTAGATAGGTAATATTTGAGATAGTATTAAGTATTTAGGTTTATGATGGACCTACCTACTAAGAATAGAATTTAAAACTGTATCTCTAAATGTTTAATGGATCATCAAAAAATTTACCAGCCCGAGTTTCTTGCCTTTCTCATTGTCTCCTTTCTAAAAATCTTAATGACTAAATAGATTTTGACTTTGACTTTGACGTTACAAAGATATAAGTACTATGATTTGGCCATATTGTCAAGTAAATCGAAAAAAATACTTACCATCCACATATTTATAATATTTAATATTCAGCCTTAAGTTTAAGGAAAACGATAATCTAAAGGTTTTGCCTTTAGATTATCGTTTTCCTTAAACTTTGTTATTTGGACAATTAGTGTAAAAGTACAATATGATATGAAAAACTTGAAGCGACGCGCTGCCAAAACACGCCGCTAAAATAAAAAGTGGCGTTTTTAATGACAATCAAATCAATTGCAAGGTCACACTATAAAGCTAGCAGGGATACATGCTGTGAATTCAACTTTTTGCAAACTTTAGGAATTCAACTTTCTGATCCTAAAGGCATTTGGGCACGATATGTTTTCGGAACTTAACTTTCTCATGTGTTTCTGAGACGCAAAATCTGAAATAAGTAATTCAACATAGATTGCAGGAGTACTACATTTTTGTGGTTCAAAATGTTAATGATTCTAATCCTTTGAGTTTATATTTCTTATTATTTTCTTCCGTGCGATCAGTGAAACCGGAGCCATGCGCTTCCACTTAGTAAAGTAAAAAAATATCCTCTTCAATATTTAAAGTATGCATACTAATCCACACTGATTGAAAAAACGAAACTAACACTATCCGCCACTCTTTACATACGTGAGTATGCATAATGTTTCAAGGCAGAACCGCCGATATGACATAATCAAAAATAGTAGGTACAGTCACAGATTACTACGCAAGCTAGTGAACACGAGTGCTGCCTGACAGAATTGTCAGAAAAGATGAGCTGACGATCAGCCTGTGTTATTTCATCGTCTATTTCGGTGAACTATTGGTAGTCACGTCAGACAATTTACCTACAGTAACCCGTGGTAAGGCCAGAGTTTCGCAGAATTTCTAGGCAAATTACGATAAATTCGATCCTTGTGCAAGCCCCCCTGCAACAGCGCAATTTTGGAAAATCATTTCTGGTATCAGTTACATTTAATGAAAGCAATTTAGTAATCATCTGTAGGATAGTTAATGTTGCGTGGGTTGGTTTCAATCAAAATTGATTTCACCTATTCATAGCAAAAAGCCTTCTTTTTGTGCAGAACGATTCCTAAAAAAAGTAGATCGCGAGTCTAGGAGTTAATTAGAGACCTTTCATAGTTCACTTTTTTTGAATTCATGGCCCTGACTAGAAATTCAAGCGTATTATAAGTCACGTATTTTAACTGTAACAGAGGAAGTGGATGTCTACTCTGTAACGATTAAAAAACGTGGTTATGTGCTTAGCATTCGTGTTTTCATCTGCGCTTCTTTCAAGAAAATATCAAAATTAAACATAATCTTCTCGCAAATTCTTTGAAATGTGAAATAATTTTAAGCATGGTGGTGCTAGATTGGCAGAATAATTGGAGGGTAGATTGAAGAACTTGAGGTACAGACTGCTAAAGTAATTTTAATATCATCAATATTATTAATTTTGGTGATTTAACTTACATTCAAAAGCTAGAAAAAAAGGGTCAGTTCACATCGCCACATCGCGAGCAAAGAAACAAAATCTTTGTTTCTAAATATATGTATAAAAATATGTAGAAGTGTCTGTTTGTTTAAGCTTTTTACTCAAAACATAGGAAAGAACCTAAATAGGGTACTTATAACAAAAGCACGTATATACATTTTAGTTTTTATTTATATTTGTTTAAAGTCAACAGGAGTAAACATTAAAGTTCAGGCAAAGTCACGGGCAGAAGCTACTAACAAAATATGTATGAAAAACACGTTTATTAACTTGAGAATTTTCAATACTAATTGGATTCCTATATCAATGAGAACGTCGGTAAGCATTGATGCCCCTTGGATTTATTCAGATATGTAGCAATAATTATTCAAACATACATTTTTTTAACATTATAAGTACCTAGAATAAGAATATGAATAGGTAATTCTTACGGCACGTTTCTCTGCAGCATATTTGTTACTTAAAGGCATAGAAAGTGAGTTTACCCAAATTAATTAAATATTTGTGCTTCCGCTTGAAATATCTCTAACTCTAATTATTATCTAACGCTTTGTATTAAATTCCATCTCCACCAGATCAGCAAGCAACGCGAAACAGATTAAAATTACTGACAATCTTCTTAGTAAAATGAGTCTCAACGCTCGCCTAAAACGGGTAATAGCTTGCCCGTTTTAGGCGAGCGTTGAAATCGAAACCCTGATGAGTTGACACTTGTAGACAGAGTTCATTTCTTTGGCGAGTTGTCCACTATCTCAAGTATGCTATCAAAAAAAGCACTGGAAAACCCGACAGCAAAATAAATTGACAGACATAGCTACTGCGACAGTCTATACATACATACCAGTTGACATCCTTCTTTTCTCGTTTCCTCCACTCTCATCATTAGTATCACATGCTTGGCGATTCAGATTTATGGTTTTACAACATTACTGCCTTATGAAGTACCAAAATATATGTAAATTGAGAATAGGCATGTAACTACCTTTCATTTGTTGTGGGTTCGATTCCCACCCAGGACAAACATTTGTGTTGTGTAATATAGATGTTTGTTCTGTGTTTGGGTGTTATATCAAATATCATATAATATCACGTTTGTATTAACAAAAAAAAGTATTTAAGTATTATATCTGTAACCTTGTTGCCATATAACAAGCTATGCTTAGTTTAGGGCTAGATGGTATTTTGTGAAATTAATGTCCTGTAATTTTTATTTGATACCAATAGTACCATAGTAAAATAATTATTTATTCCCTTATTATATCCTATATAGTATTATATTATTTCATACACAAACTTAAATTTGCTAAAATTTGATATTTGTAATAGTGAATATACGTCATGAACGTAAATAAATTTACAAAGTAATTCCTGATACACCTGGCTGTGAAGAGGTCGCGGCATAGTGCGCGATAGCAACCACAGTTTTTCAAGATGTTTTGAAGTGATAAACTGCATTTCGAAAAATCATTAAAATTAATAAAAAAAATCTAGCGGTCACATTTTCATAGGTAATTTGTCAAAGCTATATTCCCCGTTCATAAATATGTGCAAAAAAAAAGTTATAATATATATATAATATAATAAAAACTAATGTGAACGAATTTTTTAGAGCCCTTTGTGAAAGGTCTCGTCCGGGAAAGTACTACCACCATACCTATTCAGCCGCCAAGCAGCATTGCTGTGTTCCGGTTTGTAGGGTACAGTTGCCGGTGAAATTACGGGTACGCGAGGCTTAACACCTTTATGCCTTAAGATGACGGGCGCAATGTAGTGCCGTGTAGGCTATGTTCTTTGTGGATGTGACTTACGCAGCTATAGGCAAAGATGCACTTAAACATCAGGTGGGCGACTTGCTTGTTCCGTCTCCTAGGTGTCTAAAAAAAAACTCGTAGCCGGATCTCTTACGAATATTTAACGGATGGCCATATCTAATGATATTAAGCTTGACATTTTAATTCTTATATCATTGGATTTGATGTGTAAATTAATGAAGGTATATTTAACGATTGCTCTTGTTGGACTTTCCTTTTTCTTTTCATGCCATGTTGGTAGAATTAGTTGGAACCCTTTTTATTATTGTAATACCTACCTCGTAACACTAATTCATAGCAAATAAATATTTGATTGATTGATTGATTGATTGTTACTATTGTTGTTTGTTACCTTCCACATCACATTGATATTTGGCATGGATATATTGTGTTTGCCTTGAAAAACGACAAAGGCTTCTTTTTATGCGGGTACGGTACACTAAACTAGTTAGATACCCCTGCGGAGGTACCGCGCGTGCAAAAACAAGTGTAGCTATAATTTAACGTGAAAACCTTTTATACGTATTCTGTGTGAAATAATTTTGATTCGTTATGTATGCTGTGGGTTTTTCATATACGTATATAAATGGTGCTGCCAAAGCCAAACCCAAAGACTTGGTTGATATGAATCTATTTCGGAGCCAATAGTGATTACTGTTCTTTATTTTCAAGTCCTTTGGCTAGTTTAATAGTATTTCATTACTCGTGAAATAATAACCTGAATAATATTACATTAATAAATTGAATACTGAATCAATTTATTTGATTTCAAACTCATTTGCTTCTACGAAATTTAATCTAGAAAATCCGCATCGCATTCTTATTTAAATTGCCACTAACAAACTTACAAATTTAACGATAGGAATTGAATGTAAAGTATTCAAGGAGGTGTTTTGTTATTTTTGTAATAAGACATTAAGTAAGTATATACATAACATTTTTCACTAGCTTATTTATACCTACTTTCGTCATTTATTTAACAGACATTCACTGCACCATCGAATATAAAGTAGTCTGAATATAATTTACATGGAGCCTTGTAATAAGAAATATTTTGTTAGTGATAGCTTGCATCAATTAAATACAATTTATCGCTTAATGTCTTAAGTGTGTTATGATTAAATGCATTGAATACATGAAGTTGTAAATAAATGTTATATATTAATACAATTTCCATTCTAAAAATATGGACTTTTAACCATAGAAAATTCATAAATTTATACACACTATAATGTTACTATAAATTCATTTGTATTAATGAATTAAAATTAAAAAAATCCGCAAAGATCTGTAGTTTTTTTTGGGAAGGCACCACCGAAAAGCCGCACTGGAGTCTTAATCCAATGAATAAAGAGTTTAGAGTTTCTTTCAAAAAGTGACTCAGCTAAAGAACATTTTTTGTAGTTGTCTAAAATAAATTCTACGGCCAAATTTGTGTGTCTTATTGGGGACATAATATGTGTAATGTCGATACTACCGTCCTGCTGGACGTATAAGACGCGGTCGTAAGCCTCCACTTGCTTACAAAATCTTGGAGTCAGAGACGAAGGCACACTCTCATTCTCATTGTCAATGTCAGACCTGTATCTGTTGATTTCTGGAATATTCATAAGACCCCCAACAAAACTTTGTTTCCTCTGCTCCTCATTACTTCCTAAAACGTGCCTCTCGTTCAAAGCGTTCCCTATTTTGACGTGTTTATCAAAGTTATTCCGATTCTTGTTTCTGTAAGAGTCGAATATTATATTTGGCTTTACATTGGGTTTTTTTTTCTGCGCAGGTAAGTAGCCATGATTGTATTTCAGTAAAGATATCGATGATTTGTTGTTTCTGGACTGGTTGGAGACGTTATCAGCTAATTGCCGTCCTTTGACGATTGTTGGATCCTCAACTTGCTCGATGACGTCTTTCTCGTGTTTATATTTCAGACGTATTGATGGATGCTTTGTTTTGTGAGTATCAACACCTTCTAGTTCCATATTTATACGTCGTGGAGTATAATCGTTGTTGTATGATTTGACATTGTGCCATTTGTTACCGTTTGTCAAACTTTTTGAGTAAATGTCGTCACTGTTTTGTGATTTGGTATTTGTAGGATCATTGATAAGATACTCCAAGGTTTTCAAAAACGGTAGCACAGATTTATACTTTATTTTTTTTGCTACAACTGGCGCATTGGTCTTTTTATCTGTATTCCTTATTGGCTTATATTTGAAAATATTTTCATGACTTGTTAATTTTTCAGTAGAGTCATAGTGAGCGTTTCGGTAAAAACGATGGTCTTTTTGTTTTTTCATTTCGCCTCTGTTTGTTATTTCGACTTGTTTAGGTCGCGTTTGTGCATGAGTTTTATAAATATTGCTTCTCATATTATCTTCTAGTATTTGCACGTTAATTTGTGGATTTCTTTTTATTATGTCATTTCGTTTGCCTATGATATTTCGTCTTGTAAATTCAGGAGGTGGTGGGAGAAGTTTCTTGATTTTAAAATCGGATGCGTAAGGATAAGCGTCGGATATTTTAGATATGGGTAAAGTGGGAGGGATGCTTTTGATGTTTTTTTCTCTATTTTGAAAATTAATGCTTTTAAGATAATTAAGAACAGTCCCAGCGTATTTGGAACTAGACCATTGACCATACACTTTAGGATCTTTATTGATTGGTGGAGGAGTTTCGACCTCGGACAATATAGATAATGGCTTGGTACTGAGTACGTTATTTCCACGTGTTGTAGGCCTGTTACTTGTTTCTTGGCTTACATCGAAATAAACACTTGGAGAAATTTCTGGTGGTGGAGTCTCGTATTCAGATACACTGTAAAGTTCTCTGGTGCTCGATTTGTCGTGTTTTGATTTTGTTTGAATATTAAAACTTCCTGTTGATCCCATTTGACTTAAAATATTTCTAAAGTCTATTTTATCGTTTTCTGTTGTACGAAATTTGTCAGGTACAAAATCTGTGACATCCGTTTCCTCAGAATTTTCAATGCGTTTTGGCTTTCGCACGCCAACGTCATGTTCGATTAAACTAAATGGTGTTTGAAATTTGATGTAGCTTTTGGTAGTATTAACAGGTGGCGAGAATGTTTTTTCAAATGTATTGTGTATTTCATCTGTTTGCAAATCTCCCAAAATTATATAATTATTGAGATTATTATGGTCCACCTTAACTTTTTTTTTTGGTAGTTTTTGTTTAAAATTAGGATTTTTTTTCATTGTATGGTTTCTTTCAATAGTTGAAGATAATATCATATTTGTTCCAAATATTTCGCCTTCGAATCCATTAGCTGATCCTAAAAAAAAAAGGTAAAATAAGACTACTATCTAAATGATAAAATCAATAAATTATAATTAATTAATATTACAGGACATACATTTTACACAATGCCATCTTGTCCCAAACTAAGCAAAACTTGTAAATACACACTTATCATACAATGCAACACAGAATAAACATGAATATTCATCACACAAATGTTTGTCCTGGGTGGGAATCGAACCCACAGCCTACAGTGCAGAAGGCAGAGATACAACCAACTGAACTGTAAGGCTTGTTAATTCGTATGTAAATTCATAAGCCAATCTGTAAAAAAAGATAATACAAGACAAAAGACAGGAGTACAAGTGATAACTACAAACCGTCGTCAGCCGTGCCGTATCCCACGATAACGCTGCCTCCTCCGGGTAATATATATCCATATAGCTGTAAATTAAATCAAGTCAAAGTTTCAGTGTGTTCGTTCAGTTGGTCGAAAGGGAATGTCAGGTTTAATTAACACACCCACTGTAAAACACTGTTACGCGTTATTCTGATACAATTTTATAAATCCTTAAATAAATTCACTAACTAAGTCGGTAAGGACGTATACGGTTATAAGGGAGAGGTGTCGGTTCCGATGTGACTCAATAATGTTAGTGTCCGATATAGGTTGATGTAGGTTGTTTCGATAGGGGTTGAGACGGCAGATTTCAGAATGTGTTTATTTTGCCCTTATCAGAGATGGTTTTTAAGATGAAGGGGTAAAGAATGATCATTAGTTCTTGTAAAAAAAAAGGATGTTTAAAATCTCATTCGAACGGTATTTTTTCGTTTTTTTAATTAAACTGGAAACATACTCCCAAAATATAAGGTTAAGCTTTAAACAAATCAGTTGGTACTAGCTCTACCTTCTGCACAGTAGGTTGTGGATTATTAACATTTTTCACAATCCTACGACGATACCATTGTCATAGTGAAGCGATTAGTTTAGTAGAATCGCGCTAGAATGGCGCTGTGTACAATATCCAGAAATGTTGACCTTTTAATGTAATTATTGAACAAGGTGAAGATCACAAAGCTTGCGGTATGGTCCGAGTATTGAATGGTGTTCCTAATGAACTCATTTATAATTATCTAAATTCTGCGATACTCAGAGTGAAATATATTGTATTTGTTAGCATCTCGCAGCCCGCAGTACGAGGTACATTGTATACGTCCTGGGCGCTATTATCATGGAATGGATCGAGTGATCATTAAATAACCTACACTTGAGAGCAAAGATTCCGAGTTATCATCATCAATCTGAATATCTCGGAAAACATGAATGTATGTCGCTTGCTTCGCGAATCGTTCCGCTGGTCCGCTTAAGGCGTTGTATCAATTTTATTGATAGAGTGAGCGAAGCGAACGATGTCTCCGAGATGAGTTGGGAAATCCGGCACTGTATGAATGTATGTTGCCATGTTTCTGAAGGCATAGCTCTCGAAAGAGTTATCTGATTTTCGTGAAGTTTTAACTGTTAATATGTAATGTTAATAAAAATTGATTGTCGCGGGGATTTTTTATATGTGGGGTGGCTTTCGAAATTTTGGGGTAAAACGAAATACAATTTTTCTACCATGTCTTTTGAATGGCTGATCCAATCAATTCAACATTTTGAATATGCAAAATTATACTCACAAAGCGGTATGAGGATTTTTGACACAAGGTTTTTTTTGAGAAATAGGGGTGTTAAGTGAGAAAAGAAGATTTTAGAAGATACGTTGGCTTGTAGGGTGTCATTTCTAAAAGTATACAGTAAGTTGTTGCAAGTAGGTTGCAGATTTATAATATATATATATATTTAACTTTTGAATAGGGATGGTTTTTGTAACAAATTCCGCAAGTTGTCGTCTTACAGTCCATGCACTTGGGTTGCTTCCTCTGAGGCGTAGAAACTGATGTGTAAGTGCAATCCCATTAGGAAACGATTTCGAAGTATTGTGTTTACCAAGTATCAATCTTCTCATGCTGTGGTTCACCTTCCCTTTATATTTTCTTCCTGTGCCTATATTGCCCACGTTGCCTCCGGCAATTTTTCAACATTGTGATAATTCTGGTAAATTATTCTGGTGTACGCGACATTTTAACAGCTTTATTCATGAATATTCAACTTAAGGAAGGTTGATTAAAAAAAAGCAAAAACAGATACAGTTAATTAGTAAATCCAATTTCTAAAAAAAAAGACACGAATTTTGAATCACGAGAATGTAATTTTTGATGGCTTATCTTACCAAAAACCATAAAGCTTTATTACTTTTATTAAATAAACATTAATATTACATTTTATAACAAACACGCACATATTCACTAGCATTCATAATTAACAATACTTCCGTCTGGTACTGGTCTGGAACAGTTGGGCTACCTATAGGCCGTTTGTAACGTCCTTAGGTAATCTGACTGATTCCTTTGTACATAGTTAGTTTAATTGCACTTTTTATTGAGTAAAGATTATATTTACAAGATATTTAAGATGACCCGGATTTATTTGCTCTCGACTGATAAAATGTATGTTCACAGTTATTGGTACAAAACAATATGAGAACCTCCCCTCCCTATTCCCCCGTGGATTTAATAGGTAAAAGGGCTATACCAGGAGATGGGTAGCAGCATTCATCTGAGGACACGAAGAACACTTTGTGGTGGGCCCATAGGCCAAGTATGAGATGGAGGGATCATGTTTGTGTTGAAATGTTTGGGACTGAAAGATGACAGGGACTGAGCTATGAAGCTTGTTAATTGAAAATGACAACTCTCATAATTACTGATACGCTATCTCTGATAATAATATGTAGTTTTGAGTTTTGCAATATGCAAAATTCGATTTCTTAAGTTTGACATGGCACTATACAGCCCCTGGCGTTAACTGGCACAGATAATCAGAATGCTAATTCTGTTCTGTGCCCCGGGTTATTATGATGTCTATGCGTTTGCAGAGGTCATATGGCCTTGTGATATGATCTAGTTTCGTAACAACAGCTGTCGATTTATCTCAGTACCCTTGGAGCAGTAAACCAAACCTTTGATTTGCCAAGTAAACGCTTTGAACACATCAATGGAACTTTTGAGTGATGTTGTTGTTTATACATCATTTCAGATTCGTCCACAGCTGAACATAGGCCTCCCTTAATCGCCGCTACAAATAGCGACCCTGAGCCCTGAGTCTTTTATCCATCGACTCCCCGCAACAGCCACAATGTCGTCGCTCCATCGAGACCCCCGTCTTCCCACACTCTGTTTCGCGTTTAATCGTGGTCACCATGCGAATCTTTGCTTCCAGCGGTTATCGGTTCTGCGAACTATATGGCCTGCCCACTGCCACTTCAGTTTGTTTGTTCAGGGCTATGTCAGTTACTTTGATTCTCTTACAATACATATTTCGAAGTTTTTAACGAAACAAAATGACGCTTCGAACCTTCTTGAACACGGTAATGATGTTGAAACCATATATTTTCTGAGAACTTACGCTATGCGCAGCCTCGCAAGATGCGAGTCGAGAATCGATGTAGAGTGCCCAGGCGCCATAGTCCGACTGGTAGGATAAGCACACATGACGCCACACATCCTTGACAAAGTCAATGTCAAATTTGGATGTGACTTCCCCGTTTATTGAAAGCATCATATATCGTCCGCCTGTATCCAACCAAAGTCTGACTACACGATTGTTACCGTGCGCTGGAAAAAAAACAATAATATACTTTCTTAGTGATTGATAAAACTATGTGATCCCAAAAAAGTCAACATTATGGGAAATTATACATTTTGGGAATTCAACTTTATGAGAATTCAACTTTCTGATCCTAAAGGGTTTTCACGTTGTGTTGCAGTCTGTTTTGTCATAAACACCGTGCTTGGTAGGCGGATTGGTTATCGCGGTGTAGATAATACACAGATAGGAAGCTGCTGCCCTTATTCTGGTGAGATCCCGTAGTCGGTTTTTACGACATCCATGGGCTGAGTAGGAGGGGTCGATTCTCAAGCCGCGTCAGCCACGGCAATTTCCATTATCTATAATATTTTCAATATTATCATTTGTATGTTTAACCGTCTCTATGGTCTAGTGGTGCAACCCACCGATTTCAGATCCATAGGTCCCGGGTACTATCCCCAGGGGGAATACAATATTTTGCTTGGTTTGGTTGTTTGTTTGTTCCTTACCTAATTCTGCCGCCAAAACATCAATTCTAAAAATTGTTGAGTTCCGTCATTTAGAGGTAGCCAGGAGATAGCCAGTTCCTCAGTTCGGCATCTTCGGCCTTATCTTAACTTGTTACCAGATGAGATGAAGGCCAAGCGCTTCCCCGTCGTACAATAAAAAATATTCATGCATCATAATCTTTCTATAGCCTATTTTGTACATTAGATTATGTTATTGTTCTCAGTTGTGTATAAAAAAATACTTGTATGCATCATTTATGGATTGCTTTTATATATAATATTTTCAAAAAGGTACATAATAACTGATTCACCAGTAATTAAATTTAATGTTGGGTATTGTATCGGGATTCACGGTATGAAAATTCCATTTCCTGATAAAAAATTTGTTGGTGTCCCTTTGTGTGACAGTGATCGCTATTTTATTGGACTATAATTTTGTGATTATCCAACAAACCGGAAAATTCTCCTTAACAATACCGTTTGCTTGCTCTGATTTCCAGGTATTTATTTGTTAGCTGTCGGTCCAAAAAGCAGTACATCCATCTCGCATTTTGTCGTTCGTCTACTACTCAGTTCGTCTTTAATTGGATTTGTCCATTTCGAGGTTCGTCATTACGCAGTTAGTCCATTTGGTGACTACATTACAACTGACAGACCAATATAACCTTACTTAATATGTGTATTGCTAAATCGTTACGATATTTTAGAATATAGGTACAGCCTAGGAGTACAGGTACCCAGGTGGGAGGGGGGAGAGAAATATAACAGATAAAATATAACATAGTAATATCTCCTTTCCATATATAATCCCATCACAATATAGAGAAGAAATGGAAAAGAGAGTTCCACTTGTAATTAAAGTAACAGGCTTTTATGAAACGCCACCCTGAAGGACTGATAAAATTTGTTTGGTTTATCCCTATAGTTTGTGCATTTGAACGAAATATTTGTTGGGTGAAATGCTTGTTGGGCGAAATACGTGTTTGACCAAATGCGTGTTGACGTAATTTGTGCTGTTTAAAATGTCTGTTGGACGAAATGCGAATTAAAATTCCATTTGGACGAGCTGTTTATTGGACTGGCAGCTAATAAATCTGCTATACGTATCGCTTATCAACGTGGAATACATTTTAATAGATTGGTTGGTGGTAGGAGTTTGTTTAAGTCCGCTTGGCTATTTATCACCATCTTACCTAATTCTGTAGCCATATCAACAATTCTTAAATTGTTGTGTTCCTGCATTCAGAGGTAAGATAGCCAGTTCCTCAGTTTGTTGAGGATTCCGTGTGAAGTGCGCTTCCATCTTTGGCCTTACTTAAAAATCGGATCAACCATATTGTCTCATTTAAGTCTCACAATATTAGTTCCATCCCACATTTTATCATTATTACTGTTTAGTAACCAATTAGTCTTGGTATTTACGTTATGCCTGCAAATGATGATGATTCCCTGGCCTCGACAAAATCACTATGAGATACCTACTCGATTATGGGCGAGGGTCAGCTTTGGTCGAATGGTTGCTTAACCATTCAACCATACTTAGCTCAAAGTTGTGTTACATTGTTGTCGTGGTGGTCGCTTCAGAATCGATTCCTCCAACTCAGCCGAAGGATGTCGTAAAAGCCGACAAAGCGATCTCACCAGAAGAAGGCCAGCAGCTTCCTTCTAAAATGTATTACGATCCCTAATTCGCCTGCATGGTGATTATGACAAAACCCTTCAGCTTTGAAGAAGGCTAGCAGCTGTCCAGCAGTTACTAATGGGTTGTTGATGTGATGGGATGTGTGTAAAAATGTACACCGAACGCGAGCGCATGAGGACATTGAACATCGAGATTAAAAGCTCCCTTCCATCAGTGTGTCCCAACCTTGGAGAGTAGAGCTCTGAGTGTGGGCGGTCATAGTTACTGAGTAACAAAATACCTTGGGCAAATCAGTCAGGTAGGTACTTACATGCTTGTCTCGTGTCTCTCGTCAGGAAGGCCGTGACCTTCATCTCATCTGGATTGAAGATCAAGGCCGAAGGTGGTATCGGATTTCAACTGGAAATCTCAACAGTCTTAGGATCTGGCTATACCGATCATACCTCTTAATGCGGAACACAACCATTTGGAATTGTTGTTAGGGCAACAGACTTAGGTGGTAGCTTAGTTAGTCAGGCAGGTGGTACAATCTAAACCAAACCAGGCACAAAAATGTGCAATTGTGCTCTATATTTCTTCTTGATCTAAAAATGCCCTGATACAGGTGTTAAAATACACCTTGTACAGTTATCATGCTTTCTTTCCATTAGTACTGAATAATAATCTCTTTCGAGAAGCATTTTGCGGTCTCATTTTAGGATTGAAATATTATGCAACATTGTTTCTCTAATCATAACATTGAGGTGCAATTGGATAGCCAATGTATAGACATGTCCCAAATGTCCCTGCCCTAGTCGAACTCACTTTGACAGGGTTCGCTAAAATGTAAGCTGCTTTACATTCACTGAGGTGCCATTTTTGGTTTTCGGGTGTCGTAAGTAAAGCAAAACTCAAAATTATGCAACAACGAACTCGAATTGCAAGCTTGCATTTCAAGTAGGTCAAATTTAATATGATAATGCAATCACATTTGCTCAATGCTGTGGATTTACGTTCAATACTTGTTTTTTGAGTATCTTTGCTTTTGGAATATGCCAAACGTTGTTGGCTTGGTGATTAGTTAATTAAAGATTACGATGTGTTATTTTGACAACCGAACATATTCGATTACAAAATGTTTTCAATGTACAGATAAAGCTATCCACCTATAACAATAAATAGGTATTTGTGCAAACGAGTAACTTTTTTTAACCACCTCTGCGGTCTAGTGTTTCGAGCTCCCGTATCGGATCCAGAGGTGTTCAATCCCGTGGAGAGTACAAATTTGTGATTGGTTTGAATGGTGGTAGAACTTTGTTAAACTCCGCCCTGCTAGCTACCATCATCTTACATACGTCTGTCGCCATAAAAACAATTCCACATTGTTGTGTTGCGGCATTTAGAGGTACGACAGCCAGTTCCTCAGACTGTTGAGGATTCCGGGTGAAATTCGCTTCCACCCTCGGCCTCGATCTTGTAACCAGATGAGATGAAGGCCAAGGCCAATGATGTCTTTCGACAGGAAGGCCAAGGAGACAAACATGTAAGTACCTACCTGACTGATTTGCTCAAGGTATTTTGTTATGCAGTAACTGTGACCGCACTCAGAGCTCTACTCTCCAAGGTTGAGACACACTGTTGGAAGGGAGCTCTCAATCTCAATGTTCAATGTACATTTTACACAACATTGAGCAAATCGACCAAACTGACCCTCGTCCATAATCGAGTAGCAGCTAGATGTGATTTTAATGAGGCCAAGAATTCATTATAATTTTTTATCAATTACCACGAACGGTGGTTATCCAGCGTGGCAATGCAACCAGTTTCTGGGGCTCGCTTCCATCTGGTACTGGCCTGGAACAGTTGAGCTACCTATAGACCTTCGTCTTTAGATAATCCGAATACTTTGTAAATAGTTCGTTTATTAGTGCATGTTGCCAAAATAAATATCTCTTTCTCAAACATGCATTAGTTATTTGAATGAAAATCCATATCTGTCGTGTTTTAGCGGCCACATAAATGACGTCAACTCATATCTGTCGTGAATTTTAAAAACGGAACGATCTCTTTCTCCGATACATGGCAACCCAGGAGGTAACTTATCAAAGGTTTTATTTAAAAAAATCGAATGGGCTCTCAAATAGAAAGCTGTTTTTGATATTATTCTGCCCAGGTACTGCTTAGTTTTAATTTCCGTGCATTTGAGAAAAGTACTTTAAAGTACGCCTCGGCCCACATTTACACCATACCGCTGCAGAAATGTACTAATAGGTATGAATACCTATTAAAAATTACTTACCAACATATGTGAAAATACTCTGGTCATTCGCAAAGTCATAAACGCGTATCCAAGTACAAAACGTGAACTCTCTCAGAGGCGGCGCTTCCACATCGTATTGTAAAAACTGAAAGTAGATAAAGTAATATGAGCATGTCTCTGAGTTTTTAAATTACCTATATACCGTTTGTATCGGTAATTCTTTATTTTACACATGAATATGATTTAAACATGTCAAATGAAAACATATGTACAGAGACGAGCTTAACCCTTAAAATGGTCCTCAGGTAACCCGACTGCTTCCGGTGTACATAGTTAGTTTTAATGTACATGCTATTTTGCACTAGCTGCATCCCGTACCTTCGCCCACGTGGAAATGTCTCATGCATATATATATATATATGCATTTGACACATACCATATGGCATTTTTTTCCCATACAAGTTTCAGAAATTTATTCTACACTTCCTAGGGGTAGTTTTGAAAAAATAAAGAACTTAGTTTTTATCGTTTACTTTACATTTTATTTAAACCGAGTTGAATCGAACCCAGGATATTTTTTCCCTAGAAAGTTTATCACCTGTATTACCTTAGAGGTAATACAAATGTTCTAATTTGAATATCATTTTCAAATTAGATTTCCCTATGTGTTATTCTAGAACCTAAACTATCTTTATACCAAATTTCATCTAAATCGGTTAAGAAGTTACGGAGATCAGTGGTAACAAACATTCACTCAAACTTTCGCATTGATAATATTAGTGAGATTACTCAAGTATTTAAACGAATATCTCATAACACATTTTAGTCACTGTATTATGTAACGGTAATAAAGTAAGCTGCAATTATTGATGTGCTACTTCTTAGGGTTCCGTACCTAGTTCTAAGGGTGCCAACGGGACCCGGGGACGGGTTTACTTAGCCTCAGCTGTCCGTTCGTCCGTCCATCTGTCCCTGGGCTCTATCTCGTGAACCGTAGGTACCTATTACGGTTCACGAGATACTGTACACAGAACAGACAGTTGAAATTTTCAGAGTGTATTGTATTGGGCCATTTTTCTATATTGTTTATTTTTTATTATAGCGGTACTATTACCGCTATAATAAAAAATAAACAATATAGAAAAATGGCCCCTATGCCTTTTTTACCAAGAGCCAGAACCCTTAGAAGGTGCATCCGCGCTTGGCCAATTATTTCTGTTTACTCAACTGCTTATTATAAGAATTCTTGTTGATAAACATATGCTGAGTTGCGTATGTTTATACGTATTCTTATAAGCATACCAATAGACAGATGCAAAGCGCTGTGCAGTTAGTTAAACTGCCACTTCGATGCTTAAGTAACTCACTCGATGTGTGCTGTAAAACTCACGATGTGTTTTACACAGAGTGGGAAGCGCGGCACCCAATGAGCTAATATTATAATAGTAACTTAAGATTACTATTAATTTATGAAGATATACGATAATTTAGTAAATATCACATCTCTTCCGAAGCCGAGGGCAAATGTTTTCTTCCAAGAAAATAAGAGATTTGGTTGGATAGGTTGGTCATTATTTTAAAATAAGAGATTTGGTTGGATAGGTTGGTCATTATTTTAAAATAAGAGATTTGGTTGGATAGGTTGGTCATTATTTTAAAATAAGAGATTTGGTTGGATAGGTTGGTCATTATTTTAAAATAAGAGATTTGGTTGGATAGGTTGGTCATTATTTTAAAATAAGAGATTTGGTTGGATAGGTTGGTCATTATTTTCACATACCTGGGCGTATCCTTTCTGCGTGAGAACTATCTTATAGACCGGACGGTTAATGGCGTTTACGAATACGACACTCATTAACGCGAGATATATAGACCATGTCATTATCATTGAAATGTGACCTACGAAATGTCAGAGAGTCAGTAATATGAATCCAACTTGAAGATACTAGTATATGTCCTGTCTGGGGAAAAACGAAGCGGCAACTGAACAGATTGTTGGCATAAAACAATTAGGTATTATTGTTAGCTTGTAAACGTACAATGTTTGTAAACCACGAAGAGGTGTACATTGTTGCACTGTGATTGTATCTAGATAATTTCATTGATTGAAGTAAGTAATAGCATTCTTTACCAACAGCACACATAAAACATAGAAACAGTACATACTAGTACACTGAAGACCAATAAAAGGTTTACATGCTTATACTCGTATCACTCTAATATCGAAAATAAAATCGAAAGTATGCTTGGACATTTGGATGTTTGGAAGCTTCCTTTTCCTTGCTTCACGTTAAATCTACTGAACTGATTGACCTACAATTTTGCTTTGAGATTGTTCTGGGTTATGAAAAACGTATTGGCGACCGCGTAATCCGGGTATTACGCGGGTGAAACCACGGGCAGAAGCAGTAGCTAGTAGCTAGTATCTAAATATATAAAATCGTCGTGGAGGTGAGTGACTGACTGACAATCAACGCACAGCACAAACCAGAGGTATAAGAGATTATTTATATTAGAGAGATATTTGAAGGGTAGTTTCCTTTCGGCGTGTAGGGGTGCACTGAGTAAGCATTATAAGAAATTCCTATGGGATGACAGGAATGATGTCCCAGGAGTTTGATTAACTAGTAGACGCATAGAGAGTGAACTCGACAGGAAAGAGTACAACAAGATAAGTATACAGAGATTTAGTAAGTACATACTAAGAGTAGTAGAAGCCCCTTGTGAAAGGGCTCGTCCGGAGAATTACTACCACCATACTTATTTCAGCCCCCAAGCAGCATTGCTGTGTTTCGGCTTGAGGGTATGGTTGCCGGTGAAATTACGGGTGCGTGAGGTTAACACTTTTATGCCTCAAGTTGCGGGCGCAATGCAGTGCCTTGTAGGCTATGTTCTTTGTGGATGTGACCTATGCAGTAAGGCTTTGTTATTTGGCAAGAGTACACTTAACACCAGGTGCGCTACTTGCTTGTACCGTCTCCTAGTCGTATAAAAAAAATAAAAAAAACTATGTAGGTATGAGAATAAAGTTCTTTATAACTACGCTTCACGGATTCGACACTGGAGCAGAAGAGGCCGTAGATTTTGATCTATTAGTTACTTCACGATAATATCGTTCTTACCTTTAATTTGACAAAAAGGCGGTCTATCGCATTTTTTTTTCTCATCGGTACTGGCGGCCTGCTACGAAAATCTAACGTTGTCGGATCCAAAACGATTTGAGTCATTTTTGTTTGATAAACCTGCAAGCTGGCATCTCAATATCTGAATTACGGTTTCGGTGGATTAGACGTTCGATCTCAGATCACTCATTGCGACTATGCCTGTTTCTAGCTGTTAAGAACTTGTAGACTAATACCTTTAGGATGTACCTTCTCTAGTATAGTTGAGCCTATCATATTACATTCTTAAAACATTGTTACATAGTATGCCTTCATTATAGACACCATTCTTAGAGATATAGTAAATGAATGCAGTTTTAAAAACATCAACGATGAAAAGAAAGCTTAGTAAATACATACCTATTAGTATTACACTTTGTGTATACCATGTTGCCGTGGTGGTCCCGGCTTATGAATCAATCCCTCCAAATCAGCATGTTGGAAAAGGCTACTAAGGGATTTCACCAGGAGAAGGGCAGCAGCTTGCTTCTGTATATAACTTTTACTGCGATCACCAATCTGCCTGCCAAGCGTCCAACGGTAGATAAAAATGGGTTGTACTGTTGGTGCTTTTATGGGCTTCCTTTGTTGTTTGTTTCAAATATCTAAACTCTGGATGCGTGTTTTCACTACGTTTATAAATGTATTCTTTCATTGTTCTGCAGGCAAGGGCATCGATTTTCTACATTGACACTCAACCTTCCAACACTCTGCCTCGAGGTGGCTCCATGAGGCACCCCATCCCGCCGCCGCCGCCGCCGCCCGCCTCCGCCGAGCGAGTGATCGCTGCTACAGGTACCTACCTACTTCAGTTTCATTTGTAACATTACACATTAAGTAGGCCCATTAGTAGGTACCGCCCTCCCATAAAAACGTAGTTTGACGATAATCTTGTCATGAAATGTCTGATTCGAAGTACATTTTGCAGGTATAACTGAGGACGAGAAAAATAATTGTCCTATACATACACACCTGACTGTAGAGACTTAGACTTGACATTATACCCAATCAAACTTATTCACCTCAATTAGGTACTCTGTTACTGTATATAAGAACATTCGATATATTATGTACTTTGTACATCGATGGCTGACTTTGTATAGTAGGTGAACTCATGAATCATATTGGGGAGGGAATTATAACATAGTCGGGCGCGTTACATAGTAAAAATGAAACAGACTCACTACTCCGAGCGTGGATCTTATGGTCTTACCTACTAGAGGGTAGTCAGCGGCACGTCGTTCGCCCACGTTTTGCAAGTAGCAGCATTCAATACGTGACGGGTTGCAAGCCCATCGCCGCTTCGCGGAATCCTCACGATGTGACCAAATGTTCATGTGTCAAATGCGCACATAAACGAAAAATCTAAAAGTATGCACGACAAGATTTGTGCCTACAATCTGGCCCATAGCACTTACACTTAACATAGCATTACATGAATGCGTAGGTGGCACGCCAGCCAAGCCAATGCGATCGTACATACCTGGCAGTGGTTCAGAGCGATGTTTCCCGTTCACGGCCGCAGATCGCTCGCGACGCGAACAACCGTATACCAAGCCGGGTACACCCTTTCATTTAAAGTCTCCAAACACTTTTGCCTCTATGACACTTGTATGCAGCTTGATTGATATACCGCGATCACGAATTATTGATCACGCTTCATCGTTATTTGTTTATTTATCAATGTAATTTTAAGCATCGCGAGCTTTTCAACGATTTTAAAACCTTGCTACTAAACATTCCACGGCAGCGTACTGTTACATACCGAATGTAAAATGAGTGAAATGATTCTGTTTAGAATGTCCGCATGCAATATGATAGCTTAATTTCGATAAAATTAAAATCTCAATGTTGTAATAGTAACAACCAACGGGTCCACAAACGGTCAAGAGGTAAAGCTTCTCGTAAATCTACAGGTCGCGACGAGTACATGCCTTCTCCTGAGCGGATCATGACCAGGGCTCCTTACGAAGAACCTTATTACCAATACCACGGACCCGCCGCCGCTGGTAGGACGCCGGTCACACCGGACCTTGAGGAAGACAGCGGGTGCGTGATATCTTACTTCTACTGAATATATTTTTCAATTGAGTTTTCAAGTGTAGGTTCTGGTTATTATATTATTTTTTTACAGCGCTTCCGATATAATTGATGACTCCTTACAAATGTATGGAGCGATGGGGGCTCCACGCCCGGTGCCGCGCCCTCCATTCGACAACAGGTAAACACACATTCACATTGGTTTTCTCTGCAACATATCACATTTAATTAACATATCCGGTTGCATTTCTCGTGAGTCTTTGAAGCCCTCTCAACAGTTATGAAGCATGCATCTCCTTCTATCAACAAGGGTTTGATCAATGAATAAACTAGACTTTAAATGTATAGATGGATATTGGAATTGGTTATTTTCAACATTGGTTGTGGAAAGCTTCAATACGTATTGACGAGAGGTGCTGAGATGGTTCTAAAACCCGACATGAGATCTGATACAAATTGTGTATCAGACCTCATAATTTCCTTATTTCAAATGTTGGCATTTGACGCGTATGAAAAAATCCAATTTGTTAATTCAAATAAGTTGTCCAATTTGTCAACACATAATTTTAATTTATAGATGCGCGCCTGCAATGGAAGAAATACAGCTCATCCGAGTGGAAAACATGGAACGGCAGTTGGCCGACCTAAGGGGCCAGGTGCAGGCGCTGCAAGGGCCGGGACAGGCTGGGACTCCTCCAGCCGTCGCTCCTCGCAGTGGCGAAGCCTGTGGATACCAACGAACCGGGACAGGTATGCCATGCAGTATTTACAACCGAAGCTCCCCAATGTTAGCTACATCGCCGTTTCTGAACCCATTTGTAACAATTGGCTTTAACAGCGAGGCGTGACGCCTAATGTCCCATTTTACACTCAGATGCGGTACCATTTGGGAGCAACGAGAGGCCTCCCAAATTAGGGAGAGATAAATTTCGTAAGTGTGACTGAGTGCAATCAAAATCATTACTGATGCATTACCAATGCCTGCTTTTTACACAAACCATTACAGTAGGATAAACAGGTGGGTCTATGAGTTCATTTTCAAAGTACCGAAGGCCTCCCAATTTAAGGAAGGATACATTTCGTAAGTGTGACTTTAGTGCAATCAACTTATGCATTGCCAATGCCTGCTTTATACATAAACCATTACAGTAGGATAAACAGGTGAGTCTATGAGTTCGTTTTCAAAATACCGAGAGGCCTCCCAAGGTAAGGAAGGATACATTTCGTAAGTGTGACTTAAGTGCAATCAACTGATGCATTGCCAATGCCTGCTTTATACATAAACCATTGTCTATATGTCTTGTGGCGCTTCAAATTCTTATCTTTATTAATTTTTCTATTTATTTGTGAAATAATATTCGTTATTTTCAATTGTATTATTATTTTGCGAAAGTTATCTTGTTTCCAGATTTAAAATTTCATTTTCTTTTGCCTGAACATTTTGTAACTGCTTTAACAACATTTCTATTTAATTTTCCACTAGATTATACTGCTCCTGAATAACTAAGGTAGTCGATTTCTTTATAGTTATTGCCATTTGGGTGTCGCCACGCCAATTTTTACGTTACTTGCGTATAATCATACTATTTATAATTTTGTAGTTGTTTTCCAATGCGATCTCTACTAATTTCTGTCCGTGGGGACATTGTCTTTCCATACGAGTATTTGCCGAATATTCGATCCTCTCCTATTTGAATCTTTCACACTCGTGCATTAAAATCTCCGAGCAAATTTTTTTTTTTATGATGCACATAATCAATAATCAAGAGCAGTTTCTAATGATTGATAAAATAATTCCATATCGTCTTCTATCTTCTTCCGTAGGAGCGCACACTTGAATGAATGACCGCGTGGTGTTTATATATTTGAATTTCTATAGATCCATAGACACAAAAGCTTGAAAACGTATAACATTTCTCCTTAATTTCTCTCGGTATTTTTCAACCAAGAATCCAACTCCGTTTTTACTGTTTTGCGCAGACGTGTGGTACAATATGAAGTCAGAGTATTCTTCTGTTGTTTCTTTTATATTTCATTTTATTTTCAAATTATTAATCTCCGAGTAAATTATTTTTTTTAGGATACACATAATCAATAATCAAGAGCAGTTTCTAATGATTGATAAAATAATTCCGTATCGTCTTCTATCTTCTTCTAATTTTTTTTATTATTTTATTTTATTTTATTTTCTTCTTATTCGGTCTGGAACAGTTGAGTTACCTAAAGGCCGTTTGTAACGGTCCTTAGGAAATCTGACTGATTCCTTTGTACATATTTAGTTTAATTGTACTTTTTATTGAATAAATAGACTTTTATTTTTACTTTTAGCTTTGCTTATTCTTAATATTAAGAGATATTGTAGCTAATGTAAACCAATGTCTGCCAATATCTACATAAGCTAGTAGGTATACTTAGTATGAACTGGTAGGTCTATAAGTTAATTATAGAAGTAACCTAGGCAGATGATTGAAATCGGAATAGCTCAGGGTAAAACGAAACCACAAATCAAAGGTTCCACCACATTCAATTTGTTAGAAAACGCAAAGCCTATGTAGCTTCCGCACATCCAAGTTGAACATAGAAAGCGGCGCTTTCACTCTTTAGCTAATAAAGTGTACAGGCAACAAGATAATGTCTGAGTGTTCTGACGTCCTATTGACCAAGTAGATCTTGGCGTGAGTAGTGTATCGAGAATTGTCAACATTGACGCGGGTCACACGTAGAGACAGCTGTCTTGCCACAATTTCTTTGATTTCAGCTTTCTTTACCCAAGGCTTACCGGGTTGTGATCCTTGGCTTTTCATGTAACCGACTAACCTTTAACATTGGCAATCGCCTGATGCATTCGTTATCTCAAATATTGCTGAATATATTATTTCATTATGAATTGTGCTTTTTGAGAAGGTAAGTACATATTTGCATTATTAGAATAGTAAGTATTTTATCTAAATCTGAATTCAATAGTAAATGTATTTTATATTACTAGAAAGGTACATTTAAACTAACTAAGTACAAAGGAATCAGTCAGATTACCTAAGGATCGTTACAAACGGCCTGTAGGTAACTCAACTGTTCCAGACCAGTACCAGACGGAAGCTTGCCAAAGACACTGGCTGCATTGCCACGCTGAATAGCTACTCTACTACTCTACTACTTACTTCTAATTTGCTGACCTAAATAAGAGAGAGCCATTGGGTCACGTGTCGCCTCAATCAAAAGCCCCGTTAGAAATAGAATAGTTAATCATAATATTTTTTGATTAAAAAAATAATATATATAATATATAAATAAACAATATTGTCAGTTTGAATATGCTGAGTTTTAGATTTTGTAAAGAACATGTTTAGAAATATTGAAGCGTTTCTACCAACCAATATTATTGAAATGTAGAAACTAGGTACCTAACACAATTTGATCGAAACAGTAGCTAGTTTGTGTAAATACGATAACTTGATTTAAATTTCGTATCAATTACATTTTATTTCTAATTTTAAATACTGCGGGCACCGCGGTCGGCCTTGAAGAACTACCTGAACTGAGGCAAGTCATTTACTTCATTGAAGAACTACCTGCACTGAGACAAGTCATTTACTTTATTGAAGAACTACCTGCACTGAGACAAGTCATTTACTTCATTGAAGAACTACCTGCACTGAGACAAGTCATTTACTTTATTGAAGAACTACCTGCAATGAGACAAGTCATTTACTTTATTGAGGAACTACCTGCACTGAGACAAGTAATTTACTTTATTGAAGAACTACCTGTACTGAGACAAGTCATTTACTTTATTGAAGAACTATCTGCACTGAGACAAGTCATTTACTTTATTGAAGAACTACCTGCACTGAGACAAGTCATTTACTTTATTGAAGAACTACCTGCACTGAGACAATTCATTTACTTTATTGAAGAACTACCTGCACTGAGACAAGTCATTTACTTTATTGAAGAACTACCGGCACTGAGACAAGTCATTTACTTTATTACGGTTGTCCGTGTACAGTCTTATGTTTTTATCAACACAAATAATGCTCTCAATGCGTGGTAGATAGTACCTTTGGTGAGCTTTCGGTATATTCAGGAAGTTTCTTATTAAGATGCATGTCATTAAGATTGACATTATCCGTCGAGCTTTTACCAGTATCAACGTTCCAGCCGTTCTTGAACCGAATGGTCTGTTACGTGATGATGGTAAGCGGCCCGTCGGTATGACTCTTGTCCCTTGGGAAATGGGTAGGCCTTTGGTGTGGTACTCTACCTGCTTCGACACCCTAGCGCCATCTCATCTGCCTGGGACAACAGTTAGGGCTGATTCGGCCGAGGGTCACAAAAGGCGCAAATATAGTGGTATCGACAGAGCTTACCTATTTCAGTCTTTTGGGGAGAGCTTGGGTCCGCGGGGAGCCGATGCCCTCCGGGTTTTCAAAAATCTTGCGGGGCTTTTGATTGAGGCGACACGTGACCCAAGGGCTGGCTCTTATTTAGGCTAGCGAATTAGCATAGCTATTCAGCGTGACAATGCAGCCAGTGTTTTGGGCACGCTTCCGTCTGGTACTGGTGTGGAACAGTTGAGTTACCTATAGTTACCTATTTTTAACCGCCTCTGTGGTCTAGTGGTTCAACCCACCGATTTCAGATCCAAAGGTCCCGGGTTCGATCCCCATGGGGAGTACAATATATTGTGCTTGGTTTGGTTGGTGGTAGGACTTAGTTTAAGTCCGCCTGGCTAGCTACCACCATCTTACCTAATTCTGACGCCATAATAGCAATTTTAAAATTGTTGTGTTCCGGCATTTAGATGTAAGATAGCCAGTTCCTCATTTTTTGAAGATTCCGGGTGCACTCCACCTTCGGCCTTATCTCAACTTGTAACCAGGTGAGATGAAGGCCAAGTGCTTACCCGTCGAACAATAAAAAAAAAGACCGTTTGTAACGGTCTTCAGGTAATCCGGCTGATTCCTTTGTACATAGTTAGTTTAACTGTACTATTTTATTGAATGAAATCACTAAAGATGCATGTTGGTGTAACGATTATCACTTATTTGTGATTTCAGAAAAATCTGTGTCCTTCGAGAAATCCGTCTCGTTTTGTGATGACCCCCCGGATATGAATTCACCCAAACAACACTCGCCCCAACATTCAGGTATGCATACAAATCATTGATTACGTAATGATATGTTCAGTTAATTATTACTAGCGCGATCACCAACCCGCAATATTATGGCAAAACCCTCCAGATCGGGAGGACAACTGTCCAGCGTATACGTAACTAGTAGTTCGCACCGAACTGAGATCTCGTGATGTCTGGCTTGTCTTATGCAGGTATTTAATAATAACAAAGATTGTTTCTCACAACGAAAGTCTACTCACTACCTACTGACAAATGTCAGAGTGAGAGTGGCAGAATACATGGTGAATAAGTCAACCCTAACTGACACGAAAAGCTCAATGTAATTTCTTTACAAGTGCTCTCATATCCTTTTCCTCGGTAATCTTGGTTTAAAAATCAACGCCTCCTGCTCACGGATGTCGTAAAAGTCAACCTGGGCTTAAACAAAACTTCAGCTATGAATCCGTCTGCCAAGCGCGGTGATTATGGCCAAACCTTACATCTTTAAAGGAAGTTCTTTCCACTTTATAGAGGACAGTAATGTGTTGTTGATGTGGGATGTGCACGGTCAAACCCCTTGCGTGACATCCTAAAAGTAATTCTTGGATCTTATCAACACCCTTGGCTTGACAACACAAATATAAATATACTAGTTTTAAAAAGAAGCGTGAGGGTTCTTTAATTATTTAGATGATAATTTAAATAACTCTCACGTCGCTATCTTGAAAGACCTTGAAATGATCATCCTCCGCAATCCTTTATCTTGAAAACCATCCCTATTGAGAACAAAACTTAACTTATTTGTATAAATCTACTATCTCATGTCTGCCGTTATGACATTTCCCAAGACTTCAAACATATTTACACCCTTTGCAATCCTTCATTTTTAATTTTGTTTATGAAACCTCCTGTAACATTATTTCTTACAAGAGATACTAAGCGTTTTACCCTCTTGATTCACTCTAATGTATATCATGTTATAAAAACCACCACCTTTAAAAAGTTTGATAACTATTTTGAAATGTGCAGTCGATACTCTTTCAAATGACACCCCACAAGACATAGATAATGAATGAGTAACTTAACACCGCTACCTATACCTATTTCGATTGATGAGTATTATAAAACGTTTAATCTTTAAAAATTTTAAAATTCGAGTCGATAAGTTCAATCATTAATAGATATGGGCGAAATATATTGTATATTTCCACCCCGATGTCTCAAAAACAACCCCTTTAAACATATTAATAAAATTTTTGAAATGTGCATTCAATAGTCCTAACATTTTTTTTCCCTGAAATAAATCAATAACTTATTATCGACTATAGCTACAATTTTATTGAATAAAGCTTTTTGAGTCGTCAGTCATAAATTTTATGGTGGTTTCGCAATGTATTATAGTATTTGATTAATAATAAATATTACAAAGCATTTGACATAGCACCATCTAGTCCCAAGCTAAGCAAAGCTTGTAATATGGGAGCTAGATTACGGATACGATGCTCATAAGCATTTTTTTTTGTAAATAGAAAGAAAGAAATAAATAAAACATACTCATCATACAATACAACACCCAAAGACAAAACAAACATCAATATTTATTCATCACACAAATTCTTGTTTGGGTGGAAACCAAACCCACAACCTACAGCCCAGAAGACAGAGCTTCTACAAACTGAGCTGTGAGGCTTGTTATTATTGCCTACAGTCTGATTTTTATTCAAAGATTAAAATTGTGAACAGGTCAATGTCCCAGGGGAGAAGAATATGATTTCAATGGATCACTTGCTAGCATAGCGTGCTAGCGTAGAGAAGTTTAGACGCGTACCCACCCGCGTCTAAACTTCTCACTTATCTAGAGAGACAAAATAACAGCGTGATCGAATTTGAAATCACTGCTGAGTGCATAGTGCGAGTTGCAATTGAAGTTACTCGATTCGCATTTGCTCACCGCGAATGGTCAAAAGGTTTTCATTTCATATAGATTGCAATCGCAAACGTGTTCAAGCAGGTGGATATATGAGATGAACCTCATATTACATAGAAAAAAGACTTAAAAGTTAAAGTTAAGTTAAAGTTGTCAACGTCATGTTCACTTACAAGTCAAAACCCATGCAAAACAAATAAACATTTGCTTGGAAGTGACCGAAGAGTTGGCGCTTGGTCACGTTTACAGGAGCAAGGACCATAATTTTTCAAGGTAGCTTTGGGCAGCTTGTGAGTCTCGGTCAACTGATGAGTATTATGGCGCAAAAGGATAGTGAGTAAAACATACTTTATCGCTTACATACTTAATAGGTATATTCTATGCTATATTTACTAAAGATTGCGGAAGTAAATAAACTTCTATTCTGGTGATGTTATTTATTACCCCCATACATCTTTTCTTCTTTGATCTTTTCAGAAATGACAAAGATGTCGACGTGGTTGATATCTACTTCTGAATCCAAATAATGTTTTGGAGACGCGGCGCGTTGCACAGAATTTCCCTGCAATAATTTTAAATCAATTTAATTCAAATACCAAGAAGAATATGAACGCTGCATACCGTATTTTCTGCAATAGAGTAAAACGCAACTGGAACCGTCTACCTAAGGAAGTTGTTACCGTCACCTCTGTATATATTATCTAATATGAAATATTTACATAGGTAAATGTTTAAATTATATTTATACATCTGCATTTAATTTCCTGCCCATCATTCACCTGTTAGGAGCTCTCGGTAAACCCGAATTATTCTCCAGTGTTTAGCATTGGCACAATTGTCCATCAGTCTATAGAAATTGTAATTCTTTATTGGGACTTCAATATTTGTATTAGGTAGTTCAGTAGGTATATTGCTCAATAAATTTTATGATTTATAGCTACACCAACTAAGCAAACTCAAGAACAGAAAATGTTTAATTACTTACCTTTGTATGACTGAGATCCCATCACGGCGGCGTTCCCTTGGGATATACTGATTGATCCTCGACTAGATCTCCTTTCGTCTCTTGGAGATCTCGAAAAGGGTCCACCGTGCTTTGCGAAACAGCCCAACGCCGAAAAAGCCGACGTTGCTGATACCTAATATTAGCATAATAGCCTTTTGCCTGCGTACATATTATAAAACTTATTATATTTGTCCAATAACAATACGATACCTATATAAAGATAATACTAAATACTACGTAAGAAGAGACGGGACCCCATACTAAAAAACCGAGGCTACCTATAAAGCGAGTGAGATAACAATATTTGTCTTTAACATTTTGCCTTGTCTTATGTTTTTTGTATAACGTTGCAATACCCTGCAACAATATACGTAAAAGCAACCTTTGCACTCGGACATCATTATGACTAATTCATAGACAAAATTTCGATTGGAAGAGTAAATTTAAATAGCAGAATACCTAATTTTGCCCATTATCGCTAGCGGTTACAATGCCATTGATTAGCAGAATACGAAAAGTTGACTCTCCCTTTTTAATGATCGTTAAAGTCAATTCAATGACAGTCATAGAAAATATATTGGGTTATTAGAATACCAAAAGGCATCTGTGATGGCCATTCGGCAATGAAATCATTGTCATTGTGAAACAATTGATTTTGTAGAATTGGGCCCCTGGTATGGTGCAAGTATAAAACTCGCACTAGATACACAGAATTCAAATCACAGTATAAGTACGGTACCCTAACTGATACTAGGTTACGTCTGGTTAATACGATTAGTATAGTAACAGGGCTACATCTAATATGGTGTTAATAAAACGAACACATGATTTATTAGACTATTTTATTGAACAACCCCGTATTAATGCCAAATACATAGGTAGGTACTACTTAGTACCTACCTATATATTTGGCTTTGTTATGGTTATTTGTTTTTTTGTGTTAATATACCTAGCTATGAAATAAACAGAACTGAATCAGATGTTGAATTATATACTCAAGAACAAAGAGAATCGAACGAAACGACTGAGATGAAGAAGAAGAAATGTTTTGAACCTTGACAGTGATATTAGTGGTACTAAGGAGATATGTTTTCTTGTATAAAAATATTGATATTGTCATATTTTTTTTGTACAAAGAAATAACAAATACTTCAAATTGTATTATTTTATTTTCTTCACGGTTATAGCAAATAGAAAAATTATTTGCGAATATTTTTGGGCGATTTAGAAAAATCACCATCGATTCTACCACAAGAAGCTATTCTTTAATCTGGTAACCCCATATATTTTCAATTTTAATCTATTAATAAATATCAGGGTAGTTATAGTTCTCTAGATTTAATATATATATTATAATACTATTTACGTAATTTTGGTCGTTACGTAGCATTTGAATGAGTGACAAAATAATAATATGGGACAAAATAGTAATCTTGTTCCCATATTACAAGCTATGCTTAGTTTGGGGCTAGATGGCGCTGTGTGGAATAAATGTCCTGTAATATTTATTTATTTTATTTAACGTAAGACTGAAGTTATTTATTATAATTATTATACGCTCATTCTCTGCATTTTAAATTTTAACAACCCAAGCCCCATAAGTTTTTAAAAGCGTGTTGGTTGTAATTTGGATATTAGGTTACCTAAACATGTGGTCGAACCTTTGTATGGCTAGCAATATAACGTTACATACGCCAAGAAGAAATCACGGTTTAAGTAATACAATATACGAAGGTGCTAATAATAAATGGCCAAAGGACATAAATTATTCACAATCAATAATCAGATTTAAAATATCTTTAATATTTACTGCTTAGTAACAATTCAATAACTTCAGATATCTAGTCGAATTATCCTATCAATGATCAAATGGTAGGTAACTGGCTCTTACATCTAAATTGACAGAATTAGGCAAGACGGTGGTAGCTAGCCAGGCGGACGTAAACAAAATCCACCAAGAACAACCAGAAACCATTACTCGTTGAATATCTTACTATCTAGTATATTTTATTTTAGATTGACCCCATCTGCTCAAGGTGTAGCTTGATAACATAGTCTTTTTAATCAATATTGTAATATTGATGTAGTTCTAATTGTAGAACATACGATTTATTTCAAAATATATTTCAAATCGATAGAGGAATTATTTTAATTTCCCATCAATATCTCTCCCTCCTGTAATGAATTCCAAATACGTTCCAATCCCTATGGTACCTAATTGTTTCCTCGTGAAATGAAGGCACTATATTGGAATATAATACATTTAATATGATGTCTTCGCTCACATATATAATCAAAAACCTTAGCTCGTACAGACTGTGTATCGTTGTTGTAGTTATTGTCATAACCATGTTCATAATTCTTGAATTTCTTTCCGCTTACTTTTTTGCAATAGCTGATACGAAACCAACAAAACCAGCAATAAAGTCATCAACGTTGCCGCGGACCTCGTCGCAAGGTAACTACTCATATATATTAACTTTGATTGAGCTACTGATTGGGATGTCAACGTCCCAGTCATATAGTAGCCTCACCCCATCTGGTCAATGTCTGTCGACTGCAATGCCTTTGCCGATCGCGTGATACAAAGACGTAAACGTTTCATTTATCGTCAACTTTCTCATCAGGCTTTAGAGATATGTGACTGTCGTGTACACGTCATTACCGATGTATGCATATGTATGTTTTCAGAACGCGATCGCGTGAAGCCCGCGCCCCCGCCGAAGCCCGCCGGCCTGTCAGGTCAACAACTCACGATGGTTCCGCCGCGGATGTACATTAGTGTTTGCTCCAGATTTTTTCAAAATATGGAACTACTTATCAAACAGTGCCAAGACCTTGGAATTGACGTAAGTTGAGAGTATAAGAGCGAAATTATTTGATTGTGGCGAGGACAAAAGCTAGTTGCAAATGTTTATAGTTTTGGTAAAGGAAGCGTTTTCGATCAACAGACCCGTAACATGCGCCGCTCGGCTCTCGGCGACGCCACGCAAATATGCCACATACTGGGAGACACCATCATTCAGATCGGCAACTTGGCAGAGGCGTTAGCTGAAGTTACCCCCGATGTGGTAAGATCAGAATAATATCACATCAGAACACTTTAAAAGCTGTGCGTGGATCCTCAGTTTGTCAATCAGCTGCACTACGAATTTATATAAGTTCTACATTGTTCAGCGAGATACGAAAGTGACCGATTACAAACGAGGGTGTAGTTTGAGTGCATAGTTAGGGAAAAAACGGACCCCATATAGTATCACGCGTCTATCTGTCTGTCCGTCCATCTCTCATCAAAATAATTGGAAAAAATAAGTCAAGGTAAACGAAATTGTATCATTATTCTTCATTGAAGTCGGTTTTGTTTTTAGTTTTCAAAACGTAATTATTGAACAATATATTTCCAAACACTTTTCCCGCCCTCATATTAGTAGTACAAGCTATGACCTACATTCTGCCTCATAAAAGGTTATCAATCAATATTTATTTATTTTTGTTCACAAATAAGGCTAACTTAAAACGAATAAATCTGTATGTACGCAGACCGCCGAACTCTGACATATTTCTATCAAGAAGATGTCAGACCGCGATCGTTCGTGGAAGAGACGGAAACCACTCTATGTAAACCGGATTCAGATGCCTGGTTATGTGCCTATAGTATAAAATTATAGTCATCCCGGCAAGGTTAAGCCTCCGTTAGGACATTAGTGTTCTGTGGTCAAACCTTGTTTGGAATCGATTCGTAAAATATTTAACTAAATTGTAGTCGCTAATAGAAGAAAGCATCGCAAAAGTTTCCATCGCACCACGATCGGTGAATCCGAATTAAAAGCAGGTCCACATTTACGCGAAAAAAAATCTCGTTTTCGGTAAATTTGTGGCTTTGAAACACGTGGTAGTTTACAACTTATTTATTTAGATTTCCTGTATCGGTTCATTTTCAGCAATTAGCCCGCGATGAGGAGATCTATCGTCAGGAAATGCTGATCCTGGAGAACGACCTGTACGATTTGGAGTCGACCGTGGAACGGCTTCGTGGACAAGCCGCTAACAGGTACAAGAACAGTACTAAATGTGAATGTAAAGACACCCGTTTCCGCACTTAGACTCTCCAGTGATCCATTGTGCGTGAGGAATGTCTGACTAGTATACTATAGCCAGCGTAACTCCGACCCGAAACTCAGAGTATTCCTGGCGACTTTGCAGGCTCCACGGACTGACCTCGGGATCCTGATAAATAACTTTATAAAATACATCCTGATTACGTATTTTAGCCCAAGATCTAGCCAAGTGGTAGGATAATGAGTAATTTGATATTGACCTAGATTTTTTACATCGAGGTTCGACTAAGAATGTGTCCATCGGCACTTTTCTTACAGTCTCTATTTGGGTTTGTTAATTATGATCATGTGTTTTTTTAAAGTAGCACTTCTATCATCACTATATTAGGTATTTATATTTATACGAACGTGGAAGGCTTATTTTTAGATTTCTAGTATAGTCGTCTCCAATCAGGTTCAATTATAATTAGAACCCCGGAAACCCCTTTTTTTAAGAAAAAAAGGGTTTCCAGGGTTCCGTACCGTAACGCGGGCGCGTTAAGACACATGGTCATAGTGAATAAGGGCTCAAGTTAGAAATAAAACATTCTTAAACTACATTTAGAAAATCACCTGATTTACTAAATGTCTTTTATTTAATAAAAGGTTTTGCAATTTTTTTCCATATGAGATCACTACAATATAAGGATCGATCCTAACAGATCGAAAACATATTTCACAGCTTAATAACAATAATAAATATTGAAATCGTATTGAGCGCGCCGTGACATTCGCGGCTTAAGAATCGCCCCCGTCCAACTCAGCCCACGGATGTCGTAAAATCTGACTTAGGGATCTCACCAGGGGAAGGGCAGCAGCTTCCTTGTGTATTATGTACACCTATACTGCGATCACCAACCCGCCTGCCAAACGTGGTGATAAAAGCAAACCCCTCCAGCTTTGGAGGAGGCTCTGACTCTAATGGGCTGTGGATGATGGGCTTTTACAATTTCAGGGAGTCGCGTGTCAACGTCGATGACGTAGAACGTATCGCCTTGGTACTGTCTAAGAGTACCAAAACTGTGGCTGAATGGAAGACCAAGTTCCCGGAACTTCAGGAAGCGTTGAAGGCTAAGCTGGCCGCTGACTTGGACAAGGTAAAGAAGTAATACATTTATTTAGCCCACACAATTAGGTTTACAAAAAAAGCGAAAAGAGAGAAATACAACACAAGTAAAAATAACAAAAAGCAAAAAAACTAAATAATGTGGTGGGCCAAAAGGGTCGCTCCCTCAAAATGTTGCTTCGGGGGTTATCCGGAGCAACGTTGGTTTTCAGTCGGAACCCTTGGAAGTGGCTGCGTATCATGCACGCCGGCGGCGGCGGCGTCGGCTGCGTATGTTTGCCTGTCCTTTCTATGACTTTGTCTAAAGGAGGCATCCTTCTATCCTATGACTCTTCTAAACTCCTTAGCACCCTGGTGATGGTAACACACAATACTACAACAATGGGACTACACAATAAGAAGAGTAACCAAAACCATAGACTAACTAATTGAACACTAGAGTAACCTAACTAAGAAGGTATACCAAGGAGTATAACGGTATGATAACTAAAACTCTCGATGAGCAATAACAATCATACGGGTATATTTAACAAGCCTCATAGCTCAGTTGGTAGTAGCTCTGCCTTCTATCCATAACTACTTATAGGTAGAACACCTGGGCGTTCCACGGGTACATTGAATTACCTTTAGTACACTTGAATGAACCACGGATACAAAAAGTTACCCGTGGAACACCAAGGTGAACCACGTGGGTGGACCACAGGTTAGAAACGGTGAAAAATATGTTATGTCATGTTGCAGGTGGTGCGCAAGGAAAAGCTTCTGGAGAGTGAACCAGAGCGGCTGGAGCTAGCTCTCAGACGTTGCAAGAAGGTCACCGGAACTCTGGTCACCCTCAAAAGGTTCGATTTTACCTTCAAGTGCTTTAGAATCAGTTACGATGAGAACTAAACCTTATAGCAAGTTGCAATTACAAACGGATTGCGGCGACACGTGACCCAAGACCTCTTTAGGCCAGCGATTAGCATAGCTATTGAGCGTGGCGATGTAGCTAGTGTCTTGGTCACATTTCCGTATGGTACTGTTCTGGAACAGTTTTGTTACTTAGGCATTGACCGTTTACATTCCATTTACACTTATATTACTAAGTTTATCTGATAAAAGTGTAACGTACTATAATGCGAATAATTTTGTATGAATGATCAGTGTTATTAACAAAGTTGACACATACAACGACATAATTGATCGGTATTTACTGTTGAAATGAATTCGGTCAGCGCATGGCTTTTAATATATTATTTAATATAAATTTAACTTAGCTAGGTAACTACATATCAAAGAATCTTACATTAACATTTCGTTGCACATTTTATGAACTTAATTTTATGTAGATATGTTTCAAATCAGAGTACATGATATATTTCAGGTTCAATAATACTTATAAATAAAAAAATAAAATTTCTGTTTGTTATGTTAAATTAACAGCTTTTTACTAAAAGCATTTGAAAGTTTATACGGTGCGGTACTATTTACGCCGTACCTTGACCTAGTAATTATAATGACATTTATATTAAAAAGGAGTACTAAAATGACAAATGTTATCTTTGTAGTACGTATGATTGATGTTAAAAATACAGCAACTGCAACATTGATCAAAATTTTGTATAAATATTAAAATGTTGACTCTGACACTAAAATCTTCCGGTCCATTTTCGTAACCGAGATTTCATAACCAGCTACGAAAATGGAATGTAAACAGTTAATTGAAAAAGAAATAATTTTCCACTTGCGTAGCTGAGTTCCGTAACCAGATACACAACCTTGCTTATCTTTTTACATAATTTACTGTTGATTATTGAATTACACGCTGGCAATGCCGCGGGCACAGCTAGTATATTCTATATTACGAGTAGCTCAGGGAAAACTTCAGGCCTTTCCTTTCATTGTACGAACGTTGCGCGCGAGCACGGAAGAGTATGAGATTTGTCATCATTATAGTTAATGTTTACAAAAAATAGGGGTGCAGGTAACTTAAATTTATGTACAAGAAAATTAGGTGACCATGATAAGGTCGTGGATAAGTTGGTGAGTAAATTATGACGCACGTGTTGCTTGTTTGACAGATTGGCCTGCGTACAAGAGCAACGCCTGCCCGCAAATGAGGGGCGCATGTCGCCCGATTCGACTCAAGAGTCCTCAAGTTGCCCGGAGGACTTGCCTGCAAGTAGCTCGCAGACCGACACTCATGTCTCCGGCAACAGGGTAAATACTCACGTCCGACAGTAAAACTCACGGTGCGAGGAAAATATTTGAGACTCGTTTCTAACACGATTGTTCGGTCGGTTGTCGATTCGACGAGGCATCAACTACTAGCTGCGCAGGCTCAGTTCTTGTCTCGTAGGGACGGTGTAACTTCTTTGTTTTTTTTTTCAAAAAAATATTATTTGTTTGAAAGTAATTAAACAAATCTCTGCCTTTCAAGAAACAGGCGTTTCTGTATATGTACCTAATAATAAGGCTCAGCTATTTTAGTCTACAGTAACTCTGAAAGACTGCGATATGAGCATACGATACTTGTACACACATAACTTTTTTCTACACTTTTTATTTACATCAATTGGGCCTAGTGGGAATTATAAAATAGTGAGGTGCTTCCCATTCTCTAGTGCATACCCTCAGTCGCGTTTTACGCATTTTACGACATCCATGGGTAGATAGGGAATCTACTATATCTTTGTCGGTGTCACACCTTATCAAATAGTAGGTACCTATTAAGAAGCTTTCAAACGCCATCATTACTTACATCAATTTTAATGGTGTAGCGCAGTTTCGTTAAGAAGATGTAAAAGAACATAAGTCAACTAAACGTATGGAAAGAGAAAAAAACGCAAGATCTAACTTAAATATTATAATTTTGCATTATGCACATGAACCCTTCATCTAACAACGGTCTCTTTGTGTGTGATTGTTTCGTTACATTGAGTTTTGTCTCTTAAGGTTTGGTAAAAATTTAAATAGCACTCTTGGTATTTGTTTCTGGGAATTCATTTTTTTAATAGCGTTTATAACTGCAGGTTTAAAATCAGTTTGAAATGATTTAGGTGTCTGTGTCTTTTTCAACCGAAACAATGTTTCATACGTTTATTTTTGTTGAGTAGAAGGCAATACACGAGCGGTGTCTCATTTGTGCTTCCTACGTCACCTTGTTTTTAATACAATTGTGTAAAATATCTATAAACTATTGCGTTAGTAAGTTATAAACAATAGAAGGGGTTAGTTTGCTACGATGCCGTTCCCACAAACTGATAAACATTGTAGACTATAGTCGCGTTAAACTCTCGCTGCAAACTCGCCTTACTCTTTTCAAACTTTTTAAGGAAAATAAACATTTATTTACAAGAACGTAATTACAAATGTTGTAAAACAGTAGTAATTTTACGAATATTATTAATTATGCATCTAAATACTACTTTTCTTAAACGTATATTTATCTTATTACTGATTCGTGTGGGTCACTAGCGTAACCCGTAACAGCGATGAAGTCTCCGACCGCGCATTCACCGGAAGTCATTATTTTTATCGGTTACGTTCATGGATCCGCGCCGAGTAATCTCAACACTAGTGTTAAAGCAATTTGATCCATGGCATTAAACCAACATTATTCTAATTTTGAAATTTATTAGTAATTCTGTTTTCAAACGCTAAAGTTGTATTTTCGCATTCGGCGATACCAACCTTTTTGAAGACTTACCAATTTAAAAAATTCTACACGAACAGCAAAAGAGTATATAAAAGCTTCTCGTACGCATATCAGACTATACGTACAACCTTTACAAAATGCATAAAGATGAATTTATACATTTTCAATTTTGAAACTTTGGGCACATAGTTATTTTTTTAAGAACTAATAAATTTTAAGAACTCGTAAATTTTTTTTTTCTCAAAAACTCACTTTTCTAGAAAAACAACAAAAACTGCAGAACTCATTTTTTTAAAGGTAAGCTGAAAACATAATAGCATAAAAAAATATTTATTGAAAATTGTACGTTTAAAAATTTAAACATTACATTAACACGTTTAAATATTACATTATTTTTTTAAGAACGAATACATTTTAAGAACTCGTAAATTTTTTTTTCTCAAAAACTCACTTTTCTAGAAAAACAACAAAAACTGCAGAACTCATTTTTTTAAAAGTAAGCTGAAAACATAATAGCATAAAAAAAAATTTATTGAAAATTGTACGTTTAAAAATTTGCAAGCGAAATATTTTGATACCTACAGAGAATATTGATTTATTTTAAATGATAGGTTACGTGTTGATCTGCAAGTTTTATGATACGAATTTAATGTTAATCATGAATATGAAAACTAAAGCCGCACCGCGCGCCCGCCTTTCAATCAGTACCTACCTCTGTGACCACTATCGACGTCGGACGTGTGCTTGTCGTCGTAGCAGCGGTCAGACAACACCTAGACTCAGAATAAATATTAAGACGAATGTAAATAAGTTATTTGTTCTGTGCCAGTAAATGTACCAGGGTAGTTCATATGGTCACATTACCTACCTACATACCAGCAACGCAATCTCAGAATAAGAAGTATCAAAAGATTTATATGCATGCGCCACCTACAGCTTGCCGTTGTCAACTCTTATAATCGGTTCTGCCGAGATTTTAGCTGCGTAGAGCGCACTAGGATGATTTAGGACCGAGTTTCCAGCAAGACTTTAACGCGATTATAGTTCTATCTTTCTAATATTTGCACATTTTACACATTGAAATAATCTGTAGTTTACTAATGTACTCTGTAATCTGTAATATAATCTGACTGTACATATTCTCTTGTGGTGAGAAACGGAAACTAATTTCGGATAAAAACGCCGACAATATATTATTTATATATGTTGTCATAATATATAATGAAACGGCAAAAAATTATTTGTGGCGAGAACCTGTGATGCGAAACAGCGCTATACCATTTTAATTTACTTTTGAACATATAAAATAAAAAAATATTATATTAGACCGAAGTGTCATAAGTGTAAACCTAAAAATAAACATACAGCCGAATTGAGAACCTCCTCCTTTTTTGAAGTCGGTTAAAAACTAATTGTTAGTAATATAGAATAAACATAACATAACATTCTAGATGAAGATGTTTAGACCTAAAAATTATCAATGAGTAGGTAGCTATAGTAGCTACTTGATATCTGTCCATGTATTTATTCGTGGGCGGAAGAAATGGACTCACTACTTTTAATGCTAAATAATAATAAAATAAAAGAAACTGTTGTGCACGCGTTTCACGATACTCAATATATAAGTTTTTGGTGCAAGCAAAATAATAATATGGGGAATACATTTTTTCTAATATGTAGCAGAAAAGGTCGCTGTAGTCGAAATGGGCATAAACTTATTAACAAATTGAGGAATAGTGACGCTTCTCAAAACATTTATTTACCAAGAAAATAAAAAACCTCATTTATATTTCAGAACAAGCGACAGTCTGTAGGTTTCTCTGAATTGTAACAAAGTTACGCTTAACAATTGCAGGTTTGCCAAAAGTTTAAAATTGCGCATTAATTTTGAAACATTGTTTTGCTCCCTTACCTACCTCTGCTTGTCTTTTATTTTGTTCAGCCCATTGTCATGTCTTAGCCCGCACTTAACTTTACTTTCGATCTTTGCATGATCCCTTTAATGACTACTAGTATGCGTTTTCAGCCTTCGTATTTACCTATACCTACCTAGTAAGTTGAATCCTGGTTCGTTCCGTTGACTTAAATTATTTTGTTACATCAATCATACGAGCTGTTCCCATGTTTTTGTTTCCCATGTACTAAGTATCCCGATGTATTCTGATAATTGGTTACAAAATTACAAATTATTATTATTGTGGAATGTTACACGAATTATTTGAAAAATATTCTTATCTCGTCACACTCTGTCTTGTCAAGCAGTAAAATTGTTTGACCTCGAAATAATAAACATCTCTCACGCTCATACAAGCTACATAAAATATGGTAAGTAGTAATAAATGGGTACCTAATGTCGTTGTTGTCTGAAAAAAATTGCCAGCCTCAATGTAGAAGTGATTGTATTATTGAAACAATGTATTATTTGTAAGTTCTACTTATCCTGAGACATCTAGCATATTATATTGATGTATGAAAGATGCGTTAGGTGTATCCGTAATCAGATCAGTTTCTATGTCCAGTGTCCTGGTTAGATAATATTACACTACTCGGATAACCTTGGCTCGTTGGCACAAGGAGCAACGATTTCTTTGAACAAAACCGAGTAATGTATGAAGAATATTTACATATTTGTAAGTACATAACTGGCAATGTACAAAGAACACGTGTTTCTTACTACCTACATAGTACGTTGCTGATAACGTAAGTCAGTAATGTGAGAGTAACAAGAGGATGTGCTAAATGTTTAGATGAGCCTTACGCCACCAGCGCCATCTAAATATGTCCCAGAAAATACAGCGCTTTGTTGTATGCTCACACTTACGACACAGGATAGAGTAAAATGATAAAATTATCTAATGGCATGTGTCGCCCTCTGTCTATTGTCATAATGGCCACGGTCCAAGATCAAACAATGGTGCAAATCTCTACAAATAAATAACATTTAATTTTCGCCTAGTATACTACAATTGTAACCAGACAGAGTGTGATGGTTAAAAATCAGAATACCATCATTTATGTTGAAACGCACTCAGGTAGGTGTTTTCCGCAAAAATGCACCATATCCTTGCTTCAGGTTGCAATTTTAAATGTTTAAATTAATTATTGTATGAACCTAGGTACTAACGCGTCGGCAGGAACATCCACATGTTTGTTTCATGAAAATATCACAAAGTGCCTATACCTAGAGCTAGACCACTTCATTACCTACAAATCTCATAACTATACAATACTATTAATTACCTACAACTTGTACAAAGTTGATCAAATGCTCAACCACAGAGCACTTATTGGCATTTGAAAGCAGAATATGTAAAATTTAATTTACTACACAAATTTTGTTGATTATCGGTTGGGTACCTATTTATGTATAAATCATTAAATAATACTTTTCATTTCCACTCAGTTTGCCTGGAGAGAAAATAAGCTTTTCCGGAATCATGTTATAAATGAGTAATTATAATGAAAAATATTCGTTGATACATTTTATACGTTTTGTCTTTCATATCCTAAATATATTTTGTCCACCACTACCGTATGTTTTTTGGATTGGCAATATGTATACTAATATTTTATTATTTATAATATTGTCCGGTTCTTAATGGATAACCCCGCTGGTTGTGGGGGGCACCGTGGCCAATCAGGAAAAAAAAAACTATCCGCAGCAGTCTGGGTTTTAAGTTTGAAATTTGATACTTTGTTCACATTTTTGGACACTACGGCAATAAATTTATATAAAATTGCAAATCTTGCTTTTTTTATTTTAAATGTATATATTATATAACTTAAATAATATTGGACAATAATAACGAATTAATTTTCTGTGTGAATAACCGTGAATAAACGGCCTCCCTATGGCGTATTACAAAATGTTTAAAGCTGACACTGTTTGTTTTTTTTTAAAAGCTATTTAAAATAAAAATTGGAATTTAAGATTGTTTTTTATGATAAAGCTACAACTGTGGTATAAAAAAACGTATGGAGACCTGGGGATCGCCAACAGCTTAAAAATATGCCTGAAGTTTTTTAAATAGTATTAAAAACATTTTTTACAGTCAAATTACTGAGTTATTGCCACCTATGTTTCCTTAATTTTTCATAAAACAAAAAAAAAAATTAAAAAAAAAAGGTTTTTTTTTTCGGAAGTCTTTTAGATATTTCTATGGGGCGGTTGGGGTGAACAAAGTTATCAAATTTCAATATGTATATATATATAATACGTATATGTATATAATGTCTGTTACCACTATCGCGCTGCATATAGTATTGGGCATGGTGATTGCACTGTACCTTTTTCACGACGCTTATTACGAATAATGAATAAGTAATACTTAATTGTAATAGGATTTGCTGGAATTTTTGAAGCCGTTAAACAGTTTTTGCCTTTTTCAGTACTACAATCGCCAATGGTACGCATGTATTTTTATTATGTTTATATATAAATATTTTAATGTGTAGGGTATGTTTACTTTGTAAGATTTATCTATTTTTGGAAACAGTAGTATGCTCTAAATACGTTATATTTTTGATGTGAGCGGTCCGATTTTAAATTCAGTGTTTTAGATTGCCGGTATTGTCAGTGATACCGCTCGTGCTGTTTTCAAAAATATCAGTTGGTATTAGATATTTATATTTTTCTCTTTCGGGGAAACTAAATGTTTCATGTTTCATTGAGTCACATCTAATTATTTTTTTAATTTACTATTGAGTGTTGCCCACGGCAAAGTCATGCCCTGGGTTGACGTATTCATTATTTGCTGGTTGTTTAATTCAGGTTCAGGGTATATGCGATTGTTCTACTCGACACCACCGCGCTCTAACGTTGCACATTGCATGACTAGTTTCACCTTCCGACTTGTTAGGTGCTCGCACTGATTTCTTTAATGCTACAAAGTTTATTCCCAGAACATATTTTTATACCTACCTACTTTCAGATTTAAATAAGAACATATTTATGCTTGTTAAATAAGCACGAGGGTGTCTGGGAGTTCTACTTATCGCTGGCAGTTACTATTTAATGTATACTTACAATCCTATCGCAATTTGGTGCAAATAAATATATATTTACTCTTCTTTTAATTTTGTTTGATTTTAAGATGGATATAAAATATCTCGTGATTAATAAAAACAAAGTAGGTACCTCATTAAAGCACAGTCATACCGACATAATATATGTTTCCTACCTACTTGACTTGATGATTTATAAGTGCAAAATAATGTAAGAAGAAAAATAATTGAAATGCACCAGATTGGCCGGTCTTGACGCTTTTACATTTGCTTGCAGTAGATATCACGCTAGTATCGTGAGATGTTAAGAAAATAGTTTTCAGATGGAATTATTTGTAATTCAGTCTCACGGTGAAACCTTAATAAATAACGATTGAAACAAATGTATGCAAATGTTTGAACGCCAACATTGTAACGTAGTTTACAAGCATGATATTAGTGTAGAGTTGCTTTGTTCGGATAGTTGTGCATCTCGCTGTTTCTGTTCTGTTGCAGTACATTGATATCCGGAGCAGCACTCAGTCCAACACCTTCGGAAACCAATGATAACCTATGATACCTTGACTTCTGTAACACCCGCTCCTCTAAATCCCATTCCCTTCTTTATTCAATTCACCATCATCGCAGCGGCGTTACTTTATCGCGACTTAATGATCTTCAGATTCTCATAGATTTGTTCACATTCCGTGACACACAGTAACATATAAACACATCCGGAATAAGGTAATTTTATATTTTTTTTTGTAAATGCTTTCACGTTTGGTGCGATTTGATTATTCAAGTTTGTTGGCACATTAATCAAATAATCACTAGCTTTTTTTCGGGTTGTTGACTTATTACCTATTAGATACTTAGTTTGAATAGCTTCCTTTTTAGTAGAAAGTTGGATTGAATTGATATCTATCGTAAATTATATCGTTTACATATTGGCAAAATCGTCACAATTGTTAAGAGTGAAGTTGATTTTTTTATCTCTAAATCAGACACAAAATTTGAACACATATTTTTTATAGTCATTTATATCTTTCATATCACGATTACGTCTTTCTGTCACCTTTCTCTTTTGTTATATGATTTATGTTCACAAGTAGGTTTGTTACGTTTACTCTCGACCACCTTTTGATTTGTTCCTCGTCAGGCTGCTGCTGAATGCATTGGTCGTTCTTAAATAATGTTGCATCCTCTTGTGCCACTTAAATGTTAATTGTAGGAGTAATCAAATCATTATTTCAAGACCTGAAGCACGGTTTTGTGCTTACATGAGTGCGAGATTTTACCATAATAGTTAATAGTAAATGCAATTATTATTGGAACATAATTTAACGACGACATCATTGGCATATAATTATTGTGTGTAATTTGTTATTCGATGTGAATTTAATGTTCCATTATGGAATGGTATGTTTATGTCGTCTCGTAAATATTTATCCTAAAAACGCGATCGCAAAAGCTCAATCTTTATTAATTTAAATATACCTTGATCAACTTGTCATTAAGTTTATTAATTTTATTTGGTCAATAAATGTAATATGTACATTATGGTATGCAAACATATTATAAAAGAAAACATGGGTTTATAAATATAATATAATATACATATTATATTTAGTAACCCATGCATATTGTTGTGAAAAGCTCATCATTGGTACGCTGATCTCTTATCAAGACTCGCTTGCTTTTGCAATCGCGCCGTGCTAGACAATGTTCGTTTAGAGTAAGAGTTGGTGTAATGGTGCGCAGGGTAGCGACAACAACGGGGGAGCCGTGCCCGGTACATCCGCATGTGCATTGCGTCCCGAGAACGCACTCGATGCGTTACTAGACGAGCTGCAGACGTTCTCGAAGGCGGGCGGGAGCGGGGCGGGCGCGCGCGGTGACGGCCCGCTGAGGCGGCTCGCCTCGTACCCGAGCGGCAGCGACACGGACGCCTCGCCGTCGCCGCCGGTGCGCGCACGTGGCCAGCGTCCCACCAAGCCGCCCGTGCCGGAGCGGCACCCCGAGCTGCTGGCGTTGGCCGCGCGCCGTGCGCCGCCGCCCCCCCCGCGCACCACCTCTCGCTCGCCGCTGGCCTCCCCCACCTCCCCCTCTCCGACCCCGTGCTCCTCGGACTCCGAAGACCGCCACTCGCTGCTCGAGCACCGACACCAAGAGCTGCTCAAGAAGCAGCGCGCGCTGCAGGAGCAGTACGCGCGCCTGCAGATGATTCAGCGCAGCGGCGCCGTTCTGCCGCCTAACGCTCAGCCTGACCTCAAGAAGACTGGTAGCGAATCGAACTTGCTGACTAAACTGAACCTCAACTTGGCCATCACGGGGAGCATGAATCAGATCAGCGGGAACAACGGAGCCTACGTCGCTCGCACCTATAACGACAGCGAAAACGAAACGGACAACGACAGTGACATTTCGATCAATAAAGTTTATGAAACGGACATTCTGTGACTTTTGCTGATAGAAAATGAATTATAAGTTGTATTACCGAAGCACCGCACCAACGAGTTTGAAACGACACCATCTAGAAAGGATCTTCTATCAGTATATCGTCAGAGAATAAAAACCAACTGTAATCCCTATAACTGCGTACCTATGCATACTTTGCGTTTTTGATCTTCTGATTCACGTTAAGCCCTGACCACTACTTTAATTTTCTCCATTTTAAATAAGGATACTGTGAAACGGGCTACGATATGCATAATGTAGGTTCTTTTCTTCTAGTGCCAAACAATTGTTAGATATTAGTAGGATAATTCACACCACTTAATTTGTATTGTAGTCAAATATTGTAGTACATAGGTAATCCTGTATGGTATGTTGTTACGATTTGTTATTACTTAATTTGAACTTTACTGTACTTTAGATTACTCAAAAATGTTTATTAAAATACGTAGGTTCTTAACTTACCTAGGTATAAAATCACAACGATATTAACTAAAAGATTATTCAGTAAAAGCAAACTTAATTTTAATCTTATTTAAATTACCCATAGTAATTAAGTAATTGGACACATTGACACTAATATTATTATCTACAAGATCCAAATGATATATTGGTATTAATTTTCAACTAACAGACACGTTTTTTTATGTTAAAAATAATACATTTTCTCCAACAAACTAGCTTAAGCCAATTTATGTGTAAAATCTGAGTGTTGTATGATGTAGTCAAGATAGTCACCAATGTATTTTCTAATTAAAAAATATCGTGTATCAATTTCATTGTAGTAACTTTATAGTAAGACAGTTATAGTCAAGTTTACCATTTGTCATGGTCATCGTACGATTATACGATAAAACAATTTTCACATATCACCTGTGAAAATATGATATAGCCATATTAGACGATAAAACCATTTTCATATATCACCTGTGAAAGTATATAATATAGCCATATGAGTATATACATTCGGTATACTTATACCTACATATGAAGGCACCTACACGACATCTTTAAAAAAAATACAATGTTATTGTTACATTCCCATAGCTCAATAAGTACTTAGGATTACATTTATCTACTAACCTAACTTACACAACATACACAAGTAGGTACCTACCCATCTAAATTTGTACTTGTAAAACTTTTGGCTACAATATAATTATTAGCCATTCTGTAGTACTTAGGTTAGGGAGGTACCGCATTTTATCACCACACCACCACATATTTAAAATAAAAATTTCAATAAATTTTATGTACGATTGATATTGTGACTCACTGTACGTTGTCAAATTTGTTGCTCTTTATTGCATAAAATATATTACATTTTACACTTCTGAATGTTTTTAATAATAAGTTATTGTTGTAAGATTTATACTTTGCCTCGTGTCTATGTTTTATCGCTACATTTTTTAAATAATGAGTTATCTACCAATATAACATATACGAATGTTTCGCAATGTTTCTTCTTGGCCAAGTGGTCGCATTTTTTTTTACTTGGCTTGTAACTTGTAACTATATAAATGTATGTAATATTTAATAAATTTAGTAGAAATGTATGATGTTATCTCCGAATAAACGTCTTAAAAAAAATCCATGGTTTTACTAGCTGACGCTAAACTACTTAAAAGGTATAATTTATAAAAATCTAGCAATCGTTTAACTCTCTATGTAACATCAGTAAACGTGCAATGATTGTCAAATAACGATTTAGGTTTTTTTTTTTACCGCATGCAACATGGATGCACCGTTTGGATGATTCGAATACAAATTAGAATATACTAACCTAACCTATACGAGGTATTACGTAATAATTATTTATGTTTTATGATATATAGGTTACTGGATTGTTCGGTGTTAGTTACGTGCAGATTTAATAATTCCGGACATTTACTTTGCATGATATTAGTATGATTGCTAAGTTTTTTTATCCAACTGCCTTAGCATAACCCTCCTTGGTTACGTTTTTCGAGAGTATGTATGTACGTACGCCTATTTCATTGACATTCGCTGCCCTACAGTCTAAAGGGTAAAAATAAAAAATGTGGAGGTTTCTGTTTAGGCCGTACATCTTGAAAATATTTTTTTACCGATAATAGATAAGTAAGCTACGGAACTAAGTTAGGGTAAATAGGCATACAAGAAAACGATTTTGTGTCACAAAATTGTGTATTGAATTATTGGTTAAATCAGTATAATCTATTAATACAAATTGAATCTGAACATAAAATGGCGGAATGCTCTGATACAGTACAATTCAAACTTATACTATACGATGAGCTAAGGACAGCGGCTTATGAAACACGACTTAAACATAGGTAGGTACCAAAATATATCAATTTTGCGAACAGTTAAAAAACAAATTAGGTACAATAAATATGTTATGCGCCGAGTAATTAATAGAGTAATTTTTTCCATAATCTTGTAGAATATCATTTATATCAGAAACAGAATATTAGCACCAGTTACAATAATTGAATTAATTTAGAAGTCAGCTTACGTAAAAAAACAAAGAATATCGCTCGCCACTGCGAAAATAGTGTCATACTTTTCGCCTAAAAATATGTGAACCTCAATTTTGACACCTTGGCAAAGAATAGCTGAATGCAAACCGCAGCTCCGGTGGTTTTGGCGGAGAGGAAAGACTTAAAGAAATCCTTTCTCTTTTTATCTAATCACAATATTCACATCTCTCGTCAGAAATGTGAACTTGTAAAGCATTAAAATTATTTGAATATTTTTATTGTAACACACATTTCGGCGATAAATTAACTTCCAAAGATGATGTAATATCCTTGCTTCATTATAAAAAGCACACACATTTGTGTGTGACAGAATATCGAGTTTTCTGATGTATGATACCATATAATAGGTGGTTTATTAAGGTGCGTTATCTCTTCTCAGAGCGGAGCCAGCCCACGCAATTACAGGCACCTTAAGTCACACCGTAAAGCCACTTCATCGGTCATCATCATCAAGTCAATTTGTTTTCTGTGCACATTAATAAAACTTTGTTGCTGTTCTATCTCAATATGAATCAAATCGCCGTGGACAAGAAATCGTGTTTAATAGCAACATGCGTTTCTCGGGTGCCTGCCTTACAACTACGGGTACCTATACCTAGCTAGCCGAATTACTACGCAGACACTACTATACTAAGTATACAGATTTCACGTCATTACACTTAAAAGATTACAAACGCTTTTGGTCACATATTAGGATAAAATTAAGCACTAAATCCTAAAACTTAAATTTACAATTATGTTCATAACAAATACATACAAATTAAGAATAAGCATGAAATATTTTATAATTATAATAAATCACAGTCCTTTGCCTTTAGTTCGGCCACTCTAGGAATTGTAAGAAGTCGTGCGCGACTGTTTCATAACACAAATGTACGTTACGTATTAATAAGCGGGAAGCGATCCGTGTACAGTCGCCTGCAATAATATGGACGCACTTCAAATTTGAAAAATTACGTCTCGGGACTAAATTTCAGTAATATGCATCCAGAAATAATTATCTAAATAATGTCACCAATATTTTTTTTTAAAGTTTATTCATTTGTGTCATTATTATGTATCCATCATCAAAACAATTATGTAAACACTTCATTTTTGCAAAAATATAGATGTTATTTGTTGAAAAATGATCTAACCAGTAAGCATTCCAACAATATTTACAAATGTTATTATGACACAAAAATTCACAACCCACGTCGGGACTCGAACTCGCGTCTTTTCCTAAAGCCGGAAACGCTCTAACCAACTGAGCTACGGGGGTACCGACGTAGATTCCAAATTGTAGTGTCATATCTCTCAGCTAAAGCGCTGAAATGTTTGTGTCATATCTCTCAGCTAAAGCGCTGAAATGTTTGTGTCATCTCTCTCAGCTAAAGCGCTGAAATGTTTGTGTCATATCTCTCACCTAAGGCGCTGAAATGTTTGTGTCATATCTCTCAGCTAAAGCGCTGAAATTTTCGTGTCATAATAACATTTGTAAATGTTGTGACCAAGTGCAATCACCTGAAATACAAAAATTTGATTCCAACAATATGTCTTACTTTCACAGATATGTATATGTCAGCGTTAGATTGTAAGCACCGTCCGTTTGTAATATGCCTCGGCATATTGTAAATGGTCGGCAAAAATGGTGATCGATGATGAACCCGTCGGGACACGACCTCTCCATCCTGACAGAAGTCGTCCTGTGGTTTCAGTTCTATTTCTGATGGAACTAGATCGAGAACGGGGGGCACCGCGTGAAGGATAACCACTAGGCTTGAGTTACAGGATTCGATTGTACATGCCTGTAAGGCCATTCGCTTACCTCACCCTCTTGAGGGGAGAGTGAGGCAGGTCTGTGTCTATGCTAAAGCAAGCGGCAGAACTAGAGAAGCTAGAAATGTTAGTTGCTGTTGACAATTTGCTGACCGTTTGCAATATGACGAGGCATATTACAAACGGACGGTGTTTACAATCTGACGGTGACAGACGCATATTACAAACGGACGGTTTTTACAATCTCACGGTGACATATACATACGTATACTGATTTGGAGTTAATTATATGTAATTGTTAATTATATATTTGTCTGGCTACTTGTAACTAGCTACCCGAGATATTTCCCTGCTATTTTGGGTAGGCAGGTGATCTTTTTTTCTAGTGATCTACTACTTCATATTTGCACCTACATATGAACGGAAAACTCTTCACGCGTGTCAGACTCGCACTTGACCGCTTTAATATTATGTAAAAAAAAAAGAGCATAATGAAAGGCTGACCTCGGCTTCAACTTGTCATCTCCTGAACATCAGCCGGGTAAACTACGTTTGCGCCACAAGCACTTACGAAATACATTACATTGCACGTTTTTGCTCTCTATGAGTATTTTGACGGCGGATTTTTTTTATTGTACGACGGGTTGTGCTTTGCCTTCACATCCACTGATTTTTCCAACTTATGATAAGGCCGAAGGTGGAAGCGCACTTCACCCGGAATCCTCAATAATATGAGGAACTGGATATCTTACCTGTAAATGCCGGAACACAACAATTTAAGAATTGTTGTTATTTCGACAGAATTAGGTAAGAAGCCATCTTAAGCATGTCTACATTATTTGTTTTGACATTGGATACATTATTCTGACAGAAACGAATGATTACATTATTTTGAACCCTTTGTTGGATACATTATTACGAAAATTTGTATTGTGACATAATTTTGAAAATCATGAAATGTAACGCATTATATTTATGTAGGATACTGTACTTACAACCGTGTGCCGTCGACAATGTATGCATGTAGAGATCATACGAGAACTGAAAATGTTACAAAACACCTCGAAAGGGAAAGCATGTGTTTTTAAAATAATAAAATAATATTGCTTTTACTGTGTTCTACAGCTTGTCTAGGCAGCCAGGTCTGGCCACTCTGGGCGAGACCGTGTCAAGCGGATTAATTTGGCGTTCACGAAACACGTCGAGTTGGGATAATAAAACTCGCCGCAATTGTTTTCACATAACTATAGTAAAGAACTCACAGGTGGGTATATTGACTATAGAATATATCTACAGCTTACAACGAATGTGAGTGTACGAATGTGTAATACAAAGATAACATCTACATTATCATTATCTACATTAAAAGCTCGTAGTCAAGCTTACAAGTACATTTGTTCATTGGGATCCACGAAAGGATCCATACGGTATCGCGGCTTGGAAACATTGAGACATGTGGTTATTCAATGGTTCCAAAACGCTTACATACACGGTTTATTACCAGAAGCAGTGCTTCATTGTGTCGTACACCTCATTCAATATTAAAACCTCACAAAACCAACTAGCAACTTTTTGAAAACAGAGAAAAGCATCAAAATTCAAATTATAGACATTGGACTCGGTGGTGGAAATCCGATTTTGCTTTGCATTCTTAACAAAATACAACATTTGCCGAGGTACTATCGACGTAATGGTACTAAACCTGATACAGATAGTATTAACGACAAACAACATTTCCCACAGTACCATCAATGGTACATCCCATAGTATCACGGTAAAAAAACGTTTGGAAACGTTTGGCATGAGTCCATATAAATATGTTTGTTATTTGTATCAATAAACACACATTCCTGTTGGTCAATAACTCAAAAACTGTCTTAAAGTAAGGCAACACATCCAAAATAATGGAATATGGCTTACAGTATTTAATACGTGAAACAAAGTGAATCGTCCAGAGCGTAACAAAAGTTGAAGTTAGTTTCGTGATTATGTTTCACGATTACCTGATAAATTAGCTTTGACTGATTCAGTTGCACAAGTTCGCACTGAAAAAGCCGTAAGTTTATTGGCACAACGCGGCCAAAACACGAACTAATGTACAACCGAGGCCTAAAATGTGACTGGCAGTCCGGCCAAGACACCGGCGCCCTCTCTCGTTCAGTACGATCCCGGTTCTGCAGACAGATTGCATGGTAGCTGTGATGTGGTGTACTGAGGGGGGTCACGTGACAGCGTGTGACGTCACGTCACGGGTCCGACGGCGAGCGCAGCGCGTGCAACACGTTACCGTGGCCCGCCGGCCGCCGCCGGTCGAGGAACGTCTTCAGCTGAGTCGCAGATAACTGACTAGTGGGCGCCTGCAAATGAACACAATGCCCTATATGTATATTATATTGTTACTATACGTGAAAATCTGTAATTAGCTTTCTGTTATTATTACTGTAATCTATCTAAGATAAAATAGCTGTTGGTTTTCCAATACATTAAATAATTAAGTAATATTTATTAATGGATAAATAGAATGTGGGTAACATATATACCTCGTCGAACCAGGGGTCGGCGAGGGCTTGGGCGGGGGCGGCGCGACGCGCGGGCGCCCCCTCCAGCAGCGCGGCGATCAGCGCCCGCGGCCGCTCGCCCACGGCGCTCCAGTGCTCCGCCGGGAAGCAATAGTCGCATTTTATTATATTTGCCGTCGTCTCTTCCACCGACTCGTCTAGGAACGGTGAAAGCTGAAATAAAATAAACATTAGTTACTAGCTCGCCTCTCAAGATCCCACACCGTTAGAAGCTCGCTCGATGTCTGTAACGAAAGCTTCGTAATGTGTCGTGAATGTAAACTAGCCTCCGCATAGGTCGTGCCTCTATAGTCATCGAGATGAAACCAGGCCATTCCTACAAAACTTTAGCTAGATTATGTTTCGACATTCACCGCTTTATGGGATTGGAATACGAAACACATGAAAGGTGTTTTTGTTTAAGTTGACCCTGCCACCTGGGAGGAACATGTGTTCATCTCGGCGCTCTACCTTAAACAACAAAGTAAACGTGTTTAGAAGTTTCTAGACGTCTGGCTCCAGGCCATCCTATATATATATAGACATACAACTCTGAGTGGGGAGCTCTTTTGTAACACCTGTAACCGCATATTTAAGAGTACTTCTTTTGAGAGTACCTCTATAGAGTTCATGCTAGGAAAAACAATGTATTTTTTTTTTGCTTAATGTCGCCGCAACCAAAACCGGTTAAGTGGACTATAAATATTGTTACGAGCTGGTTCGTAACAATTAAAATGCTTATTACTCAAAATAAGACGTTTAGCACCGAACGAATTATTCTCAAACACAGTACAACACTACTTAGTTATACTACCGAATAGTGATTCGGTAGTATCGTAACAATAACTCAAATATCACTTAATGTTATCTCGCTGTATCGTAATCGAATACTGCCTTGCATCCGAATCGCGCGGCACATTTATATCCAGTCTATCGAATGATCTAGTAAGCGCGGGAATGGTCGCGGCATTAACTGTTGCGTAATCTGGGACTCTATTGTATTCGGCGCGGCGGTCATAAATCATTATTTTGTGTTTTTTATAAACAAGCTATTGTATTATTTTCGCGGAACTATGCGAAGGCATGTGATGATACTAGACTTTATTCTAGACTAGATTCTGATTGGCGTAGCAATATACTCACGCCTGTCAGAAAGACGTATAAGAAGACGCCGGCGGCCCAGGCGTCCCACGCGGGGCCGGGCGGGCGGCCCAGCACGCACTCGGGCGGAGCGAACTCGAGCTGCGCGGGCGCCGGCGGCAACACCTCGCGGGCCGCCGCCGACGACGCCGCCGACGACGCCGCCGCCGAGCCCTCGCCGCCGAGCTCCACCGCCGAGCCCAGATCGATCAGCTTCACTTGGGGTGATCCGCTGCTCAGCTCCACCAGGATGTTCTCAGGCTGAAATACAGCACCGTATATACATGACTTGCTTTGGTGCTATCTATAAGTATGTGTGCCGTTCATCTGTTAAACATCAATGTGAATGAGTATTTACTGACACTTTTAATTTCAACGATAGAAAATTTCTACATGTGCACTAAATCTAGAATAAATTTAATGTTTTATGGTGGATATTAACTAGGAACTTTGATCAGTACGCTAAACAGGTGGATTGAAGATCACAGACACACAAAAGCGCTGTTGCTCCGATACCAGACTAGATGCACCATTGATCACAAAATGTTCTTACAAACCCTTCCGAGCAAAAAACATGTCGCCAATTATTTGACTATAGTTTATTACTATTTCTCTAAATCTCTGCAATGTAGACAAAATTGGGTCATATCACATCACATCGCAAAGATGTGCCTCGTCCGGGATTGGAACCCAGGAAGGACCTCTGGATCGAGAGCTACACAACCTATCACTAATAGACTACGGAGATGTGTTAAAAGTAATACCAACAGAAATATATTCGGAAAATCAAAAGCAGCATTTGAAATGCGGAAAGTTTGACCTATAGCTATTCCTGGAATAGTCACTAAGTGAAATTGGCATCCGAGTAATTGTCGCAGAGAGCTTGTCCGTGTTGGATGGGAGGCTGCGGCTTTACCGAAGGTACGCTCAAAGTAGATACAACTTCTTCCAACTTCGATAACTAGATTAAGTAGGTGCCTCTGTGACTTCACGATTTCAAACAGGCGGTACAATTGACGTTTCGAAGTGATCTTAAAATATGTCAATGTATAAAAAAAAATACTCAAGGTCAACTTTTTTTATTTGACTTTGACGAGAGTTGGGGGGCTTCAATAAAAATGGCGTTTCTTGACATCCCAGCTTCATATTTTCAACATTAAGAAGTTATTTTGGCTGGAGACAATAACTTATTAGGTACCTAACTTAGGTAAGAAATGTAGTCCTTCAGGTTAAGTAGGTACTTAACCTGAAGGACTACATTTCTTCAACTTTCTCTGTTTTTTTATTGTACGACGGGGAAGCACTTGGTCTTCAGATACGATAAGGCGGATGGTGGAAGCGCTCTTCACCCGGAATTCTCAACAGACTGAGAAACTGGCTTTTTCATTTCACGTACTATATGATACAACACCCAATCACAGAACAAACATCTATATTCATCACACAAATGTTTGTCCTGGGTGGGAATCGAACCCACAGCCTACAGCGCAGAAGGCAGAGCTACTACCAACTGAGCTATGAGGCTTGTTAAGTAAAGAGTCAAGAATGATGGTGATAGGTGGCTAGCTATCACCATCAGTCCTATATCCATTGTTGATTACATTATATTGGCCTTCTGTGTTGTAACATTGTTTGTATGTGCTGTTAGCTATCCTTTCGAATAAATAAATAAATAAAATGTGTAAAATAAAGGTATAGGTACCCTGACGTCGAGATGTGCGACACGGTTGTCGTGCAGGTAGGCGAGCGCGGAGAGCAGCTGCCTCGTGCAGTGCGCCACGGTCCGCTGCGTGTACCGCTGAGCGTCGCGCGCCGCCCACTCGAGCAGCGCGCCGCCGCCCACGAGCTCCAGCACGAGCGTGGTCGCGCCGGCGCGAGGCACCTCCGCCCACAGCGCCAGCGCGCGCGCCACGCCCCCGTGCGCCGCGCCGCACAGGATGCGGTACTCGCGCGCCGCGTCCGCGCCTCTCGAACATAACACCTGCAGGCAGCACCATCGTTTTACTAACGGACCGGCGCACGTACACATACACCGTCACGTGACCCGGAGTCACGTGACCGGTCTATACAACATTTTCTCTTTCCTTTGCGTTAACGCCAAAAGGAAGTTAATTTTCTTCCAACCATGTTCGCACATAGGCATTACTTCCTCGACTTCTTCCTCTAATCGTATCAGGAACCCACATACCTAGTTGTCTTAATGGTCCACAGACCATCAGGCATACGGCGTGTCTAGACCCTCTACAATCACTTTTTTAAACGTTATTAAACACTTTTAGCGATGTTTCTGCACTAGCAGCACGGGACCTTAATTGAAACGAAATCCTCCACGAAAGCTTATGGCTGAACCCACATTCCATTCTAATACACTTGCAGAGTGTCAAATGATTTGCCCTCTACACACAGGGTGTCAATGGTCAAGGGTAACTTACTACAAGGGTAATTCTATTAAACGGTAGATTTCCCGACACATAGGTAGGATACAAAATGTTAATAAATTAAAGGGTGAATTTTTAAAATGTTTACTATTTTTACCGTTCGATGTAGTTAAAATAATTATGATAAAATAAAAACCAGCCAGGCGTGAATCTAACAGATAGAACTTAATGAAAAAAAAAAATGGCATTTTAGCCTCGAAATACTAAGAGTGCGTGTCCGACTCACACTTGGCCGATTTATCTGTAAACAATTGTAATGTAGCAAGACCTGTTTGAGCGCGACTCGTTGCGCGGTGCCGGTGTCGCGCGCGGCAAGCACGCGCGCCGTGCGGCCGCGGCCGAGCTCCTCCTCGAGCGCGTAGCGGCGCGCGAACTGGTCTCGTTGCCACGTGGGGCCGCCGCCACCCGCCGCCGGCGAGGCCGCGCCAGCCGCACCGCTCGCCGCGCACACCAGCCGGAAGCTGTACTGGCCCGCCCCCAGTTCCTCCAACGTGAGCGCGCCGGCTGTGGCGGGAGCCTCGCTCGCGCGCCGCCACTCGCCCTCGCCCACGCGGCAGTACTCGACGTGCGCCGGCGCCGGCTCCTCCCACTGCACGGCCAATCCACCCCCGGGGTGCGCGCTCACCGCAGGCGCGCCCGGCTCCTTGCCGGCGCCCCCGACGACCAGGCGCGCCGACGACTGCACGCCACCGAGCTCATTGGACACGAGGCAGCAGTACACGCCCGCGTCGGACGCGCGGCAAGCGTGGATTGTCAACGAGGCGAGCCCGTCGGCCGCTAGTGCGATAGCGAACCGACCACCGTGTCGCAGCGCGCGTGTTTCAGGCGCCGTCTTGCGCCACGAGGCGGAGACGCGCGAGCCGACTGCGCGACACGAGAGCGTAGCGCTGGCGCCCACCGCCACCGTCACGTCGCTGGCGGGCGACGACAGCTCGGGCGCGCGCAGCTCGCTGACGGCGCCCTCCTCGCCGGGCGGAGACGCCGCGCCGGGCGCGCCGCCGCCTCCGCCGCGCCTTAGCTTCAGGCCCCAGGCGCGCTTTGACAGACCCTGTCGCACCACACTCACTGATCACCTCTTCACCGTCTCAAGCAATGCATGCAAGCCCACACGTCCCTCTCCTCTTGTTAAGATACTTTATAATAATTTAAATATTTACACAAAGTCGGTAACACCATTCCTACGCACGATTGAGCTTAACGCGTGAGTTAGTCTTTAAATTAAGTAGCATGCGGTTACGGTCTAATAAACCCCACTAGCGAACCTACAACAAAAGAAAAAGTACTAAGCAGTGAAGTAAAAATAAACATAGCATATAAATAGTTAATTTTCAAGAACAGATAAATAGGAAGATAATGGTATTAATAAAAATGATGTAGCATGGCGTAGAAAGTATAAACTTACAGAAAAATAAGATAAAATACATAATAAAAATAAAATTAAGTAGTTTTATGATGCAAAATTAATAAAACAAAGTGGTTGTAAATGAATCGCGAGTGCAACACAATGCAGGTGAACAGATCGCCCGCAGAATCAGACAATAAACCTCATGTATCTATCCTCCGTTACCTATCGAATCGCATTCAAATTCATAGAATGAAAACTCGTGACTCTTTCAGGGAACGTTTTTAAGAAATTGGTATTCTTACAGTTCCCAATACATTTATGAAAATCTAATGCACGCTAACAGAAACATTGATGAGTTTAGTAAAAGAAGTGATGTACATAGTGTTATTAATAGAAATAAAATAAATTCATAGGAAACTGTGTAGGTACGATTCTACAATAAGCTTCCTGAAAGCGCAACCAAACTCTTTGCTCGTAAATTCAAATTGTGTATTAGGTCCTTACATATGAAATTAGCGTTTTGTCGTACTGGCCACTTTGATCTTAAATATCTCCTCTTTGGTTAGGAATTCCAAATTCAAATTTAAACAGCTATTTACTCATGCATTTGTGTTTCGAAAACCGTAATTCATTTGTTTTTTTCTCTTTTGCTTTTTTTTTCTGCGTCACTCATTTCACAAAATGGAAAACTTGAAATATCGCATTATTTACGAGTACGAGTTCCACCGTGGCACCAGTGCTGCAGAAACGGCTCGAAGGATTAATGATGTGTATGGTGGTGGTGTCGCAAAAGAAAACGCGGTGCGTTTTTGGTTTCAACGCTTTCGTTCTGGAAATTTCGACCTGCAGAACAAGCCCCGTGGACGTCCGGAGACCAAGGTCGATAATGATGAATTGAAGGCTATTGTGGAAGCAGATCCATCGCAAACCACATCACAGTTAGCTGCAGGCTGCGGTGTTAGTGACAAAACCGTTTTAATCCACTTGAAGCAAATTGGGAAGGTGAAAAAGCTTGAAAGGTGTACCTCATGAATTGAGTGAAGCAAACCGACAAACGCGCGTCGACTGCTGCGTTACATTACTCAACCGGCACAATAATGAAGGAATTTTAAATCGGATCATTACATGTGATGAAAAGTGGATCCTGTACGATAATCGTAAATGCTCATCGCAATGGCTGAACCCTGGTGAACCAGCAAAATCTTGCCCCAAGCGAAAATTGACTCAATAAAAGTTACTTGTAAGCGTTTGGTGGACTAGTGCCGGTGTCGTACACTATAGCTTTCTTAAATCTGGTCAGACGATTACGGCTTATGTCTATTGTCAGCAACTGCAAACCATGATGGAAAAGCTCGCTGTTAAACAACCGAGACTTTTCAATCGCTCTACGCCACTGCTGCTTCAAGACAACGCTAGACCACACACGGCCCAACAGACGACTACCAAATTAGAGGAGCTTCAATTGGAATGTCTAAGACATCCACCGTACTCTCCGGACCTTGCTCCAACAGATTACCATTTTTTTCGAAATTTGGATAACTTCTTGCAAGGAAAAAAATTCAATTCCGATGAGGCAGTCCAAACCGCTTACAAAGATTTCATTGATTCCCGTCCGAATGGTTTTTTTAGTAAAGGGATCAATGAACTACCTATAAGATGGCAAAAGTGTATAGATAGCAATGGTACATACGTTGATTAATAAAATATATTTTAATATGAAAAAATTGCCTTTATGTTCCTCCCATACAAAACGCCAATTTCATATGTAAGGACCTAATATAAAGAATAATTTCATATATAGTGCCTACTACAAAATAAGCGACTATAAGAACACGTGAGCCAATGTTTCTATACCAGTTGACAGCTAATTGGTGATTTCTCAATTTTAACAAACTGCCCACTAGTAACTGCCGCTCGAACTTTGCTATCGATTTCTATATATTCCGTTCGAAACACAAAACGTTTCCGTGATCTATTTCATTGTTTGTCGTCATTAATTTTTTGAATCAGTGAATACGCTATCAGACAGGAAGCGGTCCAGCCAATGGGTATTACATTAATCAATATGCAGCCATATCAGCCCATCCTGAAATATCGTATGCAGACATTACATCTCTCACTTGCACTGGCTGAGATTGAAAGAGCACCAATATTAAGTATCAAGGGCGTATTTACCGCGACTTCCACAGGTTTTAACAAAGAGTTGCCAGGGTGTTATGAATAATATTATCAATGCAAACTCGAATTGGATTTTTCATTAAAAACCGGTTTTGCAAGCACTTACACCGGATTGAGCAGAGAGATTGAGATAAGCAGCATGGTTTTGTAAAAAATAGGTCCACTGTAAGTAATCTGCTAGAGTACAAAAATTATCTCTGTCAGGCTTTTGCTGAGCGAAGTCAAGTCGACGCAATTTACACCGATTTCTCTAAAGCTTTCGATAAAGTTAACCACCGTTTATTATGTCATAAGCTTTTCCAATATGGATTCCATGGAACTTTATATCGTTGGATATGCTCTTATCTACAGAATCGGAGTCAATTAGTCGCTTTAAAGGGATTTCTGTCATCGCCAGTGATAGTGACATCGGGTGTTCCTCAAGGATCTCATCTTGGGCCTTTATTCTTTGTTTTGTTTGTGAATGATCTTGTAAATCGTTTGTCCTGTAAGTGCCTCCTGTACGCTGATGATTTGAAAATTTTTAAGACCATCTCTGGGACACGGGACTGTTATTCATTGCAAAACGACTTAGATACCGTTTTTCAATGGTGCAATACTAATCTAATGACTATAAACGTTGACAAATGCTTTGCAATTTCGTTTACAAACAAACGCAATAAAATTCTAAATGACTACAAAATTGAAGGTCGAACTTTAAGCCGCTCTTATATTGTGAAGGACTTAGGAATATTGTTTGACGATAAACTCACCTTTCATGCGCATCATCAACATATTATAACAAGAGCCAATCAACTTCTAGGTTTCATTCTGAGATCGACAAAAGTTTTTAAGAAGAATCGCAGTGTAATATATCTTTTCAACTCTCTAGTAAGAAGTATATTAGAATATGGTAGCCCGATATGGTCCCCTAATTACAAAGTGCATATCTATAATATTGAACGGATTCAGAGAAAGTGTTTAAGGTTATTATGTTATCGCTTGCAACCTGGCCGTCTGAGCTTGAGTTACGAAGAAAGATTAAGTAAATTTCAGTTGGAATCCCTAGAAACTAGGCGTAAATACTTTGATCTCATATATCTCTATAAAATAATTCACTCTCTCATTGACTCCCCTCATTTATTATCGATGATATCGTTTAACATTAGATTCAGAGCACGAAATTCCAATAAAATCAATATATTTATACTTCAAGTTTATAAAAATAATATCTCTTTTTATAATCCTTTAACTAGAATGTTACGCCAGTACAATGATTTACTGAAAGAATTTAGTCAAATTGACATCTTTGTTCGCAACTTAAGCCAATTCAGTAAACAATTAAAATCTATTTTATATACCAATTCCTAATTTGTCAACCCGTAGAACTCTGTTATGTTAATTGTTGTCATGTTTTTGTTCACATTTTTTTTTTAGTCTCCGTTCGTTACCAAATGTATTAACTTAGTTGTAAGCACATGTTTTTTACCTTACAATCTAGATTTGTACCTTAGTTTTATTTTTTTAGTTGTATTTTTAATTGGTTGTAAAGTGTATTGTGTTTAATAAATAAATAAAATAAATAAATAAATTGAAAAACAAGAAGGACAATTACCTATATAAATATTTCGTGCATTTAATGCCTGTGTATTTAATTAGTACCTTTATGAAATTATCTATTAAGGTGTATTGTTTTGTACAGTTAGTTTTTGTTTCTTATTTTCTGTGTTTCATAACCCTGATTTGAATCCATCACTAAGCGAAAAGACCGCTCATTCTACCTCTTAACATAATTTAATGTTTCTGTATTTAGTTACCATTTTGGCACACTTACAATAAGGAATACTTGTTATATATTGTATTGTATAATAGGTATAATAGTAATGTACTTATCTATAAAAATAAATTAACTCCATTCCCTAAAAAATATGTATTTACTAGTATACTGATTAAGTACTAGTTAAATTAAATGTCAATTATTTTTTTTTATACGACGGGGAAGCGCTTGGCCTTCATCTCACCTGGTAACAAGTTAAGATAAGGCCGAAGGTGGAGGCGCACTTCACCCGGAATCCTCAACATACTGAGGAACTGGCCACCAATATCAGCTTTTCGTCATAATTATATTATCTTGAAGCCTTGGTATTGTTTTTATTATATTGGCAGCACTACAACAGTCGACGGCTTGTTATATCATCCGTTTTAAGAGTAATTTGGTTAAACACGATTTAATTGAACTCAACAATAATAATTGCGAGACGTATTCTACGTCCAATCCACTACCACTCTTCCGATTCTTTTAGACGAAATACCTACCTAGTTCTTTCAATACAAAAGGTAAGTATACAACATAGTAAGGAGTTAAAACATTTTATAGAAAAAAGTTCGATCACAGTCCGATCAGATGCTTCGTATATTTTAAGAATTTATATCAAGCTAAACTACATTTGTAATGAAGGTGACTTAAGAAAATGAAGGATTTTATAGATTTTTGACGATTGCGATCATTTTGTATTTTATGATTGGTATTTTTATTGAAGTCGAGTTATCGCGGTAGGCTATTTTTTTTTTATTGTACGACGGGTAAGCGTTTGGCTTTCATATCACCTGTTTACAAGTTGAGATAAGGCCGAAGGTGGAGGCGCACTTCACCCGGAATCCTCAACAAACTGAGGAACTGGCTAACTTACCTCTAAATGCCGGAACACAACAATTTTAGAATTGTTATTATGCGACAGAATTAGGTAAGATGGTGGTAGCTAGCCCGGCGGACTTAAATGAAGTCCTACCAAGCACCATGACTAGTATTTTAGTAGCGATAGGTACTTACATTGGTGTGGGGCGGGGAAGTGGGGCTGACAGCCGCACTCCCCCCACCCTTCTTCGACTCGTCGTAGCGGATATCCGTGGGTAAGTTGATTGTGTTCGCCTTGGCGTGAGGGCGCTGCAATCGCGAACGCAGCTCCGGCGCGCCCGTGCCCGGTGGCGAGGTCTTACGCTGCCTTGAAGGGACGGGATAGGAAAATTAACAAAAAAAAAACGTAATAAAACAAAAAGGGCACTCCAGCTTCCGCGACATTTCCTTTTAATGCAGTCAGACACATACTTACTTGTACTGGCGCCAATAGATAGGCACCGGCTACCTGTTTTCTACGTCAATAGCAAAAGAAAATCTGTCGCTTCTAGAAAACAATAACGATTTGATGTGTGTTCTCTTAGATCCTCATGAAATGTACCTAGCTAATACCTACGCGTTGTTAGCTAATGCAGATAGCTGTGTTTGGCGTTTGTCGAATCGAACCACACTGAGTGAGTATATCCATAGAAAATATCAATAATTGATTAGTAGTGGTTGTTACACTCATTGCACATGTATTTTTAGTCAACACGCTCCTCATATGTCATGGAAGATTTTGGGATAATATGATTTTGTTTTATGGCAGTAGACTCGGGTGAGGCGGCGGTATGTAGGAACATTATTGTGTCGTTTTGTAATGATGTCATGTTCCATAGAACAAATGGGACTCCAATATTGAACACAAAGTTGTCTAGGTAGGCCCCGATATGTCATGTTTTTTTTTTGTTTGTACTTTTCTCTGTATAGTATTAATATATGATGATGTGGATATCCACATCATCATGCGAAAAGTTGGTGTATTTTCATATGTTAGTATTGGGCTGAATAATAAAAGACATGGAAATATATTTTATTGTTTCTGTAAAAATTGCAAAAACCGTGCTGCTGTATGACATAATCTCAGTGTGTTTCGATAATATTTAGCTCAAGCTGGGCCCGGAACCAATTCCATAACAACAACAAAACAAACCAAACGTTAAAAGCATGCGGGGAAAGCAGAAAACCACAAGCATTTTAGTTCACATTTATTTTAAAATTAGGTACTAGTACAGATAAATAGTTAGTACAAAGGTTAATTTTGCTGTCAAATATATAGGTTACACATATATTCGAAGGATACAAAACTATTGACAGCGCACTGTCCTCAAATTTGGTCGAAATGGAAGTAAGAAGTGGATACAGCATAGAGATTACATAATATCGAGACATTTGTAAGATGATGAGTAATATGATAGTTCTACGTTGACTAGACGACGAATTATTAATACATATCTAATGATTTTATTATCGAGATACATCACATAAAACATTAAAACAGTTATGAAACATAAATCAGCATCGGTAGGAACAAACAGAGCCAAAAACATTGTGCGCCAAAGCTATTACTCATTTGACATACATTTCAAATATACAAACGAGATAAGTAGAAACATATTCCAAAGAAATTTTGTTAAATCTTACATGGGTCAAATGACCACATATAGTCAATCTTATTTGACAAGTCATTAAAAAAAAATCAACAAATTTTAGTTACATATGTCATAGACTTATCTTTAACAGGAAAAAATAAACGCATTATTGTAAAAGGCGGAAATCAACTCGTGACTGGACCCAGTTGTTGTCTGTTTCGAGTGATGTACATACCTCACGCACGATTGGCCCGTGTAAGCGACTGTGTGTCAATCATTTTGTATTATATAAAAAAATGACAGCAATGAATGGCTTTCATCTCAACTGGTTTTTTAAGTTATGATAAGGCCGAAGATGGAAGCGCACATCGCCCGGAATCCTCAACAATCTGAGGACCTACCTGTCTTACCTATTGATGTCGGAAAACAACCACTTTTAAAATGGTTGTTATGGTGACAGAATTAGGTAACCAATATTGTAGTGCCCCTGGGGATCGTACCCGGGACCTCAGGAGCTGACACCGGTGTGCGAACCTCTCGACCACAGAGGCCGTTGAATCACTGACTATGTGTATACAGAACCATGTGATTTGCATGTAACTTAACTGATACTGACACAAGTGATGGCTGGAGTACTATTTGTACCTACCAAGTTATTTTCCTTAAAACTATCAAACACCAAAAGCAGAGTTATTATACTTGTCATTGCCCTATATTTATTTATCCTTAACAAACTATTTGTATATGTTGGAAACATTTGAAATCACATTTAAGAGTAAACAACAAGATTATGAATCTAAAGTGGAGACATAAAATAAGTTACATGGTTTAGAATCGTTGCCTTGTTGTTACAATAACAATATTAAAAAAATCTACAATTTATTGTAATATGAGCATTTTAAAAACTACTTCTACAGCTTATTGGTTTGATTAAAAATGTACCTATATACGATGGATTAAGATATGTTTTAATTTAAACGTTTAAGGGAATACATTTACTTGTATATGAGCTTAACTATGATAGGTTCGAAAATGGTACGCTTAGTTCAAAATACGAATACTTTGCATCCACTTGAATGCTGGCAGTGACCGTTCCGCACATATTCTTAAATGAGAGTCGTCTGGCAGTGTCCGTTCCGCACTTACAATAAGGTGTTTACCTATAGTTGTACCGTCGCCTTCGGCTGGCGTTACACGATCTCGTCGTCTCGGTTGTGTGAGATACTCGTAGCTACTATTTTATGTCTCATTAAAAGCTGTCCCCGAAATACAATAGGACGACTACTAATACGTTATTGCGGTTGCTATGAGCTCTCGAAGTTGCTAAGTTCTAACAAGATTAATTTTTCAGGAACTTTGGATTTAGTATTATCTCCACCGTGCCGATTATTTTAGGGTTTAGCATAGAATTGAACCTATCTACACCATATTATTATATTGTTACATCAGATAGGTACAGCCGAGTTACGAGTACTTAAATGTCACGTGTACTTTTTATTGTTGATTAAGTTAATGTCGATCTTAAATATTTTAGCTTGTTATTAAATAAAATCACAGTTTCTCAAAATTCACGGCTCATTTCAATGAACATACTTTTCGGCAGGGTTTGAGTTCCAAATTAATGTATGAATGTTTAAATCTGTTACATTTGGGGATACACGAATGGAATTATTGATTACAATTGTTCTGTAATGAGCACTGTGTGTGAGTCTAGCACTGACACGATATACGGAGGTGGATCTACACTAGTGTCGGATCAAGGACTTAATATAGTTATCGTTATAAAGATAAATGTTTGAATAGGTAGCTCACTCTATATTTATTTTTAAACAAAAGTCAGGGCGCTTTCAGAGCTAAACTTGACTCACGCAATATCGTCGACATTTGTCGCTTACAGCAATGTCTACGAAACTGCTGCGTGACATCATGCCTCTGGATAGCTATACGACGCCACGACACCAAACTCTGAAAGCCTCCATTGTGTCCACTCAGCGAATATTACACGCATTGTACATGACTTGAAAACTTTGACCTGAAACTGCAAGCTTAGTACGGCAGTGCTCGTCTAATAAAAGCGAACAACTGCAGACTGAGCTTGAGAGCTTACGTGGGCCAACTACGAAGTTAGCAGTTCGAGTTCAAAGCTGTAGCTTGCGGCCCCTCGCTCTCTCTGTAATAATCGTTGCTAATTCTCATATTAAGAACAACATGAGACAATGCAGTGTATTATACCTCAATCAACGCAGTGTTGTGCACATTTCATATTTTATGTAGCTACCAAGCATCAATTTATTTTCTAATAATAACATATAAGTATGTAATAAATATATGTAAAAAAGTTAATACCTAATTTATCAATTCCAATTTCATTACCAATAGACCATTATTAATTAAAAATGGCAAGTAATTAAAGGTTTTTTTCTATATTCCATATTCGGTCAGCACGGTTTATATTACAAACTTAAGGCGCAGTCGCGAGAAGGTTCTTTTTTGCATTGCTTTTTTAACCACTTTGTTTGCTGACAAAATACATTTTGGAGTTGATCAAAATCTTTTTAATTATTAGTTGACCGTTTAAATGATATGATGAGTTATAAAAAACACTGTTTGCAAATTAGCTACAATAAACACATATTAAGTATAGTCAGACACGTCTCTTCGTGATGGTCCCGTAATTCCCTCGCTCCGAACGAACTTTTCCTCCCACATCTATCGTTCCGATGGGCGTGGAAACTTGCCCGACTATAATGTTAGTGCTTACTTAACCACCATACGTTGATTTGAAAAGTAAAGTTAACGAGAGGTGGTAAAGTTGGCACTGACTGTAAATAATATATCTATGACCTCGATGACTTGGTATGAATAAATACGTTAATTACACATTTACTTGACGGCAGCACATTGTACAAAAATTTTCGGGAGTTAAACGTTGAAAATCAACAGCCCGATGGTAAATTACTATCAAAACGCTCGAACGGAATCGTTACATTTTAAATGTTTCGCAAATACAATAGTTAACAATTAACTTAATTTACAAAACAATAAACACCTAATTCACCTAATAATTACAAAACAATTAATATTTAAGCTTCTATAAAAATATAGCAAGTAAACTAGCATGCTAACTCCTGAACATTTTTGCGTGATAGTAGCGTAATCGTGCTCGGTTACTTTGTTAGTAAGCATTACGAGTAATGTCTCTTCCATTACACATAACCGTAGGCCCCTTCCAGAGACTCGATACTCAGACGACTCAGAGATTACTCGAAAGTCAACGTCAGGGCCGTGACTACGCTGCGGCACTCGTGCTCTGAAAAGGGCCTTATAGCCTTGGTTAGTATAAATAGCAAGCCTGCCACCAGGCATCGCGACACTCCCAAGCGGTCGAGTCGTAACATCGAACGATTTGTGCGTTTCGTTTATTTAAAATAGTCTCACTAAAGTTGTTTACTGCATAGCAGCGCCTCCTCTCGGTATGTCACGTGACCTCGTTCGGCGGCGGCGGTGGCGGCGGCGGCGGCGGGTACTTACAGCGGGTCGCGGAGTTCGCGCAAGTAGGCGCCGGGGTTCTCGAGCGCGACGCCGAAGCTGAGCTGGCTGTCGATGATGCCCCGCAGCGCGTCCACCCACTCCTGGCGGTGGCCCTCCGAGCGACACACGAACGACACGCGCGGCTTGCGCGAGTCCAGCGAGTGGATCACGAACGCCTCGCCGCGGTTCTCGCCCAGTTCCATTTTGTTCATCTGCACACGGCGGCAAACTTTACGTCCCGTCTAGTTCTCAGCTCAAACTTTTTTTTTAATCATACGTCGGCGAGGTGAGACCGAAGTTGCAAGCGCACTTCACCCGGAATCAACATTCTAGGGAACTGGCTATCTTACTTCTAAATGCCGGAACACAACGTATTTTTAAGAATTATTGTTATGGCGTCAGAATTAGGTCTGGTGGTGGTAGATAGCCCGGCGGACTTAAACAAAGTCCTACCACTAACACTAAGACCTCCAGCCCGCCTGCCAACGGCGGAGAATCGTGGCCAACAGTAAACGGCTGCAGGAATTTGATATAAGCAAATGACTGGGAATCTTCTGGAAATCATGGAGGGAAACACAATAGAGATGCCAGCAGCCCTATTCAAAGAAAACGATCCACTGACCTGGATGTGAGCCCTGTAATGGTAGTTGGGGCTGACGAACTGCGAGCGGCGGCCGACGGGGTCGCTGAAGATAACGCACTGCTCAAACAGAAACACGTGCGTCTCCTTCTCGCGTCCTTTGTCGTTCGCGTTGTTTGGTATGTCGGCCACAAACATGGTTTCCTGCCTCAACAGCTTTCCCTGCGCTTGGATATTGCCCTGAAAGCGAGAGGAACTTCAGCCTTCAGCTCGACATCAGCTACGTAGCAATCAGAATATGAAATGAACCAGATAATATTCATAAACAAAAAACACGCTCAAATGTTCATAAACATAGTGTACCTGTTTCGTTTAACAAGACTGTGTCGCTGAATTTATAATTCCCAATCGAACATGGCATGTGTGCTATTCAAAATAAATGCAATTTCGAATGAGAGTAATTTGGATACGGATAAATTGAACTGGGTCCGACCGTAGTTAAACTGGGAAAGTTATAATAAATCATTTAAGGGTCGTTAATGTTTGTGTTCTGTACATTGAAGCAGGCCTCGCGGCGAATGCTTGACAAACACAAACACTTGGTGAAACGGACTGTTATTGTTTCAAATCCACATTAATTTCGATTGTGAGTGTATCTCGCTCGGCTAAAGGGGCGAATGCAATCAATGCTAGTGCACGTCTCTCTATGTTAGCGCTTTGCATCAACAATCGCTTAATTTGGCAGCTGAGATACTGAGGGGTCCCTTTGTCTTCAAACTGCTGTGAAATAAATCTATGTAGATGAATGTTTTAGTAGTAAGAGACAGTATCAATTCCATGTAGCCAAAACAATCAGCTGAGTATTTAAAAGTGATTTCTACTTAACTTTTTATATTGAACCTATCAAATGTAAACTGCATACAGACCGAGGCTTTGTTTGTTGTCAGCCCGCTGTCCAGTTCGCTATATTTGATTCGTTTACATTGATATCTGAAAACCTCTATCTTGAAGATACACGCTAAGCAATAACATTCGTCGCAAATAGTTCGCAAATGCATAAACTTAAAAATAATTATGAAAGTTGATGAAAAGTAAACCCGAGTGCATAACTTAGTCCAATAACCAGATAACCAGACGTGATAGAAGTAGGAGCATTGGTGAGTTAGCACCCGGATCGCTCGTGGCGATGCAGTCGGTCTCACCGTGAAGCCCTGCAGACGTCCCACGTCCATCATTTCGTTGGCGTTCATCGGGATGATGGCGGAACACTTCATGGCATCGTGCAGGGAGGCGATCACGTGCGCAGGGCAATTCGCCAGCTCAGTATAAGACAGAATCTTTTTCATCAGAAGGTGGTACTTCTGTATGCGCTGAATAGGCTTGATCAAAAGATCAGGGAGCTGAAAACGGTAACGCGATATTACAGATAACTGCTGACACTGCTCCTACGCATGCTGACATAAAGCAACGACATCGATGTGAGTGTTGTGAGTGTGTGTTGTGTGGAAATGAAAAATAATTCCCCAATAACAAAAAAACAAAGAGGGATTGAGTTCAGTGAATGTGATCAAAGGCAGAGCATGCAAGCTGATAAGATCTGGTAGTGGACGGTTTAGATACGTTCCAGAAAGACATAGCGCTGGAGTCGGTTGCCGGCTCGGATCAACGGTATGTTTTAATGGTAATAAGGAATATAGTTTTACTGGACCCGGTGTGTCGCGAGCGGTCCTTGCGCTATTGGGACACACGGCAGGGTCACGACCAGAGCTAGGCTGTTTAGCAACGGTTCATTATTACATGTTGGTAGATGACTTGGACCATGGACGAATATCACTGATCCATTCTGAGACTCGATAAATGAATTATAAATGATTTTAGTATCAGTGAACAAGACACCGAAACCAGCATAGCATCTGTTCTACAACAGAAGGGAACAGAAGTAAACTAGTACCTGATCTAAAGTAACGCGACCTCCGCGGAACGCAGCGCGCTTATTAACCAAACACTAAAATCCCACGTAATATATATCAATAAGCTGAAACACTTTACAGTAAACACGGTGGGGAGTGATTGGAAAGTTAACGAGGTCCGGAGCCAAACTGAGCTGTGCACGGCGTGTTATTGCATTTGTGCACAAGCTTTAAGCCGGAAGGTACTTTGGAAATCAGTTATGTTGCAATCAAGGATTATAGATGAAATCGGAATTCCATGATTGAAGCGGCTTGATGCTTATGTTAGCTGTGTGCCGAAGGATTGAAGTTAACTACTGTGTTACACTGACACAACCAGGATATGTTAATTTAAAGGCAGAAGACGTGGTTTCAGAGGCAGCCATTCAGATTAGATGTCCGTTTCTTGTGTCGCAGGTAACAATACTAATGTTTTAATTGTGATCTATGTAATTCAGTTGTTACCTTAATGATACCGAATTCAAATTCAATGAGTAATTCTCAGTCATTTTAATTCGAGAGTTTATAATTTAAAAAAGCGGATACTTATAGAAGTCGATAGCGTATATATATTCTTATATACGTAGATATACTTGCAATTATCTGTAGTTATTTTTTGTAGCAAAATCTGAAAACGTGCGCTAAATGAACCATCTGCCTTCCGAAGCCACGTCCACAAACACACAGCTCGCTGTGTCTGTAAAATACTGACCTGCAACTTGTGTCCGAGCTTGTTGCGGACCTCTTGGAAATAATGGTCATGATCAGATACAATGTACTCGGAGACAGGTTTGTTCCTGCAGTAGTGCTCATACATGAAAATTCTCTTCTCGAGGAATCGTCTGAACAACGGGCCGAGTTGTTCGGGCCTGTCGATGCATTTGCGCAGGTCTTCCAGGAATTTGCTGTTGAAAACCACACGCCAATGAGCTTTATTTTTACAACCGCCTTTCAGACAACGCGAGCACGGAGTTTTCGCCAGCACGAACACCGAAACAACTGATACAAATGAATTGCTGTGCTACAATCTAGGCTTATTTTTTTGGGAAATCTGCGTGCCAGTTTCGGCATTGAATTCATTTCTATCAGATCTCGGTGATATTATTAAACATGACAACTGATTACGTTGCCGAAATCAAAGTTTTCAGTTGCGTTCATATTTCAACCTAGATATGAAAAATTACAAAAATAATATCAAATTAAACAAATATAGACAGTTATACTTCTGGAGTGTGTACAATTGTACTTTTTGGTGATTAAAGTGAGCAAATAAGTAGACGGAACATGTACACAGACCAGAAAAAAAAAAACGCCAGCTATGAAGAAGGAACGCACAGCTTAAAACATAATAACTTATATCGATTCAATAAACGTGGTAAACGTGATACCACTATACTTCTCTAATGAAACTACTTCCAAGGAGTCTACTATAATGTAATAGATACCATGACTTAGATATGAATCTTAAATCAACTAGGTACGATGAGCTGTGTTTTTTTTTTAATTATTTTAAATTCAATTTACAGCTTAAAGCTTTACAAACTGAACGCACCCAACGTAAAGCTATTGCAAGAAATAAAACGTGCACCTTGGAAGGTAGATCAGAAGAGATAAAAAAATTCAAATGTTCAGGTAAAAAGCGCAAAAATACTTACTCCCGGTGCCACTCGTATATGATCTCAATATTCCCAAATATCATTCGGTTGCGGCGGTCGCGTAAGCTTTCTGGCAGCGGTGGATCGTTAGGATATTCCTAAAAACATACAATTAGTAAATAAAGCAATTTACACATTATGAAACACCATGCAAATGGTTATTTCCTATATACTTATAACAAAATATTTTAAAACTATGTTACCTGAAATAAATGTTTTATTATATTATAATGCTACAATTTATTGTCAAGATTCGAGGCCCTTATATTCATAGACTTTACACCCAAACATACGAACAGACATAGAACAACCTACAGTCGAAACCGTACAAATCAAACTGTCCCGATGTCGCGCGGCGCGATCGTGATCGACGCGGAGAAGTAATAATAGCAGTCCCTTCTTAACTAGGTCTCATAACTAAAATCCCCCAACAGCTCACGGATGACGTACCAGGCGACTGCGGGTCATTTCATCAAACACCGGCAGCAGCATGCTCCTGACTGAAACGGAATTCTTCGCAGCAATCTCTTACCCACAGGCCCCGGGTTCGATCCCCAGGGGAGTACAATATTGTGCTTAATTTGAATGGTGGCAGGACTTTGTACCACCATCTGCCCTAAGTCTGTCGCCATAGCAACGATTTTAAATTGTTGTGTTCCGCAGTTAGAGGTAAGATAGACAATTCCTCAACTGTTGAGGATTCCGGTAAAATTTCGCTTCAACCAGCCTTATCAAAACTTGTAAGCAGGTAGGATGAAGGCCGCGCTTCCCTGTGAAACAATAAAAGAAGAGTTCCAGGCAGACGTGAGTCGTACATGGATGTGTGCTATGTAGCCCTCGACGATGAGCCGCAAGTCCGCCACGTATATCTCCTCTGTCTCGACGAGCTCTCGGAGCACGTACTCGCGCTTCTTGAGGATGGCTTCGTTCGGCTCCCCGTCCGACCCGTCCAATGGCGGGGCAACCTCGCCGTCCTCATCAGCCTTCGATGTGGCCGGCGTAGCACCGTGCTGCTCCTGTGCACACGAGCCTAAATCAATATACTGCACCGTTTTTGTGGCAATAACCTTTGTGATATTTTGTGCGTATTGCATAAAATAACGAAGGGAACAGATGTGCAATTCGATGTATTTAAAAAAATTACATTAAGTAAGTAAGTTTTTAAATCAAACGGAGCGTCCTATTCGTAAGACAACGGCAACAACAAAATCTATTTCGATTAACTTCTATTTTTTCACTACGAGCCGAAGATTTCTTTATGATTAATTACGCGTAGGTGTACGCTGAAAATGTTGGTGCCCCCAGATATATGAATGAATTTTCAATTTAGCGTTCAAAACAGTATTTGAGAATATATCTTTTATAAAAACAACCCCAGTAATAGACTCCTGAAGGTAGAATATTTCGAATAACATATCCTTCTTTATTCGTAAAATTGTAAAATAATACATATAAGTGCTTCAATTATATAATACAACCTTTAGTCTCTCACACGCGCACTACTCGCACACTATTCAAGTGAGCCGCATGCAGATAAAACTGATTAAGGAATATCAAAACGGCTAAAGCAAATAAATAACAACCAACCCAAAACAAGCAATCAAACAAAAACTTTGTAAACATCAAAACGTTGAAAGTTTTTTAATATAATATTTTGGTTTAAACAATATCGTAATGCGATGCTCTTTCCCCGGCACAGAAACCTAAGAATAAAAATTTAAATAACCTCTTTCGTAAAGCTCACGATCTAAATGAAAGTCATTTAGCATTTTATAGATAAGCGAACCACTTTAATGAGACCGCTCTAACAGTCGAGAAACGCGGGCAGGTTGGACGTCAACAGAGGATGAATACCTACTCGTTTGATTGCTTTCCACCCGCCACCCCCAAACCCCGCATCACGTTTCAATAGAGCGAGGATTATTCTCAAGAAATGACATTCATGATCTTTTAAAAACCATAACGTTCTATTACGATATTGCCTTGCCAGAAAGCAAAATACTATGCGACCAAACACAAGTCAAACCAATTTAAAACGTGAAAATAAACATTAAAATGTAAGCCACTCACGCACACCACTCTCCAAACACTGTGACAAATGCTCGCTTGACCGACGACATACCAACTAAATCACAAATACTGTTACACGCGCAAAAGCTTTCGAAATCGTGCAAGTTTCTCCCAAATACACCCAGGAGTATTAAAATGTCAGATGGAACAGTCTAATCGTAACAGCTTCATGTGAACTATTAAAAAAAAAACATTATGTTTTGTGTTAGTAACTTTGGTTACTCATAGTCGTACTATCAAATTCGAATTGGTCGAATAGTTGAGTAAAATAGATTTTATTAAAGAGCATGTAAATGTTTGGAGAGAGTTGCAAACGGAAGCATGCACACAACATGCCCTAAGTTAGTGAGTACGAACTATGCTAGTCTTGACGATCTGTTCAAGATCCGCGATATCCGCTGAAGCTCCGTTCGCTTCCATATCCATTTGAAGATTCTGAAAATGTTCACCATAATCAAACCACGTCAGCGAAAAATCTCAATTAACCGTAGATCTAGAACACTGATGCTGGTACAAGCACTTCATCTTTTCGATAACAACACGTAAATTAATCAATTTCGGTACAAAGTTATACGATTTCAGCATAGCTATAGTTATATTGAATTTTACCGCTGACTCCGCCAAACCCGTTAGATAGGTAATTGTTAATTGAAATGCAAAAGTTATCCATTTACATTTTAAAGGAAGAATAATTAAAGGTACATGACTAAAACTTACATTTTCTGCCTGAGGTGCCTGAGCCGAGGGCGCGGGGGCTTGCAGCACAGTCTGCGGATCCTAAAAAAACCACAACAATTGAACCACTGAACGTTTATGATCCTTACTTAATAAGACAACATGCATTTCAGTTTCAGACCAACTATGCAACATTTTAGCCCGAGACTAGATACGAAATCCTTAATGATCAGATCGATGGGTCGTTGATTGGCTGACTGTAAATCAATGCTACGCCTGTATCTTGACTCAAGAGTCTTGACTCTTGCCTATAGGCCGACTTCGATGACACTGTTCAAAGAGTGTATCTTGTTCCAGCTATGTTGACGCTCTTACAAAATAACGGTATAGAAGATACACATTTTAACGATTTAATTGCGTTCCTGGTGCGCAGATTGCGTGCCAGCTCCAACACAGTCTTGAGAATGATTGCTGGCAGGGTAGACTGCCCTTATACAAGGCGTTGTGTGTTCTTTTAATATTTAGGTACTTAAGTTTAAGCCTGATTATGAGTGTTTATGCTCGAAATAAATGAATTTTATTCTAGTTCTATAGTTATAAAAATAGAATAGAACTATTTTTATAACCTATCAAAATTTTATACGCATTCAATATCGTGAATCACGGCCCTGTTTACATTATTTTTTGGTAAATATTTGATGATAGAGTTTATTTTGTGTATTAATCTGACCCCATCCCTATTTTTGCGTAGCTATCCTTTCGGAGAATAGCACGCACTGCCTGGCACAGATGGTGTTCGGAACTTTGGTTTCAACTAGGCAGTAGAGCGTTTTAATTTAATTAATCCATCTATAAAGCATCTATAAGGACTAGTTTTTTTGTAGTGCTGCGACCTGCATGCAGCTAGCGGAGGTGGACTTTTTTTTTCAATAATTTCAAAATGTTCATTTGACTAATATCAAACAAAAATGTAAATTTGAATATGAAAAAAAATAATGTTGTACACTCATTTCACAAGTGCGCTCCGAACATATAAATGAACACATCGGTGTGGTGCTTCTCTGATCTTGCGCCCTGGGAAACTACTCGTAACTAAACTTTTAGTTCACTCGACCATCCTATCTACAGATTAGATCTCACAGGGACAGTTGAGCAAGTATTTCCGACTAGCAGTCTTGCAAGCTGAGGAGCACCTTGCGACTGAAACATTGGTTGTATTGTGTGGCATGTGTGAAAGGAAACTAATTACAAACTGACTAAAGTAGCATGAACCTTAGTGTCGGTGACATGTTGCAGCTTCCAACATAGACAGCAACTTTAAGGTATGCTTTCATCACTGAGTACTCGTCATTTCGTGCAGGATGAACGTTTTAGGGCTTCAGAATTACAAAAAAATAAGACACACGATTTTTCTCCTCTGGACACCGTCCGTGTATACCAAGCTAGTGCACATCAGAATGCAAATAGTGTTACATCATCATTCCCCTGCCACCACTAGATGAGGAATGCAAACAGTTATTTTTTTAACTTTCACACAATCCATATCCTTATAACATGCCCATACCATGATAACCTAGCACTCCTCGTCTCTTCTAAACTGGCGGCACTTTCAAACTTATCCTTATATACTAATTTCTTATTTCATATACCTGGTCACCTACAACTACCTTAGCTTTCGCATCTCAGTAGCATGCAATTTTTTATCATTCATCATTTTAGTCGCTCAATATTCTGATTTATACAACTTCTTGTAAATATTCTGCTTGAGTTTAATAGGCATTTGTGTCACACGTTGTGGCCGAGACCGGTCGCCACTTCATTCAATAATGTACGCTTCATTTTTTTTTTAATTTAAAGCACGTTTTGCTATAATTTGTGCGCAATCACCGTCGAACAAACACTCGGTATCATTGTAGGCCGTGAGGATTATATTAGTCGCGGTAAGCTATGACGTCGCAGCGCTTCTCTGAATATACAAACAAAATGTCACAGTCACAGTGCGACAAGTATTATATGAATATTGGATACTGAGATGTATTCATATTATTACTGAACTGTGAACACTAGCTAATGGGCTAGCCAAAATATCAATTCAAGGAAATGTTTGCATGTTTTATTTTAAACAGTATTCGGACTGTAAATTGATTGACTGTTCTATGGTCAGGGTCACCTCTGGCTATTTAACGAGGTGCGAGGGGGAATCTCCCTCAACATCGCCCCGACACGCCCGGCCACTTCCTTTAATAACTGCTGCCTATTCTGGGTTCGAACTACATAACAAATATTTTAACAGACAAATTGGTTCAGCTTTCTGGCGTCTGATGTAAGATTCCTCTTGCGTTGTAACGCGTCTTATATTTTCTGTTCACACAGGGAATCATATTCTTGCACGAGAAAGATTGTATTTAAATCCGCCTATCTGATGCGAGATTGATAGAAGATCCAAGCCTTCGAAGACAGGTTTTGGTGATTGTGTAAAATGATGGCTTCATTCATAATTAAATTTTTCTAATCAAACAGTAATTTCATGACTAAACAACTAGCCTACAATAGATACCTAAATGTTTCAGACAAAAGTCCGGCGGCGCGTCTCACAATGGATTTGTTTTTTTTACAAATCATTTTTTATTTAATAATATGATGTAACGTAGTCCAATAGGTTTTATTTTTGTTGTGATCACATGACCGGGGTGCGCTTGGTCTTCATCTCATCTGGTTTAAGGTTACGATAAGACCGAAGGTGGAAACGCACTTCACTCAGAATCTCAACTGTCTGTGGAACTGCATAAACTGGCATAAAAGATTGTATAATTTACTGAAGCGGAAACGTAAAACAGAATTTGAGCAACAATCAGATTACATATTTTCTAGTGTACGGACCAGTTTTTTTTACTTCCTACGTATAGGGATAGCGCTTGGCTTATTAGATAATTTCAGCTTTAGTCACTGAAAAGTAACAAATATTCTTGTAAAAAATCCGCTAATAATATAATCCCTTTTATAAACATTTGTAAATGTTGTGACAAAGTGGAATCACTTGAAATACAAAAATGTAATCCCTTTTATGTCGGTATGGGCAGAGAAGAGAATTAGCTGGGTTTTAGTGTAGCTGTAAAACAGATTTCAGAATATCTTGAAGTACAATAACCCACAGAGTATTCAAAATACATATTTTCGAGTTGAGTACCTAACGCATTGTTTTTAACTAACTACCACAGGAAGGGCCTGTTTCTCGAGAGTGTGGATGTCGGTACGCAACTCTATCTATTTGCACGTTCTGCAGTCCGCCTTGATGGATTGACGTTTGACGTGTGAGATGTTCTTTGGTTTGTTTAAATGTGGAATATGGGCGGAGCGAATCAAAACATTAAAAGTATAAAAAAAAATATTACAGCATCCCGATTCAAAATATAATATATAGATTATAAAACACTTTTGAAGGCAGTATTTTTGTCGAACCAGTCAAATATTTTGTCTGAATGCATGCTTTACGAGGAGGAAGCTTTGGGTGAAGGTGGATGCGCACTTCACCCGGAATCCACTAAAACTGAGGAACAGGCTATCTTACCTCTAAATGCAGGAAAACATTTTTTTTATAGTTGTTATGGCCACAGCATTAGGTAAGATTGTGGTATAGCTACCACACGATGGTAGGACTTTGTGACCAAACCGAGCACAATATTGTACCCGGGACCTCTGAATCTGACACCGGAAGCCGAACCACTAGACCACAGAAGCGGTTGTATCATAGAATTGTATGTACAATTCGATTCTCTTCAGTCAACCTCAAATGTCTGGGAGATAAGCGTAACTTTAAAAAAAAACTGACAGATTTTAGTTTTTTCAACTCTCAACTACTTCACGGTATCATTTCTTGGGTCTTATCCAAATATTTCCTAAACATTCAACAGCAATGTTGTTGAGCAAAAACTTTTTGAGCCCGCCACGTCTAATCTTATTGTAGCTCAAATTACGTGTGACGCTTCCGCTTCGGTAAATTATACAAACTTTTACATTGAAAAACATATTAAGCTATATGAATGATTTTAAACGATTTGCTTCTTATATCTTTGCAACCATGGTACATCATTACAAAAATATAAAATACTCACATTTTGCAACGCTTGTCATAAAGAAATAAGATTACATGAATACTTATTCATCAGTGTTCATATTTTCCGTACAACACATAAACATAGATCAAACATCTATATTCATGACACAACGTTTGTACCGAGTGGAAATTGAACCCATAACCGACAGCGCAGAAGGCTACTACCAACTGAGCTGGGAAGCGAGTCAATTAGAATTAATATTAAGGAGCATCACGCAATGTATAATATGTTAACCCAATCGAGTGTCGTGCCGAAAATCAGACAAATTGATATCCGATAACCATATAACATAGCCTAGTTCAGATCACGTTTCAAAGCTTAAACTCAATTTTCGACGACAAGCCGGCTTAGTTACAGCCGGCTTTGGAGGCGGCGGCGGCGGCGGGGAGCTAGTTGTCAAATCTACTGCAGCGGAAACGAGCTGCGAACTTCACAACGACATATTTCTTCTTTTTATTTACCCCCGGAGCTCAATTCATAACACATCCATTCGAGAACACACATCATCATCAAGGCATCATCAGTAATGTCGATGTGATGATGATGTGTGTTCTGTCCACTGCTGGACAGAGCCACCTCCGAAGCTGGAGGGTTTCGGCTTGGCATGCGGATTGGTGATCGGAGTAAAAGTGTAGATAATACACCGAATGAAGCTGCGGCTCTTCTCCTGGCGAGATCCCGTTTCATTAATTCGATAACACTATTTTTAATAGTACCTACTCGTAGGTCCCGTACAATTTTGCTATAATAAATATTTTAGATATCAAATTTTCAACTGTAGGAAATAAGGAAAAATGTCATGAAATACTTAAAAACAAGTTTCACGTATCATACTTTCAATGAACAGTAATTTTAATATATATGGGTATAGACCGCCTCTGTGGTCTAGTAGCTCACTCACCGGCATCACATCCAGAGGATAGTTACCACCATCACACCTAAGTATGTCGCCAATACAACAATTATAAGTTGTGTTACTGCATTCCAGAGATAAGATAGAGATTCCGGGTGAAGTGCCTTCAGCCGGATTGAACAGCGGGTGAGATGAATGTTTCATTGACCCACCTGAATAGGTTTCATCGGCGGGGGCAGCTCGAGCTCTGCCTCGTCGACTTCAGCCGCCTCGTCCGCGGCGCCGGCCGGCCCCTCGCCATTGTTCTCCGGCGGGTACGGCAACTGCAATCACTCGCCCGTTAACGTGCTTCCTCCGAGGTAAGTAACCTCGGAGGAAGCACGTTTTGTGCCTTTCAAAACCCCTCATGGATTCAAAAAACGTTAAATTCACTATGTGTGACAACAGATCACATGTAAGCTGTATGTAAGTTAATTCGCAAACACATTCATATGAATTAAATGTTTAATTTCCTAAATTTGGTCTTTAACTAATATTTACGAGCAATGAGCAATGCACTCGGTTATGGAAACGATATGGAATATGTTGGCAACTTCGAAATCTATAGTTGTTAATAGATAAAGGTAGCCTGTATCATTACAAATAATATAATAGTCGATAGCAGTCGATGTAGTTGCGAATCTCACTATAAGGTCACAAAATCCATATCGCGTGTACCCAGAGGAACCTAGGTAAATCCTCGCTTCTGCTTTAATTACATTGGTTACCTAACTGAGTGAACTTCAGATAAACTTCAGCCTGTTCGGGCACAAACCAAATGCAACCAAATGGAACAGATACACATAAATGTGATTATGTCAACACATCACACCACTGTATCAAGTCTGGGTTTGCTCGCTTCATCGTAGTTCTCATTCTTGCCTTTCGTTTTCAAAACAGTTTCGTTTTTAGTTTTTTTTTTATGTTTCGTGGTAAAGCACCCATTTTAATTATAAAAAAGATACGGTAAAAATATACAATCTTTCCATATCACTTTGCCATATTTCATTACAATGTTACATTACATATTTTTGGTATGGATAGGCAATGTAATAACAGGGGCCTTACTATAAACTCTGAATTAAATCCAGGCAACTACCGCCTGGATTTGATAAAGCCAGCCAGTCAGCAGCCATCGGACACCTGGCCAACTTCTGAACGGAATTACAACATATTGATTGAAAATACCGTACTATGAGCGTTATTTGGCAAAAGGAGTATAACAGCAATACTGAAAGTCCGTGAAGGCGGAATGAAAATACCCATAGCCAGTCTCGATTTAAAAAATAAAAAGAAAAAAAACATCATTGGAACGTGCTGTAAGTACTCGTATGTATGACTAAAATATCACAAGTGGATGCGGCATTGCAGCACGTATGACAATTTAATATGACTACTACACTTTCTACGAAAATAACGCATCCTTACCAGTATTGATCAATGGCGAGAATTCAAAAATTCATGGAACAATACGCCACTCGTATGACTTCCAGCCAAAGTTAGACACTTCATAGTACGAAAAACAACAAGGCTGTAAACTGAACTGCCTAGAACTTGGATAATTTATAGAATGTTCATAGTAAGGCCCCAGTAAGCTAACTATATAACTTTATTGCGACGACGACTTGGAAAATAGAGTAAACGAAAGACACGGCGCTTGATGTGCCGAGCCTCGTTACGGAAGCTTACACCTCATAATTAACTCCTTGGACTCGGTACCAGTACCGACATTTCATTGTGTTCAAGAGCTCTACCTTTGATTAAACTGTAAGTCACAACATGGGCTAGGTAATCTTGGAGGCTTTAAGTCCAGAGTGTATACTTTTCTTTAAGCAGGCTATTTTTGTTAACACTCATTTACTTGTTTTTCGAGTGAGACGCACTCGCACACATTAAGTAACATTTTGATACGTTTATTACGAATCGTCTCATTTCCAGCGGAGACCATGCAACTATGCCATTTCATTTGAGTAATATGTTTTATCAACATCTAAAGTGGTCTGACCATTTGCCGAGACAAAATATAAAACTTGCAGTCTTACTTGTTTCATTTTAATCGACTTATGCATAATATTCCAGAGACCATCTTGAGCTTCCCAGACTTTTCCTGATTAAAGACCTGATAAATAAACGAAAACAGGAGAAGCAAAACTTACTTTGAGTTTTTTATCAGATGGTGTCTTCTTCAATGGCGTTGGTTTCTCTGCATTCGCCAGGGATTGGGTTGCTTTATCGATCTTCGTCTGGGCTGGCTTGCCTCGTAGACCCAGCCACCGCCTTCTTGCAAACAGACATAGGAATCAATATAAACACTGACCCTCTAATTCTACTTAATACATAGTGTGACCTTGACTATGTTGCTGCAGATTGGTGCTCCAGATAGAGGTAACTCGAGGTCGAAAGGAGATCGTACATACGGGTTGGAAGCCGACGTCACGTTAAAAATATACTAACATTTGGTATTTACGCTACGCTAAGCCTTTCCCGGCTTATCATTCAGTTCGAAGTGGTGGTATATTTGCCTTTCATTGCGTGACAGATTAAATCTCAAGGCTGGAAGTAGGTATACTCGTAACTCTGTACTCGAATCGAAATGCCAATAATTTAAAACGTAACTATAATGATAAAGTTTTTAACTTATTGGCATAGCTTTGAGCACGCAGACTACAATAACAAAATTAACTTGTAACATGATATATCAACCGCAAATCTTGAATTGATATCGTGCGGCACACAAGAATATAACAGTAGTTTTGTTACTTCGGACTTCATATGCTTTTTTATTCTTTTGATTTCAATCACCAAAATATATTCAGTCAGTTATTATTATTTGGCTGGACGAAGTAGTTCTACATGGTGCCATAGACTCCAGTTTGTCTCTAGCAGACGTTTTTGTATGAAAGGTCCTTTAAAATTAGTTACAGATTTCTGATGACAGGACAGATCATTTTATGTACCACTTTTAATTGCCTAGCATTATCCCTCGAAATATATCGCATTATTTTACATTGTGTGCAACGATTGAACCTGTCTCACAATCCCTTTATTAAATTTTGAACCCTGATTAAAATGAGAATATAGATCGCTTTTAATATTTGAACGTACAGACCGATGAAATATGTCCCGACTTATTATAGAGCATCAGTGGCTGACATAAAAGGGTATATGTGACTGAAATTAATGAAATACGAAGATTCATATTTAGATGCGCAACGAAGAAGGGGACGAATTAATTAATTGAGTGCCGGTGGTTCCGCAGCAAGAAGCGAATAGCGTAGAGTACATATTATCTATAAACTTACCGCTTAGTTTACCAGTGGACAACAAGTTAAATAAACCAAGGACTCCTAACCGCAATGCGGTTCAATTAAAGTGACTCGCATTAGTAAAAATATTTCACAGATAAAACCGAACGACATTCACTGCGTGAACAAAACTTACTTCTTGAACAATACTTGGCTCCACATTTGTTTACGCGAATGCAAACACACATTACCAGCGTCGACGACACAGACACATTTCCGCGCGCACGGGCCGCCGTGCAAATGTGCGACGTTATCTAGGAGTCATCGAAGGAGCCGATATCTGATCGACAAGGAGCGGTATCGACAGATTAGTACGATAGTCTCGAGCCTCTCGAGAAGCGAACTCACACCAGCCCGCGCGCCGGCCGCGGCGGCGACACGACGCGACCACCGCACGCCGGGACGTGCGGCCTCTGTGGCCACAATTACGTATCAATTACGACTCGGATATACAGTCAACACAAGCTCGGATATCAATTCCGAATTTGCCAATTAACACCTGGGCTATACTACTGTACATCCAGCACGGCACGTTGATACCTGCATGCCAGTGAATCTGTTTCGTAGCAGCCACTTATCGTGAATGACATTATAAAAGGAGATTCCCGATGGAATTCAAGAAAATGTAGTCATGCCAGGATACCTACTGCTAAGAAGTGCGAACGCCTAGTGTTCCGAAGTTCCGTAAATCTTGATTTAAGCAAAGTTGGGAGAACGGAAACAAATTACGCTTTGAGCTGGCGACTGTGAACGCCGCCGTTTAGATATTTTCTATAGTGAACGTCAAACATAAGCTTTGTCAACTTACTGGTGTTTTTATTTTATCACATATAGTAAGTTTCAAAGTAAGAATTCTATTGGTTAAATAAGACTTCTAGTGAATACTGTACCATTTAAAATATTTGTTGGGTACAATTGCATTAACGACATTGAATAAATTGTAACTATTTAACATTCACACGATACCAATTCAAAAGATATGTTTATTTCTGATTCCGAAACGAAAAGCATATAATGGTTGCAAGAACATTACCATTAAAATAGATTACGGTATGGAATGTAATGTACTTGGCTACTTACAAACATGTTCCAAACAACTATTGTCAATGTTATGACAAACGAAAGACGGTTGCAGTTCGTTAGCCGGATGATTGTCGCTTTAGGTGTAAATAATACCTAACTGTGCTACGCAAATTTCGTGATCGTCTGTATCGCCTTCCAGACGTCCACTGGACATAGCCTCACCAAATCAATGTCACCTTTGAAACTTCTATATCTCTTCTATATTAAACAAGATCACTGCACTATATCTTAGAACCTTAAGTTTCTACAGTTTACATCACATTCACACACATTTACAGATTACATAACGGCGGCTCAACGATACGGTGGTCGAGAATCAGAAGTGAATCAAAGAGAACCTTATGACACAACAGCAACAATGTTTGCACCCCATTCCCGAGTAGCCAACGCCGTGGATATCGGCAGGGTGTTTCTGAATCGCGCCTTCACCGAGGACTGCCACGTCCGCCTCTATCGCCAAGGAATTAGATAAAGCCTCACTACAGATAAAACATCACTAATGGAAACGTTGACGATTGCAAGATACCTACAGATAACGACTGGTATGAAGGAAATCCTCATCAACCGAGACAAATATCGTTTTGGCTACACCTGCTTTTGTAGATACGTGACTGAATTACGTGCGTCGCTCGACAATTTACATTTATTTTTTACTATAATAGCTTCTGCCCGCAGTTTCGGTCGCATGGTACCTGGATAGTGGACAGAGAACAATACATTGTACGACCCGGATAGCAAGTAGCCTTTGTCCTGTCTTATACGAATACTATATCCGTATATTATACGGATATAGTATTATATTAACCGCCTCTGTTGTTTAGTTGTTCAACCCACCGATTTCTGATCCAGAGGACCCGGGCTCGATCCCCATGGGGAGTTCAATATATTGTGCTTGGTTTGGTTAGTGGTAGGCCTTTATCTAAGTCCGCCTGGCAAGCTACCACACCTTCGGCCTTATCTCAACTTGTTACCACATGAGATTTTAGACTTGAGACTTTAGATATATTTTTTTATCTGAGGATAAGATGCTAAGCCCTGTAAACAGAAGTCCCAGTTAACTTCGTTTAAATATTTTTAGAGTGGGACGTATATCATAGTTATGTTTTAAAAGGTAATACGAATATTCGAGGCCAAAAATAATAACAATTTAAATGGTCTAATAAGATTAGATAATACAACGAATCTATTGAAGACTTTGTTTTTAGAAACGCAGAATGCTAAACTCTACACATACATCATCTTCGAAAAACATACAATTATTGGCATGTAATGCAGCCAGTGTCTTGGGCACGCTTCCGTCTGGTACTGGTCTGGAACAGTTGAGTTACCTATAGGCCGTTTGTAACGGTCCTTAGGTAATCTGACTGATTCCTTTGTACATAGTTAGTTTAATTGTACTTTTTATTGAATAAATGTAAAACAAATTATTTACAGCTTCTATATTACTTGCATCAATGAATTATAATTTTCTAGCTTTTTCCCGCGACTCTACCCTCGTGGTACCTACCCAGGTAAAAGTAAGGTATGTTGTTCTTCATGGCATACACTGACATGAAGCCATGCCAACTTCAGCCGATTGGTCGTAAAAAGGTTATACATAAAGAAACAGTTAAAGAAAAGTATGAAAATAACATACATATTGAATGTATGATACATATTAAATGTATGATATTGGTATGGATTAATTTTATATCTGAAAGTTAAAAGTGTAACATATTTATACCCTAAACTGCACCTATAATATCAGAAAACTTTCGGTACCTAGCTGAGCTGTAGTCTTACTCCTGAAGTGGACATCGAAAATAATTATGTTTCATCAGCTATACGTAATGAACATCTACTAAGAAAATACTAAAGTGTGGCGAACCGTTCACCACGTTATATTGATTCACAGTGGATGGCGAAAACATAATAAAATAGGAAGCTCGTCAGTTTCAATAGTCGAATGCAATATTGAATCATGATCCGTGCATTTCGACGAGCTTTGCGATGGGGGAGTTCCCATTTGGCGTGCTGGATACATTTGTGTAATCCGCTACAATTACTATTACAGCTTCATTAAATTCCCTCATGGCTTGATTCCCCACGGATTGATAATGACCGACAACAAAGAGCTAGGGAGGTACTAAATTAAAATTACTTGCGAGGTTTCAATTAGGGTATAATTCTATATTGGGTCATTTGCTTTTTTAAATATGTTTAAAGATATATCAAAATAGGATCATATCGATTTACATTAAAAAGCTGCACTATATAAAATCGGCCATAACAACATCGATAAATATCGGTGCGTGTTTTATTTTATCTTCTTATTGGGTTAACAGAATAAAGACTATTAAAAACGTTCTCGAATGAAAACAATTTTGAAATAACTGTTCCACATATTAGGTCCTTACATATGAAATTGGCGTTTTGTCGTACTGGCCACTTTGATCTTAAATATCTCCTCTTTGGTTAGGAATTCCAAAATCAAATTTAAACAGCTATTTACTCATGCATTTGTGTTTCGAAAACCGTAATTCATTTGTTTTTTTCTCTTTTGCTTTTTTTTCTGCGTCACTCATTTCACAAAATGGAAAACTTAAATAATCGCATTATTTACGAGTACGAGTTCCACCGTGGCACCAGTGCTGCAGAAACGGCTCGAAGGATTAATGATGTGTATGGTGGTGGTGTCGCAAAAGAAAACACGGTGCGTTTTTGGTTTCAACGCTTTCGTTCTGGAAATTTCGACCTGCAGAACAAGCCCCGTGGACGGCCGGAGACCAAGGTCGATAATGATGAATTGAAGGCTATTGTGGAAGCAGATCCATCGCAAACCACATCACAGTTAGCTGCAGGCTGCGGTGTTAGTGACAAAACCGTTTTAATCCACTTGAAGCAAATTGGGAAGGTGAAAAAGCTTGAAAGGTGGGTATCTCATGAATTGAGTGAAGCAAACCGACAAACGCGCGTCGACTACTGCGTTACATTACTCAACCGGCACAATAATGAAGAAATTTTAAATCGGATCATTACATGTGATGAAAAGTGGATCCTGTACGATAATCGTAAACGCTCATCGCAATGGCTGAACCCTGGTGAACCAGCAAAATCTTGCCCCAAGCGAAAATTGACTCAAAAAAAGTTACTTGTAAGCGTTTGGTGGACTAGTGCCGGTGTCGTACACTATAGCTTTCTTAAATCTGGTCAGACGATTACGGCTGATGTCTATTGTCAGCAACTGCAAACCATGATGGAAAAGCTCGCTGTTAAACAACCGAGACTTTTCAATCGCTCTACGCCACTGCTGCTTCAAGACAACGCTAGACCACACACGGCCCAACAGACGACTACCAAATTAGAGGAGCTTCAATTGGAATGTCTAAGACATCCACCGTACTCTCCGGACCTTGCTCCAACAGATTACCATTTTTTTCGAAATTTGGATAACTTCTTGCAAGGAAAAAAATTCAATTCCGATGAGGCAGTCCAAACCGCTTTCAAAGATTTCATTGATTCCCGTCCGAATGGTTTTTTTAGTAAAGGGATCAATGAACTACCTATAAGATGGCAAAAGTGTATAGATAGCAATGGTACATACTTTGATTAATAAAATATATTTTAATATGAAAAAATTGCCTTTATGTTCCTCCCATACAAAACGCCAATTTCATATGTAAGGACCTAATATTTCATCGACGCGTGACTTTTTATAATTTTTAGGTAGCAAGTAGGTTTGTTTTCTGTATTCGTTAAAAACTTAACTAACTAAAGTTTGTTTTCGCAATTTAAACCCCGCTCATCCGTTTCTCTCAGCTACGTAGTATACGAGTATAGGTATATCGTCTTAATGTAAGACTAAGCCGTGTGAGGCTTTGTATATCTGGCACGTAATAGGCGCATGCTAAAGCCTATATACATACACATATACATATGTATAAAGCCATAATAATATTTGTAAATCTCATGAACTACCTACTTATCTCGTACAATTATCAAGTAATGTTGATATTATATATTAAAGACCTACAGAAAAATGCTAGTTTTTTTAAACACGAGAAGTGTTTGGAGTAATATCACTCGTAACTCCTTTCCTTCAAATATTCGTTAGCCATAAATAATTAGTAAACTATGAAATGTCGAGTGACACCCGCCCGCCCGGGCCGAAAAAAGGCAGGAAATATTCTTGTCCAAATAGAGAAGTGATTGCATACCAAAATATAACGAAATCAAGTATTTGTTTTTGTATTCATCGATAAACCAAGCACGGTAGACATTGTGACAATAACCACTGGTGCGTACCAAGCTATGCTGGTCTATTTGAACTTGTTCGAGAGTCCAATGTAATTAAAGCTGTGGTGGAGAATATTCGCGCTGGTTCGTGAAGATAAATTATCTACTTACTATCTACAAGGCGTTGTTGCGAGCGACACCTGCCCAGCAATTATTCTTGTAGTTTTTAAATACTTTTTATGTTTAAACCTGAATGAGTTTTTATGCTCAAAATAAATTAATTTCTTATTAATACCCATTGACATTATACGTCATGTTGGTATGTATACTAATTTTTCAACTACCACGTTGGGCCGAAGGTTTTAAGGTATGTCCACTGTGGATGTCACAGACCACTCACCCACTAAAGCCGCGCCGCTGCTTCCCAGGGCTGGCTACACTCACGCTGCCTCCACCACCCCCCGGGTCGGAGCTTGATGCCTCTGCAACAATTTACATGTGTTAAATCTTACCTTTAAAACCTACACTTATTCAGGTCGAGTAAATACACGTGTTGTGTTTCTTGATACCACAATATAGTAAAATGTATTTGGAGGGCTAGATGCAAATTCTACACTTATAGCAGGACAAGTTTAACATTTTGAGAAAAATATCTAATGAATTCGATCGAATCATGGCAGGCCTATTTGGCGTATCCATCCAAAGCCAGTCTTCCGAATGATCGAGCCTGTACTCTGTATCGATTCTCCGCAACCTGAAGCGATTCTGTCTATCTTACGTATACAGTAATCCAGTCAAGGAAGTTGTCTTGTTTGTATTTTGTCACACAAAAGCTTTGCAAAGTTCGCATGTCCTTTCACTTAATTTTGCATTATAAACCACAATCCAGTTATGCAAACTTGTGAGCTAAAGACAAACCCAACTAATATAGAACATACAGCAACGTTGAAACAAATATATTAATATGTATATAATTTTTTTGATCGATTGCAGCATGAAAGGTATTTCAACTTTCGATGGACACCACGTTCCCAGTTGATGCGAATACACATTACATCACAACAACATTACCTTAAATATTTGTGTATAGAGGTAAGGAATGGAACTCCTTCCCTCGTCTGTTCTTCCACACAAGTACCTAGGACGTAGGGGTTGCTTGCAATCCTGCGCACTAAGTAGTTAAAAAGTCATCAATGTTTAATAAGATGGGACTCACTACCTTTTTAGGTTTACAATGTAATAAGATAGTATTAAGTACCTATTTACGTTTATAATGTATACCTACTTCTAAATAGTATATATGAGGGATCATAAAAAAAAAACTAGCCCGAGTTTCTTGTCTTTCTCGTTGTGTGTCACGGTTCCGAACAGGCGGATTTTGATTTTAATTTAAGATTCTTCAAGTCCAGAGTGAACAGTTCCATTTAGACAAGCGTGCTCGATCTTAGGCCACATATTCACTTGATTTAATATGAGCTGGCGGATCGCTTCGCTTTCACCATTATGAAAAAAATAATACATTTTATTAGGTTTGTCGACTATCTAAAAGGCGAACCCGGGACTGATCGCATTTTAATTTACATGTTTAGGTGACGGTGACAACGTGATTGTGTTGAAGTTTTCACCAGCCCCGCGTGCTGTAGTAAGAGCCACAGATCACAAAGCCACATGAATTAACGGTAAAAGCGTGAATATATCTGTAATCTATTTGTGACCGATCGACCGTCCGTGCAAAACCGGTTGGCGTTTAGCCCAATTGTTGTTTTTTTACACAACAACATTAATGGTTTGCGACGTTGTATAATAGTGTTGATGGCTGTTTTTAAAACACCAGAAAGCTTTTTTTACAATACGGATATAGTAACAGATACTAGAAGGAGCTGTTTTTTAACTCTTTTAAGTGTTTTTAATATTGAACGACGGAGAAGCGAGAAGCCTTCAACACACATGGTGTTTATGTTATGATACGGCCGAAAAGGTGGATGCGCATTTCAACCGGAATCCTAAATAGACTGAGTTACTATTTTTTTAGACTTTGTCAGACATCCCCTAACCACTCTCTGTAAAAGAGCTATGCTAATACAGTAATAATTTTAAAGGTTACCTTACAACGTTTTAATTGTCGTCATTTACAAGTATCACTTGTAAACACATCACAACGTACATTCTTAGGTACTGATTCAAACAGTTAACAGGTTGTATTTAAAAGAAAAGCTTTTGTGATTTCGAAGTTTTCTAGTACTTAGCAGTTCAGTTAAGTTAGTCTTTCAGAGTTGTTGAATCTTTAATAGTAACTGGAACGAGTGGCATCGATAACAGATTTTGACATACACTTTCATGCTGAATTTGGATTTGATATAAAATCTATGCAAGTCAAAAATAGGGGATATTTTTGACCTTTAAACGTTTACCCGTAGCTTCAGCGGTTCACCTTAGTTACTCCTGGTGTCAATTTCAATAATCCAACCTGTATCATATACAGGTTGGATTACTGACCTGATATATAACCTACCTGAGTTATATACAGGTTGGATTATTGACATATTAAATAATACATGATGTTACGAGAAGAGTACAGATATCGCAGCCGTGCCGCAATGTCAGCACTTTAATTAAAAATCAAACATAACATGATACTTTATTACTAAGCCGCGGAATCGTACGCGTAGTTTAGTGTCTAGTCTTCTTATGGTTTAGGGTAAAAATAGTATCGATTGCGGGGTCTGCGCTGATATTAAGTAATGATGGTTTAAGGGTAAAACACACAAATGTACAAGTACTAATTTATGTGATACCTATTGTTTTTCAGAGAGGCGACTTCCAACAAATTTTCGAAAATACGGTTCAACTTAAAATATTGGCTTTTTAGTGCGCCGCTGTTATGAAAATTATTGATATGCGCCATCGATACCGATTCGAAAATGTAGATACAATATCAAAAATGTAGGTAGTAAATGTAACCGCAGGTCGTTCTTAAGATACTAAACAAAGACATATTATGTACGTTGGAAAGTTGCTGGCGTCGACGATAGCCAATTAAAAATGATTTTAATTATGATCGCGGCGCAATCCCTGCGTCTGTATATGGGCCGAGTAACCCAGTGGCCGAGTGTTGGTTACGTCGCGGCCCCACTTGCTACAGCACTCGTGACCCTCACACCTCGAGAATACGGCCTATATTGTAACAATCGAAACAAAATGTTTCTACAAGTATACAGATGCGAAGTTATATTTAAATCATGGCGCTCATCTGCAATGTTAAGGTTGAATTCCGGAACGTTTGCGTCACGAGTACATGAATGTACGTGTATGGGATGGGATCGGCCCATCAAGCTGCTAAGCCTAAGAGTATCATCGGAAAATTTACGCATTAATGCACGGCATAGCAATTAGAGTATGTAGCCGTAAACTAAATATACAAAGAAAAACACTTGCAAATAGTCCAATGTTTTTATTGAAATAACTTGATAAATTACATATTTCTATTAGTACTGTGAGATGCGGTACGGGGTTATACGAGGTAAGGGACGAATGGTCTAGTGAGCGTTGCTTCTTACTAAAGGCAAATCATATTTTTTATGTACATGGTAGCGATATGTTTATGTCAAGATATACACGCAGTGTCGTACAACACGTCATGTGAACTCGTAAATGTACAAATCCAAAGACAACGGTTAGACCAGGGAATCCGCTGAGGTCAGGAATAGTGGCGAGGTCGCAATCAATATTATGAATCAATCAGTTCAACCGTAACATAACCTGAAACCGAGTGAGATGAAGGCCAAGCGCTAACCCATCATACAATAAAAAATTTAAAAAACAGGCAATCGCGGCTATCATAACAGTGAACATGAAGATTTTCTGGGCAACCTACCACAACTGTATTCTAATCTTCATCTACTCATTACGTTCACAGCAAAACGTACGTTTTAAGATGCTGCTCACATGCAGCAACACGGCAGTGATGAATAAATATAACAACAATAACAGCTTTGCGATTGTTGTTTATCTATATTACGAAATAAGGTGATCGCGATCAGAGCTCGTTAATAGGTGTTAGGCACATAATGCTTGTAGCTGTGTGTGGAATGTTGGCTTGCGGTTGCGATATTGCATTTCTCCCGCGCCTCGTGCTCGGGTGTCAAACCGAGGCAACCGATTATATTCATAACTAGCCAATGCTCGCAACTCCACTCGCGTGGGACACGTGCAAAAACAGGCCTTTATGTTGTTCCTGGCCAGCAACAAAACCTGTGCTATTTCAGCCACAATCTTTTCAGTAGCTTCGACTTGAAGAAATTACAAACATCCTTTGAATCATCCTTCAAAACATCGTTCGTCTTATAATACTAGTAGTTCGCACCGAACTGAGATCTCGTGATGTTTGGTTTGAGTTAAGTATACCGTTAACCAGCTCTGTGGTCTAATATCTATTAGTTCAAGGTGGTACAATATTGTGCTTGGATACGTTGGTGGTAGGACTTTGTTTGAGTCCGCCTGGCTAGCTACTACCATCTTAAAAAAGTCTATCGCCATCAACAGTTTTAAATTGTTGTGTTCCGGCATGTAGAGGTAAGATAGCTAGTTTTTCAGTCTGTTGAGGATTCCGGGTGAATTGCGCTTCCACCTTGCCTTAAAAATTTAAATATGTATTTTATGAATGTGTAGCCAATACTCTCAATTTCAAATGACACTCCACAAGCGAAAAATCTCCTTGACTCACATAACACCCACGTTTCGCAAAAATTACCCTAGTGAAAAAATATCCCTTTACTGATTGATGTGTCTTAATAATATTATCTGCATGTTCAAAATTTTTAATTGATCGAATAAGCCATTCAAAAGATACGGGCGAAATTTTTCACCACAATGTCTCAAAACCTACCCCACTTATCAAAAATCCCCCGCGACAATCTAATTATATTTACGTTATATCATAACAGTCAAATCGGATGTCCCTATCGAGAGCTATGTCGTCACAAACATTGCCACATACATACATACATACATACGTACATACAGTGCCGGATTTCCCAACTGAACTCGGAGTTATAATTTTTACAATTGCTGACGATGAGTAACGATAAGGCCGAAGGTGGAAGCGCACTTCACCCGGAATCCTCAACAAACTGAGGAACTGGCTTTCTTACCTCTAACATGTCGGAACACTATTTGTTTTCACAACTGTTGTTATGGTGACTGAATTAGGTAAGATGGTGGTATATGCCGGGCGGATTTTAACAAAGTTCCACCAACAAAACAATGCCCTACGTATATAATCATGAGCCGCCTCTATCCAGCAACTCCACGTGACCGCTGCCGATCACAACACACATGTAGTGTTTTTGTTTATATGGGTATAAGCGCAGATACCAGAACGACCCATTTCAAATATGAAAAAATGTTTTCATACCTCTTCACTGAATCTTAGATTAGCTTTACTCCAAAAATGTTGAAGAAACATTTTCCCAAACTCATCACAAATTCAAGTCACCCCAAGTATATATTTCTAATTTTTTTTTTAAAGAGCATTCAGATAATACCCTTCGCGCGTAGTTAACTACAGTACGGGAGCTCATTACTGTTTTTTTTTTAAGTCTTTAAAACGATGATTATCGGAAACCCGTGATACAAGTGTTTCATAATTTACTTTGCTTAGTTATTACTGACACAAAGTTAACATCCTAGAAAATGATATCAGCAAAGTTTCGTTCAAATCCATCTAGTTTTTATTATAATGTTTTTAAATTCATGATATCTATTGAATGGAGTGACCGATTTGTATAATTCAAAAAGGTATCTACAGTTATTGAAACAGCCTTGACTATAAAGTGTTTTTTTTTGATAAGGATTCATATCAAGGTATATAAAACGTGATGTAGTTTCTGCCGGCGTTTATATTAAATTTTGACACAACTTTAATAGTCGGACATATACTATAGCCATTTTTTGTAGGTTTTGATGTGTTCTCTAAAACTATAGAACATTACTTTGTTCTATAATCAATAGTTTTCGCAGCGCACGCGATGTAAGGATTTTTATCGGTCATTGTTCTTCATCTTGGGCTAAATTATTATATATTTCGTAAGGGTCCCTAATAAAACGCGATAATAAATAAAGAATATGTTAGTATCGCTAACATATTCCTTATTTATTATCGCAAGCATTATATTGGTGTTTTTTTTTGTATCGGTAGGTACAGTCGTTTTTGAGCCTTATCAATACAAACAAATATATAAATATTTTATCCATATAATAATAGTGTAGACGAGGGCTAGTAAATGCCCGCAGCTTTGCTTGCAAGTTACTATGGTCAAAACTGCCCTTCTCAGCTTCATCGTTGGCTACAAATGCTTGTGAAAAGAATGTGTTTAAATTTTTACATCTCCGGCTCTCTGGTTCATCGTAGCAAAACGTGATATACAATCATCTTTTATAAGTGATGACGCCCTAAACCTACGTAATTTTCTATAGATTAGCGTGATTTTCAAACAGACAAACAGATGTTTTGAAGAAAACCATACACAGCTAAACACCTTATCGTAACCATGTTTTTGTAAATATTTATGTATACAAACTTACCAATGTTATATGTTGGTAACTCTATGTAAAGGTTTACATAGAGTTCGTTTATAAAGTTATTAAAAAACATACAAAAGCTCACGAACAAAGACTTTATAAACACGTTGAGGCAATCCAGCTCCTCGGATACACAAACACAGCGAGAAGACTGCGAAGAACTACCTACCTACACCTTTTGAGATAATGTAGTGTCAGTGTAAACCCGCGTGATGACAAAACATTCACCACAGAATAAAAAAAACATTAGTAGAGACTACTACAATTTGTAAGACCGACAGGTCAATTCGACATAATTGGTAGGTAAAAACAGAGCGGTGAAAGAAAATGGTAACCAACCTGGAAAACAAATGATACCTTTATCAAATCAAAATTGGTTCATAGTTCAGTTTAGTCACGATCACTAGACTGCTTGTAGGTACTCTTTACATACCGCGACACAAGGTGTTCAAGGCAAATGTAATGAAAATTCTGGACAGGGCGAACGAACTACAAAAATTCGACTAAAACCATTATTTGACACACTTCTTGGTGGCGCCGCTGCGCTACGCCGATACACACACTCACACCACGACGGAATAAATAAAAAGTAACCTTGTATTTATAGTAATTCACGAGTTTTATGTAGGCTGACATTGGATGCGAATAGTTTTAGTCGGATTTATACGTTCATTGTGTTGGGGGCGGGACACCGCACCGTTGTGCCGGACGCACTGTGTCTCGCTGCCAATTAGGACACACTGAGTCGCGCCGATGATGCTTCTCAGGCCACGTGGGGTGTTATTTTAGGGTTTCTGTTTGTCTTTGCTTATATATTCATGAATAATTCTTTTAATAATAATGTACAATTAAACTAACTATGTAGAGTAATCCAGTCGGGTTACTAAGGACCGTTACAAACGGTCCTCCAGTACCAAATGGAAGCGTGCCCAAGATACTGGCTGCATTGCCACGCTGAATAGCTATGCTTATTCGCTAGCTTAAATAATAATTGTCTTTTCGTCAAGTGTCGCTTCCATCAAAAGCAAGATTTGTTAAAACCTGGAGGGCACCGGCTCCCCATGGACCCAAAGTCTCGAAATAATTATTATTTTTCTTGTCAAACTTTCACAGAGTGTGGGAGTCGACGGATAAAGGCCTACGTTCTATTTGGGGGAGGCCTTTGTTCAGTATATAGTATGTGTGATGATGATGATAATCACTTAATTCATAATCATGATGCCCAATACCAACCGAACGGCGAGATCATGAGCTGTCGAAGCTATGTCTGTATTTTTACACGATTTCATTTTTATACTATACCAACTACTATACCAACCCCTCATTACTTTGTAATTAATAAGAATGGTTTAAGATATTACAAATATCCGTTATATTTCTTGTTCGCGAATAGCCAACCTATAAAATAAATAGCAAATCCAGTTAGATGAATGTCATGCACAAAGGGGCATATAAATGGTTGGATACGTCCGTTTATTAAGTTCTATGAACTACTTACAATATGAACGTCTAATTTACAAAGGCTCGTTTCATGTACCATTTTCAGACAAGTACTTGATAGCAGAGTCTCGAGAACCACCGACTGTGTCTGCAAGCTGAACCGTGAGAGCGGCACGCGGTTCCATGCACAAACAAATCAGACTCGCATTACTTCATTTGAATAAAGGATTTTTCACATTTTTTCAGTTTTCACATCCCACGACGTTTAAAAACGTACCTATTTATACTTTTTATTAACCGCATCTGTGGTCTAGTGGTTCGTCTACCGTTGTCAGTCCAGTCCATGTCCAGAGGTCCCGAGTTCGATGCCCCGGGGAGGACAACATTGTGTTTGGCTGGTGGTAGAACCTTGTTAAGTCCGCCCTAGCTACCACCATCTTACCTTATACTGTAGCTATAACCACCATTTTTTTTCAATTGTTGTATTCCGGCATTTAGAGGTAAAGTAGTTCTCTCCCGGAGTCTCCAGTAAACCTCAGTTTATTGGAGACTCTAGTGAAGTGCTCTTCCACCTTCGGCTTTATCATAACCTGAAAAATCAGGTGAGATGAAGGCCAAACCGAACACGTAGTATTTTTTTTTAAACTTCTTAAATGTCCTCAACAACCTTAATATATATAGTATAGTAACTTTTCCGTGTTTTTGCGGTTCGTCTTTGCCTACTGAAATTAGATTATCTCCGTCAAGTAATACTTTTAAATTGAAGCGAAGAAATTATATTGCATCTATTTAATTCTGTCACTGTCTTATTCTAGTCCAAGATAATACTTATTATTTCTTATATGTATTCGTTGATAGTTTTTTTTATTATATGTATGTTTCTGCTATTTTTAGTTAAATTGACATATTTTCTATTTCTCCCAAATATGTAGTTTCTGTTACTCTTTTGAAGGTTGCCTGGAAGAGCCGCTTTAAGAGACAAAAGCCGCCTATTGTACTTATTATCTTTTGTTATATAGGTAGGTACCTAATGTTTGTCTATTACACCTAATGTATTTTTTCTGTTCCATTATGTACTTCATTTATTGACTTGATTCTAGTTTTCACTCACATAAATTTAGTCGAAGTGAAACGTTGTAATGGTCAGCAATATGACATCACAATTAAAAACATTCCAACAATAGAAACGTTATAAAGTTATTTTGCGTGTTTGTCATGAAATCGTATAATATAAAAGCCTGAAAGTTGCGGCCGTTACCAAGCTAGACGTAAATGTTATTTAAAAACGAAAATACGAAAGTTTGGACGTGCCTCTGACTAAATTAGTAACTTATTTTTTTTAACTAAATCTGGTATTGTGTTTTGGTCTGAAAGGCATGCAGTTGCAGAGCACATTTTTAAAACGTTATTTAATTAATGAATCCAACCCGTATTACACAATCTGGCTAAGCGCGAGTCGGATTTGCGCGTCGAGAGTTCTGGACCCCATGTAAATCTTTGTTAGGTACTCTATCACATTTTACACAGTTCGAGGTATATAATACGTATCGACTGGTTGGTCATACATCACCATTTCACAACTTTTACGCTTGTATTTCCGTTTCTACGGTATAGCTAAACCCCTAACGTAATATATGATGTTAATGCTTTGTATACTAATGATTATTCTGTGAATTTTCAACCATCTAGGTACGATCGTTACGTTTCGATAAATGAGCATATAGCCCCTTAGCTCGTGCCAAAAAAAGTGCCAAATTACTCCTGTATCCGCCGTTATACAAATATAGGCGGCGCCGACGTCGGCCTATGCACTATCGTGAGGGTCCCGTTGGATGACATTGGCGCACTGTTTTGCCTCTGTGTGATTTACCGCAGCGCGCTGTCTGTAGCGCAACTCTATCCGAGCGACATTTTGGCATAGAAACGCAGTTTATAAAAACACGCGATTCAGTTTCCTTTTACGCAACCGCTGTGTTAAAATCACATCCAGTCTAACTTATAAGATACTCAACTCGAAACGGATAAAAAAAGAATCTAGATTTCGGATTGGGAAGGTACAAAGGATACATTCTAGGTACCGTACATGTATGCCGCGCGAAGATACGGCGTGATTAAAGTATAATAAAGGCAATTTCTCTTACCGCGTCCTGTGTCCATTAGTAGTAGTAAATCATGAAATAATGTTTATTAGCAACGTTCTCAGGTAGGTAACGAAGGAAGTGGCTCGCGCGCCAGTTACCGCTACACTGTCGCGCATTAACGTGCAGAACCCGTGCTCTGATCGACTCCATTCTTTTTCATATAAGGAAGAAGGCGCGCGCGCACGTCCCCAAGACGTATCAACAAAACGGTCACAAATTCGAATTGTAAATGTAATCAACCTATCAATGGTTAAGTGGAATGTTTGTTGTAGCATTTATTACGACAAAGCGCTTCCGGTCCTGACATATTTTAATGTGAATCTGCTGAACCTTCTTTTTTCATTTGACCAATCGACGAAATTTTCCTTCGTTTTATTTCTTTTAAATGGCAGAGGAAACGTTTGGTTACCATTGCAATTGAGACGTGATGCTGATGAGAACATTCGAACAACTGGCGGATACTTGACGAACGCAAAGCAGAAAAAACAAGAACAATAATGCTAATTTTGACTGCAGCAAACCAACTCGTAGGACAATCTTCACGATTTGACTAGTCGGCAATACATATTTTAACTCGCTGTTAAGCCGTTTGAGTCCCAATGGTGCGATTTTGTAAACATTGCAATAAATAATATCGCTTCAGTGCAAGATTTAATGTAGGTATTTTTTTTTTCTAGGCAAGGGAACGCTAGTTAATCCATTTGGAAACCGCACACTCACGTATACAATAACTCTATACAAGAAAAGTGTTTCTTTGTCCGTCCGTTTAGGAAGGAAGTTTTGATTACGTCTCATTTGGTTTTTTATTCCAGAATTTTTGTTAGTAGAGAGTTCTGTCATAAATAGAAATACTTTTGAAGACTTGATGTGATTATGATTTGCTTTAAATACTTAAAACAAGTCAATTAAGAAACGGACCCGCACTAAAGCGCTAGAAATACATACAAGAAACCAGAGCATCTTCATTCACTCGGGTCGAGAACATTTTTTTTTTTTTTTAAATGAGACGTTAAAAAAATATTTTTAGTCAATAATGAACCCGCCAACTAAAAGTACCCGCATTTGCACATTCTGATAGGATTTTCCTATCAAAAAGTTCACCAAACACTACCAATTCGCAGTTCAAATGAGCAGCATGGATCGTGTAGGCAATCCTCAGCTAGGCTTAACGGACTACTGATTTATACTCCACGTGCAACCGCGCGCACGCCACCTTCAGTCTTATGAATACATGCACGAGATCGGAAATACTTTAACAAAGAAGCGATCATCATACTAAGTGGTTGAACGGTGTCCGCTTTAGCGATGATTTGCTGCAATTAGCATCAGGCAACGTACACTGTATTCTTGAACAATTTTAAATTCAACTTTTGTGATACGTACGAGTGTGATACGACGAAACCAACGGAGTACAGGAAAAACTATGTTTACTTTGCTACTCCAATCTTATTTTCCTGTAGATTTCATTATTTGTCAACTATACGCTTTGGAAATTCTAAATTCATACATTATAATAGATTTTAAACATGTTACTGTTGGAGCTGTGAAAAAAACACAAAATCAAATGTTACAACAGACTTACCGGGTCTGTTCCCGTTAGACGCCGTTAGAATTTTCGACACGACGTGACAGGCGCGTCTAAACGATGAGGAATGTGATGAGCGGGAGCGGGAACTTCCCTTGGGACGATCACTAGTAGTGGGGTCCCGACCCGCGTTTGAGGCCATGGCTACCGCCAGGCGGACCGACCTATCCACAGACATGCACCGTCCGTCAGTGCAGAGGTCGCGAGGGAAACGTGTTGTTATACCGGAAGTCGAGGGAGGTATGAGCGCATCGGAGGTCCGTCCAGCCTCGAAACGGTATACCGGAAGGGCGGGAGGTAATGTAGGCGTGCCGCTTGCAGGGTATGCAACTCGCGTGCACCGCTCGCCGCGCGCCCCCGTGCGGTGGTGTAGCGCGAAGGGAACGGGCGGCCGCCGAGCGCGCGCTCTCGCTATCACCGCCCGCCCGACTGACCGCACTCGTACCGTGTCTGACCGAGCACGCCCATCCTCCGCAACACTCGCGCGGTATGCGACACCTCGCCACCTCGCCACCTCGCCACCTCGTCACGGAACAAGGAAAGCAATGGCAAGCGACGCACCGTGCCGCCATCGCATGCGAGTGAAGGGAACGACAACACGCCAGCAGAGGCGACCGATATCGCAGGACCTAGGACCAACTAAAACCACTCCGGGTACATGATGGTGTATGTACACAAGAGAGAAAGAGACGATACGTCACGCAGAGCGTGTGCATAATTTACAGATCGAAGACTAAAAGATCATTAGTCACAAAACCATTTGTGAGAAAAAATATCATACAATTGAATTTACTACACATTAACCAAAATTAAATAACAGACATTTCTAACAAAATCAGGAATTAGAGTAAAAAATATATTTTCACAGCTTTATTAAGAAAAACAGCTCTTAGAATAAAGAATCGCCTCTTTGTGGAAAGGAAGCCATTTGATCTTTTACTAAAGTCGGTAAACTGTGAAAGGATTCATCAGGGTAAATGTAAGACGTATTTTTACTCAATATTCGAATGCATAATTAGTATATTGTATTATGCATATTAAAAATTATGCATTATGATTAGGTAAACTCGCCGGTGCAATTACAATCACAATAATTATGCCAGTGTTTAAAATATTATTGGTGTTGTAGGTATTGTATGATAAGCTGATGATAAGTAAGAAAGTAGGTACTTACTTATTTAAAAAAAAAAAGTTTTATTTTCGTCATCTAGTCTCTATATTGCAAGTTTGGGCCTACTACATAAGTACCTGACACTGTCCGACGTTGGTACATTTACAATAAAATTTAAACTATAATAATTATTAATCATAATTATAAGTAAATAATATTCAATTGAATGTCAATAAATGGCAAAAATCACCAAAAAATCGGAAAGAAGCGTCAAATTTACCATAAAGTTTTACCTAATTTATGCCTGACTAGCTACCACCATCTTACCGCCATAATAACAATTCGTAAAAAAATTACCTCTACATGCCGCTCTAAGTTCCTCAGTTTGTTGAGGATTCCGGGTGAAGTGCTCCTCCACCTTCGGCTTTACCTCAACTTGTAAGCAGGTGAGATGAAGGCCAGGCGCTACGCCGTCGTACAATCAAAAAATTAAATAAAAAAGATTTTAACAGAACGTCTAGTTTTTTTCTCTAAATTGATCTAATGTTCTGATGACAAACGAGTAGATTAGAAACATTTGGTATCGTGCGACGATTGCAGTCTCGCGTGTCCTAGGCGAGCCTAGGGAGGCTCCTAGTGTTTTGATGTGAATGTGAATATTTAAGCGCAACCCGCAATCTGCTGTCCGCGGGGTCGGACATGGAACCAGTCTGCGAAGCTGACTGCGGGCGGCCAGGCCGATGGCAAAGTCACCTTAACGTAAACCGCCTCCGGCATACCAATCACGAACGCTGCATGCATTTCTGCTCGGATGTTACGCTTTTCAACACATTCCATAGTGTTATTTAAAAAATGTTGTATGTGTATTAGAAACCTAAACTCATCCACTAATCTCACGTATCCGCACTTCTAACGACTCCACTTTTTACACAAGAGTTCAAACAGTTTTTTGTAGCTAGCGTATTACACTTTCGATTGTGATTTTAGTTTTAGCGTTTTTACGGAAAAAAATATGTAAGCATGTTAATTGTTTCTAAGGCAATGGCGTTGTTCGTTGCACGCGTCGTGGGTAGTAAGGCCTAGAAGGCACCTTGTGAAATTAATGTCCTGTAATATTTATTAATTTATTTTCAACGATCATTTATCGTTGAAAATGTCAGTTCAATTTAAACAAATCATCAGAAAGATAAAGAAAATCTTAATATTGTCATTCACCCAATGGTGGACGTACATACAAATGAAGAGTAGAGGAAATGCGGCTCTTGTTTCAAGCCCGAGCACAGACTTCTTGTTTTACGTTGGGGTAGGTCGGTACGCGCCGCGTATTTATATCATCAGTTTTATCCCGAAGAGGAAAGAAAATAAACCGGCCAAGTGCGAACACGCACATCAAGGGTTCCAACCAACAATTTCAGACAAAAATCATGTTTCACGGTCACCTTTGAATTTACAATTGAATTCCGCGCTCTGTGAAAAATGTAGCTGTGTTCTATTGCAGTCTGCTGACTGATAGACTTACGTATGGAAGAATGAACGGACTGCGGAAGCTTATTAACAGGGGCCCCGAAGTAAGAGAAAGAAAGAGACAAACGGAAAGAAGGAAGAGTTGAAAGCAAGTTTTATTAAAACAAGTGTATTAAAGCTGAACGGCGTTTATAATTATGGAGATAAGCAATAAGTATTTTGTCTTACGTTTATCTTAGTAAAATAAGATATTCATATACATTTAAAATTACGGCCTACTAAGATTAATAAATCAACCTGTTCTAGAGGACTTTTAAACATAAACTTGTAAGATTCGGTTGTCACTATACGATCCACCAACAACCCTCCAACCCGCAGTATATACAATAGTAATACTGCAAATTTGTATCTCCTTCATTACAGTTACTTCATACAAGTAACATAAACATTGGAATTAGTCTGTGTAAATAATCCAACGACGTGTATTTTGGCTTGCAGCATCATCCCATCATCCCACCCCATTAACAAGCCTCATAGCTCAGTAACTCTGCCTTCTGCGCTGTAGGCTGTGGGTTCGATTCTCACCCAGGACAAACATTTGTGTGATGAATACAAACACAGGTTTGGGTGTTGTATGATAAGTATGTTTTTACAAAAAAAAAATATTAATATAGATGTTTGTTCTGTGTTTGGGTGTTGTTCTGTATGATAATTATGTATTTACAAAAAAAGTATTTCGGTATTCTATCCGTAATCTAGTAAACCAAGCATAACTTGTAATATGGGAATTACAAGTTATGCTGCAGTTTAGGGCTGGATAGCGCTGTGTGAAATGAATACCCTGTAATATTGATTGTTTTATTTATTTGTTAATCCTTGTCAATGAGTGCGAACCTACCAAATGATTGTTTAGGTAGGTAGACAGGTGACGTGTAAAGTAAAATATTCGGGATTGTTTTCCGTGACCATACTGACTATTTGTCCGTACCGAGTCACAGAAAATTGCGTATTGTCATATCTTTTTTGTTTCATGTCGAAAAAATAATAAATTCTAATTAGAAAATTGGTTTAAGATAGGTTGCGTATTACTAATATAGTATTATGCGCATACAATTGGAAAAAATAAATTATATTTTGTAGGAATCTTTTTTTTTTATGTAGGTATGTTCCCCGATTACTCGAAGACGCCTAGACCGATTTGGAAAATTATTTTTTGCTTGATAGGGTATGCTTCACAGCTGGTCCCATTGACATCAGGTCAAAATCTGATGATGGGATAATGGAGAATCGAGGGAACTCTTCAAATATTACAGGCACACTTGAAGCGATTTGGGTATGTTAGGATGTATTATCTCAAAAGTAAAGAAAAAACGGACAGCTGTCATCAGGTCAGGACCGAATGATAAGATCCTGGAGAAATCGAGGGAACTCTTCAAATATTACAGGCACACTTAAAGCGATTTGGGTATTTTTAGGGTGTATTACCTCAAAAGTAAAGAAAAACCCCGTCAACAAAAGTGTGTCATATTTTTCACTGATTTCGGTTTTCTTTTTACTTTTTAAAGGTTTATTAAATAAATAGATCTTAAAATTAAACTAATACGAGTAATTTAAATCTTTGATGCAATACGTCTCGTGGGTCGGGGAAAAAACGATTCAATCTCCCAATGTAAAAAAAGTTTTCGCTGGGTCTGGTTGGAGAATGAACCCTCACAACTTGCGAAGATTGTACATACTCGTAGCTAGCATACGGAGCAGGTTTCATTACGCAAGCTTTATCTCTATGGTGATCGTTGTAAAACACAATCAGGTAAATTGGATAGGGTGCAAAAATTATGTATGCGAGTTATAGGTAGGTTCATACGTAGCACACCCATACGTGACGGAGTGCGAACTTTTTATTCAACCCCTCTGTACGAGAAGATCTTGCCGGAAAATATTGGTTACGCAAAAATTAAGTGTCTGGTAGTAAGATAATTGTCTAGTTGAAAGAAAATTTTTACAATTTAAATAATGAGTCTGTCACCATAATAATAATTCTAATTAAACATTCTAAAATTGTTGTGTTCCGGCATTTAAACTGGTAAGATAGCCAGTTCTCTATATTGAGTTTTAACCTCCTCTGTGGTCTAGTGGTTCGCCCACCGGTGTCAGTTCCAGAGGTCCCAGGTTCACTCCCCCAGGGAACAATAATCATGCATGGTGTGTTTTTTTAGGAATTTGTTATATTCCACCTGGCCGCCTGGCTAGCTACTACCATCATACGCAAGTCTAACGCCAAAACAACAATTCTAAATTGTTTTGTTGCGGCATTAAGATCCTAAGAATGTTGAATTCCGCTTGAAGTGCGCTTTCCACCTTCGGCCTTATAATAACTTGAAACCAGGTGAGATGAACGCCAAGCGTTTCCCCGTCGTACATTACAAAAACACTTATTTACTCGGATCCTCAATATACATGGGTAAACAGTGTGGATGTATCTGACATCAAAACAGCTATTGATACCGTTACCTAAGTCCTAATATAAAAAATCTTACACAATCTACACAGATAGGTCCAGAAAAGGAAGTACAACGGGCCGATCGTCAATTCGGCGGTATACTAAAAATGAAATTTACTCAAAGATATCCATAACGTTCAAGGAACTCATCGCAATTGCGAAGGCGGTATCGTATGTCAATTTATCGAATCGACAAAGGTTTACATGTCATATACTACGACACAAAAAGTGTTCTTTGACATTCATATTCGATGCATCGCGGGCTTTCACGGCGCTCCGAGCTGACAACCTTAGATCAAAGAAATAAAGTATTTCGCACCACCCGCCCGAATGTGTCTCTCCCTAAAACTCCACAACGCACCGGAGCAGAAGTATTCATTCAATAACTGGTCTGTCAAGGTAGAGTTGCTTATTGAAAAGCAAACATTATATTGCATAAATCATTGCTATCATTTACTAGCCTATTTTAACCGCCTCTGTGGTCTAGTGGTTCAACCCTGATTTTAGATCCAGAGGTCACGGGTTCGGTCCCCAGAGGGAGTACAACATTGTGCTTCGTTTGTTTGGTGGTAGGACTTTGTTGTAAGATATCCAGTTCCACAGTTTGTTGAGGATTCCGGTTGAACCTTCGGACTTATCTTAACTTCTAACCAGGTGAGATAAAGGCTAAGCGCTTCCCCATCGAACAATAAAAAAAATAAAAAAAAAGCATTGCATGTCCAAATAAAGTGAAATAAAGGTGCTCGCAAGATCACTGAGCAAGGGTATTTGGTCTGAAGCCATACAATGAGATATGTTAAAGTCTTCGTGGTTCGATGACTCGGAAGTGACCGCAGTCACATATTCTCTCGATATCCTTGATCTAACCCCTCCTTCCCTTGTCCATCACCGGACTAGCAGACGTACGGCAGGTTACAACCCATACCTTGTGATGTTCCATTGTGCCGAACTCATCTACTCATACCTTTATTATTCATACTGGTAAGGAATGGAACTCCTTGCCCTCGTCTCTTATGTTCATAATTTATTAATACTTACTACAGTTACGTTTTTTTTTCTGGAGCAATGAATATTTTATTTGTATTTGTAATTTTTATTTGTAGTTTTAATTTGAAAAAGAAGCGTGTTAACGTTAATAACGTTATGGGTTTCCCCTAATCGTAGGAAGCCAAAATTTGTTAGAATAGTTAAAATATTAAGCGTAGAAGGTAAGTGATTTAGTCTGTTATATTCTGAGTAGAAATATCTTCTCGTCAAAGATACCCTCAAGACCTTATGAATAAGTACAAAGCCGCACAGCGAGCTATGGAGAGAGCTATGCTTGGAATTTCACTATGTTAAAAATCCGGAATAAACTAAACTAAATTTAAAATAACTAAAGTTACATAGCTCTCAGAATGAACAAGCTGAAGTGGCAGTGAGCAGGACACTATAGCTCGTAGAACCGAAACAAAGAAGTCGTAGGAAATTAATGAATGGAGGTGGCTCAAGTTTGCTATTTGTGTCGTCGATTGGGGGAGGCTTTGTTCAACAGTAGGACGAATTTGGACTGAAATGATGATGATAATGAAGATGATTCAGAGTTCAAACTTGGTGTGATAATAATCTGTATAAAAATTGGCCAAGCGTGGGCTGGACCCATACGAATGCTCCAGAACGAAATGCAAAAATCCGGCATGTTTTGCCTTTAATAGTGGCGTGTCCAACTAGCACTTGACCGGTTTACTTTGTCATTGACGATAGTGTGGGTATAATTATTACCAAGTAAACATGAAACGTTGATGGTCCACTTGGTTCCTGACAACACACAACCTGCCAAACAGTGTCATATGCGTCCGAAGCTCCAATCCATTAGCATGTCACATGCATGCAAATCTGGCCAAGACACTGCTGTAACGAACTTTGATCGGATGTTTAATAGGATCTCCTCGGTTGGATTTTATTAAGCTGGGAACACAGAATACAACAATACTTCCGAAACAGATTAGTTTATTTACAGACGCCACTAACTAAGTAAAGATATACTAGTGTGCCTCAATTATTTAACTCTTTAGCTCGTTGCGTGCTGAGCCCCTAGATTTCTAGTCGTGAGTTTTTTACAGCTCACGAGTTCAAGGTTTAAGCCCTGATAATAATAAACGTACATCATAACCATAACAATTAAACCAGAAGTATGTAGTTGTAAGTAGCATTTCATTCTAGAGTCAGAAGTTTTAAATTCCAGTCTATAGCTCAGAGTAAGGTCACACGTCTTATTTCACGTCTCATCACATTCAAAGAACAAGCCTCAAAGCTCAGTTGGTAGTAGATTTGCCTCATGCGCTGTGGGTTGTGGGTTCGATTCCCACCCAGAATAATAATTTGTGTTTTGAATATTGATGCTTTTCGATGTGTTAGTTGTCATATCAAGCAAAAACATACGGATAAGATATTATATATACGGATATTTTTTTGTAAGCAAGAGCTCTTGGCAAGTAAGCTAACGTTTGTTTGTTATTTTATTGTTTGGTCTCTACCCTGCCTAACCAACGCTATCGTTGGACGTAAACATAAATTACTGAATATTTTATACAATTAAATATTCTCAATCTAACAGATTTCCACAACCGTATTGGAAGCGGAAACGAAGAAATTTTCTTCGTTTAAATAAGAATCAATCAGAAAAGCAATCTGTTCGGTTTTGGTAGAGAGCGCTCGACAACGTTTCTGCTGGAAAAATAAAACCGAGTTAGAATGAGGTCATTTTATATTCTTATCGAATTCATTTCCGAGTTGCGGTACTTCAATCCACCTACATTCGGCAAGTCGGTCAAGAAATTGTATTTTCACTGACGCTACGGTTTATTATTGGACAGAAAAGTATTTACATCTTCGAATAAAGCCGGAAGTGCTCTAACCAACTGAGCTACGAGGGTCCTGGCGCAGATTCCCATTTTTTGTGACATATCTCTCAGTTTGAGCGTTTTCGGCTTTGGGAAAAATGCGGGTTTGAGTCCCGTCGCGAGTTGTGTCAATGTTTGTGTCATAATAACATTTGTAAATGTTGTGACCAAGTGTAAACGAAACACAATTATTTGGTCGATAAAAAGGTACGCGATGAAGATCCGTTTTTGTTATTAATTATGAACAATTATTTGATCTTCGAATAATCTAATCGAATGGTTTAATTTTATCTAATAGCTATGATAATATATGAAATCATTTACTAAAAATTACCTTTGTTTTATTTTATTGCAAATTCCATAAGCACCAATTAAAAAATCTATTAGGTGCCCGATTGAATCAGCCATTCCGAATTGGATATTAAACTACGTTTGTATGTGATAGCGGATCTAAGCGGTACCACGGGGTCTGCTTAATTTGCCGAAATAAAATCGATACTATCATGTAGCCGACTACCAATGCCACATTTTTATCAAAAAATAGGTGTGTCTCAATAAGAGTACACATTGACATATGATACAGACGCCTTGTAGATTAATGCCGAATTTTATTGCATACTTAATTGGAACATATTACATTCTTTACAATGCAATAAAAATTTCACACTTGGTCAAAAATACAATGTTTTTATTTTTAATGAAATATTAAAGGATTAATCCATTTTAGGCACTAGTTACTTCAATTTAGGTACTTTTCGAAGCACAATTTAAATTTAAAATTAAAAAATCATAGTACTTATGCTATCGATCACAAAGTAACTTTCTTCATTTTGTAATTGGTGTTTACGTTGGCAACGCGTTCTTATTTTACATTGCGCTCCAATTTTAATAATTGGAACAATCATAGGTGGTAATTGGCTATAAAATTTCAAAGAAAAAGAAAAAAAAACACGATTTGAATAGTGAACTCTCATTGAGACCCCCGTTATATTTCGATTTTCACTAAGAAATAATAAAAATAGGGAGTGCATACTATTTCCGTCCTATGAATACTACATTTAAAATTATAACGAGGGCTATCCAATGCTTCCCTCGCAAACCATGAATAGCATGTGCACCTACACTCATTACGGTATACGGCAAAGAGGCTCTAAGGGGCTCTCCGGCATCGTCATTGCTAAACCAGAATAAAATGTATCGGTATTCGATACTCAAAGGACATCAACGATTCATTCACTCTGCTTATGCTGATGTGGGGCTGTATCAAATCAACAGCCCATTAGTGTCCACTGCTGGACAGAGCCTCCTCCAAAGTTTTGGCTGGTCATGCGGATTGGTGATAGAAGTAAAGTTGTAGATAAAACAAAGAAGGAAGCTGTCCTTTTTTTGGTGAGATTCCTCAGTCGGCTTGTACGATATCCATGGGCTGAGTTTAAGTGGACGATTCTCAAGCCGCGACTTCCACGGCCAATGTAAAAATGGGGCTGTATCATATGAGATTATTTGGAGCTATGTCCAAATCCTATTTATTGACCTTTTCTGACAAAACTGGAAGTACTATGAAAAAAATAGAATGACAATGACGGATTGTGCGTTTTTCAACATAAAAGTTTGTCGGATCCGATGACGTTCGACTGTGGTAGTACTTTTAGTACAGACTATAATACAGAGGGGCTTCTGTATTAGTCGGCAAGATTGTGCGTATTTGCTGCCGAAGCAAGCCCTTGGGAAATATTTCAGCGGCCAATGATATTTATTTTAATGATTGATTTCCGAAGACAGTTTATTTGGTTTATACGTTTATTCAGGCCAAATATCGCCTGCTAGGTATATCGTTTTAACCCTCAGAACCATACTCAGAACATCAAATAATAATAACGAGTATACAACATTAGTTATGCAGGTCTTTATCACAATGGTAAAACAATAAACGTTAGTTTAATATGAATTTTGTCTGATATTTTTTGCAAATGTCTGTGTCTAAATATGAGACACAAATTCACTGCAGACAGATTTGTATGCAAATGGAATGAAAGGCATTCAGCGTCACCATTAGCGAGGGTTCCACGCTTCGCCGCCCTCATCTATTCCACAGGTCTAATGATATCAACAACTTGTAAATTCAGATCGGTATAAACCTATTTCCTAACTATTCTTACGTAAATCTAATGACTGCGAATGTTGGAGGAAATTGTTTATTACAGTGTTTTAGTACTAATAATACCTTTGAAATTATGAGTCGGACATTACTTTAGAGATAGATGCAATTTATCTTTTAACAGATATTAGAAGTTATAGTTTTTGATGTTTTTTTAAACCGGCCTGCCTGACGTCTACCCTCCTAGGGAATACTTGGTTATGTGGAGATGTGGGGATGAGGATTCGGTAAATTAAATGGATAAAGAGGGACGAGTATATCAGGATATGGATAAGGATAGATAGATAACTCTTTATTGTTCACCACTTACAAAGTAACATAACAAAATACTAATAGAAGAAAACTTAATTTAAGCGACACTGGTAAAACTAAAATTAACGGCTTTATCGCTGAAAGCGATAACACGAGAGAAGAAGAGAAGGAGACACGAGAATACTAATGTCACGGGAGAATTGTATTGAGAATGAACAAGCCTCATAGCTCAGTTGGTAGTAGCTCTACCGACTGCGCTGTAGGTTGTGGGTTCGATTACCACACAGGACAAACATTTGTGTGATGTATATGAATGTTTGTTATGTGATAAAGTGTTGTATTGTATGATAAGAATGTATTTATATATTTATAAATCGTATGTAAGTACTCTATCCGTAATTTAGTTCCCATATTCTAAGCTAAGCTTAGTTTGGGGCTAGATGGTGCTGTGTGAAATGAATGTCCTGTCAATTGTGGGTGCGACACAAAGCTAGAGCAGTCTGGGGTTTTTCCCAACATATACAAGCGCCTTATGAATATAACTATATGTGTCCCATACAAATTTAAGACTTTTTACTTTATTTACAGAGAAAAGATGGTACATTAAAGATAACGTGTGTGTGACCGAATATTATCTCCCTACTCTATCTCCGCAGCGTGTTCATAATTTCAGTAAGCAGAGCTTTTCATGATAAATATCAATTAGCTGTAGTAGAAAAGCCAAATACTCGTATATAGCAGTAACGACATTGTTCTTCTAATCTTATTTTCATGCGTTATAAACGTGACGATAACCGCCTCTGTGGTCTAGTGGTTCGCCAGATCCAGAGGTCCCGGGTTCGATCCCCAGGGGAGTACATTATTGTGCTTGGTTTGGTTGGTGGAAGGACTTTGTTTAAGTCCGTTTGGCTGGCTACCACCATCTTACCTAATTCTGTCGTGATAACAACAATTCTTAAATTGTTGTGTTCCGGCATTTAGAGGTAAGATAGACCGGAACCGGGTGACCAGACTCCACGATGAACTGAGGAACTGGCCCTCAGTTTCTTGTGGATTCCGGGTCAAGGGCGCTTAAACCTTCGGCCTTATCATAACTTGAAAAAGCAGGTGAGATTAAGGTAAAGTACATCCCCGTATACAATAAATAAATAAAACCTTTTATAATTTTTATAACACTTCTTTTGTATGCTATAAAACATAAGTTGATTAGCTACACCTTAACCGGAGGAAGCCTACCTACTACTGGACTACTGTTCAATAAAGTAAAATTGTCCAATAATGAAAATGTGCAATTAATTTAAATATCCAATTAGTAAAGATATATCTTTGAAAAACCGTTCCGATCATTTAGGTCTGAATTTAAGGTAAGATACAAGAAGAAGATAAATTAATTTCTCCCAGCAGATGACAAAATATTACATTAACGAAGAACAAGCCACCTTAATCCATCTAAAAGTCGATGATTCAATAAATGAAATAGACGGAATTACAGCTTGAATCCAGAAACTCAATTACTGGATTTATTTATTCCATGCAGCTTTCTTCGCTTTTAAGAAGAGGATTCGTTATTATCACAAGAAGCCAGCCATCGGAAATTCATTAACAACTGAACGGAATTGTTTGCTCAAGTAAGAGTCCTAACTATGGCGTCCGTAATTTCCTTCAAGTTTTCTCATCAACGGTACGAAAACTGTTTACGTACTATGCGTCGTACTGGCGGTACGTGGCTTGAAGAGTTGCTTTATAAAAATAGTAGATATTCATTTAGAACCTACAGTAAAAAAAAACGGTCACGTACGGACACGCAAACTGAGAGTTCCGACTCGCATCTCAAAGCAAAATATCACGTTCGAGTAGCGGTTATTATAGGGGCTCCCTTTAATTAATAATGGATATAATTGATTTTGTATTATTTGTTATTAGAGCTGTGATAGAAATACACATTCTATGAAAATGTCAACTATTATTAACCTATTCCGGTTCATGAAATACAGCGCGCTGCCAAACGACGACGGTCGAATGGAGAGATGGACATTTAGGTACAAAGCAGAGGCATAATAATAGGGTACCATTGGAAGCCTATGGTTAAGCCACACGTGGGGATGTTTGGGGAAAAAGTTTCCGTAAACTCCCTCTATTTCTGTCATGGGAGCTGTACCACAACATACTTAGGTATATGAGTCAATCTAGTGATGTACTTTAAGTCCTACTCAGAGTGTAGTAGGATTGTTTGACTGCACGACGAAATCAACAGACCCAGACAGAAGCATTTACACTAGTACTTTGTTATTGCCCCGACATCAACATGGCCATAAAATAAACAAGACTTTGAAACAAGAATAAATCGAAAATAACCTTTTGCGCTGTATTTAGTGGGTGTGGGTTCGATTCTGAACCGGAACAAGCATTTGTGTGATAAATCTAGATGATTGTAACATGTGTGGGTGCTGTTATGTGCAAGCTCTCGTTAGTATGACTCTAGATGATGATATGTGAAATCAATGTCCATAGTGATGTGAAATATTGCCAAATTAGAAAAAGAAGTAGGACGTACTACGTCTAATGTCAAAGTAAGACTAAATAACAAACACTTTTTTTTGTTGTGATCAATTTGACACTTCCACAAGCGTGGAATCTTTGAAATTCTGTACAAACTTTATCGGAGCGAGTACAGCTTCATTCATTTAAAAATTGTAGAAATAGTGAGTATCTGACCTCTTCGTATAACAATTTTGGCAATAACTTGTGTCGGCGTGTTTGATGTCTAATGAAAATACTGAAGCAAAAAAAAGCATCCTAAAATTAACTTATTTTTTCTAACAGTATCATATTGTGTATATTCACAAATGTTCCGTAATATTCACAATAAATGTGAATGTTTTTATTCCGCTACCCCAAGTTTACATATCAAGTTGGAGAGTCTTTTGTATCTTTTATGAATAAATCTGGAATTAAATCCCTTTGGTTGTATTGTAGGGTAGCTGACTGGAACCGTTTGTGAAAATATTGATCAAGTGGTGCTTACGACTTAGAACGAAAAACCTCGTGATCAAAGCGCGGACCTGGTTTACAAACTGTGGGGAAACCCGGAATAACGCGCAATAAGGTAAAATTGGTTTACCTCCATACAAAACCATGTAAGCTCTACTGCCAACGAGACTTTTTTTAAGCAAGTGATTGATAAACGGCCGGAATTGATAAACAAAGTAAAATAAAAATGTTTTACACCATTATAACGCAACACCAAACGCATTTCTAAGCACCCAGCAAAAATACATTGAGCATGGCTGGGAAGTTAATGCATCCACCATATAGCCTTGACCTTGACCCTCACATTTTCACTAGTTTTGTTCTCGTCGAAACTTGTTAGGTATAATGAAACGCAAACATCAGATGAGGTTTCGGTCTTCAAGATTGAGCTAGGAGCCGAGCGACGGCTTGTAAACGAATAGCAAAGCTTTGTATTGTTGGCATAAGTGCTGTCAAAACTACATTATTTTATCAAAAGTGTGTGCAGGACACATTTACACAACGTCGTCGGTTTGGTAAACTTGAGAATTATATTATCCACTCATACAAGAATATGTTTTTACACGAATTTATATACAAGCCTGTGATGCATAACGCATGTACGTAACGTATGATACATGTAGTATAAAACTTACCTATCGCCTCATCGCAGGGTTGACTTAAAGGCCTTCGCGACGGAGAAGTCTTAGCTTGTTGGGACGGCTGCGGTTTGAGTACGTGAGCTGGGACCGCGCCCTCCTGGGGCGGTTCACCCGGGGCCCGCACCACCCACCACTCGCTTCTTCCTTGACAAGGTTCCACTACCTCCACCTGCTGCCCTTTGGATACTGACAGCTCTCCTGTACCAGACGCCGTGTGCTCGGCCACCACCCACGTCATCTCTGGACCAGCCTATCGAAAAATATTATTGTTCAGAAACTTTTAAAACCACCGCACAAAAAACCAACAAATCTATTTCATTTATTCTTATTTTATTATAATTTTACCGATACTAGACTGTGTGGTGCAGTTGGGTGAGCCAACAACTAGCCAATTCACCCTAGGTAACCCCGTTTTACGCCACGTCTACCCACCCTGCCAAAACCCTATGTAGACACAGTATAGAAATGTAAGCCGAGGGTGTAAATTGAAAATAAACGCTGCATTTCGCCGAATTGCGACAACAGCTGAAGTTCCCCTTACTGTCTGAATTCGTAAGAAACTTTATTGTAAAGCACTATATATATTAGTGATATATTTTCAAACAAAATATTATTATGTACGTCAATCTTTATTTTTTTGCATCACTCAACATTCATCGACACCCTAGTTACAGTTTATACGGTAGGTGAAATTCTAATCAACAGAAAAATTAAAACGCCGCGCTCAGTTAACCTACAAACTAGGTCGGTTTCCAAACCCACTTAGGATGTTGTGTGAGCTCCGCTCCCGCATCATTTTAACGGCTAAATTGAATTGTCACAGCCTAACGCCCGGGTTCATCAGAAATTAATAAACTAATGTATTTTAATAGAATAACCAACCAATATTTGCGCGCAACGTCATATAATTTGATAAAGTATTCTATCATGTTTTAGTAGACCTCGCACGTAGTAAACTCTTTGAACAGAGTTCTATTATGTTGGTTTTTTTATAGATTGATTTCTTTAAGTCTTTAAAACGATGATTATCATAAACCCGTGAAAGAAATGTTGCATTATTTACTTTGTTTTATATATAAAATGTTTACATCCTAGCCATGATATAATAATGCAAAGTTTCGTTCAAAAAACATACAGATTTAAAATTGACATTGAACAATTTCATTCAACATTCAACTTAATTGAATAAGAAATTGAATTGTCATTAAAAGTTGCAAATGTATAAGGGGTGAATCAGATTGAAGTCTTGTGAAATGTAGAACTTCCTCTAAAAGTATGACCATAATCACCACGCTTGACATTCAGATTGGTATTCGCAGTTAAAGTTTTGTTTACACACGAAAACTTCACCTCAAAGAAAGCTTCTGTCATTTTTAGTGAAGGGGCTTCACTAAAAATGACAGAAGCTCGACTTGGTCGACTTTTACGACATCCGTGGGCGGGGTAGACTTTTTTAAAACGGCAACGATCTTGAGAGCACTTTTCAAAAATCTGATTTCAACTATATTATCAAACTAGACTTACTCGCTTATTGTATTTTGTCCACACCCAACGACTTACGGTCCGTGCTATCGCTTCGTTATACTCGTAAGTTCGCTTATATTCTGGCTTTACATTGTGTTGAGAGGAGTGGACCTCAAACAATTATCTGAATAAAGAGTGATTGAAAAAAAGACCTTTCTTACAACCAACGTTAATGTTAGTGCTTAATCTAAAATATTGTTACGTAAATAGCAGTTATCGGCAATCAGTTACAGTCAAGTGTTAACAGCTTGTCTTACGACAAAGAGAGGCCTTAAGATTTCCACCTTATCCTTTGCTGTCGTATCTATTTTGGACCGGCCACTATTTTAATCTCATCTTCCCAGCGTTTTGTCTGTCGCCTTTTGTTTCTTAGTCCATCCATAGGACTCTGTTATTAATTTTGTCTTTTTTTTCTCTTAGCATATGCCCTGTCCAGTGTTCTGTGTACTGATTCGTCGTAGATTTAATAACAAAAAATATAAATGATAATCTGGTTGGTTAAATACCTAACACGAACCCGACATCTCAGTTCGGGGACAACTTTATAGAATAGATGTTATTATAAGTAAGTGTATATGTTGTCATAATAAGTATCAAATTAGAAATGTGTTACTTCTTCTCTTAAACCTCCTAGATATTACTATTGCAAGTTCCACGATGATTAAGCCACAAGAATTCTATCACTCTAGGAACTAGGAAACACTCTCGCAGCCCTGAGTAAATATACTATCTTTGCCTCTGGCAAACTTTGTTTTAACGCCGCTGTGGTTTAGTGGTTCTCCTACCGGTGGAGTGTGTGGAGTGGATCCAGAGGTCCCGGGTTCGAGTCCCAGGGGGAGCAAAATATTGTGCTTGATTTAATTGGTGGTAGGACTTTGTTTAAGTCCGCCTGAACTTAAACAAAGCCACCATTTTTGCTTATTCTGTCACGATAACAACAATTCCAAAATTGTTGTGTTCCGGCACTTAAAAGGTAAGATAGCCAGTTCCTCAGAATGTTGAGGATTCCGAGTGAAGTGCGCTTCCAACATTGGCCTTGGCAAAACTTGAAAATCTAGTAAATGAAGGCCGAGCACTACCCCGTCGTACATTACAATCGTACAATGTACGTCGTACAATGAACATAAAAGATTTTAGGGTACATCATCTTCGTGTCCGTTATACCACAACCCCACGTCTGTCGGACTTCATCTCATGGCACACAGGGAGTATGTCATGAGATGAAGCTTCTTGCTCAGATCAATCATCAACAATCTATCCATCTCTTTTCCGAAATAAAATATAACAGCGATTTTACAACATTTTCCGTGTCTCTTTGTCTGTCATTATGCAAAATCTATTAGTAGACCAGCGTTTTTATGCATTCTTTGGTGTCTCATGTCTTCAATATAATGCATAAAATTGTGTAAGTTAAGTTTCTACTCATTTCTTGATTCAGCACTCATCTTCTTGGATATCTCAGGAATTAAATGGAAGATCAATATTATCTTTTTCCTGATTTTCCGTTGGCTTGAAAACAAACAAATCCCGAGAACCTTTCTTCTTATGCTAAGTGCAAGTTGCAAAAGGCTGCTTTTGTAGAATAGTCAAGAAAATTACAAATGCGGCACTGACTCGCTTACGTCTTACGTCTTACAATTACAACAAACATTATTTTCGACAGTTGGGAAAGTCAGTCGTTTTTGTGTCAATTATATGATTTATTACTGTTGAAAAAAAAACGGAGCCATACAGTGCCTCTTACTACCACCTAAATTTGATCCTGATAGGTGGTGAAAATTCGAAGCATTAATAATCATCAATATTTTTAATTCAGCTTAAATACATAGAATCATTATCTGAATGTTATTTATTTAAAAAACGTTATACCTTATAAGGTATGAGGCTCTTGGTACAGAGTAATGAGTAAAAACGAGACTATATTTCCAAAACTACAACACTAATCTAAGGCACGCGGGGAAAAAACGCGAGTCTATTACTTTTGCATTTCTTCAAAGTCCTACCATCAACCATTAAACAAACATTATAGAATGCTAATAATATACTCAACTTCGCCTCAAAACAATCTACTAAACCTTTTTGCCACCCGGTTAGTGGTTTATTGTGATTTTGATTTTGTCTTGTGATAGGAAAAGGTCAAGTATCCCGAAATCGATAGCGTAATGTAGGCCCAGTCAATCGATTGGGGAATTCGCGGTAACAAGATAAGACCCACCGCAAACGACATATAGCTACAGATAACTAATACAAATACATAACAGATAGCGTCTCTAGTGGGTTTCGAGCACTGACAGATAGGTACAATTTATAACCACGACCCTGAAATACCTAGGTATACGAGCATTACTCTCTTGTATATATAAGTTAATAATACATAAGTGGATGAATAGAGTAGAAATCACGAAATAGAATAAATTTATTTGTCTTTGGTATGACGTGTTTGGGGTTTTTTTGCGAAAAAAAAAATAGAGATGGTTTATGTCTATAATTATTTAAGTATAATATTGTAGTCGTTTTCACGCTATTCAAACGCTCTGAACTCCAGTTTAAAATAGGATCGTAGGCAAAATATTTGGTACATATCACTTTGACAAATTGGAATCCATAGCCCACGATCGGGTGACCAGTATAATATGTACAAGATATAGGAAAATTGTAAAGCTGTAGGGTGCGCTTATTGCATTTGTCGCTTTATCTTAGGATTTAAGCCACAGAGCATAGGGAGGTACACAAGTTGTGATGGTGACTCATCAATACGATACAAATAATACCTACCCCATCACCATTCGATTTGTGAGCTGTGGTTAGCACTATTATATGCATAGGTATGGTAAGTCGTATGAAGCAGAAGTCGTACCATTAAATAAATAAATAAATATTACAGGACATTCCTGTCACAAAGTGCCTTCTAGCCCAAACTAAGCATAGCATGTAACATGGGAACTAGATAACGGATACAATACTTGCATACTTTTTTTGTTAATACATACTTATCATACAATACAATACCCAAACACAGAACAAACATCTATATACATCACACAAATGTTTGTCCTGGGTGGGAATCGAACCCACAATATATAGCGCAGAAGGCATTGTCTCTAACAACAGAGTTATGAGTCTTGTTATTACCATTGTGTGTATTGTTCCTATAGATTGTTTGTACCCGACCAATTTTTACAAACAGGCGATACTATGTACTGATTTATTTCGCAGTCGGGTCTACTAGTGTAATCGGTACAATAAATAATTAAATACATCAGGACCTTAACTTCATCTAGCCCCAAACTTAGAAAGCTTGTAATATGGGAACTAGATTACGGATAAAATACTTGTACACATTTTTTTTAATGTAAGGAGTAAAATAATTCTATCTACCATCTAAAATCAAAACCATTCTACCAACTTAGTCCAACAGAGTGTGTCCTCAAATTGATATCAATCAATACTCATCATGTAATGGATTCAGCTGTGCGTCTAGCTTGACGAAGCCCTACGTAGATCCGATCAGACTATCGACATCAGAGTAGACCTGTCAGGCTTTACTATGCATTAGTGAGCATTTAATAGGTATGCTGTGTCTCGGAATCAAACATAGTTATCCTAACTAGTTGTATGTGCCCGCCCACAAGTTGGTTCACATGGACAATAAGCTGTCCAAATCTTTATCAGTAGCCATATGTGGATAAGTGAGGCTCGTGGAAGAGGTCACGCTGTATATAATCTATTTGTTGGCATTCATAATTTTAAGGTACATCGTAATTGTACGTTTTCATAGTTGCTCATTATAAAAGATATAAACGTAAAGTTATTACCGCTTTACCATTTATTGACATATATTTGAATGATAGGTACAAATAAGTACATGTTGATATGTTGGATCAAAGGTGCAGTATAACCGAGCGAGCGTGATGTGATAATGATTGCACTCTCTCTCTGAGTTATTTGGATAATGTCGAAATAATAATGTGTAAATAGTGCATGCAGGTTAACGAAGACCAACGAATAATTGTGATACACTTTTTGCAATGCATTGCAGTTTTAAGTTAGACGTGTGGCAATTGCGTCTACAATTTTTTAGAAAACATTTTTATTCACTTGGAAACACTGGCGTATATTTATTGTTTTACCTTTGCGTAGTAAAAGAATAGATGAAATGTTTTGTAAGCCGCTGTGTTGAGTGATAACGACGTAGAAATGTCGGTATGTGTGAGTGTGAATGTGCAATGGAATGCAGGCGCGGGAGTGGACGCGGCGGCGGCGATTCGGTGCAGTACGGGGAGGTGGCGGATAGCGGGTGCATGTCTGGTGCACGTCTGGGGGCTATAGAGGCGACGAGTCGCTCTGTCACCTGGCGCTGACGCTCGCGACCGCGCAAAAGGCGCGCGTGGAACGAGCTTGGCGTGTCGATGGTGTGCTGGCGCGCCAGGGTCGCATGCGGGGCGCTCACAGAGCTCTGTCGGAACCATGGTAACGATATTTTACGCCGGCTTTTGTGCTGTTTGGGCTTCCCGGGTTCCATTGCGTTTGGTTCAGCAGAAGAAGCGGCGTGCCGGGCCGCGGCGGCAGAGGTCGCGCCGTCCGTCGCGGCGCGCGGCGCTTCGGCCACTGATGTCGCCGCGCGGCGCGATTCCGGTTCGCTCACTACGCAGCCTCCGCTACGTATCGAGCCACGCTTCTCAAAATTTATTCTGTAAAAGGTCCCACAGCGGATGGACGCCAAGGATTCGTTGCGATTGGCACTCGGTGCCAAAAACCGGCTTTAGCTAGCTGCTCGCTATTCTACACTATCTTACCTACATAGCTCGAATACATTCTATTCAAAGACATATTCATAGAATGAAAATAAACCAATTCACAACAATTCTACTCCGACGCGTTATCAAGTTTTATTGAGCTGAATGTTTTTGGACGATTGGCGTTTTTGGTGTATTAGGAAATAAAACTAAGGTGGCGTTAAAGTAAGTTCATCACACTCATTATCTTAACTTAAACTCATTTTGTCAAATACAAAATACCTACTTTTAAAAATCAATGGCGAACAACGAACAACAATGTTTTTTTTCCCGCGTTAAAGTGTTCATTTGTTTTTTTTTTTATAAAACAACATTATATTTGCCAAACCAGTTCTAAATTTAAATAAAACCTTTGATAAGTTACCTCCTTGGTTGCCAAATTTCGGAGAAAAGATCGTTCCATTCTTAAATTACACGACAGATATGAGTTTACTAAGTTATTTATATGGCCGCTAAAACTTCCCATACAACTATTGCCGGCCGCTGCTCGCATGTATTTGGCCAATATAGCAATTTCGATTTATCTCGAAGGTTGTCAAAATAATGCTCAAATTTCCAAGCATGTTTGAATAAAATATATAATTGTTACAGATCAATTAACCCTTGAGGGACTGGAATGGATGAACAACATTGAAAATAAATTCTGAACAAGTGATGTTTTTTAAAGCAAAACTGCTCTTATTTTCATATAACACCACTTTTATATACATTGTATGATGAGTCCTATATTTATTCCGGTCTTAAGAAACATGATATGTTTTGGCATGAAGAAGGAACAAAATCATTCCAAACATGCAGACAAACTTTTATATTTATATTTAAGTAAGTATGATGTATTAAAATTAAAATGCATACACAAAGAAATCAATCAATACAAATTCAATTATTTTCAGTGGCATAGAATAAGATTACGGACATTTTAATGGCACAGAACGGCTTACTACTATCTAAATGACGGAGGAAACGCAGCTACACCATGCCTGGCATTTTTTCTGCTATTGTTTTTACGATTTGTGAAAACAATAGCAGCAAAAAATGCACCTAATTCTATAAATCGTAAAATATCATCATCGACATCACATCCCTAAAGATGTCCATGTACTGCAGTGGATTTTTCACCACCACCACCACCATTATAGGAATTGAACATTTCAGAATAGTACATTGTTCACCGAGAGGAGCAAGTGACCGATTGCCGAAGATGTAGTTTGAGTTTTCTGTAATTTGTTCTTAATACACACGAGTTGGGAATAGCACCTTCTTCCGAGGGATACATAGTTCTTTGTATTATATCAACGAGGAATATGAAAGACAAATTCCCCAAATTTAACCGCCTCTATAGTGTAGTGGTTCACCCACAGGTGTCGGATCTAGAGTTCCCGTGTTCAAACCCACAGGAGCACAATATTGTGCTTGGTTTGGTTGGTGGTAGCACTTTGATTAAGTCCGCCTGTCTAGCTACCACCATCTTTCAGAGAGTATCATCAGAAGATCAGTACAATAAAAAAAAAAGTTACGGTTATTCAAACTACGTACTTTTCACTGATTATCTTATTTTTAATAAATGTTTAGAAAAAGCCAGGATATTTTTTCAGAATGGTGATAAAACCTTTTTATTTTTTGGCTTTATAGAAGGTTTCATATCAGAAGGTTTTTTACTGATATAAAAACCTGACCCAAAAGAAGAAAAAAACAGCACGTTAACAATGGATTTTCTTACTTTTCCCGCATATAAGTTAACAGTAATGTCGAACATTATACCTCATTTTCCAAAAAAAGAATACGGTACTTTTTGAGCCTAGTTCCATATCCCTGTATCAACAAATATTGGACCTGATTTGGAATCAATTTTCATCTACTATTTTGATTTTGAAAAAAAATTGTTTTTCAGCATACGAATAAGCTTAAGTGAAATTGAAATTAAAAAGCAATAGAAACAAAAAAGTTTAGTTTCTCATGGATCAAGGTGTAATCTGAACTGTAAGACCATTTATAAGTCATGAGAGATTTTTTATTTGAACGCTACTGCAATTAATGGAGAGAGCGAGGCGCGCAAGATCTTTGTGTCAAGTTGAGTGATTCCGCACTACCGACGACGACAATCACGAGACGATATTAACTTAGGAGGCAATATTGTCCCAGGATTAGTACTAGAGTAGTACTAGTAAAGTATTAGTACAAGAGTAGTAGAAGCCCCTTGTGAAAAGGCTCTCCAAGCAGCTTTTCTGTTTTCCTGTTTGAATGGTGTGGTTGCTGGTGAAATTACAGGCATGCGAGGCCTAACACCTTTATGCCTCAAGTTGACGGGCAGTGCCATATAGGCTATGTACTTTGTGGCCTACGTAGTAATGGATTGTTATACCCAAGAGATGCACTTAACATCAGGTGGGCTACTTGCAAGTTATTAGGCATATATAATAATAAATTTCTCTCATTTAATAAAATTATAACAAATATCCTTCAAGTTAAGTTTGTGAAATGATTAGGCAGGTACCTTACTAACGAAAATTATACTACACTAGACAGTCAGGTCATAAGTATTGTCACACAGTAAAAACTTATCTTTTAGATTGCTAGCCACAAAAAAGTTTATTGAATTCGAATTTCGAATTGTTCATGAAAATAAAAATGTATACTATTTAGAATTTTACTCATTTTTAAATATGGAGTGGACGCTTAAAGAAGACCGTGTTGCAGTTATTGCGTTGCATCGTTGCGGTTACGCGCCAATTCAAATTTTTGACATACTGAAAAATTTGAATATAACTAAAAGATTCGTTTATCGTACCATCAAACGATACAATGAAGACTCAAGTGTAGATGACAGGTCAAGAAGTGGTCGCCCTCGGTCTGTTAGGACTCCAGCAGTGATAAAAGCTGTGAAGGCGCGAATTCAAAGAAATCCCAAACGTAAGCAGAAACTGTTGGCCCTTCAGATGGGGTTAAGCAGAACCACGGTGAAAAAGGTGTTAAATGAAGACTTAGGGCTTCGGGCATATCGAAGAAAAACAGGACATCGTTTAAATGCTCGTCTAATGGACCTGAGACTGAAGAGATGCCGCGCTTTGTTGAAGCGGTACGCGGGAAAAAAATATCGGGAAATTCTTTTTTCGGATGAAAAAATTTTTACCGTAGAAGAGAGCTACAACAAATAAAATGATAAGGTGTACGCACACAGTAGTGAAGAAGCGAGCAACCGTATTCCGCGTGTCCAACGAGGTTATTTTCCATCCTCGCTCATGGTATGGTTGGGAGTTTCTTATTGGGGCTTAACAGAGGTACATTTTTGTGAGAAAGGTGTAAAAACGAAAGCAGTTGTGTATCAAAATACAGTCCTGACGAACCTCGTGGAACCTGTTTCTCATACCATGTTCAATAACAGGCACTGGGTATTCCAACAAGATTCGGCGCCAGCTCATAGAGCGAAGAGCACACAAGACTGGCTGGCGGCGCGTGAAATCGACTTCATCCGGCACGAAGACTGGCCCTCCTCCAGTCCAGATTTGAGTCCGTTAGATTACAAGATATGGCAACACTTGGAGGAAAAGGCGTGCTCAAAGCCTCATCTCAATTTGGAGTCACTCAAGACATCCTTGATTAAGGCAGCCGCCGATATTGACATGGACCTCGTTCGTGCTGCGATAGACGACTGGCCGCGCAGATTGAAGGCCTGTATTCAAAATCACGGATGTCATTTTGAATAAACTTTATTGTCATAAGAATCTATGTTTCGTTAAGTTCATTTTGGTATATAAATGGTTACATAATGAATAAACTTGTTTCAATTATTTTATATTAAACTTGTGACAGAATTTATGACCTGACTGTGTATATTTGGCGTCTCTTGTGTTCTAGTTTGTTGCATGTCGGCAACAATTTTAAATAGTAGCAAAGTACATGAACTTTAATCATAGCCAATTTGTACTTTTTTTGTAAATAGGTTCATATTGTTTAAAATAGCTTATTGAGATATAAATAGTATTGCAGAATACCAATACCTAAGCCTTGTTTATACTATTTAGTAATTTATATAAAAATATTACTGAATCGAAGTGATTTGAAGAAACGGAGGAACTTTTTTCACTGGATCCAGGGTTGATGGCAATAGTTAGTATTACTAAGCAATTAAGCACAGCGCGATCTATCTAATGTCCATGTAACAGCTGTTGGTAAATCAAAATCAATGAAAAAAAACTGTTTTAGTAGTTCTGAATGAGAACTACTGATACTGTTTCTGTTGCAAATACAAGAAGAGACACGAATAAGTACTTTGCTATGTATAAGTTAATAGCTACTACGAATAAATTTGAAGATTTACATTACCAGGCTCGGCTCAACCAGGTACGGTCTCGCATGATCCGGCATTGACATATAACGAGTAATTCGTCTGGGGCTTCCGCCATTTTATTTTCGAATTTAAAATGCGTAAGATTATCAAGAAAGTTAGTGTATTTAGTAAGATCATAAGCAACAACTCAGCTATACAAATATTTTACTTAAATACCTCTATAGATTTCAGTACAAATAATTTTATTTACAAATGTTGTGCCACATAGTTATTTTAAACATAATCGTATGTACTCAAAGTCAAAGTAAAAATACGTTGAAACATTAAGATTTTTTTGGAACTTTATTTTGAAAAGTCAAATCTAGCGCCAGTTGGGCATCGCAACCAGCACACATGGAGAAAGGCAAAACACTCTGGCTAGTTACTTTTTTGACGATACACTCAATGTGTAGGTATAGAGTTTAGAATAATTAAAATAACATTATAAGTACATCATAAACCGAAATACTTAACAGGTACTATCATTATCAACACTGGCCTACTCTAGCAACACTGGCCGCGATGCGAACAGGTGTGCCATTAATTTGTAATCACCATTTAGCTGTCAAATGGGCCACACGAATTCAGTATCCACGGCAAACGCTCAGCTAAGTAAATCAAGCAGAAGGGTGAATCCGCCCATTAAACAATAGCATTCGAATTTTGGAAGCGAATTAGCGTAATTTTGCATATATAGTAATGATAGTGAAAATAGATAAGACCCTAAGACCCTCAATATTAACTCGATATAATTATACACTAATTAACTCGAATTATTATACACAAATGTTCGTGTAGCTAGACTAGCAGACTATCAACCTCAAAACAGAATCGATATATAGAGTCTATTGTGACACGTATGACATGAAATTTTCAAATCTTCCCTTTACTCCCTTAGTACCGTGATGACGGAATCGAAATCCAGAGTGTTGGCTACGCACCTGTGAAACTTCAACTCTGTTTACATGTTGATAAAGTTAAAACGTTAATCCGAATGAAATGAACACTGCCAACAAGACAAATTGAATAAAAGTTTGTAAAACCCGGATTTACATAATAGAGTTTCACGCAGAGCCGACTGCTGTAAAATTCGAGTAGATATACGAAGTAACGGATCGTTAAATCTGGTAAAATTACATTGGGTTTCGTTTCATTACTTTACTTTTGTATAGGTCGCCATATGTTTCTAAAAAATATGCTTTGGGATAATTTATTCAAGAAATATGCACAATTATACTGACTATTTACAAGGGAAACAGTCAGGTTACCTAAGGACCGTTATAAACGGTCTATATGTAACTAAGTTGAGTTACCTATAGTAACTCAACTGAGTTACTTATAATATATTCCAGACAAGTACCAAAGGCATTTAGTTGTATTTCATTTATTTATTTATTATTATTAGGAAAACCAACAGCTTTTTACTTTACATTAATAATCGCTTAAGAAATAGAAAGCCAATCAAAGGTTCTCACGTGAAGGTACTGAATAGGTAAAAAACGTTGAAAAAACTTGAGCAGATTATGTGAAAAGAAAGTTATACAATACACAGTAAATGTACATGAATAGTCATTCATTGATTGCCATTAACAATCTTATCATACTATGCTATGAAAAATTACCTGCTCAGCAGTCCTCGTGCTGACCTGGCTCTAGTGCAGAACAGGTCCAAATCATAGTGCCTACTAAGCTTATTGAAGTTTTGAATTTATGTATTGTTTACAGTTTGGGGCTAGATGGCGTTGTGTAAAATGTCTCGTAATATTTATTTATTTGTATTATTTTAACGTTACGAGCACGAAGCTTCACAACAAGCCTCATAGCTCAGTTGGTAGTAACTCTGCCTTCTGCGCTGTAGGCTGTGGGTTCGATTCCCACTCAGGACAAACATTTATGTGATAAATACAGATGTTTACAAATTTACAAAATCAAAAAAAGTATTAAAGTATTTCTATCCGTAATCCAGTTCCAATATTAGCTATGCTTAGTTTGGGGCTAGATATCGCTGTGTTGAATTGATGTCCTGTTAGATTTAATATTTAATGAAAATGGTAAGCGAAAATGGTAGCTGATTTTCGCTCTCCCATACGAAAATAGCTTGTCGTTCATTTTGAAATCGCATGCCGATGCAAAATACATTTTGCAGGTAAAATAAGGCACGGATAATCTGAAATTCTAGCCTTCAATTTTCTTAAACACAATTTAGATAAAAAATGGCTCTGTTCCATTGTTTGCATGGAAATATCTTTTGCACACATTTTTATTTTAATATCGCTCTACAAACCTTTATTATCCCTGTCCGATATTTTTTTATAACACACGCTATTATGTGATAAAATAAATAAAATTGAAATGTACCCGCATAGAAATAAATGTATTTTTATAGATAGAAAGTCGGTTCCTTTGGAACCTGAACTTGTAGGTTTAACGATTAAGAATAGGCCAGTCTAGCGATTCAAAAACACAGTTTTCGGATCGGAACATAACTTTTTCTCGGTTCCGTATTAGAATACGATAGATTTCAACCCAATTCTCAAACCATTTCTAATAATCTTCTGCGGAAGTCTCGAATACTTGAGTCAAAACATTAAGATTTTGGAGTTATGAACAGCGATTCTGAAATCTCCATCGTAAGCTTCCGAATTCGATCCGATAAGGCTTCCCGAATGTTATAGAATAGCTATACAGATCCAGAGTACTAGTAATCATCATGGCCATTACAGTTTCAGCGTAGCGTAGTTATAACAATATGAGAGTACGTTGCCTTTAATCAAGGATGATATTAGATAAGGCACGTCGGTCAAGGGTTTCAATCAAGTACACAAAAGTAACATAATGACAAAGCAAACGCACAATTTAGATATAAAATTGAATATGATTGGATGTTACATGCTACGTATGGCGTAGGCAGTCGAGTCAGCGGGAAAGCAATTATATCGGAATGCAACAGCCACAGTCAAAAGGATTATTAATAGGACTGATTACATTAGTAAACTGGACAGAATAACATATCAAAGGGGAACCTAATTTATCCTAGTAGTCCACGCAAAACAATTTATATGACAAAAATAAACGGAATAATATTACTATCTTCGTGGCTAAACCCGCATCGACCGGTTATAAATAGGCTTTATGTAAAACCTTTTTGTTGATCCACAATAATATATCTAAATACACAACCATATGTGCAAAATCCAGCTCAATTCAGTAGACGGAGCAGGAAACAAAAAAACCATCCTAAGAAGTTAGCATCCAAACAAACTTTCTAATTTGTAACATATGTGTGATAGCGTCAAGAGTCTACGGATTTCATTTAGCGAGCGGCTTAATGAATATCGAATTCTAATTAATTGAGCGAGCGAACTGAGTGAGATCTCTAAGTTTGATTAGGAAATCTGGCACACGGTATGTGTGTGTGGCATAGTTTGTGACGGTATAGTCTCAAACGAGTTATATGTTTTCCGATTTGAATGAAAATTAAAATTTGACATATAAAGAAATTGACAGTCGAAGTGAGGTAGTTTTTGGAATATTGTGGTGGAAAGAACTTCAATTTATAATCATTTAAATGGTTAATCCGCTAAATCGAAATATTTAAATAGCAGAGATAAAAATTACACTCATTCAGTATGGTTTTTTTTTTAATCAGGTTAGTTTTTGTTTTAACAGCAGTTTTCAAAAATCTCTTAATTTTTGTATTTAATTTGTTTGATTTTGAGATTTAGCCCCTATTTCACGATCTCTGAGTATTGCTACTTGACAATTCAAAATCATACTCTCACTGTCTATTCACATATCACAAAGAAATAAGGGTATATTTTTTATCTATCGGAACGCTACATAGGTATCGTGAAATACGCGCGTATGGTTGCAAAGGTTTTGACGACCTCAGGTCTTGTTAGATAGAAACGTGAGGGAGAGGGGAATTTGGCTTCGTAATTTCAATAAAAATTCGTCATTTACTAATTGTTTTTCACTCAATAGGGTTGCCATGTCAAGGGAGTCAATTAAATCCAATAATAATGTTTAGGATATCATGCGAGGGGTCCACCCACGATGTAGCCATAATCACCACGCTTGGGAGACAGACTCGTGTTCACAGTAAAATGTTGCTTATACACAGAATGAAGCTGCTGTCAATTCTAAAACCACGACTACCAAGGCAACGGTTTTGAGAGCACTTTTCAAGAAACAGATATCAACCTTTTCATATTAGAAAAGGAATGGGTGACTTATTCACTTACAAGAGGTGCCCTTAATAATCCTGCCCACCCACTATGCCGTACAGTCAGCTATGGTGCTTTGCTCTCATTCAGGCTTCGCATAGAATAGGAGTTAGCAACAAGATAAGAGCTCTCAGAAAAATTAAAAGACTCAGACAAAGTGGGCTTATAGTTACGTGTAATGAAAGCACACTTTTGTCATCGTACTTTATCTTTGTCAGATAATCTCCGTGGTTAAACACCTGATACAAACCAGGCATCGCGAGATCTCAGCTCGGCGCGAACAATTAGTTACAACTAGTGTTGTTGTTCCGATATTAGAGTAGCACTGAGATAACCAGACGGTTAATCGAGCGGGAAATAACTCACCGTTACCAGCGTACTAGAACAATCAACTAACAATTTAAACTATGATAACCACGCTGATTATTATGTCTATTACATTACATTGTGGCTTTCATATCTTAGTTCGTAATTGTTAGACAGTGTAATTAGCGATAGCAACTCCGCCTGCGAACAGTTCAGGTAAATAGTTTGGTTAATCATGTTATGCCCCACGATATGAAAGTTGCATTACATTCGTTTACGACGCGAGCATAGTGCGTCGTGTACACAAAATGGCAATTATTACACATTAAGACACAAAATGACACTAATCTGCTTCAGTGTTCATTGAAATGACAATTTCAATAAGTGCATTTCAATCACTTTAAATAATTAATTAACATGCCTCATAGCTCAGTTGGTAGTAACTCTGCCTTCTGCGCTGCAGGTTGTGGGTTCGATTCCCACCCAGGACACACATCAAATTCATCATACAAAATGAATATGGATGTTTTTTCTGTGTTTGTGTGTTCATCATATAGTACGTATGTAATTACAAAAAAAAACGTATATAAGTATTCTATCCGTAATCTAGTTCCCAAATTACAATATATGCCGTCCCATATCCCATATTATAATATATTTAACCGCCTCTGTGGTCATAATAACAATTCTTTAAAAAAAAATTGTGTTCCGGCCTTCTGAGTTAAGATAGCCAGATCCTCAGTTTGTTGAGGATTCCGGGTGAAGTGCGCCTCCATCTTCGGCCTTATCTCAACTTGTTACCAGGTGATATGAAGGCCTAGCGCTCTCTCTTCGTACAATAAAAAAAATGCTTTATTTGAGGCTAGATAACACTGTGTGAAATAATTTCCTGTAATATTTATTTACTTAAATACTGTTTTTTTTATTACAAGTAAGGGCAAGAGTGCCCTCAGATGATGATGATGATGATGATGATGATCGATGGTCAAATTTACCATGAGCGATGGCTCTCCCGCGCAACATTGGAACACGCTTAGCGTTGGACTTCAGCCGGTCGCAATCGTTTATTTATATGAATAGCCGAATTCATTGCACTTCTTCATCTACATTCAAACGGATCAAAGTTGAAATTCCTTGAACTGCCGCATGTGTTACATTGCATGTTTTCATTTTATTACTATGCTAGTGTAGTGCTACTAAGCAACATTACAATGTTGCCCGCAAATTTGTTCGAATTTGCCCGTTACAAACCGAAAACTTGTCCGACTCGCACATGGCCGGTTTATACATTTAAGCGAACAAGCTTTCCGGTTTGTAACGGGCAAATCAGAATAAATTTGCGAGGCAACATAGTGCTGTTGCTAACACAGTAATAAAATGAAAACATGCAATGTAACGCACGCAGCAGTTCTGTGCTCAGGTGAAACATTAACCACATTTATCTTTACGCCAATTACTGGCACTGCCGTAGAATTTCCTTCCGGAAATACCATGCGGCGCTCAGCTCTGCGTTGTCGTCGGTATCGTGTTTTGCCGACTTCACGATCACGACAAAAACACACTTTTTTATATTAACCTGAAAATAGTAGCATATTGTATACTATATACCTGCTCGGAAAGTGCCTTATTGTTTTTTATTTTAAATAGGCATAATGTAACCTCATTACTGATGTACTAATGCGGACGGGAAAAGTGTATGGAAATTCACTGTGAACGTTGTACGCGGGTAAAAAGCGGTAACGTGCTGTATCTTTTTTTATTTTGGATCATAATATGAAACCGTAAGGAATGCCAAAAAACAAAACGTTTTATCACCAAGTCTGCAAAATGATTCTGGCCGCTTTTTCTGAAATACATTTAAAAATAAAAAAACGAGTAAAAATATATGTAATAATGAAAAATTTAATGACAAAATAAAAAAAAAAAATATAAATTTTAATCAAAGAATACGAGTATTATTATGGTAGGTAGTAAAAGCACTATTTATCCCTCGGAAGAAAGTGTAATTCCCAACTCGTGTGTATTGAGGCCCTCGGCTGACCCTCGTTGGTAACCGGTCACTCCCGTCGGTGAACATGTAGTTACTATAGTTACAAATCCCCTAGGTATTATTAAAAAAAAAACAAAATGACACGTGTTCCACTCCTACACGAGGCATCCTCAAAATAAAATAATCCTGCTGCTAAATTGGCGAACTCCCGGCCGACGTGTTGTCTCTCCAGTCACTGAGCAGCAATTAGCGTGTCGATTTGATTTTGCTCAATGCTGATTTATCGTCTAATATTTTTCTGTATTCAGGTTATTATTCATATAAAATTTCAAAGCCAGATAATCATTCTGTATGAAAAGATAAACAGTTATCTGATAATCTACGTCACGCGAATACAAAACCATATTAACTCGCGGATATTCAACAGTGACATTTTCTATATTGGTTCCTAAACCGGCTGGAAGTCGTACAAAGAAGAACACTACGAATAAAGTACATTGTATGGAAGAAAATATTTAAAGTGAAATCATTCATGCGGAAACGGAATATAAGTTCCATTCAAAAAATGAAATACGTCCCTTCGCCGTCGAACACCAACTGTGAAGTCAAACATTTGTCGGATCACTCAGGAATATGCGGGGCCCAAATCAGTTGCGTCGAGTGCCGATCGAACGTTTGAATCGTCTGAATAGGAGTTTTCAATTGGCAAACATTTACAAGGAACTAAACTTCGAGTTCGCGGATAGATTTGTTATTACATAAGAGGCTAAGAACGATCACTTCTGCGCGTCTCACGGTGAATGTGCTACAGTGGATAAAAAGGAATAAAATAATTTAAATGTTATGGTAGACTATAGGATCTACCTGACCGTTCTCCCACACTAGGTGGGGCTGGCACAACATTCGAAAGGATACCCATATAAGGATATGTTTATTAATTTTATACTGGCAAAAAGATTCAGAAGACAAATAGCTTACTGAAATAGTTAGTTTAACTGTACATATTATTTTTAATTGTACAATTAGGTTGTTTGTGAAGCAATTTATAATTAATTATTAAAATTCACATATTTTTTTAATTGGTTACATTTCTTATTATTTAACTCGTGAGTTGTCTTGACGAGAAAAGTTTACTCAGTTCAGAAACCAATATCAAACTGAATTATTGAATGATCCGGCAGATATATTGTTAACATTTTCATTTCTTGCATATCTTCAATAATATATTAGTTTAAAATAAATTACATACTTACAAAAGTTTATCTGGATTTTATAAGACCAGCGGCCAAACTATTGAATGAACCTCCTCTCGGGTTATTGGCAAATGCTCAGAGTTTATTCTTTGAAAGTCAGCGACAGTTTGTTTATCCTGAGCGCGAGCCGAGTTCATTAATACTGAAAAACATCGTTTGAACTTTCCTACAAGCTGGAAAAATAAACTACTTAACGATACAAATTGGCGTCAAGTTGCATGTACTCGAACTTCGCATGAATAAACTTAAGTGCTTACACCTCTAGACATGCATAGTAAATAAATGGTTTTGTAAGTAATTTAGTATTTACATTGAGTTTTACCCGTCCTACCTAACATGACGGTAGCAGCATCTACCTAGTAGGTATACTTATAGCATCGTGGTGATAATCGAAAATCCGTCAGGTTGCTCGAACAATTACAAGACTTCAGGGAACTCAGAAGAACTTGAAACAAGGTCCGGGTAGTGTTCACCGGGAAACTAAATAGCCTAGATTAGTACCTAACTGTTTATGTTGGAACAACTGTTTTATAGGGATTAGGAGCGTTGCACTAGCAGCTTTTATGTACACAATATATGTATTCAATGAACTATGGGTATGGAATACTATTCAGTATAATTATACCAGTAATTTTGTTTTGTTTTGATTAAGTAAACTCAAGCAGCATAGACACATGTTTTAAAAATATTCATTTCTGTTTTTATCTGTAGAGATTTCGGGTGAAGTGCGCTTCCACCTTCGGCCTTGAAAAATCAGGTGAGATGAAGGCCAAGCACTTCATCGTCATAAAAAAAGGGGTGATTTGTAATTTTATGTTGCTGGTATTCTTAAATTCAATTCTATAAATAAATAACAAAATGTTGGCTGCCTTAATTACACAGACAGAAATGCACATGTATACATCATATTCCCCCCGTAGCGCGCATAGGTGATCCTCAAAAATCCACGCTCATAAATAAACAAGGCTATAACTTTTTTTTTCGTTACAATGTCATCCAAAACGTGTAAAAAATGCACAAAAAGTCCCAGAAATTTGTCCAGGATCGCAGAGCGCATCTCTGCGAGCGACATACGAGAACAATATCGAGCTCGCCGGACTAAAACAAAACCAGTTTGGATTCGTTAGGAGCGTAGTACCTATAAATTATATTCGAGACCTCTCGTATCAAAGGGCGAGCGAGGGATGGACGGGAGAGACTCGCCTTCGTTGGGTATTTTGCTATTCAGCGAACACTAATTAAGCCGGAAAGCCCGATCGGGTAAAAATACCCTTACAAATGTGTTGTGTGTATAAAACCTGATCAATCTTTTTTTTTCGTCTTCATGTTACTGTGTATTTAATTATCGTGGATTCGAAGCCCGATTATTCAAATGCAACTGAGAACTGGTATTTTCGATAAGATTTTGGCCTTTATTATTTTGTGCTCAGCGTAGCAGCACAAAATAATAAGAGAAACGTCCTGCTGAAAGTAGAACAGGCTTACATAGCTGGGAAGATGGGTAATCAAGCTTATTTTCAAGATCCGATCATAGATAGAATGTCTATGCGTTTAGACGCCGAATAATAAAATTCTGAAAAGATGCTCAGATATTTATATAGGTGATACTCTGCATTACGCTCTTTAAAAGTTATCGACAGTTCTCGTCACTAGCAACACCTACAAAGGAGCGGATGGCACGCTTTTCGCATCCTACATGATATTTCCGTATCCGCCGGCCGGACAATTTGTACGCTGGCTGAAAATAGTTACACAGGAAGTATAAAATGAGTTTCGTATTGAATTTTACGGATAAAATATCTGGAAGTTCATAAAACACAGATTTTCGCCTACCGATAGACATCACGCTTTCACCGTATTTTTGGTGACATGTTTTTTCATCAGTCTATAAATTGAGTCAGGGTGCAGTTTTCGTAGCTAATAATGCGTTCAGGGATGGCACAGCCCGATCTGTTTGATGAATATTAAAAGGGGCTAATCAATCTATAGGTACATATTATATTATAGGTACTGGCTGTTCCATATACACATAAATCCAGACAATATGTGGCAAATTGTTGCGACTTAAATTTACATATAAACTTACAATTCTAATTTTTAAGTTAACATACAATATGTTTACATATTTGTTTTACGAAATCCACCATCGAATTGATTTTGTAATGAGTCATTAGTAACCGGCGAGCTTTAAGACTGAAAAGGCTCTGATAATTGCAAGATTGCAAGTTACTTTGGGAAGTGTTCCCGGCGGGAAATACGAGTAGAGTCGATTGAGCATGAGACTAACTTGTTTATTTTTATAAATGCCGTTGCTTGACTGACATTACATTTTATTACAACAAATTGCGGAGAAGTGTGAGTTCAGCCTAATACATGTTTTTATGCAGGAGGAGTAGAGAAAGCGATTATATTTTAATTTAATTAAGACCAATAGTATTCTAGAAAAAAAAAATAAGTCAAACACGTCCATCATCCTCATCTCCAGTATCAATTCCAACATGTTCTTCGATGATCTTCGATTCTTCTTCGATGTGTGGATCGCACATCGAAGTATCGATACAATTGTCACTTGTCGATTTCCTGAGGGAGCTGCGCAAAGTAGCACTTACCTTGTCAGAGTCGGTGGTGTTGCCACTTCCGAAGGACGCTAGAGAGTTCCTGTCGAGGTTTTCGGTCGTCTCGTCCAGAAGTGTAGCATCGTCTAGGTCTCTGCAACAAAGTAGCTGCGTAAGACAAAGCTATTTTTTTTTTTTTGCGACGGGAGGTCGTCTCACATATCACCTGATTTTCAAGTTATGAGGCCGAGTGGAAGCGCATTTCACAATTTAAGAACTGTTACTATAGCAATAGACCTAGGTAATAGCCAGAGGAGTAGTAGAGGTGGTAGCTAGCCAGGCGGACCAAAACAAAGGCCTACAACTAACCAAACCAAGCACAATATAGCTCTCCCTGGGGATCTATCCCGGGACCTCTGGATCTGACATCGCTGGGCGAACCAGTAGACCACAGAGGCTGTATATAATACAGCTAAAATAACACTTTTAAATCGTGCATTTTTTCATTTATTTTCTCAATGCATAGAAAACGAAGGCCCGGGCGTTCCACTAGCTTACAGTCAATCGTAATGGCAACTTAGTCTTACATTACTTTTCTACACTGAATAGATAGTGACAAAAGTATAGTTATATAAAAACAAGAGTGCTATAAGAGGTTGTGGTCATCCCCCTGATAACCCAGTTGAACTAGCCATAACATGAAGAAATATATTTTCACATTCATTCAAAGTGATATTATTTTATTTGTCTGCCACTGTACAAATAAATCGACTTGCATAAGGAACAAAGCCCTCAATACTGTGTAGGCGGTATTTGATCAACGTCAAATAAAACGCGAAAAGTTTCAAGCACGCAAGTAACCGGCTGAACGTGCCTAGCCACGCGCCGGCCGCGGGCCCAGATTATTCACCGCTGTGCGACTTAAATTGCACCTTATTGTGTCGTAGCAAAAGTCGCTATTTATTCAAATGATTTTGCATAGAGAATCTTTCGAAACTGTATTGTGTATTCTGTGGTGCGGGGCATCTTTGAACATAATGAGCAACTTCACTAAATTGCCAACTATGACTAAATCACTATCATATTGATAATAATTTTAATAGATTCAGATAGCCAAACATATATTGAACTACAACAGCATAAATTTACAGAAACGAGTGTGAACATTTTCAGGTAAGCACTTAAGTCGCAAAAAAAACTTTAATATCTACAAGATTTTGATTTTGAACCATTGTTATTTTTCTTACTTTCATCGTGTGGGCTAAGTTACAGCTCCGGTGTCAGTCAGCCTATTCGAGCTGCCGCTGTAAGCAACTGACATAGCTCATTAAGACCACTACAGTACGCAGTACCCGGGACCGAAGGCTTACGGAATCTTAGTAATCATCAGGTCAATTAGGTTATTCAATTCTGCAATGTTCTAACCTGGGAACAAACAGGACAAAGATGTGCCCCACCCGGGATTTGAAGCCAAGACCACCGGAGAGCCGCAGACGTGTATTACCTTACCGTTGAGTTTGGTTAAAGATAAAGATAAAGATCATTTATTTGCTAAGCCATGTGTACATTAAGATGGTATCTATTTTAATAGTGAGTGTGTTACAACATGCTTTACCGATATCGTCGGTGTACAAATTGAGAGAGATTGGCATGCATTAACTAACAAATATTTTCGATTCAATATGTAATATAAAATAAATTAACGAATATGGTATTCGTCAAGTATTCCGCCGCTTCGCCCGCATGGTACCCGGATAATACGTAACCAGTGTCCTTCCTCGTAATGGTAAATATCAATGCCAACTTCAAAATCAGTTGTTTACGTTTTAATAATATTAGTTTGATTGTAGCTTGAACGAATGCTACGTTTCTGAGGTTGATTGAAGCGGGTTTTCGTCACAGTGAATGTTCACTATAACACCAATGGCTGGGCGAACACTGCTTGCTAACAAGCGCTGTATTATTAATACCAGTCGCACCCCAGAGAGAAACTTTTATCATTTCGCAGACTTTGTCGGTACAAATAATGAAATACGAGCATCAAAATGCTCAAATGGAAACTCACGTTCAAGCTTTGATATTTTGATCACATGAATACGCTAATGGTGTATTTATATTTACGTACGAGTGCACTCACAGCCCACCGTATAAATTAGTCTGCGGTCATAATTGTGTGAAATACGCGAACGCAGAAAAGCTAGTTCTGCGTTCGCGTATTTCATACAATTTTATTACAATTTCAATTACGAGTATTAAATTCATTAACACTTGTTGGTTGTCAAAAAGTTAATTCTTCACATATCTGTTCCTATAAATAAAGTTAAAGTAATGGTTTTAAGAGTCACGTGCAATTCTGAAATATATTAGTACTAGGATAGCATAAATTCAAGAGAGTATCTTACCGACTCGATCGCTGCGAGCTAGTGGGCCGCACGCGGACCGGACTGCGCGGAGGTCGGAGTTTGCCACTGAAGTATGTTTCCTGTCGCCAAATAACATAGTATTATAACATCACTATAACTATTAAACAAATAAAAGGTCGATACATAGATATGTGCAGATGTTCCGCATTCATTGGAGGAGGCATATACCAGCAATGGATGACATAGTTACAACAGATGGGGTAAGAATAGTATGTGACGACGTCGCTTTACTATAACTACTGCAGTAGCTATGCTTATATGATGCTTATGGTAATCGACAATAAATTATATACATTTTAGTTTATAGTAACTTTTTGTATATATTTTTGGAGTGACGAAGGAGCATCCCGCCACTAACGACACACACGTGTTTATCAGCACTCAACGAGTTAATAAGGATCCGCTGCTATGAAAAGATTATGATTATCATTTGAATCACATATTTTCGTTCGCCATTAACGTGAGATAATAAGGTTGGGTGCCATCTCTATATTAATATTACCAGAAGTTAAAACTCGAGCATGATTTTCAAGCGCATTTGCCGCGCGGTTAAATAATGAATGTTGAAAACGAAATCCATTGCATAGGAATGCGTGCTCCCTCGGTCAGGGTACCAAGAAAATGTTGTTTGGAAATAACCTGTATTTTGGATAATAGCAGACATCTTTTATTTCGGTTTACTTTAAACATAGCTCATCGTTTCTTTAACAACTGGTTTGAACTGTGCGTTGATTGACAGTGTGTCAGTCAGTCACGTCGGTTGGTCAGCTGTATGACGAATTATATTAAATAAGTGAACCTTGTAGGGTTAGGGGACATCTCAACCCTTTCGAAAACAGATATCTCCATTACTTGTACGTAACTTAAAAAATACAAAGCATGTAGTTGAAATATTATGTCGTCTTACGAAATGTCATTTTTCCAAACACAAGAATCGGACCTTGATGATGAAAAGCGAAATAGCCATACAAGGTCATCTAGTGAGGTCATGCCAAACCAACAAAAGCAAGGTACCTACGTAATTATTCGCACAAACTGCCACAGATTGTAAATTACGTCATTCAATCACAATGAGTGTACGACTAATTCTAGATCAATGCAAGTAGGCATGTAGATCACACTTCGGAAGACTACTTTATGACAGAACAATTTACTCGGGTTGTATTTTTATTATATTGACCACACATTTTTCGACTGGAAGAACGTATCCCGGCGTAAAATATAATGTATTGTACTGCGCCCAAACTCAAATACCAGCTACGTTTTACTGCCCAACTGCTCCGAATTAATATTCAAATTTACATTTTTTGTTTTTTTATTGTACGACGGCGAGGCGCCTTGGCCTTCATCTCACATGGTTAAAAGTTGAGATAAGGCCGAAGGTGGTAGCGCACTTCACCCGGAATCCTCAACAAACTGAGGAACTAGCTATCTTACCTCTAAATGCCGGAACACAAAAATTTTAAACTTGTTATTATGGCGACCGAATTAGGTAGGATGGTGGTAGCTAGCCACGCGGACATAAACAAAATCCTACCACCAACCAAACCAAGCACAATATTGTTCCCCCTGGAGATCGAACCCGGGACCTCTGGATCTAAAATCGGTGGGTTGAACCTCTAACCCTCAGAGGCAGTTAATACATACACAATATAAAAGAATAATAATAAAAATATGCACTTTTTAAAATAGTTGAGACTGATAGATCTTTAGTCTGAGTAACCGATTAGTATTCAAATGTCACTGAGTAGCAAACCCCCAGTACAATTAGTCATTTTGTAAGTAGTTTTGAAATGGACTAGTAATTGTTAGGATAAGCTGAGCTCTTAGGTGATAGTGCGTTGAGTCATTATGTCATTAATATACCGAGAGTACTTCCCCGACTGCCGTTACATGATAACTTATTGACTGCATGTCTGTAGCAGTTTTTAATAATATATCGTGTCCTTGAATTCTCCTAAAATTAGTGAAGTTTATTTGGGCAATTCTATAATAAAACAGGGAAAGAGTATTGTAATATTGTATGCACGAGTGTGGAAAATGTATTATGATGTTGCCTAGGTATGTATTTACAAAAAAGCACACGAGTATTACATCCGTAATCTAATTCCGATATTGCAAGCTATGTTTAGTTTGGGGGTAGGTGGCGCTGTGTGAAATAAATGTATTTTTTTTATTGCATGTGTTGTTTTACCTGTATGACCTCGCGTAGACGCCGCACCCAGGTCTGCTTGGAGTCTAGGGAGGGAGCCTTGAGCACGATGCGACAGTCACTGGCCATGGGCTCGCGGCCCGTCCACACAGAGAACTTGCACTCGTCTCCTTCTATGTGCTCAGTCACGCCCAGCTCCGTAGTCTGCACACACACAATAAAAGTCATTGGCCTTATTCCTATGCCTAACTAATATAAAATCATAAATATCGAAAATCACTAATTGATAAAAGTAATATTTTCCGTCCTGACCGCCCCTAACTTATCGCCAAATACACATTATTATATCGTATACTTATATACAAAAGTTTGCAGCTAAACTAAAAAAAAAACCGTTTCAAATGTTCTATTAGGTAACTTAATTAACTCAATATATAAATTAATGAGTAAAAGTAAGGTATTATAGATAGATAATAATATCTCCTTGTACCATAATAATGTTTAAAACAAATTAATTTCATAACTTAATAACAAGTTACTACTAATTATAGAAGGTGAATAAAAGTAATCATAACATGTATAATTACTGCCATCTCCTAGACTATAACTCTGACAGAAATAAAAACACATTTATAAATGGCAACCAAATTGAGGGTAGATAGCTGTTCCACTACTTTGTACCAGTCTAAGTCTAAATCAGTACAACATCTTTATAATCTACCTACCATCAGTTGAAGTAAGAATATTTGACGTACCTACACATGTGATGTAACAGGTAGTCCTACCTATTAAAGTAAAATCTGTTTGCACTGACTTCGAACATATACAATGTAAATTGAACTAATGACTAGCCAATAAAATGTTAACTACTTTATATCTCATATTAAGAGAACTAATTCTAAGTTTTTTATGAGAAATAAATTCTTTAAACCGAAAAGTATTGAAGTATTCGATCCGTAATCTAGTTCCAATACGACAAGCTATGCTTAGTTTGGGGCTCGATGGCGTTGTGTGAAATCAATGTCCTGTATTATTTCAATTAATTCCCATTGTTAACAAAAAATGCACTAATCAGATAAAAATTCCGTCTGATTAACCATTTCTTCGGAGAGAATAACGTAAGCATGTATCCAGAACATACCACTTGAAAAATTGGATTCTATTTTGTTTTTATTTCAATATTTTCAATCAACGACTGTGCGTATGGCAACCGACATCAATAATAATAACATACTGAAACAGTATATTCCAGAATGCATTCAATTACGTATTCTCAATCGCATGCACGTAGGAAACGGTCAGCGATAGCGGCAAAACATGGCGATCATAAATAATTACCATGAATTTAGTTTTGTAGATGTACTTGGCCTTCCCGTGCGAGTCTTTGACCTCTTTGGCGAGCAATAGATGCAGGTCAAAGAGGAACACGCGTCGCTCGCGGCCCTTCTTGATGATCTGCCGCAGGTCCCACACGTGGAACGAGTCCTGCAGGACCACTTCCCCCAGGCTGTCGGTGGGCACATCGCACCCCTCCAGTAGCGAGAGGTGCATGGCATCGTTGGCTTTCTTCGGCACGGACAGCATTACTTCCAGACCATCCTGATATAAATATATGAAACTAAATTATTTATTTCTCTCACAAACAAGAGAAATAGTTATTTGTTATACAAGAGTGCAAAGTTGCTTTTTAACCGCGTGTTCAATTTGATGACCGAGCAAGCGAAGGATTCTATAATTGAATCACTCGCTGCGCTCGTGATTCAAAATTAGAATCCTGAGCGTTAGCGAGGGAATCAAAAGAGCACGAGGTGAAAAATCTTTGCACTCGAGTGCAACACGTAACTTTTCATTCCACCTCAGCGAGGAAATGACTAAATGCAAAAAAAACGTTTACAATCACAAGATAGGTACTTTTATTTCAGTTTAGGTATTAACTACTACATTATGTCAGGTAAGTATTACAGAATAATCTTTAAATTATAACAAAATAATACTAAGGTATAATTAAGAAAATTTGAAAGTAACGTTGCTACAGTTATTTAAATTGAGTGTAATATTTTTGTTTGGTACTGTAATATCGGTGTTAGTCACTTGTGTACTGTTTTTCGGTTAACTATCTGTCATACTTAATAGTTGTACCGATTCATCGGATTCCCTTAGCGTAAATGTTGGCATGAGAGGGCGATGGTTAGGTGTTTAGTAATGGCTCATTTTTGATGTAGAAGGGCCAGTCCAAGGATCTGACTGAGGCTCTTTCAGTGTAATGGCTCCTACGATACCTTTACAAGTAATACACCAAGAAGGTTCCGATTTCGAGTTTTTAACAAATTAGAAAAGATTGATGATGAATGCCGAATTCATCATCAACCTTTTCTAATTTGTTACCATGGAGGTAGAAGTAAATAGGTTTATTGATGTTTTTAATTCACAAACTTAGTGCACACGATGTTCTAAATTCAATTTTACTTTAACCTCTAGCGGATAAAAACGGCTTTTGCACTCAGATATCGAATAGTAAAAATACTCTTTCCGAGATGGTGGGGTGAAAAAATATTTTAATGCTAAAGTAGACGCGAATGCGAAAGTAGTTTTTTTTTATACAACTAGGAGACGGGACAAGCAAGTAGCCCACCTGGTGTTAAGTGCGTCTCTTGCCTATAACAATGCCTTACTGCGTAGGTCACATCCACAAAAACCATAGCCTACACGGCACTGCATTGCGCCCGTCAACATGAGGCATAAAGGTGTTAAGCCTCGAGTGCCCGTAATTTCATAATAATATGTGGAAGCTTATGTTACTGTAATATAATGTAGTTTCAAATGAAGTTAAAGCACACAATTCTTATTTTTGTATTGTACGACGGGTGAGCGCCTTCATCTCGCCTGGTTACAAGTTAAGATAAGGCCGAAGGTGGAGACGTACTTCACCCGGAATCCTCAACAAACTGAGGAACTGGCTATCTCATCTCTGAACGCCGGAACACAACAATTTTAGAATTGTTATTATGAATTTATTGTTATTTTTACAGAATTAGGTAAGACGGTGGTAGCTAGCCAGGCAGACTTAAACAAAGTCCTACCGCCAACCAAAACAAGCTCAATATTGTACTCCCTCTGGGGATCGAGCCCGGGACCTCTGAATCTAAAATCGGTGGGTTGAACCACCAGACCAGATAGGTGATTACAAACATCAAAACGCTTAGTGATATAGTCCCTATACCAATTACTTTTCATTCACCTCTCACTAACAACACCTCACTTCAAACGCGCAACTCTACAAGTACCTTGTATCCTGTTCAGAAGTCAAAAAGTCAATTCATTCGGTAAGCTTTTTAGGCTCATTTTAAAACGTCATAACTTCCATACCGCCTGTTCTGAGTCACGACCAACACACAAGGAATAAGGCAAGAGTCTAGGGCTCGTAGTTCATCTTATCTAAATCAAAAACGTTAATTCAGGATCGCTATGAGTTGTCAACTGTACCGCCTGTAAGCCGGTCGCTATACCGAACATACTAACAAGCCTCATAGCTCAGTTGGTAGTAGCTCTGCCTTCTGTATTCTTATGTATTTACAAAGGAAAATAGTATTTCTGTATTCTATCCGTAATCTAGTTCCCATATTACAAGCTTGCTTAGTTTGGGGCTAGATGGCGCTGTGTGATATTAATGTCCTGTAATATACAGCACATCCGAACAGCTGATCATAAAACCCTAGAGTTTTCAATTTGAACCAAATATTGCTGTCTGCTATTACGCCCTATAAGTCCCAAATCCTCAACAGAATACTGTTGACCTGGTTGTACCTTGGATCTACGTCATTCAATGATGCTTATCAGACCCTGGAGGAAGGACTCCAGACTAAATTATGTGAGATGCCTTTACTCAATATTTTAAACAGCAAATGCCCGAGATCCCTTTAAATCTTTATATATTTATAGCATGAAAACGGTTGCACAGATTTCCACCAAACATGGTTATCCCAAATTTATTAATGATGGTTTCTACAAAGTAAAAATAAAACTTATTAGCTTGAAGGTATACAGACAGACAGATAGATATACTAAGGATTCAAGCTTTAGTCAGCAGAGCAAAATTTTAGTTTCAGTATTTGGAGAGCAAAGGGAAGACCCGCCACTCGATGGACCGACGACATTGTGGCTGTTGGGAGTCGGGGAGTCGATGGATGGAGGCTCTCGCTATATGTGGCATCGATTGGGGAAGGCATATGTTTAGCAGTGGACATATGTGGTCTGAAATAATCATGACACAGCAGAAGTGGGTTGGGTACAGTTGGGTGACATCGCGAGCCATGCGCCACCCACTATCGGGACCACAGACCGCGACACACTTATGAACACCGCAACCGCAGCCCGCCAACGTAGGTGCCCTTCATAACATCATCAAATAGCAATCTGAGCTAGACAAGGCATTTACATCGAGGTTGGCTTGCATTCAAAGTAACGATGCATTTGATATGGTACACGAGCGATTCTTCAAGATGAGTGGCCCTACAAAGAATTATATTGTAGATGATCTCCACGCTGCTCTCACACGAGTAGTGATCAGAAGGGAAAATCGTGTGTCTCTTACTTATACTTTTTACAAACTATATCTGTTTCAAATTGGCATTTTCGTTTGGATACCCTTCATTTGATAACCGAATTGTAGTAATAAAATATGTTTTTGTTAATACACTCTATATTTTTTTTTATTCGCATTCTCCATAACATAAAATGATATTGTCTATGTCACTCCGAATACTTCGAAAAGCAAACGACACCAAACTCGTCTAAATCCATTAAATCGATTAGGATGTATAGCATGCCAATGTAATAGACAAACAAACAAGATGACTCTCGAAAAACCACATCCGAAACACCTCCTGAGGCAGTTAGTAAAAAACTTAACTAGTCAACAATTACTTGCTAGAAACAAAAACATGGACTTATGAATCCTACGTTTGATATAGCTGAATCAAAAAAAACCTGTCAAGTGTCGACTTGTACACCGGGGGTTCCGACCGACATTTCCAGGCTAAAAAATACGTAAATCACATAGGACCTCCCTTTAATTTTTTATTTCATTTTATTTTGATTATGTGTTATAGCGGCAAAAGAAATACACACTCTGTGAATATTGCAACTACCCATTACGGTGCATGTGATACAGTCCGCTGACCGCAGACAGACGGACGAACAGTAATAGGATCTCCTTGACACCCTTTGAGTACAGAACCCTAAAAAGTATTTATTATACTCCCTGTTATGTACTGTGAGGAGTAACGAGCCAACGATATCTAATTTAGTATGTAGAGCGCGATACGAACTAAAAATATTGATTTTAAACAGACATGATTTTGTTTGGCAGCTCAGTGAATGTAAATAAATCACTATAGTAAGATTAAACAAGACTACGCCAGCGGCAATTCCCTTGTGGTTTAAAATAACTTTGAAGTATTACACCTTAGCAAAATTAACTTTGGTAAATGCTTATATGCACTATGCTAGCAAACGGACAAGTAGAATAAATAAGTCGTCAACCGTCCACAAAGCCTCCAAAAGTCTTGAAATCAGGAAAAATAATGTATACCTAATACCGATATAAATGTATCAAATAGTCAGGGAAATATTTACTTATATACCACGAAAGTCTCTAAATTCCATTATACCGTGCAAAATATATAAATTTAGATGGTGTATTCATTATGATATATTTGATTGATACAAATTTGTTTGATTAATAATAAAATACATAGCTCTCATAAAACAATAGATAAGACGTATGAGTCAGAACCAGAAGCTAGCCTGTAATAAAAGGGAGTGCGAATAATGTTTATGTAGTCCACAATATTTACAAGAATTATCCTATAATATATAAACATGTTATTGTGGTTTTTAATCACAAGTTTTGTTCTTTTTTTAATGATTAGATATGTTTTGTTATTGTTTGACTACAAAACATCACTACATTAATATTGAAATTAAATTACCTCGTATTCATTGCATATTAAAATGAAATTGTACAACAAGCGCATATGAGGCATATTCATAAAAACAAAATTCAGGACAGTACATACATCGTTCAAGTTTAGATCCTCTAAGGACAGAGGTCCGATACGATTGTTGCCCCTCAGTATAAACCTCAGCATCATAGTAGTGAGCACTTCAATATTCCACGAAAACATAACTTCAACACTGCATTATTGTAATTTAAATTGAAAGCGAAATCAGAGCGCTGCTTCGCGGCTGGGGAGGCACTGGCTAGCTGGCCACGGTTTGACGCGAGCAAGCTGACTCACCAGGAAAACATTGCACTGAATCTATTTGTTAATTACTACACAACGTAACGTACTTGTTTAATCTCAAAGGTCCCAACATCCTCTACGTGTTTTTTTTGAAAACACTATTACTCGGGGGTAGGCAGAGGCACGTCCAAACTTACGATCGACACATGCCCACAGTTTGCAAGTAGCGAGTAATCAATACGTGACATGTTGCAAGCCCATGCAAGCATCAAGTTGACGGGCGCAATGCAGTGCCGCGTAGGTCATGTTCTATGTGGATAAGACTTAAGCAGTAAGGCTTTTTCATAGGCAAGATCTCCTCTTAACATCATTTGGGCTTGCTTGCTGGCTTGTTCCGTCTCCATATCATATTAAAAAACTAGCTTGTGACGTAATGCTATTAGGATTGTTGGTCCTAGGGACATGCCGCTCACAATATGACCTTCACTACCAGAGCAGTTGCATGTGTCAAATGCGCATATAAACTTCCAACACACCTGAAAGTCCATTGGTGCACGACTGGATTTGAACCCACAACCTCCGGATCAGAAGGCCATACTTACTTGGCTACACAGCTCTTAAAAAATCTCTTTCCGTTCCAAGAAAATACACCAAACTCTTGATTCATACGAACCAGGTATGGAATTGGTTATTATGAGTACATACTCTTTATCAGCATCGTTCAGAAAAAGCTAACAATGCCAAATGAAGGGTAATGCGTTTACTTAGTACGGCTATTACCACATATCGTTAAGTGGTCAGGTCTAGATAAAAGTTTTCTTTGTTCGACTCGAATCCAAAAACTATCATAAATGATTATTCAAATTTAGTCAAAACAATGGCTATTTATGTTTATAACTAGCTTTTACTCGCGACTTCGTTCGCGTATTGGTTTTTTGAAATAGTTGCAAGTATTATATTATAAATATATATACTTGTTGGATATCTGGATAAATTTGACCGATTAGCTCCTACATGGTGTGCAGACACGCACACCGAGGGTTCTGACCCACATTCCCAGACCAAAAATGCAGGCTTTATGAAGTCTTAGTGCCGGTCCGACTCACGTTTGGCCAGATTTTATTATTCATTTATTTATTTACCACAAAGTAAGCACTATACATATACTAACACCAACTTTGTTATTATACAGGTCGAAAATAGCAAAACGTTTCATGTATGGGAACCTCCTATATTTTTTTGTTTATTATATTAGTCAGGTCTGAATATTGGACACCTCACCCTTTATTTCTGAAAATTATTAAAAATCTAAAATATGTCATCACTTATTCCTTATGGGCAATCAACATACTAATTTTCAAGTGCGGTTTCAGGGATATGCAACATTTTACTCCGAACTTTGAACCCTATTTTGAACCCATTGAAGGGTGCGAATTTTCCAAATTCTTTTCTTAGCAGGCGTTTACACACCAAGACAAATATGCCCTTGAAATTTCAAGTCTGTACGCACAGCAGCTTAGGCTGTGCGTTGTATCTAGTTGAATCAGTCAGTAGTCACTCAGGACTTGTCCTTTTATGCATTAGAAGATTACTGTTTCAAGTAGTCAAGTTACATTAGTCAAGGGTCGTAAATACAGTCACGTCAACTGCCTATTTATGTAGTGGTTAATTGGATATTGGACAGAGCCTCCTCCAAAAACAGGCGGGTTTTGCCTTAATCACCACACTTGACAGGCGGGTTGGTTATCACAGAAAAGGTTTTAAGTGACATACAGCAGGAAGCTGCCGCTTCCTCTCGTGAGATTCCTTAAATCATCGTTTACGACATCCGCGGGCTGAGATGGAGGGAGTCGATTCTTAAGCCGCGACTGCTACGGCCGGGTAAATAAAAAAAAGACATTTGTCGTTGAATGCCTCGTTATACCGATTTCAAAAAGTATAAGCACGACTATTATACCATGCATTATTCAGGAGTTCCGCTGTCATCATCGTAAGACCCTGGTTTACATGATTCGTAGAAGAGTATCACACATACAATCATTTTAAATGCGCAACGCTCTTAATATGTATTACTGTTATTTACTGAAAAAACCCCTTTATATTGATTCCACTCCATCATCAGACCTTGGTAGTTTTGACATTCAACCATTGCTTAGAGAGCACTCAAAATACACCAGTTTATTATAGAAACCACGTGTACATCGCGTTTTTTCTGTTTAATAGCAATGTTTTTTGTTTTTAATTCTAATAAAAGGACCCCCTGCCATCCAATTATCAAAAAAAAATAAAACCATGAATGTCGTTCTTATCTATTTCATATGAGGGATCTATAATGATAATCTTGACCTTTTATCATGAACGGTTTCAGAGTCAGGGCATACTTTTAATGATAACTTTCAACCCTTTTTTGAACCCCTTAGGGTACGAATTTTCAAAATCCCCTTCTTAGCACTCATTTTCACATCAAGACAAACATAACCTCCAAATTTCATGTCTCTACGATTAGCCGTTTAGGCTGTGCGTTGTTATCAGTGAGTCAGTTAGCATTTTACGAGTATATACTCGTAAATAATAAGTAAATAATAGGAATTTTGTTTATATTATACTAATATTAGTATAATATAAACAAAATTCCTATTCAATCATGAAGAACAACATTCCACGTGAAAATACACAATCAGTTTAAATTAACTCCCCGTATTTACTGATGAAACGACAACATAGCACACTGCATTGCATTACAACATTGAATACCTTAATAGTTGCGTAAAATTAAATCGGGCCAGGTTGTTACCGATTCGTACACTCAATTGTTAGATTTTGCTTCGAAATTCAAAATTAATCCACATCAAAAACCAGCATTTTTTACAAAAAAACAGATAGAATTCAGGTGATCGCAGTAAAGGTGTAGATAATACACAGAAGCTGCAACCCTTTTTTTAAGAGATCCCTTAGTCGGCTTTTACGATATCCATGGCATGAGTTGGAGGGGTCGATTCGTTACCCTTGCTATTTGAAGGTTAGGCCGCTAAATGTTATGTATTAATTAATTGCTATTTTCGTTATTAGTTATGTTCTAATTATGTACCTACTTGACTCAGACACATTAAGCAAACATCATTTTAAGAAGAGAAATGAAAAGACTTATACTTTGTACATATAAGTACCTAACTTTTTCAATGTGAAACCTAGCCTTATGAATTTAATTGAAAACAAATATCGTTTAAAACTGCATGAGGATTTTCAATTCAGTAACAATCTATAAATTGTACGAATCGCAAAAATGGGTCCAACCCACATTTCAACTCAAATAGATCGGAAGCCATAGTGCGGTTTCGACTGTTGGTAGTGTTGACAAAGGCAAGCTGCATGGTAACAAAGTCCTACCGACAACCAAACCAAGCACAAATTGTCCCCCACAGACCTTAGTTAATGTAGTGCTTACATTACAATAAAAGTAATATTTATTTACAAGGGAAGTAGTCAAGTGTCCTAACGGCCGTTACAAACCTCTTTTAAGTTTAAAACCAGCTCCGCGATAATATTACATTTGCTTAAATTTTTAAACTGATACCTGCTACCTATAACGGTTTCAAGGATACAGGATGGAGGGATAGACAGCGAAGCCCTAATAATAGGGCGCCGTTGACACCCCTTCAGTGCAGGACCCTAAAAATAATTTTCAAACAGATATGCGCGTATTACAGTTCAATAAAGCTGGCGTATTTGTAATTCTATAGGATGGGGTTGCGATGCGTCCAGCCAGCCCCACAGCAACCACTTATGTTTATACTTATGCGAATGTACCGACATTTATTCAATAAATACTACAATTAAACTAACTATGTACAAAGGAATCAGTCCGTTTGTAGGCCTATAGGCTGTTTGTAACGGTCCTTAGGTAATCACCTAAGGACCGTTACAAACGGCCTATAGGTAACTCAACTGTTCCAGACCAGTACCAGACGGAAGCGTGCCCAAGACACTGGCTGCATTGCCACGCTGAATAGCTATGCTAATTCGCTGGCCTAAATAAGAGCCAGCCCTTGGATCACGTGTTTTTCACGGTTTTTGAAAACCTGGAGGGCACCGGCTCCCCACGGACCGAAGGTCTCCACCCCAAAAGGCCGCTTACCATCATCACGTAACAGACTATTCGGTTCAAGAACGGCTGGAACATTGACACTGGTAAAAGCTCGACGAATAATGTCTTTAAGACTGCGTGGCGCGAAATCCTGCCGGCAGACCTTGTGCACGAAAGTCCGTGAAAACCAAATTGATCTACAGAATATTGTTCATACATTCAGTATAATCATTAATTTAAACTCAGTAAATCTATTTTGTTAGGGGTCTTTGTCGTTGTGATTTTAGATAGATTTTAGTTAGATAGAGAGATTTTACAAGACTATGCAAATCACATTATACTCGTTTCTAGATCAAATAAAATAAAACTAAGTGAGATGAAGGCCAAGTTCTATTATTTTACTCTTCAAGTATAAGGCTAAGAGTTATCGTTAAGGAGGCAATTACTTCGGGACCCGGTGTACATAAACGTAAGTATAAAAGGTTAGTAAATTCAATTGAGATGAGATTTTGGGGCAGATTCATGTTCTCTCATGACCTTGGACGAGTTTGCCAATGACAAATGATATTCAAATCTTGTTTGCGTCTTTGTATCACATGAACACAAATAATTTCGGGACGTTTTTCAATTTTATTGAGGCATAATCGTTCAATTTACGCGTTTGTTTTGAAAAGAAAATGTAATTGTCTTCGGTATATATCGCAGAGAATCTTCAACTCGGAGTGGCATCTACAAAACCTATCGGTCGGAATTTCTGAGAGAATAGGTACCCGTAATTGTCTCGACAAGAGAACTGACGTTGGTTTTCAGAAACACTTGAGCGAAAATAAACACGATATTTTTTGATAAATGTACTTTAAGTAAAGTATTTATATACCATTTGAATGTAAGCGAAAGTAGGGGCTCCCAAATAAAGTCAAATCATTAAAGAATATTTAGTAGATTAAACCATGTATTCATAATACCAATTATATTACATAAAAGTTTTCACATTACATGTTTTTATGAATTTGTAATAATAAGACCTAATTTGCACACACAATTACACAGTATTACAAAATTATGTAACAAAGGTATACCTACTATTTGATTTATGATAACAAGAATGTAACGTGGACCGCATTTATGCGGTAAAAGCCTCCTCCAAGGATTTCCAATCTTCCCTACCCCCCTTTAGCACTCTTTCTCTCGTGGCTAAAGTTTTCCAGCTACTTGTATTAAGTCTTCATTCTACCTTTTAAATGACCTTCCTCGTTCACTTTTTATATCTAGAGGTACTGAGTTGCTAGTTATGTGGGGCCTAGATTAATTAGTTGCATGTGACCTACCCATTCTATGCTTATATCCGTTGTAAGCCTAAATTGCTCGGTCCCTAAGTTTGATGACTACGAGGTCCTCAACCTTTCTTTCCCTTGTGATATATTTTAAGTCTTTCTAGCAGTTTAGCAAGCAAAGGTTAGGTAAGGTATTAAGCAAACATCCATGGCTTCGCTTCTAAGTTTTATGGGAATTCGCTTTAGAATATTTATTTAATTGTCCAGTACTCTTTTTCCAAGTGAATGGATTTATTCGTTTTTTAAATTGTTTTTTGGTACATGAGTCGAATGCAATAAGGTGGCCAGTTTAATACATATTTTGTCCCGGCAGACCGACGAGAATACGTCATCGTATTTCTAGTGAAGTGATTAAGAACTTAGAGGTAAATAAACACCGCATATAGGTACGTTATATTTCAATGGGTTTTTTAGAAGCCCTTACTAATTACCTTAACTATAATAATATCGCGATGACAAAGCAATCCATTTGAAATAGAACCGAGAGAATCGAAAGTATTCCGCGGCTCTGTTTGAATTTCTTTTCAAAACGTTTCGCTCTAAATTCACGAACTGGAAGAACTGCCAGGTGATATTCAAATCACTTATGCGCCGTTGGGAGGAGCGCTATTTGCTCCAACAGGCAGGCAGTCTTTAAAAAATAAGTGAGGGGAAATACCTTGGTAGACGTTCCAGGGTGTGGCCCAGCATTTATTACCTCGCCGAGATGCATATTTTCAATTCATATTAAGAGTCTATGATATGTGAAATGGCTTAGCTTTAGCGATCATATCTTTCACAATACTGTAGCATTTACTTTGAAATTAATATATGTTGTAGTTCAGGATAGATGCTAGAACGCTTTTGTTTCGAAACAAGATTACATAAAATTTTCTCGATAGAAAAAAAAATCCAAAGTTGACTCTAATTTGTACCAAAAATGTTCGCCATTCAATAAATACGCCCAATTAAGGCTTGACACTGTGTACAGTAAATAAACACAGTACCTATACAGCAGACGGTCTGTCTTTTAGATTTTCAAAATTCATATATGTTTTACCGTAAAAAAACAAAAAGAAGCGTAGAAATACGCGCATATTTCTGTCATCTGGTGGTCATAAGCGCCGTGGTTGAGCGGACAGCAATGTCACCTTTATTATTACTATATCTTAGTTCGAAACTAGATTAAAGTTTCGTTGAGTTGCTAATCTGAGGTACTATAGCCCGTTAATGATTTCATGTTTATGTTTTTACTTCATAGAAATCATAATTCGATAAAATAATTTTGCTATCAGCATGGCATTGTGTTTTTTCCAGGGTGTGGCGCAGCATTTGTTACCTCGCCGAGATGCATATTTTCAATTCATATTAATGATTTTATGTTTATGTTTTTACTTCATAGAAAGCATAATTCGATTAAATAATTTTGGTATCAGCATGGCACTGTTTTTTTTTATCTGAAAATGGTAAGATCTTGCGAGGTTCGCCGGGTCAAGGATGAGATCTACGCTTTGCCTGAAGCGGGTTATTTAAGGCACTGCAGTACACCGACAGAACACAGTAAACTGTTCGGCGGCAGACTTCAGCAGACAGAGGTTGTTCGCAGCAAGCTAGGCGGACCGTTGCAGAACCGACCACCATCGATTTGCATAGGTATATCATACACATGCAGTACATAACAATTCATATAGAGACTTACTGTATATGTTCACAATACACAACGCAATATACTTCACTGATTTACGTAACGTAAACTGGCTGTCCCGTCAAAGTCGGGCTCAACGTCTTTATCTTATCTCGAGTAATCTCGAGCGTTATTTTCCTGATAAACGTAGGTACCGACACCACACAATACACAATGCCTTTATCTGAGCAATTATTGCGTGTCGTGGCCCAAAACATTCAGCAATTTATTACATTTCTTATAGGAGGCATAGGAATATTTTGTTACAAACCATTTACAAGGGACGCAGTCGGGTTACTCATCTGTACCAGACCAGTACCGGACGGCGGCGTGCCCAAGACAATACTAATTCGCTGTCCTAAATGAGAGGGCACGCGTCGCTTTAATTAAAAGTCCGCAAGATCATTATTAATCCTCTGGGTTTTATTTCAGGGTAACAAAGGCAATAAATAGGCTATGGCATATTTGTAAAATGACAAAGCAACAAAGGTACAAGTATGATCATATTCCGAAGAGAGTAAAAGAAGAGTAAAATTTTCCTTTGATCTGTATTCTACTTTTATTAAAACAAACATACTTATCTCCAGCGATGTTGTTGGTATGTAATTTACGTATAAGGTTCAACTTGTTGTTTGTCAATGTTGCTGCAGAAGATTAGCCCGTTTAACGTCAGTGAATTCTCATAAGTAAATATACCTACGTCGTGAACTATTTCCTCAGAATATAAAACGAATATAAACTGGGTCATATTTATAAATCAGTGAGTAAAGTGATGTTGAAAATAATTGTTTAAATTCTATTCAATAGTGTATTGCCATAAACCGATCGCTTGAAGAACATTGTAATGAACTTATATGAGTGATGTTATAAAAAATGGATTTCGGGACCGCGCTCAAACGTGTCTACTGAACATAGTCGACAAAAACGACAATCGTACCTTAGTGCTACTTTTTCATTTTCATTTCAAAGAATTACATATTTGAAATAGAACACTTCTAATGACTGTCACGCAGGTCGCATCTTTAAATCGGCTGAACAGAGACACTTAAAATTTGGCATGGTGTAAATTCCTTTGTGCGCGACCATATTTATTTTATTATTATGGTAAATATATCAATAAACACTCAAAATTATTTATCAAACAAGTAACATCAATTGTCTGTTTTCGACGTAAAAAAATGGGAATTAAAATACTTTCGCGTATATGAATTCATACTAGATTAATTTCAAACTACAATTTTGAAGAACTTACTTACCAATATGTAATGAGATTACCTTTCAGCTATCATAAATAGTTTGCCTAGGCAAACCTCTTAAAAAAATCATAAACTTACCCAAAATACGTATTTGTTTGATTGCAACCTTTTCACAACTAAACTGCTGCCCGGATATTATAGGGTAGGTACGCCATGTGTAAAGCCGCGGACAAAAGCTCTAGCATAATTATATTTTGACAAGTCGCGTGTTAATGATAGTACGAGACTTAACAATCATTCCAGTTTCTAGTACCTACAACTCAGAAATCGAATTACAAAATAGAGAAAATAGGTTCACCGAATAAAATGCGTTCATTTAGGCGCAAAATCACCCCAACCCCGGTGACGTCACTAATTTCGTAATAATAGCGATCCTCAGTTATGACAGATCAGGTACTCCCAAGGTGTAATGGCTAGCATAGTGGACTTCAAACCCAGCGATCCGAGTTCAGTTGCAGGGAATGGAACTAAAAGAAATATTTTCTTCCAATTAAAACAGTTTCTTCGTCAGATACTTATTTTGGTTAAATTTTGTTCCTAACGAACCAACTGCATAAGTGGGTTCATTGGGTTCTATTCTGCACAAGCCAACTAACAACTAACAAGTTGCTCCGTTCGGTTGGTCGGAGTGGAATGACAGGGCAAAATAACATAAAAAAAGAATTTAGCTAATTGATTCAGAAGTTATTTTGCGGAGACTTATTTTATTTTTTCAATATTCATTTTATTTTGAATTTGATGTTAAAGATTAGATTTTTTCAAAAGAACAGACTCAGCTAAGATGGATAGTAGCTATCGGGCAAAGCCCTACCACCAACCAAACCAAGCACAAAATTGTACTCTGTAGGGGCTCGAACCCGGGACCTTTGATCGAATCGGTGGGCGAGACTAGACAGAGTGATGGTTTGTTTGTTCGATACTATGAGCGTAATTATTTCGGGCGTGATAAGTCGTAAGCAAATGTTAATCCAATGTTTACTAACAGGAAAAACTGTTTTATTATAATAAAGTGGTCTTTGAGGAACAAATAGAATATAAATAAACAGATATTTCAATCTCGTATATTATACAACTCAATAACTATGTATAGTATTTTTACCGACTATAATATTCATCGTCGCAAAGGGAGTACTCGTTAATGTAGATAACATAATTCCCCACGATTTTATGCTAAGCACTGTTTATATATGACTACGCTTACGTGTAATAATACTAGCTTTTGCCAGCTGTTTCACTCGCGTACTACTAGAATTTAAATTAGCCTATGCCTATGTTGTTCCCTAGGGATATACAAAATCCATATCAAGTTCATTCAAATCAATAGGTATGGATTATACTGTATGCTTTTCCACGCTTTTTTAGTCAATTTAGATATAATTTTATCCGTAATTCAGTTCCCATATTACAAGCTATGCTTTGTTTGGAGGAATATGGCGCTGTGTGATATTAAGGCGGGGTAGTATCACTTTTTAGCTTTTTAAACCTATGTAAATCAATTATAAAGCGACGTAGCGCCAAAAAAAAGTATTTTAATTAAATCGAACATATACTCAAGCGCTGTGCAAAGACGGAAACGTGAATCATAATAATTGGCTCGATAAAAAAAAATCATAAAGACGCTACAAAACCGATATTTAAACGTAGAACTGAGAGATTTCTCGTTGAAACCATGTTAAAGTTTTTACAAAAGATAGGGCTTCTTATTTACTAGGGCTTGCCGAAAACAAATATTATAATATTGTTATTATTAATCTTTGAGAACAAAAACAAAGGAAATCTAGCCGGTCAAACGCTCGCGCCGGGCGGCCAGTGCCTACCGAAACGTCTTCAAAAAAAGCTCTTGAATTGCCTCGCCCTTATGTCCTGTGATATTTATTTATTTAATACTAGGAGACGAGTTTATAAGGAAGTTGTTGATAGTCTATCACTCAAACAAAGACAAATTATGTGGATGCAATACGCCAATGATGATCATATGATATGAACTCATCAGGTTCCCGTCTTCTATGGAAAACACACCGTGAGTGTCTTATCCCACATAAACACATGAGTGTACTGCACAGAAAATTTAGCACCAAAAAGTAATTGTTGCCCAGCCGGAATCGAACGCGTTAAGACCACATTTGAAATCACAATCTGTAAGTGCCCTATCAAATTAAAAAGAATCATCGAAATCTGTTTTGAATTGGCAGAGATATAGATTTGCTGTTTTCCGTTGAGGAGTTTTGGTCCCCAGGTCCAGAGATCTACATATCGGTACCATAGGATTTACAGCAAATTAAATGGGACTAATTTTCAAACCTACCTACGAGAATTTCGAAATCGGTTAAGAACTTGCGGAGAAAACGGTGGACAGACATACAATAAAGAGACCGTCCGAATTGCGAAACTCCTCATTTTTTGGGATGTCTATAAAAACGAGTATTTTACATTTATACCGTTTCGAAAAATTTCAAAATAATAAACTTGTAAACATAATAATTACATGGACACCCTACGTAAATATGCATTAGCGAGAAACGAACTTGTAACGCCATCTACCGTAGACAAACCGAAAACGGCAAAGGATAAAATACACGACAGGGTATGAGAAAACGAAAATCATTGCTAAGCCCTCGTTATTCAAACAGCGCCATCAAAATAAACGTGGCCGAAAACGGAACTACCGAACACGAACACGCTGATTGGCGCCCTCTTTCGCGTTTGTATGATAATCGGACTTTAGTTAGTTCTACTGCGCACTTCACAGAGGGCGTTATTATAGCAAAGAAAAATTACCGTATTGCCACACAAGGGTAGCTTTTTTCATTGACATGGTCTACAGTCAGAACGTCTTGATGGATTTTGAACATGTGAGGTATCATTTTGGTTTGTCTACATTGTGAGAGTGACATAGTCATATTATCGGGACCCGCCGCCGTTCAAAATACAAATAATCTCCGAAACCCATGCATTTTTGGCTGTAAAAAGAGCCAACCAATAATTTAAAAGGAAGTTTGATTACTACAGCTTGGGCGCAGATATCGGAATAATATGGGTATGAAATAATACATGCCAATTCTAAATATTTACATTTTGTTATACATTTTTAAATCCGTGTTTCTGTAAAACTATGAAGTTTAAAATTATTCAATCGACTTTTAGTTTTTTGAAAATTTAACCAGTTTACCACACATTTTAGGATTGTTTATTTGAAATACCATGCCAAACAGTTGGTAGTAGCTCTGCCTTCTGCGTTGTAGGTTGTGTGTTCGATTCCCACCCATGACAAACATTCGTGTGATCAATACTGATGTTTGATCTGTGTTTGGGCGTTGTACTGTATGATGTGTATGTATTTACAAACAAAAGTATGTAAGTATGATATCTGTAATCTAATTCCCATATAACAAGCTGTGCTTAGTTTGGGACTAGATGGCGCTGTGTAAAAATTAATGACCTGTAATATTTATTATTTTTATTTGTTTACTCTTACCTTGATCTCGCCCTGCCCTTCAGCGCAGCACGCTTGCAGGTCTTTCAGGAGCAGTTGGTACTTGGTAATTCGCTGAACCGGTTTGATGAGGTACGCTGCGAGGGGATGTTCTAGCTTCTTTTTTCTTTGCACCCTGATAACAATACAGGCGCGTTAGAATACGAAGAACGTTGCTACTGATTAACCTCTTTGCAGTAGGTAGGTTGGGTACCCACGCAAGGTATCATCCTATTTATTTGCTTACTACGATAATGTTGTAAAGGTACCTTCTGCTTTTAATTGAATCCTCGTGTTTACATAATATAAACTGTCTGTGATGTGTTTTTATTTCTTTCTTTCTTTCTTCTAATTAGTACATTCGTGAGATGTGACACGAACACTCACTATCACTTATATCGCCTGGTCACTGTCTAGTGACTAGGCAGCCGGGCTTACCAGCCCTTACATAATGATGGCTGATTTCTTTCTAGAGTGATCTTACCTATTTTAAAATTATATCACGTTTTATATTATCACTCGCCTTTGCTTGCCGCTTCGCCCGCGTGGACCCGGATAAAAAGTACCTGCCCGTAAAAAGTAGGTACCCTTTGTTCTGTCCGTGGATAAAAGACAGTTCGGACGTTTAGTCGTGAAAAGGAATATTTAATTAAACGAATAAACAGAATTAATTACCTTTGAATTTATGACATTAGAATTATAAAAGTTTCCCTTTGCACCTTCGTCATAATCAAAATCTAGGTTATGCGTCAGATGTTCCAGTCAAAGCAAGGGTTAGGGTAGCTGCCCTTGAGACCGTTATTTTTTTAATTGTACGACGGAGAAGCGCTAGGCCTTCATCAAAATAAGGCCGAAGTTGCAAGCACACTTCACTCGGAATCCTCAACAGTCCTACCACAGTGGTACACCAATAGTGGTTCGTCCACCGGTGTCAGATTTTACCGGCATTTATTTTCAGTGTCATTATTTTTCCGTTGGAATGTTTTATCTTATATGTTGATAATGGAGACACTCGTACCTCTCGAAGTAGTCGCCGGCGTGTTGCACGACCGCGGCGTTGCTGTCGGGCTTGTTGCGGCAGTACGCGACGTACATGTCGAACTCCCGCGCCCACGTCACGAAGCAATGCCCCACGTCCTCAGGCATTGTCTCGTACTTGTCCAACTCGCGGAGAAACACACGCTCGTGGAACCGGTGGATCTCCTCGATGTTGCCAAATATCGTCTCCTCCTGGGGTCGGATACAAATATTTTTATTATTGTACGAAGTGGAAGCGCTCGGCCTTCATCTCGCCCGGTTTCAAGTTATGATTCGGCCGAAGGTAGCGAGCGCACTTCACCCGGAATCCAAACGACAAATCTCTGGGTCTCACTAACTTTAGCTCGCGGCTTCGCCCACATGGTAACCGGAGAAAAAGTAGCCATGTAATTCCTGATCTAGAATAACTTCTGTGCATAATTTCAGCTCAATCCGTTCAGTAGTGAGCTAAGAAACTTTCACATTTAATATGGCAGTAAGAAAATTTATTACATATTTCATTGCCTCGTCGAAAACATATATTTTGATAAATAAAACAATAGAACACTGATGATTTTCCCATATGAATTAATATTAATAATATATTAAATACATTATTGCAATGCCACGTTGCTGTTGACTGTCACGTGATTATCATCATCATCATATCCTTATCCCGCTTTAGGCAGGGTCGGCACAACTAGCTATTCTCCTCCATTAGTTAGGGTTCGGAACTCTAAAAATTATCCTTATTTATTACTGAATCAGCAAATGATATGATTTCAAAGACAATGGTTAATACCTTGCCATGGAGCGCGGCAGGCGCGGCAGCGGGGTCCGCGCGCATCTCCCGCAGGTAGCACGTGATGCAAGTCTCGAGGTCCTTCACGTACGCCCGCTCCGTCTGCAGCAGCTCCGCCATTATGAACCTAGGACAGTTTCCTGTGAGGCATCGTGCGTAAAGGGTTGTTGCTTTTAAAACAAAACTCCCGCAAGAGCCGCGGAAAGAAGGTAAACGAGTTGAGAACTAATAACAAACCCATGATCTGGCCTAATGCCTCTGATTACTAGTAGGTGATCTTTAAAAGATCCACGCTCTGAGTCCCCTCAAATCAGCAAATCGGATTTTTTATGATGAAGACGTGTGAGCACCATCCACTTACAGCCTCAGGAAAGCGCGTGTGGTTGTTCCCCAAAGAGAAAGCTCACTCGATCTATCAATGCCGGTAAATATGCACACAGAACGATCCCCGTGTGGTTTTAGTTTAGTTGTGCATATTATAATATTTATATTTTCTCTTAAACAAACAAAAATAAATGGGCCAAAGATGTCACAGAATGGTACCCAAAAGAAGGAAAGAGAGTGAGAGGAAGACCATTCCGAAGATGGGAAGATGATTTTAAGGATACCGCAGGCGCACTGTGGAGGAGGAAAGCTTGTGATCGCAAGCTTTGGAAGAGTCTGGGGGAGGCCTATGCTGGAAAGCAAAACAAGCTAACTACCAATGTCTAATTTTATTTGTATTATGTAACACTAGATTAAGTTTGTTTAATAAAGGCTATTGAAATTGAAATTGAAATTGAAAATATTTTCTCGGTCCCCTCAGAATGTAAGGTGGATTCCTGCTCTATGTTGGATGTTCAACGTTCCATGTGAAGTAGTTAATTAGTTTAATGAGAACAAGCAAGGTACTTAATAAAAAAAAATTATATCTTAATTAACCGGCCACTTGAATGTTCTCTCAAATACCTTATTTTTCCCATCACTTCATGAGAATTATATGAGAGATATGTTTGATGGCTACATGACACAATATGACTTACTCTTTCCGTCGTGCGGAGCGCCTCTTCTCGTCGCCGTGTGTGGCAGGAGGCGGCTCAGCGCGGTCCGTGTCGGCCTGAGAGGATGCCAGCGAAGGCGCCACGCCAGAATCACTCTCCGGTTCACTCTCACCGCCTTCCATCGAACCGCTGAACTCGGCATATCTACCAGAATATTCATACTCAGCCTCTTGGTACAAATATCTTGGAAAAGTTTTAAAACTACACACATGTACATCAGACCATCGAGTTACAAGCCAGTATGTCATTAGAGACCATTCACAAATAAACCATACCCCATACATTGTATTACAACTGTTAAATGCAGCTTAGTCGAGGACATGGTCTTTGTAATAAAAAATAATTTGCGGTCAATAATATAATAGACACATAGCTGTGGACGTTACCTTCGTGTAAGTTAAATTATAGGACAATTATACCGAAATTAGATTAAAACAAAGGCTTGAATGAAACCATAACAAATTATAGACTGCATTCGTTGTACGTACTGATGTTTAAGCTTGAATATGGTTACCAATGTCATATGTGTTAAAAATATTGAAATAGCGTGTGCAACGGATACACAATCACTACATTTACTACAATAATAATAATGAAGCTACTACATAACAGCTAGGTCATGTAGTAGTTTCGATAGGGAAAAGTGGAAGGACTTGCATCGGTTTATCAGACAAGAGCAATGAAACAGTACGCAAGACGTATTACATTTCGTTTCAAAAGCAGGAATGTGGACAAAAGTATATGAAGTGATATTCTGGTGACGTGATTGAAAATTAAAGTCGAGCGCAGCGAGCAGAGACAAAAAGTGTCTGCTCGCTGCGCTCATCGGCACACAACATCGATTTTACCCGTATTAAGGTTATGTATCGTGCTAGTCACTTTTTACAATTCCATATTTTTTAATAATTTATGACTATTAATTAGCTAGATACAAAGAGCAAAAAAAGAATGATGAATGACAACAATGTTAGCTGGTAGCAGCTAACCTATAGCCTAATTGCGTAACTAGTAATTATCACCAGTGGTCAAACACAAGTCAGAATTTGTCGAAAATAAAGTCGAAAGCGACAGCAGGCTACGTTTCAAAAGTCAAAAATGTAGTCATTGTATGTTGGTTAACAGTTGACTCACACACCAGTGGCCACATCATCATCATCATCATCCGCAGCCTGATTTCACCCACTGCTGGGTATAGGCCTCCCTACGCATATGCCACGCCCAACGGTCTTGTGCCAGTGGCCACACTCAGTAACAATACCTGGCATCGACAGCGGCGACCCAGTCCTTGATCTGATTGGCGTGCGGGTGTCCCTTCTCGACGAGGCCGTCGGCCAGCTGCGCCAGCAAGCGCACGCGCTCGCGGCTCTCGCGCGCGACGCCCGCCGCCGCCGCCGCCGCCGCCGCGCCGCACCGCTCCTGCGTCTCGCGGATCCATTCCACGGCGGCGCGCGCCGACCGCTCGAACAACGCGAACTGCTGGCACTGCTCGAGGCGCTTCTTGCGCACCGTCCAGTGCTCTAGTACCTGCGGGGGGATTTAATCTTACCACTGAACGAGTGACCGATCCATGTAAATCATTATAAATTGTTGCGTTCCGCCATTCAGAGGTAGGTAGTAGTAGAGAGGTAGATTTTACCGTCTAGTGGTTCGCACACCGGTGTCCGATCCCCAGGCCGAGTACAATATTTGGTTGATGGTAGGACTTTGTTTAAGTCCGCCTGGCTAGCCTTACCTAGTTCTGTCCCCATAACAACATTTATCATATTGTGTTGCATTTAGAGGTAGAGCCAGTGTTCATCAGACTGTTCAGAATTCCGTGTGAAGTGCCTGACACGTTCGGCCTTCACTTAACTTATAACCAGGTGATGTGAATGCCGAGCGACGTAGTACAAAAAAACTGTGAAACGATGTCATATCATCATCATCAAAAGATTTCAGGGAAACCACTGCGAGGCATTATGCATACTTGCCACTCTAACTTGTTATGAGCCCTTTCCATTCGGATTATAACCTGTACAGCTGCAATGTCGCCAATCGCTAGGGTAGGTAATCCGCCACGGATTCTACTGAATCCTCTGGGCCATGTTATTTAATATACACAAATAGTTTGACTGAGCGGAATACTTCCATATTACTCGTGACATCTTTTTTTTTTAATGGAACACAGAAATACACAGGCAAGAATGAGATCAACGATGGAGCAAGCATAAACGGAAGGTGCCAATTAATTATCTTCATGAAGACATTTGTGTTGTAGCACAGTGAAAACACAGCATAATAATAGAATGAATGAACACTTTACTGTACACAGAAATAATACTATAGAACAACACAAACATTTAGTAACTATAGTGTCTAAGAACAATGGGCGGCCTTATCGCTAACAGCTATTTCTTCAAGGCAACCTCGTAAGGAGAAATGTAAACAGTAAAAAAACAACAGAAGTAGGGCACAGCAATAAGAAAAAATATAAACAGAAATCACAACAAATACAGCAAATGAATAACGAAGCAGTAGCAATGGCTTTGTCACTTTACTATGAAGCTGACAAAAACAACACTGAACACTGCATTTGCATTGAGTGTCAATAGTATCAGTTAGAATCATTTTAACTAATTTACCGGTTGTGCTAGCAGACCGAAAAAGTTCTTGATCATGATGTGGCGTGTTTATGGCGCGAACACGCCCATGACCGTTTCTGTAGCCATGGCCGTGCATAGGGCATTACAACGGTCCTACCGATAACATATTTAATACTGTATCGTCCGCAACACTGGGTAACATAACACGAGCTTAGAACTAGGAGCCGAAATCATAGGATGAAACGGTTCTGATGCAAATGAGAACTATGTGTAAAAACGTATTCGAGCGTAACACGTAATATTAAAGCGCTAGTAAGTATTCCAAATAGATAATCTGAGCAGAAACCGAAGCCGCGAGAGTTACAACTTCGACTCAATTTACGTTTAGCCTTTGAGTTTTCTTTATGAATGATAAAAATCACAAGCTCATCGTAAACACAAACACCACACTGAGAACCTTCATCGAGACTGGAGTACTTGGTGAGTGACTACCAGTAAGGCTTCATTTTAGAGATGGGGTGTGTGTATTTTCCGCGGACACGACCGGCTATCACCGTCCATAACTATGCACTACCCTAGTGAGGTCTCACATAATTGGCACGCACTGTTTGCACGATTGCATCATACTACGTCGCAAATATTTATTGTTTCATAACAATAAAAAAATTGATACCATCTACTAAATGTAGAGCTATTTCAGTACATCCTGTGTAAACAATTAATTGTTTTAGGTATATACGCCGTGCTAATTTTAGCTTAGTGATGCTTTGTACGCTAAACGAGCTATTATCTTGATTTGATCTGCTTCGATGATGTGCGATGCGCGAAACTAGAATGAAATGGTTATTTTATATCCTTGTTAACACATAATACTACAAACGCACATTTATATGATGTTTGCAACCTAAAGAATCAATATTTAACAGAAACCCTATATGTGCCTTGCCTGTGAACAAACATGCTAATTTAAATTTAACATCTTGACCGCTTCTGTGGTCTAGTGGTTCGTCTACCGGTGCCAGATCCAGATGTCCCGAGTTTGATACCCAGGGGAGTACAATATTGTGCTTGGTTTGGTTGGTGTTAGAACTTTGTTTGGGTCCGCCTGGCTAGCTACCATCATCTTACCTAATTCTGTCGCCGTAACAACCATTCCATTTTTTTTTGGTAATCATATTTTTGTATTTCAAGTACCTTTGTAGTAAGTTTGCACTAGAAAAACAAAAAAATTGCAAAAAAAAATAATTGGTTCTTGCAGGCAGGTGGGACAGTGCACTGCAAGGTTCATGGGCTTGAGAGAATGAGTTGAGCAATCCATTTGCTCAACAAATATTTTACATAAATTAATTAATTTGATATTTTTTAAATTTGTTTGATTAAGATATGTTATTTTTATAGTTATATTTATATTTTTTATTTTTATTGACATCAATTATGAATGAATGAATTAACTATTTTTAAACTATTTAATTGGATTTTGATTGATTATGATTATATAACTAGATATTTAAATTATGTAAATGTATTGGACCCATGATGTCTGAATAAATAAATATTTTTTTATTTATTATTATTATTAAAATGGCGTTGATCAACACTCAAGCTGAGTTTGAATATGATACAAAACTTCGGAATCTGCGTCAGTACCCACGTCACTCAATTGGTTAGAGCGTTTCCGACGAGAGCAAAAGAGCCGATTCTAGTCACATCGCGCTTAGATCGCATTTTAGAGGTGAGATAGCCAGTTTCCTCAGTTTTTTTTATTTGATTATATATACAGGCTATGTAGTGCCTTTGCTCTTGTAACACTTTTCAACCCGTTGTTGGTGGGTTGGGCATGCGATGTCAAATATCGCAATACAAATTCGTTATATTGTGCTTCGCTCCTTCACGCAAAATCTACAGAAGGCATTGCGCTGAAATTTTCCACATCTATTTCTATTGACCAGCAATATTATAAAAGATACTACTTAAACAATCATTGAAAATTTCATGATCCGTTGTAATTAATCCTACTAATATTATTTCGAATGTTTGTGACAATATTTAGATGTTCCTTTCTCCTTCAGGCCAAAGCGACTGAACGGAGAGAGCTGAAATTACGCGCAGATGCTTATCACTTTGTACATGGATAAACATATAAGCTACTATATATCCGGGTACCACTTGGGCGAAGAAGCGGGCAGAAGCTATTCGTTAATAAAAAAAAGAAAAAAAAAATTGTATTAAATCCGAAAAATCAATTTTATCAAGGCAACTTCATCATATTTTTTTTAAGTATTTGGATTATGTTATAAATATATAAATGAATGTTTATTTTAGTAGGTTCTTTAGTCCACCGATTTGTATGCTTTTAGCTATCTTTTCCTCTCCATCCAAAGGTTTTCTGGAGAGATCGCTTTTAGCGATAACGCCGCACATTGTACCTAGTTTAAGTGTCTTTGCTTCTTTGTTTATTTTTATTTCTTAGTGTACAATAAAGAGTTTATCTATATGTCTATTAGTCAGTAGTCAAGTAGGGTACCTTATTCTCCTGCGCTAGTAGCGTGTCAAGTATGGCCCGGGTTTGCTCGTGGTGCGCCTTGCTCGCGGCGGCGGTCTGGCCGTGGACCTGCGCGGACCGCGCCGCGTACTTCAGGAACGTCTCGGCGGTGCGTCGCGCGAGCGTACACGCCTTGAGGAATGCCTCTTTCTGCTCGCCGTGCTTCACTATCAGTGCGGCAACCTGGAAGGAAAACGTTTGTAACACATTTCTATTTCATCTTATTCTCTAGACTTTTCTCCAAATGGCAGGAGATATTACGTTTGTCGTACAAAATTGCAGGGGACAAAAGTATGTATTTAGTCATATTTAATGTCGTGCTTGTCGGACAAGTATTATTTTATTATTTTACGACCGTGAAGCACACGGCCTTCGTCTCATCTGGTTTCAAGTGATAATAAGGAATCCCCTGCTCTCTTATCTACGCCCAGTAGCTACAAATAAATAAATACCTGAACGCAACAATTTACAATTACTGTTCTGGCGACAGACTTAGGTAAGATGGTGGTAGCTAGCCGAATTAAACCCGGGACCTTTGTATCAGACACCGGTGGGTAAACCAATAGCCCACAGAGGCGGTAATAAATCTTCCTGCGTTCTGTTAGTGAATAATATGTATTACACAAGGGTAACTTTTAAACTCTTAGAAATTTAGTGTGATGTCACAAACATAATCGTTCCCTACCAATCAAGCTTACATCAAGTACCCATATGAAGGTTGGAGTTTTTTTTCTCACGTATGTGCGTATGTCCGCCTTATCGACGGCTCTCACACATTTGCGTTGGTTGTATGTGCGTGCCTGAGCCGCCTTATCGACGGCTCTCACACATTTGCGTTGGTTGTATGTGCGTACCTGAGCCGCCTTATCGACGGCTCTCACACATTTGCGTTGGTTGTATGTGCGTACCTGAGCCGCCTTATCGACGGCTCTCACACATTTGCGTTGGTTGTATGTGCGTACCTGAGCCGCCTTATCGACGGCTCCCACACATTTGCGTTGGTTGTATGTGCGTACCTGAGCCGCCTTATTGACGGCTCTCACACATTTGCGTTGGTTGTATGTGCGTACCTGAGCCGCCTTATCGACGGCTCTCCCACATTTGCGTTGGTTGTATGTGCGTACCTGAGCCGCCTTATCGACGGCGCAGAGTTGAGCGAGCTCTTCCCCGGGCGCGGCCGCCGACCCGCACCAGTCCTCGTCCCGCCTGTACTCCCGCTCCAGCGAGTCCAGCACCGAGCACACTTGCTCCGCGGTCTTGTAGAAGTTGAGAGAAGCGGTCACCAGCTTGTGCCGCTCCTCGGCGCACGTCACCAGTCGCTGCCAGCGCTCTGTCACTTCTTCTGATATCTCTCTGAAACAATTAAAGAGCATTCACTCATCTGTTCCAACGCATCAAAATGGAGGGTTATGATTGTATAGAACCATGGCTACCATCTCAACATCACTATGCATATGTATTACATACTGTAAAATTTAAGTTATTTATTTAATAGACGATAAATATTGAACAGTTTGTACATAACAATTTCAGATGAGATTTATGAACGTACATTTTATTCCTTAACTATATTTAACTAAGCACAATATTTTACTCCCCTGGGGATTTAACCCGGGAACTCTGGGTAGAATAAAATAATTTTAATTAGCTGTCTTTAATCGATCAAGACTTATAACTGAAAATAAGAAATGGCCTCATAGCTCAGTTGGTAGTAGCTCTGCCTTCTGCGCTGTAGGCTGTGGATTCGATTCCCACCCAGGACAAACATTTGTGGGATAAATATAGATGTTTGTTCTGTGTTTGGGTGTTGTATCATATATGCGTATGGATTTACAACCATATTACAAACTATGATTAATTTGGGGCTAGATGGCGCTGTGTAAAATTGATGTTCTGTAATATTTATAATTAATAACTATATATCCTGTAAACATTTTTTTTCTATAGAGCACAATGCTAAAGAGTATTGGTTTATGTTACGTATTGTGTGTATGTGTGCGGGCTGCGACCCGCCTCCTCGTCCTGTACAATAAAGCAGTGCAAAGCCAACCAGTGGTCGTATCACTTGTCCGCAGCTACGTACCTTTACCTGCCCTCATATCTGAAAGTTTATATTACTAGACATTTTAAACAACGCCATCTTTGTTGTATTCATCAATGTAAGATTATTCTTTAATTTAAGAGTTTGACTCGGCACAACTGATGAGTGTTTCTCCATGTTTATATTTCCAGGGCTTTGCTTAGATTGGAGGCTAATCTAAGCAAAGCTTGCAAAATGGCAGCTAGATCACAGAGAACACTCTGTGATCTAGTTGCCATTTAAGCCTAAGTTCAAGCCGCTTTAAGAAACTGACCTTATAGTGTGCGGGTCGTAATGGTTGGCTGCCCGTAACGCATCGGCCCTGTACTTGACTTGCACAGCGCTCGCGTGGGTCTTCTCCACCGCCACTTGGAACTGGTCGTGTTCCCGTTTCAGCTGCTCCGCTTCGCTCAGCGTGCCAGGGATCGAGAACGAGGCCGCCAGCATCGCTTCCCCGTTTCGTATCCAGCTCACCACTTGAGCTGCGTCCTTTTGGAATTGACCTGGAATTGAAATGAAACATTCGTTCGTGTCTTTTGTGGATAGGTATACTGCGGTCACGTGACCACACGAATAATCGGTATATACCTACCGATCATATGGAATGACGAAGGAGAAGACCGATGAAGAGATGTGAGGAGTAGATACTGCGTTCACGGCTGGCAGAGATGATAGAGGATAAGTTCAGGCTGTGCCAACCCTACCCAAGTGCGGAACAATGGACGTGCTGCGGTATAAATATTTAAGTATACCTGAACCGCCTGCCCAGGTACGAGTACATCCACGTAAGCAAGTTTAGACGTCTAGTGATATATTGACATCAGGGTAGCTATATCCCACACAAGAAAATAGAACAAGAAAGTAGAACATTTTTATTATTCCTCTGGTTTATGTACGCGTGATATAACTTTTTAAACGCTTAGTGGATTCTTTACAAGCACAGCTCGCTTAGATAGGAAACAAAAAACAATATTGACAATCCAAACATATAACTTTAAAAAATACGGTCGTTACTAGTTAAACGTACCATAAATGTGGAAGCTAATTTCTCAGTTTTGAATCCAGCTTTGAAGCTACAATTTACCAAAAACCTTGAGGATCCCTTAAGGTACTCACCGAGCTGGACGCACTGCTCGAAGCGCGCTCTCCTCTCCTCGGCCAACTCTTCCAAATCAAGCTGCCGGTCGTGGAGGAACTCCAGCAATAGCTGCACTCTGCCTTGCGCGTCTAGAGGCGTTCCCTCGGATTCAGATCCGCTGGACGCCATCACGTCTGACGCCTCAGCGATGGCCGCTGCAAGCTCCTGGCCCTGTTGGACCACCTGCAAAAACCTTGTGTTTCAAACTGCTAGATGGAACTGTTTAAAACAACTTTTAAGCTACTGCATAAAAATGACCTTATCTAGATCTTTATACGTACGAGAAAGTATATAATTAAATAAAAAATAAGCGTCGTTACTCGATCGAGCATAAAATGACACTGCCCCCTCAGCACGGGGCGGGGGTAAAATTGTTGACCTCTGTTTTTATCCACCTTCGAGAGAATTTTGTCTCCCGATTTTGGACACAGGACAACATGTTTATCCCCTCCCCGTGCTGAGGGGATAAACATTTTGACCTTCAAAAATATGTAAAATTATTTTAATTTATTTCCAGACTAGTGTTTTTTGTGTCACATTTTATTAAAGCACATTTTGAAAATAATATCGGTTAGCCGTTGACTTCCAGACTTGTACTCTCTCGAAGCTCTACTAGTACTAGTGCTCTAGAACAAGGATGACTTCTATGAGTGTATGATGGAATTATTTTATTATGTGGTTTTAGTTTGGGTACATTCCATTGGTTCTGATTTTCATTTTAATTTGAGATCAGCGATGCTAGTGAAATCTCAATAAACACACTAATTAATAAATCTAGCTGCTCTGCCAGCGTGTTTGATGATTAAAGAAAATATTAAAACCTTATATCTTATATCATTATTTCTTATATCTTTAACATATTTATGTAAAGCAAAAATAAACTTAAATTTGATATTTTGCTGTAAGCGTTCAGTAATCAGGTTTCAAGATTACTAAGCATTGTTAATTTATAAAATATTCTAGTACTGATACATGTTTGAAATTAAAGGCCTAACTAGGTCTGACAGATCTGCTTTGTAAATAAACCATCACTAGCTTTGTCTATATTCGTGGGAACTTCTATTCTATAAAAATCATGTTTTGAGATAAAATAACTGAACGATGCTCAAGGAAACATTCAAGTCAAAGGCCCCTGAGTTACACGGTCGCTTTTATTATATTTACAAACCTTAGATTCCACTAACAAGGCGAAAAATTCCGCTGAACTTCGCGAATAAAAATTTATATTTGAGTGAGGTGAAACCGCAAGGGCATTCACCCCTATACTCCCCGCTGTCGGGACGGGACAGTTGTGATATTATAGTAAAGTAAAGCACAGGGCCATTAGTGCTGGGACTAAAGCCATTGTGTTCATGTCGCTTAGTTACTTCGGGTAAGTGTGTCAGAGACACCTGCATCGTGAAACGAACTTTTAGTTTAATGGATTCACGTAAGTTAGTTGATCAACGCTATGTTCGTGTTGTACCTTTTACATGGAACTAGCAAGCAAGCCATGTGGTAAGACAATCCCTGCCTACAACAGAGCGTCACATCCACACGACCATGCGGCACTGCATTGCGCCGGGTAACGATATTTAACCTTATATAACTTTTGAAACTATCACGGTTATGATACTTCTTGATATTTACGGGGTAATAATCGGATTACTTATAAAAAACTAAAATATTAATATAAGTGATAGTAATGTTTCGCCTATTGTCTGATAACACAATAGAAACTCCTTTCAATGTGTGCTCAATATGCTGCGATCAAACATGGCGGCTCAAACTGCAATGAGGTTACTCTACACACCGGGGCAAAAAAGGTTGCAATGTGCAACAATGTGACTCGTCAGAATTTAATTTCCCATCATCCCGCTTCTGTGGTCTACTGGTTCGCCCACCGGTGCCATATCAAGAGGTCCCGGGTATCCTCAGGGGAATCCAATGCTTGGTTTAGTTGGTGGTAGGACTTTTTCACAGGTCGCCTGGCTCGCTTCCACCACAATTTAGAATTGGCGACAGACTTAGGTTATAACCTAAGTCTGACGCCAATTCTAAATTGTTGGTAGCCAGTTCCTCAGACCGCTGAGGATTCATTTGGATATTATAATTTTTGGATAAAACCAGACATGAAAGCGAAGCGCATCCCCGTCGAAAAATAAAAATAAAATAAATACCACTAAGTGTTGTATGTGTGAGTTGTTGCGAATCCAAATGGATGAAAAAGCAAGTATTGCCAGTGTGGCTCGATAGTAGTAATAATCCCAATAAGGGAAAACTGGGTTTTAACTGTCGTATAGGTTTGATACTTTGCAGGTAAGTTACATATACGTATGGTTTTATTACAACTTGGTATAATTGTTCGGATCTGATGATGGCATCGGGAAGTAGATAGTAGAAATCTAATGGAACTCGGGAGCACGGCATTAGAGACACTATTTCGTTTCGTTATTTTGTTTCGATGTCGTTTGATTTGTTGACAATTCCAATACATTACACATAATAAATATGATAGAGCCATGAATTTACACATATGTAATATATATGTATATATGTACAATATAGAGCTGTGTGACCAAATGGGTATGGGCCGACCTTCCAATCTAGAGTTTGTGTGATCAAATCCAGTCGTGCATCAATGTGAGGAAACGGGCATGTCCGGCATTGGTCATAGGACCAAGGGCCTAACCACAACGTCTTATAGCATTGCCGTTTTGATCTTACATTACTTTTATCTCGTTTTATTTACGCTTGACAGATAGTGACAAAAGTCATATCAAAATAATAATGCTATATAAGAGGTCGTGGTACCCTCCCAAATGTCCAAATGATATGTGTCACTGGCTAGTGTTCCGCTAAGCAGCGATGGGCTTGCAACCTGTCACGTATTGAATGCTAGCTACTTGCAAATCGTGGGTATGTGCCGAACGTAAGTTTGAACGTGCCTCTGACTATCCCCTAGTAGGTGAACCTCATAATATCCACGTTCTGAGTAGTATCAGGCATAAATCATCGAAGGAAAAACAGTCATGCGTCTATTTTTTTTTGATCCAGCAAAAGCAATGGATAAAGGAACCCCCCTCAAAGGCTAAATAGCCCATCTTTAGTTTGGGGTTATGTGGCTTGTCTTAGTAATTCTATGGATGGTGTGATGGCTGTTTGCAGTCTCCATCTGGCTGAGCCACTGCCAGGGGCACTTTTTGGGTGAAAAAAATCATCGTCACCGCACATACAATTCACAAGAGGTGAATTGACTTGACTTTCACGTCAACTGGTGTCATAGCTGGTAAGATGGTGGTAGCTAGCCAGGCGGTCTAGACAAGTCCTACCACCAACCAATCCAAGCGCAAATTAGCACTCCCTGCCCTCTCAGCACAAGGAGAGGATAAAAATTTTGTCCTCTGTTTTTATCCACCATCAGGAGACAAAATCCTCTCGAAGGTGGATAAAAACAGGTCAAAAATTTTACCCCCACCCCGTGCTGAAGAGGCTGGGGATCAAACCCGGGACCTCTGGTATCTGATCTGTATAACTGTTTTTAAGACAAATAAACTGAAATAAACTCTATAAAATAGAGGAAACCTAAGTTGTACCAGCTATAGCATAACTTTTGGTGACGAGGATCTACCGCGAAATACAGAATCTGCTGTCAAGTACCTGGTAAGTGGCATGTTGCATGCGCGCCACGCTTTCCGTGTGAGCCGCCAACGCTTGTTCCGCCTGCTGTGGGTCGCGCGGAGGGTCGGTGCGCTGAAGCTCGTCGCCCCACAGTTCGAGACGGGATGACACCTGCAAAGACCAGAGGAGCCATCAACCCACCATTACACAAGCAACAAGCGAGTCCGCTAGCTTCGCAAGCGAAGCCTGCGAGATATATACCCGAATAAAGAGTTGCCTATGTCCTTCCACATTGCGTACACTATATCCATTCCAAATGTTATCAAGATTCTTTTAGTTGTGAACAGAGACTTTCCAATTCCTCTGGGTTAAGTAAACACGAGATGATTTGTGGTACATTGTAACCTCTATGAAGTTCTGTTGAACTGTTCTGTTCCACCATCTTGTGCGGTCCTTTTCCCAGGAGATTCACCCAGTGCACCCCTACTAGTGTAGTGGTTAAAAGGAAACCACCCTGATAATTTAAAGTTTCTGGGACCTCTGGTAAAGGCGTTGTTTGTCAGTCAGAGTCAATTATCTATACTATATATAAAATTGAGATTAGAACGCAAACTTGTAACGCTACTACCACACTACAGTAGTACATTACATTACAAGTCACAAAATTGGCAGAACCGATAACCCCCTGCAGTGTTGGTTCTCGCATGGCGATCGATGGACTGACGACATTATGTTAGTCGCGGGGAAACGATGGATAGAGGCCGCTCAGATCGCTATTTGTGGCGTCGCTTGGAGGTTACCGATGTAGAGTGGACGTATGTGAGCTATAATGATGATATCATGGGCATTTTTATCATTGGGCCTGTTTTGTAGAGAGAATATGGTAGGACAGGATATTTCCATTTGTCATGACAGTTAACTAGAAATAATAAAGCACCAAAGTCACTCTTATGTTATCTTTCGCAAAAACGCTTCAAAGAGCAGACCATTATCATGGCCACCATTCAAAGAGTGTTTAGCAATAAAAGAGTAGCATTGAAGGCTTGTTAGTTCGGCGACCTTGGTTTTGTTACAACTACGGATTTCCTAGCTTCGGATTTCACTTCAGCATAATGTTATGATAATGAAGCACAGTAGCTATTGCCGTGTTACCAGGGAGAGTTCCGGTGCTCGGACAAATAACACTATCCATAGTAGAATCGTTTATGAGAGAACAATTTGAAAATCAGGCATTCGATTGTACGGTACCCTGTGAAGCGTGATGCGCAATGAAACGAAGTTAATGTCTCTGGATTGTTGCCAGCGAAAGTATAGTACTTGTTTAAAACAAAGTTGCTACCGCGCATAGATAAGGATTGTTGACGTTTTTGGATTGAGGAAGACGGCCCTATAATTCAATAAGTACTCGTATTGGCTCGTAAATACCAACACCAGGACTGGTACACAACCCACACTAAAAAAGAAAGTACGTTTCTTTATAGTGAAACGCGCAGTGACAACGTACTTAAAAGTGATCGGTTTTTCGAATAGCCCCATAGCAAAAGGTTGCAAAAATATATTTTATTCGCCCTTGACCAAACACTATCTTGAGTAAGAGCAGTACAGAAAACGCACGCATCTCAACATCGCATCGCATGCTGCGTTGAGATTGAGATGCGTGACGGCAGTAAATAAAGATTTTAGCTCCTAGCTATTATCTATAGGAACATCGAAAAAAAATAATTATGAAACAAAATACCGACGACATACCCACAAACCCGTGTACCTATAAAAATATATAATTATGTAACGTATATATATCGTTACAAACTCTTTTTAAACGTGGGTTACCATTAACCAGGACTAATGGTGAATATTTTGTGATTAGTAACTTAATAGTCGAAAGTACCACTGCCACTGCTGTCTTATGTTCGCTTGTGCAAACCTTTCTATCCTGCGCCAGTCTGAATCTTAATCGACCCCTAGCTTTGTCGTTAACCAATCTCACTAGCGGATTTCTATTTTTCTCTCATTTTGCCTCGTCGACTCGGTATTTCCGAACAGGTCTTACTTCAAGGGCGTCCCTCTCGAAGTGCCTGAGCTGCAGAGTAAGTTCGAGTCTACGCTCGCGGTCCGACCAGAGCTCCTCGAGCGCGCCGCGTGTGCCGCGTAGCCGCTCCAGCGTCGTCTCCACGGCGGCAGTGCTGGCCGCTTCCGTGTCTCCCGATGACCTGCAACAAGTTGTAACTCAATATCCCTGGCATGACGTTCTTTCTCTTTCTATTCCATGTGAGCTGTTGCAGCGCTGATTTCCATCCATGCATGACCATTGATAATGAAAAAAGTATACATTCATTAAAGCCGCTGCCAGTACATATGAAATGGTAAATTTTATTTTAATTTATAAGGTTATTTCTGATTTCTGAACAGAACGAACGAGAAAAAAAAAACATGACATACGATATTTTCGGGACTCGAAGTACTTGAACAAAAAATTTACACAATCCTACATTTTACTCGTACTTGCAGTAGCCTTGCATAACATACAGGCAAAAACTGACAGATACAAAGGTTTTATCATAATTTCGGATAATTTGTACCCACTGTTGGGTACATGGGTGAATCAACTTTTAAGGTACTCCTTTTGTGTCCCTGTCATGGAAATAGCAATAAAATCTGTATTTTAGTTTAGAATATGATTGTTTTGATGCTACCGTAAAATTAGATTCTGTGTTTACATAGTAGTTTCATAGTTTTTATAGTTTTAAGCAAAATTTTAGTTTTTTTTATGGTAACGCAGCACACCATAAGCAATCTCCATACAAAAAAAATGTGTCCCCCAGGCCAGGTGAAGAAACAATATACGACGTATCTTAAAAAATATGATGAATGCACTGCATTTTCGCACAATATTTTGATTCAGAAAAAGATAAGCTTACGTTTGAAATAAACATTAATAAACGTTTGACTTAAATTATATTTTTTACATGCACCTTAACTTTTGTCCCAAACTTTGATGAAAACATATGCTATACTGCGTTACCGATAAAAGTTCATGACCATTTTCGAGAGATGGCGTGTAACTTGGTGTCATTAAAAGCGATTATTATCTAATATTTCGTTTGTATGGTCTGAAAAGGCCTACCCCGTTTCACCCGCCCCTCAATGTGCGGTAAGCTCTCAACTGGTGCGCGTGGGTTTATTGTCGCTCTACAGCGTTACGGCGGTAATATTGGTAAGTTTTTGAATTATTTGAATTTTGTTAGGTCAGTGTGTTGCCTAGGATATCTGATTTCAAGGTCGTGACCAGATATTTGGTTATTTTTGGCTGTGGAATTAATTATGATTTTTTCAGTTAAAATTTTCCCTAGCGTTACCATTAACTCTGGATAAATTTTCTCTAGAGTTACCGGTAACGCCAGAGAATGTAAGACAAAATGACATTGCGAGCAATGGATAGTGTGGATTTTATACTGTGTCAAATTTAAGTTTCTAATATATCAATATAGTATAAATCAAATTTTGAATAATATAGTTAAATTAGTTCAAGGTTGGTGCAACATAGTCCAAAATGCCACTTAGTGCAGTAGAAAAACAGAAGCGCTTTAAAGAAAGACTTAAATAATAGAGAAGAGTACGAAGAAGTGAAGAAAAATAACCAAGCTCTAAACCACAAAACTAAAAGGTTAGTAAAAGATTAAACTCCCAAGGAAAAAATTAACGCATATGTGATATGGAAACTACGAAAACGATTGTCAATTGGCTGTTGAGAGATTGTAGCAACAAACACCGCCTGACTCGCCTAGAACAGACTCCAGATTAGGAAATGTTGAAGAATTTAATGGAAGTTCACCACCGACGCCTCCACGTGCTACGTCTCCACCAGTAACACCTCCGCAAGCCAGATCGAGAAACCAACCATCAAAAACAAGACACCAACCACCAAATTTCAGAGACTTTTACTTAACTTTAGCAAAAGCAGGCCGGAAAAAATATAACGGGTGTATAGAAAAAATGCAAAACTAAAGCAAAATAATGAGAATTTGAGACGAAAGTATGAAACATTTTAGGAAAAGATATTAAAGACAAATTGACATATGATCAGAGTTACAAAATTCTGATTGGGGCCATAAAGAAAACATTTAAAAACACCAAATCTAGGAAAGAAATAAAGCTAATAAAGAAGATTTTATCAACTGTAGAAGTATAGATACTTTTGGATACTTTAGGCATTGACAAAATTGTTAAAAAAAAGACTACAGAACAAAAAACACGGTGATGAGATTGAAAATAAAGGAATTTTACCTAAGAGATGACATATCGCGTGCTACCGCCGGCAAAAAAGAAATTATTTCAAAAGCAGGAGTGTAGGAACAAAATAGGTTCATGGACACAATAAAAAATTTGTTCAAAACCTTTGTGAAAGAGAATCCTGATCTTCGTTACTCCTACTTCTATTTTACGAGAAACAAGCCTTTTTATGTCCAATGTGCTTCTGTTGATGCTAGAGAAGCTGTTTTTACAAAACACACACGAACTTTGCATATATGGCAAAAGCACTTTACAGAAAAAATGTACCTGGCACAGATGACCTGAACATCCTTTTTGAGACACCTGTCTGCAATGCTCAAAAACTCGAAAGATTGCATGTACGGCAAATGTAATCATTGTGCCTTAAAAACTTTCCGCTATTGTATGGTAAACGTAAAGGATACAATCACTTAGACCGAATGGGTTATAAAAGAAGAAAAATATATCAAAGATGGGAAAAATTCTTATGAAGACAAAAAAAATATTAAGGAAGACAGCATTGAAGAAACAGATACTTTTGAGATTTCTGAAAAGATTTGAGTTAGACTTTGAAGCTTTCAAAAAGCATAAACACGTGCTTTTAATATAAAGTCACAATTCCAAAACTTTCGTCGATGTCAAGAGCATATTCGTTCAAACGAATGCGTTGTCGTCGCAGATTTCAGCGAAATATATAGCTGCAAGTATAGACAAAAAGTAGAATCTCACCATTTTGGAGGATCACGCAAACAGGTTTTTGATGATTCAAAATTCTCAGGCGTTACTATTTTTCTCTAGCGTTACTCATTTGTCCCTAAAATTTTATTATGTCATTTGAAGATTCCTCTAATTAGTATATTTTTATTTAGATAAAAACGTTACATTAAAAGTCTTCAAGACTGATGGCTATTGTAGGTATAAGAAATGTATGTCTGATTATTCTTTGTGAAGATTTATCCTAAAGATAAGCATTTAAAAACTTGTAAAGTAACACAGGGGACCTAGAACTTCCTCTATTTCATAGGTTAGCTATAAAAAAACGTTATTATTAAGTTAGAAAGACTGAATTGATGTATGAATAAACGATTATCATGTTGATTGTTCTCATTTATTCGTTTTATTTAATGTTTCGGTATTTAGAAATAAGTAACGCAATAGATATTTCTGAGCCACACTCTTCAGTTTTTCTTAAAAAACTCGTTCAAACAAGCTTAGATCTCGTGCCACGCTACAAAACCTAAAAAAAGGATAAATAATTCAAATGTTAACACTATGTTTTCATTATATTTCGATAATTTATTTTTTATTTTTAGCTGTTCAAAATGTTGTCAAAGGAGTGTCTTAAAAGTTGATTCGCCCACATATGCCTTCCCTGTTCCTTGCAGCTATGTAAATAGTAACAAATTCAATTAGGTCTCCATAAACAACTTTTATGAATATTAGAACTTGGTAGCGGAAACAGCAATCACTTCTCTTACAAAGTTTACTTCAAGGGCAAATATTTTGCATATTCGTACAACTTTACAATTACTGGAACTAATCAACCTGTTCTAGCAAGAATTTAAGTATGTGATGTTAAATTTCGTAAAATTTTGTCGTTCTGTAATTGTCTGTTTTCGCCAACATAATTGTGAACTATTTTAAATCATGTTTTACATATTTACAAGATTATTTCAAATCCTGTATCAGCACCGCATTGCGAAACGCGACGGATAAATATGTCATGTACGTACCTCCATCTCAAGCACTGCACCGGGGACTTATGCCTGTGAGAACGCCGATGATATTTGAGCATTTTTATGAAAAATGCTCATTTCACCGATACAATCGAAAGCGGTTACAGCCAACGCTTCGGTAATCGATATTTAAATCCGTTATTGTCACTGCGAATACTAAACGGCCGGACTGTTATGCGACGAGCACGTAACAAGGTTAGGGAATTATTTAATGGATGTAATTAAAAGCCTACGGTAGTTTAATGCGCATCATAATTCAATGTAAGCGCACAGTTCGCATTATAAACAATGGTTGTACTTTACTAATTAAATTCATGGAAACCGATGGGCAGATACCAATGCTCTAGGACCCATCAGGAAACTATTGACCGGCATTATACTTGCGCATGATTTCAACATTTTAAAGCACAATAATCTCAGGTACCCAACATATTCACAATTACACTTTGCCGTCTTTGAATATGAACTGCAAGGAGCTTGTATATTT